>CM060920.1:221668429-224168429 GCA_030737875.1 Allium sativum
TGGTCTATAAATCAATCGTCTTCCAAATACGGATTTTTCGTTAGGTGAATCGATAAAAGTGAAGTTATAAAAATTATTTTATAACTGAAATAGAATTTGAAATCTATTATTTTGAGTAAAAGTTGTTAAAGGTAAATATATATTTATTACCTATTATTTAGATTTATAATTAATTATTAATTGATTTTATAAGGTAAATTCTTATGGTCAATCAGATTTATAAGCAAGACAGCAGAAAATTAGCCTAACGGTTAAGATTTGGAATAACTATTTTTAAAGAAATAATTAAATGGAATTATTTAAATTAATTATAGTATAAATTAATTTAAAGGAAGGAGTAATATGAATCAATTAACGAAATAACTGTGTTTTGGGTTGACTAGGTCAACCGTTTTAAGTAACAGTGATTATTAATTAGATTATTTTTTAATTAAAGAAGGAAATGGTTTGACGAATATTGTTCTAACTTTATTAAGATTTTAAAAAGGGAATTTATTATTTATTTTAGTTAATAAAGGAATTAACTACTTTTACTGTAGTAAATGATTGAAATAAATTATTATTATTAATAATTTATGAGATTTCTTTTTAATTGAAATTCATTTAAAAGGTAATCAAAATCGAAATAGGATTGAACTGAATTGTGAAAGGAGTATATGAACGGGTTTTATAATAAAGCTCATGTTTTTATAACATGGTTATAAAAGAGATTTTAAGCGAACAAGACAGCCTAAATTAAATGTTTACTTAATAATTGAATTAAGTAAACGGAAATTGGGAATTAAAGGGTTAGATTAAACTAGAATTATATAAATAAAGTTTGTAAAATGAGATGAGGTGTTAAAGTGTTTATTTTAAATCAACGTTGCTTAATAATGGAATTAGGAAAATAAATGAAATTTAAATAATGTTTCAAAGCAGGAATTGGTGAAATGAATCAGAAAAGGGGACGGTTAAAGGTGAATTTGGTAAAGAAGTGTAACAACCCGGAAATTCTGAGCCAATTTAAAATTTTTATTTTGGCGATTTTAATGAATTTTGAATATTTAAAATGGATTATTTTAAATAATAACGACGAGAAATATTTTCAATAGAAATAGAATGTATATATTTATTTGAATGATCGTTAGAATATAAATATTTTATTTTAAATATAAAAGGAATTGAAAATGGCGTGGTTGTTCGATAATTCGATTTCAAAGTTCAAATGAATGCACAGGATGCAAAATAAACCGGATATTAGCGAAACCAAAAATATTAGAATCTAATTGAGAATATCTTTCCAATGAATCCAAAAAATTGAAATTTCATAGCGGGAATCAAAAGTTACGTCCAGTTGAAAATTCAGAATAGTCGCTATGGAATTCTGACCCTTAAAAATGGAAATTTTGCAAACGACCTCGGTTTTCGGCGAAACCACTTTTGTTGGATCCATGATGTCAAATTATTGCAAGGTTTCAAAATTCGTAATTTTTCTAATCAATATGTGAGTGTGGAAAAGGAAAACGCGTTTGACCAGTTTTAGTTGATTTTAATCGACTGGAAATGGCCATTTTTCAAACAGTCTCGGAATTTTACGAAATTAGTTTTTTTGGGGCTGTATCGTCAATATGAAGCTAGAAAATATTTTTCTGGAATTTTTAAAATCTGTATGTGGCCTCGGTAAATTGAAATGTGCGTTCAAATTCAATATATAGATTTATATTTTTATTTTGACGAAATCTGATCGAAACAGTTGAATCAGCCTACGATACATATCCCATTGTGTTTGGAATGGGGGTAATTAGCTGTGGATGACAGGTGGTGGGTCTCATTTCGAGGTCAAAATAAAAAGGTACCTTTTCGAAATTAAATTAAAACTCTCCTCTCTCTCTCTCCTCCTTAACCATTCAGCCCCCTGGTTTCATTTCAACGAAAATGGAAAATCAAATAAAAAAAAGGAAAAAGGGGGAGGAGTTGTCGTCGCTCCTCCCACCATCGCGCCACTGCGCCGTAGGCGTGGCCGACACCCCTCCTCTCTCTCTCCCCACTGACCTCCATCTCCGAGCAGCCTCGCGGGCTTCCACCGTCGTAGCTCAGAAACCCCCTCCTCGATCAACTTCGAACGAGAAAACCCCAAATCAAGGGTGTGTTGCCGCCCTTGCATTCCACCGCCCCTCCCAAGCCTCGACACCGCGCTCAGCCACCCTCCTCCGCCCCGCTAGCGACGCTCCGTGAGCCACCCCTGCTTCCAGCTCCTCCTCAATCTGCACCGCCCCTTCCCTCCACTTCCAATTGTCTGGAAAATGCCACAACCCAGCGGGAAAACCGTGTAAGTTTATTTTAATTTATTTTAATAGTGAGTTTAAGGTAATTATAAAGCATTATATAAAAAGAGTTGATTTTTATACATGAAAAGAGCTGATTTTTGCATTAGAAAAGTTCATATTTTTATCATAGAAAAGTTCATATTTTTATCATAGAAAAGTTCATATTTTTATAATAGAAAAGGTCGGATTTTTATATAGTTAATCAAATAGAAAAGGTCGGATTTTTATATAGTTAATCAAATAGAAAAGGTCGGATTTTTATAGAGTTGAAATAAAAATGTGATTTTTATATAAGTAGTGGCTACGGACAATGAAATTGACAAAAGGCGAGCACGACGAAGAATTCTACATATAAAGAGTCGTGGTGTATTGGTTTAGCTAGTCAGTGAGAACTTCTCACTTTAAATCTTGTTTTCTAGTTAAAATATATATAGGATGCAGACGGTGCTTAGCAACACCCGACACCCGTCGTCCACAGACCATGGACGACTCGTATGCTTGTTTGATGTATTGTGAAGTTTGTTTGTGATGTTGATGTGAAATGGACAATATATATTCATGCGTTGAAAATATTCATTGTTGAATAGAATAAATAGTCATGTGTTGACGATGCTCATGCGTTGAGAATATTCATGTGTTGAAAGAAATATAGATTCATGTGTTGAATAGAATAAATATTCATTTGTTGAATAAAATAACGAAGTTATTGAAATATATGAAGCCGTATTGACTAGAGATGCGCCATTTTGACGCGAACAATATTTATATCGATTATATTCGTTTTTATAATGAATATAGGAAAAGGAAGTGATTTCAAAATATAATGTTTTGAAAATATGATCATTTGTATATCGATGATGTGGAATATTCAATTTTGACTCGAAATTGAATATGAGGTTGAAATCGTTTAAAAATGAATTTAAAACGATTTATAAAATACGTTTTTAAAAGGAGATCGAGGGAATATATATATAATATATATATATATATATATATTATATATTATATATAATGGCCTAAATAGAACGCGCTGCGCCGCGATAGTTCGCGAATTTCGACCATTGACTTCGAATTTAAGTTACGGAAGATCTGACCGTCAGATTCTCCTGAAACCGGAACCATTGGGTTCATATCGAAAAGAGATTTCCAATGAATATTAGAGATTTGAAATCTAACGGTTGTATTTGGAATTATGTCTAAATCAAATTTGGAAAAGGTCGTTGTAAGTGCAGTTCGATGCCGTTGATGGAAATCGACTGTACGGGCCTTGATAAAATTATTAAAAATATCAATAATTTGTGTACAATCATAAGAAATGATTTGTGAAGAAATGGGATGAAAAATTCCACACTTGAAAAGAAAAAAATAGATTTTTATCGAAATGATCTAGTTTTGAACTAGAATTATAATCCCATTTATTTTTAAAATAAATAAAGTGGATTTGAAATGGTTTTGAAAATAACCAGAATTTCCAATATATAAAGTGGAAATGGATTTGAATCGAAATTGTCTTTGGAATATTTTGATGTTGGATTTCTTGATTATACAGATAGTGTTATGGGAATTTGAAAGATATATTTATATCGTTATTTCCAATACGATATTTGTTAATCGTAGAATTTGATATTGAATATAAGCCGATACATTTTCTGTTCAGGGCCTTGTATTTAATATCAAATGTGATTTGGGTTTGTCGTGAATGGTGTCTTCACTAACAGTGTTCCTAAACCCAGTTGAGAAAAAGATTAAATCTTTCTATTTAGATTTAATGAAGTGTACCAATTAAATAATATTAATTGGAATTGTATTTAAATGGATTTTGGGTTTATCGTGAGCGGTTTTTTGAATAACACCTGTTCTTTAACCCGAATAACAATAGAAAGTGATTTTGGGTTTATCGTGAATCGTATTTTAGGATACATTGGTTCCTTAACCCAGTTAAAGACATGATATTGATTTTTGAGAAGATTTAAACTAAGTGGTGTTTTAATGAATCTTTAATTAGATTGAAAAGATCGAGAATGGAGTATCACCAATTTTGCTCCAAAGCGATAGTTAAATCTTTAATTAGATTTGAACACGAAATGGTAATTAATATTTACCGATAACACCGTGGTGTTAGATATGGAGTATTACCAGTTTTGCTCCATAGGATGAATAGGTTGGGATTGGGAAATAAAATAAATAATTACTTCGGTGCGGTTCGCTTATCCCGACTAGTTTGGAAAACCATAATATGGTTTGAAATGATATCCAAAGGAAGATTAAAGAAAAAATTTAGAAAAATTTATCTTTGATAAAATTAATGGGAACCTTTCCCTAAGAATGTGAAAATTTGAATAAAAGAATATTCTGAATTGGAATGAGGCGTATGTTGTGTCTGTGTAACACTTATTTATTATATATGCGGGTTATTCAGAAAGGCCGGGTTTATACCCATTCTGAATAACCGATTCGACGATAAGTCAAAGATAAGACGGTGGTTGAAGACCGGAAGTCTTCACATCGTTTGGATGATTATTGATGATCTTGATTGGGTTGTACACCCAAGAGGAGGGAATCAGTCGGTAATCGTCCAGACGTACTTGGAGATCATTGGATATGTGACGAAAGTGCCTCCGGTTTCGTTCAGACCCAGAACGAACTTTTAAATGGACTGTGTGTCTGACATTGGATTTTATTCTGTGTTGATCTCTATTAAATATACATCTGTTTGGCGGTAGAGAATTTATTCTCTTCCTTTATGCCCTTCTATGAGACGTACGAGCTCAGAGGTTGTATATAGATGGACATCAGTCGCATGGCATGAACTGCCAGTGTGGCATGCCTAAGTGGAAAATGATCAAGGCTTCTGTTGAAAAGAAAAGTCTTGTGGTTAATGATCAAAGCACGGCCTATGTGGCATAGCTTGGTGTATAGCGTGAATTCGCGAGCCTTACACCTCGGTATGAGTCAAAAACGGGATAAGGACCATTAGGAGAACACGACGTTTCTTTCTAGTTATGGGTGATGTCAGTGACCTACCAGACCTGACATTTATATACTATTTACCTATGCGGTTGTTGGAATGTAAGGCGCCTCGAATATATGGTCGATAACTGGCACTATGTGAGCCGACGTACAGACCATTATATAGGTCCTATAGGACCGGGAAACGTATGTTCAGGAATAACTAATCCTCAAAAGTAAGAGAGGACCGGCCCAACCGATTCCAAGGATCGCTGTGTGTGGTCCTGAGACATTTGCTAGAGTGTCTCGAACGGAGAGGAGCTTGCCCCTTGCCTCAACTCATGATGGAATCCAATTTCCAATACGTGATATTTCGGTTTTATTTGTAGAGCCTAGTATTGGCGACATAATGGTATGACGCACTTATGCCGTCTATGATTGATACTTATGATTGAAATTGTTTTGACACTATGCACTTATAATTGTATCAAATGATTTGTTTTAAACGTACCAAGCATGTTTTGCTATTATAAGGGAAAACCCTATCCTCCGGCTTGCGTTGCATTGTGTGATGGGACCTGGGTCTTATAATAGCTTCATTTTTCCAAAAAGCATTGCGCTGTTTTTTTATATGCACTAGTGTTCTTGGGAGGAAACCCGTTCCGTGTTATACGGCGTGGTCCCTTGAATTACTCTCTTTTAAAGTAAAGTTTAAATAACTATTTTAGTTCTCACACCAGTCACATGACTGACCTGGAGTTTATTGTTTTAACCTAAACTCTGGGTGCCCTTATTTTCAACACGGGCAACTAGTAGTTGGGTTTTGCAGATTTATATTCACAGGATCCTGGTTTACAGCTGGAATAATATCCGGAAAGCTCTGTATCCGTGTATCGCCTTCAGCTGTGCATTGTATTATTTTTCCGCTGCTATTTGTTTAAATGTAATTTAAATCTCTGATATCTGTCAAATGTATAATATTTATTCATACTCTGTATATTCTTGTACTCTGATGGAATTGTTGTAATAAGCAATGAATTGTTCTTCTGTTCGTATTTCGATGTGTGTTGTTCTCAAAGCAATCCGGGCTTTCCTTACCGGGGAAGTTCGGGTCGCTTCATTTGGTATTAGAGCTTTGGTTTACAGAGCTCAAGATCAAGACACATTAGAACCCAACGAAAGAATTCATCAGAAATTTGACTAGTAATATCCAATAAGAATAACTCGTTGGAGAGGGGATTAGTAGTATCCTAGAACGAGTGTAAAGGGTACATTTTTCAAATGAAAACAATATTGTTTTGAAAATTTAAACCAATTTATACGTTTTTGAATATTTTATTTGTATTGAATTTGGGCAATCCAATATATAAAGATTTTGCATATACGCGTCATGAACGTATATTCGAAGTTTTAATATACTGGATAGATACTGGATCACACTCTAGTTGCACGGACCTGATTCTGATGATTGACATGTCATCATCAGTAATTATTTACGTGTTTCGAAGGTGTGATATCTATATACTTCCATTAGACTGGTGTGAGAACCAAAACTAGATAGGTTTATTGTTGTGATTTGGCATCAAAAACACGATTTTCTGTATATGTATCAAAATTATGAATTTGAAAAGTTAATTCACTAATTGATTGCTGGTTGTGTTGGTTGATTATAGTTTGATTAATTAAAAGTTGAACCTTTAGCCAAATTGAACCAAATAGTGAATTGTATTGAAAATGATTACAATTGCAAGCATATACATGTACTTACATTGAACAGGTCATAGCAAGGAGGCTAGAGCAGAAGAATAAAATTGTTTGCCTGACAAATAGGTACATGTTTACGAATTATTGAGTTTGGACGATTTTATGAGCCGATTGGCTGTTTCTTTTTCTTTTTGGATTGATGAGTGCCATGGGAGGCTATTTGAAATATCCCGAAGTCCCCGGTGCAGGGGAGGTTATGGCGAAATTTTTCGAAAATTTAGGGTGTTGGCCAAATTTTTGAAAAATTTGAAAAGTTCTTAGAAACTGAAAGGTTGAAGAACCTAAGCCGTAAAGAAAATAATGGAAGTTGAGTTGGTTTGTTAAACAACTTTCAGCTTCGTTCATTTTCGGGGGCGAATAGTTTTAAGTAGGGGAGATTGTAACAACCCGGAAATTCTGAGCCAATTTAAAATTTTTATTTTGGCAATTTTAATGAATTTTGAATATTTAAAATGGATTATTTTAAATAATAACAACGAGAAATTTATTTTGAATAGAAATAGAATGTATGTATTTATTTGAATCGTCGTTAGAATATAAATATTTTATTTTAAATATAAAAGGAATTGAAAATGGCGCGGTAGTTCGATAATTCGATTTCAAAGTTCAAATGAATGCACAGGATGAAAAATAAACTGGATTTTAGCGAAACCAAAAATATTAGAATCTAATTGAGAATATCTTTCAAACTAATTCAAAAAATTGAAATTTCATAGCGGGAATTAAAAGTTACGTCCAGTTGAAAATTCAGAATAGTCACTATTGAATTCTGGCCCTTAAAAATGGGGATTTTGCAAACGACCTCGGTTTTCGATGAAACCACTTTTGTTGGATCCGTGATGTCAAATTATTGCTAGGTTTCAAAATTAGTAATTTTTCGAATCAATATGTGAGCGTGGCAAAGGAAAACGTGTTTGACCAATTTCAGTTGATTTTAATCGACTGGAAATTGGCCATTTTTCAAACGGTCTCGGAATTTGACGAAATTAGTTTTTTTGGGACCGTATCGTCAATATGAAGCTAGAAATTGTTTTTCTGGAATTTTTAAAATCTGTATGTGACCCCGGTAAATTGAAATGTGCGTTCAAATTCAATATATAGATTTATATTTTGATTTTGACGAAAACTGATCGAAACAGTCGAATCAGCCTACGATACATATCCCATTGTGTTCGGAATGGGGGTAATTAGCTAGGGATGACAGACAACGGGTCTCGTTTCTAGGTCAAAATAAAGAGGTACCTTTTCGAAATTAAATTATATAAAAAAATAAAATAAAAACTCTCCTCTCTCTCTCTCCTCCTTAACCATTCACCCCCCCCCCCCCCCCGTTTCATTTCAACGAAAATCGAAAATCAAATTAAAAAATAAAAAAGAAAGAAAGGGGGAGGAGCTGCCATCGCTCCTCCCACAATCGCGCCGCAGGCATGGCCAACACCCCTCCTCTCTCTCCACTGACCTCCATCTCCGAGCAGCCTCGCGTGCTTCCACCGTCGCAGTTCAGGAACCCCCACCTCAATCTACTTCGAACGAGAAAACCCCAAATCGAGGGAGTGCTGCCGCCCCTGCATTCCGCCGCCCCTCCCAAGCCTCGACGTCGTGCTTAGCCATCCTCCTCCGCCCCGCTAGCGACGCTCCGTGAGCCACCCCTGCTTCCAGCTCCTCCTCAATCTGCACTGCCCCTTCCCTCCACTTCCAATCGCTTGGAAACTACCACAACCCAGCGAGAAAACTATGTAGGTTTATTTTAATTTATTTTAATAGTGAATTTAAGGTAATTATAAAGCATTATATAAAAAGAGTTGCTTTTTATACATAAAAAGAGCTGATTTTTACACTAGAAAAGTTCATATTTTTATCATAGAAAAGTTCATATTTTTATCATAGAAAAGTTCATATTTTTATATAGAAAAGGTCAGATTTTTATATAGTTAATCAAATAGAAAAGGTCAGATTTTTATATAGTCAATTAAATAGAAAAGGTCGGATTTTTATATAGTTAATCAAATAGAAAAGGTCGGATTTTTATATAGTTAATCAAATAGAAAAGGTCAGATTTTTATAGCGTTTAAATAAAAATGTGATTTTTATATATGTAGTGGCTACAGACAATGAAATTAACAAAAGGCGAGCACGACGAAGAATTCTACATATGAAGAACTTCTAACTTTAAATCTTGTTTTCTAGTTAAAATATATATATAGGATGCAGACGGTGCTTAGAAGCACCCGACGCCAGTCGTCCACAGACCATGGACGACTTGTATGCTTGTTTGATGTGTTGTGAAGTTTGTTTGTGATGTTGATGTGAAATGGACAATATACATTCATGTGTTGAAAATATTCATGTGTTGAATAGAATAAATAGTCATGTGTTGACGATGCTCATGTGTTGAGAATATTCATGTGTTGAAAGAAATATAGATTTATGTGTTGAATAGAACAAATATTCATTTCTTGAATACAATAACGAAGTTATTTAAATATATAAAGCCGTGTTGATTAGAGATGCGCCATTTTGACGCGAACGATATTTATATCGATTATATTTGTTTTTATATTGAATATAGGAAAAGGAAGTGATTTCAAAATATAATGTTTTGAAAATATTATCATTTGTATATCGATGATGTGGAATATTCAATTTTGATTCGAAATTGAATATGTGGTTGAAATCGTTTCAAAAATGAATTTAAAACAATTTATAAAATACGTTTTTAAAAGGAAATCGAGGAAATATATATAATATATATATATATTATATATATAATGGCCTGAATAGAACGCGCCGCGCCACGGTAGTTCGTGAATTTCGACCATTGACTTCGAATTTACGTTACGGGAGATCCGACCGTCGGATTCTCCTGAAACCAGAACAGTTGGGTTTGTATCGAAAAGAGCTTTCCAATGAACATTAGAGATTTGAAATCTAATGGTTGGATTTGGAAAAGGTCGCTGTAAGTGCAGTTCGATGGCCGTTGATGGAAATCGACTGTACGGGCCTTGATAAAATTATTAAAAATATCAATAATTTGTGATAAATCATAAGAAATGATTTTTGAAGAATTGGGATGAAAAATTCCAAATTTGAAAAGATAAAAAAGATTTTTATCGAAATGATCTAGTTTTGAACTAGAATTATAATCCCATTTATTTTTAAAATAAATAAAGTGGATTTGAAATGGTTTTGAAAATAACCAGAATTTCCAATATATAAAGTGGAAATGGATTTGAATCGAAATTGTCTTTGGAGTATTTCGATGTTGGATTTCGTGACTATACAGATATTGTTGTGGGAATTTGAAAGATATATTTATATCGTTATTTCCAATACGATATTTGTTGATCGTAGAATTTGATATTGAATATAAGCCGATATATTTTCTATTCATAGCCTTCTATTTAATATCAAATGTGATTTGGATTTGTCGTGAATGGTGTCTTCATTAACAGTGTTCTTAAACCCAGGTGAGAAAAAGATTAAATCTTTCTATTTAGATTTAATGAAGTGTACCAATTAAATAATATTAATTGGAATTGTATTTAAATGGATTTGGGTTTATCGTGAGGGGTGTTTTGAATAACACCTGTTCTTAACCCGATTAACAATAGAAAGTGATTTTGGGTTTATCGTGAATCGTGTTTTAGGTGACATTGGTTCTTTAACCCTGTCAAAGATAGGACATTGATTTTTGAGAAGATTAAAACTAAGTGGAGTTTTAATGAATCTTTAATTAGAATGAAAAGATCGAGAATGGAGTATCACCAGTTTCGCTCCAAAGCGATAGTTAAATCTTTAATTAGATTTGAACGTGAAATGGTAATTAATATTTACCGATAACACCGTGGTGTTAGATGTGGAGTATTACAAGTTTTGCTCCATGGGATGAATAGTTTGGGATTGGGAAATAAAATAAATAATTACTTCAGTGTGGTTCGCTTATCCCGACTAGTTTGGAAAACCATAATATGGTTTGAAATGATATCCAATGGAAGATTAAAGAATAAATTTAGAAGAATTTATCTTTGATAAAATTAATGGGAACCTTTCCCTAAGAATGTGAAAATTTGAATAAAAGAATATTCTAAACTGGAATGAGGCGTATGTTGTGTCTGTGTAACACTTGTTTATTATATACGCGGGTTATTCAGAAAGGCCGGGTTTATACCCATTCCGAATAACCGATTCGATGATAAGTCGAAGATGAAGACGGTGGTTGAAGACCAGAAGTCTTCGCATCGTTTGAATGATTATTGACGATCTTGTTTGGGATGTACACCCAAGAGGAGGGAATCAGTCGGTGATCGTCTAGACGTACTTGGAGATCGATGGATACGCGACGAAAGTGCCTCCGGTTTCGTTCAGACCCAGAACGAACTTGTAAATGGACTGTGTGTCTGACATTGGATTTTATTCTATGTTGATTG
The DNA here is from genome assembly GCA_030737875.1 of Allium sativum. Classification (NCBI taxonomy): domain Eukaryota; kingdom Viridiplantae; phylum Streptophyta; class Magnoliopsida; order Asparagales; family Amaryllidaceae; genus Allium; species Allium sativum. The sequence continues at coordinate 221,679,879 of CM060920.1, forward strand.
ATCTCTATTAAATATACATCCGTTTGGCGGCAGAGAATTTATTCTCTTGCTTAACGCCCTTCTCTAAGATGTACGAGCTCGGAGGTTGTATATAGATTGACATCAGTCGCATGTCATGAATTGCTAGTGTGGCATGCCTAAGTGGCAAATGATCAAGGCTTCTGTTGAAAAGCAAAGTCTTGTGGTTGATGATCAAAGCACGGCCTGTGTGGCACAGCTTTGTGTATAGCGTGAATTCGCTAGCCTCACACCTCGGTATGAGTCAAAAATGGGATAAGGACCTTTGAGAGAACACGACGTTTCTTTCTAGCTATGGGTGATGTCAGTGACCTACCAGCCCTGACATTTATATACTTTTTACATGTGTGGTTGTTGGAATGCGAGGCGCCTCGAATATATGGTCGATAACTGGCACTATGTGAGCTGACGTACAGACCATTATATAGGTCCTATAGGACCGGGAAACGTGTGTTTAGGAATAACTAATCCTCATAAGTAAGAGAGGACCGGCCCAACCGATTCCAAGGATCGCTGTGTGTGGTCCTAAGACATTTGCTAGAGTGTCTCGAACGGAGAGAAGCTTGCACCTTGCCTCAACTCATGATGGAATCCAATTTCCAATACGTGATATTTCGGTTTTATTTGTAGAGCCTAGTATTGGCGACATAGTGGTATGGGGTACTTATGCCGTCTATGATTGATACTTATGATTGAAACTGTTTTGACACTATGCACTTATAATAGTATCAAATGATTTGTTTTAAACGTACCAAGCATGTTTGGCTGTTATAAGGGAAAACCCTATCCTCCGGCTTGCATTGCGTTGTGTGATGGGACCTGGCTCTTATAATAGCTTCATTTTTCCAAAAAACATTGTGTTATTTTGTTATATGCACTAGTGTTCTTGGGAGGAAACCCGTTCCGTGTTATAGGCGTGGTCCCTTGAATTACTCTCTTTTAAAGTAAAGTTTAAATAACTGTTTTAGTTCTCACACCAGTCACATGACTGACCTGGAGTTTATTGTTTTAACCTAAACTCTAGGTGCCCTTATTTTCAACACGGGCAGCTAGTAGTTGGGTTTTGCAGATTTATATTCACAGGATCCTGGTTTATAGCTGGAACGATATCTGGAAAGCTCTGTATCCGTGTCGCCTTCAGTTGTGCGTTGTATTATTTTTCCGCTGCTATGTATTTAAATGTAACTTAAATCTCTGATATCTGTCAAATGTATAATATTTATTCATACTCTGTATATTCTTGTACTCTGATGGAATTGTTGGAATAAGCAATGAAATGTTCTTCTGTTTGCGTTCTGATTCGTCTTGTCCTCGCAGTAATTCGTTCTTTCCTTACCGGGGAAGTTCGGGTCGCTTCAAGAATTGAGTAATTGGATTTTGTAAAAAAATCTGTATTATGAAGTGAAATGTTTAAAGAAGTAAAAGTCAAAAAGGTGATGTTTTAATAGTAAATTACTCGGTTAATGAATTAAGGAAAAATAGTTATACTCGAGAAGGGGTTTTCAAATGTAAGAAGGTTTGATAAAACCATATTTTAAATAAAATAGTTATAAGAGGTTTATTTTGATATTAGAATGAAATATCGAATTTTGAAATCATATTTATCTTAAGATAAGAATGTTATTGATCTAGGTCTGAGAGGTATAAAATAACCCAACTAGAACGACTTCAGAATTATCTGAGATGATATTAGTTGTATTGATAAAGAAGAGTAATCATTTATTATTTGCATTAGAGAAATAATAGTACAATATTATTGATGATAATTTAAAGAATATATAATGAGGGTTCCAAAGTAAAGGAATTAAAGAGATTTGAGAATATATATATATATATATAATGATACTCCAAAGTAAAATAAAATAAAAGGGGATTGTGTGAAAGTATAATGACATTTCCAAGTTAAAAGAAAATATAAAGTTGAGTTTTAAAATATATTTATTATATAAGAATAAGCGATGGTTATTGTTTTCAAATAATAAAGCAAAAGCAGTTCGTAACGTTATTTTATGAATAATAAGTTGAATTAATTTCCCAATTATAGATGATGAAGAACGATGGAGTAAATGTTTAAAAGGAGAGTTAAATGAAAATTGAGTATAGTTATAATATTTTTTTCTAATTATTAAAATGAAATGATCTTGAGAATCATTGGTATGTTAAAATAAGAAGTAAATGTAGTATTTTAACCACAACATATATATTGATTATTTTAACCACCAATCACCATTTTTGTACCAAAATATGTCGTGTGCGAAGCACGTGCCTCAGTTTTAATTAACAATTTGTTAATTATTTTTAATTAAAAAGGCCAATTGATGCTGAATACTGAACCAGTAAACTCATTTATTTTCGTAATTGAAAAACTGTTTGTTTTGATAGTTAAATAACCGACTATCAAAATCTGGCCAAATGCGTTGTTGGTACCAAAAGATCGGGATCGAATTTATATTTGAAAACCATTCCGAACCAGCAAATACGAAAGTATAAAGATTGAACATGGAGCATTAAAGACAGTTGATTTTCATAAAATGGAAGAACTACTTAAATCTCTGGTTTAGCGGCCATAGATATACTGGAGTTTTGTCGTGGTTAGAATCTACATATTGCAAGGACGTCTCGCTACCGATCTATAGGGCGATACCTAGGATGTGGTAGAAGGATGCCTTCGGTTCATCCTATTCCTAGATGAATCGTATGGACGAGTGTCTGACAGAGTTTTTCCAAAGGGATCACGTAATTTCTTCAAACATATTTCTATTGATGGCGGAGAAGGCTGTACACTTTCTCTTAGCTAATCACGCAGAGTATTTTTGTGGACATCAATTAGTGATATCTGGCAGACCTGACAATGTGGCGTTCAAAGGGAATGGAGATATACTGATCTGAATAATAAGCTTAACCTCTACCTTCATCAACCGGGAAATGGCATAAAATCGGGTAGATCACATGGCTATGTGGGTCGCCCCCATCAAAAGGGTATATCATACCTGATCTGGCGAAATTAAATATCGGTTCAGTTGGCTAGCCCCCAACCGTGGTGATGATATATTCGGTACTCTCAAAGTATAGTGAGGGGCCGGTCATGTTTAGCCTTAGTTATAAGATGTTCTTGTTGAACCCCAACGTATTCATCTCCAAAGGTACAATGTCGGGAAGGTGGTCCCATACCTTGCCAGGAAATCCATTCTCCAAAAAGCGCCCGTGGTTTTGATTGTATACTATATATGTAGAACATGAGATGCAAGCGTATTTATTTGTATTTAAACACTATTATAATATCAGAAAAGTTATTGATTTCAAAAATGTTATGGGTTATCATAAGGTAAAAACCATCCATTTTTATGTGTGGATTTGGTCTTACGATTATCCTTTTCTTTCGAAAAGATTTTGACTTTAAGATCAAGTTGTGTGATGCCTTTGAACTTAATGTGTTTTTCTCACTCTGGTACACCAGACTGACCCGGTGTTCGTAATGCTCGGGTGAGACCGAGGTGTACAGGTCCAGGTTATCGGATACTGTGAAGTCCAGAGATGAGCTTGATGTGTTCAGACGTATGATATTATACCATATATTATTGTTATTCCGCTATGTGTTGTATATGAGGATAGGTTGTTATAACTGTCCAGATGTGTGTGATGTACTCTGATATTTGTAAGTTTTATTTCAAGCTCTTAGTAAAAATTTATTTCTATATTATATTTTGTTCCGCTGCGATATGAAACTATGTGTTGTGTTGGTTCTTCTTCTTCTATTCTAATATTTCTTACTTTCTTATCTCACCCTCTAATTTCTGTCTAATAGCTATCTGCTTTTCTATATAATTTGAGTTGACAAGGGTTGGTAAATGTCAGCTTAAACTGTACTAAAAAGTGGGTCATTACATCGACATTCTGTCCAAAGCATCTATACAAGAAAACTTACTTGATTCAAAGCATAGCTTTAAACCTCCAAATATATGGAATTATTGCCCCTTTTGAAATTTTCTTTTATTAAATAAGAAAGGGTTCTTCGCCTCTGCTTATCCAACTTAGGACAAAATGAAACCTATTGGCATCGCATGATGATAAAAAAAACACAATATTAGGTGTCGTTCCTTTGGCGCTTCAATACTAAAATGCTTTAAAAAGTATGGTAGAAGAAAAAGAGTGATATGAATGTGCCACTCAGCTTTTATAATCAACGGAAAAGATTAGAGGCAAAACGCCTCAAAATAAGGATTTGAGTTGGTATTCGTTTTAAAACAGGAAGATCACCTAGGTCGACATGAAGGATACAAATCATATGAAGTATGCCCTCCGCCATATGGAAAATCATTCCATACCAACAAACTGACTCCTAATGCTTCTCCTAGGAGAATATAAAGCAAATTGAGGGGAAATATAATGGAACCATAATTAAAGGAAAAAAATGAATTCTTATTAGATAAAGTTCTATCTTTTACCAAATCCTCATACATGTTAAACCTTATAAGCTGATCTCATAATTTACATATTATTTTCAAAAATTATATATGTGCTTCCTATCTAAAGGCTAATTATAAGAATTAATTAATTAACATCCTTAAGTACTTGTTTTTTCTTAAGCTTTTCAAGACAAAAATAAACCATAATAATTCATTTTTATTGGGTAAAATCCTAAAGATTCGCATAAATTCGAGAATATCCTTCTCTTTACAATATAAAAATTTCAAGTCAAAAGCCATTATTCTAATTAAATCCAAAATTAATATAATTTTCTTCTTATGAAATTTATAAAATATTCACGATTATTTAGAAAATTATGACAGCTATAAGTTTTCTTTAAGATATATTAAGCATGCCATATCCAAATATCAAAGTAACTGGAAATATAGCCATATGTTTTTGTCTAAAACCTACTCCGATTAGTTTAAAATAATTCTCAGAAATCATTACTTAGTCCTGAAATCAGCTAGAAGCATAAAGCATGAAAAAATAACATCAAACAATTTATTAGATTCAGGTATTATAGATGGATATAAATAATGGTAGAATATAAGTTGTTGAGTATTACTCAACTTAGAATGGATGATAGAGTTGTGATTTGATGTAGCTTTATTATCCTTAATCTTTACTCTAAGTTTTTCTTAGATTTCCTCTTCTCCTAAGTTTTTCTATGGCTGGCCTTGCTCTTAGAATTTGACAACTTATTCTGGGTAAAATGAGAGAACTAATTAGAAGGCAAGGGTTAGGGGATGAAAGACAAAAGCACACTCATTTTACTCTTCCCATAAGTTTTATCTCGTGTTAAACTTTACTTTAAATTTTATTAAGGCTAAACTATTTTAATGATCAAATCTCACCTTGTAAACCTACTACATTATTCCATTTAATCCACCTAATTTAATTTCTTGGATAATACTATACGAAAAATTAGAGGTGTTAAATGAAGGTCTTGACTAATATAAAAATTCAACTATGATTGTATTTTGTTTTACCTTATCTATTTATTTTCTTAATCATTTATAGCAATAATATCAATCCATATTATATTAGATCTTATAGATTTTACTATATGAGGGTGTGCTGATAGTGACTGATTTATGTTCGAGCCCTGCCTTACACACATTTCTTACAAAAAATTTATCTGAGTTTTGTAAGTTCCATGAGTTGAAGCGTGTTAGCCCAAATTAATTCTCCTCATAACTTTACCAGTCCACTGTGTTCTTTTAGAGTATATTCAAAAGGTTCGAACTCTTATTGTCGTTAAAAAATTAAATGTTATAGATGTTATTATTTTATTGTATTGTGTATGTGGTAACTCTATGATGTAGGAGAATAGTTGTGTCAAGTATGTGTTTTAAACATGATGAATTCTTCTATACCCAACTCCGGTGTTCCCATGTGCCGAATCAATCTTATCCATTGATTTGCACAAAATCTAATGGCTTTGAATAGATTGTAGGACCCGTTCATTAGATTATTAATAATATGTGTGGTTGATGTGTGGTCATGATTTGTCGGGCACACGGAACACAGGAGTTGGGTACAAAAGAATTGATCCTCTTTTAAACCCACACGTAGATAAGTTAGTAGGTAGAAGAAGTGAATTTATAGAATCAACCTTGTAAGAATACAAAGGCGGTTATATTGATATTGTAACACATATATGTTATGCATTCGTTAAGCATTTATATTATGAAATTATAAAATAATCTTGATGTTGACTTCTGCTTTGGTAGAAAGAGCTAGAGCATCATTGTGAGTAAGGTTTTATACTAGGAAATAATTAAAGTATGTTTGATAAGTCAATAATAATATAACACTCCGATAAATATTCTTATATATAATATTCCACCCCATCATGTTGTCGTTAACTGCCTTGTTATATATTACCATTATGTTACGTAATTATTGGGTAGTCAAATCTTAAGTTTAAAACTTACTACCATTTTTTACTAAATATAATGCTTATATATGTTTGTGTTAAAAGTAGCTATTTTCGTTTTTAATAACTAAATATAAATGTTATATATCCTTTAATGTAAAGAATTTTACTAGATTTAAATAATATTATTGTTAAAATTTGGTCTAGGAAATTACTGTACAAAGATTATGCATATATCATGTTAACTGATGGTAATTTAATCTAACTCCGCTGTCTCATTGGTTAACCACTTCGACTATAGTGCGAGACATCATAGGTTCGAAAGTTGCATAACATGATTCAAACATGTATTAATATGTAGTATGTTGTATACTACCTAAGACTTGTAATACTAATATGTGCTAATATCTAAGTACCGAATTTCAAAAAAAAAAATTGGTGATTTAATGAAAAAAGAAGTCGTGTAATGATTTCTTTTTAGTAGCCTAATTATTCTATAAGCTTCAAAACATGTTTTATTGGTGTTCAAAGATCGTATATGTTTTTTGCTGAAAGCCTAAAATTAGATGTCTTTATATTAAAAAGAGAGCTTTTTATCGTTACCAAATGCCAAATTAGTTTACTTTTTCATTGCATTATTTTCTGTCTTTTTATTTGCCAACAAAATTTTATTTTATTTCTTGTTGTAGTCATTGGTTTCAGTATCGATTAGTTTAATTAACATTGTTTATACTATTATTATTAAATTAAATGATAAATAAGTACATTTTAAGAACTTCCACTACATTTAGCGGATAACTATACAAATTTTAATTGTAACTTGTTCAATTGTATAAAAAGTTACAACTAATTGGTTTAACAGGAAAATAGTGTGAAGGACAAAAGGAACAAAAATAACAAAAAATTGATTTAACACACTCATTTAAGGTTTTAACGTAAGATTGTATTCGATACGAACAAAACAAGTTAAAATAGTTATGTTCTTATCTTCTTTGTTTTTCGTTATATTTACGAAGGATTTGTCATGATTTGAAGCATGAATCTTCATTTTCTTCAATAAAAATTTGAAATTTTTCATTAAGTTTGGAAGAATTAGGGCACGAGAATGATGTAGAAAGAAATAATGTTATTTTTTTAATCAAGTATGGAACAAATAGGATATTAAAATGAGATGAAATGAAATAACATGGTGTACAATTTTGCAAGTATGCTATTTCTCTCACATAGAAAAATGCTTATACCTTCCATTAAATTTTTGTTGCATATAAATTTTTTCCATATTATTTTGCTACCAAAATCTATTTTCTCATTCTACCATAAAAAACTGTAGGATGTTCATCTTCCTTTAAAAATTAATGTACATTATCCTAAAAGTTCAACAAGACAAAATTTTGAGTTCCTAACGCTAAGCAAATTACTCTTTACATTTAATAGATGAAGCTAAGTGAAGATTCAGCAAACAATCGAAATTTTAATGAGCACAAAGTACTCAATTTGCTTTTTATTTCTTGAAGTCCATTTTTCATTTATATATTAACCTTAAGATTATTTATTGGTATTTTACTATTATTTAAGGATGATTTTAATAACCTCACGGCTAATAAATATTCAAATGATATAAAATTTCATGATGTTATAATTGGAAACCTAAATGTAACTGTTGAATATAATGTTTTATCATATAATGTTTATGCCAATTTTACTTTATGTTTTTTATTTATTTAATAAGGGATGCAAATCATAATTTATTTTAGGAATTCAACTATCATTTCAAATGAAAAAAAAGTTTAACATTAAAAATAAAGAAAAATAGATCGATAAATTGCTCCAAACGGCATGAAAGTTGATATGACAAACCATATTTAACCAGCCAAGTAAATATTAATTTAAAATTTCATTTTGACAAATAAATGTTTTTTTTTATTATTTTTGATTATTTGTGTATATCATGTGATATCGGTTGTGTTTTAAATAGAACTGGATTCAGTTTAGAAAATGGGAGGGACAACTCTTCATTTTTGTGATACTTTGTTGCCTATTTTGCTAAATAATTGATTGCTTTAATTAGCAAAAAACAAAATTTTATATGGTAGACTTTAGCTTTGGCCACCAAAAGTAATTTCCTTGATGTTAATAATAGATGCTTTTGTGAGTACAATTAGGGGTAAGATGTTATACCGTTACTAGTACGAGAAAATCAATAATGCACGAATATATTGATTAGTAAAAAATGAACATTGATATTTTACCGTTATCACAGGTAAAATGTTAAATGATATACCAATAAATTGGTAAATAGATTGTTGGTAAATTTACCAACATTTGAAACCATTAAAATTTTGATAATGAAATTTTTTATCACTAATTCTAACTCTATTAATGCTTATCTAAAAAATTAATTAATTTCAGTCAATGGAGAAAGCTTTCTTGGTTCGTCACAAATTACAACAATTAAAATAATAATTTTATAAATTTTGAATTTAATAAAACCAGAAAAATATAAAACTACAAGCTTCTTTATAAAGTAAGATATTTCTTCAATAGATTTTGTTGTAGAACTAACCAAAATTGTGAAAAAAGAAAAATTAATTTGATTTCAAATTTACCACTACCGCTGGTTTTGATATTACTTTGCAACTACATTTACTATTAATAATGGTAAATTTATCATTCTAATATGACAGTTTGACACTGATTATAGTTGATACTAGCTACCAATTTTTTAGTATTGGCACTAGCTACCAATTGCTTGATATTGACATTGTAATAGTAAATTTACTATTATTGGCATAGTCTAGGTAGGAGATAGTTACTTTTATAATATTTTTGTCCGTAAAACATTATTTAATTGCAGTGAAGATAAAATCCCTTCTTGAACTCCTTTAAAACCAAATTTGTAAAAGTAACACTATGAATGATGACCAAGATTGTTCTCCACATCACTGAATCTTTTGTGTTTAGTTGGATCTTTTATCTTAGTTATTTTTTATTGAATAATTCGTTTTTCAAAAAAACACAGATACGTAATGGTGTCTAGGTTTTCCACTTCCATTTTCTTCTCTCTTGATCTGCTCACCGTCTCTTCATATCAAATCTTCCTACTCCCATTTTTGTCTTCCTCCTCCCTTACTTTACATGTTTATTATTTTTTAAATTTTGTTTTCGCTGTTACTTTTTTTTTAAGACTTCCTAATACCTATATTGTTGGTACCTTTTGCGTTCTAATCCTTTTCATAAGCTTACACTCTTCTACTTGGTTTCTAATCTCATCATTGCATAAATTTGGATGCATAGAATGAGCATATTTGCATAACATAAGGTCTGCTGAATGAGGAGACCATCAAATATTTTACATTAGATAGTGACGTATGCACTGCACGAGTGCATAACGAAATAATTTGCATTAGAAATCTTGAGGATAATGGATGAAATGAATAGTGTTTGAGTTGATGATTGTAGCTTTTGGTTGTGGTTGATAATTACATTTTTCTATCTTTGGAATTTTTGGAGACGAGGTCCTTAAAGGAGGGGAGAATGTAACACCTTGATATTTTAATTTATTATTATTATTAATGCAGAAAAATGATTCTAATAAGACGGAATTTAATGTAAATAAAGAAATAAATTAAAAAGAAAACTTTAGAAATGTATGAATTTGGCATGGAAAATTTTCCATTGTGTTTGTGGTGATTTACCAGGCAATTTTCATATATAACTTACCAAAATCTGAGTTAAAACGGTAAAGATACGAAGAAAATATTAAATACAAAATTCACATTTTATAAAGGAAAAAATATAAAGGGTAGTTTGACCAAACACAATAGCATTAGGTCAACCAAACATTATCAATAGGTCGAACTGCTAAGGGAAAAAAGGCCCAATAATACTAGTAACCAGGCCGGTTTTCTGACCAGGTACATAATGAAAGGAATACATATAGGAACTGAATAAAGTTATCATTATTATTTTTTTGAAAACAAAAAGATGGAAACTTGTATTAACTTTAAATAGTAGCCCAACTAATGAGCTTTAACAACAAATATGTGTCCATAAATTCAACTCTAAATAAATGACCAAAACAAAAGGCGGAGGTGGAACGAAAATAGAGATTGAATTCCCTGAAGCAACAAATTCCAAGAAAATTGAAGCCTTCTTCCTCTTCTTCCACCCTCCCTAACAATTCAGACAACAAGCTTGGTTGAGTTGGAACCATAGGTAGATGACTTTATTTTAGCACTTCTACCTCCACTTAGTTTCACCCAAGCTTCATCCTAGTCATGGATAGATCACCCAGGTTCGGGTCCGTAAGCAGCGACAATCGCCCTATGTAGGCTCGCTTTCGCTATGGCTCCGGTGGGTTCCCTTAACCAAGCCACTGCCTATGAATCGCCAGCTCATTCTTCAATAGGCACACAGTTAGATATTACATTCTCCTCCCACTGCTTGGGAGCTCACGGTTTCGGTCTTGACTTCTCCGCTATGATCTCCCTAGTATTTCATATAGAAGCTATTGTCATTTCATTCCAATTCGTGGTTTTGATGTTCAATATTAAAATAGAGGAGATTCACGAAGAAGTCTTGCACTATTTACCAAGTCAATTATAAAGAATGGAACTAAAGAGAAACATTTTATAGATTTTATTCTTTAATATAGCAATAACATCAACATGACAATAACATGACAAAGCGATGTAGCACACCTCGTTCTGGTAAGAAGAAACTCGCAAGCACTGAGAATTCATCTGAATTAGAACAATCTAACAAGTAATACTAGAGGGACGTAGTATACTGGTGTTTTATAAGACTAATGATTTACATAGAAGGAAATAACAAAAAACAAAAGGTACGTTGCTGCCGTTTTGAAAAAGGGGAAAAGGATCACTGAAGTGATGTCTAAACCTAATGATTTTAATTAAGTAAAGATAACGAATTCCTTACCAGACTTACCAAATACCAGGGAGCAATTATTAGATCCAGTTGCCAGGCTCTCAGCGAACCCATCTCAAGAGCGGTGTGACACCCCCACATACGTTAATGTCACTCTTTATCAAAAAGCATTAAGTTTTGTGATTCATTATAGGTAAACGGAAATAGAAACATTACAAGACAGATAAAAAATAGCAGCGGAATTTAAAACTTTATTAAGAAGAAAACATCGTGGTTCAAAACATAGTTACATCATAAGTCTGAAATACATAAAGCCCAGTACATCAACTTAAAACTTCTATGTTGTACTAAAATCATCAGAGTACAATAAATATAAAAAGAGCATAATCCCCAAAACATAGCCATAGAATAGAAGATACGAAATCAAGCAGTACACCTAAGTAGCTCCAAGCAGAATGAAAGAAGAATCCTAATCAAGCCTTAGTATTCCCACCCTGAGAACCTTGGGGGGGGGAGGGGGGAGGGAGTGGAAGAGAAAGAAGAGGAAACAAAATAGGTCTGACATAAGTCCGGCGAGTCCAGTTACTTTTAGCATATAAATAAGTAAAAGCATCATAATAGGCATATAAACTAGATAAGAGAGATAAAAACATATAAGGCTGGTATGACAAGTTAAACAGGATAAACAAAATAGAATAAATAGTGACTCCCTAACATTTTTCTCTCTCTTTTTCTGCACTAATACTAGTATAACCAAAATAAGATGATCCCAACAAGCACAAAATGGTAGACTTATGTGTACCTCTAGTGAGAGGTTTTACCCTATACAATAATAGGTAGCCCAACAGAACTGATGGGGATACCCCCAACGATAATAACAGGCTCCTAAACAGGTGAGACTAGATATACCCTGATTACTACCCCAATCGATCGGCTACCTAACCCGTATACCCATGTTATCCCCATAGTAGGATGTATCACTTCCTAAAGTGGCAATCCCGTTATTTAGAAGATGCATAACTATATCTATTGATGTCACAACGTCTTATTTTCCTAAGCAAGATGACCCATACACGCACATGAGCCTGACGGAACGTGCCTTCAAACATCTTTCTCCAATGTGGCCTCTTGTAACCAGCTCAGTAAGCGTTCCCTGACCCCGACCTAGTTTGGGGTTCTCCATTTGATACCGATATAGGTTAATGACTGATACCAGATGATACAAGCTTCCCCCCAGGCTTGCACCCCCACTACTAGGATTTCAATAGGTTATGCCCACTAGTTTAACAAGATCGCATAACCCCAACTGGTTAAGTTAGTCAGGTTCATATATAACCCATCCCCACATATTTAACAAGTTTAACTTAACCCTCCCACCAATTCAAGCAAGTCTATTTAACACTTACTCAAGTTAGCAGGTTCATGCAATCCTTATGGATTCAAATAGGTTAAGTATTATAAGTTCATTACCATTCATTTATTTATGGTTAATGCACTAGACCTCCCATATTAAGTCTACCACTTGTGGATGCTGGATATGCCGGTTGGGTCCGGGCAAACTTCTTCCACAAGTCGGACTTAACCTCGTATCTTAGCACCATCACGTGTTTATTCACTTACACCCCTCACATTAGATTTACCATTTGTGGATGCCGGATATGTCGGGCGGTTCCGGGCAGACTTCTACCACAAGTGTAATCCAACCTCGTGTCTAAGCATGGTTACAGTTTCTAATTACTTTAAATATAGGCATTTCATTCTTTAACAATTATTCCTATTTCATTATAGGTTTTCAAGCCCCTTTCCTAAGTCATATTCAATATGTACCTATGCCCCAAATTAAGGTCTTTAATCATAGTTCGGTTTATGCCCCGAATCCATATTCATGTTTTCAATTCAAGTTGTACCCCAATTTCCCAATACAAGTTGTACCCTAATTTTAATATTTTCCCCTCGTTCCCAATTTCACTCGTTTTCCTATTTCAGTGGTATGCCCAGGATCGATGGTAGCCTGGCTATAAAAATGGAAATGGAAATAAGAAGGGAAGAGGACCGAAATAAGCCTAATAACAAGATAAGCTTATGATGGCAGAAGTAGGCATAGCAACTGAATAAGCATATAGTGATAGAATTGGGCATAATGGCAAGATAAGTATATAAGAACATATCTGATGAACATGTGATAACAGAACTGATTAGGCATAGTTTTAGATCAAAATTCATATACATGTCAAAATTGCATTTTAGGTGTTTATATCTAAAAGCAACATAAACTCACAGAGAACGGATCTAAGAAAACTGAGAAAAGCATGCTGATGTTGAGTCAACGATCTTTGAATCGTATGAATCGTCGTTGCTAAAGAAAAGGCTAATTTAATCTGAGTTAGAGCAGCATCTCATCGTCGCCATTGATTTAGATGAATAAAACAATGGGTATAGAGTCCTTTATATAGCCATCAGCCGACGAATAAAGCCAGAAAAAAGTCCAGGTGCACCCAGGGGGGTCGACACCCCTGTTGAGGGGTTGGCCACCAATGGGCCGATTTCCTGCGTCTTTTCGACTCGTTTAATTTTCGAATTAAATTGAATTTCTAGATTAATTTGTTTATATATATATATATCTTATGCGTATACAAATTTCTGACCGTAATAACTTCTTCATACGATGTCCGTTTTATGCAAACCAAGTGTCTATCTTGACCAGAATTCCGAGATGAACGCATTGGCGCAGTCCATTTCACTTAATTCCAATTATTTAATTAAGTGTTCTTTAATTCATCATTTTGATTTCTTTTAAAATTACGCAGTGTTACATTCTCCCCTACTTAAAGGATTTCGTCCTCGAAATCTCTAAGTTAAGAAACGAATGTATATCCTAACATCCAACACACATCTACTCATCCACCAATCACAGGAATCCATTGTCCTTAAAAGATTTCTAATGCCTATATTACATATGCAAAGGTGTGTGTATATGTCCATTTACTAATGCGAAAGATCATGCAGTCCACTGATTGAGTTGACCTCCTTAATGCAAGGTATGTTAGTACCATGAATCCAACATGTATGCAATTAATACTATTATAACATGTAAGTTCTATATGCATATGCAATCATCCATTCAAATGAAGCATCGATATGATGATATACCCATTTTATCCATAAAAAAAATTAAAATGCACACACATCCAAATGCAATATGTAAGTGATTGAGCCGATCTAGTGCCCAATGTGTGTGTATATGCATCCACAAGCAACCACAAGCAAGTACTTGCATCCACATGCATCCACTTGCATCCATCAATCATAACATGTCTCAAGCTCATGTTTTCATCCATGGGTTCCCAAACCTAAAGGTCGAAGATTCTATCGATAGGATATGCTAAATGATGGAAACAAGCCTGAACAAAAGCTTTGGAAAAAGAAGTTAAGAACATACCCTTGAAAAGAAAGGGTACGAAGCACGAATCTTGTCTTCGGTCTTCCAAGTTGCATCCTGTTGGTCATCTCCCCATTGAACTTTCATTAACTTGACCTCTCGGTTGCATAGCTTCTTAACCTCTGATCCAAGAATATGGGTAGGAACTCGTCTAATTGTCGCCTCCCGTTCCACCTCTACTTCCTCAAGCATACTTGGCTCCACTACTTCTGATGTATCATGCAAACACTTCCTTAGATGAGAAACGTGGAAAATATCATAAAAGCCGGACAGTCTCTCTGGTAGCTTTAATCTATAGGCCATTAGGCCAATCCTTTTTGTTATGGGAAGTGGTCCTACAAACCTTGATGCCAACTTCCCAACAAATCCAAAATGAACCACATTCCTCAAAGGTGATGAAAACAATGTCTCCAACCTCAAACTCAATATCAGTCCTTCTCCTATCTACGTAGGACGTCTGCCTATACTGAACTGTCTTTATGCACCTATGAATAAGATCAATCTTTTCTGAAGTTTCTCTAACCATATCGGGTCCACGTAGAAGTCTTTGTGTAGATTCCCACCAATAAGTCGGCGATCTACAGGGTCGCCCATGCAATGCTTTGAAGGGTGCCATGCTAATACTAGCCTGATAACTGTTGTTATAGGCGAACTCTACGAAAGGAAGGTGCTCCTTCCAAGTCCCTTCAAAGTCTATGATACACAGTCTTAAAAGATCCTCAAGAACTATGTTTACCCTTTCCGTCTGTCCATCGGTCTGAGGGTGATAAGCGGTGCTCAAACACAACTGTATACCCAATGCCTCTTGCAAGCTCCTCCAAAATTCACTGGTGAAAATGGGGTCATTATCACTTACGATACTGGAAGGTACTCCATAAAGATGGACTATCTTACGAAGGTAAAATGCTGCCATCCTGTTACTCTTAACAGAAATGAAATGAGCGCTCTTAGCAAGCCTGTCCACTATAACCCAAATATCGGTGTTGCCTCTCCTCGATATAGGCAAACCACCAATGAAATCCATCGAGATGCCCTCATGCTTCCACTGTGGGACCTCCAAAGGATGTAGTAAACCACTGGGCTTCTTTTGCTCAGCATTGACTTGTTGACAAATCAAACATCCTGAAATAAATTCTTCTACATCTCTCTTTATTCCAGCCCAAAAGAAAACCCTCTTCATATCTCTATACATCTTATTACCGCCTGGATGAATAGTCATCCTAGAATGATGGGCTTCCCCAAGGAATGTCTTCAAAAAAACTCCCAACTCGGGGAACACAAAGCCTTCCATCTCGTCGTAACCACCCTCTATCATCCGTGGAATATCTACTGAGGTTACTAGAAGTCTCCCCTCTACTGAGCCTATCCAAGATGTCTGAAGTCCTTAATTACTACCCCAGTCAATCGACTCCCTAATCCGTAGATACCCGTGCTAGCCCCACAGTAGGATATATCACTTCCTAAAGTGGCAACCCTGTTATTTCCAAGATGCATAACTATATCTAATGATGGCATAACATCTTATTTTCCCGAGCAAGCGGACCCGTGCACGCACATGAGCCGGATGGAACGCGCCCTCAGACACCTTTCTCCCGAGTGACCCCTTATAACCAGCTCAGTATGCGTACCCTGACCCCGACCTAGTTCGGGGATCTCTGTTTGATACCGGTATAGTTTACTGACTGATACGGGTCCCACACACCAGACAATACAAGCTTCCCACTAGGCTTGCACCCCCACTACTAGGATTTCAATAGGTTATGCCCACTGGTTTAACAAGATCACATAACCCCAACCGGTTAAGTTTGTCAAGTTCATATGTATAACCGGTCCCCACATATTTAATAAGATTAACTTAACCCTCTCACTGATTCAAGAAAGTCTACTTAACCCCTACTTAAGTTAACAGGTTCATGCAATCCTTTTGGATTCAAATAGGTTAAGTATTACAAGTTCATTACCATTCAATTATTTATGGTTATAATGCGCTAGACCTCCCACATTAAGTCTACCACTTGTGGATGATGGATATGCCAGTTAGGTCCGAGCAAACTTCTTCCACAAGTCGGATTTAACCTCGTGTCTTAGCACCGTCACGTGTTTATGCACTTAGACCCCTCACATTAGATTTACCACTTGTTGATGCTGGATATATCGGGAGGTTCCAATCAGGCTTCTACCACAAGTGTAATCTAACCTCGTGTCTAAGCACAGTTACAGTTTCTAAATACTGTAAATCCAGGCATATTCACTCTTCAATAATTATTCCTACTTCATTATAGGTTTTCAAGCCCTTTTTCTAAATCATATTCAACATGTACCATATTCCCCAAATTAAGGTCTTTTAACACAGTTAGGTTTATGCCCCAAATCCATATTCATATTTTGTATTCAAGTTAAGCCTCAATTTCCCAATACAAGTTGTGCTCCAATTTTAACGTTTTCCCCTCGTTTCCAATTTCACGCGTTCGCATATTTCAGCGGTATGCCTAGGATCGAAGGTAGCCTGGCTATAAAAATAAAAAGGGAAAGATGAAGGGAAGAGGACATAAATAAGCATAATAACAAGATAGGCATATGATAGCAGAAATAGGCATAGCAACTGAATAAGCATATAGTGACAGAATTGGGCATAAATACAAGATAGGTATATAAAAACAGATCTATTGAACATGTGATAACAAAACTTATTAGGCATAGTTTTAAATCCAAATTCATATACATGTCAAGATTACATTTTAGGTGTTTATATCTAAAAGCAACATAAACTCACAGAGAATGGATCTAAAAAACTGAGAGAAGCGTGTTGATGTTGAATCAGTGATCTTTGAATACGTATGAATCGTCGTTGCTGAAGAAAAGGCTAATTTAATATGAGTTGGAGCATTATCTCGTCGTTGCCATTGATTTAGACGGATAAAACAATAGGTATAAGATACTTTATATAGCCATCAGCTGATAAACAAAGCCAGAAAAACGTAATGGTGCGCCCAGGGGGGTCGACACCTCTGTTGAGGGGTCAACCCATGTGTCGACACCCTGAGGGCATGGGGTCGACCCCCAACAGGCCGATTTCCTGCGTCTTCCCGACTCGTTTAATTTTCGAACTAAATTGAATTTCTGGATTAATTTGTTTATGTATATATATATATATATATATCTTATGCATATACAAATTTCTGACCCTAATAACTTCTTCATACGATGTCCGTTTTACGCAAACCAGGTGTCTTCTTGACCAGAATTTCAAGATGAACACAATGGCGCAGTACATTTCACTTAATTCCAATTATTTATTTAAGCATTCTTTAATTTATTATTTCAATGTCTTTTATAATTACGGGGTGTTACAAGCAGGAAGAATTCACCCTAGAGAAGATGACTGACCAATTGCCAGTGGCGCCACCGGACCGATCGTTAGATTCTGTGCTGCAGCCAGAGAGAAGGAAGTGTAAGAGAGCCGCTAACGAAATGAGCCTAGTTAGACCGATATCTATATGCAGCGGCCGCAACACAAACCTAGGAGCCCAGAGAATGAGTATAGGAAAGGGAAAGGCGGAGGGACATGAGCATCTTCTTTTGAAAGCATGCTACAATAATGGACTTCGCGGGGGTTAAGGACCACAATGATGTTGTCCACAGATCAAATTATTTCATGGATTGGATTTCATTTTTTTTGTAACAATATTCTCAGGCAGTCGAACCAGGTTAATCCCCTTGTCAATTTAAATAGTGGTTATCCAACTTAGTGCTTGTACTAGGGAGAATGATCCTAGCTCCTTTTTTTATTAATTGGATGTAATTTAGCGGGGGATGCTTGCTATCATTCTAGTGCAAACTGTCTAATCGCCTGCCTCGCATAATACCTGCTCATCATCCCGAGATGATACGTTAATATGACAGCAATGCAGACAGAGTAGTGAAGCACTATTTATCGTATTTTCGTTGGAAAAGGTGCGTCGTCTCAATATGCGCTTTTTTCAAAAAGAATCTACCTAATCATTTGATTCTTTGTTCTGAAGTCTATAAATTATACATCCCCTGATAGCCTTATATATAGTTTGATTCTGTCCCCCGGTAGTGTTTGTATCAAACTATGTCGGAGAGGTCCAACCAAAGAGCAAAGTTCATTCACTAACTTGAAATGAGCTAATTCAATCCATGCGTTGAGATATGCGTGAATTCACTCCCCACTCCAGGAAGTGTGCGACTCAATGTTAACTTCAACTAATCAAGTAATATACTGGCCTCGGCCGGCGTTCCACTACTTTGACTGATGCGGGCGCGTCGCGGTTCCCTTGTCACGAAAGAAGTAATGAAAGGAAGCATCGTGTTGTTACCTATATAGCTTTAGCAGAGATCTATCAATGCATTCTAGGCTCAGATAATTGGTATTGGATGTATCGTTAGGTTGTGCCAAGTCAAACCTGCTCCATCGGAACTCGCAGATAGGAAAGGAAAGAAATAAAAAGCAATGCCAAGAGCTTCATCTATCGATGAACAACGGACAGACAGAGCTCTCTTTTTTCATCTCGTTCCAGAAGCAACAAAAGAGTAGTCCTTTTTCCTTCTCGCGAACCACGAGAGCTCCCAGCACCTGGAAGAGCAAAGCTCGTTTTCCTTCCAGGGTAAAGCGGTTGCTTCCCTAAGATTATACTAGGGCATATTAATAGGAGAGGCCGGAAACTTAGTCAAGTAAACAAGTCAAGTGCTTATCCTAGGTATTAAGATCAATCCCTTATTTAGAACCCCATTCTTTTAAGACGGAAAATAGATCCCTTATATAAATTGTTTTGAATGATTGTCGGCAAACAATCACTCACTCATGTGTTGTTCCCTCTTTGCTTAATAATCTTAGTGAGCTAGCCTTCATTATCTGGTATCGAATTTGATTGCACGACCCTACCAGCTAACTCCTCTCCTATAGGCCTTTGTAAAACAAAAGCATCAATACTTATACTTGTTGGATCTAGATTAACCCTAGAGTGGGGTGAATAGGATTTATCACACTTTTTGACTGAATTAAAAATCTAACGAGCTATATATTAATAAACAGATCACAGAATATAGCAGAAACAAAAATGCAGATAATAAATCATACACAGATATACCCAGCTTCGGCAAAACCCTACTACTGCTGCATTTCTAAGGTTTCTACTAGGTGATAGAACAGATCCCGCATACAAGACCATGTACACTCGCAAACCCTGCTCCTATTCTAACCCTACGCTCAAAACTCTAGACTGATCTAAAACCCTAGATCAGATTTCCCCTAGTTTTACAAACACTAGTAAACTGCCAGTTAAACCCCTAACTGGTTCCCCCTAGATTTTTACAGAATCTATAAACTGTTTTGTCGGTTTACAAAAGAAATTTAAAAACAAAAACAGTAAAAAAAAGGAACAAATTAAACCCTAGGACTTAAGAATATAAGGGTCATCCCCTTTTAACATTAAAACAAAAACTTGGCCGGCCCTTTCTTTATTTGGTGCGCTCTTTTCCTTTAGCCCGATCTCTTGTTTCTAGAAGACGAAAATGGCAGCTAGATTGCTAGGGTTCTGGAAAATCTCCCAAATCCGAATCAAACTGCTGAATGAAAAAGCTTGTCCCTTTAATCTCGAGTGGCTTGAATCTTCAACTGGATATTCTCTGATTTGGCTTGATCGATTTGGGATTTAATTGATCGAAAATCGGTGAGTAGTTTATAAATTGATTTCTACTCTCTGAATATTTTTGGCTTGTTGATTTTCGATCATTTTTTTTTACTGCCAGTGATGAAGTGGTATATATAGAGGGTAAACAAACCCTAGAATTCTCTGATTTCGAATAGATGATTTGGTCTGATTTCGGTGCTTTCCCTTTTTGACATTCTCGAATTAAAATGATTCCTTGGCTTTGATTATCTCTGTAAAATTCCTTGAATGAATTTAGGCTATGATGTGTTGGTGTATTTCCTCTTTTGAAACATATCTGATAGAAAACTATTGCCTTGATTTTTGTGTGTTTATTTCCCTTGCATGACCTGAATATGGAATAAATTGTTGCCGAGAATGATTTATGCCCAATCACTATTCTATGTTACTCACTAGTCCTTGTAACATAAAAAAATTGGATGTACATTTTTGGAAACAGCCTTGAATGATTTGTGAAAGCCGAATCATCACTGGAGTTACAGGAAACCAATTTGCAGATTTCTTGCTACATTTTCCAGCATTGAATTTTTGCCAAAAATGCTCTTCAATCATGATTGATATTTCCATGCTGGTTAGATCTTGTTAGATCTTGTTGTACCACACATGTACATGTTGTGCATCACCACCATAATGTGTATTTGAACCATGAATTTAAGTTTGCACACTTATGTATCCTGCAGTTTTGCACCATAAATAAAATTGCCATGTTGAATTTGCTACACTGTGATTGCTCGACTACATGAATCATTGCTGAATAGATCACCATGCTATACACAAGCATATACATGTCTATGCTGAATTGAAATGCATCACCATTCTGCCATGCTCACCTTGTTTATTGAATGTGCCAGTAGCTTCATCATTGATCATCTGCTTGATTCACTATGTACTTGCATGATTCCACTGAACTGATTGAATTCCTATATGTTGCTTCATGCCATTCTCTCTGATTCACTAGCTACATAAGTGCTTGACCAATTTGGCTTTGAATGCTGCACTTTCTTTGCTACACTGTCATGTGTATATGCACTGCACCTCCTACTTGATTGTTTAACTTGAAAACTGCTTTGTGTTTACTGCTTTAGCCATTGTTTGAGCCTGTATTGATCTGCCATATTGTATCATATTATCTGAAGTTGGTCTCAAACTTTGTCAATGCATTTTTACCTGAACTGACACACATTTTTTGATCATGTATGAATGTTGTGTATCTTGTTCACCATGTAATATTGCACTGTCTCGACCATGACAATATGAGCTCTTTGTGACATATATACACATGTACTTCTTTGATACCTTGCTAAAACAAACTTATCTGAGCATATGAAATATGTTGCTTTGTCCTGCCTTGCCAAGCTTGGCTGCACTATGCTTTGCCATGCAATTCTTTGAAACTGCCTTGTTTGCTGCTATGTTGGCACTTTCACTTAAATCCCATGTTGATGATGCCATGTATGCACAGTCTTCACCATTTATATATGTCACTTTATTAACCATTCATGAGCTCGACCATGTTTGCATTCATATACATGTTGCCGCTCCATATGTTTGTTGATGGTTTCATTTGTTTCATATTTGCTTTGATCCTTTGAGCTCCCATTTTCACTTGGTATTATGCTCGGCCCATGTTTGCTTTGTACTTTGAGATGTGATGGCTTTGTTTTCACGTGCACTGAATCGAGAAGGTCCACGTGGCTACTCCTCAGTTGCACACTGAATTGGCGTGGAAGTGCACACGTGTATATATAAACACGTGTGTATTTGCAGCCATTCAGAAAATTTTCTGTCCATGTACATATACAAACAGTCTGCCTGGACACAGTTGAATCAAATCAAGTCATGAAAATGATGAGAAACACATCAAAAAACTAAGGCAAATAAAGTTTTAAAAATAAAATAATATTTGCTAGTTTATTTCTGTTCTAGATACTCTGTGTGTGTTTCTATTGTGACAAGTAAGCAGAAGGTGACTGGACTGACTAAGAGTTGTGAAGATAGAAGACTGAAGACAGTGAATGAGAGTGTCAATGTGTGTCTGTTTATATGAAATTGTACAGAGTGAATGTAGATGAATTGTAAATGAATAGTGTAGAGTGAACTGTATATGAATCAGACAATGAACATGTAAGTATATATGAATTTGTATTTTTATTTGTAATAAACAAATTTGTTTGAAATAAAATATTATTTTATTGTGCTCAAATTTGTGCTCAAGCAAATTTGTTTATCGTATTTAGTTTATATACAAGTACAATGCCATGAGAAGAATATATAAATACTGGAGTTATAAATCTGTACTGTTTGAATGTTGAAATAGAATATTATACTTAAATAAAATACTGTGTGAATATTTGAATGTTTGTACAATCGTATTTTATTTAAATATTATATTCCTGTCTGTGATGTGATATAACAGTACGACTACAAACACATTTATAATAATATTTATTTGGTTGTTATCATCAAACAAAAAATCATATAATTGTGTATACAACACCGTTATATACAACAATCTCCCGCTTTTGATGATGACAAACAAATAAAAGATTTTGAGCACAATAAATGTGTTTGACAGTGAAAATTGAACTCCACCTATTTATTAGGTCCCCCTACAATAGAAAGCTCCCCCTATAACTGTGCTTGAGTGAAATTAACTGTATAGTAATGAATTTTTCAAAAATAAAAATATTTATCATATATTCACTCATAAATCAAAATCTCAATCCATTCTCACCATTTTTTTATCATCAAAAGAATGCAGAAATTAAAATATAGATGAATAGTGACTAATAAATATAATATCAGCTTAAGAGGAAGAGCGATCATCATAAATCTCAATCAGTAAAACAAAAACCATAATAAACTAAGAACTAGTGGCGTATTTCACATTGTAGAGAATGACAGATTTACGATGAATTTTATATAAAATGGAGAGAGTTTTAAAAACAGATCATTTCCAATTATTTAAAAAAAAAGCACAAAAAAAAAACAGTAATGGATTTGGACTATAATTAATAATTCAATTTAAGTGACAAAATCGAATAATCTTAAATCCTAATATCTATCAATCAACAAATCATAATATGTCATAAGATTTCAACACATTTCACAGATTAGAAAGATGGATTGATATGCTGGTTTTTTAAACACCAAGGAGAATTTCATATTAAATTTAATTTATAGCACATTATTTCCTTTTTCTTTTTATTTTATTTAAGAGCACACTAACCACTCATAACAAAAGCTTGGATTTTTAAATGAGGTCAGTCGCAACTTAAATTATAAGTTGTCTCATAACCATGCATAACCAGAGCTTGGATTTTTAAATGAGGTCAGAGACATACTTATGTATTAATTATATATTTTATCATTTTCAGTTTTAAATAGAAAAAAATCCTCGGTATATACAACCAATATGAATGATAGAAATGTGGTAGGAACAAAAATGGACTGTGAAATAAATTTCTAAATTATATTATGAAATATGACCAACTGTACCTGGATCATTGAAAATTCTCAATTTCACTAATTCTTAATAATAACACAGTTACATTTCCATCACATATATTTCCACTATTTATTCAAAAAGAATTAAAAAAATATTGAGTCTCCATATTTATATAAAATCATAATGGAATGTGGAAGGATGATAGATAATGAAGATGGTCATGAAATAATTGCCAGTTCAATGATATTATAATAAATATTCAGCCATCATGAAAATTCAGATTAATCTCCTCTTGTTGTGAAATATACTACAGTCACAATTCATCACAATTTCAAAATCTGATAATAATTTTGATGAATTATAAATATAGCACAATGTAAAGACCCGCAACTTCCCCGTAAAGGAAAGCGTCGGATAGTTCGAGAACAAGCCACAACAGAACTCATATAAAAGAACATTTCATTGTATATTACAACAATGCATCAGATTACAAGAATATACAGAGTATAAATGAATAAATATTACACAGAAATATCAGAGATTTAAATTACATTTAAATACATAGCAGCGGAAAATAATACAATACACAACTAGAATGAGATATACGGATACAAAGCTTTCCGGATATCGTTCCAGCTGTAAACCAGGATCCTGTGAATATAAATCTGCAAAACCAAAACTACTAGCTGCCCGTGTCAAAATAGGGGCACCCAGAGTTTGGGTTAAAACAATAAACTCCAGGTCAGTCATGGGACTGGTGTGAGAACTAAAACAGTTATTAATCTTTATTTTAAATCATTAGGTAAATCAAGGGACCACGCCGTATAACACGGAACGGGTTTCCTCCCAAGAATACCAGTGCATAAAACGAACAGCGCAATGCTAAATAAAGAAAAATGAAGCTGTTATAA
Source organism: Allium sativum (assembly GCA_030737875.1). Lineage (NCBI taxonomy): Eukaryota > Viridiplantae > Streptophyta > Magnoliopsida > Asparagales > Amaryllidaceae > Allium > Allium sativum. The sequence goes on from CM060920.1 coordinate 221,704,624, forward strand.
GACCCAGGTCCCATCACACAATGCAACGCAGTCGAGGATAGGGTTTTCCCTTATAACAGCCAAAGAATGCTTGATACGTTTAAAACAAATCATTTGATACTATTATAAGTGCATAGTGTATAAAACAACTTCAAATCATAAGTATCAATCATAGGCGGCATGGGTACCATATATCATGTCGCCATATATAGGTTTACAAATAAAACCGCAAATGTCACGTATTTGGAAATTGGATTTCCATCTATGAACCGAGGCAAAAGATAGTCCTCAACCGATTCGAGACTGTCTAGTCCGAGCCTCAGGCAAGTACTCTGTCAAGCCTTTGGATCGTCAGGGCCGGTCCACCGATGTGGATTAAAATGCCTGAACACTGCGTTTCCCCGCCCTTTGGGGCGTAAACGAGCCAACGAATGGCTCCATCGGTTCGAGAACGACCGATCAATCCGAGGCGCCTCGCAACAGCAACAACCACATAAGTCAAACTCGTCAGGGCGTGTAAAACCACTGACGCCACTTCTAACTAGAAAGAAACGCATGCCCTCCCTGAGGTCCGTCTCCCGTTTTTGGTTCATACCTGGTGTGAAACACGCGAGGTAAACGTTACACAAAGCTACGCCACAAAGGCCGTGCTTTGATCATCACCACAAGACTTTGCTTTTCAACAGAAGCCTTGATCATTTGCATCTTAGCATGCCACACAGGCAAACCATCCTATGCAACCGATATCAGTCACACAGAATGAAATCCGATGTCAGACACACAGTCCATTTACAAGTCCGTTCTGGGTCTGAACGAAACCGGAGGCACCTAGTACCTCGCATATCCATCGATCTCCAAGTACGTCTGGACGATCACCAACTGTTTCCATCTTCTTGGGTGTACAGCCCAATCAAGATCATCAGTTATCACCCAAACGACGTGAAGACCTCCGGTCTTCGACCATCGTCTTCATCTTCGACTTATCGTCGTATCAGTTATTCAGAATGGGATAAACCCGGTCTTTCCGAATAACTCGCGTATATTTTAAATAAGTGTTACACAAACACAACATACGCCTCATTCCAATTTATTAGTCACTAACCGTAAATTAATCAAGAGAATAATTCCCCAAATATTAACCCCGAAGGCCGAAACCAACATCAGATCAATATCCAGAAAACCATTCTGCTTGGCTAACCGACAGTTAGTTCCTAAATTTCACGTTCAAATCTAATTAAAGATTTAACTATCGCCTGGAGCAAAACTGGTGATACTCCATTCTCGATCTTTTCAATCTAATTAAAGATTCATTAAAACTCCACTTAGTTTTAATCTTTATCTGGGTTAAAGAATCAGTGTCATTTAAAACACGATTCACGATAAACCCAAAATCACATTCCATTAATTATCGGGTTAAAGAACAAGTGTTATTTAAAACACTGTTCACGATAAACCCAAAAATCAATACCAATTCAATACCAATTAAATATCATTTAATTGGTACACTTCATTAAATCTAATTAAAAAGATTTAATCTTTTCCCAACTGGGTTCAAGAACAGTGTTAGTGAAGACACCATTCACGACAAACCCAAATCACATTCGATATTCAATACAAGGCTCTGAATAGAAAATATATCGGCTTATATTCAATATCGAATTCTACGACTAACAAATGTCGTATTGGAAATAACGATATAAATATATATCTTTCAAATTTCCGTAACAACAACCGTATAATCACAAATTCCAACATCGAAATATTCCGAAGACAATTTCGATTCAAATCCACTCCAATGCAATCATTGGAAATTTTGGTTATTTTCAAAACCCTTTTCAAATTCAATTTATTTATTTAAAAATAAATAGAATTATAATTCTAGTTCAAAACTAGTTCAATTCGATAAAAATCTATTTTTATCTTTTCAAATATGGAGTTTTTCATCCCAATTCTTCCCAAATCATTTCTTATGATTTTACACAAATTATTACTATTTTTAATAATTTTATCAAGGCCCGTACAGTCGATTTCCATCAATGGCCATCGAACTGCACTTACAGCGACCTTTTTCAAATTTGATTTGGACATAATTCCAAATCCAACCGTTAGATTTCAAATTTCTAATATTCATTAGAAAGCTCTTTTCGATACGAACCCAACGGTTCCGGTTTTAGGAGAATCCGACGGTTGGATCTCCCGTAATGTCCGTTTGAAATAAATGGTCGAAATTCACGAACTGCCGCGGCGCGGCGCGTTCTATTCAGGCCATTATATTATATATATAATATATATAATATATATTTCGTCGATTTCTATTTAAAACGAATTATATAAATAGTTTTAAAATCGTTTCAAAAGCTATTTCAACTTCCGTTCCAATTCAAATCAAAATTGAATTCTTCTTTATAAATTCGTTTTAAAATCCATTTCTATTCAATTCAAATTTCAATTCAATTTGAATTCGTTTTCAATTCGTTTTCAATTCAATTTGAATTCGTTTTCAATTCATTTCGAAATCGTTTTCAATTCAATTCATTTCGAAATCGTTTTCAATTCAATTCATTTCGAAATCGTTATATATTCAATTCAGTTCGAATTCGTTATATATTCAATTCAGTTCGAATTCGTTATATATTCAATTCAGTTCGAATTCGTTATATATTCAATTCAGTTCGAATTCGTTATATATTCAATTCAGTTCGAATTCGTTATATATTCAATTCAGTTCGAATTCGTTTTCAAAATCGATATAAATATCGTTCACGTCAAAATGGCGTCAATCTAGTCAACACGGCTTCATAAATTTCTATTTTCAAATATTCTATTTCAAATATTTCCTTTTTCAAAATAGTTGTTATTATCAAAATATTTCGTTCAACACATGACCAATCTCAGTGAATGAGTACTGTCAACACATGAACGTTTATTTTATATTGACAAAGATGTAAATTTTATTATTAAAATATTTCGTTCAACACATGACCAATCTCAATGGATGAGACTGTCAACACATGAACGTTTATTTAATAATATTCTTTATTTTTCAAAATTGGAATGAGGCCCAATCAATCACCATATAAAATTAATTATATGGATTTTCATACAACACATGTATATAATAACATTGAAAATAATCAACCATCAACCAAAGTGCACTACACTGTATAAGCATCAAATATAGATATTCAACGCTTATAACAGCCTGTCAATCAATCGATCGACATATTTAATCAATCAGGATGAGTGAACTTCAAATTTCATCCCAACACCCGTGTGGGGTTTCAAACAATCACACACATATTCTATTCGTGCAGTTGGGCGATGTGTAAAATTTATCGACCCAATCAATGTCCTTCAAATAAGTGTACATAAACAAACCGTCTGGTTTGTAAATGAATATTTATTTATTCACATTCACGTTAAAATTTATATTTTTAACGATAAAACATTTTATTCCAACATATGAATTTCTATTCAATTCATTTATTCAATAAAATGATATTTTTATTTTTCTAACATATTTTAGAAAATTTCGGCGGCATAACGGCACGATACTAGAAACGGGACAAGGCCTAGCCTAATCCCCGGTCTAGTGAAGGCCCACGCCATTCACATATCAATCATATCAATTTCAATCTCACCAAACAATTCAATTCAAACAAATAACTCAACTAATCTATGCAACCAAACAAACAAGTCCATGGTCTGTGGACGATTGTGTCGGGTGCTACTAAGCACCGTCTGCATCCTAGTATATATATATAACTAGAAAATAAAATTGAGAGGTGAGAAATTCTCACCGAAAGCTATCCAACTTCACGGCACTTCTATTGTAGAGATCTTCGCCAACTCGCCTTTCGTCGCTTTCGTTGTCCGCTTTCACTACCTATGTAAAAATCGAATTTTGACTTCGTTATTCAATATATAAAAATCAAATTTTTAGTTCGCTATTCAATATATAAAAATCGAATTTTTAGTTCGCTATTCAATATATAAAAATCGAATTTTTAGTTCGCTATTCAATATATAAAAATCGAATTTTTAGTTCGCTATTCAATATATAAAAATCGAATTTTTACTTTGCTTCTTTACAAAAATTATATTTTTACCTACAAAGATCATAGCTTTATATACACTATCTATATAGAAATTGATTTTTTTCCAATATACTTTCACTTATAAAAATTGAAAATTTTCAATATACTTTTACTTATAAAAACTGAAAATTTTCAATATACTTTCACTTATAAAAACTGAAAATTTTCAATATACTTTAACCTATAAAAACTGAAAATTTTCAATATACTTTAACCTAAAAAAAACAGGATAAAAAAATAATAATAATAATAAATAATAAAAAAAAACTGACCTTGGCCAAAATCAGATCTTTCGTTGGGGGGGGGGGGGCTGGTTGCGACGGCGCCGGGGTGGGGGAGCAATGGGGGGGGCCGCAACGAAGCCTGGTGGCGTTGAAGGGGGGGCTCATGTCGGCGGCGGGCTCAGGCGACTGGAAGGTCGGATCGGAGGAAGAAAAGAAGGGGGAGGGAGGAAGTGGAGTCGCGCACGTGTAGGGGGGGCGGATTCAGGCGATGGTGGCGCGGGTGGGAAGGTCGGAGGGCGGCGGCGCCTCCAGCGGCGGAGGGAGGAGCGTGGATCGTGGGCTAAGAGGGATCGGGTTTTTTTTTTTTTTTTTTTTCTGAAAAGTGAAAGAGAGAGAGGGAAGGGTAGGGGTAGGATAATATATATAATTTAATAATTTATTTAACTTCCTTTAAGTTGCTTTTCCGTTCGAACTTCAATTCAAACCGAACGACTATCGTCTCTAGCTAACTACCCCCATTCTGAACACAATGGGATATGTTTCGCAAGCCAATTCGATCGTTACAATCAGTTTCCTTTGAATTTACATTTAAATCACTTTATTGAATTTTAAACGTACATTTCAAATTACCGGGGTCACATACTAACTAGAAAAATTCCCGAAAAATATTTTCTAGCTTCGTATTGACGATACGGTCCTAACAAAACTAGTTTCATCGAATTCTGAGACCGTTTGAAAAATGGCCAATTTCCAGTCGATTAAAATCGACTGAAACTGGTCAAACGCGTTTTCCTTTGCCACTCTCACATATTGATTCGAAAAATTATGAAATTTGAAACTTAGCAATAACTTTACATCACGGACCCAACAAAACTGGTTTCGTCGAAATCCGAGGTCGTTTGCAAAATTCCCATTTTTAAGGGCCTGAATTCCATAGCGACTATTCAGAATTTTCAACTGGACATATCTTTTGATTCCTGCCATGAAATTTCGATTCTTCGGATTCGATAGAAAGATATTATCAATTAGATCCTAATGTTTTTGGTTTCACTAAAATCCGGATTGTTTTGCACCCGGTACATTCAATTGAAGTTTGAAATCGAATTATCGAACTACCGCGCCATTTTCAATTCTATTTATAATTATATATAATTATTTATATTCTAACGACGACGCGTATAAATATATTTGTTCGAATTATATTCAAAATAAATTTCTCGTCGATATTATTTAAAATAATCTATTTTAAATATAGAAAATCCGCTATAATTGGCAAAATAAAAATTTTAAACTGGCCCAGATTTTCGGGTTGTTACAATCTCCCCCACTTAAAACTTTTCGTCCCCGAAAAGGAACAAAGTCGAAAGTGGTTTGATTAACCAACTCTATATTCGATCTGGCTTCCATTCTCTAACTCTTTAGTTTCTGAGAATTTTCAAAATTTCAAAAATTTGGCTAACACCCTAAATTTTCGAAAAATTTCGCCATAACCTCCCCTGCACCGGGAGCATCGGGGAATTTCAAATAGCTTCCCCGGTCCTTCAGATCTCAAAAAGAAAAAGAAAAAGCCAAGCGGCTAGCCAATAGGCTCACAAAATCATCATCACCCAAACAAAACAGGAAATTATGTAGTAAACATGTACCTATTTGTCGGGCAAACAAATTTTATTCTTTGGCTCTAGCCTCCTTGCTATGACCTGTTCAAGGGATATACATGTATGCTAGCAAATGCGACCAAATTTTCAATGCAGTTCAATATGTGATTCAATTAGGCATAATGGTTCAAAATTATCAAACAAATAAACAAACAACACAAACATCAATCAATTAGTTGAATTAGAGTTTGAAATTCATAACTTTGATATATATACAAAAATCATGTTTTTGATGCCAAATCACAACAATGTATTCTAACTATATAAGTTTTGGTTCTCACACCAGTCTATTGGAAATATATAGAAAGCACACCTTTGAAACACGAAACTAATTACTAATGATGACGCGTCAATCATCAGAATCAGGTCCGGGCGACTAGAGTGTGACTCTATATCTATCCAGTATATTAAAATTTCGAATACACGCGGATCAGACGTATACGCAAAATCTATATATACTGGATTGTCCACATCAATATAAATATATAATCAAATACGAATAATTGATTTAAATTTTCAAAACCAAATTTGTTTTCACTTTAAAAATATACTCTTCACACTCGTTCTAGGATACTACTGATCATATCTCTAACGAGTCATTCTAATTGGATATTACTAATCCAATATCTGATGAATTCTTTCGTATGTTTCTAATGTGTCTTGTTCTCCAGCTTTGTAAACCAAAGCTCTGATACCACGTGTAAAGACCCGCAACTTCCTCGTAAAGGAAAGCGTCGGATAGTTCGAGAACAAGCCACAACAGAACTCATATAAAAGAACATTTCATTGTATATTACAACAATGCATCAGATTACAAGAATATACAGAGTATAAATGAATAAATATTACACAGAAATATCAGAGATTTAAATTACATTTAAATACATAGCAGCGGAAAATAATACAATACACAACTAGAATGAGATATACGGATACAAAGCTTTCCGGATATCGTTCCAGCTGTAAACCAGGATCCTATGAATATAAATCTGCAAAACCAAAACTACTAGCTGCCCGTGTCAAAATAGGGGCACCCAGAGTTTGGGTTAAAACAATAAACTCCAGGTCAGTCATGGGACTGGTGTGAGAACTAAAACAGTTATTAATCTTTATTTTAAATCATTAGGTAAATCAAGGGACCACGCCGTATAACACGGAACGGGTTTCCTCCCAAGAATACCAGTGCATAAAACGAACAGCGCAATGCTAAATAAAGAAAAATGAAGCTGTTATAAGACCCAGGTCCCATCACACAATGCAACGCAGTCGAGGATAGGGTTTTCCCTTATAACAGCCAAAGAATGCTTGATACGTTTAAAACAAATCATTTGATACTATTATAAGTGCATAGTGTATAAAACAACTTCAAATCATAAGTATCAATCATAGGCGGCATGGGTACCATATATCATGTCGCCATATATAGGTTTACAAATAAAACCGCAAATGTCACGTATTTGGAAATTGGATTTCCATCTATGAACCGAGGCAAAAGATAGTCCTCAACCGATTCGAGACTGTCTAGTCCGAGCCTCAGGCAAGTACTCTGTCAAGCCTTTGGATCGTCAGGGCCGGTCCACCGATGTGGATTAAAATGCCTGAACACTGCGTTTCCCCGCCCTTTGGGGCGTAAACGAGCCAACGAATGGCTCCATCGGTTCGAGAACGACCGATCAATCCGAGGCGCCTCGCAACAGCAACAACCACATAAGTCAAACTCGTCAGGGCGTGTAAAACCACTGACGCCACTTCTAACTAGAAAGAAACGCATGCCCTCCCTGAGGTCCGTCTCCCGTTTTTGGTTCATACCTGGTGTGAAACACGCGAGGTAAACGTTACACAAAGCTACGCCACAAAGGCCGTGCTTTGATCATCACCACAAGACTTTGCTTTTCAACAGAAGCCTTGATCATTTGCATCTTAGCATGCCACACAGGCAAACCATCCTATGCAACCGATATCAGTCACACAGAATGAAATCCGATGTCAGACACACAGTCCATTTACAAGTCCGTTCTGGGTCTGAACGAAACCGGAGGCACCTAGTACCTCGCATATCCATCGATCTCCAAGTACGTCTGGACGATCACCAACTGTTTCCATCTTCTTGGGTGTACAGCCCAATCAAGATCATCAGTTATCACCCAAACGACGTGAAGACCTCCGGTCTTCGACCATCGTCTTCATCTTCGACTTATCGTCGTATCAGTTATTCAGAATGGGATAAACCCGGTCTTTCCGAATAACTCGCGTATATTTTAAATAAGTGTTACACAAACACAACATACGCCTCATTCCAATTTATTAGTCACTAACCGTAAATTAATCAAGAGAATAATTCCCCAAATATTAACCCCGAAGGCCGAAACCAACATCAGATCAATATCCAGAAAACCATTCTGCTTGGCTAACCGACAGTTAGTTCCTAAATTTCACGTTCAAATCTAATTAAAGATTTAACTATCGCCTGGAGCAAAACTGGTGATACTCCATTCTCGATCTTTTCAATCTAATTAAAGATTCATTAAAACTCCACTTAGTTTTAATCTTTATCTGGGTTAAAGAATCAGTGTCATTTAAAACACGATTCACGATAAACCCAAAATCACATTCCATTAATTATCGGGTTAAAGAACAAGTGTTATTTAAAACACTGTTCACGATAAACCCAAAAATCAATACCAATTCAATACCAATTAAATATCATTTAATTGGTACACTTCATTAAATCTAATTAAAAAGATTTAATCTTTTCCCAACTGGGTTCAAGAACAGTGTTAGTGAAGACACCATTCACGACAAACCCAAATCACATTCGATATTCAATACAAGGCTCTGAATAGAAAATATATCGGCTTATATTCAATATCGAATTCTACGACTAACAAATGTCGTATTGGAAATAACGATATAAATATATATCTTTCAAATTTCCGTAACAACAACCGTATAATCACAAATTCCAACATCGAAATATTCCGAAGACAATTTCGATTCAAATCCACTCCAATGCAATCATTGGAAATTTTGGTTATTTTCAAAACCCTTTTCAAATTCAATTTATTTATTTAAAAATAAATAGAATTATAATTCTAGTTCAAAACTAGTTCAATTCGATAAAAATCTATTTTTATCTTTTCAAATATGGAGTTTTTCATCCCAATTCTTCCCAAATCATTTCTTATGATTTTACACAAATTATTACTATTTTTAATAATTTTATCAAGGCCCGTACAGTCGATTTCCATCAATGGCCATCGAACTGCACTTACAGCGACCTTTTTCAAATTTGATTTGGACATAATTCCAAATCCAACCATTAGATTTCAAATTTCTAATATTCATTAGAAAGCTCTTTTCGATACGAACCCAACGGTTCCGGTTTTAGGAGAATCCGACGGTTGGATCTCCCGTAATGTCCGTTTGAAATAAATGGTCGAAATTCACGAACTGCCGCGGCGCGGCGCGTTCTATTCAGGCCATTATATTATATATATAATATATATAATATATATTTCGTCGATTTCTATTTAAAACGAATTATATAAATAGTTTTAAAATCGTTTCAAAAGCTATTTCAACTTCCGTTCCAATTCAAATCAAAATTGAATTCTTCTTTATAAATTCGTTTTAAAATCCATTTCTATTCAATTCAAATTTCAATTCAATTTGAATTCGTTTTCAATTCGTTTTCAATTCAATTTGAATTCGTTTTCAATTCATTTCGAAATCGTTTTCAATTCAATTCATTTCGAAATCGTTTTCAATTCAATTCATTTCGAAATCGTTATATATTCAATTCAGTTCGAATTCGTTATATATTCAATTCAGTTCGAATTCGTTATATATTCAATTCAGTTCGAATTCGTTATATATTCAATTCAGTTCGAATTCGTTATATATTCAATTCAGTTCGAATTCGTTATATATTCAATTCAGTTCGAATTCGTTTTCAAAATCGATATAAATATCGTTCACGTCAAAATGGCGTCAATCTAGTCAACACGGCTTCATAAATTTCTATTTTCAAATATTCTATTTCAAATATTTCCTTTTTCAAAATAGTTGTTATTATCAAAATATTTCGTTTAACACATGACCAATCTCAGTGAATGAGTACTGTCAACACATGAACGTTTATTTTATATTGACAAAGATGTAAATTTTATTATTAAAATATTTCGTTCAACACATGACCAATCTCAATGGATGAGACTGTCAACACATGAACGTTTATTTAATAATATTCTTTATTTTTCAAAATTGGAATGAGGCCCAATCAATCACCATATAAAATTAATTATATGGATTTTCATACAACACATGTATATAATAACATTGAAAATAATCAACCATCAACCAAAGTGCACTACACTGTATAAGCATCAAATATAGATATTCAACGCTTATAACAGCCTGTCAATCAATCGATCGACATATTTAATCAATCAGGATGAGTGAACTTCAAATTTCATCCCAACACCCGTGTGGGGTTTCAAACAATCACACACATATTCTATTCGTGCAGTTGGGCGATGTGTAAAATTTATCGACCCAATCAATGTCCTTCAAATAAGTATACATAAACAAACCGTCTGGTTTGTAAATGAATATTTATTTATTCACATTCACGTTAAAATTTATATTTTTAACGATAAAACATTTTATTCCAACATATGAATTTCTATTCAATTCATTTATTCAATAAAATGATATTTTTATTTTTCTAACATATTTTAGAAAATTTCGGCGGCATAACGGCACGATACTAGAAACGGGACAAGGCCTAGCCTAATCCCCGGTCTAGTGAAGGCCCACGCCATTCACATATCAATCATATCAATTTCAATCTCACCAAACAATTCAATTCAAACAAATAACTCAACTAATCTATGCAACCAAACAAACAAGTCCATGGTCTGTGGACGATTGTGTCGGGTGCTACTAAGCACCGTCTGCATCCTAGTATATATATATAACTAGAAAATAAAATTGAGAGGTGAGAAATTCTCACCGAAAGCTATCCAACTTCACGGCACTTCTATTGTAGAGATCTTCGCCAACTCGCCTTTCGTCGCTTTCGTTGTCCGCTTTCACTACCTATGTAAAAATCGAATTTTGACTTCGTTATTCAATATATAAAAATCAAATTTTTAGTTCGCTATTCAATATATAAAAATCGAATTTTTAGTTCGCTATTCAATATATAAAAATCGAATTTTTAGTTCGCTATTCAATATATAAAAATCGAATTTTTAGTTCGCTATTCAATATATAAAAATCGAATTTTTACTTTGCTTCTTTACAAAAATTATATTTTTACCTACAAAGATCATAGCTTTATATACACTATCTATATAGAAATTGATTTTTTTCCAATATACTTTCACTTATAAAAACTGAAAATTTTCAATATACTTTTACTTATAAAAACTGAAAATTTTCAATATACTTTCACTTATAAAAACTGAAAATTTTCAATATACTTTAACCTATAAAAACTGAAAATTTTCAATATACTTTAACCTAAAAAAAAACAGGATAAAAAAATAATAATAATAATAAATAATAAAAAAAAACTGACCTTGGCCAAAATCAGATCTTTCGTTGGGGGGGGGGCTGGTTGCGACGGCGCCGGGGTGGGGGAGCAATGGGGGGGGCCGCAACGAAGCCTGGTGGCGTTGAAGGGGGGGCTCATGTCGGCGGCGGGCTCAGGCGACTGGAAGGTCGGATCGGAGGAAGAAAAGAAGGGGGAGGGAGGAAGTGGAGTCGCGCACGTGTAGGGGGGGCGGATTCAGGCGATGGTGGCGCGGGTGGGGAGGTCGGAGGGCGGCGGCGCCTCCAGCGGCGGAGGGAGGAGCGTGGATCGTGGGCTAAGAGGGATCGGGTTTTTTTTTTTTTTTTTTTCTGAAAAGTGAAAGAGAGAGAGGGAAGGGTAGGGGTAGGATAATATATATAATTTAATAATTTATTTAACTTCCTTTAAGTTGCTTTTCCGTTCGAACTTCAATTCAAACCGAACGACTGTCGTCTCTAGCTAACTACCCCCATTCTGAACACAATGGGATATGTTTCGCAAGCCAATTCGATCGTTACAATCAGTTTCCTTTGAATTTACATTTAAATCACTTTATTGAATTTTAAACGTACATTTCAAATTACCGGGGTCACATACTAACTAGAAAAATTCCCGAAAAATATTTTCTAGCTTCGTATTGACGATACGGTCCTAACAAAACTAGTTTCATCGAATTCTGAGACCGTTTGAAAAATGGCCAATTTCCAGTCGATTAAAATCGACTGAAACTGGTCAAACGCGTTTTCCTTTGCCACGCTCACATATTGATTCGAAAAATTATGAAATTTGAAACTTAGCAATAACTTTACATCACGGACCCAACAAAACTGGTTTCGTTGAAATCCGAGGTCGTTTGCAAAATTCCCATTTTTAAGGGCCTGAATTCCATAGCGACTATTCAGAATTTTCAACTGGACATATCTTTTGATTCCTGCCATGAAATTTCGATTCTTCGGATTCGATAGAAAGATATTATCAATTAGATCCTAATGTTTTTGGTTTCACTAAAATCCGGATTGTTTTGCACCCGGTACATTCAATTGAAGTTTGAAATCGAATTATCGAACTACCGCGCCATTTTCAATTCTATTTATAATTATATATAATTATTTATATTCTAACGACGACGCGTATAAATATATTTGTTCGAATTATATTCAAAATAAATTTCTCGTCGATATTATTTAAAATAATCTATTTTAAATATAGAAAATCCGCTATAATTGGCAAAATAAAAATTTTAAACTGGCCCAGATTTTCGGGTTGTTACACACAATTTGGATATTGTTCTCAATTTCTAAATTAATAAAAAATAAATAATTTTAAAATTGTGAATCAATTACAAGAGGAAATTAGAGGGAATATATATATACAAAAAATATTCAGCACTTCTAAACTGATACCACTTGATGTCTCTATACATGAGGATTTTAAAAATGATATTGGAGATGAACAAAGATATTTCAGACAACAGAATCTTAATTACAAAGCCTAAGCAGACACGGTTAACAAATCAAGAAAACTAATTTCATCAATCAGAGCATGGTATAAACAAGCAGTCACCAAAAATTATTTTCAAGAACAATATCTGTGCAGCACAAAAATCAGATCCAACGCGGACTTGTCAAGATGACGGTCACATAAGATGACTCATGATCTAATAAATATACCGTTTATTTGAAATCATTTAAGAAATATGAAACTCTCAAGATTCAGTGAATCAATCACACTTGAATGTAAATATCAAATTCAAGATATGTGTGTGATTCAACAAATCAGTAACTTCAAATGATTTTAAACAAACATATATTCAAATCAAATAATCATGAAAATAAAGAGATTTAAGACCAAATTTTCAAAGAAATTTTCACAAGAATTTCTGACAAGCACAAAGAATTTTTCAGAATATTTATATCAAGTTTTAGTAATAATTCATGATCCAAAAAAAATGGTTTATTCAAAATCACTTGAACAAATGTAAATCTTGAGATACAATGAAGCAATCACACAGGATTACTATTTTAGATCTGAGAGGTGTGTGAGATTCAAAATATCTGAAATTTTCAAGTGATCTCAAACAAACAAAAAAACAACCATAATGATCATGAATAAAGGTGAATTTCAAGATGTATCCCTGGTTCAAGATAAAAAAATCAACATATCCAAGCCAATCTGAAAAATAATGAAATTATCACAACTGATAGATATTGATGTGCTGTAATGAGTATAATATTTCAGGCTTTTCTAAACTGAATTAGAAGAAAATCAAAATAGCAGATATATGTGAAATTTCATTAAATATTCAAATCTTCAAAATTTTAGAATTTATACTAATAGTGTTCAAGATATGATATGAATGCTTCAGCACTGTTAGAAATTCAGGGATCAGAAAAATAAACTTCAAAACAATTACAGAAATATTTACAAATTTGAATTCAAGATCTGGAAATAATTAAAACATCAGAGTTCTATTCAAATAAAGTGAATTTCTAGAAAATATGAATTCTACAATTGGAAGTTTAATAGAGTACAAAAGAAAGACAAAAATATATGGTAGTGACAAAACAAAATAGAAGAGATAAAGAAAATAAACAAAAAGGGTAGAAGGAGGAATAAACATAGAAAAATAAAAACAATGAATATTTACAAAGATGAGTTGAGAGATCATACCAGAAATCAATGTAAATCAGAATCTCTAACTCAACAGACTTGGGTAAGGAACTCTAAATAAATCAAAGATGTGGAATAGCTTGAATTCAAATTTTCTTTTCCAAAGCAGTTCCTCAGCCATCACTAGTACCTAGCAGTTGAGAGGGTTAAGTGGTCTAACAAAATTTTTTTTACCATTCATAGCTGTGTATCGAACTTTCGGTACCCAAAACTGTCTATATAACAAACCATCTGAATTTATCTTTGTGCCCTTGGGAACCCAAATCTGTTTGGATTTAACAAAGCCCGTATTATTTTCTTTTGAGATCCAAGATTGTTTAAATGGTTGGTTATAAAACACATACTCATTTCGTTCATGATTTAAAAACCCTTTGGAATTATTAGAGTTAAAATTTCCAAAGCTATTCTTTTCAAGAGAATTTGAAGGATTTTTAAAACCACTTGAATTTCGTTTTTCAGGACCATTTAATCTCCCAAAACCAAGACCACGTTTATTTCTAACAGAAAATTGGTTTTTCAAAAACATATCCAAAGATTTTTCACCGTTTGAAAGCTTAGATAGAATTGTTTCAAGTTGTTGAATTTCAGTTTTAAGATCACTGTTTTCTTTAATTAAATCTGAACAACGATTTTTAGTGATCTTACATCTTTCAAACTCAGATTTCAAAACCAAATTTTCATCATTAAGCAATTTAATTTTGGTTTGGGACTCATCCATTTCAAAATCAAAATATTTTCGACTTTCGGATTCAAGTTTCTTCAAATTTTCAATTTCGATTTCAAGCTCTTTTAAAATCAGATTTGTTTTCAACAAACTATCATTTTCAGCAATTTCATGTTTGGAATTTTTGATGGCCTTAAAATTATTAAATTCTTTTTGTAAAGAATTGTTTGAATCTTTTAGCTCAATCTCGTAATCATTTAAAATCAGAATTTCCTCTTTAAGCCTTTGAATATTTTTATTGAGATGAACGAGGTCATTTTTCAATTTCAAACAACTTTCACAGTCTAAACTTTCTAATTTCATGACATTTGTAAATTCTGATTCCAAACAGTTGATTTTGCTAATTAACTCGTGATTTTTTTATTTTAAAGATTTGTTTTTACGATGGAGTTTATCGACGATTTTTGTTAAATCGGTACACGTATAAACCAACTCTTCATATGAGAAGCTTTTAGTCTCATTGTCTGTTGAGTCTCAATCGTCTGATCTACTTGAATTTTCATTTGTTTCTTCTCTTGAGCATAGATCTGAATCTGAGTTGACCATTTTGGGTTTTGAGCTGCTGTTGTCAATCTTTCCATACTTCGTATCGAGAAAATTCAATATTTCCTGCGCAGTCAAGCAATGAGAAATGAGGTTATATTGGACATTATCAATATAAGAATACAAAGTGTGAATAGCACGAGAATTAAATCCAATATCATTCCTATTGACTATATCATAACCATTAATAACAGTATCCCAACATTTAATATCAACAGATTTTAAATATAATTCTATTTCTAATTTTCAATTTAAAAAAATCCGTACCATTGAAAATAAATGGAATACGACTGGACTGATTCTCAGAAGACTGACAACAAGGATCCATGATTCTAGGGTTAAAGAAAACCAAGCTCCGATACCACTTGTTAGATACAGATTAAGCTTAGAGGGGGGTGAATAGGGCTTATCACACTTTTTAACTAAATTAAAAATCTAACGAGAGATATATTAATAAATAGATCATAGAATATAGCAGAAACAGAAATGTAGAAAATAAATCACACATAGATATACCCAGCTTCGGAAAAACCCTGCTTGCTGCCGCATTTCTAAGGTTTCTACTAGGTGATAGAACAGATCCCGCATACAAGAGCATGTACACTCGCAAACCCTGCTCCTATTCTAAACCTACGCTCAAAACTCTATACTGATCTAAACCCCTAGATCATATTTCCCCTAGTTTTACAGACACTAGTAAACTGCCAGTTAAACCCCTAACTGGTTCCCCCTAGATTTTTACAGAATCTATAAACTATTTTGTTAGTTTACAAAAGAAATTTAAAAACAAAAACAGTAAAAAAAAGGAGCAAATTAAACCCTTGGACTTAAGAATATTAGGGTCATCCCCTTTTAACATTAAAATAAAAACTTGGCCGGCCCTTTGTTTATTTGGTGCGCTCTTTTCCTTTAGCCCGATCTCTTATTTCTAGAGGACGAAAATGGCGGCTAGATTGCTAGGGTTCTGGAAAATCTCCCAAATCCGAATCAAACTTCTGAATGAAAAAGCTTGTCCCTTTAATCTCGAGTGGCTTGAATCTTCAACTAGATATTCTCTAATTTGGCTTGATCGATTTGGGATTTTATTGATCGAAAATCGATGAGTAGTTTATTAATTGATTTCTACTCTCTGAATAATTTTAGCTTGTAGATTTTCAATCATTTTTTTACTGCCAGTGATGAAGTGGTATATTCATAGGGTAAATAAACCATAGAATTCTCTGATATTGAATAGATGATTTGGTCTGATTTCGATGCTTTCCCTTTTTGACATTCTCAAATTAAAAATAACTCCTTGGCTTTGATTTTCTCTGTAAAATTCCTTGAATGAATTTCGGCAATGATGTGTTGGTGTATTTCCTCTTTTGAAACATATCCGATAGAAAACTATTGCCTTGATTTTTGCGTGTTTATTTCCCTCGCGTGACTGAATATGGAATAAATTGTTGCCGATAATGATTTATGCCCAATCACTAATCCATGTTACTCATTGGTCCTTGTAACATAAAAAAATTGGATGTACATTTCTGAAAACCGCCTTGAATGATTTGTGAAAGCTAAATCATCACTGGAATTACAGGAAACCAGTTTGCAGATTTCTTGCTATAATTTCCAGCACTGAATTTTTTCCAAAAATGCTCTTCAATCATGTTTGATATTTCCATGCTGGTTTGGCCTTGTTGTACCACACATGTACATGCTGTGCATCACCACCATATTGTGTATTTGAACCATGAATTTAAGTTTGCACACTTGTGTATCCTGCAGTTTTGCACCATAAAAAAAATTGCCATGCTGAATTGTGCTACACTTTGATTGCTCGACTACTTGAATCATTGCTGAATAGATCACCATGTTATACATAAGCATATCCATGTCTGTGCTGAATTGAAAGGCATCACCATTTTGCCTTGTTCACCTTGTTTATTGAATGTGCTTGTAGCTTCATCATTGATCATCTACTTGATTCACTGTGTACTTGCATGATTCCACTGAACTAATTGAATTCCTATATGTTCTTCATGCCATTCTCTCTGATTCACTAGCTGCATAAGTGCTTAACCAATTTGGCTTTGAATGTTGCGCTTTCTTTGCTACACTTTCACGTGTGTATGCACTGCACCTCCCACTTGATTGTTTAACTTGAAAACTGCTTTGTGTTTACTGCTTTAGCCATTGTTTGAGCCTATGTTGATCTGCCATATTATATCATATTATCTGATGTTGATCTCAAACTTTGTCCATGCATTTTTACCTAAACTGACACACATTTTGTTTTGATCATGTATGAATGCTGTGTATCTTGTTCACCATGTAATATTGCACTGTCTCGACCATGACAATATGAGCTCTTTATGTCATATATACACATGTACTTCTTTGATACCTTGCTTGATACCATGCTGAAACATACTTATCTGAGCATACGAAATATGTTGCTTTGTCCTGCCTTGCCAAGCTTGGCTGTACTATGCTTTGCCATGCTATTCTTTAAAACTGCCTTGTTTGCTGCTATGTTGGCACTTTCACTTAAATCTACTGCCATGTTGATGATGCCATGTATGCACAGTCTTCACCATTTATATATGTCACTTTATTAACCATTCCTGAGCTCGACCTTGTTTGCATTCATGTACATGTTGCCGCTCCATATGTTTGTTGATGGTTTCATTTGTTTCATGTTTGCTTTGATCCTTTGAGCTCCCATTTTCACTTTGTATTATGCTCGGCCCATGTTTGCTTTGTACTTTAAGATGTGATGGCTTTGTTTTCATGTGCACTGAATCGAGAAGGTCCATGTGGCTACTCCTCAGTTGCACACTGAATTGGCGTGGCAGTGCACACGTGTATATATATACACGTGTGTATATGCAGCCATTCAGAAAATTTCCTGTCACTGTACATATACAAACAGTCTGCCTAGACACAGATGAATCAGATCAAGTCATGAAAAATGATGGGAAACACATCAGAAAACTGAGGCAAATAAAATTTCAAAAATAAAATAATATTTGCTAGAAATTAGAGTATTATTTCTGTTCTAGATACTCTGTATGTGTGTTTCTATTGTGACAGGTAAGCAGATGGTGACTGGACTGATTAAGAGCTGTGAAGACTGAAGACAGTGAATGAGAGTGTTAGTGTGTGCCTGTATATATGAAATTGTGCAGAGTGAATGTAAATGAATTGTAAATGAGTAGTGTAGAGTGAACTGTATATGAATCAGACAATGAACTTGTAAGTGTATATGAATTTGTACTGTTATTTGTAATAAACAAATTTGTTTGAAATAAAATATTATTTTATTGTGCTCAAATTTGTGTTCAAGCAAATTTGGTTATCGTATTTAGTTTATATACAAGTACAATGCCATGAGAAGAATATATAAATAGTGGAATTATAAATCTGTACTGTTTGAATGTTGAAATAGAATATTATACTTAAATAAAATACTATGTGAATATTTGAATGTTTGTACAGTCGTATTTTATTTAAATATTATATTCCTGTCAGTGATGTGATATAACAGTACGAATACAAACACATTTATAATAATATTTATTTGGTTGTTATCGACAAACAAAAAATCATAAAATTGTATATACAACACCGTTGTATACAACAATACTAGCCAACGCAGAAGAGGCACCATAGGAAAGGGCACACTAAACTATTTTTGAACAAGGTCACCCTCTCACTCAATAAGATGGGTGGCTCCCCCTTCGATCTAAAAGAAATAATCAAAAAATAAATTCTATTTACCTAGGAAAGGGATAAAAAATTCTTGTTTTTTTTTAACTTAACGTGAGATAATGGATCTTAGAGGAAGGTGACTCGCGCAGACAGCTAACTCGTTTTCATTTCAATAAAAAGGAATAGCCAAACCAACCCAGCTGGCTGGTCAATCTCTGGTACTATCTGTTGGAATTGGTGTTTCGTCCTCAATGCGGCCAATCTTCATTCCAGAACAAGCAAGAAACCTAAGAGCAGATTGGGTACTAGGACCAGGTGTTTTATTCTTATTACAACCAGTTGCCCTTAATTTAATATGCAATGCAGCGATTCCAAGTTCCTTGCATCTCTATGCAACATCTTGAGTGGTAAGCATAGCAGCATAAGGGGACGATTCATCTCTATCAACCTTGACTTTCATCCCACATGTGATACGGAGAAGAGTTTCTCTTCCATAAAAATCAGTCACATGAATGAAAGTATCATTGAACGATGCAAAAATGTGAGCAACGCTGAAAACATGATCTCCTTCACGGACCGCAGGTCCAAGAGTGACATTTCCTTTTTAGGTTCCCGAACTTTCTTCCTTGACGTGATGATAACTAGCTGAGCGAAGGAGCAAGTGATGCTGCACTAGAATGAAATGGTGGCGCTATATTTAATAAAGTTGATCAATCGTATTTGAGATTACTGGTTAGATGTGTACCTATAGCGTGTCAAGCCCAAATCTAATCAAATTAATCCTATAGTCTAGGATCCTCTAACACACCGATAAGTAGACATTAGTCTAACCATTTCGATTCGCTCCATTCTAAATATTTTATTTGAGTTAAAATATATAAATAAAAATTATTTGGACAAAATATATAAAATACTAATTAAACCATCTAAGGAAAGGGAATTCAGGAAGAATAAGGGACGTTAACACAAGGCATGAGGGTGGTAGTTATTATTTAGAAATTAGACAATTAAAGTAACGGGGTTGCAAAGCTTCTAACGTTCAAAAACATAGCGTCCTTCGTATAGTGATTCTGACTGTCCTACTATTACTATGTTGCTCTTTGCATGCTTTTTCTATTTCTCTCTCCTCACTGTGATTTTGGTACTTCTAACTGCTCCCTAACCCGTCTGTCTCCTAAGCCTGTCCTTTTCCTCATTTGACCAGATGTCAATTCCCCTCTCCCACTCCCAAATCTACTATGCTTGCATGCCATCCTTGCTCTTGTCTTGCTGGTCAATTGGATGGTGTTGCCGGTCATGGAAACCACCTTCGACCCCGATTTTCTCCCTTTCGGCTTCAGCGACTCCGTGCTTCTCCTCGCCTGCTCCGGCTGTTACTGTAGGAGATTCTATTCTGGTCACTCTAGAGACCACTACTAATATATCAAGCAGTATTGAATAGTTTTTCATCGATTGTGGCAGGGCAACCGAAAGCCTCTAGGCTTAAGACATTTTATAAGGGCGAACCGACGGTCTGTTTTTCATCAGAACAAATTTCATTGTTGTCTAGCCCGCATAAACAGTCGCTGACAGGAAGATTCGCTACTGCGCAACCTCCTACCTAACAAATTCGTAAGGTTTTCATGAAATTTTATCTGACTGCGCAGGCTAAAATTGAGGTTATAGATGAACGCAAACTTATTCAATGGTCTAATAAGGGGGATTATCTTCGATTATGGTTCCGGCACTAATTATTGATTTTAAATGCATAGATGAAAGTGTTTAAATGGTCCATCAGTTTCTACCCCATCTTAGATGGTCCTTTGTTTCCCATTTGAATTTCTTTCCCATACTTACTAGCTTATCTCTACAATAAAGAGGTTTAGAAGCGTCGTGTAAACAAATCGGTAAATCGCTTAAGGTGGATGAAGCTACTATCAATCAAATCCATCCTAGCCTTTTACGTGTTTGTGTGGAGTTGGATTTAAGATGATCTCCTCCAATAAGAATTTTTATTAGGCAAAATGGGTGAGAATTTTTGGCAATACATTGAATATGAGAACCTTTTGATTTATTATTCGTAATGTAGGAAACTTGCAACTACTGAATTGCAAAGAAGTTTCTGTTAATCACAACCTCGAAATGTATCTCCCCAAAAACTCATACCCGAAACCTATTGGCCGCATTCCACAGAATTTGCTTCAAATGTCAACATTCCGAAATATAAAGAAATGAATCCGCCTCATTTAGGTATTGTTAGCAGTCTTCAAAATGCTACTGTTATATCAAAATATTGGGCTCCGATTTCCAAACCTGCTTCAGATGAAATGCATGCGTCTAATTGAACAATTACCAAAATCTCGAACAATTCGATGGTGAATCCATCTTCCCAAGCTATCCTGAAAACTTAATACCAGACAAATGTGTCGGCTTCCGGCTTCTACAGTAAAAGCTTAAATAACTCTTGCCCAAGTGTCGATCAATAAATCCTCCACAAAACCCCTTAAAATCAAAACTGCTACCCCCTCTAGATTATTTGTCACTGGTTTATATTTCTAAAGCAAATGCATTTCCCTCGGTTTGTTCTTCTGTAGTGGGAGATCGGTGCACAATGTGTCTACACAACATGCACGCCCTAAATCCACAGAAATGATTCCATCTATCGATTTGATCACTAGCTTTGCCTCAACTGATTCCATCATCCAATCCCTTCCTTGGCAGATCCCATCCGCAGGCACACTCACCTTATCAACAGTTAACACTACTGGAATCCTCGGTCACCATATGCTCAACTATATCGTGGCGACTTGCAACCATTGGCACAACAGTTCACTTCAGCACCGCTACTGCTAGTTCATGCATCTTTGGCCCACGCTGTTGCTTTCCCGTATCAACCTATTATACACTCATCCTTCCTCGACTCAGCGATTTTGCATGCTTTGCATAACAATGTACCAGAACTAACATGGCATATGTCGGCTGCTAAAGCTTCTTCCCCTTCATAGTGTCCTCTTCTATTCCAAATTGGGCTTTACACAACAATGGCTTTCTTACTAACTTGGTTGGTGTGTCTCGACTTGTTGCACATACTATGTGGTCCCAAGCTGGACAACCAAATAATAATAATCTTGTCCCTCATGATGGTATGCTTAATGTCTCGAGCTCATCCTCCTAGCGCGCTCGTGGTAGACCATGTAAGGCCACAAAACGCTACAACCTAGGGTAGCCAAACTAAAATGATAACACCGGTCCTCGTGTTGTGAATGCGGGACACGACTTGGACACGGATGACCTTCATTCTGACGAATTATTTTCATAGGTAGGGAGGGAAGCTATATCAGTAGGCTCATGCGAGAACCATTGGCTAGCACTCGATAGCTTGCACTTTTGGCGCTTTGTCTCTCTTAGATAATGATGCTTCCAATAAACAGGTTAATCGAATCTTTTTCTAACTAATCCTAATTATTTTCATCATGATACTTTCACTACTCTTATACATTCTACTAATTATGATTCCCCTGAGAACTAGTCACCTATTAAACAACTTGTTTCTAATTCAAGTAATATATCTTCCTTCTTAAAGCTTTCGCCTAAAACTAAGAATAGTTCACCATGTCTTGAAACCATTCTTGGTTCATATATATAGGCT
This sequence comes from Allium sativum, assembly GCA_030737875.1. Lineage (NCBI taxonomy): Eukaryota > Viridiplantae > Streptophyta > Magnoliopsida > Asparagales > Amaryllidaceae > Allium > Allium sativum. The sequence goes on from CM060920.1 coordinate 221,727,415, forward strand.
TCTAGGCCATCCACCTCTATCCTTCGATAAAGAGATCAACCTTAGTCCTGATTTTGACATCGATTGATTCAAGCACTTGAACCAAAAATGCAAGGGGCTATCGCAAAACTTTCCAAAGCCTCTCCCCCACAGAACTTGCAATGATTAATATCCTACTCTGGAATATTAGAGTAATTAGCAACAATCCCAAAGTTAGTCATCTTAAGCACATCTCCAAAACTCACAACTTGTCAGTACTTGCCACTTAGGAACCGATGGTGGATTCTCAATCCTTGCCATCCCTGGTTAGGAAATCAATCTACTTTCATGGGATCACAAATTTTAATGGAAAGATCCGGGTACTATTGAAATTTGACTGGAAGGCTAATATTGTTCATGGTTCTGAATAAATGTTACCCTTCTTCATCCTATTCTTCCCTATTTCTGATCTTGATTTGTTCACATGTATCTACGCTAAATGCTCTGCTGCCGATAGACATGGCCTTTGGAATGATATATCCTACCTTTCAACCTGGAACTTCCACTCGTGGGACAGTGGTAGGGATATCAATATTACTGCGAATCAAGATGATAAAATCGGTGGGAACCCTACCAACTCTCAGGCTATCGATGATTTCAATTACTCAGTTGCTTCTACTAGCCTCACAGAAATTCCTTTTTGTGGGTCCTCATACACTTAGTGCAATGATCAGGAAGGTTACCAATGTATCTCTGCAAGACTTGACTGCATCATTGGTAACTCGGGTTGGTACACTAATCCCTTCACTTTGGTTGTTGATCATCTTCACCAGTCTGTAATACCCCATACTTATATAAATATTATATGAAAATATCAATAATTTATGATTTCAGAATTTAGCATCGAAACATGTACCTTTGTTTGCAGTAATTTCTAATTCGTTTTTATATATGACTTCCCCAAACGGAGTTCATACGAGAAAGTTATTAACGAATAAAGATTTAAAAGGTTATATGGATATATACGCGCATAAAATTCAAAATTCAAAATTTGATAAGTGTTATAAGTGGAAAATAATAATTCGCATAAGCAATATTAAGAAATAAAACAAACATCAGTATTAACGTCAAAATAAAAATTAATATTGGCCGAAATCACGTTCACACCCAGGCTTTGGGTATACCTAAGACATGCATGGGTCGAGCCATGGGTCGACCATAGGGTTGACACACCTTTAAGGTGGGTCGACATGTGTGCTAACCTACCCAGAGCTAAATCTATGTTTTGGTGTGACGTGTATTTCTTGATGAAACTGTTCGGATTATATATTACCAAATCTGATAGACCAGAATATCATGTATACCTATAAATAGACTAGCAGTTCCTAGCCTATGATCATATTTTCTAAGACTCTGCTATTTTCTTTTTTCTCCAAATCATTCATAAATTAGGATATTATGTTTTAGGTGTTCTGATTCAAGATTTGAGGACAAAGAACGTAAATCTGCAACATAGGTATTCAAATTTGATCAAAGTGATGTAAGTCTTGTAAATATGAATTATTTAGATTTCTTTTTTACCTCTTCTTTTAGTATAAGATTTGTAAATCTATGGTTAACTTAATGCTGGATTTTGTTAGAAAGACCACTAATAGCAGATCTGAATCATATTCAAGGATTGGAAAGCAGTCAGGTGAGTGGATTTAGAATTATACCTTTTGGGTAACGATTTATTTACCATTTACATTCCCCATAATTATTAACATGATAAGTAATTGCAAATTATGGTAATTCCAATATAATTTACTTTACGTGCATTAAGAATATTGTTATTGTACAAATCTATCCAATTAATCTTCTGTTGGGTTAAGAATTATTGTAACACTGAAATTATGGAACGTACAGTAAACATGAATATGTTCCTAAAATTTTTGTTTAATGACTAGCTGGATATATTATAAATAGAATTACAGGAAAATTGGGAATAATGGTAAAAAAGAATATATATGCCTTGCAACGGCTTAGATTTTTAACCATTTTATTTAATATTTAATAATGGTTTAAATATTGTTTTCAAATTTAAATAGCTTAAATTAAATAATAATGAATATTTATTTAATAAAATAATAATTTAAATTTTGGAATGGTTGGAATTTGTCAGATTTGCAATATGATGTGAACTGGCTATTTAAAAGAATTTAATATTGTTTGGTTGTGAATTATATTAATGATTTCATTTATTAAACGGCATTTGAACGTTTAATTTATAATTTAATTATAAAACGAACTACAGCGATGCGATAGTTTGTAATATAATTTTTTGAACTTTAAACGGTTGTATAGGATCAATATAAGTCAGATTTCTTTGAAATCAGAAACGTCTGTATCCATTTGATAATATTTTTCTAATGGAAGAGAAAATTCGAGTTTTCATGTTGTAGATTTTGTTTTGTGTCCAAATAAAATTTTCAATAGTCGCTATGGATTTCATTTATAAATTATAATGTTTATTTGTATAAATAAAAGGGGTTTTAAATATTTTTAATATCAATTTGGCTTGCAACTAAGCCCGAAGTATTTTATTATGAAATATTAGTCAGGTATGTCTGATTATAATATTTTATTAGTAATATATTGAGGTAATTTTAACTTGATTTATTTTAATTTAAATTGGACCCTTAAAGAGGGAATTCATTCAAATGACATCCGTTTTCCACAAAATTAATTTTATTGAGACCATTATAGCGAATTATTGCTAGATTTCAAGTTTCACCTCAATTGGAGTTATTATGTGAGCTTAGCAAAACTAAAGGCAAATAAAACAACCATTTAATCTTGAACAAGCGCCATTTGAGCAAATAGACTCGGAATTCGATGAAAATATTTCATTAGGACTGTAACATCGAATTATATCATGGTGTCCATTCTCGTCACGAACGGAGTTCGTATGTAAGCACAGAAACGAGTAAACAATATTTAAAATTGGCGATAGACACGAACAAAAATCGTTAGTCACTTCATAAAAATATCGCTAGTCAAATCAAAAATAATAAAATATTTAAATTAAATAATATGTATTTTTCCTATATATGTGGTAGCTCTTCTTGTGAAATCTCCAATTCCCCTTTTTTCATTCTCGTTCCCTTTCTCGTTTCCTGCAAAATAAACAATCGACGCTTTTTAACTCCTTGGAAAATCAAAATTGGATGGATTTATTCAATGGAATTTCATTTTCTTGTTTTGATTTATACCCTTTACCAACGAAATCACTGAGCCAAATTAGTTCATTCATTCACTTTGAAATTTTCAGCTTTCTCTTCAATTTTTAAACCATAATTAAAAATCACAACCTCAATGATAAATCATGAAATGAGATTCATTGGATTGCTTGAGGTAGGAGCTTTACTTTCGTGTATTTTAGTCTGGGTTTAGGAAGGTTCCATTCGCATTTTTATTTTGGGGCCAACGTCGACAAATGGTGGATTTGCCGGTGCTATGGAGGATTGGAGATCATCTCGAGGGTGTGTCGAAGTTGGTGGCGAAACAGGGTTGGTTCCGGCAATCTAGTTCAGCGATAGTGGTAATCTATTGGCTAGGTGTTTTATTTCGATGCAGGGAAGCAATTTGAAGAAGAAAAGGATTGCAGAAATATCGATTGAAGAGGGAAATACATGATGGATTAACGCATGATAATTAAAGGGGTAAATTTTCTTGGATTAAGGATCTGAGGATCGTGTTTTGATACATTTGAAGGGGAAACTAAGGATCGGATTTTTCCAGTGTTAAAGCCGTGAGTAACAGGGAGAAGGGATTGTAAGTTTCAGGAAGAAGAATTATACGTGGATGAAGGGTTATTATTTAAAACGTAGGTTAGGGAAGTTTAATGAACTGATTAAAGTAAGTTAATGGCCATCTTATTAAAATTGACCTTTTTGAATTTAATTTAAAATTTTAGTGGGTTTTTGGTTACAGGAGTCAGGGAGGCTTGCGTTTTGCCTTTGTTGAAGAAGATGATTACCTGGAAATGTGTTTGAATAGTAATTAAGCTTAAGTGTAAAATTAGAGTTAAATTATTTTAGTTAATTAGTAAATGATGTATAAATTTTATTTAAAATCTCATAACAAGCTTATTTTATAAATTTATTAACAGACTTGAATGCGACAGTTATCATCAGAATCATATCAAAAATTATAAATAGGAACTGGCTTAGAGGAATTTAGAGCTAATGGAATTTTTATATAGTTTCAAACGCTTGTTTGAAACCATATGAATCAGCAGGAATTGTCAATCAACAAATGATGAGTTAATTCTCACACTTTCTGGACTGCCGTGATGTGTTAAATTTTCATAATTAAATTTAATCACTGATAATATATCTATTGGTTGATTGGATGAATTGGATGCCCATTGTTGACTGAAATGATTGACGTTAATTTTATTATCATCATATAAAATATTGAATTTAATTTATGCTATTATAATGGTCTATGATGTGGGGAAGAACAGATTGGAGGGATCCGACCAGATTCCTCAAATATTATGTGTTGTTTATTTTTGAATTGTTATATATGAATTGTTTGAATCCCATTAATGTTAAAACATATTTGACTATTGAACGTTGAATTAAAATTCAACGTTGTTATGATTTGAATCAATAAATGGTTTTGATGAGGAATTGGCAGTAGATGGCCTAAAATCCACATTTTTATGTAAACTGTCACATCCCTGGGGTTTTGGAACAAATGTAAAATTTATTTTTAATATAATTCTACAGGAAAATACGTCAAAATTTAATAATTTTATTTTTAAATCATCGTATATGTCCAAAAAGTCATATTTTGCATACGGATGAAATTGGACTCGAAACCACTTCCATTGAGTCCAAAATTCGTTCGGGAGTTCGAAAAGTATAAACTTCGATATATCCCAAGCTTGGGAGATTTGGCACCTTGGGTTGGGTCTTGGTTTGGCTAAACCTAGCCCACTCTATATAACCAAATCAGCTCCTCTTCCTCTTATTCATCCCAAACACTTAAAAGAAAATGGAAATGGAGAAGGGAATGGGAAATAGAAATCCCTAAGCTAGGTTTTGCAATTTGAAGCTCAAATCAAGAGGAAAATAAAAGAGACAACTTGTGTAAGCTTCTCCATCTTCTCTATCTTATCTCGTCTTCTTTTTTTGAGAATTCCTAAACCTAACATTTAGGGGTTTTGCTTGCATGTGTATTTTGATTGAAGATTCATGTGTTTTGATTGAAGAGAGGTTGATTTAGCTTGTCATTGATTCAATTCCTTGCTTTTAGCAAGCAAAGGTGAGAATCTCTAAATGAATAAGGGCTAGTTACGTATTGATTGTTGTTTATGAACTTAGTTAGGTTGTTTAATGGCCTATAATGATCAGTTTGAATGCATGAAATGATTTAATGATGTTTGGTATGGGTTAATGACAAGTAGTATGATAAAAATATGATTTTTTTCCCGCTATTGGTGAGAAACTCCTCACTATAAAAGGGTTAGATTAGAATTAACCATTTGTTAGTTCACTGTTAGAGTTATGTAATGATTAATGGTTGTTAATACAAGCTTAATATGATGTTAAATAATGATTAGCATGTTAAAAATATGATTTTTATCCACTATAGGTGAGATTTTCTATCATAAAATTTGTAGTGAGAAACCGGAACAAAGAAAGGGGTAGCTAGTTAATTATAGTTAGTTGATAGTTTGGGTTGATGTTATTGATTGATCATATAACTTAAATATGATGGTAAATGATAAGAAGTACAATAAAAATATGATTTTATATGTTATGGGTTAGTTATTCAAGAATTCACATTAATGTCTCAAGCCTTATGCTTGTGTAGTGTGCTTATGGCACGTTTGAATTGAGTATATGTTGTGTAAGCATTGGGTTAATTGCGTGGGTTTTCGATTTCCTTGCTTTTCTAGTATTGGAAATCTCGATATAATATATATTCGAGTTGGATATGCTATAGGTGAAGTTATTGTGTGCACCCATGCTCTTGTAGCTTCCCTTTAGCATTGGAAAATCATCTCATTCTAACTTGTATTGCATTTGATAGCTTTGGTTTGAAGTTTAGTTCACTCTTGAACTTATGATCAAAACCATCATGAATCTCTAGTTTGAATATGTGCATGTGTGTGTATGTGTTTTTGAGTGTTTTCGGTGATCTAAGGGGGTTTCATTTTCATTTAGAAAACGTTATAAGCCATCATCATTGATTCAAGCTCGTCTGAGAGCTGTTTGCACCTCATTTCCTAAACAAAAATGGCCATACTTCAGCTCAGACGTCTGTCCGGGAGGGGGACAGACGTCTGTCAATGTTTGACAAGAAAATAAATAATTGCATCAGGTCAGACGTCTGACCATAAATGGTAAGACGTGTGTCCAAGCTCTCGGGAAAACAGTTTTCCGAACAACAGACGTCTGTCATGGGGGTGACAGACGTTTGTCGCCTAAAAACTGCTGTTGACTGGTGGAAACCACAGTCAACAATTTAGGTCCATCCAGGACCCTGGCCTAGTTTCGGCCCATTTCAACGTTGTTTGTGACTTATCAGTTTTACTAATTCACATATTTCAGCAATTAACAGAGATTTCCAATTTAATAATCTAAATTGGAATTCAATGGAATTCGATTTAATAATAATGGAGATGAGCTTCTGTGAATGAAAACCGTTACTATTTATGAAATTTAAAAGTACTTGTCGTTATTCCACATATAATGTTAGTTGGATATGGAAATTTATATCAATTATGAATTGTTCAAATTTCCGTGAAGATTCCATATTAAATGGAAGATGATGTTGGGTTTATCGTAAATTGTGTTTTAAATAACATTTGTTCTTTAACCCGAGTAATGGTAGGATTAATTTCCAGAAAGTTGAACAATCATTATGTAATGATTTTAGAGATTAAAACTGAAGAAGAGTTCTAATGAATCTTTAATTAGATTGGAATGAATGAATGGTAATTAAATTTTCCAAAATGCAAGAAGTAGTATAAACCAAATACACTTGGTTTTTTATATTGATTGTGATTGATTGATTGTTTGGGTTGTGCTTGACTAGTTTATGAGCAAAATATGCTTTTACATTTAGCATTGGATAGGGTAGAAATATTTTTATGCTAGCATCTTGTGAAACACTTCACAATTTGACTATGAGGTGTTAGATATGTTGAGTTCATTTAAAATTTAATGAATGATTTGAAATGATATTTTTCTTAAGTGAAAAGAAATGTATTCCCTATTTTGGACAGGGAATGTTTTATAAAAATGTTTAATAAAATAGAAAGGATTTCGAGGGCGAAATCCGATGTTTCTGAAATGATTTAGAAAGGTATTATGGTTTTACATTGTAGTTCATCGCATAACTAATTAGTTTCTATTGATGATGTATCTGTTTGGTGGCGAGGAATTTATTCTCTTGCTTAACACCCTTCTTTGAGATGTACGATCTCAAAGGTTATGTGATAATAATGACTGATCATATGTGTGAATTGCTAATGTGAAGTACAATAGTTTGAAAGTAATTGTGATTATTATGTTGTGAAATGATTTTCCCTACTTCGGGATATAAAAAATGGTTTAGTATGTGGCTAAAGATTCTGGTAACCCGGACGACTAAAAGTATAGGTGAGATGGCGGTGTAGTCCCCATGGGTATGGGATTATGTATCGTCAATGTAGCCTGCTCCATCGTGGGAGGTGCATATATATATATATATACACACACATATACATACATACATATATATATATATATATCCAGTTAGTGAGGTACGTACCCTTTGCCTTGTCTGAGGGGAGCCCGATATTTAGTTGCATACTTGTTCGTATGCATTGTTATGTTTTGAAATTCATATTTCCAAAGATTTTGGTTTGAGATCCCGTAGTGAAATATGCGTTGCTATGAAAGCTAGATATGTATTTAAAAATGATTTGAAATAAGAAATCGGGGATAAAGTCCAAAGGAATAATTTCTGTAAAGTGAATTGGATTGTGAAATCTAAGTTTGGGTATTAAGCCTAAATGGGTAGATTGAGGAATTGCATGTTGTTTGATGCATTGTAGATCCATAAGTTTAATATTATTTATGGTAGTTGTATGTGCACTGACAATTTAGTGGTGTAAGCATGTTCCGCGTTAGCGGCATGGTCCCGTGATTTGCCTTATTTTATATAAGTTAATTATAACTGTTATAGTTTCTCATACCAGTCCCATGACTGACTTGTAGTTTTTTTTCCTTGCAAACTTGGGTGCCCATATTTTCCACTCGGGCAGTCGAGTAACTTGTTTGCAGATATTTATCTTAAGCAGGATCTTGGATTGAAGCTTAAAGTTTTGTCCAGAGCATTGATAGTCTTCCGTTGTATTAGTTTAGGTTTCCACTGCATTGTATTACATTTATTGTAAATTTATCTTCCGCTGTATAACTTTTGATGTACTCTGATGTAACATTATTATGATGTTTATAAAAGTCTTATGTTGTTTGTTCTGAATTGTTATGCGCCCAAAGTTAATAATCCGAGGATTTCCGACTTTCGGATAGGGCCATACGGTCGATTTAAAGGGCGGGGAAATTCGGGTTGTTACATAAACATTGATTTGTCATTCTATGAATTAACAAAGTTACGTTATAAAATTTATTTTATAACTGAATGAGATTTTAATTATATTTTATATGTTATAATGAAGTTTTAAAAATATATACATATTTGGGGTTTTTATAAATTATTATAAATTGATTATATAGACGTTCAAATTAGTTTTATAAGTAAATAAAACTGTAATTAACATATGTTCAATATCTTGGAATAATTATAATTAAGTAAACTATTTAGTAATATTATTTGATTAAATTAACTAATCTAATAAGGAAGGAATAATTGAAAATCGATTAACAAGTTAATCGATGGTTGAAGTTGACCGAGTCAGCTATTTGTCCAAAAGTGGATTGATCATAGTTGTTTAATTTAATAATATTTCTTTAATATTAATTCTCTTTTTTTTAACGACGCTAAGGAAATGATTATTTAATTAATACAGTTAGTTATTGTGATTAACTAATCTGTTTTGGTTAATGAAGAAGTAAACTATTTTTAGTTCAATAAATAAAGAAGCTAATTATTATTTTAATTAATAATTATGGTGGTTAATTCTTCAATGTGAATCTTTTGAGATAATAACCATGTTTACAATCAAGTTCAGTTGAATTTTTGAGAAAGTTTTCGAAAATGGTTTTTATTATTAAAAATCCAACTATTATGGAATGATTTAAAGGAAAGGAGAATTTTAAAGATAAAGTAGATATTTAAAGAAGGTGTTTACTTAATAGTTTGAATTAAGTTAAACGATTCGAATGAAATATCAGATGGACAAAAATGAAAAGTATTAATGGATTTGGGTAAGAAATCGTTAAATGGATTTTAATCTTAAAAATCTGAAATTTAGTTATTATTATGATGAAAAAGGGTTTCCAGTAAAGTATAAATAATTGGATTATTGTAATATAATCTAAGTTGAAAATGTAATTTGTGTAAAGAGGTTTGGAGTAAAAGTTAGCATTTCAGTAAATTAACAAAAATTATCAAGGTAAAGATATGGTTTATTAAACCATGTTTTAAAATTTAAAAGAAGTTTTGGTTGTTATTACAAGTAATATGGGTTTTTAGTTACGAACTCTTATCTATCTCAAGATAAGAATGTTATCGGTCAACGTCTGAGAGGTAAATAAAATACCCCCAACTTGAATGATTTCACTATTATCGAGGGATGATATTAGTTCATGATGGAAAGAGATGTTGAGATTAAATTATAAAGAATATTGCAACATATTTGCGTGTTTGTGAAATATAATTAGACTATTTGGTTTTGGAGTAAATAACGTATAAATTAACATTGTTTGACCAAGTTGATGTGGGAATTATATTATTATCACTTGGTTAAATAGATAACGAAATTAATACGAGTTGAAGTACACTTATTCGTAGGAATAAGTAAATAAATAATTTTTCCAATAAAAGTGAAGAGGTTGTATTGGGTTGGGAATGGAAATAAATATTTGAAAATTTAATCAAATATTTCATAAGCATCCTCCTGAAATATCCAAGTTAAGTTTAACAAAACCATTTTTGCTATGTAATAATTAATATGTCGATGGACACTATTTTGGTCCAATACGAGTTTATAATTGGTTTTCTATCATTGGATAGATAATATATATCGATACTTTCTAAAGTACAAGATAGGGAGATTTTGAAAAAATAAAGTATTACTTCCAAGTTAAGAAAATAAGAAGGGATTTATATAAATATGGTGACATTGGCGAAGTGGAGTTTGGTAAAAACAAAGGATTAGTGTTTTCAAATTTTGGCAACAAAGGAAATTGTCGAGGCAAGTGAACACAATCGATTTTAATCGATGGAATTGTTTTAAAGATTGAGTTAAGGAATGGTTTTGAATAGTAAAGACCTGAGCTACCAATATACTTGTCTACATTATTTTGAGATTGATAGTTAAAACACCAAATTATCAATGATATATGTGACGACCAAAACTTCCCCGTAAAGGAAAGCCCGGATTGCTTTGAGAACAAGACACATCAGAACACAAACAAAAGAACATTTTATTGCTTATTACAACAATTACATCGGAGAACAAGAATATATCAGAGTATGAATAATTATACAACTAGAAAATAATAATAGAGATTTAAATTACATAGCAGCGGAAAAATAATACATAAGACAACTGAAGGAAATACACGGATGCAGAGCGTTCCGAATATAGCTCCATCTGTAAACCAGGATCCTGTGAAGATAACATCTACAAAACTAAACTATTGATTGCCCATGTGGAAAACATGGGCACCCGGAGTTTAGGAAGGAAAAATAAACTCCAGGTTAGTCATGGGACTGGTATGAGAACTCAAAACAGTTATTTAATCTGATTTTAAAGTTAGGTAAATCAAGGGGCCACGCTGTATAACATGGAACGGGTTTAACCCTAAGAATACCAGTGCATAAATAAACCACACAATGCTAATTTAAGAAAAATGAAGCTATTATAACACTCAGGTCCCATCACACAATGCAATGCAAGGCGGAGGATAGAGTTTTACCTTATAATAGCCAAATATGCTAGGCACACGAAATTTCTCTTTTATTATTACTATAAGTGTGTAGTGTAGAAATCAATTTCGAAAGTAAATGTATCAATCATAGATGGCATGAGTTCCCTATCCCACTATGTCGCCATATATAGGTTTACAATTAAAACCGCAAAGCTCGTATTGGAAAATTGGGTTTCCATCATGATGGCTCCTGATTCGAAAGATCTATCGCGTAGTGCAATACTTCACGGCTTACGTCCCAGCTAGAGAAAACACCGCTTACTCTATCCCTATATATGGGAATCGGGGGAAATGGCCCTATCCCTAATCTCAAGGTATGGAGCGACCACACCCAGCACAACTCGGCCGACCAAATCCATATATATATATATATATATATATATATATATATATATATATATATAGGTCAAACCTACTAATCAAACAAATCGTTCACCATCATACAGGGGTGTGAGGCTCGCGAAGTAACGCAACACAAACCTATGCTAATTAAAGCTGTGCTTTGATCATCATCCATAAGGCTCTGCTTTTCAACAAAAGCCTTGATCCATGCATCTTAGCATGCCACATTGTCAATCCATACCGTACCATTGATTTCTGCCAATATATATAACCTCTGAGCCCATACGTCTCATATAAGGGTGTTAAGCAAGGGAATAAATTCTCCGCCACCAACAGATATATATATATTTATCAGAGATCAACAAATACAGTATAAAGGAACACAACATCAGACATAACATCCATTTACAAGTCCGTTCTGGGTCTAAACAAAACCGGAGGCACCTTATTCCTCGTCCCGTATGTCCAATACGGAAGAGAGGCCCTCGCATATCCGAACAATCAACAAGTACGTCCGGACGGCTACCACTGTAGCCCCTTCAAGGTATCTACTCCAATCATGGGCATTAGTAGCAACTCATCCATTCAATCTGAAGATCGTCGGTCTTGCGCCGTCTTCAATCTCTTCGACTGTTAGTCATCGTATCAATTATTCAGAATGGATTAAACCCAGTCTTTCCGAATAACTGGCGTACTTTATAAACAAGTGCTATAAAAACACATCCTACGCCTCATTCTAATTCAGAATATTCTTTTAATAAAATATTCACATTCTTAGAGAAAGGTTCCCATTAATTTTATCAAAGATAAATTCTTTTAAATTTTCTTTTTAATCTCAAAAATCAGTACTTAATGATTATTCAAGCTTAAGAATTTAACCTTATCTTTAACTGGGTTAAAGAACTAATGTCTTCTAAAAACATTGTTCACGATAAACCCAAATCTTCTTCCATTAACTATGGAATCTTCACGGAAATCATAACGGTGTATAATCGATATAAATTCCCATATCAAACTAATAATATAAATGGATTAGCGACAATTCCTTTTAAATTCCATATCTAATATAGGTCTTAATTCACATGACCTCATCTCGATTATTACCAAATCGAATTCCATTTAATTCCAATTTAATATATTAAATTGGAAAATTTTATTCTGGAAAATTTTCATTAAATTGTAATAAAAGATTAATAAATTCCAAATTATTTCTTCACTGTCAATTCGGTTAAAGAACAAGAGTTATTTAAACACCGTTCACGATAAACCCAAAAATCCAATTCTTTTATCTAATTCCAATTAAATATTAATTAATTGGTAAAAATTTCCTAAATCTTAAATAAAAGATTTATTCTTTTCTAAATTGGGTTTAAGAACAGTGTTATTAAAGACACCATTCACGACAAACCCAAAATCCAATTTGGTATTAAATATAAGGTTTTGAATAGAAATTATATCGGTTTACAATCAATATCAAATTCTGAAACCAAAAAATATTGTATTGGGAATAACGATATATATATATATATATATATATATATATCTTCCAAATTCCTCACAATATTCGTATAATAACGGAATCCAATATCGAAATATTCCGAAGATAATTTCCATTTAAATACATTCCAATTTATTCTTTAGAAAATTCTGGCTATTTTAAAACATTTTCAAATCCAATTTATTTAATTCTAAAAATAATTAAATTATTATTTTAGTTAATAACTAGTTCACTAACAGTTCATTTCGATAAAAATATATTTTTAACTTTATAAAATTGGAATTTTTCATCAAAAATATTTCCAAACCATATATTATGATTTTACATAATTTTACATAATTTTTTCATATTTTTAATAATTTTATTATCGCCCGTACAGTCGGTTTCCAACAACGGCCACCGAACTACATCCATGGCGACCTTTACGGAAATTAATTTGGACATATCTCCAAATCTGTCTGTTAGATTTCAAATCTTTGATATTCATTGGAAAGATCTTTTCGATACGATCCCAATGGTTCTGGTTTTAGGAGAATCCGACGGTCGGATCACCCGTTACGTCTATTTGAAGTTGATGGTCGAAATTCGCGAATGGTCGCTACGCGGTGCGTTCTATTTAGGCCATTATATATATATATATATATATATATATATATATATATATATATATCATCGATTTCCATTTAAATCATATTTATAATATATTTATAAATTCATTTTAAATCATTTTCAACTTCTTTTTCAATTTTAAATAAAAATTGAATATTCTATATTTTTATTATATTAAAATGATAATATTTTCAAAGTATTATATTTTGAAATCACTTCTTTTCAGTATTCATTTTAAAATGAATAAAATCGATCGATAAACCTATTCGGGTTAAAATGGCGTTTGCTACTTAATTCGACTTCGTATTTTTATATTTTTGTGTCGATTCAAAGTCGGACATAAAAATCATAATTTTATTCTTCACTGTATATTATTTTAAAATATATTTATTTTAAAATATTCTTTATTTTCAAAGATTCTTTCCTTAAAAATATTCTTTACATTAAAATGTTCCTTTACATTATACATGCTCTTTCACATTAACAACGTCATTTTACATTATAAATATTCTTTTACATTATTTATATTCTTTTACATTATAAATGTTATTTTACATTAGAAATATCCTTTTACAATATTTATATTAAAATGGTCTTTTACATAAAAATGTTCTTTTATATAATTTACATTAAAAATGGTTCTTTACATTAAAATGATATATTTTTTTCATGTTAAAACACTTTTGTCAACATTGACTCTTTTAATGATTCATCCTTTACATTAACAATGTAATTTTTAATGTAAACACAAATTTATTAAACTAGAATCTTTTTATAAATTGTAACTTTTATTGCATCAAACAATTTCCCTTTCTTATGTGAATATTTTTCATATTTTGTACATTCAGTAAAAATATTATTTTGATTGTTTCAACATTTTATTTTAAAATGTCCTTTATATTCTGAATCGGAATGCGACTCAATCAATTACTATATAATTTTGAGTTATATGGATTTCATATATCGCATGTATGCAACAATAATGATAAATAATCATCAAACAGTCTAATCACGTCCAGAGTGAAGTTTACTGTGTGAGCATTAAAAAGAATTAAATAACACTCATCACAGACTGTCAGTCCATCGATTGACATATAATTAAATTCAGGGGAGATATGAATAAATTATCATCCCCAGACCCATGTGGGGTTTTCAAACAATAGTGGTTTATCTAAATAAATAATTAGTTAACAAATTAAACCAATTCTAATTCAGTTTGAATTATTTTCTAATTAGACAATTTCCATTATAAGTGAATATTCATAATTTAGTTCCAACCACTACATTAACATTATTTATAATATGTTAATCATCACAACATCACAAACAATCACACAATACAGTAAATTTAAATCATCCATGGTTTGGGGACGAGAAAAGTGATCTAACAGGCACTGTATACCATTTATAGTGACTAAGCTGATTAAAATCTACACTAGCAAATTGATATATTTTTCAGTAATGAAAATAAATAAATAACTATGTGAAATTTTCTAGTGAGGAGTTCGCACCTTCATTTGCACTCCATCAGTCTTTAGCGGACAATTGGGATTCCGTTCTACTTCCATTCAGTCCCATCGCAGTCTGTGCTACACAATTTGTATTAAAAATCATATTTTTAATGCTTATATATATAGTAAAAAAATCATATTTTTTGTTATGTTTATATAAAAATCATATTCTTATATTGCTATTTCCGTTTTAAAAACAACGTTAATTTTATTTTTAAAAACGATGCAATTTTTTATGATTAAAACATTGCTAATTTTATGATTAAAACACTGCTAATGTTATGATCAAAACAATGCTAATTGCATGATTAAAACAATGTTATTTATGATTTTAAAACAATGTTCCTTTAGTATCAAAACAATGTTATTTTCTTTATAAAGCAATGTTCGTTTTCATTTCAAAACCATGTTCGTTTCCATTTCAAAATCATGTGCTAGTTTTCTTTTTACCAAAACCTATGCTAGTTTTACTTTGAAAAACAATGCTATTTTTACTTTGAAAACAATGCGATTTTTACTTTGAGAACAATGCGATTTTATTTTGAAAACAATGCGATTTTATTTTTGAAACAAGGATCTTTTTATTTAAAGTGATTTTGTTTACAAACAAATGTGATTTTGTTTTACAAAGCAATGATGATTTCATTTATAAAACAATGTAATTTTCATTTATAAAACAATGTTATGTTTACTTTTTAAAAACAAGGTTATGTTTTCTTCTTTTAAAAAACAATGTATATTTTTAATTCAAACATAATGTTCTTTTTAATTCACAGACAATGATCTTTTTGATTTAAACACAATGCTCTTTTTAATTCACAAACAATAATCTTTTTAATTTTAAAACAATGTTCTTCTCTTTTTAGTTTTACAAAACAATGCTATTTATTTTATTTGAAAAAACAATGCAATTTTTCTTTTCACAAATCATGTGCTAATTTTCTTTTTTATACAGTTCTAATCTTTGTTTTGAATATAGTTCAAATCTTTGTTTTGAAAACAATTCAAATCTTTGTTTTTGAAAAAAATTCAAATCTTTGTTTAAAAACTTTGCTAATTATATATTTAAAACTTCAATTAAGGCTTAGTTACCAAATTAATACCCTTAATCATGTTCACTGAAGGCTCCCCTTTCTGTTGTGATTTCCTTTCACTTACGTTCTGGTAATCGCCACAAGAACCCATCGTCTTCATCAAAGAACCACCCGCTGCGCCCTCCACGATGCGCCAGACGATCATCTAAGGTCCCTACGATGAAGAGCTTTGCGGCGGCGATGTCCCCTTTGAGTTCCAGTCAACTCGAGATCCCCCGGACCTAGTAAGGGCGTTCGAACGTCGCGGCCTTAGGCCCGTGGATCTCGAAAACCAGATCACCATTTTAAATCAAGGCCGTATGAATTGAAAGATCGAACCTTGCTCTTCAATTTTCGTTTATTATTCATGATTTAAATCCCAACCGATTGGAAGAAATTAGCCTTGCATCAGCCATTAATCAGAAGCTAACGGCGGCTCTATTGGATGGTATTAGGGTTTTAAGAGAAATGTGAATAATGCAGTATACGGTGTATTTATTCTGTTCTATAATTATTTAATTCAAAAATAGCTTGTTAAACCATCCGAACTCCAAACTAAACCCCACAAGTGTTGCCTCTAGCTAAATGCCCCTGCTCCGGACAAAATGGAACATGTTTCGTAACCCAATTCGATTGTTTCAATTAGTTTTTATCAAAATTAAATTATAAAACAATATATATTTAATTTAAACATACATTTTTAATTACCAAGGCCACATAATGACTCTAAAAATTACAGAAAAATTATATTTAACTTTGTTTTGACGATACGGTCCAAAAAAAACTAATTTCAATGAATTTGAAGACCGTTTGAAAAATGGCCATTTTCTGGTCGATCGAATTTGACTAAAATTGACAAAACACGTTTTCTATTGCCACGCTCACATATTGATTTCAAAAATTATGAAAATTGAAATCTAGCAATAATTTGATATTCCGAATCCAACAAAAGTGGTTTCATCGAAAATGGAGGTCATTTGCAAAATGGCTATTTTTAAGGGCTATATATTATATTAAAATATATATAAATTCTATAGCGGCTTTTCTGAATTTTAAACTGGACATAACTTTTTATTTCTGTTATGAAATTTCAATTTTTCTGATACATTGGAAAGATATAATCAAACAGATTTAAATATTCGTTGTTTCACTAAAATCCGATTTATTTTGAATCCTGTACATTCATTTGAAATTTGAAATTGAATTTCGAAACTACCGCGCCATTTTAAACTTCTTTTATAATTAAAATAAAAGTTTTCGTTCTAACTTCGATTTAAATAAATTTTTTGTTGTTATTGTTTAAAATAAATTATTTTAAACATTCAAAATTTGTTAAAATTGCTAAAATAAAATTTTTAAATTTGTTCTGAAAATCCGGGTTGTTACAATCTCCCCCACTTAAAATCTTTTCGTCCTCGAAAAGGAATGGAGCTAAAAGTTGTTTAACTAACCAAATCAACTTTTAATTCTAATCAAATTTTAATTCAGTTCAATCCTCAATTCAATTTAGCTAAATTAATCATTCTTTCTCATATTGGTTAAATTTATTTATCATTCCAATATTTTAATTAGTTAAACAAATTATCAAACATCGAAACTAGTAATTAACAAGTGATTAATTTTTCAAATTTATATAACTTTTATATACACATAAAAATCATATTTCAGTGCAAATCATAGCAACAGACTCTATCTAGTTTTGGTTCTCACACAGTCAGTTGGAAATATATAGATATCCCATCTTCGAAACTCGAACATAAACTCTGATGGTGCTACAGCGATCGTCAAAATCATTTTCTAGCGACTAGAGTGTGATTCTATATCTATCTAGTATATTTGAGACTTTGAATACATGCTAGCTAGGCGTATATGCAAATCTCTATATACTCGATTGTCCAAATTAAAATAAAATAATATACTCAAATACGTATTTTAAGATGAAATTTTCAAAACTAAATTTGTTATTATTTTTATTTATTTATTTATAAAAAATTTATTATTATTATTTTAAATAACACTCTTCGGACTCATTCTAGGATACAATTGATCCCATCTCTAATGAGTCATTCTTATTGGATATTACTAATCCAATCTCTGATGAATTCTTTGTTCGGTTCTAATGTGTCTTGTTCTCGAGTTCTGTAAACCAAAGCTCTGATACCAAATGTGACAACCCAAACTTCCCCGTAAAAGAAAGCCCGGATTGTAACACCCCACATCCGTTAAGGTCACTCACAAAGGGAATGCCTTAACTTCGGTAGACAAACAAAATTAAAACAGCGGAAAATATGACTTTACTTTATTGATAAAATAGTTTGTACAAAAATTGTTTTCCAATACCAGAATATATGTCTTACAAAATAAAGAAGCATAAAATAACATTTATATTCCCTAATGTAGCATGAGCCAGCCATAGCAATGGAAAAGGGAATCCCAGCAAAACTTCGACTAATCTTCGGCTTGGAAAGAAAACTGGACTAAGTGTAATATTCCCTCCCTACGAACCTGGGGGGAAACGGAAGAAAAGAAAGCGAAAGTAAACAGAGTCAGACATAAAGTCTGGTAAGTTCAGTAACTTTCTGCATGTGAATAGGTAAAAGCAACATGACATGAATTTAACTGAATACAAGACAACACCATGATGACGGGAATCATAAGGTTAGCACAAGATATGATAAGGTAAGATAAACTGGATGCACTTCTATACTTTCTCTGCTTCGCTACTACCTTGTTATTCTAACTTCTATATCTCTGCACCACCTAACTAGTAATCTATATAAACTGATAAGAACAGATACGTGGTCCCAATTCCCACAATTGTGGTTGTTTCAGGTGTACATCTATTATTTATTACTTAGATCTAATCTAGGGTTTTCTATCGAGCGCATTCTGGATCCAACCAGGGTTTACGCTACCCAAGGCTACTGGGGTTTATGCTACCTATTGAACGTTTCTCGTATTTTAGGGTTTACTCGACCTAGGTCCAACTAAGGATTATGCTTCCTATCGAACGACGCCCATAATCTAGGATACACTACCCAGAGTGGTATATGTTCCTAGACTTTCCCCACGTATGTGTCGTGGATCGTTATCGTTGTCTAGATGCACATGTCCTCTATATGTGAGACACGAGTCTCGTGGCTGGGCAAATCAAGAAACACGGAACTCGGTCGGGAGCTTTCAGATATCTGCCGATGCAGATGCTAAGGTCTATTTTTCTAGTGGCTATGGTCCCACTTGACCCCTTCCTCAACTAATGAAAGGCACACCTTGAAAAATGAGAACTATACACAGGTCCTCTATGCCCCCACTAACCTATGACCATCCGCATCCATAACTAGATAACAAGTATATGGTCTTTTGGAGTTCTCCGCCTTTCCGCTGTACGTATCTCGACTGACTCAAGATGGTAGGTAGACGACGAGTTGCTATCACAGGGCTACTGGTCTCGTCGAATCACGCTGGTCCATCTGAGTCTTTAGGTTGCCTTATATTGCAACCAAGGCATACCCTTGGTTCTTCTAACGCAGACCTTAACATCTGTGAGCCCAGGCAGATCATCTGCAGCCTCACAGAGGGATACCGAGAGTACCCTCACGTCCCCTTGAAGCCGCGTGCTTTGTAACCCAGTTTGTTGGAGACTTCTTTAAGATCAGATGGGCGTTCTCTCGTTCTCGTGTTCTACTAAGGTTTACTACTTAGTTCCCTTAACTAAGGTTTACTACTTAGTTCCTGAATCGTCGTTTTCTTAACTAAGGTTTAAAACTTAGTCCTCTTAACTAAGGTTTACTAATTAGTTCTTTTTCTCGTCAAGTTGGATTGGTTAAGTGTCATTAGTCAATTCAAGTTAACTTAACCCACTCATTTGTCATGTTAAACTGGTTAAGTGTTATCAGTAGTTCATGTTGACTTAACCTTACCACAAATCAAGTTATATTGGTCATGTATTTCTTATTACTTAACCCCACCCCTTCATCTTGTATTGGTTATGTGTTCCCTTTAACTTAACCCTGCCCATCTGTTTAGCTAACACGTTATAACGGTTAAGTGTTCCCTTAGTTAACTTAACCCTAACATCTGTTTAATTCACATGCCCTAATGGTTAAGTATTGTCCCTTCATGTTTTAACTTAACCTTGTTCATTTGGCACACTATGATGGCTAAGTGTTCTAAGTTTACTTAACTCCACCTTCTAGTCTAGTTAACATGTTAAATTGGCTAAGTGAATTTTCCTTAACCCCACCTTCTAGTCTAGTTAACATGTTAAATTGGCTAAGTGTTCCTATGGACTTAACCTTCCCATTCTAACTTAACTGTTTCTTAGCTTTAAATTATTCATTTAAAGCACCAACCACTCACATTAGACAGATATTGTTGCGGTCACTGGATGTGCCTGTCGGTTCCGGGCAGATTTACACCGCAACTCAGTCCAAACTCGAGTCCTTTTTGGGCTCAATGCTCTAACCACCCACATTAGATAGGTATTGTTACGGTTGCTGGATTTGCAGGGCGGTTCCGGGCAGTCTTATACCGTAACTCAATCTAACCTCGGATTAGGCATATTCGTCTTTCCTAGATTTACATATTTATCCTTTTTATCTATATGTAAATTGCTAACGACTCTTTTAAACAAATTTGGCCTATATCATATTCATTTGTCAGGCCCACTAACATACCTATATTCTAGGCCCAAATCTTGATTTACCTATCATTTAACCCAACTTGTAGTTTATGCCAAATTAGATCAGTTCATGTCAAAACTAGATTTAATATTCTAGTTTACAGTTTATATCCAAACTTGGCTTACATGCCAATTACATACTTTGCGGCCAATTAACACTTTACCATTTTACGCCCAAGTCTAATATGCATGTTAATTATTTACTATTATAGCCAAATCAGATTATGCCAACATATTTGTTATGCCAAATTGTCTTAATTAAGCTACGCCCAAATTCCCCCGCCGTAGTCGTACGTATAGCATGATTTCGCAAGTTTCTAGGTACTCATGACATGAAACTAACAAAAGGAATAGGTGATAAGCACGAGAATTTACATAAGAGGATAGGCATGAAAAGGCGAACCAAAATACAAAATACAAAGATAATGGATCCGATGGGTTCGGTGTACATAATTGCGAATAGGAATAAACTAAGCAAATTACACCCTAAGTATGAGATCCAACATAATCAAGGGAGACATAGGTGATTTGATCCAACATAATACCAGTTCGGTATACAATCAAGATTTGTAATTATAATGTTATGGGCATAAGCCACTAACCATAATAGTCATATGCAATTAACCACAATAGTCCTAGGCAATTAACCACAAAATAGTCCTAGGTAATTAATCACAAAATAGTCCTAGTCATGGTCTCATAGTTATGAATCATAGTCATAGGCAATCGTCTTTTGTTCATAGTCATAGGCATAGTCTTATGTTCATAATCATAGGCAATAGTTTCATAGGCCACGGCTTCATAGTCATAGTTTTAGGCAAAAAGTCCCATAATCATAGTCATTGACAATTAGCGACAATAAGTTTTAGGCCATAATCGAGAATCAGATCCAAAGGTATATACAAACACCGATTCAGACGAAAGGATTAGACATATTCTCATATCCATTTAATTACATGTCACAAATAAATCTAGGCATTCAAATCTAAAAAGTAACTGACTTACATTGATTGGTTTTAGAAAAGGATAATAACGCTGAGGTGATTTGCTATGATTCGCGCTCGAAGCCGTTGAATTAACCTTTGCTTCCCTTCTTGAAGCTTTAACTTTATTTGAATCTCCAATTTGCGAATCTCGCGTTGCTTGAAGAAGAAGGTAGAAGGACTCTCTTAATTTGATTAATCTTGTTTTAATTGAATCATGTAGTCTTTGGAGAAGAAAAAGTCATCTTGTTCATTAAGAATTTGTGCAGCATAAGGATAGAGAAGAATGGTGTGAGGAGTAGTGGGGATTAGGGGAGGTTTATATAGGTTTAGGATTACGAATCTAGTCAGAAAACACGTCTAAATACATCGCAATGCATCAGGTTCAAAAACTAGAATTTGGCACCAGGTCGACCTGGTCCTTGGGAGGTCGACACTATGGTCGACCCACAGGTCGACCTGGTACTGGGCGGGAAATTTCCCGCCCAACCTATTCTGGATTTTGAATTCGAATTTGAATTCGAATTTCAAGCTGTTTTTCTGTTCTGAAAATCCTTGAAACTTTGGAGGGTCATATCTTCCTCATACGGACTCTGTTTCTTGAAAACTCGGACTTGTTTCCAAGAAGAATTTCGAGACAAATGCAATGGCGCAACCCGTTTCCCTTGATTCTTATTTTAAAATTTATTTATACTTTAATTTGCGAAACTTAATGTTATAGAATTACGGGGTGTTACATTCTCCCCCTCTTAAAAGGATTTCGTCCCTGAAATCTTCAAGTTTGGAAGAATGTATCCTACCATCCAATCACCCATCTACTCAACCATTCAATCACACGCATTCATTGTCCTTAAAAATATTTCTAATGCATTCATGTTCATATGCATAGTGTGTGTATGTGTCTTTATCTAATGCAAAATCAGGCGGTCTACTGATTCAGTTGACCTCCTTAATGCGAATCATGTCAGTGCCATGCGTCTAATCATGTATGCAAGCATCCCTAGTTATGTAAATACTACATGTGTGCAAAGCCAATCATCCATATGATAACATATCAAGTTAATTCCGTTAAGCAAATACATATATGCGAATGCAATATGAAAGCGACTGAGTCGTTCTAGCGCCTATGGTGTGTATATGCATCTACGAGCAACCATTTGCAACCATCAATCATAACATATTTCAAATACATGTTTCGAATACATGTTTACATTCATTAGCTTCTACATAAGGATCGATGATACGCCCTAGAGGATATACCTTAAAAGCTAGAAAGTATGCATAGAATTCCTAAAAAAAGAGATCAAGGATGTACCCTTCAGAAAAAGGGTATGATGTGTGTATCTAGTCTTCAGTCTTCTAAGTCGCATCTTCTTGAGCTTCACTATTCTGTACCTTATCTAATTAATCTTCACGATTGCGAAGCTTCTTGACCTCCATTTCCAAAACTGTCGTTGATCGGATAGCTGGCTTTTCATTGTCAACTGGATATATGCGGAAGTCTATCCCGGGTTTTAGGGGTAAACTCCTAACCTAATCAAAAATATCTGCATACTCATGGACTACCCTAACGGATTTCAAATCGTCGATAAATGCATTAAGCGATTCTAGCTAGCTAAGCCTAACTGATTTTTTACATGGAATCTCGAGGGTAATTCTGAGGCGAATCAAAAGTCTAATTACCCTCCCTTCACAATTACTAGCTAACCAACCCATGCCAAGAATCAACCCATATCCCATGAAACCCAAAAACATAAGCATTACGCTTAAACCCAATACTTAATTATAGCAATTCTCAAATCCTTACAAACCAAAGATAAATGGGGCGAACCACCAATTGGATTTGAGACTAAAATGGGATCTTCTACTATACAAGTACTAAGGTGCACAGACTCAGCTATGGAAGTAGATATGAACAAATGCGAAGCACTAAGATCAAAATATTACTAACTGGTTAATCAAAACGAAAAGCTAAACTTTTCCAACATAGAGTTTTACTATCTCTCTCTCAGGTATTCTAGTGGTGGAAGCATGCACCCTCCCTTCTGAAAATCATGTCCCTCGTCCTTGCCCTTGTCCTTAATTGTATGCCCCATTATACCATGGAAAAGATACTTCCTCTCATCTTAGGTTTTATAATTCCTTCTTTCTTCGTGAGTCAAGTTTATATCCATGAATTTCTCATCCTTGCGTTGAGCTCCCTAGCCAAACTCCCTTATCCTCATCTTTACCATCCCTGTGTAATCATATTGACAAGTTTCTCAAAAACTGCCTCCATCGAACGGAAAACCCTCCAAAGCTCAAAAGAAAACTAGCTGCAGGTGAAACTACTATGGCTATAGATGGGAGTCGGGCACTACTTTGCCCTTCGATAGGTATCGTAGTCTTATCAAGCCTACGGAACCGTGTTGCGATGAGGTTACCTCCCAGAAAGCTAGGAGCCCCGAAGACTCAAGGAAGATGGGGACAATAATTAAAACAGAGGATCAGAAGATAGTGCGTATGACTTTTGGGGAATATGCCTTTAAAACAAAACTTTTCTTTTGAAAAATGCTTGTTTGAAAACCGTTTTGAAAATAATATTTTTTTTTTAAATCTTTTATTTGATCTGGTAACCTTCAGCTCCGATACCACATGTAACACCACACATCTGTTAAGGTCACTCACAATGGGAATGCCTTAACTTCGGTGGAGAGTTATAGGTAAAAGATACAGATAAATTAGAAGACAGACAATATTAAAACAGCAGAAAATAGGACTTTACTTTATTGATAAAACAGTTTGTACAACAATTGTTTTCCAATACCAGAATATATGTCTTACAAAATAAAGAAGCATAAAATAACATTTATATTCCCCAATGTAGCGTGAGCCAGCCATAGAATGGAAAAGAGAATCCCAGCAAAACTTCGACTGATCTTCAGCTTCGAAAGAAAACTGGACTAAATAGTAATATTCCCTCCCTGCGAACCTGAGGGGGAAATGGAAGACAAGAAAGCGAAAGAAAACAGAGTCGGACATAAAGTCTGGTAAGTTCTGTAACTTTCAGCATGTGAATAGGTAAAAGCAACATGACATGAATTTAACTGAATACAAGACAGCACCATGATGACGGGAATCATAAGGTTAGCACAAGATATTATAAGGCAAGATAAACTGGATGCACTTATATACTTTCTCTGCTTCGCTACTACCTTGTTATTCTAATTTCTATATCTCTGCACCACCTAACTAGAAATCTATATAAATTGATAAGAACGGATACGTGGTCCAAATTCCTGCAATTGTGGTCGTTTCAGGTGTACATCTATTATTTATTACCTAGATCTAATCTAGGGTTTTCTATCGAGCGCATTCTAGATCCAACCAGGGTTTACGCTACCCAGGGCTACTAGGGTTTATGCTACCTATTGAACGTTTCTCGGATTTTAAGGTTTACGCGACCTAGGTCCAACTAGGGATTATGTTACCTATCGAACGACGCCCCTAATCTAGGACACATAACCCAGAGTGGTATATGTTCCTAGACTTTCCCCACGTATGTGTCATGGATCATTATCGCTATCTAGATGCACAAGTCCTCTATATGTGCGACCCGAGTCTCGTGGCAAGGAAAATCAAGAAACACGGAACTCGGTCGGGAGCTTTCAGATATTTGTAGATACAGATGCTAAGGTCTGGTTTTCCAGTGGCTATGGTCCCACTTGACCCCTCCCTCAACTAATGAAAGGAACACCTTAAAAAATGAGAACTATACGCAGGCCCTCTATGCCCCCACTAACCTATGGCCATCCACACCCATAACTAGATAGCAAGTATATGGTCTTTTGGAGTTCTCCGACTTTCCGCTGTACATATCTCGATTGACTCAAGATGGTAGGTAGACAACGAGTTGCTATCACAGGGCTACTGGTCTCTCTGAATCACGCTGGTCCATCCTAGTATTTAGGTTGCCTTATATTGCAATCAAGGCATACCCTTGGTTCTTCTAATGCAGACCTTAACCACTGTGAGCCCAGGCGGATCATCTGCAGCCTCACAGATGGATAACAAGAGTACCCTCTTGTCCCCTCGAAGTCGCCTGCTTCGTAACCCAGTTTGTTGGAGCCTTCTTTAAGATCAGATGGACATTCGCTCCTTCTCGTGTTCTACTAAGATTTACTACTTAGTTCCCTTAACTAAGGTTTACTACTTAGTTCCTGAATCGTCGTTTTCTTAACTAAGGTTTACAACTTAGTCCTCTTAAATAAATTTTAATATTTAGTTCTTTTTCTCGTCAAGTTGGATTGGTTAAGTGTCATTAGTCAGTTCAAGTTAACTTAACCCACTCATTTGACATGTCAAACTGGTTAAGTGTCATCAGTAGTTCATGTTGACATAACCCTACCACAAATCAAGTTATATTGGTTAATTATTTCTTATAACTTAACCCCACCCCTTCATCTTGTATTGGTTAAGTGTTCCCTTTAACTTAACCCTACCCATCTGTTTAGCTAACATGTTATAACGGTTATGTGTCCCCTTAGTTAACTTAACCCTAACATCTATTTAATTCACATGCCCTAATGGTTAAGTATTGTCCCTCCACGTTTTAACTTAACCTTGTTCATTTGGCACACTATGATGGCTAAGTGTTCTAAGTATACTTAACTCCACCTTCTAGTCTAGTTAACATGTTAAATTGGCTAAGTGTATTTACTTAACCCCACCATATAGTCTAGTTAACATGTTAAATTGGCTAAGTGTTCCTATGGACTTAACCGTCCCATTCTAACATAACTGTTTCTTAGCTTTAAATTATTCATTTAAAGCACCAACCACTCACATTAGATAGAAATTGTTGCAGTCACTGGATGTGTCGGTCAGTTCCGAGCAGATTTACACCGCAACTCAGTCTAACCTCGGGTCCTTTTTAGGCTCAATGCTCTAACCACCCTCATTAGATATGTATTGTTACGGTTGCTGGATTTGCCGGGCGGTTCCGGACAGTCTTACACCGTAACTCAATCTAACCTTGGGTTAGGCATATTCGTCTTTCCTAGATTTACATATTTATCCTTTTTTGTCTATATGTAAATTGCTAACGACTCTTTTAAACAAATTTGGCCTATATCATATTCATTTGTCATGCCCACTAACATACCTATATTCTAGGCCCAAATCTTGATTTACCTATCATTTAACCCAACTTGCAGTTTATGCCAAATTAGATCAGTTCATGTCAAAACTAGATTTAATATTTTAGTTTACAGTTTACATCCAAACTTGGCTTACATATAACATGATTGTAGTCATACGTATAACATGAACTGATCTAATTAAGCTACGCCCAAATCATATTATGCCAACATATTTGTTATGCCAAATTATCTTAATTAAGCTACGCCCAAATTCCCCCGTCGTAGTCATACGTATAACATGATTTCACAAGTTTCTAGGTACTCATGACGTGAAACTAACAAAAGGAATAGGGGATACGCACGATAATTTACATAAGAGGATAGGCATGAAAAAGCGAACCAAAATACAAAGATAATGGATCCAATGGGTTCGTTGTACATAATAGCGAACAGGAATAAACTAAGCAAATTACACCCTAAGTATGAGATCCAACATAATCAAGGGATACATAGGTGATTTGATCCAACATAATGCTAGTACGGTATACAATCATGATTTGTAATTATAATGTTATGGGCATAAGCCACTAACCATAATAGTTGTAACGACCCGAATTTCGCCCGACCCCAACCGATCTTAAGATCGGTCAAGACCGTTCAAAACCCGCGTACGTTAACTTTGGGCATACAACACATTAGAACAACAACACATACTTTTATAACATCAGTAATAAATGTTACATCAGAGTACAAAATGTATCAGAGTACATCAATAAATAATACAGCGGAAGATACATTTACAATAAATTAAATACATTGCAGCGGAACTAATCTCAGTGGAAGGCCATCAATATTCTGGACCCAGCTTCAGACTTCAATCCAGGATCTTGCTTAACTATATCTTCAAAAAGCTACTCGACTGCCGGTGTGGAAAGAGGGCACCCGAGTTTGCAAAGTGAAACAAACTACAGGTCAGTCGTGGGACTGGTGTGAGAATTCTATACTTAACTTATCTAATAAGTAGACTAATCACAGGACCACGCCGCTAACGCAGAACGGGTTTACTCCATTGGATTGCCAGTGCATAATTAAAGTAAATCGTCAAATAACGTAATGCCTTTTTAGAAAAATGAAACCATTATAAGACCCAGGTCCCATCACACAATGCAACGCACACCAAAGGATAGGTTTTTACCTTATAATGGTTAAAAGATGCTTGATACGTAAAAAACGATATTATTATTAGTGTGTATATATATATCTAAAACATTTCAATATAAATGTATTAATCTTAGATGGCATAGTACCCCATCCTACTATGTCGCCATATATAAATTTACAATCAAAATCGTGATGTCGTATTGGGAAATGCTTTTCTGTCATGAAATCGAGGCTAGGGATCGTCCTCTTCCGATTCGAGACACTCTAGCAAATGCCTCAGGATCCCCCACAGTGAACCCTTGGATCTTCAGGGCCGGTCCCCACCTAACGGTAGTGGATTAATTATGCCTGAACACACGTTTCCCGGTTCCTATGAACCTATAGTATGACCACTTCCGGCCTATAAAAACCCGAGGTACCTCAATCCAAATCCACATAAGTAAAATGCTGGACCGTGTTAAAACCCAAACACCACTAGCTAGAAAGAAACGTGTGCACTCCCTTCAGTCCTAATCCCGTTTTTGACTCATACCGGGGTGTGAGGCTCGCGAAGTCACGATATACACAATGCTATGCCTAAGGAGACTGTGCTTTGATCATCAACCACAAGGCCTGCTTTTCAACAAAGCCTTGATCATTTGCATCTTAGCATGTCACATTGTCAGACCCTACCATATTATTTATAATCTACCAATATAATATAACCTCTAAGCTCATACGTCTTAGAGAAGGGTGATAAGTAAAGAGTAAATTCTTCACCACCAAACAGAAATATATAATCGGTAGCGTTCAACAAATATAGTAGAAAGGAATACAATGTCAGACACCCAATCCATTTACAAGTCCGCTCTGGGTCTGAGCGAAACAACGTGTCCGTCGATCTCCAAATGCGATTGGACGATCATTACCAAATACCTTGCCTTGGAAGGCCAATCTCAATTCAAGATACCAGTCATCATCACCCCAACGATGTGAAAACCTTCGGTCTTCAATCACTGTCTTCGTCTTCGACTCTTGATCGTCGTGATGATTATTCAGAATGGGTTAAACCCAGTCTTTCTGAATAACTCGTGTATTTTGGGATTAAAAACAAATATTGGAAAATCACACATTTCGTCACATTCAAACTCCGAGTATTCTTTTAATAAGATATTCGTTTTAAAAGATTCTCATTAATTTTATCAAAAATAAACACTGAAAATAAAATCTATAAATCAATTTCCAAAATATGGAATTCCACAGAAATCAAATCAATACATAATCGATATAATTTCTGTATCGGACTAATAATATAAATGGAATAATGGCAAAGCCTCTTAAATTCCATATATAATATCGGTCTTCTTTTACATAAGCCCATCTCGATTATTACCAATCGAATTTCCACTTAATTCCAATTTAATATATTAAATTGGAAAAACTTGATTTTTAGAAAATGCCTTTTTAAATCTATAAAATAGATTCATAAGTTCCAAATAATAATTTCAATGTAAATTGGATTAAAGGACAATTGTCATTTAAAACGTCGTCCACGATAAATCCACTTCACATCTCAATTTATTTCATATCACAAAATATAATTGCAAATGTTAGTAATCTTCTAAAAACATATTTTAAAATAATCATAAAAAAAATATTCTTTATATAAAGACTCTAAATGAAAGGTATTCTTTATATTACAAATTCTTTCTTTTGCCAATATTCTTTGTTTTAACATATAGTTGATTAAAAATATATTATGAAAATATATATGCACTTTATATAAAAAGGATTTCTAATGTAAAAATATTCTTATTTAAAAGAACACCTGAATCGAAATGCGACTCAAACATTTTACCATATAATTTGGGTTACATGGATTTCACACACATCATCAAAACATCCATTTACATCCAAAGTGTAAATTCCACTGTGTAAGCGTTAAAATTCAATAATAACGCTCATCACAGCCTGTCGATCTAACGATCAACATATAATTAAATATTGGGATTAGTGTATATAAATTTTCATCCCAACACCCGTGTGGGGTTTTCAGCCAGTAACAATTTCATACAAATAAATGATTGGTTAAGAATTTAACCAATTTAATACTACTAACATGTTGATGATAATGGAATAACATGTTATTTATTTCTATTGCTGAATAAAAATGTATTTTTACTCGTATAATTTTCCTATTCATCTCTAAGGTCGAATAAACTGTAATTTATTTATATGGCATTATTGTGTATGACAAATAAAAGATAATTTTCTATTTTCTATTATTTGTATGCAGATATTTTTAACTTTAACACATAAAAGAAATAATCTTATGTGTATATGTTTCAATGCATATCCTAACAAATAAAAGTGTTTATTTACATTGCATACAAATTCTAATGTAGGCATAAACACCTAAAGATATTACTTTACTTACCTATATATATTCTAATGTATGTTTTGACCACTAATATGATCCTTATATTTGAATATAATTTCTAATGTAAATTTGCAAATAAAAATTGATTTTTTACTTTTACTTATAAATCTTATTACATGTTATGCAGATAAAAACAATTATTATGTTTGCATATAAATTATATTTCGACAAAATGTATAAATTAACAAAAGTGCTTGTTTGTTTTCAACTAGTATAGATTGACAAGAGTGAATAATTTTTTCTAACTAATGAAAATTGACAAAAGTGTTTATTTTGTGTTGACGAATGTATATTGACAAAAATGTATATTTTGCATTAGCAAATATAAAAAAGAAAGAACAAACTTTATTTTCTATTATATGTTTGCATTTGTGAATGCGAACAAAAGAACAAAACCATAATTTCAATATATGTTTGCATTTGTAAATGCAAATAAAAGATCAAAACTTTATTTTCAATATGTGTTTGCATTTATGAATGCAAATAAAAGAATAAACCTCGTTTTCAATGCATATTTACATTTGTGAATGTAAATAAAAGAATAAGCTTTGATTTCAAGGTATATTTACGTTTGTGAATGTAAATAAAAGAATAATTTTTGGTTTCAACATATATTTGTATTGGTGAATGCAAATAAAAGAGTAAATTTTATTTTCAATATATATTTGCATTTGTGAATGCAAATAAAAGGAAAAATCTTTTTGCTAACATAAATGTTCCTTTTTATTGCTAACATAAATGTTCCTTTTTATTGCTAACATAAATGTTCCTTTTTCATTTCTATCATAAATGATTATTTTAATTCAAAGGTACGATTCCTATCAACAGTGTAACTTTATACTAAAGTCATATTTTAACAAATGTGTTATTTTAATCTAATGTCATATTTTAACCAATATGTTTTTTTTTAAATATTTTTCATAAAATGGTAAAACGAAATCTTTTATATTTTAACGACCTATCTTTTTATTGAACAAATAATCAAATACGATGTTAAATCCTTCCAGTGCAATACTTTGACAAATTAAACATGATCTACTAAATCTAACCTTTCAATTGTAACTCCTTTGACAATAAAAGATAATCCTTTTAGTTTAAGTAATATTATACAAAAATATAACTTTTAATGTTACATCTTTAATTTAACAAATTATAAACAAAAATGCAGTCTTCAATGCCCATTCTTTTTATTGAAATAATTTTACAATAAAATATGAAGTTTTTATTCAAAAGAAAATAACACAAAAATGAGTTCTTACATATATATATATATATGTAACATAAAACTATAATTCTTAACCATGGATTTTCATTTACATATAAACTGCAAATAAAAATATAACTTCTAAAAATGGATTTTTATTTACATATGAAATGCAAACCAAAATGTAGTTTCTAAACACTTACCTTTTTATTTACATATAAACCGTAAACAAAAATGTAATTCTTTAAAATGGGTTTTTATTAACATATGAAATGTTAACCAAAATATAATTCTCAAATATGAACTCTTATTCACATACAAAAATGTAAACAAAATAGGTTTCTCAAATATGTCTTTTTCTTTTATTTACACATAAAATGTAAATAAAAGTATGTTATTCAAATATGGTTTTTATTTACAAATAAAATGTAAACAAAAATGTGTTTATCAATCATGTCTTTTTACTTACACATAAATGTAAATAAAAAGTGAATTCAAGATGTGCTCTTTAATTTACAAACAAAATGTGCTAAATATGACCTTTTATTTAACCATAAAAGGTAAATATAAATTTGTTAACAAATTTTTATTTATTTATTTACAAATTTATACAGATCTAAATTTATAAACACAGATCTATACAATACAACGCAATACAATTCAATATAATCCATCAGAACAACCAGCACAATACATCACAACGCAGATTTGATTAAATAACATACAGATAAATATTTAACAGAATAAAATAATTAATTAAATTAATTAGATTGTAAAAATCAGAGATTCTCACATTGATTTTTGCTGAAAATTTGACTGTCTCGAAATCAGCTTTGGTCTGCGCCATCGCGAAGATCTCGGAAAGACGATTCCAACACAACTGACGGTTCGTCAATCAGACCTCGTATGTGAGGGATATTAATTTTTAAAGATCAGATAAATTAAATATTAAATAAATAAAATAATAATAAAATAATCCGCCTTCTTCCTTACGTCGTATATCATTTCAGCCGAACCTATTCTTCCTCCTCGAACCCTTCTGTGCGCACCTCACCTCGGCCACCCTGGCGCCGATCAATCACCGCCACACGAACTGCCTCGGCCTAGACCTCCTCCGCCCTGAAGCCCGCCGAACTCGGTTATCCCACCACCCCGAAATCCGACCACGAACGCACGGCCGTTTGGCTGAGAATTCGCGAAATCCGTGAATCAAAACCCGATCTTAACCGTATGGATGGAAAGGTCTCTCGAAGAGCTTCGATTTTGTATATCATATGTCGATTTTCGTTGAACGGATCAAAAGATATTAGCGTTTGAAGTTGGGAAATTTCTGGCCTTCGAATGAAAGGCAGCGGCTGGCCATGAATTAGGGTTTTGGATTTTAGTATTATTTTATTATTTAATCTCGAAAAATGTGCTTAAAAGGTGGATTTTCGGACTTTATCTGATTTGGGCCTGCTTACTGTTGTTCTTAAGGTTTTGACACCTTCTGAACGCAATGAGATAGGTCCCGTGACCCGATTCTGAAATTTTTATATATTTTATTTAAAATTCCATTAAAAATTAATTAATTAAAGACTGACCGTATATTAAAATATGCCGGGGCCACATACGACCTCAGAAAATTCTAAAAAAAAATATTTTTAGCTTTCTTATGACGATACGAATCCAACAAAATTATTTTCATCGAATTCTGAGACTGTTTGAAAAATGGCTATTTTTAAGGCGTTCAAATTTAACTGAAAATAGTCAAAACACATTTTCTTTCGCCACGCTCACATATTAATTCGAAAAATTCTGAAAATTGAAATCTAGCAATAATTTGACATTCCGGTTCCAACAAAAGTGGTTTCGTCGAAAACGGAGGTCTTTTGAAAAATGACTATTTTTAAGGCCAATATATTTAATATTAAAAATACATTTTTAAACAAATAATTCCCGAAACTCAAAATATATAAGTGTTTACTATTTTTCAATGCAGAAACGTCATTCCGAACTCCATGGAAGTGGTTTCGAGTCGAAATTACTTCATATGTGAAAAGTAGCCTTTTGGGCCATATATAATATATATAAATTCTACAGCGACCTTTCAAAAATTGAATTGGCCATAACTTTTGATTTTCGCTATGAAATTTCAATTTTCAGATTCGTTAGAAAGATATTTTTAAATAGATTCTAATATTTTTGGTTTCACTAAAATCCGTTAAATTCTGCATCCTGTACGGTCAGTCAATGTTCAAGTTTGACTTTTCAAAGTACTGCGTTATTTCTAATTCCTTTTATATTTAAATTAAATTTATTCGTTTTAACTTCGATAAAAATAAATTCTAGACATTATTATTTATAATAAATTATATTATAACCTCAAAATTCATTAAAAATTTCTAAAATAAAAATTTTAAATTGGTTCAGAATTTGCGGATTGTTACAATCTCCCCCACTTAAGATCTTTTCGTCCTCGAAAAGGAAACGAAGCTAAAGTTGTTTATTTAACTAATTTAATATTCATTCTATAATTGTTTAATAATTTTATTAGTTGAACTCATATTCACACAATACGATCATCAATCAATTAGTTGATTAAATTTTCAAAATACACAACTTTTATATATTCAAAAATCATATTTTCTAAAATCGAACTATATATAATAACAAGTACGTGAATTATGAATTTTCCACTCTGACTCATTCTAGGGCATTGCTAACCCCATCTCTAATGAGTATTCTCATTCTAGGATGCCGCTGATCCTATCTCTAATGAGTATTCCTATTGGATATTACTAATCCAACCTCTGAAGAGTCTTCTGTTTAGTTCTAATGAGTTGTACGCCAAAGATTTGAGCTAACCAGAGCTCTGATACCAGCTGTAACGACCCGAATTTCGCCCGACCCCAACCGATCTCAAGATCGGTCAAGACCGTTCAAAACCCGCATACGTTAACTTTGGGCATACAACACATCAGAACAACAACACAGACTTTTATAACATTAGTAATAAATGTTACATCAGAGTACATCAATAAATAATACAGCGGAAGATACATTTACAATAAATTAAATACATTGCAGCGGAACTAATCTCAGCGGAAGGCCATCAATATTCTGGACCCAGCTTCAGACTTCAATCCAGGATCCTGCTTAACTATATATGCAAAAAGCTACTCAACTGCCCGTGTGGAAAGAGGGCACCCGAGTTTGCAAAGTGAAACAAACTACAGGTCAGTCGTGGGACTGGTGTGAGAATTCTATACTTAACTTATCTAATAAGTAGGCTAATCACAGGACCACGCCGCTAACGCGGAACGGGTTTACTCCATTGGATTGCCAGTGCATAATTAAAGTAAATCGTCAAATAACGTAATGCCTTTATAGAAAAATGAAACCATTATAAGACCCAGGTCCCATCACACAATGCAACGCACACCAAATGATAGGTTTTTACCTTATAATGGTTAAAAGATGCTTGATACGTAAAAAACAATATTATTATTAGTGTGTATATATATATTTAAAACATTTCAATATAAATATATTAATCTTAGACGGCATAGTACCTCATCCTACTATGTCGCCATATATAAATTTACAATCAAAACCGTGATGTCGTATTGGGAAATGGTTTTCTGTCATGAAATCGAGGCTAGGGATCGTCCTCTTCCGATTCGAGACACTCTAGCAAATGCCTCAGGATCCCCCGCAGTGAACCCTTGGATCTTCAGGGCCGGTCCCCACCTAACGGTAGTGGATTAATTATGCCTGAACACACGTTTCTCGGTTCCTATGAACCTATAGTATGACCACTTCCGGCCTA
Source organism: Allium sativum (assembly GCA_030737875.1). Classification (NCBI taxonomy): domain Eukaryota; kingdom Viridiplantae; phylum Streptophyta; class Magnoliopsida; order Asparagales; family Amaryllidaceae; genus Allium; species Allium sativum. The sequence continues at coordinate 221,762,941 of CM060920.1, forward strand.
TAAAAACCCGAGGTACCTCAATCCAAATCTACATAACTAAAATGCCAGGCCGTGTTAAAACCTAAACACCACTAGCTAGAAAGAAATGTGTACACTCCCTGCAGTCCTAATCCCGTTTTTGACTCATACCGGGGTGTGAGGCTCGCGAAGTCACGATATACACAAAGCTATGCCTAAGGAGACTGTGCTTTGATCATCAACCACAAGGCCTGCTTTTCAACAAAGCCTTGATCATTTGCATCTTAGCATGTCACATTGTCAGACCCTACCATATTATTGATCATCTACCAATATACATATAACCTCTAAGCTCATACGTCTTAGAAAAGGGTGATAAGTAAAGAGTAAATTCTTCACCACCAAACAGAAATATATAATCGGTATCGTTCAACAAATACAGTATAAAGGAATACAATGTCAGACACACAATCCATTTACAAGTCCGCTCTGGGTCTGAGCGAAACAACGTGTCTGTCGATCTCCAAATGCGTTTGGACTATCATTACCAAATACCTTGCCTTGGAAGGCCAATCCCAATTCACGATACCAGTCATCATCACCCCAACGATGTGAAAACCTTCGGTCTTCAATCACCGTCTTCGTCTTCGACTCTTGATCGTCATGATCATTATTCAGAATGGGTTAAACCCGGTCTTTCTGAATAACTCGCATATTTTGGGATTAAAAACAAATATTGGAAAATCACACATTTCATCACATTCCAACTCCGAGTATTCTTTTAATAAGATATTCGTTTTAAAATATTCTCATTAATTTTATCAAAGATAAACACTGAAAATAAAATCTATAAATCAATTTCCAAAATATGGAATTCCACAGAAATCAAATCAATACATAATCGATATAAATTTCTGTATCGGACTAATAATATAAATGGAATAACGGCAAAGCCTCTTAAATTCCATATATAATATCGGTCTTCTTTTACAGAAGCCCATCTCGATTACCAATTGAATTTCCACTTAATTCCAATTTAATATATTAAATTGGAAAAACTTGATTTTTAAAAAATGCCTTTTTAAATCTATAAAATAGATTCATAAGTTCCAAATAATAATTTCAATGTAAATTGGATTAAAGGACAAATGTCGTTTAAAACATCGTCCACGATAAATCCACTTCACATCTCAATTTATTTCATATCACAAAATATAATTGCAAATGTTAGTAATCTCCTAAAAACATATTTTAAAATAATCATAAAAAAAATATTCTTTATATAAAGACTCTAAATGAAAGGTATTCTTTATATTACAAATTCTTTCTTTTACCAATATTCTTTGTTTTAACATATAGTTGATTAAAAATATATTATGAAAATATATATGCACTTTATATAAAAAGGATTTCTAATGTAAAAATATTCTTATTTAAAAGAACACCTGAATCGAAATGCGACTCAAACATTTTACCATATAATTTGGGTTACATGGATTTCACACACATCATCAAAACATCCATTTACATCCAAAGTGTAAATTCCACTGTGTAAGCGTTAAAATTCAATAATAACGCTCATCACAGCCTGTCGATCTAACGATCAACATACAATTAAATATTGGGATTAGTGTATATAAATTTTCATCCCAACACCCGTGTGGGGTTTTCAGCCAGTAACAATTGCATACAAATAAATGATTGGTTAAGAATTTAACCAACTTAATACTACTACCATGTTGATGATAATGGAATAACATGTTATTTATTTCTATTGCCGAATAAAAATGTATTTTATTCGTATAATTTTCCTATTCATCTCTAAGGTCGAATAAACTGTAATTTATTTATATGGCATTATTGTGTATGACAAATAAAAGATAATTTTCTATTTTCTATTATTTGTATGCAGATATTTTTAACTTTAACACATAAAAGAAATAATCTTATGTGTATATGTTTCAATGCATATCCTAACAAATAAAAGTGTTTATTTACATTGCATACAAATTCTAATGTAGGCATAAACACCTAAAGATATTACTTTACTTACCTATATATATTCTAATGTATGTTTTGACCACTAATATGATCCTTATATTTGAATATAATTTCTAATGTAAATTTGCAAATAAAAATTGATTTTTTACTTTTACTTATAAATCTTATTACATGTTATGCAGATAAAAACAATTATTATGTTTGCATATAAATTATATTTCGACAAAATGTATAAATTAACATAAGTGCTTGTTTGTTTTCAACTAGTGTAGATTGACAAGAGTGAATAATTTGTTCTAACTAATGAAAATTGACAAAAGTGTTTATTTTGTGTTGACGAATGTATATTGACAAAAATGTATATTTTGCATTAAAATATAAAAAAGAAATAACAAACTTTATTTTCTATTATATGTTTGCATTTGTGAATGCGAACAAAAGAACAAAACCATAATTTCAATATATGTTTGCATTTGTAAATGCAAATAAAAGATCAAAACTTTATTTTCAATATGTGTTTTCATTTATGAATGCAAATAAAAGAATAAACCTCGTTTTCAATGCATATTTACATTTGTGAATGTAAATAAAAGAATAAGCTTTGATTTCAAGGTATATTTACATTTGTGAATGTAAATAAAAGAATAATTTTTGGTTTCAACATATATTTGTATTGGTGAATGCAAATAAAAGAGTAAATTTTATTTTCAATATATATTTGCATTTGTGAATGCAAATAAAAGGAAAAATCTTTTTGCTAACATAAATGTTCCTTTTTATTGCTAACATAAATGTTCCTTTATCATTTCTATCATAAATGATTATTTTAATTCGAAGGTACAATTCCTATCAAAAGTGTAACTTTATACTAAAGTCATATTTTAACAAATGTGTTATTTTAATCTAATGTCATATTTTAACCAATATGTTTTTTTAATCTTTTTCATAAAACGGTAAAAACGAAATCTTTTATATTTTAACGACCTATCTTTTTATTGAACAAATAATCAAATACGATGTTAAATCCTTCCAGTGCAATACTTTGACAAATTAAACATGATCTACTAAATCTAACCTTTCAATTGTAACTCCTTTGACAATAAAAGATAATCCTTTTAGTTTAAGTAATATTATACAAAAATATAACTTTTAATGTTACATCTTTAATTTATAAAATTATAAACAAAAATGCAGTCTTCAATGCCCATTCTTTTTATTGAAATAATTTTACAAAAAAATATGAACTTTTTATTCAAAAAGAAGATAACACAAAAATGTGTTCTTACATATATATATATAAAAAAAATGTGACATAAAACTGTAATTCTTAACCATGGATTTTCATTTACATATAAACTGCAAATAAAATATAACTTCTAAAAATGGATTTTTATTTACATATGAAATGTAAACAAAAATGTAGTTTCTAAACACTTGTAATGACCCGCATTTGCAGAGTTATAATAATTAACGTATTTAATTATATAGATGGTAATATAATGAATTAAATGGTGGTTTAATTAAATAATGGTGAATATTTAATTAAAATAATAAATTTAATAATATATATAATTCTGAAATAATCAGAATTGGCTGAAATGGCGATATGGTGTGAACTGGATCATCTGTGATATTTAATTCAATTTAGAATTGAATTGGAATAACGAATATATTATTTGAATGACAGTTTGAACGTATAATTATATAATAATTAAAATCGAGCTTGAAATGGCGTTGCAGTTCGTAAATTGGCGATTCGAACTTCAACTGAATGTACATGATTCGTTTTAAGCCGGATTTCTGTGAAACAAGAAACGTGTGGAGCTGGTGGAGTATATCTTTCTAGTGGAAGAGAAAAATCGAGATTTCGTCGTGTTGATTTTGAGATACGTCCAAATCAAATTTCAGAAAAGTCGCTGTGGAATTCCTTTATAATTCGTAACGCTTTATATACGTTATAAATAGATTTTCAGTATAAACTGAATATCGATAAATCTAAAATCTGAAATACCAAGCTGTAAATTCTGATATGATATTCTAGAGCTGGACGATATCATATGTGAAGATATACGATAATATAAATTTATTTATATTTAATTTAATAATATTTAAATATATTTATATATTTAAATGGGTCATTCAGAGCTTTAAAGATAGCCGGTTTTGCAAACGAAGTCGGATTTCGACGAAACTAATTTTGTTGGATCCGCAACATCAAATTATTGCTAGATTTCCAGTTTCGTGATTTTTAGACTTAGTATGTGGCCGTACGGATTTTTAGAGTGAAAAACAGTCAGTATTTTGATAGTTAAAAATACGCTGTGTGAGCATACGAAGTCAGAATTCGACGAAACCAGTTTCGTTGGGACCGTAATGTCGAACTCTAACTACTTGTCAATTTTCGTGATTTTTGGGTATCGTATGTGATCACAGAAATTTTAAAGGACGAATGTAAATAGCATTTGGTTAAAAATAAATTAAATAATTGAAAAATAAAATATCTAAGATATTTATCTAGCCTATAAATAACCCCCACATCTTTAAATCCTAATCCATTCCCAAGTCAACAGACAATTCCAAGCCGCCAATGTTCGTTCTTCTTCAGTAAACATTTTCCATCTTCAAAAATCCAGATAAAAAGAAATCAAATCCTATAAATCACGGGATTTATATATTAGTGATCGTTGGGCAATACTCTTCAATCCTATATGTTTTTCGTTGTGCTCGATGGAGCACTGTCTGGCTTGCGTCGTTATTCATGAAACTAAGGTTCCACGCCTTGTTCGATTGAAGTAGCAGCAACTTGATTCGAGTTCACCTTTGAGTTTAGAACCAAATTTAGCATCTGTACACAAGGAGTTGGCGGTTTCGGTGGTGGTAGAGGTCGGACCTGGCAGTGCGAGGTCGAAGTCGCGGAGGGCAGTAAACGTCGAGCGAACCTGGATGATGTCGAGGTTGTTGAGAGTTGGATAAGAGGTAGTTGGGTGATGTTGTTTTGGTGTTAATGATAGAACGTGAGGAGTTTGGATCGAGAAAAGGAAAATGTTTGAAGCAGCAGAAGTTCGATCCGTGTACTTGGGGAAGATGGAGTGAAAGGGATGCGGGTTTGGCAAATTATAAAGGGGTATGGGCCTTAGTTAAGGGGTTAGCCCAATAATGAATTAATTCTAAACTTTTATATTATTTAGATGATTTTATAACTTGTGTAAGTCATCACTTTGTCATACAGTGTTGGTTTTACGAACGGTCGGATCCGTTGGGATCGTATGGACGAACACTTCGCAATGAGGCTGACTGGAAGTGGATTGGGGCTCGTATGAATTTATGGCGAAATAAACTGTTTGATTCAAATCAAACAACAATTTATCGTTCTTTAACGATGAACTGCAAATGTGAGTAAAACTCACCAACTCTGAACAGTTCTATTTTCACGTTGTATTGTTAGAACTGTTAAAATTGTCTGTTTGACTGTGTGTTGATTGTTTGATTGAACTGCTAGTCAGTTAGTGAAAATTTTATATATATATATAAAAACCGTTAAATATTTATATATTGATTCTGCTATCAGAATAATTTATATTGAACTGAAAGTGATGATAATCATATTGTGTAACATCAGTGGATGCAGGGAGATAGGTTGGAGGAATCCGACTGGATTCCTCAACAGTTATTTTATTGTTTTTCATATATTATTATATGATGTGATATAAAATCTGTGGGCGATTATATGTGCTTGGACGATATTGAACATCGTGATTTGATATGATTGAATACCATAACATACCGGAATGTTGGTAAGGAATAATTTCAAAGGGATATTGAAATAAAAATATTTATAAATGGAATATTTATAAATAAGGAATATTTATAAAATTTGGAATATTTATAAATAGGAGATATTCAAAAAGGAAATAATTTCAAACCATTTTCTTTTTGAATGGAAAGGCCTATGTGGCGGGTTTGGGGATTTTCCCGATGCTCCCGTTACAAAGGAGGTATGGCGAATTTTTCAGAGAATTTAAGGAGTTAGAATATTTCAAGAATAAATTTGAAAAGGAAATATTTGTAAACCATTAATAGGTAGAATTGAAAAGGAAACGTTATAAAAAGGAAATCATTTTTAAAGTGTAGAACCGTTATTTAAAAGTAAATATTTTCAAATGAATAAAACGTTGTTAAAAAGGAAATCTTTATAAAGTGAATAAAGTAAATCGAATATGGTATTCGAAAGGAGTTAAATCGAATATGGTATTCGAAGGGAGTAAATCGAATATGGTATTCGAAAGTTTGTAAAACGAATATGTTATTCGAAAGGGGTTAGTCGAGTCGAGTTAGTTGAATAGAGTTAACTAGTTCAGTAGAGTTAACCAGTTCAGTAGAGTTAACCAGTTCAATAGAGTTAACCAGTGAGTTAAGTAAGTCAAGTTAACCAGTGAGTTAAGTAAGTCAAGTTAACCAGTTGAGTTAAGTAAGTCGAGTTAATCAAGTCGAGTTGATCGAGTTAGAGTTACTCAGTTAGAGTTAATCGATTAGAGTTAAAACGAACTAGAGTTAATCAAATATAGTTATTTGAGACAGAGTTAGTCAAACATAGTATTCAGGGTAAGTTGCCATCTCGTACGACTGCTAGCGTAATTCGCAGGGCTGTAAATAGCCTAAGGCGGTCGGATGTTTTCTGAGGGAGTCAGGAGTAACCATTGTGATCGCTGCGATCTAGAGTCAAGCGAATGGAGTTAAATCGAATATTAGTTATTCGATAGGAGTTAACCAACTTGAGTTAGATTATCGAGATAAGTTAATCGAGTTAAGTTCTTGAGTTAGATTATCGAGATAAGTTAATCGATGTTAATTTCATCGAAAGGAGTATCGATGTTAGTTTCATCGAAGGGAGTTATCGATTATTAGTTAATCGAAGTGAGTTATAGAATATTAGTTAAATCAAAAGGGAAGATTATCGAATATCGTTTATTCGAGAGGAGATTATCGAATATAGTTATTCGAAGGAGTTATCGATTATTAGTTAATCGAAGTGAGTTATAGAATATTAGTTAAATCGAAGGAGTTATCGAATATAGTTTATTCGATGGAGTTAATCGATTAGAGTTAAATCAAAGGAGTTAATCGAATATAGTTTATTCGAATATAGTAAAGGAGTTAATCGAATATAGTTTATTCGAATAGAGTTAGAGGAGTTATCGAATATAGTTTATTCGACAGGAGTTAAGTGAATGGGGTTAATCAAATAGAGTAAATCAAATAGAGTTAACCCAATAGGGTCAGTCCAATAGAGTTAATTGAAAAAAGTTAATCGAATATAGTTATTCGAAAGAAAGGTTAAGTAAGGAAGTTAGTTAAAGAAATATAAAGTGAACTTTGCCTATTTCAAGGTTAGAAGTGTTGTTCAGTTAAGGTCTGAAAGGTAGTTCTACCCCAACTTGATTGGCTTCGTTTTTAACTGAGGAATGGTTAAGGTTCGGCAGTAAAGGATGGTAAAGTGAATTTAGTAATTAAAGAAAATGGTTGAGTTGGCATAGCAATGTTTTATCTAAACATCTGTTTAATCCAAATGTAAGAGTTTGGAAATGTTTTCCAAACAAGAATCAGAAATGTTTTCTAAATACAGAAAACAAGGAATGGAAATGTTTCCAGTGTTAATAAATATATTTTCTAAAACATTAGAAAATAGCTAATGTTGAATATAGGGAAATAGGAGATGAAAAATGAACTAAAGAGATTAATGTTAAATGATGTTTGTTCGATATAATTTCCATCTGGAAATAATATCGTTGTTTGCACACTTGTTTTTCTTTGATAGTTAAATCACAGACTATCAAAGTTTTGACCATTTTAACGTTGTTAATATGGAGAGACCGGTTGGATTATTATCCAAAGAACCACTTTGAATTGGCATAAGCGTTGCGAATCATTTATGCCAAAGATAATTGAAGACGGAGTAAAGTGCAAGGGCTGTTGTATAAGTCTTAGATAACAGTGACTAAGATGGATATATTGAATAGTGCCTTCGGTTTGTCCAGTCCCAGGACAACTTGTATGGATGAAGGTCTGACAGAGTATATCCAATGGATCGCGTAAGTTGATCCCTTCAAACGTATATACGTTGGTGGCGGAGGAATTCATTTCTCTTAGCTGTATACCCGTTGTATCTTTGAGGAAATCAATTTGTGATTTTGCGGGTATGACGATGTGACATTTCTAAGTGAATGAAGATGGATGTCTGACAGAGTATTTCCAGACGATCACGTACATTGATTTCTCCAACCGTACCAAGAGTGGAAGCGGAGAAGGAAACTTCTTTTAGCTAACACATAATGTACTGTTGAGGACGTCAATCAGTGATTGGATGGATTTGATGATGTGGCATTTAAAGTGAATCTGATGTGAAGATAAGCGTAGCTTCTAGCCTCACATTCGGTAAATGACAGAAATCGGGCAGGTAGCATGGCTATGTAGGTCGCACCTATTAGGGTGTATAATCACCTGATCTAGAGTTTCATTTATTTCTATAATCTATTGTTGATGCTATTCCATTCGGGAAACGGTTGCTGATCCCAACCGTTGGTGATATACATTCGGTACACTCAAGCGAAATGAGTGGTCGGTCATGTGTGGCCGGGTTGCAAGATGTTCTTGTTGAACCCAGTGTATTCCTCTCTAAAGGTACACTAGCGAAAGGTGGTTCCATACCTTGTCATAGTTGGAAACTCATTACCCAATACGTGCTTGCGATTTTGATTGTATACTATATATGTGGAACGTGAGATGAAAGCGTTGTTCAGTTTATTCGAATAGAGTTAGAGGAGTTATCGAATATAGTTTATTCGACAGGAGTTAAGTGAATGGGGTTAATCAAATAGAGTAAATCAAATAGAGTTAACCCAATAGGGCCAGTCCAATAGAGTTAATTGAAAAGTGTTAATCGAATATAGTTATTCAAAAGAAAGGTTAAGTAAGGAAGTTAGTTAAAGAAATATAAAGTGAACTTTGCCTATTTCAAGGTTAGAAGTGTTGTTCAGTTAAGGTCTGAGAGGTAGTTCTACCCCAACTTGATTGGCTTCGTTTTTAACTGAGGAATGGTTAAGGTTCGGCAGTAAAGGATGGTAAAGTGAATTTAGTAATTAAAGAAAATGGTTGAGTTGGCATAGCGATGTTTTATTTAAAATCTGTTTAATCCAAACGTAGGAGTTTGGAAATGTTCTCCAAACAAGAATCAGAAATGTTTTCTAAATACAGAAAACAAGGAATGGAAATGTTTCCAGTGTTAATAAATATATTTTCTAAAACATCAGAAAATAGCAAATGTTGAATATAGGGAAACAGGAGATGAAAAATGAACTAAAGAGATTAATGTTAAATGATGTTTGTTCGATATAATTTCCATCTGGAAATAATATCGTTGTTTGCACACTTGTTTTTCTTTGATAGTTAAATCACAAACTATCAAAGTTTTGACCATTTTAACGTTGTTAATATGGAGAGACCGGTTGGATTATTATCCAAAGAACCACTCTGTTTTGGCATAATCGTTGCGAATCATTTATGCCAAAGATAATTGAAGATGGAGTAAAGTGCAAGGGCTATTGTATAAGTATTAGATAACAGTGACTAAGATGGATATATTGAATAGTGCCTTCGGTTTGTCCAGTCCCAGGACAACTTGTATGGATGAAGGTCTGATAGAGTATATCTAATGGATCGCGTAAGTTGATCCCTTCAAACGTATATACGTTGGTGGCGGAGGAATTCGTTTCTCTTAGCTGTATACCCGTTGTATCTTTGATTGCGGGTATGACGATGTGACATTTCTAAGTGAATGAAGATGGATGTCTGACAGAGTATTTCCAGACGATCACGTACATTGATTTCTCCAACCGTACCAAGAGTGGAAGCGGAGAAGGAAACTTCTTTTAGCTAACACATAATGTATTGTTGAGGACGTCAATCGGTGATTGGTTGGATTTGATGATGTGGCATTTAAAGTGAATCTGATGTGAAGATAAGCGTAGCTTCTAGCCTCACATCCGGTAAATGACAGAAATCGGGCAGGTAGCATGGCTATGTAGGTCATACCTATTAGGGTGTATAATCACCTGATCTAGAGTTTCATTTATTTCTATAATCTATTGTTGATGTTGTCCCATTCGGGAAATGGTTGCTGATCCCAACCGTTGGTGATATACATTCGATACACTCAAGCGAAATGAGTGGCCGGTCATGTGTGGCCGGGTTGCAAGATGTTCTTGTTGAACCCAGTGTATTCCTCTCTAAAGGTACACTAGCGAAAGGTGGTTCCATACCTTGTCATAGTTGGAAACTCATTATCCAATACGTGCTTGGGATTTTGATTGTATACTATATATGTAGAACGTGAGATGAAAGCGTTTCTGCTAGATTGATATATATTTGTACTTAGACATTATTATAATATCAGAATGATATTGCTTGTCAAAGATGTTGGATTCTCATAAGGGAAAAACCCGTTCCGTATTCACGGCGTGGTCTTATGAGATATCATATATATGTTAAACTGTGTTAAACTATTTTACTCACACCAGTCCCATGACTGACCCGGAGTTTACTTTGTTGTTTTCCCTAAACTCTTGGGTGCCTAAATTTGTACGGGCAATCAAGTAGTCGGGATTTACAGATATACTTGAAGAGCTAGAGCAGGAGGCTTCTGAATCATATAGTTATAGTTTATTTCCGCTGTGTTGTAAGTGCTGTACTCTGATAAGTGCTATTGTATACATAACTGTTATATTTCAAAGTTATATTATATATTATATGTTATTCGTTCCGTTGTGAGGTTCGTGTTACTCTGATGTTGTGTTCTTCTTCTTCTATTCTAAGTTTCTATCTTATCTATCCTCACCCTCTAATTTCTTTCATTAATTACCAGGATTTTTCGATGTTTTGGTTATCGACATTTTGCTTATGTCGATAACCAAAGTCGCTCAAAATCCGGGTCGTTACAGTTGGTATCAGAGCTTAAGTTAAGAATTACTTGGCTCTGTGGCGTGACTCGGTAGAGATAGGGTTAGTAATACCCTAGATTGAGTTTGAGTGTGTATATACAAGTGCGTATTTGTATTTGATATAATAATGGTTTTATATTGTGGAGATTCATTGGCTGAGTTGTTTATGAATTCTGGTCGATCAGTTTGATCCTCTGTATCGGTAGGAGTTACTAAACACTTGAATATGATAGGTCATCACGATATGTTTTGAAAAGAGGGTAAATTAAAATAAGTTTACCCAAGGTATATCTTGATATAGAGAAGATATATATATCAAAATTATAATATATTGGATATATTGGTTGTTATTATAATCGAGTAAGATTATAAAGTGAAATTGTTATATATAACCAACCAGAATTCATATAAGTGAAAAATGTGAAATCAGAGGGGTTAAATCTGAAATTTAAATCCGAATTGAAATTCAAACTCTGGAAATTGGAATAAGTGTTTGGAAATGGATTTGGATTAAGTATATGAGAATTTTAAAATCCTGGGAGATTTTAAATTTATTTAAAGCATTTCAAATGGTATTTGGAATTAATTTCAAAATGGAAATGTTTAGAAATGGTTTTAAAAGTGATATAGTATTAAACTCATTTCGATAGCTGGAAAATAATTCTGATAATGACTGCAGCATCATCAGTATTCATTTTTGAGTTGATAAGTGACGGATTACTGCCGAGGATTTTGTTTTTGAATTGTTTGAGAAAAACAAATTGTTTTGGTACTTTGAAATAAACACTTTGATTTTTGATATGATAAAGTGATTTAAAAATCCCAGGAAAAGATTGCTAAATTAAAACCAATTTGAATTGAAGGTTGGAAAAGCAATTGGAATTAAAATTGAAATCAATTAGGTGAAAATTGAATTAAATTGGGTTAGAATGATATCAAGACAGATTGGATTGATGAGTTAAGAATTTGAAATCAAGAATTGGACTTTGATTTGAAATGAAATTCAACTTAGGTATAAGCGAATGGTTGAATTTGGGGATAAGAATTGATTGGAGTTTGATTGGAAATACATTGGTATATGCTGAATTGACAGCAGGTGAAAGTGATAGAGTTGATATGCCGATAAAAAGGTACAAGTTTATATTTGATATAAGCATGAGATTTATGAGCCGAATTGGCTGTTTGATTTTCTTTTGGGTTGAAAAGGGCATAGAAAGGCGAGTGGGAGTTTGAATTATTGACCAGCACAAAGGAGCTGGTGAAATTTTTCGAAAAGTTAAGGTGTTAGAAAATTTTCAGGATTTTGGAAATTTTCGTTGATAAGAATAAACAAATAATTAATTGAAATTAAATTGGTTCAGTTGAAACTGAAGTTAAGAAGTGAACAAATAAGTTCTAACCAGTAGATAGGGTCGTCTTCTAGCTTTAGCAATTTCGAGGACGAAATTATTTTAAGTAGGGAAGAATGTAATGACCTGCATTTGCAGAGGTATTATAATTAACGTATTTAATTATATAGAAGGTAATATAGTGAATTAAATGGTGGTTTAATTAAATAATGGTGAATATTTAATTAAAATAATAAATTTAATAATATATATAATTCCGAAATAATCAGAATTGGCTGAAATGGCGATATGGTGTAAACTGGATCATCTGTGATATTTAATTCAGTTTAGAATTGAATTAGAATAACGAATATATTATTTGAACGATAGTTTTAACGTATAATTATATTATAATTAAAATCGAGCTTGAAATGGCGCTGCAGTTCGTAAATTGGCGATTCAAACTTCAACTGAATGTACATGATTCGTTTTAAGCCGGATTTCTGTGAAACAAGAAACGTGTGGAGCTGGTGGAGTATATCTTTCTAGTGGAAGAGAAAAATCGATATTTCGTCGTGTAGATTTTGAGATACGTCCAAATCAAATTTCAGAAAAGTCGCTGTGGAATTCCTTTATAATTCGTAACGCTTTATATACGTTATAAATAGATTTTCAGTATAAACTGAATATCGATAAATCTAAAATCTGAAATACCAAGCTGTAAATTGTGATATGATATTTTAGAGCTGGGCGATATCATATGTGAAGATATACGATAATATAAATTTATTTATATTTAATTTAATAATATTTAAATATATTTATATATTTAAATGGGTCATTCAAAGCTTTAAAGATAGCCGGTTTTGAAAACGAAGTCGGATTTCGACGAAACTAATTTTGTTGGATCCGCAACATCAAATTATTGCTAGATTTCCAGTTTCGTGATTTCTAGAGTCAGTATGTGGCCATACGGATTTTTAGAGTGAAAAACAGTCAGTATTTTGACAGTTAAAAATACGCTGTGTGAGCATACGAAGTCAGAATTCGACGAAACCAGTTTCGTTGGGACCGTAATGTCGAACTCTAGCTACTTGTCAATTTTCGTGATTTTTGGGTATCGTATGTGATCACAGAAATTTTAGAGGACGAATGTAAATAGCATTTGGTTAAAAATAAATTAAATAATCGAAAAATAAAATATCTAAGATATTTATCTGGCCTATAAATAACCCCCACATCTTTAAACCCTAATCCATTCCCAAGTCAACAGACAATTCCAAGCCGCCAATGTTCGTTCTTCTTCAGTAAACATTTTCCATCTTCAAAAATCTGGATAAAAAGAAATCAAATCCTATAAATCACGGGATTTATATATTAGTGATCGTTGGGCAACACTCTTCAATCCTATATGTTTTTCGTTGAGCTCGATGGAGCACTGTCTGGCTTGCGTCGTTATTCAGGAAACTAGGGTTCCACGCCTTGTTCGATTGAAGTAGCAGCAACTTGATTCGAGTTCACCTTTGAGTTTAGAACCGAATTTAGCATTTGTACACAAGGAGTTGGCGGTTTCGGTGGTGGTAGGGGTCGGAACTGGCAGTGCGAGGTCGAAGTCGCGGAGGGCAGTGAACGTCGAGCGAACCTGGATGATGTCGAGGTTGTTGAGAGTTGGATAAGAGGTAGTTGGGTGATGTTGTTTTGGTGTTAATGATAGAACGTGAGGAGTTTGGATCGAGAAAAGGAAAATGTTTGAAGCAGCAGAAGTTCGATCCGTGTACTTGGGGAAGATGGAGTGAAAGGGATGCCGGTTTGGCAAATTATAAAGGGGTATGGGCCTTAGTCAAGGGGTTAGCCCAATAATGAATTAATTCTAAACTTTTATATTATTTAGATGATTTTATAACTTGTGTACGTCATCACTTCGTCATACAGTGTCGGTTTTACGAACGGTCGAATCCGTTGGTATCGTATGGACGAACACTTCTCAATGAGACTGCCTGGAAGTGGATTGGGGCTCGTATGAATTTATGGCGAAATAAACTGTTTGATTCAAATCAAACAACAGTTTATCGTTCTTTAACGATGAACTGCAAATGTGAGTAAAACTCTCCAACTCTGAACAGTTCTATTTTCACGTTGTATTGTTAGAATTGTTAAAATTGTCTGTTTGACTGTGTGTTGATTGTTTGATTGAACTGCTAGTCAGTTAGTGAAAATTTTATATATATATATATATAAACCGTTAAATATTTATATATTGATTCTCCTATCAAAATAATTTATATTGAACTGAAAGTGATGATAATCATATTGTGTAACATCTGTGAATGCAGGGAGACAGGTTGGAGGAATCCGACTGGATTCCTCAACAGTTATTTTATTGTTTTTCATATATTATTATATGATGTGATATAAAATCTGTGGGCGATTATATGTGTTTGGACGATATTGAACATCGTGATTTGATATGATTGAATATCATAACATACCGGAATGTTGGTAAGGAATAATTTCAAAGGGATATTGAAATAAAAATATTTATAAATGGAATATTTATAAATAAGGAATATTTATAAAATTTGGAACATTTATAAATAGGAGATATTCAAAAAGGAAATAATTTCAAACCATTTTCTTTTTGAATGGAAAGGCCTGTGTGGCGGGTTTGGGGATTTTCCCGATGCTCCCATTACAAAGGAGGTTATGGCGAATTTTTCAGAGAATTTAAGGAGTTAGAATATTTCAAGAATAAATTTGAAAAGGAAATATTTGTAAACCATTTACAGATAGAATTGAAAAGGAAACGTTATAAAAAGGAAATCATTTTTAAAGTGTAGAACCATTATTTAAAAGTAAATCTTTTCAAATGAATAAAACGTTGTTAAAAAGGAAATCTTTATAAAGTGAATAAAGTAAATCGAATATGGTATTCTAGAGGAGTTAAATCGAATATGGTATTCGAAGGGAGTAAATCGAATATGGTATTCGAAAGTTAGTAAAACGAATATGCTATTCGAAAGGGGTTGGTCGAGTCGAGTTAGTTGAATAGAGTTAACTAGTTCAGTAGAGTTAACCAGTTCAGTAGAGTTAACCAGTTCAATAGAGTTAACCAGTGAGTTAAGTAAGTCAAGTTAACCAGTGAGTTAAGTATGTCAAGTTAACCAGTTGAGTTAAGTAAGTCGAGTTAATCAAGTCGAGTTGATCGAGTTAGAGTTACTCAGTTAGAGTTAATCGATTAGAGTTAAAACGAACTAGAGTTAATCAAATATAGTTATTTGAGACAGAGTTAGTCAAACATAGTATTCAGGGTAAGTTGCCATCTCGTACGACTGCTAGCGTAATTCGCAGGGCTGTAAATAGCCTAAGGCGGTCGGATGTTTCCTGAGGGAGTCAGGCGTAACCATTGTGATCGCTGCGATCTAAAGTCAAGCGAATGGAGTTAAATCGAATATTAGTTATTCGATAGGAGTTAATCAACTTGAGTTAGATTATCGAGATAAGTTAATTGAGTTAAGTTCTTGAGTTAGATTATCGAGATAAGTTAATCGATGTTAATTTCATCGAAAGGAGTATCGATGCTAGTTTCATCGAAGGGAGTTATCGATTATTAGTTAATCGAAGTGAGTTATAGAATATTAGTTAAATCAAAAGGGAAGATTATCGAATATCGTTTATTCGAGAGGAGATTATCGAATATAGTTATTCGAAGGAGTTATCGATTATTAGTTAATCGAAGTGAGTTATAGAATATTAGTTAAATCGAAGGAGTTATCGAATATAGTTTATTCGATGGAGTTAATCGATTAGAGTTAAATCAAAGGAGTTAATCGAATATAGTTTATTCGAATATAGTAAAGGAGTTAATCGAATATAGTTTATTCGAATAGAGTTAGAGGAGTTATCGAATATAGTTTATTCGACAGGAGTTAAGTGAATGGGGTTAATCAAATAGAGTAAATCAAATAGAGTTAACCCAATAGGGTCAGTCCAATAGAGTTAATTGAAAAAAGTTAATCGAATATAGTTATTCGAAAGAAAGGTTAAGTAAGGAAGTTAGTTAAAGAAATATAAAGTGAACTTTGCCTATTTCAAGGTTAGAAGTGTTGTTCAGTTAAGGTCTGAAAGGTAGTTCTACCCCAACTTGATTGGCTTCGTTTTTAACTGAGGAATGGTTAAGGTTCGGCAGTAAAGGATGGTAAAGTGAATTTAGTAATTAAAGAAAATGGTTGAGTTGGCATAGCAATGTTTTATCTAAACATCTGTTTAATCCAAATGTAAGAGTTTGGAAATGTTTTCCAAACAAGAATCAGAAATGTTTTCTAAATACAGAAAACAAGGAATGGAAATGTTTCCAGTGTTAATAAATATATTTTCTAAAACATTAGAAAATAGCTAATGTTGAATATAGGGAAATAGGAGATGAAAAATGAACTAAAGAGATTAATGTTAAATGATGTTTGTTCGATATAATTTCCATCTGGAAATAATATCGTTGTTTGCACACTTGTTTTTCTTTGATAGTTAAATCACAGACTATCAAAGTTTTGACCATTTTAACGTTGTTAATATGGAGAGACCGGTTGGATTATTATCCAAAGAACCACTTTGAATTGGCATAAGCGTTGCGAATCATTTATGCCAAAGATAATTGAAGACGGAGTAAAGTGCAAGGGCTGTTGTATAAGTCTTAGATAACAGTGACTAAGATGGATATATTGAATAGTGCCTTCGGTTTGTCCAGTCCCAGGACAACTTGTATGGATGAAGGTCTGACAGAGTATATCCAATGGATCGCGTAAGTTGATCCCTTCAAACGTATATACGTTGGTGGCGGAGGAATTCATTTCTCTTAGCTGTATACCCGTTGTATCTTTGAGGAAATCAATTTGTGATTTTGCGGGTATGACGATGTGACATTTCTAAGTGAATGAAGATGGATGTCTGACAGAGTATTTCCAGACGATCACGTACATTGATTTCTCCAACCGTACCAAGAGTGGAAGCGGAGAAGGAAACTTCTTTTAGCTAACACATAATGTACTGTTGAGGACGTCAATCGGTGATTGGATGGATTTGATGATGTGGCATTTAAAGTGAATCTGATGTGAAGATAAGCGTAGCTTCTAGCCTCACATTCGGTAAATGACAGAAATCGGGCAGGTAGCATGGCTATGTAGGTCGCACCTATTAGGGTGTATAATCACCTGATCTAGAGTTTCATTTATTTCTATAATCTATTGTTGATGCTATTCCATTCGGGAAACGGTTGCTGATCCCAACCGTTGGTGATATACATTCGGTACACTCAAGCGAAATGAGTGGTCGGTCATGTGTGGCCGGGTTGCAAGATGTTCTTGTTGAACCCAGTGTATTCCTCTCTAAAGGTACACTAGCGAAAGGTGGTTCCATACCTTGTCATAGTTGGAAACTCATTACCCAATACGTGCTTGCGATTTTGATTGTATACTATATATGTGGAACGTGAGATGAAAGCGTTTCTGCTAGATTGATATATATTTGTACTTAGACATTGTTATAATATCAGAATGATATTGCTTGTCAAAGATGTTGGATTCTCATAAGGGAAAAACCCGTTCCGTATTCACGGCGTGGTCTTATGAGATATCATATATGTGTTAAACTGTGTTAAACTATTTTACTCACACCAGTCCCATGACTGACCCGGAGTTTACTTTGTTGTTTTCCCTAAACTCTTGGGTGCCTAAATTTGTACGGGCAAACAAGTAGTCGGGATTTACAGATATACTTGAAGATCTGGAGCAGGAGGCTTCTGGATCATATAGCTATAGTTTATTTCCGCTGTGTTGTAAGTGTTGTACTCTGATAAGTGCTATTGTATACATAACTGTTATATTTCAAAGTTATGTTATATATTATATGTTATTCGTTCCGCTGTGAGGTTCGTGTTACTCTGATGTTGTGTTCTTCTTCTTCTTCTATTCTAAGTTTCTATCTTATCTATCCTCACCCTCTAATTTCTTTCATTAATTACCAGAATTTTTCGATGTTTTGGTTATCGACATCGTTCTTATGTCGATAACCAAAGTCGCTCAAAATCCGGGTCGTTACAACACTTACCTTTTTATTTACATATAAACCGTAAACAAAAATGTAATTCTTTAAAATGGGTTTTTATTTACATATGAAATGTTAACCAAAATATAATTCTCAAATATGAACTCTTATTTACATACAAAAATGTAAACAAAATAGGTTTCTCAAATATGTCTTTTTCTTTTATTTACACATAAAATGTAAATAAAAGTATGTTATTCAAATATGGTTTTTATTTACAAATAAAATGTAAACAAAAATGTGTTTATCAATCATGTCTTTTTACTTACACATAAATGTAAATAAAAAGTGAATTCAAGATGTGCTCTTTAATTTACAAACAAAATGTGCTAAATATGACCTTTTATTTAACCATAAAAGGTAAATATAAATGTGTTAACAAATTTTTATTTATTTATTTACAAATTTATACAGATCTAAATTTATAAACACAGATCTATACAATACAACGCAATACAATTCAATATAATCCATCAGAACAACCAGCACAATACATCACAACGCAGATTTGATTAAATAACATACAGATAAATATTTAACAGAATAAAATAATTAATTAAATTAATTAGATTGTAAAAATCAGAGATTCTCACATTGATTTTTGCTGAAAATTTGACTGTCTCGGAATCAGCTTTGGTCTGCGCCATCGCGAAGATCTCGGAAAGACGATTCCAACGCAACTGACGGTTCATCAATCGGACCTCGTATGAGAGGGATATTAATTTTTAAAGATCGGATAAATTAAATATTAAATAAATAAAATAATAATAAAATAATCCGTCTTCTTCCTTACATCGTATATCGTTTCAGCCGAACTCATTCTTCCTCCTCGAACCCTTCTGTGCGCACCTCACCTCGGCCACCCTGGCGCCGATCAATCACCGCCACACGAACCGCCTCGGCCTAGACCTCCTCCGCCCTGAAGCCCGCCGAACTCGGTGGTCCCACCACCCTGAAATCCGACCATGAACGCGCGGCCTTTTGGCTGAGAATTCGCGAAATCCGTGAATCAAAACCCGATCTTAACCGTATGGATGGAAAGGTCTTTCGAAGAGCTTCGATTTGGTATATCATATGTCGATTTTCGTTGAACGGATCAAAAGTTATTAGCGTTTTAAGTTGGGAAATTTCTGGCCTTCGAAAGAAAGGCGGCGGCTGGCCATGAATTAGGATTTTGGATTTTAATATTATTTTATTATTTAATCTCGAAAAATGTGCTTAAAAGGTGGATTTTCGGACTTTCTCTGATTTGGGCCTGCTTATTGTCGTTCTTAAGGTTTTGACACCTTCTGAGCGCAATGGGATAGGTCCCGTGACCCAATTCCGAAATTTGTATATATTTTATTTAAAATTCCATTAAAAATTAATTAATTAAATACTGACCGTACATTAAAATATGCCGGGGCCACATACGACCTCAGAAAATTCTAAAAAAAATATTTTTAGCTTTCTTATGACGATACGAATCCAACAAAATTATTTTCATCGAATTCTGAGACAGGTTGAAAAATGGCTATTTTTAAGGCGTTCAAATTTAACTGAAAATAGTCAAAACACATTTTCTTTCGCCACGCTCACATATTAATTCGAAAAATTCAGAAAATTGAAATCTAGCAATAATTTGACATTCCGGTTCCAACAAAAGTGGTTTCGTCGAAAACGGAGGTCGTTTGAAAAATGACTATTTTTAAGGCCAATATATTTAATATTAAAAATACATTTTTAAACAAATAATTCCCGAAACTCAAAATATATAAGTGTTTACTGTTTTTCAATGCGTAAACGTCATTCCGAACTCCATGGAAGTGGTTTCGAGTCGAAATTCCTTTATATGTGAAAAGTAGCCTTTTGGGCCATATATAATATATATAAATTCTACAGCGACCTTTCTAAAAATTGAATTGGCCATAAATTTTGATTTCCGCTATGAAATTTCAATTTTTCAGATTCGTTAGAAAGATATTTTTAAATAGATTCTAATATTTTTGTTTTCACTAAAATCCGTTAAATTCTGCATCCTGTACGGTCAGTCAAAGTTCAAGTTTGACTTTTCAAACTACTGCGTTATTTCTAATTCCTTTTATATTTAAATTAAATTTATTCGTTTTAACTTTGATAAAAATAAATTCTAGCCATTATTATTTATAATAAATTATATTATAACCTCAAAATTCATTAAAATTTTCTAAAATAAAAATTTTAAATTGGTTTAGAATTTGCGGATTGTTACAATAGTCAAAGGCAATTAACTACAATAGTCCTAGGCAATTAACCACAAAATAGTCCTAGGCAATTAACCACAAAATATTCTTAGTCATGGGCTCATAGTTATGAATCATAGTCATAGTCATAGGCAATAGTCTTATGTTCATAGTCATAGGCATAGTCTTATGTTCATAGTCATAGGCAACAGTTTCATAGGCCACGGCTTCATAGTCATAGTCCTAGGCAAAAAGTCCCATAATCATAGTCATTGACAATTCACCAAATAAGTTCTAGGCCATAATCGAGAATCAGATCCAAAGGCATATACAAATACCGATTCAAACGAAAGGATTATGCATATTCTCATATCCATTTTATTACATGTCACAAATAGATCTAGGCGTTCAAATCTAAAAAGTAACTGACTTACATTGATCAGTTTTAGAAAAGGATAATAACGCTGAGGTGATTTGCTATGATTCGCGCGACGTCTGCTTCCCTTCTTGAAGCTTTAACTTTATTTGAATCTCCAATTTGTGAATCTCGCGTTGCTTGATGAAGAAGGTAAAAGGACTCTCTTAATTTTATTAATCCTGTTTTAATTGAATCATGTAGTCTTTGGAGAAGAAGAAGTCATCTTGTTCATTAAGAATTTGTGCAGCATAAGGGTAGAGAAGAATGGTGTGAGGAGTAGTGGGGATTAGGGGAGGTTTATATAGGTTTAGGATTACGAATCTAGTCAGAAAACACGTCTGAATACATCGCAATGCATCAGGTTCAAAAACTAGAATTCGGCACCAGGTCGACCCCTAGGTCCACACTATGGTCGACCTGGTCCCTAGGAGGTCGACCTGGTCCTGGGCGGGAAATTTCCCGCCCAGCCTGTTCTGGGTTTTGAATTCGAATTTGAATTCGAATTTTGAGCTGTTTTTCTGTTCTGAAAATCCTTGAAACTTCGGAGGGTCATATCTCCCTCATACGGACTCCGTTTCTCGAAAACTCGGACTCGTTTCCAAGCAGAATTTCGAGACGAACGCAATGGCGCAACCCGTTTCCCTTGATACTTATTTTAAAATTTATTTGTACTTTAATTTGCGAAACTTAATGTTATAGAATTACGGGGTGTTACACGGATTTCTTTGAGAACAACACACATCAGAACACAAACAGAAGAACATTATATTGCTTATTACAACAATTATATCAGAGTACAAGAATATATTAGAGTATGAATAATTATACAACAGAAAATAACAACAGAGATTTAAATTACATAGCAGCGGAAAAATAATACATAAGACAACTGAAGGAAATACACGGATGCAAAGCGTTCCGAATATAGCTCCAGCTGTAAGCCAGGATCCTGTGAAGGTAATATCTGCCAAACTAAAATACTGACTTCCCGTGTGGAAAATATGGGCACCCAGAGTTTAGGAAGGAACAATAAACTCCAGGTAACTCGTGGGACTGGTATGAGAACTCAAAATAGTTATTTAATCTGATTTTAAAGTTAGGCGAATCAAGGGACCACGCCGTATAACATGGAACGGGTTTAACCCCAAGAATACTAGTGCATAAATAAACCACACAATGCTAATTTAAGAAAAATGAAGCTATTGTAAGACTCAGGTCCCATCATACAATGCAACGCAAGCCGGAGGATAGAGTTTTACTTTACAATAGCCAAATATGCTTGGTACGTGAAATTTCTCTTTTATTATTACTATAAGTGTATAGTGTAGAAATCAGTTTCGAAAGTAAATGTATCAATCAAAGACGGAATGTGTGCCCCATCCCACTATGTCACCATATATAGGTTTACAATTAAAACCGCAAAGCTCATATTGGAAAATTGGGTTTCCATCATCTCTTGATTCGAAAGATCTATCACGTAGTGCAATACTCCACGACTTACATCCCAACAAAAGAAAACACCATAATGTACATCCGCACTTTTGGGAAATCAAGTATCACCGCGGCTTACGTCCCAGTGAGAGAAAACACTGCTTACTTTATCGCTATATATTGGAATCAGGGGAAATGGCCCTATCCCTAATCTCAAGGTATGGAGCGACCACACCCAGCACAACTCGGCTGACCAAATCCATATATATGTAAAGTATATTGGTCAAACCTACTAATCAAACAAATCGTTCACCATCATACTAGGGTGTGAGGCTCGCGAAGTAACGCTACACAAAGCTATGCTAGCTAAAGCTATGCTTTGATCATCATCCACAAGGCTCTGCTTTTCAACAAAAGCCTTGATCCATGCATCCTAACATGCCACATTGTCAATCCATACCATACCTTTGATTTCTGCCAATATATAACCTCTGAGCACATACATCTCAGAGAAGGGTGTTAAGCAAGAGAATAAATTCTCCGCCACCAACAGATAGATATATTTAGCAGAGATTAACAAATACTGCATAAAGGAATACAACATTAGATATACCATCCATTTACAAATCCGTTCTGGGTCTAAACGAAACCGAAGGCACCTTATTCCTCGTCCTATATGTCCAGTACGGAAGATAGGCCCTCGCATACCCGAACAATCAACAAGTACGTCCGAGCGGCTACCACTGTAGCCCCTTCAACGTGGCTACTCCAATCATGAGCATCAGTAGCAACTCATCCATTCGACGTGAAGATCGTCAGTCTTGCGCCGTCTACAATCTCTTCGACTGTTAGTCGTCGTATTAATTATTCAGATTGGGTTAAATCCGGTCTTTCCAAATAACTAGCGTACTTTATAAATAAGTGCTATAAAAACACATCCTATGCCTCATTCCAATTCAGAATATTCTTTTAATAAAATATTCATATTCTTAGGGAAAGGTTCCCATTAATTTTATCAAAGATAAATTCCTTTAAATTTTCTTTTTAATCTCAAAAATCATTACTTAATGATTATTCAAGCTTAAGAGTTTAACCTTATCTTTAACTGGGTTAAAGAACTAATGTCTATTAAAAACATTGTTCACGATAAACCCAAATCTTATTCCATTAACTATGGAGTATTCACGGAAATCATAACGGTGTATAATCGATATAAATTCCCATATAAAACTAATAATATAAATGGAATAGCGGCAATGCCTTTTAAATTCCATATATAGTGTCAGTCTTCATTCACAGGAGCTCACCTCGATTATTACCAAATCGAATTCCATTCAATTCCAATTTAATAAAATAAATTGAAAAACTTTATTTTGGAAAATTCCCATTAAATCTTAATAAAAGATTTATACATTCCAAATTATTTCTTCACCGTTAATTCAGTTAAAGAACAAGTGTTATTTAAACACCATTCACGATAAACCCAAAATTCCAATTCTTTTATCCAATTCCAATTAAATATTAATTAATTGGTAAAAAATTCCTAAATCTTAAATAAAAGATTTATTCTTTTCTAAATTGGGTTTAAGAACAGTGTTATTAAAGACACCATTCATGACAAACCCAAAATCCAATTTGACATTAAATATAAGGTTCTGAATAGAAATTATATCGGCTTACATTCAATATCAAATTCTGAAACCAACAAATATTGTATTGGGAATAACAATATACATATATATATATATATCTTCCAAATTCCTCACGATATTCGTATAATAACGGAATCCAATATAGAAATGTTTCGAAGATAATTTCCATTCAAATCCATTCCAATTTATTCTTTAGAAAATTCTAGCTATTTTAAAACATTTTCAAACCAATTTATTTATTTCTAAAAATAATTAAATTATTATTCTAGTTAACAACTAGTTCATTAGTAGTTCATTTTGATAAAAATATATTTTTATCTTTATAAAATTGGAATTTTTCATCAAAAATCTTTCCAACCATTTATTATGATTTTACATAATTTTTCCATATTTTTAATAATTTTATTATATACAGTCGGTTTCCAATAATGGCCACCGAACTGCATTCATAGCGACCTTTTCGAAAATTGTTTTGGACATATCTCTGAATCTAACCGTTAGATTTCAAATCTTTTATATTCATTGGAAAGCTCTTTTCGATACAAACCCAAAGGTTCCAGTTTTAGGAGAATCCGAAGGTCGGATCTCCCGTTACGTCTATTTAAAGTTAATGGTCGAAATTCGCGAACGGTCGCTACGTGGTGCATTCTATTCAGGCCATTATATATATATATATTATATTTCATCTATTTCCATTTAAATCATATTTATAATATATTTATAAATTCATTTTAAATTGTTTTCAACTTCTTTTTCAATTTTAAATAAAAGTTGAATATTCTATATTTTTATTATATTAAAATGATAATATTTTTGAAGTATTATATTTTGAAATCACTTCTTTTCGATATTCATTTTAAAATGAATAAAATCGATCGATAAACCCGTTCGGGTTAAAATGGTGTTTGCTACTTAATTCGACTTCATATTTTTATATTTTTGTGTCCATTCAAAGTCAGACATAAAATTCATAATTTTATTCTTGTAACACCCCACGTCCATTAATGTCACTCACGAAGGGAATGCATTAACTTCCATGGAGGTTATAAGTGAATATAGAACAGAAAAATTACAACAAGACAGATAGTAAATAGTAATTGAAAATCTAAAACTTCATTTTATTGCAGCGGAAATTAAACATATTTGTTACATCATAAAACCATAGATCATAACCAAGTACAATATCCATCTTCATAAAAACAAAATACATAATCCCATTACATAAATAGCCATTAAAAAGATAACAAGCTGGACTTTACTTCAACGGGCCAAGCTTTCCAAAGAGAGATGAAGCAATTCAATCAAACTCCACTAGAGCTGGGCCCAACCTGAGGACCTGGAGGGGGAAAAAGGATAGAAATAGAGGGGGTCAGACATAAAGTCTGGCGAGTATGATAATTCTAACAATACTATTATCAAAATAACTAGACTAAGGCATAAGCTGGAAGACAAGTAAATGTCTATGAACTCTTAGGAAGATAACGTTAAAGATAACGGTAAAGGCACACCTAATTACTAATGAATGATTAGTACACTACACCGCACATTACTACACTACACCACACCAGTCACCCTATTGTTTGATCCCACTTGCTTCACACAGAAACTTTATAAATAGCCTTACGTACCCCTAGCTGACTTACATAGGTGTCGTCTGCCCCTATCTCCACTAGGTGTACCCCACTACCCACTTTCGATCGGCTCCCTACTCGTAGATACCCGTGTTGGCCCCACAGTGGGGTGTATCACTCCCCTAAAGTGGCAACCCGATACAACTTGAGAATGCACGGCTTATACCTACACGATGCAACAACGTCTTACCTACCAGCCCGGGTCCACACAGGCATATGAAACCCGTTGGACTTGCGTTGCCACCGCTCCCCGTTTTGGCCTCTTACATTCAAACCCAACATGCGTGTCCCGTCCTCGACTTGGGTCGAGCCCACAAAGATACGTTTGGGATACTGGTCGAAATGGGCCCCCACAAGCTACCCACCTAAGCTTGTCACTAGTATATCCCACTTAACCCTCTTAGTCATATTCATTTACATGTGTGTTTGGTTAAGTCTTACTAATCGTATTTCACATGCCACTAAGGACACCCCCTAGATTCCTCATGCCACCCAAGGCACCTACTTAACCCCCATGTCCCACTTTACATGTTTATCTGGTTAAGTATTTCTTAATTCATTCAGGCCATAACCTCATAAAGACCTCTCACATTAGACTGGTATTTATGGCAGCTGGATTTGCCGGGCGGGTCCGGGCAGTCTTACACCATAAAAGAGTCTAACCTCGTGTCTTTACAACTGTTATGCTTTGTTTAGGCCTAGGACCTCTCACATTGGGCTGACATTTGTGACCACTGGATTTGCCGGGCGGGTCCGGGAAGGTTTACATCACAAACGAGTCCAACCTCGTGTCCTAAGCATTGATTAACACTAAAAATCTTTTACCCCAGTTTTAATAATTCCCTATTCAAATTATTAATTAAGTTAACTTTTAATGATGTCCATAATTGACTCAATTATGGCCATCCACTTATGGCATGCAAAATCATATCAATTGCACCCCAACTTTTTAATATTAAATCCTTAATATTACCCTTACCCCACGTTTATACGTTCGCTTATTCAACGCATAATATAGGCTAGACTTGTATAGTCTAACACCTAGCACAAAGATAAATTATCACAACATATAGACAATTAAAATAAATCTAATCATAGTAGGGGTGAAACTTGCATAAACTACACATGTTAAGGATCAAAAGGTGTCAACTTGTTAAATGTCTCAATTTACATGATATGATCATAGCCCAAATCTATACATAAACTTGCATATGGGGGTTTTAGGCAACATAATGATGGTGTGAACTAGCATAGGATATCACATATGTCATAGCATAATTCTAGATGTCGGCATATGTTCATAACTTTTCTAATCAATCTAACTTGCATATGTGACTTGTCATATAGATCAACATAACCCAAACATGAAGATTTAATTAATATGAACTAACTAGCATAGATGGTAACATCATGGCCTTTTTAACATGTATGATTCATCACAACTTAGCATAGAAACTTTCAACATACATAACATCATCATAGCATTATTTACAACATATAAGATATCATCATCACATAACATTGGATTTACAATATACATGATAGCAAAAGGGGTTTACAACAACATATATGATAATTCACATCATCTACTCATAATCCATTCATAACTCAACCTAATTAAAATGATAATAATCTTGTTAAGATCATCATACTCACAATTTAGAGAAGAAAAGAGAGAGTTTTGCTTTGCTTTAGGGTTGAGAGAATTAGAATTGAATTTGCTTTTCTTCTTTCTTATTTGGCGGCGGCTCCATTGATTTCCATGGCGATGGTAACTATTCTATTTTAATTAGGTTTAGGGTTAGCATTAGGATGTATTTATAGGTGTAGGAAGTTATTTAGGACCATTAGATTAACCCTGAACCATGAGAACCAATCAAATGCAAAATCTGCATTTGAGCGAATCGGCCCACGGGTTGACAGCCAAACACCCTGGATTAACCCCTAGTCGACCCAGCGGAGCTTGGGTCGACCTCAAAAATGGGCCGGTTCGGTTATTTCCCCTCCCAATTCGCTGTTTTGAACTTTTTCGCATATTTATTTATTTAATTTTTAATATATATATATATATCAATATATATATTTCTCTGCGCAACCCATTTCAGTTAATTCTTTTCTAAAAATTAAGTATACTTTAATTTGTGAATTTTAATGTTATAAAATTACGGGGTGTTACATTCTCCCCTCCTTAAAGGATTTCGTCCCCGAAATCTCCAAGTCAAGAAGAATGTATATCCTACCATCTAATCGTCCATCTACTCAACCATCAAACACCAGCATTCATTGTCCTTAAAAGACTTCTAATGCTTTAATGTTTATATGCACAGTGTGTGTATATGTCCATATCTAATGCAAAATTAGGCGGTCTACTGATTCAGTCGACCTCCTTAGTGCAATTCATGATAGTGCCATGCGTCCAATATGTATGCAAAAGATTCCTAATGATACATATTAATTCTATATGCGTGCACAACCATCCACCCGAATGCAGCAACTATATGATAATACAACCATTATACATCCATTTTACTAAATACATCCATATATATGCAATATGCAATATGAAGTGACTGAGCCGATCTGGTGCCTAATAGTGTGTGTATATGCATCCACGAGCAACCACTAGCAAACACTTGCATTCACTTTGCATCCACCATACATAACATGTCTCAAACACATGTTTCAACCATAGGATTATCCTAACTAAAGGTCAAAGATACTAGCGAGAGGATATACTAAAGATAAGATAAGTACAAGCTAAGCGATAAAGGAGAAATTAAAGGACATACCCTCAAAAAGAAAAGGGTATCGTGAACGCATCTTCTCTTCCGTCTCCCAAGTAGCGTTGCTCTCATCATCTCCCCATTGCACTTTGACTAGTCTGACCTCTCGATTCCTCAACCTCTTGATCTCCGACCCAAGAATGCGCGTAGGAGCACGTCGAATTGTCGCATCACGCTCTATCTCCACCTCTCTAAGCAAGCTCGGCTCTACCACTTCCGCGGTCTCGTGCAAGCACTTCCTCAAATGTGACACATGGAATACGTCATGTACACCACTAAGTCTCTCGGGCAACTCCACTCTATACGCCATCCGTCCAATCCTCTCCTTAATGGGAAACGGCCCTACAAACCTTGGTGCTAATTTCCCAACGGACCCAAAGCGAACAACGTTTCGTAATGGAGACACTTTGACAAAGACCATGTCCCCAACTTCAAACTCGAGATCTGTCCTCCTCTTATCCGCATAAAATTTCTGCCTATCTTGCGCTGCTTTCATCCTCCTTCTAATCAAGTCGATCTTCTCCGAAGTCTCCCTAATCATATCGGGCCCAAGTAAGATCTTATCCGTAGATTCCCACCAACATGTAGGTGAACGACAAGGTCGTCCATATAGAGCTTCGAATGGTGCCATACCAATGCTGGACTGAAAGCTATTATTATACGCGAACTCAACCAATGGAAGATGTTCTTCCCATGTACCCCCAAAGTCTAGGATACATAGCCTCAACGGATCCTCTAGAATGCGATTCACCCTCTCGTTCTGGCCGTCCGTCTGAGGATGATATGCGGTGCTCAAACATAACTGAGTCCCTACCGCCTCTTGTAAGCTCCTCCAAAATTTGCTAGTGAAAATAGGATCGCGGTCGCTCACTATGCTAGAAGGAACACCGTGCAAACGAACTATTTATCGGACATATACAGAAGCTAACCATGGAGCAGTCCTCTTACTCTTCACGGGAATGAAATGGGCGCTCTTAGTAAGTCTATCTACTATAACCCAAATCCCCGTATTACCCTTCCTCGATCGCGGTAATCCATCCACAAAATCCATCGAGACACTCTCCCACTTCCATAGTTGAACCTCCAATGGGTGAAGCAACCCACCGGGTTTCTTTTGCTCCGCTTTTACTTGTTGGCATACCAAGCATCTAACGACATACTCGGCCACGTCTTTCTTCATGCCGGCCCAAAAGTAAACTCTCTTCATGTCTTTGTACATCTTGTCCCCACCGGGATGAATGGTCATCTTCGAACGATGTGCTTCGTCAAGAATAGTCTTCCTTAGGTCATCGTCTTTTGGTACACAAAGTCTACCGTCCCTACGTAACCAACCCTTATCATCTAGGGTATACCTACGGAGATAGCTTGATGACTCCCCTCCTTTGAGCTTTTTTACTAACTCAACTAATTGTGGGTCGTCTCGCTGTGCCTCGCCAATCCGTCCCAAAAGCGTAGGTCTGACCTCCAAGGATGCTAGAAAACTGGGTACGAAGTCAACGGAAGGTCTAAAGTCAAACAACGAAATGAATTCTAAACTTCGCCGCTCAACAAACAAAGGACTTAAGGATAATCTTTTTCTACTTAAGGCATCGGCCACTACGTTACCCTTGCCAGGGGTATATGCTATCTCAAAGTCGTAGGACGCTAAGAACTCCATCCACCTTTGCTGCCTTAAGTTCAAGTCCTTTTGAGAGAATAGGTATTTTAAAGATTTGTGGTCAGTGAATAGTTCGAATTTCTCGCCAAGAAGATAATGACGCCAAGACTTAAGCGCGAAAACAATAGCGGCCAACTCTAGGTCATGTGTGGGGTAATTCTTCTCATGCGCTCTCAACTGCCTTCCACCATAGGCTATTACCCTGCCCTCTTGCATTAAGACTGCGCCTAGTCCTGTCCCACAAGCGTCAGTATAAACGGTAAACGGCTTACTCCCGTCTGGCAATACTAAGACTGGGGCTGAAGTCAAAGCTCTCTTCAAACGTTGGAACGCATCATCACAATCTACGTCCCATGTGAAAACTAGGTTCTTCTTTGTCAAGCGTGTTAATGGAGCTGATATCTTTGCGAAGTCTTTGATAAACTTCCTATAGTAGCCAGCCAACCACAAGAAACTTCTCACTTCGGTAGCATTTTTAGGAACCTTCCAATCTTGGATGGCCACCACCTTCGCGGGATCTACAGCTATCCCTTCTTGGGAAACCACGTGTCCTAAGAACCGTACTTCCTTCCTCCAAAAGTGACACTTAGAAAATTTAGCTTTAAGCTTATGCGCTCGAAGAGTCTCTAACACTTCCCTAAGATGTAGGGCATGCTCTTCTTCATCCTTAGAAAAGATCAAGATGTCATCTACAAAGACTACCACAAATTTGTTAAGGTACTCCCTAAACACCCTACTCATCAAATCAACAAAGTATGCGGGGGTGTTTGTCAAACCGAAGGGCATCACTAGCCATTCATAGAAACCGTCTGGAGTCCTAAAGGCAGTCTTGTCAATGCTATCCTCAGCCACTCTCAACTGATGGAAACCAGTGGCTAAGTCCAACTGCGAAAACACTGAGGCGCCAACTAACTGATCAAAGAGATCGTCAATCCTCGGCAGTGGGTGTCTGTTCTTCTTAGTAAGCTTATTAAGTTCTCTATAGTCCACACAAAGTCTAAGGGACCCATCCGCCTTCGTGGCAAATACTACTGGAGCACCCTCTCAATCTCAAGCAACTCCTTCACTTGCTTACCGAGTTCCCTCCTTTCACGTGGAGCCATGTGGCGTACTGGCAAAGATACTGGTTTCGCATCCACAAGATATATTCGAAAATCTATCTCCCGCTTCGGAGGCAAGCCCTTCACCTCCTCAAACACATCCGAATATTCTCGGACCACTCTAACAGATTGTAGATTTTCCTCAGACGCGTCAAGCGATTCTAGATAACTTAGCATAACCGAATTTATGGGATTACAAAAGATTTCGAGAGTGTTGCCAAGGCGAGTCACGAGCCTAACTACTCTCCTTTCACAATCAAGAACGGCCCCATTTCTGGATAACCAATCCATTCCTAAAATTAGCCCATAGCCCGTGAAGCCCAACACATAAGCATCACATCTAAATTCAACGCTAAGTATGGAAATTTTCAAATCCAAACACATCATAGACAAATAAGTTGAGCCCCCAATTGGATTCGAAACAACTAAGGGATCCTCTACTAAACTGGTGTTTAAGTGCAGTGATTCAACTAATGATGTAGAATAAACGAATGCGATGCGCCCGAATCGAATAAGGTACGGACAGGATGATCAAACAGAAAAAGTAAGCTTTCAACAGAAATGGTTCTACCTCGTTCTTGCAGCGGTGGGACCGCGAGAGCCTGAACTTGTCCCCTTGCCCGCCCTGGTGCCATAAGAGCCTGCACCTGTCCTCCCGAGGTAGCTCCTGCCCTCTGCCCCTTCTTTGGGCAGTCCTTCACTAAATGTCCCGCATCGCCACAATGAAAACAGCCTGTCTTCTTTTTCTTTCGGAAATCCTTGCTGAGATGGCCTGGTGTCCCACAGTTAAAACATTTCTTCTTTCCCTTGCCGTTATTGTCTTTACCACACTTCTTGTTTTGCTGTTGTGGTTTCTTCTGATCCCCCTTCTTCTCGAGTGCCTTATCAGCTTTAGCGCTTTTCTCCTCATGCATAAGCGCCATTTCTACTAACTTCTCAAAGGTGGCCCCCATAGGGATGTGGGTCATATCCAACCCTTGCAATGGTTCATTCGAGCCATCCACGAACCTCAGCGCCTTCTACTCCGGCGTGTTCACTAAGTCCAAGCCAAACCTTGCTAACTGATTAAATTTATTGACATATTCTTTCACTGATGAGCTTCCTTGCTTCAATGTCAAGAACCTTTCCGTATATAGATTTTCTTCCGCCCTTGAGAGAAACTTCGTCTCGAACCTACGTCTGAAATCCGCCCAAGAGTCAACAGGACGCTCCCCATTAGTGACCTCCCACCAAAACGAGGCCTTTCCCTTCATCAACCAAGCTGCTAATCGAACTCTCCTCCCTTCTTCTACTTCAAAGATTTCTAGCAATTCTTCCACCTCCTTAAGCCAATCTCTAGCTTACACAAACGTTTCTGACCCTTGAAATGGTTTTCCACCCATAGCCTTGAATTCCTTGCACGTCTTTGCAAAAGTGTCTACGCGAGGAGGAGGAGGAGGAGGAATGGGTGCAACTGGTGGTGGAGGAACATTGGCTGGACCTGCAGTGGCCCTAGCTTCTAATAACCTCATATACCATCCTGGTATCGTTACACCGTCGGGTAGATTAAGATCTTCAGCCATGCTGAAACGAAAAAGGAAAGATTCAGAATGGAGAATTCGAAAGACAAAGATATGGGCTATTGGGGATTATGTTTTTTTTCATAAAAACATGTTTGTTACATCATAAAACCATAGATCATAACCAAGTACAATATCCATCTTCATAAAAACAAAATACATAATCCCATTACATAAATAGCCATTAAAAAGATAACAAGCTGGACTTTACTTCAACGGTCCAAGCTTTCCAAAGAGAGATGAAGCAATTCAATCAAACACCACTAGAGCTGGGCCCAACCTGAGGACCTGGAGGGGGAAAAAGGATAGAAATAGAGGGGGTCAGACATAAAGTCTGGCGAGTATGATAATTCTAACAATACTATTATCAAAATAACAAGACTAAGGCATAAGCTGGAAGACAAGTAAATGTCTATGAACTCTTAGGAAGGTAAAGATAGCGTTTAAGATAACGTTAAAGATAACGGTAAAGGCACACCTAATTACTAACGAATGATTACTACACTGCACTGCACATTACTACACTGCACCACACTAGTCACCCTATTGTTTGATCCCACTTGCTTCACACAGAAACTTTATAAATAGCCTTACGTATCCCTAGCTGACTACATAGGTGCCGTCTGCCCCTATCTCCACTAGGTGTACCCCACTACCCACTTTCGATCGGCTCCCTACTCGTAGATACCCGTGTTGGCCCCACAGTGGGGTGTATCACTCCCCTAAAGTGGCAACCCGATACAACTTGAGAATGCACGGCTTATACCTACACGATGCAACAACGTCTTACCTACCAGCCCGGGTCCACACACGCATACGAAACCCGTTGGACTTACGTTGCCACCGCTCCCCGTTTTGGCCTCTTACAGTCAAACCCAGCATGCGTGTCCCGTCCTCGACTTGGGTCGAGCCCACAAAGATACGTTTGGGATACTGGTTGAAATGGGCCCCCACAAGCTACCCACCTAAGCTTGTCACTAGTATATCCCACTTAACCCTCTTAGTCATGTTCATTTACATGTGTGTTTGGTTAAGTCTTACTAATCGTATTTCACATGCCACTAAGGGCACCCCCTAGATTCCTCATGCCACCCAAGGCACCTACTTAACCCCTATGTCCCACTTTACATGTTTATCTGGTTAAGTATTTCTTAATTCATTCAGGCCATAACCTCATAAAGACCTCTCACATTAGACTGGCATTTATGGCAGCTGGATTTGCCGGGCGGGTCCGGGTAGTCTTAAACCATAAAAGAGTCTAACCTCGTGTCTTTACAACTGTTATGCTTTAGTTTAGGCCTAGGACCTCTCACATTGGGCTGACATTTGTGACCACTGGATTTGCCGGGCGGGTCCGGGAAGGTTTACGTCACAAACGAGTCTAACCTCGTGTCCTAAGCATTAATTAACACTTAAAATCTTTTACCCCAGTTTTAATAATTCCCTATTCAAATTATTAATTAAGTCAACTTTTAATGATGTCCATAATTGACTCAATTATGGCCATCCACTTATGGCATGCAAAGTCATATCAATTGCACCCCAACTTTTTAATATTAAATCCTTAATATTACCCATATCCCACGTTTATACGTTCGCTTATTCAACGCATAATATAGGCTAGACTTGTATAGTCTAACACCTAGCACAAAGATAAATTATCACAACATATAGACAATTAAAATAAATCTAATCATAATAGGGGTGAAACTTGCATAAACTACACATGTTAAGGATCAAAATGTGCCAACTTGTTAAATGTCTCAATTTACATGATATGATCATAGCCCAAATCTATACATAAACTTGCATATGGAGTTTTTAGGCAACATTATGATGGTGTGAACTAGCATAGGATATCACATATGTCATAGCAGAATTCTAGATGCCATAATAGATGTCTTGGCATATGTTCATAACTTTTCTAATCAATCTAACTTGTATATGTGACTTGTCATATAGATCAACATAACCCAAACATGATGATTTAATTAATATGAACTAACTAGCATAGATGGTAACATCATGGCCTTTTTAACATGTATGATTCATCACAACTTAGCATAGAAACTTTCAACATACATAACATCATCATAGCATGATTTACAACATATAAGATATCATCATCACATAACATTGGATTTACAATATACATGATAGCAAAAGGGGTTTACAACAACATATATGATAATTCACATCATCTACTCATAATCCATTCATAACTCAACCTAATTAAAATGATAATAATCTTGTTAAGATCATCATACTCACAATTTAGAGAAGAAAAGAGAGAGTTTTGCTTTGCTATAGGGTTGAGAGAATTAGAATTGAATTTGCTTTTCTTCTTTCTTAGTTGGCGGCGGCTCCATTGATTTCCATGGCGACGGTAACTATTCTATTTTAATTAGGTTTAGGGTTAGCATTAGGATGTATTTATAGGTGTAGGAAGTTATTTAGGACCATTAAATTAACCCTGAACCATGAGAACCAATCAAATGCAAATCTGCATTTGAGCGAATCGGCCCACGGGTTGACAGCCAAACACCCTGGATTAACCCCTAGTCGACCCAGCATGGCTCGGGTCGACCTCAAAAATGGGCCGGTTCGGTTATTTCCCCTCCCAATTCGCTGTTTTGAACTTTTTCGCATATTTATTTATTTAATTTTTAATTTATATATATATATATATCAATATATATATATTTCTCTGCGCAACCCATTTCACTTAATTCTTTTCTAAAAATTAAGTATACTTTAATTTGTGAATTATAATGTTATAAAATTACAGGGTGTTACAATTCTTCACTGTATATTATTTTAAAATTTTATTTATTTTAAAATATTCTTTATTTTCAAAGATTTTTCTTTAAAAATATTCTTTACGTGAAAATGTTCCTTTACATTATACATGCTCTTTCACATTAACAATGTTATTTTACATTATAAATATTCTTTTACATTATTTATATTCTTTTACATTATAAATATTATTTTACATTAGAAATATCCTTTTACATTATTTATATTAAAAATAGCCTTTTCATATAAATGTTCTTTTATATATTTTACATTAAAAATGGTTTTTTACATTAAAATGATATTTTTTTCATGTTAAAACACTTTTGTCAACATTGACTCTTTTAATGACTCATCCTTTACATTGACAATGTAATTTTTAATGTAAACGCAAAATTATTAAACTAGAATCTTTTTATAAAAATGTAACTTTTATTGCTTCAAACAATTTCCATTTCTTATGTGAATATTTTTCATATTCTGTACATTCAATAAAAATATAATTTTTATTGTTTCTACATTATATTTTAAAATATCCTTTATATTCTGAATCAGAATGCGACTCAATCAATTACCATATAATTTTCAGTTATATGGATTTCATACATCGCATGTATGCAACAATAATGGTAAATAATCATCAAACAGTCTAATCACATCTAGAGTGAAGTTTACAACTGTGTGAGCATTAAAATGAATTAAATAATGCTCATCGCAGACTATTAATCCATCGATTGACATATAATTAAATTCAAGGGAGATGTGAATAAATTATCATCCCTAGACCCATGTGGGGTTTTCAAACAATAACGGTTTATCTAAATAAATAATTGGTTAACAAATTAAACCAATTCTAATTCGGTTTGAATTATTTTCTAATTAAACAATTTCCATTATAAATGAATATTCATAATTTATTTCCAACCACTACATTAACATTAACATTATTTTTAAAAATCATCACAACATCACAAAAAATCACACAATACAGTAAATTTAAATCGTCCATGGTTTGGGGACGAGAAAAGAGATCTAACAGGCACTATATACCGTTTATAACGATTAAGCTGATTAAAATCTACACTAGCAATTTGATATATTTTTCAGTTATCAAATAAATAAATAACAATGTGAAATTTTCTAGTGAGGAGTTCTCACCTTCGTTTCCACTCCGTCAGTCTAGTGGACAATTTGGATTCCGTTCTACTTCCATTCAGTCCCATCGCAGTCTGTGCCACACAATTTGTATTAAAAAACATATTTTTGATGCTTATACATATGGTAAAATCATATTTTTAGTTATGTTATATAAAAATCATATTTTTTAAATTTCTATTTTCGTTTTAAAAACAACGTTAATTTTATTTTTAAAAACGATGCAAATTTTTATGAATAAAACAGTGCTAATTTTATGATTAAAACAATGCTAATGTTATGATCAAAACAATGCTAATTTCATGATTAAAACAATGTTATTTATGATTTTAAAACAATGTTCCTTTAATATCAAAACAATGTTATTTTCTTTAAAAAACAATGTTCGTTTTCATTTCAAAACCATGTTCGTTTCAATTTCAAAACCGTATGCTAGTTTTCTTTTTACCAAAACCTATGCTAGTTTTACTTTGAAAAACAATGTGATTTTTACTTTGAAAACAATGTGATTTTTACTTTGAAAACAATGTGATTTTAGTTTGAAAACAATGTGATTTTATTTTTATAACAAGGATCTTTTTATTTAAAGAAAATAAATGTGATTTTGTTTACAAACAAATATGATTTTGTTTTACCAAGCAATGATGATTTCATTTATAAAATAATGTAATTTTCATTTATAAAACAATGTTATGTTTACTTTTTAAAAACAAGGTTATGTTTTCTTCTTTTAAAAAACAATGTATATTTTTAATTCAAACATAATGTTCTTTTTAATTCACAAACAATGATCTTTTTAATTTAAACACAATGCCCTTTTTAATTCACAAACAATAATCTTTTTAATTTTAAAACAATGTTCTTCTTTTTTTAGTTTTACAAAACAATGAAATTTATTTTATTTGAAAAAAACAATGCAATTTTTCTTTTCACAAATCATGTGCTAATTTTCTTTTTTATACAGTTCAAATCTTTGTTTTGAATACAATTCAAATCTTTGTTTTGAATACAGTTCAAATCTTTGTTTTTGAAAACAATTCAAATCTTTGTTTAAAAACTTTGCTAATTATATGTTTAAAACTTCAATTAAGGCTTAATTACCAAATTAATACCCTTAATCATGTTCACTGAACGCTCCCCTTTCTGTTGCGATTGCTCCTTTCACTGTCGTTCTGGTATCTGTCACAAGAACCCATCGTCTTCATCAAAGAACCATCCACTGCGTCCTCCACGATGCGTCGGACGATCATCCAAGGTCTCCACGATGAAGAGCTTCATGGCGCCGACATCCCCCTTGAGTTCCAGTCAACTCGAGATCCCCCCTGACCAAGAAAAGGCATTCGCATGCCGCGACTTTGGGCCCGTGGATCTCGAAAACCAGATAACCATTTTTAATCAAGGCCATATGAACTGAAAGATCGAACCTTGCTCTTCAATTTTCGTTTATTATTCATGCATTAAATCCCAACCGATTGGAAGAAATTAGCCTTTGAATTCGGGAGCGCATCAGCCATTAATCAGAAGCTGACGGTGGCTCTTTTGGATGGTATTAGGGTTTTAAGAGAAATACATATAA
This sequence comes from Allium sativum, assembly GCA_030737875.1. Lineage (NCBI taxonomy): Eukaryota > Viridiplantae > Streptophyta > Magnoliopsida > Asparagales > Amaryllidaceae > Allium > Allium sativum. Next base: position 221,801,276 of record CM060920.1, read on the forward strand.
TGCGGTATACGATGTATTTATACTGTTCTATAATTATTTAATTCAAAAATAGCTTATTAAACCATCTGAACTCTAAACTAAACCCAACAAGTGTCGCCCCTAGCTAAATGCCCCCGTTCTGGACACAATGGAACATGTTTCGTAACCCAATTCGACTGTTTTGATTAGTTTTTATCAAAATTAAATTATAAAACAATATATATTTAATTTAAACGTACATTTTAAATTACCGAGGCTACATACTGACTCTAAAAATTACAGAAAAATTATATGTAGCTTTGTTTTGACGATACGGTCTTAACAAAACTAATTTCGTCGAATTTGAAGACCGTTTGAAAAAAGGTCATTTTCTGGTCGATCGAATTTGATTAAAATTGACAAAACACGTTTTCTTTTGCCACGCTCACATATTGATTTCAAAAAATATGAAAATTGAAACCTAGTAATAATTTGACATTCCGAATCCAACAAAAGTTGGTTTGTCGAAAAAGGATGTCGTTTGCAGAATGGCTATTTTTAAGGGCTATATTAAAATATATATAAATTCTACAGCGACTTTTCTGAATTTTAAACTAGACATAACTTTTTATTCCTGTTATGAAATTTCAATTTTTCAGATTCTTGGAAAGATATAATCAAACAGATTTAAATATTCCTTATTTCACTAAAATCCGATTTATTTTGAATCCTGTAAATTCATTTGAAATTTGGAATCGTATTTTCAAACTACTGCGCCATTTTATACTCCTTTTATAATTAAAATAAAATTTTCATTCTTACTTCGATTTAAATATATTTTTCGTCGTTATTAATTAAAATAAATTATTTTAAACATTCAAAATCTATTAAAATTTCTAAAATAAAAATTCTAAATTTGTTTTGAAAATTCGGGTTCTTACAATATATTATTGAACCTTTTTGACGTGTTGATGCGAAGAGACCGGATGGGAACTAGACCCAAAAGCACTTCGAATCAACGTTGCGTATAGAACTAATCTACAGGAGTAGGTATGAAGACGGAGAAAATGCAAGGGTTGTTCTATATACAGGATAGCGCCTTTGGTCTTTCCAGACCCAGGATAACTTGTATGGACAAATGTATGAAAGAGTATTCCAAACAAGTCACATAAGATGATCTTTTAAAAGTATTACTTTGGTGGCAGAAGAATTTGTTTCTCTTAGCTTTTATACTCATAATATTTTGAAAGATCAACTAGTGACTTGACAGGTTTGACAATGTGGCATCCAAAGTAAATGGTGGCATGCTGTTCTGGAGAGTTAATCGTGACCTCAAACATCACAACCAGGAAATGAAAAAAATTGGGCAGGCAACATGGCTAGGTGGGTCATTCCCAAGCAGGGTATATTGTCATTGATCTAGAGAAAATTCATTTCATTCTTCTTTCGCTCTATATCTCCCCAGAACGGTCATGTTAGTACCGACCGTTGATGACAATATATTTGATACACTCAAGCTAAATGAGTGGTCGGCCATGTGTGGTTGGGTTGCAAGATGTTCTTGTTGAACCCCAGTGTATCCCCTCTAGCATACACTGATCGTAAGGTGGTCCCATACCTTGTTATAGTTAGAATCTAATCACCAATAAGCACCCTACAGTTTTTCATTTTACATTATGTATATGGAGCATGAGATGCAAGCATTCTTCTATTTGGTTATTTATTTGTGATTTGATAGACAGTATTATAATATCACTAGATTTTGATATATCAAAAATGTTCTGGGTTATAGTAAGGTAAAAAATCATACGTGTTTATGTGCGGGCTGGTCTTACTATTATCCTTTTCTTTCAAAAAGGGTTTTCAAAGTTAAACAAGTTGTTTGTGCTATGAATTTTTCACTTAAAGCATTCGAGACAGATCTGGGTGAATTTTGCTTCGCTTCAAATATGCTTGGGTCAGACCGAGTATATTTCTAGGTTAGGTTTCGCTTGGATTTTTAGAAGAGGAGATGGAGTCGAGACATATTCCTATATTTACTGGTACTGGTTTATTTAGTGGTGTGTATTGATGGATATGGATGTATACTTAGATATTGTGAATCATATAAAGTTATCTTTGAATAAAGTATCGTTGATTATTATATTTTGTCCATTCCGCTGTGAGACTCTGATCTTCTTATTCTTTTATTCTAACATTTCTTTCTTTCTTCTCTCACCCTCTAACTTCTTTCTATTAACAATCTGCTTTTCTATGCAATTTGTGTTGACATAGGTTGTTAGATGTTGACTTAAATTATACGAAAAAAGTAGGTCATTACATTTGGTATCATAGTTAAAGGTTGAGTAATAACGTTGGCTCTATGGCGTAACTTAATAAAGATGGGATTAGTAATATCCTAAATTGAGTTTGAGTGAATATATACAAGAGAGTGTATTTGTAGATTTGTCTAAAATAATGGTTTTATATTGTGTTGGTTGATCTGTTGAGTGGTACATAAATTCTAAATCGATGTGTTTAGCTGTCGTGGTCGATAGGGATTTATAAACACATAAACATGGCAAATTGACATAATATTGTTTATAAGGTGGGTAAATGAAATAATTTTGCCCAAAATTATATTTTGGTATAAAGGAATAATTTTCTGAAAATTATTGATGTGATTGGTTGTTCTTATTATAATCAAATGAGATTATAATATGAAGATGGTTATTTATAACCAGATTGAATTTGTACTGAATAAAATATACAAATAAGTTGAATTAAAATTGAATTCAGACCAGTATTAAAAATTTAAATCCCTGATATTTAGGAAAATATTTTGTGATGGTCCGCCCCGCACCAGCCGACATTTCCAATGAAATACGCTGTGCCGATGCCCAACCAGCACAGGACGGTCGTCAAAAGAAAAGAAAGAAGATGATAAATCATCAAAGAACCCATAGTATATCTCACAGCGCATGGAACAAAATATAATAATAACATAAATTGATATAAAATTGGTGAGACAGTGCATAAGCTGGAAACTAAATCATCATAGCCGCGGAAAATTCAAAATACAACTTATGATCCAAACCATCATTATTACACTTTTTAAAACTGTCTATAAAGAAAATTAGGAAGGTACACTACTAATGCCCAAAGTAGTGACTAACAACAACACAGGGAGAATACATGGGAGTAATACGTGTAAGCCTCATGCTCGTCTTCGGACAGCTACACATGCATAACTAGCTAGTATGTCTCTATTCTGCTCGTTTAGGAGCACCCAGAGTAATAAGAAGAGACATTAAACTCTGGGTCAGACAAAAGTATGGTATGAGCGATAAGCAGCAAAAACAGAACAATAAAAGGTATACATAACCATACCTGAACCCGGATCTACAACCAAAGAGTTAGCACAACAGGATGTACAATACTCTAAGGTGATACTAACACATGATGTGAAAATAATGGGGAGGGGGTGTGCATGTCGTGGTGATAGCAAACATCAAACATAGCAATCGTCCTCACATCTCTCACTCGGTGCGTAAAGTATACGATATCTACCGCTTTGATCACCCAATTCTTTGCTACGATCACTTTTCCCCATGGAGTCATGACAGCTCCACTGCACTGATGTGTAACCACTAATACTTTGCTATGTCCACTCTGCCCCCATGGAGTTATAACAACTCCACTGCACTGGCTCATAGTCCTACTATGATCACTTTGCCCCACGGAGTCATGACAACTCCATTGCACTGATTCATAGCCAATATCCGTCTCTCAATGGTGAGTTAAAGCTATAGACATCGGTAACCCCTTTGCACACGTCCCGCAGCATAGCCCAGCTCATGACGTTAACTCGTTAATCCCCATTTGGATCCTGAGTAATAACCTCCCATTTGGACTTCCTTTGCATCTCGGGTTTTGGTCGAATTGGAGTTGGTCTTCAGAAGAGTCATCACGTATAAGCAGAGGCATACGTCCTGAAATGACCCGAAATCCCCCTTACGGGAAGTCATGGATTGAGTTGAAGACAAGCCACATCAGAATGCAGACAGAAGAACATTTCATTGTATATTAGAACAATTCCATCAGAATACAAGAATATACAAAGTAAGAATAAATATTACATGAAAAATATCGGAGATTTAAATTACATTTAAATACATCGCAGCGGAAAAATAATACAATACACAACTAGAAGTAATACACGGATACAGAGCTTTACGAGTATCGTTCCAGCTGTAAATCAGGATCCTGTGAATATAAATATGTAAAACCAAAACTACTAGCTGCCCATGTCAAAATAAGGGTACCCAGAGTTTAGGTGAAAACAATAAACCCTAGGTCAGTCATGTGACTAGTGTAAGAACTAAAACAGTTATTAATCTTTATTTTAAAGTTAGGTAAGTCAAGGGACCGCGCCGTATAACACTGAACGGGTTTCCTCCCAAGAATACCAGTGCATAAAACAAATAGCGCAATGCTAAATAAAGAAAAATGAAGCTATTATAAGACCCAGGTCCCATCACACAATGCAACGCAAGCCGACGGATAGGGTATTTACCTTATAATAGCCAAAGAATGCTTGATACGCTAAATTTCATGTTTTAATTCTTAACCAGACTCCAACCGTAAATTAGTAAAAGAAGGAATCCCTAAGTATTAACCCCGAAGGCCGAAACCAACAACAGACTAATACCCAGGAAACCACCCATCTTAGCTCATTTCCAGTTAGTTTCTGATTTTATATACAATCATATTTATCAATCATAGGCGACATGAATGTCCCATACCACTATGTCGCCATATATAGGTATACAATCAAAACCGCAAAATGTCATATTGGAAGTTGGGTTATCAATTATGATATGAACCGAGGCAAAAGATAGTCCTCTCCGAATTCGAGACGCTCTAGTCCGTGTCTTAGGCAAGTACTCTGTCAAGCCTTTAGATCGTTAGGGCCGGTCCACACGGAGTGGATTAAAATGCCTGAACATGCGTTTCCCCGCCCTATGGGGCGTAAATGAGCCAACGAATGACTCCATCGGTTCGAGAATGACCGATAAATCCGAGGCGCCTCCAATTCCAACAACCACATAAGTCAAACTCGTCAGGGCATGTAAAATCACTGACGCCACTTTTAACTAGAAGGAAACGCATGTCCTCCCTGAGGTCCTTTTCCCGTTTTTGGTTCATACCGGGTGTGAAACTCGCGAATTAAACGTTACACAAAGCTATGCCACAAAGGCCGTGCTTTGATCATCAACTACAAGACTTTGCTTTTCAACAGAAGCCTTGATCATTTGCCACTTAGGCATGCCACACAGGCAATTCACTCTATGCGTTTGATATCCATCAATATATAAACCCTGAGCTCGTACATCTCAGAGAAGGGCGTTAAGCAAGAGAATAAATTCTCCGCCGCCAAACAGATATATATTTAATAGAAATCAATCATGCAGAATAAAATCCAATGTTAGACACACAGTCCATTTACAAGTTCGTTCTGGGTCTGAACGAAACCGGAGGCACCTTGTACCTCGCTTATCCATCGATCTCCAAGTACGTCTAGACGATCACCAACTGATTCCCTCCTCTTGGGTGTACGGCCCAATCAACATCATCAGTAATTATCCAAACGACGTGAAGACCTCCGGTCTTCAACCACCATCTTCATCTTCGACTCATCGTCGAATCAGTTATTCAGAATGGGATAAACCTGGTCTTTTTGAATAACTCGCGTAAATAATAAGCAAGTGTTACACAAACACAACATACGCCTCATTCCAATTCATCGGTCGCTAACCGTAAATTAGTAAGAGAACAATTCCCCAAATATTAACCCCGAAGGCCGAAACCAACATCAGATCGATACCCAGGAAACCATTCATCTTAGCCAACATACAGTTAGTTTCTAAATTTCACATTCTTAGGGAAAGGTTCCCATTAATTTTATCAAAGATAAATTCTTTTAAATTTATTCTTTAATCTTCCTTTGAATATCACTTCAAACTAGTCGGGATTAGCGAACCACACCGAAGTAATTATTTATTTTATTTCCAAATCCTAACCTATTTATCCAATGAAGTAAAACTGGTCATACTTCATATCTAACACCACGGTGTTATCGGAAAATTCAATTACCATTTCACGTTCAAATCTAATTAAAGATTTAACTACCGTCAGGAGTAAAACTGGTGATACTCCATTCTCTATCTTTTCAATCTAATTAAAGATTCGTTAAAAATCCACTTAGTTTTAATCTTTAACTGGGTTAAAGAATCCTTGTCATTTAAACAACGGTTCACGATAAACCCAAAATCACATCACATTTCAATCAGCCCCTAACCGTAAATTAGCAAGTGAGTTATTCCCTAAGTATTAACCCCGAAGGCCGAAACCAACATCAGATCAATACCCCAGAAACCATTCAACTTAACTAATCTCCAGTTAGTTTCTGATTTTCTTAACTCCTTTGGGTCTAAGAACAGTATTATTGAAGATACCATTCACGACAACCCAAAATTACATTCCATTAATTATCGGGTTAAAGAACAAGTGTTATTTAAAACAATGTTCACGATAAACCCAAAAATCAATACCAATTCAATTCCAATTAAATATTATTTAATTGGCACACTTCATTAAATCTATATAAAAATATTTAATCTTTTTCTCAACTGGGCTTAAGAACAGTGTTAATGAAGACACCATTCACGACAAACCCAAATCACATTTGATATTAAATACAAGGCTCTGAATAGAAAATATATCGGCTTATATTCAATATCAAATTCTACGACCAACAAATATCGTATTGGAAATAACGATATATACATTTATATCTTTCAAATTTCCCTAACAATATCTGTATAATCATGAAATCCAAAATCGAAATATTCCAAAGACAATTTCGATTCAAATCCAATTCAATTATTGGAAATTCTGGTTTCTTTTAAAGCCATTTCAAATCAAATTTATTTATTTAAAAATAAATAAATTATTATTCTAATTCAAAATTAGTTCATTTCGATAAAAATCTATTTTTATCCTTTCAAATATGGAGTTTTTCACCCCAGTTCTTCACAAATCATTTCTTATGATTTTACACAAATTATTACTATTTTTAATAATTTTATCAAGGCCCGTACAGTCGATTTCCATCAACGGCCATCGAACTGCACTTACAGCGACCTTTTCCAAATTTGATTTGGACAAAATTACAAATCCAAACATTAGATTTCAAATCCCTAATATTTGTTAGAAAGCTTTTTCGATATGAACCCAACGGTTCCGGTTTTAGGAGAATCCGACGGTCGGATCTCCCGCAATATCCATTCGAAGTCAATGGTCGAAATTCGCGAACTACCGCAGCGCGGCGCGTTCTATTCAGGCCATTATATATATAATATATATATTATATATTTCATCGATTTCCTTTTAAAAACGTATTTTTCAAATCGTTTTAAATTCGTTTTCAAAGCGGTTTCAACTTCATATTCAATTTCAAATCAAAATTGAATATTCCATATCATTATCATATAAATGATAATATTTTCAGAATGTTATATTTTGAAATCACTTCCTTTTCGATATTCGTTATAAAAACGAATAAAATCGATACGAATATCGCTCACGTCAAAATGGCGCAAATCTAATCAACACGGCTTCATATATTTCTATTTTCAAATATTTCTATTCAAATATTTCTTTTTCAAATATTCTATTTCAAATATTCTTTTTCAAATATTTCTATTCGAATATTTCTTTTTCAAATATTCTATTTCAAATATTTCTATTCAAATATTTCTTTTTCAAATATTCTATTTCAAATATTCTATTCCAAATATTTCTATTCAAATATTTCTTTTTCAAATATTCAATTTCAAAACTGGAATGAGGCCCAATCAATTACCATAGATTTTATTTCTACGGATTTCCATACAACGCATGTATATATCAACAATGACAAATAATCAACCATCATCCAAAGTGCATTCTTCACTGTATAAGCATCAAATATAATTATTCAATACTTATAACAGTCTGTCAATCAATCGATCGACATACAACTAATTATTGGGATTAGTGTATGTCATATATCACCCCAATACCCGTGTGGGGTTTCAAACAATCAAACACAGATTTTAGTTGTGTAGTTGGGCAATGTGTAAAATTTATCATCCCAATCAATATCAGTTAAATGTGTGTATATAAACAAATCGTTCGATTTGTTTATATTAATTTATTTCATTTCATATACACGTTAAAAATTCTATTTTTAACTATAAAAATATATTTTTTATTTCATTCCACATCACACATTCAACTACACATCAAAATCAAACAAACAAACAAGCCGTCCATGGTCTGTGGACGACGGGTGTCGGGTGCTACTAAATACCGGCTACATCCTAGTATATATTTTAACTAGAAAATTAAATTAAAAGTGAGAAGTTCTCACCTAGGGTTTCCACTCCGTCGTTTCATTTCTGAATTTCTGCATGGCCTGGTATGCCCAAAATTCCAATGCAGTCCTTACCACGTTATTCATAAAAAAATCACATTTTTATATTGTTGCTATCATATAAAAATCGTATTTTTATTTCGCTACATATATATGAAAATCATATTTTTACTTCGCTATAATATATATGAAAATCGTATTTTAACCTCGCTATAATATATATGAAAATCATATTTTTACTTCGCTATAATATTTATGAAAATCATATTTTTACCTCGCTATAATATATATGAAAATCATATTTTTACTTCGCTATAATATATATGAAAAATATATTTTTACTTCGTTATAATATATATGAAAATCATATTTTTACTTCGCTATAATATATATGAAAATCATATTTTCACTTCGCTATAATATATATGAAAGTCATATTTTTACTTCGCTATAATATATATGAAAAACATATTTTTACTTCGCTATAATATATATGAAAATCATATTTTTACTTCGCAATAATATATATGAAAATCATATTTTTACTTCGCTATAATATATATGAAAATCATATTTTTACTTCGCTATTTATATTTCTATGCTATAAAGATCCCATTCTTGTATGATGTTCTTATATTTTTAAAACTGAAAATAAAACAATGCTAATTTTAATTTGAAAACAATGCTAATTTTACTTTAAAAACATTGCTATTTTTATTTTGAAAACATCGCTATTTTTTATTTGAAAACAATCTACAACTGTTTAACATACTAATTAATTAACTACTAATTAATTTTTTAACCTTTATCACGTTTTAAAAACGTTGCTTTCTTCCTTCCTCTTTCTGGTTTACACGGTGTTGAACTGGAACCCATCAGCTCCACGAAGAGAATCCACCGCCGCCTGTTAGCTCGACCGGGACCCTCATTGCCTGGTGCCCGTCGAAGCGTCGCTGCCTCCCCTTCCTCCGCCGTGAACGGCGCCCATTCCGATGGCCCCATCACCTCGCAAATCAGCTCGAGGCATCGGCTGTTGGGTGGACAAATTCGAGCAGATTTCAACCAGAGAGATGATGAAATGGGTATGTATGGATAGAGCAAAGAAAGCTCTACGATTTTCTCTACTGAATCATCTTCTAATTTGCTGCGTGGAGGGAGGATTTTGGGGAGGAAGGATTGAAGCATTATCAGCCATCGGTTTTAACAGATGATGGAGGGTTTTATTGAGGCACGATGAAATCTAGGGTTTTGCTAGTTAGGGTTAATATATATATATTATTTTAACAATATTTTATTCGTAAATTTACTCGTTTATTGTAACGAACCCCAAATTAAACCCAATGACTGTCGCCCCTAGCTAAATACCCCCATTCCGAACATAATAGGATGTGTTGGATAAGCCAATTCTATCGTTTCGATAAGTTTCCATTGAAATTAAAATATAAATCAATATATATTCAATTTGAATGCGCATTTCAATTTACCGGGGCCACATACGGACTCTAAAAATTCCCGAAAAATATTTTCTAGCTTCGTATTGACGATACAGTTCTAACAAAACTAGTTTCGTCAAATTCCAAGACCGTTTGAAAAATGGTCATTTTCCAGTCGATTAAAATCAACTGAAAATGTCAAAACACGTTTTCCTTTGCCACGCTCACATATTGATTCAGAAAATCGTGAATTTTGAAACCTAGCAATAACTAGACATTCCGGATCCAACAAAAGTGGTTTCATCGAAAACAGAGGTCGTTCGCAAAATTTCCATTTTCAAAGGCCTTTATATAAATTAAAATATATATAAATTCCACAGAGACTTTTCTGAATTTTAAACTGGACATATCTTTCAACTTCTAAAGCGAAATCTCAGTTTCGTACATCCGTTAGAAAGATATCGTCAAACAGATTTAGATATTTCTGGTTTCGTCCAATTCCGACTTAAAACGAATTCTGTATATTCATTTGAAATTCGAAATCGAAATTTCAAACTACCGCGCCATTTCAAGCTTGTTATATAATTAAAATAAATTTATTCGTTTTAACTTCGTCGAAAATAAATTTTTCGTCGTTATTATTTAAAATAATTCATTTTAAATAATCAAAATTCATTCAAATAGCCAAAATACAAATTTTAAATTGGCTCGGATTTCCGGGTTATTACAATCTCCCCCACTTAAAACTTTTCCTCCTCGAAAAGGAACGAAGCCGAAAGTTGTTTAACTAATCAACTCAACTTTCGCTATTTCCATTACGGATTAAGTTTTTCAACTTTTCATTTTCTAAAAACTTTTCAAATTTTTCAAAAAAAATGGCTAACACCCTAAATTTTCGAAAAAAAATTCCATAACCTCCCCTACACCGGGGACTTCGGGGTATTTCATATAGCCTCCCATAGCCTTCTTCAATCCAAAAGAAAAAGAAAAAGCCAAGCGGCTAGCCAATCGGCTCATAAAATCATCTTCACCCAAACAAAACAGTAAACTATGGTAAACATGTACCTATTTGTTGGGCAAACAATTTTATTCTCTGCTCGAGCCTCCTTGCAATGGCATGTTCAATATAAGTACATGTACATGCAAGCAAATGTGATAAATTTTCAATACAAATTACTATTTGGATCAAATTTATGAATCAAACAATAATCAAACAACACAATCAGCAATCAATTAGTTGATTAGCTTTTCAAATTCATAACTTTGATACATAGTGTAAAAATCAGATTTTTGATGCCAAATCACAACAATAACCCCTATCTAATTTTGGTTCTCACACCAGTCTAATGGAATCATATAGAAGTCCCACTTTCGGCACTCGAATAAAAATTCTGATGATACTCGAGTAATCATCAGAATCATCTCCGGGCGACTAGAGTGTGATTCTATATCTATCCAGTATATTAAAACTTCGAACACACGTGGATCAGACGCATACGCAAAATCTTTATATACTGGACTGTCCAAATTCAATACAAAATAAATTATTTAAATACGTATAATTGATTTAAATTTCAAAACAAAATTTGTTTTCATTTTCAAAAATATACTCTTCACACTCATTCTAGGATACTATTGATCCCATCTCTAACGAGTCATTCCCATTGGATATTACTAATCCAATATCTGATGAATTCTTTCGTATGGTTCTAATGTGTCTTGTTATCTGAGCTTTGTAAACCAAAGCTCTGATACCACGATGAAACGACCTGAAATTCCCCTTACGGGAAATCAGGGATTGAGTTGAGGACAAGCCACATCAGAACGCAGACAGAAGAACATTTCATTGTATATTACAACAATTCCATCAGAATATACAGAGTAAGAATAAATATTACATAGAAAATATCAGAGATTTAAATTAAATTTAAATACATCGCAGCGGAAAAATAATACAATACACAACTAGAAGTAATACATGGATACAGAGCTTTCCGAGTATCGTTCCAGCTGTAAATCAGAATCCTATGAATATAAATCTGCAAAACCAAAACTACTAGCTTCCCGTGTCAAAATAAGGGCACCCAGAGTTTAGGTGAAAACAATAAACCTCAGGTCAGTCATGTGACTGGTGTGAGAACTAAAACAGTTATTAATCTTTATTTTAAAGTTAGGTAAGTCAAGGGACCACACCGTATAACACGAAATGGGTTTCCTCCTAAGAATACCAGTGCATAAACAAATAGCGCAATGCTAAGTAAAGAAAGATGAAGTTATTATAAGACCCAGGTCCCATCACATAATGCAACGCAAGCTGGAGGATAGGGTATTTACCTTATAATAGCCAAAGAATGCTTGATACGCTAAATTTCATCTTTTAATTCTTAATCAGACTCCAACCGTAAATTAGTAAGAGAAGGATTCCCTAAGTATTAACCCCAAAGGCCGAAACCAACATCAGACTAATACCCAAGAAACCACCCATCTTAGCTTGTTTCCAGTTAGTTTCTGATTTTATATACAATCATAAATATCAATCAAAGGTGGCATGAATGTCCCATACCACTATATATAGGTATACAATCAAAACCGCAAAAAGTCTTATTGGAAGTTGGGTTATTATGATATGAACCGAGGCAAAAGATAGTCCTCTCCGAATTCGAGACGCTCTAGTCCGTGTCTCAGGCAAGTACTCTGTTAGGCCTTTATATCGTCAGGGCCGGTCCACACGGAGTGGATTAAAATTCCTGAACATGCGTTTCCGCACCCTATGGGGTGTAAATGAGCCAACGAATGACTCCATCAGTTCGACAACGACCGATAAATCCGAGGAGCCTCCAATTCCAATAACCACATAAGTCAAACTCGTCAGGGCGGGTAAAACCACTGACGCCACTTCTAACTAGAAGGAAACGCATGTCCTCCCTGAGGTCCTTCTCCCGTATTTGGTTTATACCGGGTATGAAACTCACAAATTAAAAGTCACGCAAAGCTATGCCACAAAAGCCGTGCTTTGATCAACAACCACAAGACTTTGCTTTTCAACAGAAGCCTTGATCATTTGCCACTTAGGCATGCCACACAGGCAATTCACTCTATGCGTTTGATATCCATCAGTATATAACCACTGAGCTCGTACGTCTCAGAGAAGGGCGTTAAGCAAGAGAATAAATTCTCCGCCGCCAAACAGATATATATTTAATAGAAATCAATCACACAAAATAAAATCCAATGTCAGACACACAGTCCATTTACAAGTTCGTTCTGGGTCTGAACGAAACTGGAGGCACCTTGTACCTCGCTTATCCATCGATCTCCAAGTACGTCTGGACGATCACCAACTGATTCCCTCCTCTTGGGTGTACGGCCCAATCAAGATCATCAGTGATTATCCAAACGACATGAAGACCTCCGATCTTCTACCACCGTCTTCATCTTCGACTCATCGTCGAATCAGTTATTCAGAATGGGATAAACCCGGTCTTTCTGAATAACTCGCGTAAATAATAAACAAGTGTTACGCAAACACAACATACGCCTCATTCCAATTCATCAGTCGCTAACCGTAACTTAGTAAGAGAACAATTCCCCAAATATTAACCCCGAAGGCCGAAACCAACATCAGATCAATACCCAGGAAACAATTCATCTTAGCCAACCTACAGTTAGTTTCTAAATTTCACATTTTTAGGGAAAGGTACCCATTAATTTTATCAAAGATAAATTCTTTTAAATTTATTCTTTAATCTTCCTTTGAATATCACTTCAAACTAGTCGGGATTAGCGAACCACACCGAAGTAATTATTTATTTTATTTCCAAATCCCAAACTATTTATCCCATGAAGTAAAACTAGTCATACTTCATATCTAACACCACATTGTTATCGGTAAATTCAATTACCATTTCACATTCAAATCTAATTAAAGATTTAACTACCGTCTGGGGTAAAACTGGTGATACTCCATTCTCTGTCTTTTCAATCTAATTAAAGATTCATTAAAACTCCACATAGTTTTAATCTTTAAGTGGGTTAAAGAATCCATGTCATTTAAAACACAGTTCACGATAAACCCAAAATCACATCACGTTTCAATCAGTCCATAACCGTAAATTAGCAAGTGAGCAATTCCCTAAGTATTAACCCCGAAGGCCGAAACCAACATCAGATCAATACCCCAGAAACCATTCAACTTAACTAATCTCCAGTTAGTTTCTGATTTTCTTAACCCCTTGGGTCTAAGAACAGTATTATTGAAGATACCGTTCACGACAACCCAAAATCACATTCCATTAATTATCGGGTTAAAGAACAAGTGTTATTTAAAACACTGTTCACGATAAACCCAAAAATCAATACCCATTCAATTCCAATTAAATATTATTTAATTGGTACACTTCATTAAATCTAAATAAAAAGATTTAATCTTTTTCTCAACTGGGCTTAAGAACAGTGTTAATTAAGACACCATTCACGACAAACCCAAATCACATTTTGATATTAAATACAAGGCTCTGAATAGAAAATATATCGGCTTATATTCAATATCAAATTATATGACCAACAAATATCGTATTGGAAATAACAATATATACATTTATATCTTTCAAATTTCCCTAACAATATCTGTATAATCACGAAATCCAACATCGAAATATTCCAAAGACAATTTCGATTCAAATCCATTCCAATTCAATTATTGGAAATACTGGTTTCTTTTAAAACCATTTCAAATCAAATTTATTTATATAAAAATAAATAAATTATTATTCTAATTCAAAATTAGTTCATTTCGATAAAAATCTATTTTTATCCTTTCAAATATGGAGTTTTTCACCCCATTTCTTCACAAATCATTTCTTATGATTTTACACAAATTACTACTATTTTTAATAATTTTATCAAGGCCCGTACAGTCGATTTCCATCAACGGCCATCGAATTGCACTTACAGCGACCTTTTCCAAATTTGATTTGGACATAATTCCAAATCCAACAGTTAGATTTGAAATCCCTAACATTCGTTAGAAAGCTCTTTTCGATACGAACCCAACGGTTCCAGTTTTAGGAGAATCCGATGGTCGAAATTCCCGCAATATTCGAAATTCGTGAACTGCCGCAGCGTGGCGTGTTCTATTAAGGCCATTGTACATATATATATATATATATATATATATATATATATATCGTTGATTTCCTTTTAAAAACGTATTTTTCAAATCGTTTTAAATTCGTTTTTAAAGCGGTTTCAACTTCATATTCAATTTCAAATCAAAATTGAATATTCCATATCATTAACATATAAATGATAATATTCTCAAAACGTTATATTTTGAAATCACTTCCTTTTCGGTATTCGTTATAAAAATGAATAAAATCGGTATGAATATCGCTCGCATCAAAATGGCGCAAATCTAGTCAACACGGCTTCATATATTTCTATTCAAATATTTCTTTTTCAAATATTCTATTTCAAATATTTCTATTCAAATATTTCTTTTTCAAATATTCTATTTCAAATATTCTATTTCAAATATTTCTATTCGAATATTTCTTTTTCAAATATTCTATTTCAAAACTGGAATGAGGCCCAATCAATTACCATAGATTTTATTTCTATGGATTTCCATACAACGCATGTATATATCAACAATGACAAATAATCAACCATCATCCAAAGTGCATTCTATACTGTATAATGCATCAAATATAAATATTCAACGCTTATAACAGTCTTTCAATCAATCGATCGACATACAACTAATTATTGGGATTAGTGTATGTCATATATCACCCCAATACCCGTATGGGGTTTCAAACAATCAAACACAGATTTTATTTGTGCAGTTGGGCAATGTGTAAAATTTATCATCCCAATCAATATCAGTCAAATGTGTGTGTATAAACAAATCGTTTGATTTGTTTATATTAATTTATTTCATTTCATATACACGTTAAAAATTCTATTTTTAACTATAAAAATATTTTTTTTATTTCATTCCACATCACACAATCAACTACACATCAAAATTAAACAAACAAACAAACAAGCCGTCCATGGTCTGTGGACGACGGGTGTCGGGTGCTACTAAACACCGTCTACATCCTAGTATATATTTTAACTAGAAAATTAAAGTGAGAAGTTCTCACCAAAGGTTTCCACTCCGCCGTTTCATTTCTGAATTTCTGAATGGCATGGATATGCCCAAAATTCAAATGCAGTCCTTACCACGCTGTTCATACAAAAATCACATTTTTATATTGTTGCTATCATATAAAAATCGTATTTTTATTTCGCTACATATATATGAAAATCATATTTTTACTTTGCTATAATATATATGAAAATCATATTTTTACTTCGCTATAATATATATGAAAATCATATTTTTACTTCGCTATAATATATATGAAAATCATATTTTTACTTCGCTATTTATATTTCTATGCTATAAAGATCCCATTCTTGTATGATATTCTTATATTTTTAAAACTGAAAATAAAACAATGCTAATTTTAATTTGAAAACAATGCTAATTTTAATTTGAAAACAATGCTAATTTTACTTCGAAAACATCGCTATTTTTATTTTGAAAACATCACCATTTTTTATTTGAAAACAATCTACAACTGTTTAACATACTAATTAATTAACTACTAATTATTATTTTTTAACCTTTATCACATTTTAAAAACATTGCTTTCTTCCTTCCTCTTTCTGGTTTACACGGTGTTGAACTGGAACCCATCAGCTCCACGAAGAGAATCCACTGCCGCCTGTTAGGTCGACCGGGACCCTCATCGCCTGGTGCCCGTCGAAGCGTCGCTGCCTCCCCTTCCTCCGCCATGAACGGTGCCTATTCCAATGCCCCCATCACCTCGCAAATCAGCTCGAGGCGTCGGCAGTTGGGTGGACAAATCCGAGCAGATTTCGATCAGAGAGATGATGAAATGGTATGGATGGATAGAGCAAAGAAAGCCCTACGATTTTCTCTACTGAATCATCTTCTAATTTGCTGCGTGGGGGGAGGATTTTTGGGGAGGAAGGATTGAAGCATTATCGGCCATCGGTTTTAACAGATGATGGAGGGTTTTATTGAGGCACGATGAATTCTAGGGTTTTGCTAGTTAGGGTTAATATATATATTATTTTAATAATATTTTATTCGTAAATTTACTCGTTTATTGTCACGAACCCCAAGTTAAACCCAATGACTATCGCCCCTAGCTAAATACCCCCATTCCGAACACAATGGGATATGTCAGATAAGCCAATTCTATCATTTCGATAAGTTTCTGTTGAAATTAAAATATAAATCAACATATATTCAACTTGAATGCGCATTTCAATTTACCGGGGCCACATACGGACTATAAAAATTCCTGAAAAATATTTTCTAGCTTCATACTGACGATACAGTTCTAACAAAACTAATTTCGTCAAATTCCGAGACCATTTGAAAAATGGTCATTTTCCAGTCGATTAAAATCAACTAAAACTATCAACACACGTTTTCCTTTGCCACGCTCACATATTGATTCAGATAATCATGAATTTTGAAACCTAGCAATAACTAGACATCACGGATCGAACAAAAGTGGTTTCATCGAAAACAGAGGTCGTTTGCAAAATTTCCATTTTCAAAGGCCTTTATATATATTAAAATATATATAAATTCCACAACGACTTTCCTGAATTTTAAACTGGACATATCTTTCAACTTCTAAAGTGAAATCTCAGTTTCTTACGTCCGTTAGAAAGATATCGTCAAACAGATTTAGATATTTCTGGCTTCGTCCAATTCCGACTTAAAACGAATTTTGTATATTCATTTGAAATTCGAAATCGAAATTTCAAACTACCGCGCCATTTCAGGCTCGTTATATAAATAAAATAAATTTATTCGTTTTAACTTCGTCGAAAATAAATTTTTCGTCGTTGTTATTTAAAATAATTCAATTTAAATAATCAAAATTCATTAAAATAGCCAAAATAAAAAATTAAATTTGCTCGGATTTCCGGGTTATTACACGTCCGGTTCGGTTCGGGTATATAATGCTCAAAACCCATGTTCAGTTCGGTCCGGTCTCCCCTTCTTACTTCGGTTCGGTGTTCCCATCTCGGTTCGATTCTTATGTCTTCTGCCTGGGTTCGTTTCGTATGTCTTGGTTCGGCACTTATACTTCACCTCACTTGAGTCCAACGTCCCTTGTTCGGTTTGGTGCTCATGGATCTCGGTCCGGTTCGATGCTTCACTCCAACTCCAACTCCAAGCTAGCGGCCTTCCTTTGTTTCCATACTCTTTCTTCCGCCTGGACTCTAGTTCGGTTCAGATTCCTTGTCTCTGGTGTTGGTTCAGTTCGACCAATCCTTTCCGATCTGAATCCTTTCCCATATCTGATCCGATCCGGATCCCTGCAGTTTTTACAACGAGCTTATATTGTCCATTCTCGCCGTACGACGATGTTTTCAACCATTCTAACTTTACTAATAAATCATACAACATTCCAAATAGTAGTAGTAACATATAGGATCAATCAACAAGGTCAAAACATCAAACGTATAGGTTATTATCGATCAAATATACCCAAAACCCATGGTTTTCCCCTTAATCATGCTTGACCATAACTAATGATAGGACTAGCAAAACATATCCAAATTAACCCAAATTTCTGTCAGATCCCTAAAATAATGTTTAAGAATTTTTCCAGAATTTTAGCATGCATAATTTCTCTAATTATCACTAACCACCCCTAATTAGCCGTAATTAGTGAAGAACAATGCAAATCACTCACCTTAGCCATAAATGAATTATAGATCTGAACTTTACTACTATTTTGGGTCGAATTCCTATGCAACACTACAGCTCCAACTCTGATTTGGTGTTGATTTGCCTTTATTTGATGTAGCTTAGCTTAATCCTTGATTAGAAAGCGATTAGGAGTTGTTTAGAAGAGATTTAGGAGGTGGAAGCCATTGTTAGGGTTGAAGAGAAAGTTTGTGGCGGTTGGAAAATGACAAAGGAGGGTTTCTCTAGCCCCTATCATCCCTTATGCAACCCTAATCCCGAAATCCCCCAATGGGCCTAGCTGCTAATCACCCTATTTGGCCCGGTTAAGCTGTTTTTCTCCTTCCAAAACCTTATTTCAGCCATATCTCCCAAACGGTAAGTCCGTTTGGCTAATGTGACCACTCTACGGAAAGGTAAACCATCATTTGAATCTACTAGGAGTGGTTTCAGGTCAAAACTCCTTACCAATCAAAAGTTATAGGCGAAACAAGATTCGCCAGGGGCAAAATGGTCATTTAAAAATCAGCAAAAATCATGAACAAGGGAAATAACCCCAATAGTCGTTCCCTAAAGTTACACGACTAGATGACCTCATATGGAAATAAAATAAATATTCACCAAACACATATAATAACACAACAAGTCTATCCTAGCATGCGGTTTACTAACAAGGGAATAACTATCGCTATTAAAACCTTACCAGGCAAAGAGTTCTAGGTAGGACTTTCTTACACTGTCCTCTGTTTCCCGAGTACACTCGTTCCCATTCCCTCCCTACTGAACCTTGACCAGTTTCACCACCTTCCTTTTAAGTTGCTTTGTATCGTACTCGACAATACGGATCGGCCTCCGATTCCCAACCACCTCGGGCTCTACCTCGATGTCATCCAACTGATCTGGTGAAATAGTCATATCGAGTTGTACATGAACTTCCTTAACTGGGAAACATGAAATACGTTGTAAACTCCTGCCACTTGTCAGGAAATCCAACTTTATACGCTAAATTCCCAACTTGCCCGAGAACTAGGAATGGACCAACAAACCTTGGTGCTAGCTTGCCTCTTCTATCAAATCGAATCACGCTCTTTAACGGAGAAATCTTGACAAACAATAAGTCGCCAACGGAGAATTTCAATTCTCTTCGTCTCTTATCAGCATAACTCTTCTGTCTATCTTGGGCAGCCTTCATTTGTTGTTGGATAACCTTGATCTTATCTGAGGTTTCTCTTATCACATTCGGTCCAAGCACAAATTTCTCACCGGTTTCTAACCAACATGATAGTGAGTTGCACGGTCTTTCGTATAAAGCTTCAAATGGAGCCATACCAATACTGGACTGGTAACTATTATTATATGCAAATTTAACCAGATGCAAATGGTCATCCCGTGACCCTCCAAAATTTACTGTAACGGCCCGGGTTTCGCCCGACCCGATCGATCGGGTTGGGAACAACCCGGGGCATTACAGTTGGTATCAGAGCTCTGGTTAGCTCGAAATCTTTGGGGTACAACTCGTTAGAACTGAGCAAAAGACTCATCAGAGGTTGGGTTAGTAATATCCAATAAGAATACTCATTAGAGATATGATCAGTAGTATCCTAGAATGAGAAAACTCATTAGAGATGGGGTTAGTAATGCCCTAGAATGAGTTGAGAGTAAAAAGTATATAATTAACATATTTTTGATTATATATAAACCGATTTTAGAAAATATGATTTTTGAATATACAAAAGTTATAAATATTTAAAAATCTAATCAATAAATTAATTGACGATTATGTAGTGTAATTATTAGTTCAACTAATAAAATTATAGAAACGAATTAAAGAATGAAAGATGAGTTAATTAATTAAAAACTTTTAGCTTCGTTCCTTTTCGAGGATGAAAATATTTTAAGTGGGGGAGATTGTAACAATCCAGAATTTCAGAACCAATTTTAGTTTTTAATTTAAGCTATTTTGAAGAATATGGAATATAAATTTGTTATTTTTACATCCCGTTTGTTTCGATTATTTAAGTGTATGTAATTTAATTTAGTTATTGAAATTAAAATGGTTTTAAATAAAAAGTACAATAGTGGAAATGTTGAAAGGTATTGGAATTCCTTAGTAATAAAAGTGAATGTAATCAATGGTACATATATGGTAAGACAAAATGATGCAAAATTAATGCTTAGCTTTAAAATAAAAATATGTTTATTGGCTTTGATTTGTAAGCATGACATTTATTAAGTAAACATGCTATTTAAAATTGATTCGTGAACATGTAAACATGTTAATATAGGCATTAATTGGAAAAAAATAAATTAATTGACATTAATTGGGAAATTATGTTCAATTAAGAAACATGTTAATTTGTCATTGACCTTAACTTAGAGAATATAAATAAAAAAGGATTTTTTTTCTTTTTTTTAGTTTTTTATTTGGTTTATCAGCACCTAATTTAACATGGAAGATAAAGTATGCTATGAAGTCAATGATTTAACATGGAAGATAATCAAAACAGGAGCAACTTTCAAATAATATGGAAAGCCACTAATTTGCAAGAAATATCACATATTCACGTGTTGATCCTTAATTATTTCAAAATATGAAGTAAGTAGTTTATGCCCATTATGACTCTTTTCACAACAAAATGGTTAGTTGCCTGTTTTTGAGCTAAACATCTGCAATTCTTAATAAAGAAATTATTTAATTACATTTTTAGCGAGATAAAATTTTGGTATGTAATTAATTAGAAATATTGAGACTTTATGAAAACTTATATGTGCAGAAATATGCGTTATTTCCTTTCATCATGCGGTTACACTACATATTTTAATTATCTTTATTGCCTATGAACTTGATCAATTTGAAATTTCGTGTTAATATGCAATTAAAACATGGTATATATATCGTGATTAAGGAAAAGTGTTGCGCATCTAACAATCAAAGAGAATATTTTGGAAACATGAATCCTTCCCAATTATTCAATTCATTTTCTTTTGTACCATACAAATTATAGGGCCTTAAGGTTTCAATTAAATAATATTTTAATATAAATATACCCTTTTTAAAAACAAACCCTAATCCTATTTTGTAACAGCTGTCGCCCTCTTCTTTTCTATGGATGAAAACATCCCATTTTGATCTCTAAAGTTCTCCTAATTCACGTAACCATTTCGAATGTTTCCAACACCAAATTAAAGAGCATTCAGAGAGCTTTAATTCGGCCGATGGTGGAGCAGGTAATAGCGGTCGAGCTGGCGAGGTCTGATCGAGTCCTGGTGGTCCGAGAGGAGGTGTGACAGGGAGGTTTGGAGGCGTTGGTTATGGGTTTTATCATGGCATGTAGTTCAGAAGGAGGGAGAGGATTAATGCAACCTGATTATGATTAGGTGATAATTAAAAAAATTAATTAATTATTTAAGTGACTATTCTTATACAAGGTTCAAACCTTTGTAACTTTTGCAAATCAAAACAGAAATCAATGAAACGAAATTCTTTGTGATCGTATTGAAGAACACTACAACATGAAGCGACCAAATCTGAAACGGAGACGGTTGAATTATCAGCCAAACCGATGTGAGAATCTCTGATTTTCAAAATTTAATTTATCTAATTAATTATTTTATTTCGTTAAATAATTATCTGTGTGATCTATGCTGTGATGTATTGTGCTGATTGTTCTGATGGATTGTATTGAATTGTATTGCATTGTATTGGGTAGATCTATCATTTTATCGCTTAGATCTGTATGGATCCGATATAAAACATCGCGTTTGGCAATTTAGATTAAACCAGAATTTTAATCTAATTAAAATATTATTTTGTTTTGTGAATTTGATTAGGTTAAATTTTTTTTATCCCATTTACAATATCAAATTTGTTATGATTTGTTATTGAATTTGTTAAAATATCATTTATTCGAAATGGTCATGTTTAGCAAATCAAGAATCGTTAAATTATGTTAACATTAGAATTGTATATCAAGTTGAGTACAGAGTTGTAATCAATTTGCCAAATCAAGACAAATTATTTCGTTGTCAGAGTTATTTATTCATTTTTTTAAAAATTATATTTTTGTTTACATTCCATATGTGAATAAAAATACGAAATTGATTATTATATGTTTGTTCACATTCCATATGTGAATAAAAATACGAAATTGATTATTATATGTTTATACACATTCCATGTGTGAATAAATAGACAAACTTGTTTAACATATTTTTATTTACATACTATGTGTAAAAAAAAGGCAAAATTATGAAACACACTTTTATTTGGATTTTATGTTTAAATAAAAAGGATAAGATTATAAACACATTTTTATTAACATTTTAGTTGTTAATAAAAAGGGTCAAGATTATAAACACATTTTTATTGACATCTTATTTGCTAATAAAAAGGGTCAAAATTAAAAATACATTTTTATTAACATTTTATCTATTAATAAAAAGGATAAGATTTAAAATACACTTTTATCAATAATATATTTGTTAATAAAAAGGACGAGACTTGATACATATTTTATTTGCTTTTCTATGTGCAAATAAAAAAGACAAGAGTTGAAATCATATTTTATTTTGCATCGTATTTGCAAATAAAAAGGGCGAGTTAGAAATCGTATTTTATTTTGCATTGTATTTGCAAATTAAAAAGTCAGAATTAGGAAACTTACTGTATTTACATTTTATATGTAAATAAAAAGGCAGAATTAAAAATGATATTTTTATTTTCATATTACGTGTAATTAAAAAGACATTTTTGTAAACCATGTTTTATTTACATTTAGGTGTAAATAAAAAAGAAAAATTTGAAAACCATATTTTTATTTACATTTAATGTGTTAATAAAAAGGTAAAATTGGAAAATATATTATTATTTACATTTTATGCGTAAATAAAAAGGCAAATTTAGAAAACATATTTTTATTTACATTTTATGTGTAAATAAAAAGACAAACTTATTTTATACATTTTTATTTATATCCTTTGTGTAAATAAAAAGGAAAATTTGTAAAATCACTTTTATTTACTTTTCATTTATAAACAAAAGAGCTGAAATGATATTTAGTATTTTTATTGTAAATTCATTATAATAAAAAGAATGCGCATTAAAGATTTTGTTTTATTTACACTTTTGTTTAAATATAAAGATTTTACATTAAAGGCTATATCTTTATGTAGTACTATTTTGAATAAAAGTTTATGATAAAAGAACTTATTTGTAACAACCCGAAAAATCTGAACCAGTTTGAAAATTTTAAATTGGCTATTTTAGTGGATTTTAAATATTTAAAATAAATATTTTAAATAATAACGACGAAAAGTAAGTTTGAATCGACATTTGAAAATAAATATAATTAATTCTAATTATAAATAAGGCCTGAAATGGCGCGGTAGTTTCAAAATTTGAATTCAAACTTTGACTGACTATACCGGGTGCAAAACAAAACGGATTTGAGTAAAACCAAAAATATTTAAATCTGTTAGTGAGTACCTTTCTAACGAATCCGAAAAATCGAAGTTTCATAGCGGGAGGCAAAAGTTATGGCCAAATGAATTTTCAGAAAGGTCGCTATAGAATTTATATAGCCCATGAAAATGGCCATTTTACAAACGACCTCGGAATTCGACGAAACCACTTTTGTTGGATCCGGGATGTCAAATTATTGCTAAGTTTCAAATTTCATAATTTTTGAAGCTAGTGTGTGATCTTGGCAAAGGAAAATGTGTTTGGTCGATTTCTATTAAATTGGATCGACCAGAAAAGGGCCATTTTTCAAACGGCCTCAGAATTCGACGAAACTAGTTTTGTTAGGACCGTATCATCAAAACATAGCTAGATTTATTTTTGGGGAATTTTAAGAATCAATATGTGGCCCCAACAAATTGAAATGTACGTTCAAATCAAATATTGAATGTTTTATATTTAAATTTGAAGAAAAACGGACTGAAACAGTCGAATGGGCCTACGAAACATATCCCATTACGTTCGGAATGGGGTATTTAGCTAGGGACGACAGTCGTTGGGTTTGGATTAGTGTTCGTGTGTGGCTAGGGGTATTTTCGGATTTTAAATTTTATAAATATAAAAAAAATCTCATTGGGCCAACTCATTTTCTCTCTCCCCGCTTTCTCTTTCTTCCTCCCCAGATCGACGACGGAAATCGTCCAAACCTTCCCCATCTGATTCATCCTCCTACACGCGATAAAACACCACGCTCCTTTGGAGATTTTTGTAGTGCTATCAACGATCTTCAAATCCATATATAGTTTGGATTTTTTCGTGGCCTATATAGCTCGAATCGAGCTTGGGAAGTTCGGGGCTTTCAGCCGCCGCGGGGAGGCGCCTCACCTCCCCCTCGACCTCGCGCAACCTGGTCCCCGTATTGATCAATGGATTTGCTGAAAATTTGAAACCTAGTTTCGAACCCAAAACTGAGAGGTACGGCTATTTTAATTTAAACTATATTATAGCAGTTTAAAGCGCTACGGTTTTTGATTTCACTGTAAAAATCATATCTTTTTCGTTTCTTGACGAAACTCAGTGAAACAAGAGACAGTGGACTCGTGTGGACGTCTTCTACGTTCTAGAAGAGACCGCATATTTTTCTGAGCCTTTTGCTATTTTTGGTGGAGTGGAACCGAAAGGGAGATTTCTGAATTATAAACGATATGGAAAACGATGATGTATAAATTATGTAGTCGATGTATGAGTTATATTAATGTTGTACACCTCATGTATAAGCGTTGTATAAGTTGTATGGTCGATGTATAAGTTATATATGCGTTGTAAAAAATTATATATGTGTTTAAATTGAAGTGATATACTTATATATATATATATATACACACGCCCCTCATCCACAAACCATAGACGATATTTATTGGTTGTGATTGGTGTGAAAATTGGTTGATAGCGAATGGTTGATTAGAATTGTTTGTGGTTGAAATTGATTTATTGTGGTTGAAAAATACCAGTTTGTGGTTGAGAATTATTTGGTTGAAACCACATAGGAATAGTTTGTGGAAATGGAAAAAATATACATGCCGCATACGTGCGAACTAGATGCATGAAATACCCATTGTCAAAAGCTGCGAGGCCTTAAGGTAGAGCGAGGAGCCGTACTAGGGACGGCCCCGGTTTTAACTACCCTGCCGTTATGCTGCCGAAATTTTGAATAATATTCATGTGTTAGAATTATTTTCATATGTTGAAACTATATTCGTGTGTTGAAGAGAAAACATACATGTGTTGAATATAAATTCATTCGTTGAATAGAAATTCATGTGTTGAATGGTAGTCATGTTCAAAATAAATTGTTTTATAATAAAAATCATATTTTCATCATCTATATAAACTATATAAAATAGTCGTGTTTCGAAATAAATTGTTTTATAATAAAAATCATATCTTTATCATCTATATAAACTATATAAAATAGTCGTGTTTTGAAATAAATTGTTTTGCAATAAAAATCACATTTTTATTTTATACATGAATTGTTAAAAATAGTGAAGTGTAGAAATAAATGTTTGTTGGATAAAAATATCATTTTTATCAAATATATGAAAAGAATGTAGTTTTGAAATCGAAGAATCGATTATATATATATATATATAGAACTGAAATATATCAACTAACGAAGCTGCAGTTCATGTTTTGAAACCGTGATTTCAAACGATTAGTGCGGGAGATCCGACCATCAGATTTTCCCGAAACTGAAACCGTTGGGTTCGTTTTGGAAATATCTTTCCAACGACACCCACTTTGTGAAGATCCAACGATTGTATTGTCTGGAATGTTTAATTTAAATCTGAAGAAAAACAGCGCCAGAATCGATTATATTTATATATATATATATATATATATATATAATTAAATTAAATCGAATAACGACACTGTAGTTCGTATTTTGGAATCAAAACTTCAAACGAGTGTATCGGGAGTTCCGACCGTCGGATTTTCCCGAAACTGGAACCATTGGATTCGTTTTGAAAAGATCTTTCTAATGATATTAAATTTGTGAAGATCCAACGGCTATATTTTCAGATATGTGTAAATCAAATCTAAAGAAAAACAGCGCCATGGCCACGTTATGGCCTGAAGCATCGTTTGAATAAATTGGTTGTTTTTAAATAAATAAAAATAGTGATAAATCATTATAAAATATTATAAATGATATGGAACGTGAAATTTAGAAATTAACTGAAGGTTGGCTGAGTCGAATGGTTTCCTGGGTTTTGATCTGATGTTGGTTTCGGCCTTTGGGGTTAATATCTGGGAAATCGTTCTCTTACTGATTTATGGTTAGTGAATAATGAATTGGAATGAAGCATGTGTTGTGTTTGTGTAGCACTTTTTGTTATATACGCGAGTTGCTCAGAAAGACCGTCTTTATCCCATTTTGAATAACTGAATCGACGATAAGAAGTCGAAGATGAAGACGGTGGTTGAAGACCAGAGATCTTCATCTCGTTTGGATGGTAACTGATGTCCTGATTGGGAGGCATCCCGAAATATGGATAATGAGTGGTGATCGTCCAGACGTATGTGGAGATCGATTGGTATGCGAGGTATATAGTGCCTCCAGTTTCGTTCAGACCCAGAACGGACTTGTAAATAGACTGTGTGTCTGACATTGGAATTCATTCTGTGTGATTGATAGCCGTCAGTTGCATGGTGTGAATTGCCTTTATGGCATGCTAAGATGCAGTGATCAAGGCTTCTGTTGAAAAGTAAAGTCTTGTGGTGATGATCAAAGCACCACCGGTGTGGCGTAGCTTTGTGTATAACGTGAATTCGCGAGCCTCACACCCCGGTATGAGCCAGAAACATGAGAGGACTTCAGGGAGGGCATGTGTTTCCTTCTAGCTAGAGGTGGTGTCAGTGCTTAAACTAGCTGACATTTATACTATTATTCATCTATGTGGTTGTTGCTGTTGCAAGGCGCCTCGGTTATATTAGACGATCTGGGACCGATGGAGTCATTCATTGGCTCATTTACGCCCCAAAGGGTGGGGAGACGTATTGTTCAGGCACTATAATCCACTCCGTGTGGACCGCCCTGTCGCTCCAAGGCACAGTTACGGCTGTTTCGGAGACATGGGCTAGATTGTCTCGAAGTCGGTAAGGACTATCTTTTGCCTTGGTTCATGA
Source organism: Allium sativum (assembly GCA_030737875.1). Lineage (NCBI taxonomy): Eukaryota > Viridiplantae > Streptophyta > Magnoliopsida > Asparagales > Amaryllidaceae > Allium > Allium sativum. The sequence continues at coordinate 221,829,061 of CM060920.1, forward strand.
AGGAAATCCAATTTCCAAATACGTGACTGTGCGGTTTTGATTGTATATAAATATGGCGACATAATATATGGTACCCATGCCGTCTATGATTGATAGTTATGATTGAAATTGTTTTGAAACTTATAAACTCTAGTAATAATATCAAATGCTTTTGTTTTATTCGTATCAAGCATATTTTGGCCATTATAAGGTAAAAACTCTATCCTCCGGTTTGCGTTGCATTGTGTGATGGGAACTGAGTCTTATAATGGCTTCATTTTTATAAAAAGCATTCCGATGTTTAAAAGATTGACTTGTTTTAAAGCACTAGCAATCCAATGGAGTGAAGCTGTTCCGTGAAAGTGGCGTGGTCCTGTGATTAGCCATATTATATAATGTGTTAAGTAGATTTCTCATACCAGTCCCATGACTGACTCGTAGTTTGTTTCACTTGCAAACTCGGGTGCCCCTCTTTCTACATGGGCAGCCTTGTATTCAGGTTTTAGCAGGCTCTTTCTGGATAGCTGGAGCTGAAGATGGATTCTCTCATTTATCTCTTTTTATGCTGTTCAACTCTTATTGTACATATTATGTTTGTTTTCCGCTGTAGACATTTATGTATAGCTGAACTGTATTTGTACTAAGTATAATCCTGTGTACTGTGTAACTCTAATGATTGTGTTTATCCAGTGTATTATTTGTACATTATCTGGTGTATTTATTTATTTCTGTTCTATTGTTATCTGTTTATGTGTTATATTCCAAAGATTACCCTTGCACCGTCAGTACGGGGTTTGGGGTCGTCACATTATTCTTTTGTTGTAACTTTGTAGAATCAAATGAAATATCTTAGTGTCATTATATATTTAGACTTAATGATATACATCTACTGTTATATTAAATAAAAATATCATCTTATTTGTAATGTCAATAAAATGATTTAACCTTTTATTTGGAAATTTGTTCAGTATATAAGAGATAGGACATTTAAAATTACATTTTATGTAATACCATTTTACGTAAAAGATTGTGTTTACATTTTATCTTGTCACATTAGATAATAGAAATATAGAGTTATATTTTGTTGTACTTTTCTTTATTTAAAAAGATTAGAGATTAAAATTTTGCATTCGTAATGTAGGATTGTTTTGAACAAAAAGTGATAGGAATTTAAGATTACATCTTAGTGTAATTTTATTTTACTTAATAAGTTTGGATACAATAAAAAAGTATGGATTTGGAAATTATGTTTTTATTTCCAAATTGATTAAAATTATAAGAATAGATTCTTTAAAACCACTTTTTATTGTCATTTTATATTCAGTAAAAAAGGGTTGCAGTTTTCATTGCATTTCTTGATGAAAATAAAACTAAGATTAGAAAGAATATAAAAGTTACATTTTGCAATGTAGTTATAGGTGAAATTAAAGATTTCATTTTACAATGTTGATAATAGATTACAAAAGAAAATAAAATAAAATTACATTTTATTTGCATTGTAGATGCAAATAAAAAGATGAATTTAGAAAGGATTATTTTGTTCACATTTTAGTTGTGAATAAGAACATGAATTTAAAAAAAAAGGATTATTTTATTCACATTATAAATGTGAATAAAAGACATGAAATTTAAGAAGTACATTTTATTTTCCTTTCTTATATGCAAATAAAAACCCATAGAAAATGAGGTACATTTTCATTTGTAAATTAGCTGCAAATAAACACATGACTATATAAAGTTACATTTATCAATGTAAACAAAAGAAATAAAAGAATGATTAGGAATTCACATTTTCCAATGTAAATAGAATATGAAATAAAAGTTGCATTTTCAATATAATAATATATTGAAATATAAGTTTACATTTCTCAATGTAAATAAAATAGGAATAGAAAATTTCGTTTTTCAATGTAAACAAAAGGATTAGAAAATTATATTTTAATGAATGGATTTTCATTAGAAAGAATAATGAAATCAAATATACATTTGGTGTAAATTGAAAGATGAAAGAAGAAAAAGTACATTGTTGGATATAGCATGTGTATGTGATTTAAAATAAAATAAACATTATTGTGTGCCATGTTATACCTCGATATTATATACACAAATAGGGATATTTGTTATTAGCAAAATATAGTGAAATGAAATGAATGACGGAATTATATATAAGTATATATATGTAAATTATAATTGAATGAATCGCGCGCGGTAGTTCGCGATTCGACAATTGTAACTTTAAATAGTTATACCGAAATATCCGACCGTTGGATTTTCCCAAAACTGAAACCGTTAGGTTCGCCTTGGGAAGACCTTTCCATAGAATTGTGTTAAAATCCAACGGTTAGATTTAGAAAAATATGTAAAACAAATTTGGGTGAAAACAGCGCCAAGGTCGCCTATTGACATGAAGCGTCGTTAAATAAAATTCAATTATTTTTATATAAATAAAAATAGAGATTAATCGTTATAAATCAATATTTCTGATTTTAAATTATATATATACAAGGATCATTTGAAAAGTCCGAGTTCAATCTCATTTCAAATTATTATTCGTCGATCTAAGTCGAAGAGTTGAAGACGGTGATTGAAGACCGACGATCTCCACGTCAAATGGATGAGTTACCATTGACACCCATGATTGGTGTAGCTAGCTTGAAGGGGCTACAATGGTGGCCGTCCAGACTACTTGTTGATTGTTCGGATATGCGAGGAATAAGGTGCCTCCGGTTTCGTTCAAACCCAGAACAGACTTGAAAATGGATTGTATGTCTGACGTTGTATTCCTTTATACGATATTCGTTGATCTTTGCTAAATATATATCTGTTTGGTGTTTAACACCCTTCTCTAAGACATACGAGGTTAGAGGTTACATATTGGTAGGAATCAATGGTATGGTATGGATTGACAATGTGGCATGCTAAGATGCAAATGATCAAGGCTTTTGTTGAAAAGCAGGCCTTGTGGTTGATGAGTAAAGCACAGCTTGAATAAGCATAGCTTTGTGTATTACGTAGCTTCATGAGCCTCACAACCCAGTTGAGTCTAAAACGGAGCAAGGGAACGCAGGGAAAGCAGCACGTTTCTTTCTAGCTAGAAGTGGTGTTTGGTTTTTACACGGCCCGATATTTTACTTATGTGGATGATGGAATAAGGTGCCTCGGATGATAGGTCCTATAGGATCGGGAAACGTGTGTTCAGGAATAACTAATCCACAAAGCTGTATGTGTGGACCGGCCCTGCAGGATCCAAGGGTTCACTGCGGGGAATCCTGAGACATTAGCTAGAGTGTCTCGAATCGGTAAGGAGATCGTTCCTAGCCTTGACTCGTGATGGAAACCCATACGACACCATGCGGTCTTGATTGCATTATGAGTATGGCGACATAGTAGGATGGGGTACTATGCCGTCTATGATTGATACATTATGATTGAACTGTTTTTGAAACATATATACACTAATAATAATATCAAATTCGTTTTTATCGTATCAAGCATCTGTTGACCATTATAAGGTAAAGCCCTATCCTCCGGTTTGCGTTGCATTGTGTGATGGAACTTGGGTCTTATAATGGTTTCATTTTTTCAAAAAGCATTGCATTGTTTAACGATTTACTTTAATTTATGCACCGGCAATCCATTGGAATAAAACCCGTTCCGCATTAGCGGCGTGGTCTTTGGATTTTCCTTATTGCTATTAGTTATATTAGTTAAGAATTCTCACACCAGTCCCATGACTGATTCGTAGTTTGTTTCACTTTACAAACTTGGGTGCCCTCTTTTCCACATGGGCAGTCGATTAGCTTTTTGCAGATGTTTATCTCTTGAGAAGGATTCTGGATCGAAGCCTAAAGATGTGTCCAGAGCATAGTTGTCTTCCGCTGCCTTAGTTATTTTATTTTCGCTATTTATTGTGTTTAATTTATTGAAATTTATCTTCCACTGTAATTTTATTCGATGTACACTGATATTCTGTGCTCTGATGTAACATTATTATGATGTTTATAAAAGTCTGTTGTTGTTGTTCTGATGTTGTTGTATTCCCAAAGTTAACGTATTCCGGTTTTGAACGGTCTTGGTCGATTTTGCGATCGATCGGGTTGGGCACAACCCGGGGCATTACATTTAATATGCAAGATCTCGAGAGATCTTCTAATACTCGATTCACCCTCTCTGTTTGGCCGTCGGTTTGAGGATGGTACGCAGTACTGAGATGTAATTCTAACCCTAAAGCCTCTTGTAAGCTCTTCCAAAATCCACTAGTAAACAACGGATCTCGGTAACTCACAGTGCCTTTGGGTACTCCATGAAATCTCACTACCCACTTCATATACAGTTCTGCTAACTTAGTTGTTGTTCTATTCGACTTGACGGGTATAAATCTTGCACTCTTGGTCAATCGATCTACAATCACCCAAATACTATCGTGACCTGATCTAGTCCTTGGTAACCCATCAATGAAATCCATGGAGACTTGTTCCCATTTCCATTTAGGAATTTCTAGCGGTTGTAACAAACGACTAGGCTTCTTTTGCTCAGCTTTAACTAGCTGGCAGTTCATGCACTTGGATATAAAATTCCCAATGTCTCTCTTCATCCCTTCCCAGTAGTAGGTCTGCTTCATGTCTCGATACATCTTGTTACCACCAGGATGTATAGTCAGTTTTGAGTGATGACATTCTCTATGCACTTCATCTTTCAATCCACTAACATTGGGTACAACTAGTCTCCCATTCTTCATAAGCCACCCTTCTCGATCCAGTCCATACTTGTTCATTCTCTCATCGTCGATACCCATCTCTACCTTGGAGATGACTTCCAATATATTAGGATCGATCCGATCAATTAAAGTGGGTCTGATCGTCAAACTTGCTAACATTTCTGGATTCAATTCTCACTTTGGTCTGAAATCATACCCAGCGATATAATGCAGTTGCTTCCATTCTAGAAACATAGCCCCTAAACTGGCATGTCTCCTACTCAATGCATCAGCTACCGCATTGCCCTTTCCTAGTGTATATGAAATATTGAAATCATAGGAAGCCAAGAATTCTAACCATCTTTGCTGTCGGAGATCTAGATCCCTCTGAGAGAAGAGATACTTTAACGACTTATGATCGGTAAACAACTCGAATCTTTCTCCCAAGAGATAGTGTCTCCACATCTTCAATGCAAACACAATCACTGCTAAATCTAAATCATGGGTAGGATATCTTTTCTCATGCGGTTTCAGTTACCAACTAGCATAAGCTACGACCCTACCTCCTTGAATCAATACAGCACCTAGTCCTGTACCACAGGCATCTGTGTATACCGTCATCTCTTCATTCCCTTTAGGAATAACTAACACTAGTGCACACGTCAACTTTTCCTTCAGGCTCATGAATGCATTCTCACACCTTTCGTCCCAAAAAAAAGCTTGATTCTTTTTGGTCAACTGAGTTAACAGTGCCGCTATCTTGGAGAAGTCTTGGATAAACTTACAATAATATCTAGCCAATCCCATAAAGCTTCTTACGTCTGTTGCATTATTGGCGTAGACCAATCATGTACCGTAGCCACCTTCGCAGGGTCCACGGCAATACCATTCCCTGAAACAATATGGCCCAAGAATCTCACTTCTTTCCTCTAGAAGTGACACTTAGAAAATTTCTCTTTCAATTGGTGTTTTCTCAACACCTCCATCACTACCCTCAAATGTTCCTTGTGTTCTTCCTCTGTCCTCGAGTAAACAAGGATATCATCTACAAACACAAGAACAAACTTATTCAATTGATCTCTGAAAACCCTATTCATAAAATCCACAAAATATGTTGGTGCATTAGCCAACCTGAATGACATAACCAACCACTCACAGAATCCAGACGACGTCCAAAAGGCCGTTTTAGGAATACTCTCAGCTGCTACTCGGAGCTGATGAAATCCTGTTGCGAGGTCCAACTGGGAGAACACTCTTGCTCCTTCCAGTTGAACAAACAAATCATTTATCCGTGGAAGAGGATACTTATTCTTCCTAGTCACTTTATTCAACTCGGGATAGTCCACACATATACGAAGGGAACCATCTGCCTTGGTAGCAAATACAATGGGTGGTCCCCACTCGGAAACACTCCTTCAGATAAATCCCTTCTTCAAAAGATCGCTTACTTGCGCCCCGGGCTCTCGTTGCTCCCTTGGTGCCATACGACGAAGTGGCATCCCTATAGGTCTGGCATCTTTCACTAAATCAATACGGAACTCAATCCTCGGTGTGGTGGAAGTCCAGTCACTTCCCCGAAGATGTCCGCATACTGGCCAGCAATGGGAACCCCTGGTAACTCGTCCTACGGAATGTCGAGGGAATTTAGAAAATTAGCCATCATCTCATCACTAGGTATTCCACCAAACACTACCCTCCACCCATCATCCGCCCTAATAGTCACCGAAAATCCCTCACCGTTTACCACCTCCCCATATCTTTGGAGCCAATCGACTCCCAAAATAATGCCAAACCCAGTAAAGCCCAAAACAAAGCAATCACAAGCAAACATATGTCCATGACTCAATAAGACCACATTACGACAAATCATACTAAGGTTAGTCAAACCACCAATTGGGTTCGTCACCACTAAAGGTCTATCGGCAATCTTGGGTTCCAATCCCAACCTGTCTACCTGGTCACTAGATATGAAGGAATGGAAAGCCCCGTTATCAAACAACACTCGAACAGGATGATCATAAATAGAAAGCATACCTTGAATGATGACATTCTTTCCTTTTCCCTCGCAATTGGGGCATTCGACGAAGAAGGAACAACATTAATAGCATACGCTTTCACAATCTGCTTCTCTTTAGAAGGTTGTGGACATTTATCCTTATGATGTCCCACTTGTCCGCAATTGAAGCACTTCCTGTCCACTGGCTTTGCTCGACATTCTTTAGCATAGTGGCCCTTCTTTCCACAGCTAAAGCACTCTACATCTTTCCTATATTTCTTTTTCTGACCATCCTTGGACTGATCTGCTTCCTTTTATTTTGAGAATTATTCTTGCCCTCACTGATTGCCTGCGGCTTTGGCCCCTCTGCAGATATAACAACGACTTCAGTCTTGGGCTTAGGATAAAGGCCCTCTGATCTCAATGCTTTTCCAACAATCAACTCAAAAGTCTCATCAATATGGTTTATAAGCCTTTCCCCTAAGTACTGATCTAAGCCTGTTATGAACTTCTCATTCTTCTTCTCGGCAGTGTCAATAAGGGATAATCCATACTTCAATAAAGTATCGAACTCAGCAATATACTCCGAGACTGCCCTACCATTCTGCTTAAGTTCCAAGAACTTCCTAAACAATTCTGACTTCTGGGCAGCGGGGATAAACCTATCACTGAATCGGGTCTTAAAATGGTCCCAAGTAACTTGATCCTCAGGGGTAGCTGCCTTAATAGCGTTCCGCCAATTCATAGCCCGTCCTTGCAACTGGAGGGATGCTAGCCTTCTTTTCATTGCGTCTTCGATTCCCAGATCTTCGAAGATACGCTCACAACTACCAAGCCAATCCTGAACTTCTGTAGTCGATTTCGTTCTGTGGAACGACTTCCCACCAAGACTAGTGTAGTCCTTACAGAGCTTGGCGAAATCGGCCCTAGGCGCCTGCACCACCACCATTTGCAGCAATAGGTGCTGCTCCCTGAACATCTCTAAGCATCTCTCGCATGAAGGTAATAAACATTGTCCGCATGTTAGGGACATTCCTATCATTGTCCCCTAAACCCGTACCCCTCGAATATTGGCACATCGTCCAATCTATAAAGAGAAAACGATTAACCATCTCCATAGTGGTGCCAGTGCAATGCGACTTAATCCTTAAATATAATAATAGTATATATACGTATAGATTTTGAAAATCAAAATATCACAAATACGCGCTCTCATATACGTATACTATATCTCCCTGATGTCTTCCCCTAGGTTAACTACGCAACCTAGAGCTCTGATACCAAGTGTGACGGTCCGCCCTGCATCAGCCGACAATTCCAATGAAACGCGTTGTGCCGATGCCCAACCAGCACGGTACGGTCGACAAAAGAAAAGTAGGAAGATGATGAATCATCAAAGAACCTATAGTATATCTCACAGCGCATGGAACAAAATATAATAATAACATAACTTGATATAAAACAGGCGAGACAGTGCATATGCTGGAAACTAAATCATCATAGCAGCGGAAAATTCAAAATACAGCTTATGATCCAATCCGTCGTAATTACATCTTTTAAAACTGTCTCTAAAGCAAATTAGGAAGGTACACTACTAATGCCCAAAGTAATTACTAGCAACAACACAAGGAGAATATATGGGAGTAATACGTGTAAGCCTCATGCTCGTCTTCAGATAGCTACTCGTGCATAACCAGCTAACTTGTCTCTAGTCTGCTCGTTTAGGAGCACCTAGAGTAATAAGAAGAGACATAAAACTCTGGGTCAAACAAAAGTCCAGTATGCGCGATAAGCACCAAAAACAGAACAATAACAAGTATACATAACCATACCTGAACCTGGACCTGCAACCAAAGAGTTAGCACAACAGAATGTACAATACTCTAAGGTGACACTAACACATGGTATGAAAATAGAGGGGAGGGGGTGTGCATGTCATGGTGATAGCAAACATCAAACATAGAAATCATCCTCACATCTCTCACTCAATGCGTAAAGTATACGATATCTACCACTTTGATCACCCAATTTTTTACTACGATCACTCTGCCCTATGGAGTCCTGACGGCTCCACTGCACTGATCTGTAACCATTAATACTTTGTTATGTCTACTCTACCCCCATGGAGTTATAACAACTCCACTGCACTGGATCATAGCCCTGATACGATCAATTTTCCCCATGGAGTCATGACAACTCCACTACACTGATCCATAACCAATATTCGTCTCTCAGTGGTGAGTCAAAGCAATAGACATTGGTAACCCTTTTGCGCACGTCCCGCAGCAAAGCCCAACTCATGACTTTAACTCGTTAATCCCCATTTGGATCCTAAGAAATAACCTTCCATTTGGACTTCTTTGCATCTCGGGTTTTGGTCGAATTGGAGTTGATCTACAGAAGAGTCATCGCGTATAAGCAGAGGCATACGTCCGGTTCTGTTCGGACCTCCGTTTCGGTTCGGGTATATAATGCTCAAGACCCATGTTCAGTTCGGTCTGGTCTCCCCTTCTTGCTTCGGTTCAGCGTTTCCGTCTCGATTCGATTCGTATGTCTTCTTCCTAGGTTCGGTTCGTATGTCTTGGTTCGGCTCCTATATTTCACCTCACTTCTGTCCAACGTCCCCTGTTCGGTCCAATACTTCACTCCAACTCCAACTCCAAGCTAGCGGCCTTCCTTTGTTGTCATACTCTTTCTTCTGCCTAGACTCCGGTTCGGTTCGGATTTCTTGTCTCTAGTATTGGTTCGGTTCGACCAATCCTATCCGATCCGAACCCTTTCCCATATATGATCCACTCTGTATGCCTGCAGTTTTTCCAGCAAGCTTATATCACCCATTCTCGCTATACAACCACGTTTTCAACCATTCTAACTTTACTAATCAATCATACAACATTCCAAACAGTAGTAGTAACATATAGGATCAATCAACAATGTCAAAACATCAAGCATATAGGTTATTATCGATCAAACATACCCAAAACCCATGGTTTTCCCCTTAATCATGCTTAATCATAACTAATGATAGGATTAGCAAAACATATCCAAATTAACCCAAATTTCTATCAGAGCCCTAAAATAATGTTTAAGAATTTTTACATATTTTTCTAGAATTTTAACATGCATAATTTCGCTAATTATCGCTAATCACCCCTAATTCGCCGTAATTAGTGAAAAACAATGCAAATCACTCACCTAAGCCACAAATGAATTATAGATCTGACTTTACTACTATTTTGGGTCGAATTCCTATGCGACACAGCAGCTCCAACTCTGATTTGGTGTTGATTTGCCCTTATTTGATGTAGCTTAACTTAATCCTTGATTAGAAAGCGATTAAGAGTTGTTTAGAAGAGATTTAGAAGGTGGAAGCCATTGTTAGGGTTAAATTGAGAGTTTGTGGCAGTTGGAAAATGACAAAGGAGGATTTCTCTAGCCCCTATCAGCCCTTATGCAACCCTAATCCCGAAATCCCCCAATGGGCCTAGTTGCTAATCACCCTATTTGGCCCGGTTAAGTTGTTTTTCTCCTTCCAGAACCTTAGTTCAGCCATATCTCCCAAACGGTAAATACGTTTGGCTAATGTAACTACTCTACGGAAAGATAAACCATCATCTGAATCTAATGGAAGTGGTTTTAAGTCAAAACTCATTACCAATCAAAAGTTATAGGCGAAACAAGATTCACCAGGGGAAAAATGGTCATTTAAAAATCGACAAAAATCATGAACAAGGGAAATAACCCCAATAGTCGTTACCCAAAGTTACACAACTATATGACCTCATATGAAAATAAAATAAATATTCTACGATCCCCCGTTGCGTAGGGTGCGCGTCATTACATTCTCCCCCTCCCCCCCCCCCCTTTAAGAAATTTTGCCCCCGAATTCCTGACGTTTACTCGTTAATCCCCATTTGGATCCTGAGTAATAACCTTCTATTTGGAATTCCTTTGCACCGCGGGTTTGGTCGAATTGGAGTTGATCTACAGAAGAGTCATCGCGTATACGCATAGGCATACGTCCGGTTCTGTTCGGACCTCCGGTTCGGTTTGGGTATATAATGCTCAAGACCCATGTTCAGTTCCTTCTGATCTCCCATTCTTGCTTCGGTTCGGTGTTCCCGTCTCGGTTCGATTCGTATGTATTCTGCCTGGGTTAGTTTGTTTGACTTTGTTCGGCTCCTGTACTTCACCTCACTTCAGTCCAACGTCCCATGTTCGGTTCGATGCTCATGGATCTTGGTCCGGTTCGATGCTTCACTCCAACTCCAACTCCAAGCTAGCGGCCTTCCTTTGTTGCCATATTCTTTCATCTGCCTGGACTCCAGTTTGGTTCGGATTCCTTGTATCTGGTGTTGGTTCGGTTTGACCAATCCTTTCCTACCCGAACCCTTTCCCATATCCGATCTGATCCGGATCCCTGCAGTTTTTACAACGAGCTTATATCGTCCATTCTCGCCATACGACGGTGTTTTCAACCATTATAACTTTAATAATCAATCATACAACATTCCAAATAGTAGTAGTAACATATAGGATCAATCAACAAGTTCAAAACTTTAAGCATATAGGTTATTATCAATCAAACATACCCAAAAACCATGGTTTTCCCCTTAATCATGCTTGACCATAACTAATGATAGGACTAGCAAAACATATCCAAATTAACTCAAATTTCTATCAGAGCCCTAAAATAATGTTTAAGAATTTTTTACATATTTTTCCAGAATTTTAACATGCATAATTTCGGTAATTATCACTAACCACCTCTAATAAGCCGTAATTAGTAAAAACAATGCAAATCACTCACCTTAGCCACAAATGAATTATATATCTTAACTTTACTACTATTTTGGGTCGAATTCCTATGCAACACAGCAGCTCCAACTCTGATTTGGTGTTGATTTGCCTTTATTTGATGTAGCTTAGCTTAATCCTTGATTAGAAAGCGATTTGGAGTTGTTTAGAAGAGACTTAGAAGGTGGAAGCTATTGTTAGGGTTAAAGAGAAAGTTTGTGGCTGTTGGAAAACGACAAAGGAGGGTTTCTCTAACCCCTATCAGCCCTTATACAACCCTAATCCCGAAATCCCCCAATGGGCCTAGCTGCTAATCACCATATTTGGCCCGGTTAAGCTGTTTTTCTCCTTCCAAACCTTATTTCAGCCATATCTTCCAAACGTTAAGTCCATTTGCCAAATGTGACCACTCTACGGAAAGTTAAACTATCATTCGAATCCAATGGAAGTGGTTTTAGGTCAAAAATCCTTACCAATCAAAAGTTATAGGCGAAACAAGATTCTCCAGGGCAACCTCGTATGAAAATAAAATAAATATTTTACGATTCCCCGTTGCGTAGGATGCGGGTCGTTACATATTTTCTAAGGTATTACGAAGTAATACAATGTTACTTTGGAAGGTTTATTGGATAAAAATCGTTTTAGATAGATTTTAAAAGTGATTTAAGTAGTGAAATCACTTCGGTGGCTGGAAAATAATTCTGATAATGGACCGAGCATTATCAGTATTCATTTTCGAGTTCTAAGTGACAAATTGCTACCATAATAGTTCATTAATGGAAAATTTGTTAGAAAAGAACAAGTTCTTTTTTAAAAATTCAAGGGTTTTGAATTTGATGATGATTATAAATATATGTGTATAATAATATGATTTCAAAACTGATTTAAAACAAAAGCCGGGAATTTGAATTATGAAATATAAATTTAACTTTTATAAGTTAAACAGATCGAAATCAAATGGATTGAAATTTTACTTAAGTCAAGATTAAAAGAACTGTATTGGGTTGAAAATTATAATTGGCAGCTGGTTAATTAAAAGTGAATGAGCAAATGAGTTGAAATATATTGGTTGCATATGGACTTGAGTTGGAATAAGGATCAATTGATGAATAGATTCAAGTATAATGGACCCAGAATGATACTGGATATAAATTCATGTGAATTGGATTATATATAAAACTTTTTTGTAATGGATGGCTGGAATATTTAAATCTAAATGACGATTTTCAAACTAATGGATTCCATCTGAGTTGAAAATAGGTATAAGAGCTAATGCTGAAACTGACTGAATCCAGTTTGTTTAAAAGCGGCATAATAATTGAGCAAGCTCGGGTATAGTTTATCGCTTATCGAATAATAATGCTCGCAAAAAGGTACATCTATGCAAAATATGAATTTTTGATTTGGGTTTTGAGATTGGATTTTGAATTTTTCGGATCGTACGGGTCGATGTATACCTTATCGTTGTTCCTGTAATATTGCAAAAGTCCCTCTGTACAAAGGAGACTCTGCCAAAAAATTTCAAAATTTAAGGTGTTAGAATATTTTCAGTATTTTTGAAGACTTTTAATTTGAGTTTTTCTATGGAAACTAATTTGGTTAGTTAAATTTTAAATTCAGGAAGTGTAACAGAATATTTTTGACTAGTGGAATTTTTGGAAAATCTCTAAGTTTATAGCATTCTTTCTGTGATAACCCCAACCCTCCGTGCCACGGAAGAAAAGATAATCAACTGAATATAACACATAAACAATAACAGCAGAACAAAATTATAGCATTACACCATATAATGTACATCAAAATACACTGGAAATAGTATAATCATCAGAGTTACACAGCATAATAGGATTATACTTAGTACAGAATACAGTTCCAGCTTAATATAAAATGTCTGCAGCGGAATCAAACATAATATACTAAATGAAGTCTGAACAACATAATAGAAATGATAGAATCCATCTTCAGCTCATAGCTATCCAGAATGAGTCTGCTAAACCTGAATACAAGACTGCCCGTGTAGAAAATAGGGGCACCCGAGTTTGCAAAGTGAAACAAACTACGAGTCAGTCATGGGACTGTATGAGAAATCTACTTAACCTATTTAATAATAAGCCTAATCACTGGACTACGCCGCTAACGCGAAATGGGTTTACCCCATTGGATTGCCAGTGCATGAAATAAAGTAAATCATTAAACAACGCAATGCTTTTATAGAAAAATGAAGCCATTACAAGACTTTAAGACTTAAGTCCAATCACACAATGCAACGCAAGCCAGAGGATAGAGTTTTTCCTTCTAATGGCCAAAATATGCTTGATACGTATAAAACTAAATCATTTGATATTATTATTAATGTCTATATGTTTCAAAAATATTTTTCAATCATAATGTATCAATCATAGACGGCATAGCTACCATATACTGTGTCTCCATACTAGTTTTACAATTAAAACCGCACGATGTCGTATTGGAAGTTGGATTTCCATCATGAACCAAGGCAAGGGATCGTCCTTACCGAAATCGAGACACTCTAGCCCGTGCCTCAGGAACAGAACGCATTGTCCCTTGGAGCGCCAGGGCCTGTCCTCTCTTATGTTTGAGGATTGGCAATTCCCGAACAATACGTTTCCTCGCACTATGGGGTGTAAATCAAGAACCACTAGGGACTAAAATCTGAGGTACCTCGCTTTCCATCATCTACATAAGTAAAAATGTCTAGGCTCTATACCATGACACCACTTTTAGCTAGAAAGAAACGCATGTTCCCCTTGGGGTCCTTCTCCCATTTCTGGTTCGTACCGGGGTGTGAGGCTCGCGGATTAACGCTATACACAAAGCTATGCTAATTAAAGTTGTGCTTTGATCATCAACCACAAGGCTCTGTTTTTCAACAAAATCCCTGATCATTTGCATCTCGTCAGGCCACACTGACAATTCACGCCATGCGACTGATGTCTATCGATATATAACCTCTGAGCTCGTAAGTATCAGAGAAGGGTGTTAAGCAAGAGAATAAATTCTTCGCCACCAAGCAGATATATATTTAATTGAAATCAATCAACACTGAATAAAATCCAATGTCAAACATGCATCCATTTACAAGTCCGTTCTGGGTTTGAACGAAACTGGAGACACCTTATTACTCGTCTCATATGTCCAACACAGAAGAGAGGTTCTCGCATATCCGGACAATCAACAAGTACATCGGACAACTACCACTGCAACCCTTTCAAGGCAACAACACCAATTAAAGGCATCAGTATTCATCCATTTGATGTGAAGATCGTCAGTCTTCAACCACCGCCTTTAACATCTTCGACTTCTAGTCGTCGTATAATTATTTAAAATGAGAACTAACTCGTCCTTTTCAAATAATTCGCGAATATACATATAATTAAAATCAACTCTTTTCATTCCATATCGTTTATAATATTTTATAATGATTTATCGCTATTATTATTTATATAAAAATAGCCCCATTTTAATTAAATGACGATTCAGGTCATTACACGGCCCTGGCGCTGTTTCTATTAAAATTTGAATTACACATTTCTCAAAATCTAACCGTTGGATCTTAGCAAATTTTATATCGTTGGAAAGATCTTTCCAAAGTGAACCCAATGGGTCTAGATTTGGGAAAAATCAGATGGTCGGATCTCTTGGTATAATCGTTTAAGGTTACGATTCCAAATCATGAACTACCGCGCGTATATATATATAATTCGTTCGACGATCTCAAATTATTTATTCTTTAAATATTTTTTTACACTTCATTTTCCATGTAAAAATTATATTTTTAATGAACAAAAATATATTTCAATGCATGGAAATTTTATGCACTACCTATTCATGTTTAAAAATGGAATTTTTAGCACATACAAACATTCATTTAACGAATGATCAACTTTCTAACTTCACTAACATGTTAATGAACTAAACATATGAATATTTCTATAACATCGCTAACATATTAATGTTAATGATTTAATGGATTAAAACACATTTAACAAATGATCATTATTCTAACATAGCTAACATTTTAATGACAATGTTTCTAATGAATCAATAATACAACAAAAATGTAATTTTTTTTATTGTCTAATCTTTTAATTCCAAACAATGAATATTTTTCATCATTCCTACTGTTAGACCAAAAAATGGCACTAATACCCAAATGCAGATCACAAAATGCAATAAACAGTAAATTCAGAGGGAACACATGAGATTTTTATAGTGGTTCGGCTGTAATTGTAGCCTATGTCCACTTTATAATTTTATTGTTATACTGACAGATTACAGGAATCATTTACATTCAGACACATAATTCGTGTGTTAATTGAGATTATAAGAGGAGAATTTAGATGTAGGAAGATTCAAAGTCCTTGCACTTCAGTAATGGTGGAAGCCATGAAGAAAAATGGCAAAAAGATCTTTGAAAATCCTCCAAACAGTGTATTTATATTCGTTTCCTGATAGCGGTTCGTGAGACACATGGCACGCATCCCAAAAATCACGAAATGAGGTGGAAAACATCTAGAAACCCTCTCCAAGTCATCATACGATATGTGTTATAAGATCCATGCAAGTTGGAGCGAAAATAGCCATCAGAATAGGTCAAACTTGAGTGCAGCGTGATTGTTCCCAAGCGTTTCGTGACCTTGGGGTGCACCACGCACCGGAGGAGGAGAGTGGAGTTGGATCGTGATGAAGTCGATGTTGAGGTACATGGTCGAGTCATGATCTCCGGGGTCATGACTCCTATGTGCTCCACGAGCCGGAGCAGGTTCACGAGTAGAAGAAAAGGGCGAGCCCTGAGGGGCCGAGTCGGGGTTAAGCCACGAGCGGAGGAAGATGTTTCACGAGACGAGGAGGCTTCACAAGTCGGTCCATATTCTGAACTTTCTTATGTTTCGTCACTTCATCCAAGTGATCGTCAGTCCATACTTTTACACGCATTCATGGAAACGGGCATAACTTTCAAACCGTAAGTCCGATTGAGCCAAACGAAAGCTCTGCCTGAAGCTAATTCAGAGGGCTACAAGAGTTATGGAGAAAAGCACCATAATTTGTAACACCCCGTATTTTCTATGTATATTAAATTAATGAATTTAAGAACACTTAATTTTTAGAAGAAGAATTAAGGGAAACGGGTTATGCCAGTGTGTTCGTCTCGGAATTCAGCTTGAGATAGAGTCCGAGTTTGCGTGAATCGGACTCTGTATGAAGAAGTTATGGAGGTTAGAAGATTTAAGTTTAATTCAGAATTAAATAAATAATTAAATAATCAAGATTCGAAATTTAAACCAGCAGGGAATAGTGGGCGGAAAAATCCTGCCGTAGGGTGTCGACCTCCCCTAGGGGTGTCTACACTGGGGTCGACCCACCTATAGGGGTATCGACATGGGTGTCGACCCCTGCTGACTGTTCTGGACAATTATGAATTTCTACGTCTTAGGGCTACGTGGCAACTTCTGATTGGCCTGTTGACTCTTTATCTTGGACTGGATGGATCCAAGGTTGATATAAAGTTTATTAATAATCATAGACATCTATATATACATGCACATCCCAACCTTAAATCTATTGCTCCAAAGCAATGACGCCGTCATGTTGTTCATCTTCAATCTAGCCTAGCCACCTCCATCTTCTCCAAACAAGAAATCAAGTTAGAGAGCTCCAAATCAAAAGGAGAGGTTTTCTTCTACAATCAACTTTGAAGATTAATCAACATCAAATTAGAGTTTCTGCAAGAACAACGATTCAATTATCTTTTCTTAATCCTAGCAAGGTAAGGTCACGTTATTTTCAGATTTGAATACCTGATTGTAATCTTGACATGTAATAAAATGAATCGAAGTCTATGCCTGATTGTAAGATAATCTTTTCATATTTATCCCTATCCTTCTATTGAATCTATGTCTTTGCATGCCTTAGAGGTTATTTTTATTGATTAAGTCAGGCCTATCTTTGTTGTACACCAGGTTTATAATCCTTTTTGGTTCATGATGCTATTCTTATGCCTGCGATAATGATTGAATCAGTTTATTCAAGAATCTATCTTAGTTGGATCTAAATTTCTTATATTAGGTCTGTTGTTACATGCCTATTCTTATTTTAAGCTCCTTCGCTCTCTCTCCCCCTATTTCCTTTTTCTTTTGTGAACCTGGGTTACCTTCGAACCTAGGCTGAAATCATGAAATACGAACGATTGGAATACGTGGAATATTTGGGTATAACCTATTTTGGGTAAATATTGGGCATAACATATTCGGTGAAATAATTGGGCATAACATATTCGGTGAAATTGTTGGGCATAACTTGAGAATTGGAACATGACTAGTTTTGTGAATTTGGGATAATTAGCATATAAAATCAAGACTTGGACATGTATGGTAAATAGGTAAATTGGATAAAACATGAACATGTCTAACCCGAGGTTAGATTGAGTTGCGGTGTAAGTTTGCCCATAACCGCCCGGCACATCCAGCAACCACAACAACAGGTCTAATGTGAGAGGTTAGCACATAAAGCCCAAAACCCGAGGTTAGAATGAGTTTGTGGTAGAAGTCTCCCCGGACCGCCCAGCACATCTAGCAACCGCAAACAACAGCTCTAATGTGAGAGGTTAAGGCATTAATGAATGAATTAATGCTAATGAAAAGGGTTAAGTTAATAGGAAACACTTAACCAATATAACATGATGAATGAACAGGGTTAAGTTAATAGGAAACACTTAACCAATACAATGAATGGGAAGGGTTAAGTTAATAAGAAACACTTAACCAATAAGACATGTTAGGTGAGTGGGTTAAGTTAACATGGACAAGAAGACAACTTAACCAATATTACATGAACAAAGTGGATAGGGTTATGGCAAGCTTAACCAATAATACATATGGACTTGATAAGGGGAAGGGTTAAGTAAATCTTGGGTAAGTGGGTAATATTAGTATATATAGGGCCACAAACTTAACCGTTAAATAAACGTGCGTGAATCAGTGAGAAGGCTAAGTAACATATGAATAGGAAACACTTAACCAGTACAATATGTTAATTAAGTAAATGGATGGGGTTAAGTTAAATTGAGAACACTTAACCATTATAACATGTTGATTAGGAAAACCTAGTAACGGGGACCCATTTCAGCAGTAACCCACATAGATCTATCATGGTACCCTGAGCTAGGCAGGGTTGGGCACGATTACTGGGCTGATTTTAAGCGGTCAAAATAGCAGCGGGTGGTGCAACAGTGTAGGTTCTGACGGAGTATAGGCGTGCACGTGCTCCAGAGAGGAAAAAGAAGGCACTGGGCATTAGTAGTATACATTGTGCAACTTGAATCATGTTGGGTTGCCATCATGGGAATTTATACACCCGATAATGGGGCTTACACAGGTATCTACATACAAGCGGGGCCTAATGACACAAGTAATGAATACATATAAGCGGGGCCGAATGACATAAGTAATGAATACATACAAGCGGGGCCGAATGACACAAGTAATGAATACATACAAGCGAGTTCGAATGACACAAGTAATGAATACATACAAGCGGGGCCGAATGACATAAGTAATGAATACATACAAGCATGGCCGAATGACACAAGTAATGAATACATACAAGCGAGGTCGAATGACATAAGTAATAAATTAATACGAGTAGGTGCCGATCGGTTAAGGTAGTAAGGATACATCTAACATCTTCATGGCAATTAGGTTGATTGAGGTAAGATCCTCAGACTAGATGTACACTTGAAAGCTACCACAACTGCGGGGTTGGGATCACCTTATTATATAACACAGGATACTAGTTGGGACACTAGTAGAGGATACGGATCCTTTTTCACACGATACTACTTGGGACACTGGTAGGTAATACGAACCATCCTATAAAAGACACTAGTTAGGATGCTAGTTGGGTGGTGTAGAGAAAATAGGAAATCAGAGAAAGAACCGAGGCGCATTTAGTGTATCTTGCCTTGTCATATCGAATGGTGCGGTGTAATCTTGTAATGTGCAGTAAGATAAGGTTGGTTGAGTTGGGTAATTCCGGGGGGGTCAATCTGATGTTGATTTCGGTCTTCGGGGTTGATATTCAGGGAGTTACTCTCTTAACCAAGGTGTCTTAGTAAACAGTGCAGTGTAGGAAATATCTTAATAATCAGGAGCGCAATCTTCATATCCTGTTCATCTTGTGTACCTTGTCATATCTAATGCTCATCATTTGTTGCCTTGCTATGCTTACTATCATGGTTATGTCTTGTATCCAATTTATTCATGTCATGATGCTTTTACCTATTTATATGCTGAAAGTCACTGGACTTACCAGGCTTTATGTCTGACTCTATTTTGTTTCGCTTTCTTTTCTTCCATCCCCCCTCCCCTCCCAGGTTCATAGGGAGGGAATATTACTACTTAGATCAGTTTTCTTTCCAAGCTCGGAGATAGTCGACATATTTCTTTGGACTCTCTTTTCCACTGTTATGGCTGGCTCATGCTTTATTGGGGAATATCATTGTCATTTTATGCTTCTTTATTTTGTTAACCAAGACAGATTCTTTATTGTAATGGGTATTGGTGTTTTGGTGTTGGAAAACAATCTTTGTACAAGCTGTTTTACTAAGCTGCAGTTTTATCAATGAAGTAAAGTTTTATTTATTTTCCACTGTTTAAATTTCGTCTGTTTTGTAATTTATCTGTTCTATACACTTATGACGCTCCACTGAAGTTAATGCATTTCCTTTATGAGTGATCTTAACGGAGGTGGGGTGTTACACGTGGTATCAGAGCTAAAGGTTACCAGAATAGATAAAAGATTTTTCAAAAGCATATTTTAAAAGGGGTGTTTTCTAAAACATGTTTTAAAGAAGAGTTTTTCAAGAGAAAAGTATTGTTTTTAAAAGGCCTATTCCCAAAGCCATATGCACTATCTTTCGATTCTACATTTGAATCTCTTCTTCCTTTCTTTTCGCCATAGTTTCATAGGCATACGACACATGTTGAGGGCGAAGTACTGCCCAACTTCCATCTTTAGCCACAGCCGTTTCACCTACGGCTAATCTTCTTTCAAGCTTTGTTGGTTTTCGTGCGATGGAGGTAGTTTTGAGAAACCTATCAACAAGCTACACAAGGATAGTAAAGATGAGAATAAGGGAGTTTGGGCTAAGGAGCACAAGCCCAGGGATAAGAAGCTTGTTGATATGGGTTAATCCACGCAGAAGGAGAAAGGTGAAAAGAAAGAGGCCAAAGTGGAAGAATCACAAACAAGGGATTGGAATATAAGAAGGGTGGAGGAAATAATGGATCCCGTGGCAAGAGGAAGTGTCTTTTCTGTGGTATAGCGGGTCATTTAATTGTAGGAAGAAGAAGACAGGTGGTTGTTTTCATTATGGTGAAGCAGGGCATCTTATCAAGGATTTCCCGAAGGATAAGGACAAGGGCAAAGGACCTAATCTTCTAGAGGGCAATTGCATGCTCCCACTGCTAGTGTACCTAAGAGAGGTTGGAACGTTTCTATTGAAAGTTTAGTTTTTCTTTTCAATCATCCTGTTAGAACTTGGTTTGATTCTGGCGCTTCACATTCTTTTCTATCTGCTTCCATAGTTGAGTCTCTGCACCTTAAGTACTAGTAGGGTAGACGAACCCATTGTTGTCTCAAATCCTATTGGTGGTTTGGCTCTTTTATCTATGATTTGTTTGGATTTGGGAATATCCATACTAAGCGTTGAGTTTAGATGACATGCTTACGTTTTTTGTTTCAGGGGCTATGGGTTGATTCTAGGCATGGATTGGTTAGCTAGTAATTGTGAAAGGAGGGTAGTTAGACTTTTGACTTGCCTCGAGAATACCCTCGAGATTTCGTGTGATCCTAAGGGATCAGTTTGGCTTAGCAACCTAGAATCACTTAATGCATCTATCAACGATTTGCGATCCGTTAGAGTAGTCCATGAGTACGCAGATGTTTTTGATTAGGTTAGGGGTTTGTCCCCTAAAACGCGATATAGACTTCCGATTATATCTAGTTGACAATTTAAAGCCAGTTGCATTACCTGCACGACATATGACTCCAAGGGAAAGGAAGGGCTCAGTAAACAAGTAAAAGAGTTACTTGAGAAAGGGTTCATAAGGCGAAGTATTTATGAATGGGGTGCTCCAGTTGTTTTCGCTACAAAGGCAGATGGTTCACTTTGCTTGTGCATAGATGATATTTTGGTTTTCTCTAAGAGTGGGGAAGAACATGCTTTCTATCTAAGGGAAATCTTGGATACCCTCCAAGCGCATCAGCTTAAGGCTAGATTCTCCAAATATCATTTTTGGAGAGAAGAAGTAAGGTTTCTAAGACATGTGATATCCAATAAAGGAATAACAGTAGATCCCGCAAAAGTAGTTGCAGTGCAAGATTAGAAGGTCCAAAGGAATGCAACAGAAGTAAGAAGTTTTCTTGGATTAGCGGGCTGGTATAGGAAGTTAATTAAGGACTTTGTGAAGGTATCAACCCCACTTACTAGATTGACAAAGAAGAATCTAACTTTTGTTTGGGATTTGATTCGTGATGTTGCTTTCCAACGACTGAAGAGAACCTTGACGACAACCCCAGTCTTGACATTTCCCGAAGGGAACAAGACGTTTACAGTTTATACGGATGCATGCGGGACAGGGCTACGCGTTGTTTTAGTACTAGAAGAGAGGTTAGTTTGTTATGGAGGAAGACAGCTGAAAGTACATGAGGAAAAAACTATCCTACCCACAACTTGGAATTAACTGCTATAGTGTTCGCTCTTATGTTATGGCATCATTATCTTTTAAGAGAGAAAGTTTGAACTATATACGAATCATAAGTCCTTAAAATATTTGTTCTCGCAAAAAGATTTGAAATTGAGGCAACAACGATAGATGGAATTTCTTGCCTCATACGACTTTGAGACTGCTTATACCCCCAACAAGGGTAATATTGTGGCAGGCACCCTAAGTAGAAAAAGATTGACGTTAAGAGGGGTAAATTTTGAAGTACACAGCAACCTTCAGCTTTAAACCCTCAGTCAAGTTTGTACCTGATTTGTTAACATCGCTAGAAGAGCGGCCTACGCTTTTGATCGGATAGGAGCGACGTAACATGAAGACCCTCAGATTTGTGACATGGTGGATAAGCTAAGTAGAGGAGAGACCTCTAATCATCTTAGTATATACAATTGGTATCATGGTTAACATCTGTTTATCTTGGAAAGATAGTCCGACTACAAGGGATACCCTCTAAGCATAGTAAGTGATCGAGATCCTATCTTTACTAGTGAGTTTTGGAAATGGAGGTCAAGAAGCTTCGAAATCGTGAGGTCAAGCTAGTTAAAGTACAATGGGGTGACGCTGAAGAAGACGCGACTTGGGAGACTAATGACAAGATATGCGCATCCTACCCTTTTCTTTTTGAGGGTACATCCTTGATGTCTTTTTCCATAAGTTTATGCATGCTTGTATCTATCTTTTAAGTATATCCTCTCGGTTATATCCTCGATCCTTAGGTAGAAGCCAATGGATGTAAACATGTGTTTGAGACATGTTATGTTTCGTGGATGCAAGTGTTTGCTCGTGGATGTGTAACACCCCACCTCCGCTAGGGTCACTCGCAAAGGAATGCACTAGCTTTAGAGGGGCATTATTGGTAAACATGCACAGAAATATCACAAGACAGAACATATAAAAATAGCGGAAGTAAAATCAAACTTTCATAACATGAATACATAAGGTCTAAAGCCTTTTACATCAGAGTACATCAAAACCTGTCTTGCAATAGTAAAGAAGCATAAAGACTTTTTTTCATAAATTATTCCCCAAGTAAAAACAGTAAAGTAGCCATAGCCAGGAAAAGTCCAAGCCATCCATGATGACCTTCAAGCAGAAGAAGTCCGAACTAAACAGCAGTGTTTCCTCCCTGTAACCTAGGGGGAAACGGAAGAAAAGAGGCGAAACAAAACGGGTCAATCAAAAAGACTGAGTAAGCCCTATCTACTATTAGTATAGAAACTAGTAAAGTTAACTGACATGAGAAACTGAGATGAACATGAGCATGATAACAAGATAGATAAGCTAACTCAAAATAACAGGATAAACTACTGAACTAAGGTATCATGATAAACTACGGTGTCATGATAAATCAAAGTATCACATCGTCAGATTTCTATCAAGTATACTATCCCAAGGTATCTACCCCGTCTAACATCCCACGGTATCTATTCCGTATATTCTTCCTGGTTCTAACATGTATATTTGCTCTGCACCTCTCGTACTAGTATCCCAACCCGCGTCACGTGTTAACCATGAATGTCCCTTGCCCAATGTCATGTAATGGTCCATGTCAACCTAATATATAGCATATGTAGGTTTTCCCACTCATATGTTTCTTTCCATGTATAAGATCAGTCCTTTGTCGTAGGTCGTACGGGCTTTTTCATGTAAACGTTTTATCCTTGAAGTCGTTTGGACTGTCGCCCTTGTTCTAGCTAGGCTCTTCCATATGAATCATCATTTGAACCACTAGGACTTACGCCACCTAGCACCACAAGGGATTACGCTTACCTATTGCACGCTTTCGTATTTCGGTTTGGGTTAAACCACCTAGGCCACTAGGGATTACGCTAACCGTCAACCGCGCCCCTTTTTCCCACGCATTCATCGTGAATCGTTTTTCTATAACTGTAAGCACATGTATCACATCGTGCCTTCCGAGTCCTGTCACAGGGCAAAACAAGAAATACAGGACTCGGTCGGGAGCTTTAGATTTATCTGCCAATGCAGATACTAAGGTCTGCTTTTCTACACGTGGCTATGGTCCCACGAGACCCCTCCCTCAACTAGTGAAAGGCAACACAAGAGAAAATCTTGCATGAGAACTACACTCCGGCCAGCCCACATCCTACGGCCTACCTCACCCATAATTAGATAGCAATTATGGTCTGTTGGGTGTTCCCTGCCTTTCCGTACGTACACGCTTGACTCAAGATGGTAGATGATCGACGAACTTGCTATCTCGGGCACCTTATGTATTCGTCGACTCACTGCTATCCACCCCAGTCTTTAGGTCGCTCGCATAGCAACCAAGGCATATTCTTGGTTCTTCTACCGCAGACCTCAACCTCTCGTGAGCCTAGTATAATGACCTGGCAGCTCACAGAGGGATCCCAAGAATATCCTCACGTTCCCCGAAGCCGCTGCTTCGTTACCCAGTTCGTTGGAGCCTTTATCTAAATCAGATAGCCTGCTCCTACACGCATACTTAAACGTTGACCTAACGTATCGGGTTACTAATCTATCTAAGAAATGGTCCAAATTTCCTTGACTAAGAATTATTACTTAGTTTCCCTTAACTAAGGTTTACCACTTAGCCTTATTTCCATAATCCTTGTTAACTATGGTTATTTACCTAATCCTCCGAATTAGGGTTTATCTAATGGGTTAAGTGTCACTTAAGTTCATAACTTAGCCCGTCTACAAACCATGTCAAAATTGGCTAAGTATCCAAGTCCAAGACTTAACCCTGCAAACCATGTGTCAAGTTGGCTAAGTATATTAAGCAATCCATAACTTAACCTCGTCTAATTATCATTTTGGATTGGTTAATTATATAAATTAACTTGACCTTGTCAAATTACCGAGTCAAATTGGTCAAGCGTATTCAAGTGATTCGTGACTTAGCCTTATCATGTTTTCACGTTAGATTGGTTAAGTATGGGTCACTTAACCACATCAAACTAACGAGTTGGATTAGTTAAGTGTAAATTAACTTAACCCCGTCCAATTACCATGTTTAGATTAGTTAGGTCTGAGTTGACTTAACCCCATCCATTAACTGTATTAAACGGTTAAGTGTTACTAAGAAAATTTACTTAACCTTATCAAGTTATCGTGTTGGATTGATTAAGTGTTGGTTAACTTAATCCCGTCCCCTCGTCGTATAAAAATGGTCAAGTGTCGTTAGGCAAATCAAGTTACTTAACCTACCCAACCCTGTCATGTTTTGTTAAGTATCATTAGCCTAATCAAATTACTTAACCCATTTGTCCATGTCATATTTGGTTAAGCTTCATTAATCAAATTAACTTAACCCTATTATGTGGCATTAATTATTTAATGCACCCCAACCTCTCACATTAGACTTTGTTGTGGTTACTAGTTAAGCCGGTCGGTTCCGGGTAGCTTTACACCACAACTTGGTCTAACCTCGGGTTCAAGCACAACATGACCAACTTCTCACATTGAGTCCTATTGTTTGCAACTACTAGTTAGGCCGGTCGGTTCCGGGTAGTTTTACGTTGCAAACTCAACCCAACCTCGAGTTGGCCACTTTCATGTTTAGTCTAGTGTCATGTTCATAGTCAAGTTTTCAAGCAATTGGGTAGACCTAACTTAATAGGTAAATTCCCAATGGGTAGACCTAACTTAATAGGTAAATTCCCAAGCTTATGTTTTTATGCATACTTACATGTCAACTTCCATGTTACATTTCAAGTCATGTTTTCAAGTATAAACACATGTCATATTTAACGTTACATGTTGTCATGTTTATACCCATTTACCCAAATCATATTCATGTCATTATGTTTCCCCATAATGTGACCCCAACGCTTTTTAAACTCGCATATACGTTTGCAACAACGTGATGGATTAAAAGAAGAGACTTGGCAAAGGCATGACAAAAATGGATATTAAGTCACAAGTTAATCATGGTGGAAAATGAGGCACACATGTGTTCATTAACTTGCATGTTACATTCCTACACCTCAAAAACATGCATAAACCCAAACTTGGCACATAAACGAATCATGGTGACAAAAGACAAGGAATGATGACTAGTAACTCACATATATCATCATATAAGGGTTATGACTTCATATGCAAGTTGACATAATGATTATGAAGGTTTTCATGTTGCATAATGCAACATTTCAACATAAAGGTTGTGGCTTTTAGCTCATAAGATCAAGATAATGACTTCATAAACTTGCATAACATGATAGCATGCATCATTCTCAATGATCAAACCCAAACTTTCAACATGAACTTTTAACTTCATAGTTAATACCTAAGAGTAGGGAAGGGCTTACCTTGCTATGAAGGCCTAAATCGATCAAACCAAAGCTTATGATGAAGCCTATGCATGCCATCACCTAAAAACCCAAAGATGGATGCACCAAATCACTAAAAACACCATCTTTATGAACAAAGATCATAGCTTTTGCCTTGAAATCAACTTGAGAAGCTCTCATACTAACATAGGGACTCTCTAACACTCTCATGATCATGAAACCTCTCATAGAAATGAAGTGGAGGCTAGGATAGTTGAGTGGAGGCCATGAGAGTAGAAATTTGGCCATAGTTTAGTTACATGAGTGAATAATGAGGGTTTAGGGGGGTTTAGGGTCTTATTTATAGATTAGGCAAGTGTTTTAGGCCATAGGATTAAACCTAGATTCAATCCAAGCCATCAAAGCATGTCTTGGGGAAGAAGTCAAGGTTAGGAACCATCTAGGGCCTTTAGATTAAAGATGGACCATGAGAACCATCCAAATGCAAAATCTGCATTTGAGCGAATCGGCCCACGGGTTGACAGCCAAACACCCTGGATTAACCCCTAGTCGACCCAGCGGGCTCGGGTCGACCTCAAAAATCGGCCGGTTCGGTTATTCCCCTCTCCCAATTCGCTGTTTTGAACATTTTTGCATATTTATTTATTTAATTTTCAATTATATATATATATCAATATATATATTTCTCTGCGCAACCCATTTCATTTAATTAAGTATACTTTAATTTGGGAATTTTTCGTGAAACTTCGCGAGGCCATATCTTGGTCATACGGACTCCGATTTTCGAAAACTCGGACTTTATTTCGCGTATTTTTCCGAGACGAACGCAATGGCATAGCCCGTTTCACTTGATTCAGAATTTAAAATTAAATTCTGCCTTGATTCTCGTCTTAACACGTTATCGAAAAATATGGGTTGTTACATTCTCCCCACCTTTTAGGATTTCGTCCCCGAAATCTCCAAGTTAGGAAGAACATATCCTACCATCCATCATCCATCTACTCAAAACATCATCCACAAGCAACCATTGTCCTTAGATGATTTCTAATGCTGTATGAATATATGCAAAACGTGTGTGTACATGTTCCTTAGCTAATGCTAATGATCAGGCCTGAATAATCTTTCTAATGCAAAATATGTATAGTGCCATGAATCCAACATGTATGCAAATAGTCCTAGTCATATAGATACTATATGCGTGCACAATCATTCATTCATATGCAACAACCGCATGATAATACATTCGATTTCATCCATAAACAAGTATAAATACTCGTGCATATGCAATATGAAATGTGAGCGAGTCGAGCTAGTATCTAATGTGTATTCGCGCATCCACGAGAAACCACTTGCAACCATATCAATCATAACATGTTTCAAATACATGTTTACATCCATAGGGTTCTACCTAGAATTCCCTGAAACATGGTCGAGAAGATAAACAAAACAAACTCCGTACGGGGTTTGTAACAGAGACAGGACCGAGAGGATATCCATAAAAGATAGCCTACAAGCAAGCTCAACAGAAAAACAGGTATCGAGGATATATTCCCAAAAGAGATATCATGCAAGTATTTAGTCTTCAGTCTCCTGAGTCGCATTACCTTGAGCTTAGTTCCATCGTGCCTTGACCGCCCCTTTTACTTCACGATTTCGCAGCTTCTTATTTCCTGTTTCCATAACGTGAGTTGGAACTCATTTCCTTGTCGCCTCTCGTTCCACTTGCACTTATTCTCCTTCTAGAATACTTGGCGCAAACAGGACTGCGTACACATTATTCCATGCGAGCTTTCCAAAATTCACTAGTGAATCTTGGAGCTCGTTTATATACTATAAGGCATTCCATGTAGAAGAACTTTCTCTTGAAAGTAAACAGATGTCAATCAGGTTATCATGCGCACTTACTAGGGTGATCTCTATAACCCATGCATAAATGAAGTAAACCATCCGTCTTATTGGCGAACACCACTCGATCGGGCTTCAAATTTCCAATAAAGGCATCAAGGGATTCTAAGTAACTAGTCATGACAGAACCTCAAAAAGGTTACCCGATACTTCGAGGGCATTACCAAGGCTAGTCAAAAGGTCTAACTACCCTCGTATCAAAACCGAGAGTGGCACCCCGTACTGGATAACCACTTCATCCCTAGAATCCATCCATAGCTTATAATCATAAGCATTATTTCCAAACTCAACACTTGGCATAGACATTCCCAAATCCAAACAAGTCATGTATAAATGGACTGATTCTCCAATAGGACTTTGAGACAAAAATGGGATTCTCTATTACGTTAGTACTTAAGGTGCAGAGACTCAACTACCGAAGCGGACTTAAATGATGCGGGGATCAAAACAAAGTCTCGACAGGATGATAGAGAAGAAAAGCTAAACCTTTAACAAGATCGTTACCCTCCTTCTGAGGTACCCTAGAAATGAGAGCATACTATTGCCCTCCGAATGATCTTGTCCCTGTTCCATGATACTTAACTATCCGTCTCGTTTCACCATGCCAAAGGTACTCTCTCGTCATGGGTTTCATTGTTCATCTTTCTCCCTCCTTTTAGGACTCAGCCATACCAACATGTTGCTTATCCCTGAGCTCGTATCCTTTATCCTTGTTCTTACTATCCTTTCATGCATAACTCTGCAACGGTCTCTCGAGAACCACCTCCATTGTACGGGGAACACTTACGCAGCTAGAAAGACTAGTCGCAGTCAAAACCACTGTGACTACAGATGGAGGAAAGAAAGGAAAAGAGATTCAATCAAGGAAACAAGGATAATGCTAATGGCCTTTGGGGAATAGCCTTTTTCTTTTTAAAAGAAAATTTTCTTGAAAAATGCTTCTTTGTAAACGGTTTTTCAAATAATTTTCAGAAGGTCTTTAAAAACTTTTGCCCAGTCTAGTAACCTTCTGCTCTGATACCAAATGTAACACCCCACCTCCGCTAGGGTCACTCGCAAAGGAATGCACTAGCTTTAGAGGGGCATTATTGGTAAACATGCACAGAAATATCACAAGACAGAACATATAAAAATAGCGGAAGTAAAATCAAACTTTCATAACATGAATACATAAGGTCTAAAGCCTTTTACATCAGAGTACATCAAAACCTGTCTTGCAATAGTAAAGAAGCATAAAGACTTTTTTTCATAAATTATTCCCCAAGTAAAAACAGTAAAGTAGCCATAGCCAGGAAAAGTCCAAGCCATCCATGATGACCTTCAAGCAGAAGAAGTCCGAACTAAACAGCAGTGTTTCCTCCCTGTAACCTGGGGGGAAACGGAAGAAAAGAGGCGAAACAAAACGGGTCAATCAAAAAGACTGAGTAAGCCCTATCTACTATTAGTATAGAAACTAGTAAAGTTAACTGACATGAGAAACTGAGATGAACATGAGCATGATAACAAGATAGATAAGCTAACTCAAAATAACAGGATAAACTACTGAACTAAGGTATCATGATAAACTACGGTGTCATGATAAATCAAAGTATCACATCGTCAGATTTCTATCAAGTATACTATCCCAAGGTATCTACCCCGTCTAACATCCCACGGTATCTATTCCGTATATTCTTCCTGGTTCTAACATGTATATTTGCTCTGCACCTCTCGTACTAGTATCCCAACCCGCGTCACGTGTTAACCATGAATGTCCCTTGCCCAATGTCATGTAATGGTCCATGTCAACCTAATATATAGCATATGTAGGTTTTCCCACTCATATGTTTCTTTCCATGTATAAGATCAGTCCTTTGTCGTAGGTCGTACGGGCTTTCTCATGTAAACGTTTTATCCTTGAAGTCGTTTGGACTGTCGCCCTTGTTCTAGCTAGGCTCTTCCAT
This sequence comes from Allium sativum, assembly GCA_030737875.1. Lineage (NCBI taxonomy): Eukaryota > Viridiplantae > Streptophyta > Magnoliopsida > Asparagales > Amaryllidaceae > Allium > Allium sativum. The sequence goes on from CM060920.1 coordinate 221,859,456, forward strand.
ATGAATCATCATTTGAACCACTAGGACTTACGCCACCTAGCACCACAAGGGATTACGCTTACCTATTGCACGCTTTCGTATTTCGGTTTGGGTTAAACCACCTAGGCCACTAGGGATTACGCTAACCGTCAACCGCGCCCCTTTTTCCCACGCATTCATCGTGAATCGTTTTTCTATAACTGTAAGCACATGTATCACATCGTGCCTTCCGAGTCCTGTCACAGGGCAAAACAAGAAATACAGGACTCGGTCGGGAGCTTTAGATTTATCTGCCAATGAAGATACTAAGGTCTGCTTTTCTACACGTGGCTATGGTCCCACGAGACCCCTCCCTCAACTAGTGAAAGGCAACACAAGAGAAAATCTTGCATGAGAACTACACTCCGGCCAGCCCACATCCTACGGCCTACCTCACCCATAATTAGATAGCAATTATGGTCTGTTGGGTGTTCCCTGCCTTTCCGTACGTACACGCTTGACTCAAGATGGTAGATGATCGACGAACTTGCTATCTCGGGCACCTTATGTATTCGTCGACTCACTGCTATCCACCCCAGTCTTTAGGTCGCTCGCATAGCAACCAAGGCATATTCTTGGTTCTTCTACCGCAGACCTCAACCTCTCGTGAGCCTAGTATAATGACCTGGCAGCTCATAGAGGGATCCCAAGAATATCCTCACGTTCCCCGAAGCCGCTGCTTCGTTACCCAGTTCGTTGGAGCCTTTATCTAAATCAGATAGCCTGCTCCTACACGCATACTTAAACGTTGACCTAACGTATCGGGTTACTAATCTATCTAAGAAATGGTCCAAATTTCCTTGACTAAGAATTATTACTTAGTTTCCCTTAACTAAGGTTTACCACTTAGCCTTATTTCCATAATCCTTGTTAACTATGGTTATTTACCTAATCCTCCGAATTAGGGTTTATCTAATGGGTTAAGTGTCACTTAAGTTCATAACTTAGCCCGTCTACAAACCATGTCAAAATTGGCTAAGTATCCAAGTCCAAGACTTAACCCTGCAAACCATGTGTCAAGTTGGCTAAGTATATTAAGCAATCCATAACTTAACCTCGTCTAATTATCATTTTGGATTGGTTAATTATATAAATTAACTTGACCTTGTCAAATTACCGAGTCAAATTGGTCAAGCGTATTCAAGTGATTCGTGACTTAGCCTTATCATGTTTTCACGTTAGATTGGTTAAGTATGGGTCACTTAACCACATCAAACTAACGAGTTGGATTAGTTAAGTGTAAATTAACTTAACCCCGTCCAATTACCATGTTTAGATTAGTTAGGTCTGAGTTGACTTAACCCCATCCATTAACTGTATTAAACGGTTAAGTGTTACTAAGAAAATTTACTTAACCTTATCAAGTTATCGTGTTGGATTGATTAAGTGTTGGTTAACTTAATCCCGTCCCCTCGTCGTATAAAAATGGTCAAGTGTCGTTAGGCAAATCAAGTTACTTAACCTACCCAACCCTGTCATGTTTTGTTAAGTATCATTAGCCTAATCAAATTACTTAACCCATTTGTCCATGTCATATTTGGTTAAGCTTCATTAATCAAATTAACTTAACCCTATTATGTGGCATTAATTATTTAATGCACCCCAACCTCTCACATTAGACTTTGTTGTGGTTACTAGTTAAGCCGGTCGGTTCCGGGTAGCTTTACACCACAACTTGGTCTAACCTCGGGTTCAAGCACAACATGACCAACTTCTCACATTGAGTCCTATTGTTTGCAACTACTAGTTAGGCCGGTCGGTTCCGGGTAGTTTTACGTTGCAAACTCAACCCAACCTCGAGTTGGCCACTTTCATGTTTAGTCTAGTGTCATGTTCATAGTCAAGTTTTCAAGCAATTGGGTAGACCTAACTTAATAGGTAAATTCCCAATGGGTAGACCTAACTTAATAGGTAAATTCCCAAGCTTATGTTTTTATGCATACTTACATGTCAACTTCCATGTTACATTTCAAGTCATGTTTTCAAGTATAAACACATGTCATATTTAACGTTACATGTTGTCATGTTTATACCCATTTACCCAAATCATATTCATGTCATTATGTTTCCCCATAATGTGACCCCAACGCTTTTTAAACTCGCATATACGTTTGCAACAACGTGATGGATTAAAAGAAGAGACTTGGCAAAGGCATGACAAAAATGGATATTAAGTCACAAGTTAATCATGGTGGAAAATGAGGCACACATGTGTTCATTAACTTGCATGTTACATTCCTACACCTCAAAAACATGCATAAACCCAAACTTGGCACATAAACGAATCATGGTGACAAAAGACAAGGAATGATGACTAGTAACTCACATATATCATCATATAAGGGTTATGACTTCATATGCAAGTTGACATAATGATTATGAAGGTTTTCATGTTGCATAATGCAACATTTCAACATAAAGGTTGTGGCTTTTAGCTCATAAGATCAAGATAATGACTTCATAAACTTGCATAACATGATAGCATGCATCATTCTCAATGATCAAACCCAAACTTTCAACATGAACTTTTAACTTCATAGTTAATACCTAAGAGTAGGGAAGGGCTTACCTTGCTATGAAGGCCTAAATCGATCAAACCAAAGCTTATGATGAAGCCTATGCATGCCATCACCTAAAAACCCAAAGATGGATGCACCAAATCACTAAAAACACCATCTTTATGAACAAAGATCATAGCTTTTGCCTTGAAATCAACTTGAGAAGCTCTCATACTAACATAGGGACTCTCTAACACTCTCATGATCATGAAACCTCTCATAGAAATGAAGTGGAGGCTAGGATAGTTGAGTGGAGGCCATGAGAGTAGAAATTTGGCCATAGTTTAGTTACATGAGTGAATAATGAGGGTTTAGGGGGGTTTAGGGTCTTATTTATAGATTAGGCAAGTGTTTTAGGCCATAGGATTAAACCTAGATTCAATCCAAGCCATCAAAGCATGTCTTGGGGAAGAAGTCAAGGTTAGGAACCATCTAGGGCCTTTAGATTAAAGATGGACCATGAGAACCATCCAAATGCAAAATCTGCATTTGAGCGAATCGGCCCACGGGTTGACAGCCAAACACCCTGGATTAACCCCTAGTCGACCCAGCGGGCTCGGGTCGACCTCAAAAATCGGCCGGTTCGGTTATTCCCCTCTCCCAATTCGCTGTTTTGAACATTTTTGCATATTTATTTATTTAATTTTCAATTATATATATATATCAATATATATATATTTCTCTGCGCAACCCATTTCACTTAATTAAGTATACTTTAATTTGGGAATTTTTCGTGAAACTTCGCGAGGCCATATCTTGGTCATACGGACTCCGATTTTCGAAAACTCGGACTTTATTTCGCGTATTTTTCCGAGACGAACGCAATGGCATAGCCCGTTTCACTTGATTCAGAATTTAAAATTAAATTCTGCCTTGATTCTCGTCTTAACACGTTATCGAAAAATATGGGTTGTTACAGGATGCATATAGACACACATTAGGCACTAGGTCGGCTCCGTCACTTCCATATTGCATATGCATGAGTGAATTTTTATATATTTATGGATTGAAACTTGATGTGATATCATATGGATGACGCATTTGAATGGATGGTTTTGCATTCATAGAGAAGTTATAAAGTACCATAGGAATGACAACATACATGTTGGACTCATAGCACTAACATAATTCGCATTAAGGAGGTCAACTAAATCAGTGGACTGCCTGATCTTTTGCATTAATATTGGGACATGTACACACACCCTTGTATATGTTCATATGGCATTAGAAATCTTTTAAATACATTGGATGCTTATGGATGATGGATGAGTAGATGGATGATAGATGGTAGGACACATCTTTCTTAACTTGGAGATTTCGAGGACGAAATCCTTTAAGGAGGGGAGGACGTAACACCCCATATTTTCAATGAATATTAAATTAAAGAATTTAAGAACACTTAATTTGTAGAAGAATAATTAAGAGAAATGGGTTACGCCAGTGCGCTTGTCTCGGAATTTTGCTTGAGATAGAGTCCGAGTTTTCGTGAATCGGACTCCGTATGAAGAAGTTATGGAGGTTAGAAGATTTAAGTTTAATTCAGAATTAAATAAATATTTAAATAATCAAGATTCGAAATTCAAACCAGCAGGGAACAGTGGGCGGGGAAAATCCCTCCATAGGGTGTCGACCCCCTATAGGGGTACCGACATGTGTTTCCCCCCCCCCTGTAGGGGTACAGTGACGAATTTCTGAGTCGTAAGGCTACGTGGCAACTTCTGATTGGCCTGTTGACTCATTATCTTGGACTGGATGGTTTGGATGGATCCAAGGTTGATCTAAAGGCTCTTAATAATCCTAGACATCTATATATACACTCATAACCCAACCCTAAATCTATTGCTCCAAAGCTATGACGCCGTCATGCTGTTCATCTTCAATCTAGCCTAGCCACCTACATCTTCTCCAAATAAGAAATCAAGTTAGAGAGCTCCAAATCAAAAGGAGAGGTTTTCTTCTACAATCAACTTTGAAGATTAATCAAAATCAAATTAGAGTTTCTGCAAGAACAACGATTCAATTATCTTTTCTTAATCCTAGCAAGGTAAGTTCATGTTATTTTTAGATTTGAATACCTAATTGTAATCTTGACATGTAATAAAATGAATCAAAGTCTATGCCTGATTGTAAGATAATCTTTTCATATTTATCCCTATCCTTCTATTGAATCTATGTCTTTGCATGCCTTAGAGGTTATTTTTATTGATTAAGTTAGGCCTATCTTTGTTGTACATCAGGTTTATAATCTTTTTGGTTCATGATGTTATTCTTATGCCTGCGATAATGATTGTATCAGTGTATTCAGGAATCTATCTTAGTTGGATCTAAATTTCTTGTATTAGATCTGTTGTTACATGCCTATTCTTATTTTATGCTCCTTCTCTCTCTCTCTTCCCTTATTTCCTTTTTCTTTTATGAACCTGGGTTACCTTCGAACGTAGGCTGAAATCGCGAAATACGAATGATTGGAATACGGGGAATATTTGGGTATAACCTATTTTAGGTAAATATTAGGCATAATATATTCGGTGAAATAATTGGGCATAACATATTCGGTGAAATTATTGGGCATCACTTTAGAATTGGAACATGACTAGTTTTTTGAATTTGGGATAATTACATATAAAATCTAGACTTGGACATGTATGGTAAATAGGTAAATTGGATAAAAGATGAACATGCCTAACCCGAGGTTAGATTGAGTTGCGGTGTAAGTCTACCCGGAACCGCCCGGCACATCCAGCAACCGCAACAACAAGTCTAGCGTGAGAGATTAGCACATAAAGCCCAAAACCCGAGGTTAGAATAAGTTTGTGGTAGAAGTCTGCCCGGAACCGCCAGGCACATCCAGCAACCGCAAACAACAGTTCTAATGTGAGAGATTAAGGCATTAATGAATGAATTAATGCTAACAAACAGGCTTAAGTTAATAGGAAACACTTAACCAATATGACATGATGAATGAACAGGGTTAAGTTAATAGAAACACTTAAGCAATACAATGAATGGGAAGGGTTAAGTTAATAAGAAACACTTAACCAATATGACATGTTAGGTGGGTGGGTTAAGTTAACATGGACAAGAAGACAACTTAACCAATATTACATGAACAAAGTGGATAGGGCTAAGGCAAGCTTAACCAATAATACATATGGACTTGATAAGGGGAAGGGTTAAGTAAATCTTGGGTAAGTGGGTAATGTTAGTATATATAGACCCATAAACTTAATCATTAAATAAGCATGCGTGAATCAGTGAGAAGGTTAAGTAACATATGAATAGGCAACACTTAACTAGTACAACATGTTAATTAATCAAATGGGTGGGGTTAAGTTAAATTGAGAACACGTAACCATTATAACATGTTAATTAGGAAACCCTAATAACGGGGACTCATTTCAGCAGTAACCCACATAGATGTATCGTGGTACCCTGAGCTAAGCAGGGTGGGGCACGATTACTAGGCTGATTATAAGCGGTCAAAATAGCGGTGGGTGGTGCAGCAGTGTAGGATCCCACGGAGTATGGTCATGCACGTGCTTCGGAGTGGAAAAAGCAGGCACTGGGCATCAGTAGTATACACTGTGAATCTTGAATCGTGTCGGGTTGCCGTCATGGGAATTTATACACCCCACGATGGGGCCAGCACAGGTATCTACATACAAGCGGGGCTGAATGACACAAGTAATGAATACATACAAGCGGGGTCGAATGACACAAGTAATGAATACATACAAGCGGGGCCGAATGACACAAGTAATGAATACATATAAGCGAGGTCGAATGACACAAGTAAAGAATACATACAAGCGGGGCCGAATGACACAAGTAATGAATACATACAAGCGGGGCAGAATGACACAAGTAATGAATACGTACAAGCGAGGTCGAATGACACAAGTAATAAATTAATACGCGTAGGAGTCGGTCGGTTAAGGTAGTAAGGATACATCTAACATCTTCATGGCAATTAGGCTGATTGAGGTAAGATCCTCATACTAGATGTACACCTGAAGGCTACCACAATTGCGCGGTTGGGATCACCTTATTATATAACACAGGATACTAGTTGGGACACTAGTAGGGGATACAAATCCTTTTTCACGCGATACTAGTTGGGACACTAGTAGGGAATACGAATCATCCTACAAAAGACACTAGTTAGGATGCTAGTTGGGTGATGCAGAGAAAATAGGAAATAAGGGAAAGAACCGAAGCGCATTCAGTGTATCTTGCCTTGTCATATCGAATGGTGCAGTGTAATCTTGTAATAGTGCGGTAACATAAGGTTCGTTGAGTTGGGTAATTCTGACACGACCCGTACTTCCCCGGTAAGGAAAGCCCGGATTGAGTTGAGAACACAACAAATCAGAATGCAAACAGAAGAACATTTCCTTGTTTATTACAACAATTCCATCAGAATACAAGAATATACAGAGTATGAATAAATATTACACAGAAAATATCAGAGATTTAAATTACATTTAAATACATCGCAGTGGAAAATAATACAAAACACAACTCGAAGTAATACACGGATGCAGAGCTTTTCGAGTATCGTTCCAGCTGTAAACCAGGGTCCTATGAATATAAATCTGCAAAAAACCCAACTACTAGCTGCCCATGTGGAAAATAAGGGCACCCAGAGTTTAGGTTAAAACAATAAACTCCAGGTCAGTCATGTAACTGATGTGAGAACTAAAATAGTTATTAATCTTTATTTTTAAAGTTAGGTAAATCGAGGGACCACGCCGTATAACACGGAACAGGTTTTTACCCCAAGAATACCAGTGCACAAAACAATAGCGCAATGCTAAATAAAGAAGAATGAAGCTATTATAAGACCCAGGTCCCATCACACAATGCAACGCAAGCTGGAGGATAGGGTTTTACCTTATAATAGCCAAAGAATGCTTGATACGTGAAATTTCATATTTTATTATTACTATAAGTGAAGAAAACAACTTCAATCATAATGTATAATCATAGATGGCATAAGTGAACCATACCACTATGTCGTCGTACTAGGCTCTACAAATAAAACTGAAATATCACGTATTGGAAATTGGATTCCATCATGAGTCGAGGCAAGGGGCAAGCTCCTCTCCGATTCGAGACACTCTAGCTAATGTCATAGGACCACACACAGTGATCCACTGGAACCTCCAAGGACGGTCCTCTCTTACTTTTGAGGATTCGTAATTCCTGAACACACGTTTCCCGGTCCTATAGGACCTATATAATGGTCTGTACATCAGCTCACATAGTGCCAGTTATCGACCATATATTCGAGGCGCCTCGCATTCCAACAACCACACAAGTGAAAAGTATATAAATGTCAGCCAGTTTAAGCACTGACACCACCACTAGCTAGAAAGAAACGTCGTGCACTCCTTGGGTCCTTATCCCGTTTTTGACTCATACCGAGGTGTGATTCTCGTGAATTCATGCTATACACAAAGCTGCGCCATACAGGCCGTGCTTTGATCATCAACCATAAGACTTTGCTTTTTAACAGAAGCCTTAATCATTTGCCACTTAGGTATGCCACACTGACAATTCATGCCATGCGACTGATGTCCATCGATATACAACCTCTGAGCTCGTACGTCTCAGAGAAGGGCGTTAAGCAAGAGAATAAATTCTCCACCGCCAAAAAGATGTATATTTAATAGAGATCAATCACACAGAATAAAATCCAATGTCAGACACACAGTCCATTTACTAGTTCGTTCTGGGTCTGATCAAACCGGAGGCACTTTCCTCGCATATCCATCGATCTCCAAGTACGTCTGGACGATCACCAACTGTTTCCCTCCTCTTGGGTGTACAGCCCAATCAATATCATCAGTAATCACCCAAACGATGTGAAGACTTCCGGTCTTCAACCACCATCTTCATCTTCGACTTATCGTCGAATCGATTATTCAGAATGGGTATAAACCCGGCCTTTCCGAATAACCCGCATATATAATAAACAAGTGCTACACAAACACAACATACGCCTCATTCCAATTCAGAATATTCTTTTATTCAAATTTTCACATTCTTAGGAAAGGTTCCCATTAATTTTATCAAAGATAAATTATTCTCAATTTATTCTTAAATCTTCCTTTGGATATCATTTCAAACCGTTGTTATGGTTTTCCAAACTAGTCGGGATTAGCGAACCACACCGAAGTAATTATTTATTTTATTTCCCAATCTCAACCTATTAATCCCATAGAGCAAAACTGGTAATACTCCATATCTAACACCACAGTGTTATCGGTAAACATTAATTACCATTTCACGTTCAAATCTAATCAAAGATTTAACTATCGCTTTAGAGAAAAACTGGTGATACTCCATTCCTGATCACATTAATCTAATTAAAGATTCATTAAAGCTCCTCTTAGTTTTAATCTTCCCAAAAATCAGTATCATGTCTTTAACTGGGTTAAAGAACCAATGTCACCTAAAACACGATTCACGATAAACCCAAAATCATTTTCTATTGTTAATCGGGCTAAAGAACAGGTGTTATTCAAAACATCGCTCAAGATAAACCCCAAAAATCAATTCAAATTCAATTCCAATTAAATACTAATTAACTGGATAATTTCACTAAATCTTAATTAAAAGACTTATTCTTTTCTAAACTAGGTTCGAGGACAGTGTTATTCAAGACACCATTCACGACGAACCGAAAATCCCATTTGATATTAAATACAAGGCTCTGAGTAGAAAATATATCGGCTTATATTCAATTTCAAATTTTGAAACCAACAAATATCATATTGGAAATAACGATATAAATATATCTTTCAAATTTCCACACCCATATATGCATAATCACGAAATCCAACATCGAAATATTCCGAAGATAATTCGATTCAAATCCATTCCAATTCACGTATTGGAAATTCTGATTATTTTCAAAACCATTTTAAATCCAATTTATTTATTTTAAAAATAAACGGAGTTACAATTCTAGTTCAAAACTAGTTCATTTAGACAAAAATCTATTGTTATCTTTTCAAATATGGAATTTTTCATCCTAGTTTTTCACAAATCATTCCTGATGATTTTACACAAATTGTTGATATTTTTAATAATTTTATCAAGGCCCGTACAGTCGGTTTTCAATAACGGCCACCGAACTGCACTTACAGCGACCTTTTCCAAATTTGATTTGGACATAATTCCAAATCCAATCGTAAGATTTTAAATTTCTAATATTCATTGGAAATCTCTTTTTGATACGAACCCAACGGTTCCTGTTTTAGGAGAATCCGACGGTCGGATCTCCCGTAACGTCAATTCGAAGTCAATGGTCGAAATTCGCGAACTGTCGCTGTGCGGCGTGTTCTATTCAGGCCATTATATATAATATATATATATATATATATATATATATTTCGACGTTTTCAATTCAAAACATATTTTATAAATCGTTTTAAATTCGTTTTCAAAATGATTTCAACTTCATATTCAATTTCGAATCAAAGTTGAATATTCCACATCATCGATATACAAATGATAATATTTTCAAAACGTTATATTTTGAAATCACTTCCTTTTCTATATTCATTATAAAAATGAATATAATCGATATAAATATCATTCGTGTCGAAATGGAGCATATCTAATCAACACGGCTTTATATATTTCAATAACTTCTTTATTCTATTCAACAAATGAATCTATATTTCTTTCAACACATGAATATTCTCAACACATGAGCATCGTCAACATATGACTATTTATATTTATTTAATATATTTTATAAAATTATGATGAAGATGTAAATTTTATTGTTTAAAATATTTTTGCTCAACACATGAATATATACTTTATTCAACACATGAATATTTATCTCATTCAGCACATGAATCTATATTTCTATAATATTCTTTATTTTCCTGATTGGAATGAGGCCCAATCAATTACCATATAATGTTAATTATATGGATTCCATGCAACACATGTATATAATAGCAACGATAAATAATCAACCATCATCCAAAGTGCACCACATAACTGCATAAGCATCAAATATAAATAATTAATGCTTACACAGTCTGTCGACCAATCGATCGACATACAACTAAATAATTGGGATTAGTGTACGCCAAATATCATCCCAACACCCGTTTGGGGTTTCAATCCACAAACACTGAATATTATTTGTGTAGTTGGGCAATGTGTAAAATTTATCGTCCCAATCAATATCCTCCAAATAGGTGTACATAAACAAACCGTCCGGTTTGTAAACGAATATTTATTCATTTACATTCATGTTAAAAATTATATTTTTAACGATAAATAATTTATTTCAACACATGAATGTTTTATTATCCATTTCACATCAACATCACAAACAAACTTCACAACACATCAAACAAGCATACAAGTCGTCCATGGTCTGTGGACGATGGGTGTCGTGTGCCGCTAAGCACCGTCTGCATCTTAGTATATATTTTTAAATAGAAAAGGAAATTTAAAATGAGAAGTTCTCACCGACTAGCTAAACCAAACGCCACGACTCTTCATATGTAGAAATCTTCGTCGTGCTCGCCTTTTTTTCAATTTCATTGTCCGTAGCCACTACATATATAAAAATCACATTTTTATATTGTTGCTATGTATATAAAAATCACATTTTTATAATCACTCTATATGGATAAAATTCACATTTTTATATCGCTACTGTATAGATAAAAATTCTGTTTTTACAATGGTGTTCATATAATAAAGATTATATATTTATCACGCTATTCTCTAAATAAAAATTATATTTTTATATATCTACTTCTAATATAAAGATCAAATTTTTATATCATCGCTATAAAAATCATCAACATATATATAATAAAAATCAGATTTTTATTTCGCTATATATAAAGATCAAATTTTTACTATCTACATAATATAAAAAAATCGCATTTTTATTCTTCCTATACTATAAAAATCATATATTTACATTGCTACTTCTATAAAGATCACATCTTTATCTTCACTTCATATATGGAATTCATTTCATATATATAAAAATTATATTTTTACAACGCCTCACACACAATAAAAAAAATCATACCTTTTCTCTATATTATCATATATATATATATATATATATATATATATATATATATATATATAAATCAAATCTTTATGGTTCTAAAAATCAAATCTTTGAACAATAAAAATCCTAGCTTTTCTATGTTAAAAATATGAACTTTCTACGATTAAAAATCTAATCTTTAAGGTGTTAAAAATCTTAACTTTATGTTAATAAAAATATAAACTTTCTATGGATAAAAATATAAACTTCCTTATCTAAAAGATTACATTTTTCAACTGATTATTCAATACAAATTAAAATAATAAATAGAAAAACTTATAGGAGGCATACGGGGAGGCTCGGCATCGAAGTAGTGCAGGGGGCTAAAGGGCGGTCGGCGGCCTTGGGAGGTGGTGGCGTTGGTGGTGGGTTGCGGTGCAGGCTGAGGGGGATTCAGGTGCATGGGGTCTGGGGGAAATAGGGGGCCACGGTCAGAGATCGGGGGGGCCTTGCTTTGGCGGCGGCACGCCAGAGGGGGCGGCGGCGCAGTGCTGGGAGGAGTGCAGCTCCTCCCCGTTCGTCTTTTTTTTCTTTCTCATTTCTGTTGAAAACAATGAAGGGGGGCCTGAGATAAAAGGAAGAGAGAGAGAGTTTTCTTTATTATTTATTTAACTATTTAATTTCAAAAAGCAATTTTTAATTTCGACTTCGAAATCGAACCCACCGACTGTCGTCCATTGCTAATTACCCCCATTCCGAACACAATGGGATAGGTATCGCAGGCTGATTCGATCGTTTCGATCAGTTTTCATCAAAATTAAAATATAACTCTATATATTGAATTTGGATGCACATTTCAATTTACCGGGGCCACATACTAACTAGAAAAATTCCCGAAAAATATTTTCTAACTTTGTATTGATGATATAGTCCTAACGAAACTAGTTTCGTCAAATTTCGAGGCCGTTTGAGAAATGACCATTTTCCAGTCGATTAAAATCAACTGAAACTGTCAAAACACGTTTTCCTTTGCCACGCTCACATATTGATTCGAAAAATTACAAATTTTGGAATCTAGCAATAACTTGACATCACAGATTCAACAAAAGTGGTTTCATCAAAAGCTGAGGTCGCTTGCAAAATTTCCATTTTTAAGGGCCAAAATTCCATAGCGACTATTCTGAATTTTCAATTGGACGTAACTTTTTATTCCCGCTATGAAATTTCAATTTTTCGGATTCGTTGGAAAGATATTCTCAATTAGATTCTAATATTTTTGGTTTCGCTAAAATCCGGTTTATTTTGCACCCGGTACATTCATTTGAACTTTGAAATCGAATTATCAAACTACCGCGCCATTTTCAATTCCTTTTATAATTTAAAATAAATATTTATATTCTAACGACGATTCAAATAAATATATACGTTCTATTCTATTCAAAATAAATTTCTCGTCGATATTATTTAAAATAATTCATTTCAAATATTCAGCATTCATCAAAATTGCCAAAATAAAAAATTTAAATTGGCTCAGAATTTCCGGGTTATTACAAATTCCTTGGGTGTCAATCTGATGTTGATTTCGGTCTTCGGGGTTGATATTCAGGGAGTTACTCTCTTAACCAAGGTGTCTTAGTAAACAACGCGGTGTAGGAAATATCTTAATAATCAGGAGCGCAATCATCATATCTTGTTCGTCTTGTGTACCTTGTCATATCTAATGCTCATCATTTGTTGTCTTGTTATGCTTACTATCATGGTTATGTCCTGTATCCAGTTTATTCATGTCATGATGCTTTCACCTATTTATATGCTGAAAGTCACTGGACTTACCAGGCTTTATGTCTGACTTTGTTTAGTTTCGCTTTCTTTTCTTCCGTTCCTCCCCCTCCTAGGTTCACAGGGAGGGAACATTACCACTTAGCTCAGTTTTCTTTCCAAGCTCGGAGATAGTCGACGTAATGCTTTGGATCTCTTTTCCGTTGCTATGGCTGGCTCATGCTTTATTGGGGAATATCATTGTCATTTTATGCTTCTTTATTTTGTTAAACAAGACAGATGCTTTGTTGTAATGGGTATTGGTGTTTTGGTGTTGGAGAACAATCTTTGTACAAGCTGTTTTACCAAGCTACTGTTTTATCAACAAAGTAAAGTTTTATTTATTTTCCGATGTTTAAATTTTGTCTATTTTGTAGTTTATCTGTTCTATACACTTATGACGCTCCACTGAAGTTAATGCATTCCCTTTGTGAGTGACCTTAACGGAGGTGGGGTGTTACTGTTTTCGGGCCCAAAAGAGATCGTCTGATAGGAGTTTCGGGCCACTTTATGCTAATGATGTGATTTCAACCAAATCGATTTGTGTCTTCTGATGATGTTTCCATTGCCTGAGAGTGCTACTATCCAGGGATTCCATGTTAGACAGCTTTTACCAAAAAGTTTATCAACAAGGTTGCCCCCAGAACATATCTTGTTGGTTGAAGGAAGATGTGTTCTGGATAGTCTATGAAATCCATAATTCGTACCTATAGAAAGATAAGACAAACAATGCAAGAATAGTTCTAAGGCGGTCTTACCGGAGTAAGACGACTAAGGAAATGCTAAAGAAGGTCCATGACGGCCTTGCCGGAATAAGACGACCAAAGAGATGCCGTGAGGTTCCAAGATGGCCTTACTGGAGTAAGATGATTGAGGAAAAGCTAATGAGGTTCCAAGATGGCTTTATCGGGGTAAGACGACCAAGGAAATGCTAACGCGTTTTGTTTATACTGGACGGATCCAGTTCGGAGCCGGAGCTCATGTCTTTTTATACTGGACGGATTCAATTGGGAGTCGGTGCCCAATGCTTATTACTAATTCATGAAAATGCAGTGGTCGCTAGCCGAACGCAACTAGAGACCATAAGACGGTTCCGTGCATGTGAGCTGATGTGGCCACTTTTATTACATGCAGAGAAAACAAAGAAGGGCGAGAAGTCGCCTGAAAGCCTAAAAACATGAACTGTCGACCGGAGTCCGGCAAACTGAAGAGATCCACTGAGTGGAATCAGTTAATGATAATCCCGCGATTGCTCGATCCAAGATCGTTCCCTCTCCAGGGAATAGGTGGTGACAGCGCAGATGTAGGCGTTGTTGGTTGAGTTATATACTCGGGGAGCTCTCCTCATCTGACCCGGTCCTCAATAAGGTCCCGTAAATGTCTGCAATCATCAGTGTTATGACCATCTATGTCATGAAATATGCAACATCTTCCAGAGTTACGCTATGTGTTAGCGTTGGCTCCCTCTTGGGAGGCCTCGGATAGGAGGCAGCACCCCCTATATCCATGTAGATGTTGCTCAGAGTGTCGTTCAGTTCAGTGTATCTTTCATATTTAGGCCCTATTTGGGGCTGAGTGTTGTGCTCATCCTTGACATAGGCTTTTTCTTTGCCTTTTCCAGAATCAGACGGTTCTCTGTCTTTAAGCGTGTTGACATCGAGAATGTGCTTCTCGGAAGTTGCATCTTCTTCCCGTAGAAATCTATCTGCTTTAAGGTAGAATTTGCCGAGATTTCGTGGTTGATCTCGGTTTAAAGATTTTTTGAATTCTGAGTTATCTAGAACACTGGATACTGTTGTCATCAATACCATGGATGGTTCAGGGCGATCAACTGATGTTGCTGCAACGTTGAATCTTTCCAGGAACGAATGCAGAGTTTCTCTGGACGTCTGCTTGATTGTGGTGAGGGACACGACGTTCATGGGACGTGCAATGTGAACCCGAAATTGTTCAATGAAGCGTGCGACCAACATGTTCCAACTGCTGATCGATTCTGTTTCTAGCTGCTGGATCTACATAGCTGCTATATCAGTCAGAAAGAGGGGAAAACATTTTGCCGTGACATTTTCCGACGTCGATTGAACTTCCATATGCCATTTGTAGCGCATCAGGTGCATGGTAGGATATGTCCTGTCATTGTAGGGCTCCAGTTGTGGAAGTCTAAAATATGTGGGTTTGCGGAAATTCATGATTTCCTGAGAGAATGGGTTGTGATTAACGTCATCCACGTCGTCCTGATAAGTGCGGCCTCTCGAGAGGCGTTCAATTAGATCCGCTAGCCGACTACCTTCAAAAAGTTGTTGCAGATTGCTTATGACAGAGCAGGTGCCCCCGGCATTGCGCCTGAGAGAAGGAAGTCGTCGGAGAGCTGCTAGGAGTGAGTTGCTGGGACCGGTTCGTAAGCCAGGGGGTGCACCACGAGCCGGGTCATGGTCGAGGGTTTTGCGGCTCACGGTTCGAGGGGTGCGAGCCGATCCTGTGCTGGGTCGTGGAGGTCGGTTCGCGAGCGAGGGAGGGCGAACCAATCGAGTCCAGGAGCCTCATCACGAACTGCTTCGTGCTGCTGAGCGTGAGCTTGCATTCTTGTTTTCATCTGAACTGGAGCTAAAGTGGGTCGATCGTGACCATTTCCAAGAGTGGGGGTTGCCCTCGAGTCCAGGTGATGCACAGGCCGCTTCCGTGGCTTCGTTTCCAATGACTGAAGCGTTGCTCGGCCTTCCATCCATCTGAGCGAAGAATCCATCGATCATCTCATGTTGTTTCCTGAGGAGGTCATCTTGCCTTACCATCTGGGTTCTCAATTCAGCGAGAACGCTATCCATCTCTTCTCTGGTCAAGTAGCAGAGGGATCTCCATGAGAGGATGCCCCCTGGCTTGCCTCGTTTCTAGTGCCTTCTGCATCAGCATCGTCACATAAGAGGAAGTTCCAGTTTTCTTCCTTTTGATTGCCATTGATCCAATAGCAAAGAAAATCAATTCCTCTAGAGCTAGAAATTGAAGTAGTATCGTGTGCCCCCTTCCTAGCATGCCAATATGTTAGACCGAAAAATGGCACTAACACCCAATGCAGATCACAGATCATAGAATGCAATAAACAGTAAATTCAGAGGGAACACATGAGATTTTTATAGTGGTTCGGCTGTAGATGTAGCCTACGTCCACTTTATAATTTTATTGTTATACTGACATATTATAGGAATCAGTTACATGCAGACAGACAATCCGTGTGTTAATTGAGGTTATAATCGGAGAATTTATATGTAGGAAGGTTCAAAGTCCTTGCACTTCAGTAGGGGTGCAAGCCGTGAAGAAAAATGGCCGAAAGATCTTTGAAAATCCTCCAAACAGTGTATTTATAGTCGTTTCCTGATAGCGGTTTGTGAGACACATGGAAGGCATCCCAAAAATCATGAAATGTGGTCGAAAACGTCCAAGGAACTTCACTTCTTTTTGCCAGAATATGCATTTAGAAAATTTGGCTTTTAGTACATTCTTTCTCAGAATTTCCAAGATTTCTTCCAAATGCTTCGCATGCTTGACAGTTGACTTAGAGAAGACTAAAAGTCATCAATGAAAAGAAGCACTGTAATGACCCGGGGAGTTCGACGCCTGAGTTCCAACAATAATACATAAACCAGTATTACTTGCCAGAATTCAAGTATCGAAAAGACCAGATAGTTAATGAAAAGAATATATAGGGTGAGATAAGAAAGAAAGAAATATTAAAAAAGAAGAAGAAGAACACAACAACATCAAAGTCTCACATTGCAACGGAATAAAATATAATAAAAACAAAACTTTATTTAGAACTTTGAAATTAAAAAAAAAACATATAATCATCAGAGTACATCAATACATCTGAACAGTTATTTTAATTTGTCCTCATATACAACACACAGCGGAATAATTACTAGATATCATACGTCTGAACTCCTTCAGCTCGTCTCCGGACTTCACAGCATCCGATAATTTAAACTTATACAACCCGGTCTAACCCGAGCAATTACAAAATGCCGGATCAGTCTGGTGAACTAGAGTGAGAAACTTACTTACTTTAAAAACATCATGCAGCTTGATTTTAGAGTCAAACCATTTCTTTTTGAAATCATAGCTTATTCTGGTATTATGATAGTGTCTAAACACAAATAAATATCAATCTAGCGGAAACGCTTTATCTCACGCTCCACATATATAGTATACAATCAAAACCACGGGCTCTTATTGGAGATTGGATTTCCAACGATGACAAGGTATGGAACCACCTTCCGGTAGTTTATCTTTAGAGGTGAATACACAAGGTTCAACAAGAACATCTTGCAACCCTACCACACATGACCGACCACTCATTTCGCTAGAGTGTATCGAATGTATTTCATCAACGGTTGGGTCCGACCCACCGTTTCCCGATAAGGGACAACATCGAAATAGATTAAAGAAGGAAATGAAATTCTCTAGATAGGTGATTATACACCCTACTTAGGAGCTACCCACTTAGCCATGCTACCTGCCCGATTTTTGTCATTTCCCAGTTAAAGGGGCTTGGGGTTTAACACTACCGTTAGAACATCACATCACCATTCACTTTGAATGTCACATTGTCAGATCAGTCAAATCACTAATTGACGTTCCCAAAAATACTATGGTCGTTAAGCTAAGAAAATGGCCATTTCTCCACCACTAACAAATATATGTTTGTAAAAATCAATGTATGTGATTGTTAAGGAATATTCTGTCATACATTCATTCATACAAGTCATGCAGGTACAGGATGAACCAAAGGCACCCTCCTTCCACATCCTAGGTGTCACATTATAGATTAGTAGCGAGTAGTCCTTGCAATCCGTAGATTCCAATCACGACTGAACCACAGTCAAAATATCTCTGGCCGCTAAACCAGAGAAATTCAACAAGTGACTCTTCCGCTGCTGAAGATCAACAGTCTTCAATTTCTAAATCTTCAATAATCATCTACTACGTATTCGCTAGTTCGGAATGGTTTTCGAATATAGATTTTATCCCGCTCTTTCCTTGCCAACAATCGTATAGGTCAGATTTGATAGTTGGTTATTTAACTATCAAATAAACAACCATTCATGCATAAAAATAAAATGAATTCACCAATTCAATACCCAACATTATTTAGCCTCTTTAATTAACCCATCGTTAATTAAATATTAAACTGTTGATTCGGAAAACATTTCCCTTTCTTATTAGAAATAAGAAAAATCAGTTACCATTTCACTTCTACTCATCAGACCCTCATTGCAAATTGGTAAGTGAATAAAACTCTTAGTATCAATCCTGAAGGTCGAAACCAACATCAAATCGATATCTCGAAAATTACTCAACTCAACTAACAAACAGCAAGTTCTGATTTCGTAAAACCCTACCATATTCCCTTAACATTTTTAAAGCGATTATATTATTATAATCATAATATAATCTCACAAATAATTTTCAATATTATTTAAATATCATTTCACAAAATTAATTAAAATATCTCAACTTAACTTCTGTAAATAATATTACAGACTCCATTTCAAAATCCTTCACCTTTCCTTTACAAAATCATTTACCTTTCATTTACGAATTCCTTTCTTTTCACTTTACAAATCCATTTCTATTCATATTATAAACCATAAATATTCACTTTATAAACCATTAATTATTCTCTGTATAAATCATTAATCGTTCGCTGTATAAATCATTAAATATTCGTTGTATGAATCATTAACTGTTCGTTGTATAAACCATTTACCATTCGCTGTATAAACCATTAACTATTCGCTGTATAAATCATTTACCATTCGCTTTATAAACCATTCACCATTCGCTTTATAAACCATTTACCATTTGCTTTATAAACCATATACTATTCGCTTTATAAACCATTTACGATTCGCTTTATAAATCCATATACCATTCCCTTTATAAATCCATATACTATTCGCTTTATAATCCATATACGATTCGCTTTATAAATCCATATACCATTCGCTTTATAAATCCATATACCATTCGCTTTATAAATCCATATACTATTCGCTTTATAAACTATTTACCATTCGCTTTATAAATCCATATACCATTCGCTTTATAAACCATATACCATTCGCTTTATAAACCATATACCATTCGCTTTATAAATCCATATACCATTCGCTTTATAAATCCATAAACTGTTCGCTTTATAAATCCATATACCATTTTCTTTATAAATCCATATACTATTCACTTTATAAATCCATATACTATTCACTTTATAAATCATTAATTCAAAACTGTATAAGAATACATCTTTGGAAAAAAACCGTCTGAAATCGATTTAATATCGATTTCACAAATCATTTCTTTATCAATGGTACTAAAGAGGTAAATATCTGCTAAAGTGCCCAACCCTGAAATATAAACCATTCGCATCCAAATGAACACAACAAATCATATTGATAAACATTATCAATATTATTGAGAAATCCTGTTGGATTTCTCCAACCTGTCAATCCCTGCATCACAGTTCCATACAATTCAACATATATTATAATATAACAAAATTTAACAACTATTGTGAGCAATCCAGTTGGATCCCTCCAACCTGTTTTTCCCTGCATCAAATATGTTACCACAATTTCAATTCAGTAAATAGAGATAATATTCAACAATGAATAAATTCACAGTAATCCAAGCACTCATATTTTGATTTAATACATTTATATTATTATAAATGCAACCAACGAGGTAAGTTACCTCATTTGGAAATAATCGTTAATATAACGATTAGATTTCGTTTAAAATAAATGAACGATTAAGTCAAACAATTTATCCAATATACAAATAATATTCAGCACACAGCAAACAATTATCAACTATAGCACACAAAATCAAACCCGACTTATATAAAACATAAGTGGGATAAAAACTGAGTGAGTTAAACTCCCTTTGTAATGACCCGCATTTTCCAGGGATATAATTAATTTATTTAATTGTTTAAAATAGTGATATAGGGAATTTAATCATCGTTAATTAAATAATATGGAATATTTAATTAAATTAAATAATATATTTAATTCAGAAATAATAAAAAATATTGGGAATCACAATATTCTGTGAACAGGGTCGTCCCTTAGATTTAATTCAGCTTAGAGTTGAATTATATTGACGAATATATTCAATCGACGACAGTTTGAACGTAGAATTTTAATATAATTAAAATCGAGCTTGAAATGGCGCTGCAGTTCGCGATTTGGCGATTTGAACTTCAACTGAATGTACAGGATTCGTTTTAAGCCAGATTTCTGTGAAACAAGAAACGTTTGGAGCTGGTGGAGTATATCTTTCTGGTGGAAGAGAAAAATCGGGATTTCGTCGTGTAGATTTTGATTTATGTGCAAATCAAATTTCAGAAAAGTCGCTGTGGAATTCCTTTATAATTTGCAACGCTTTATTTACGTTATAAAAGGATTTTCGATATAAAACTGAATATCGATAAATCTAAAATCTTAAATATCAAACTATAAATTCTGATATGATATTCTGGAGCTGTATGATATCATATGTGAAGATATACGATAATATAAATTTATTTATATTTAATTTAATAATATTTAAATATATTTATATATTTAAAAGGGTCGTCCAGAGCTTTAAAAATAGCCACTTTTGCAAACGAAGTCGAAATTCGACGAAACTAGTTTTGTTGGATCCGCAATGTCAAATAGTTGTTAGATTTCCAGTTTCGTGATTTTTAGAGTCATTATGTGGTCGTACGGGTTTTTAGAGTGAAAAACGGTCAGTATTTTGACAGTTAAAAATACGCTGTGTGAGTAAACGGAGTCGGAATTCGATGAAACCAGTTTCATTGGGACCGTAATGTCGAACTGTAGCTGCATGTCCAGTTTCGTGATTTTTGGGTATCGTGTGTGATCGCAGGGATTTTTAAACATGAATTAACAAAAAGGAATATACCGAGAATATTCTCTTCACATAAATATCTCAACACCCTTAACCCTATAAGTACCCTCGTTCTCCCTTATAACCTAATTCCTCCCTCAGATAAAACTCCGCCGTCACTCATTATCCAAGCAGCAGAAAATCGATCTGCCTAAAATCAAATCAAACACTAAAAATCATTATATATATATGGTTGGAATCAGGAAGCTATGCTCTTCATTTTGAAAGGATTTTTGTTGGGTTCGGTGTTGTTGTGTTCACTGGAAACGAACACGGAAATGGCTAGGGTTGGAGATGCCAAGAGATTGGGACATTTATAAGTGTTTTAAGTGATGTATTCTTGTTTGTGAGGTCGATTAGCACCTCGTATGGGTTTTTGGGTAATTTCGGTTTTGAGAGATGTCGATACCTGTGGTGAATGGCGTGAGCTCGATATGGGTTTGGGATGCCGAGTTCGGAGGTGTTGGGACGGGAATGTTGAGGTCGTGAAGGAGAATCTGGTGGTGAGAGTTGTTCGATTTGTAGTGAAGGACATCGGTGAAGAGATGAGAGGTTCTTGCGAATGGGAAATGGTTGTGTTTTACTGGGAGCGGAAATATCAATTGGGGAAGAAGTGTGGTGAAGTGGTTGGTGATGAAATGAGGGATTTCGAAGAGCAGACAAGATGAAGAAAACAATCTGTTGGGATGAACGGGTTCTTGAAACCGTAGGGCAGAAGAAGAGTAAGGGGATGTCGGGTTTGATTTTGGTTGGTATAATAAACGGGAATATAAAAGGAGTGAAGATCACAGTGTTGGGTGGGCTTTGGTAGTGGGCCGATGGGCTTTTAAAGGTTAAGGCCTTTATTTTAAAATAAAAATCCATGTTTGTTTATATAAAGTAATACTCTAACTTGTTATTATCATAACTTGGTCATATGAAAACGAAATTCAGCGAAACTAGTTGCGTTGGGATCGTATGGATGGGAGCAACACAATGAGACTGACCGGGAGAGAAACAGAGCTCGTTACAATTTATGGCAAAATAAATTGTCCGTCTGAATCAAAGACAGTTAATCATTTTTAACGATAATAGTCCAATGTGAGTAAATCTCACTAACTCTGAATAGTTTATATTTTCATGTTGTGTTTTTAGAACTGTTAAATATTGACTGATTGATTGTGTGTTGACTGTTTGATTGAGCTGCTAGTCAGTTAGTTGAATTTCTATATTTGATTCTGTTTAACAGAATATATCATATGGAACTGGAAGTGATGTTGATTTTATTGTGTAACATCTGTGGATGCAGGGAAACAGGTTGGAGGAATCCGACTGGATTCCTCAACAGTTATTTTATTGTTTTTCATATATTGTTATATGATGTGATATAAAATCTGTGGGCGATTATATGTACTTGGACGATATTGAACATCGTGATTTGATATGATTGAATACCATAACATACCGAAATGTTGATAAGGTGATTTTCAAAGTGATATTGAAAATAGAATATTTATAAAATGGAATATTTATAAATAGGAGATATTCAAAAAGGAAATAATTACAAACCATTTTCTTTTTGAATGGAAAGACCTGTGTGGCGGGTTTGGGGATTTTTCCGATGCTCCCATTACAAAGGAGGTTATGGCGAATTTTTCAGAGAATTTAAGGAGTTAGAATATTTCAAGAATAAATTTGAAAAGGAAATATTTGTAAACCATTTACAAATAGAATTGAAAAGGAAATGTTATAAAAAGGAAATCACTTTTTAAAGTGTAGAACCGTTATTTAAAAGTAAATCTTTTCAAATGAATAAAACGTTGTTAAAAAGGAAATCTTTATAAAGTGAATAAAGTAAATCGAATATGGTATTCGAAAGGAGTTAAATCGAATATGGTATTCGAAGGGAGTAAATCGAATATGGTATTCGAAAGTTAGTAAAACGAATATGCTATTCGAAAGGAGTTAAATCGAATATGGTATTCGAAGGGAGTAAATCGAATATGGTATTCGAAAGTTAGTAAAATGAATATGCTATTCGAAAGGGGTTAGTCGAGTCGAGTTAGTTGAATAGAGTTAACTAGTTCAGTAGAGTTAACCAGTTCAGTAGAGTTAACCAGTTCAGTAGAGTTAACCAGTTCAATAGAGTTAACCAGTTGGGTTATGTAAGTCAAGTTAACCAGTGAGTTAAGTAAGTCAAGTTAACCAGTGAGTTAAGTAAGTCAAGTTAACCAGTTGGGTTAAGTAAGTCAAGTTAACCAGCGAGTTAAGTAAGTCAAGTTAACCAGTTGGGTTAAGTAAGTCAAGTTAACCAGTGAGTTAAGTAAGTCAAGTTAACCAGTTGGGTTAAGTAGGTCAAGTTAACCAGCGAGTTAAGTAAGTCAAGTTAACCAGTTGGGTTATGTAAGTCAAGTTAACCAGTGAGTTAAGTAAGTCAAGTTAACAAGTTGAGTTAAGTAAGTCAAGTTAACCAGTTGGGTTATGTAAGTCAAGTTAACAAGTGAGTTAAGTAAGTCAAGTTAACCAGTGAGTTAAGTAAGTCAAGTTAACCAGTGAATTAAGTAAGTTAAGTTAACCAGTTGGGTTAAGTAAGTCAAGTTAACCAGCGAGTTAAGTAAGTCCAGTTAACTAGTGAGTTAAGCAAGTCAAGTTAACCAGTGAGTTAAGTAAGTCAAGTTAACCAGTGAGTTACGTAAGTCAAGTTAACCAGTTGAGTTAAGTAAGTCGAGTTAATCAAGTCGAGTTGATCGAGTTAGAGTTACTCAGTTAGAGTTAATCGATTAGAGTTAATCGATTAGAGTTAAAACGAACTAGAGTTAATCAAATATAGTTATTTGAGACAGAGTTAGTCAAACATAGTATTCAGGGTAAGTTGCCATCTCGTACGACTGCTAGCGTAATTCGCAGGGTTGTAAATAGCCTAAGGCGGTCGGATGTTGCCTAAGGGAATCAGGCGTAACCATTGTGATCGTTGCGATCTAGAGTCAAGCGAATGGAGTTAAATCGAATCTAGTTATTCGATATGAGTTAATCAAGATGAGTTAAATAAGTTAAGTTGATCGAATCTAGTCATTCGATATGAGTTAATCAAGTTAAGTTAAATAAGTTAAGTTAATCGAATCTAGTTATTCGAGAGGAGATTATCGAATATAGTTTATTCGAAGGAGTTATCAATGATTAGTTATTCGAAGTGAGTAGTCGAATATTGGTTATTCGAAGTGAGTTAATCGAATATTGGTTATTCGAAAAGGGAAGTTATCAAATCGAATAGATTAAAGGAGTTAATTGAATATAGTTTATTCGAGTAGAGTTAGAGGAGTTATCGAATATAGTTTATTCGACAGGAGTGAAGTGAATAGTTAGATTAATCAAAGTGAATTAGTTAAGTTAAACTAAGTGAATTAGTTAAGTGAATTGGTTAAGTTAACCAAAGTGAATTTGTCGAGTTAATCAAAGTGATTAGTTCAGTTAATCGAGTTGAATTTGTCAGTCGAGTTAATAAACGGAGATAGTCAAACCAAGTAAAACCAGTTAGAGTTAATTAATTCAGGTTAACCAGTTAGAGTTAATCAATCAGAGTTAATCAAATAGAGTTAAATAAAATTAGAACTGACTAGAGATTAGTAAATTGAATGGTTTTCTAAGTGTCTATCTGATGTTGGTTTCGGCCTTCGGGATTTATACTTAGGGAATTGTTCTCATACTAGTTCACAGTCAGGGACAGATAGTTGGGGAAGAGTAGTGATTTGTAAATAAGCAAATGGAAAATGTTTTCCAGTGTTAATAACATATATTTTCTAAACATAGAAAATAAGGCAATGTGAATATATATATATAGATATATGTTGATGATTTACCGATATAATTTCCATCTGCAAATAATATCGTTGTTTGCACACTTGTTTTTCTTTGATGGTTAAATCACAGACTATCGAAGTTTTGACCATTTTAACGTTGTTAATATGGAGAGACCGGTTGGATTATTATCCAAAGAACCACTCTGTATTGGCATAAGCGTTGCGAATCATTTATGCCAAAGATAATTGGGAGTAAAGTGCAAGGGCTGTTGTATAAGTCTTAGATAACAGTGACTAAGATGGATATACTGAATAGTGCCTTTGGTTTGTCCAGTCCCAGGACAACTTGTATGGACAAAGGTCTGACAGAATATATCCAATAGATCGCGTAAGTTGATCTGTTCAAACGTATTCACGTTTGGTGGCGGAGGAATTCGTTTCTCTTAGCTGTATACCCATGTTTTTTTTGGATAGGTCAATTTGTAATTTGGCGGGTATGACGATGTGACATTTTAAGTGAATGAAGATGGATGTCTGACAGAGTATTTCCAGAAAGGTCACGTACATTGATTTCTTCAACCGAACCAAGGGTGGAAGCGGAGAAGGAAACTTCTTTTAGCTGACACGTAATGTACTGTTGTAAACGTCAATTAGTGATTTCGATGGATTTGACAATGTAGCATTCGAAGTGAATCTGATGTAATGATAAAGCGTAGCTTCTAGCCTCATCAACCGGTAAATGACAGAAATCGGGCAGGCAGCATGGCTAAGTCGGTCGCACCGAAGTAGGGTGTATAATCACCTATCTAGAGAATATTCATTTGTTTCTTAAATCTATCCATGTTGTCCCATATATATACGGGAACGGTTGCTGATCCCAACCGTTGGTGATGTACATTCGATACACTCAAGCGAAATGAGTGGTCGGTCATGTGTGGCTGAGTTACAAGATGTTCTTGTTGAACTCCGGTGTATTGTTCCTAGAGTACACTAATCGGAAGGTGGTTCCATACCTTGTCATAGTTGGAAATTCATTACCCAATACGTGCTTGCGGTTTTGATTGTATACTATATATGTAGAACGTGAGATGAAAGCGTTTCTGCTAGATGATTAATATATTGTGGTTTGATAGACATTATGATAATATCAAAGGTTTTGATATAAAGATATTTTGGATTCTCATAAAGGAAAAAACCCGTTCCGTTCTGCGGCATGGTCTTATGATATATCGTTTACTTGTTCATATATTTGTTTAAACTGTTTTACTCAAACTAGTCCCATGACTGACCCAGAGTTTATTTGTTTTGTTTTCCCTAAACTCTTGAGTGCCTAATTTTGTACGGGCAGTCAAGTAGTCAGGAATTTACAGATATATTAGAAGAGCGTGGAGCAAGAGGCTTCAGGATTATATAGCTATAGTATTTTCGCTGTGTTGTAAGTGTTGTACTCTGATAAGTGCTATTGTATACATAACTGTTATATTTCAAAGTTATGTTATCTATTATATGTTATTCGTTCCGCAGTGAGGTTCGTGTTACTCTGATGTTGTGTTCTTCTTCTTCTTCTATTCTGAGTTTCTTTCTTATCTATTCTCACCTTCTGATTTCTTTCATTAATTACCGGGATTTTTCGATGTTTTGGTTATCGACATCGAGCTTATGTCGATAACCAAAGTCGCCGAAAATCCGGGTCGTTACAGTTGGTATCAGAGCTTAAGTTAAGAATTACTTGGCTCTGTGGCGTGACTCGGTAGAGATAGGGTTAGTAATACCCTAGATTGAGTTTGAGTGTATATATACGAGTGCGTATTTATATTTGATATAAAATTTGTTTTATATTGTGGAGACTCATTGGCTGAGTTGTTTATGAGTTCTGGTCGATCAGTCTGATCCACTGTATCGGTAGGAGTTACTAAACACTCGAATACGATGGGTCGACACGATGTGTTTTGAAAAGAGGGTAAATTAAAATAAGTTTACCCAAGGTATATCTTGATATAAAGAAGATATATATCAAAATTATAATATAGTGGATATATTGGTTGTTATTATAATCAAGTAAGATTATAAAATGTGAAATGGTTATAAATAACTAATCAAAATTCATATAAGTAAAGTATATGAAATAAGATGAATTAAATATGAATTTAAATCAGATTTGGAATTAAAATAAGGAAATTTTAAGTTCCTGGGAGATTTTGAGATGTTTTCAAAATGGATGTATTTAGTAAGGTTTTGAAATAATATAGTATTGAAATCACTTGGGTCGCTGGAAAATAATTCCGATGATGACTGCGCAGTATCATCAGTGTAATTTTCGAGTTCTAAGTGGTGGATTATTACCAGAGATTTTGATTTGAATTATTTTGAGAAAACAAGTTGTTTAGAAATTCAAAGGTTTTGAATTGGTATTATGATTTCAAATTTGATTTGAAATAAAAGCCCAGGAATTTAAATTCTAGAATTTAAATTTAACTTGTTAAGTTAAGTAAAAACTGTGGTGATAACAGAATAATCTGAAATGGTCTTGTACTGATGAGTTAAGAGTTTAAAATCGAGAATCAAACTCAAGTCGAAATGATAATTGGCTTGGATAAAGCGAATGGTTGTGTTGGTGCTAAAACTGATTGGAATTTGATTGGGGTGGCATAAGTATCTGCTAAATTGATAGCAGATGGTAATGAGATAATGGAATGCCCGACAAAAAGGTACAAGTTTATATTTTATATGAGTTTGGAATTTATGAGCCGAAATGGCAAGCCGTTTGGCGTTTTGATTTTCTTTTGGGTTGAAGAAGGCCCAGAGAGGCGAGTTGGAGTATGAGCTATTGACCAGTACGAAGGAGGTGCTGGCGAAATTTTTCGCAAGTTTAAAGTGTTATAAAATTTTCAGAATTTTTGAAAATTTTAGTTAGTCGGAATGAATAAATATTTTAGTCGATATTAATTGGTTCAGTTAAAATCAGAAATAAGGGGTAAACAAATCTTAGGAATTCCAATAGGTAGGGTCGTCCTCTAACTTAGCAATTTCGAGGACGAAATTATTTTAAGTGGGGAAGAATGTAATGACCCGCATTTTCCAGGGGTATAATTAATTTATTTAATTGTTTAAAATAGTGATATAGGGAATTTAATCGTCGTTAATTAAATAATATGGAATATTTAATTAAATTAAATAATTAAATAATATATTTAATTCAGAAATAATCAAAAATATTGGGAATCACAATATTCTGTGAACAGGGTCGTCCCTTAGATTTAATTCAGCTTAGAGTTGAATTATATTGACGAATATATTAAATCGACGACAGTTTGAACGTAGAATTTTAATATAATTAAAATCGAGCTTGAAATGGCGCTGTAGTTCGCGATTTGGCGATTTGAACTTCAACTGAATGTACAGGATTCGTTTTAAGCCAGATTTCTGTGAAACAAGAAAAGTTTGGAGCTGGTGGAGTATATCTTTCTGGTGGAAGAGAAAAATTGAGATTTCGTCGTGTAGATTTTGATTTATGTCCAAATCAAATTTCAGAAAAGTCGCTGTGGAATTCCTTTATAATTTGCAATGCTTTATTTACGTTATAAAAGGATTTTCGATATAAAACTTAATATCGATAAATCTAAAATCTGAAATATCAAACTGTAAATTCTGATATGATATTCTGGAGCTGTACGATATCATATGTGAAGATATACGATAATATAAATTTATTTATATTTAATTTAATAATATTTAAATATATTTATATATTTAAAAGGGTCGTCCAGAGCTTTAAAAATAGCCACTTTTGCAAACGAAGTCGAAATTCGACGAAACTAGTTTTGTTGGATCCGCAATGTCAAATAGTTGTTAGATTTCCAGTTTCGTGATTTTTAGAGTCGCTGTGTGGTCGTACGGATTTTTAGAGTGAAAAACAATCAGTATTTTGACAGTTAAAAATACGTTGTGTGAGCAAACGGAGTCGGAATTCGATGAAACCAGTTTCGTTGGGACCGTAATGTCGAACTATAGCTGCATGTCCAGTTTCGTGATTTTTGGGTATCGTGTGTGATCTCAGGGATTTTTAAACACGAATTAACAAAAAGGAATATACCGAGAATATTCTCTTCACATAAATATCTCAACACCCTTAACCCTATAAGTACCCTCGTTCTCTCTTATAACCTAATTCCTCCCTCAGATAAAACTCCGCCGTCACTCATTATCCAAGCAGCAGAAAATCGATCTGCCTAAAATCAAATCAAACACTAAAAACCATTATATATATATGGTTGGAATCAGGAAGCTATGCTCTTCATTTTGAAAGGAGTTTTGTTGGGTTCGGTGCTGTTGTGTTCACTGGAAATGAACACGGAAATGGCTAGGGTTGGAGATTCCGAGAGATTGGGGCATTTATAAGTGTTTTAAGTGATGTATTCTTGTTTGTGAGGTCGATTAGCACCTCGTATGGGTTTTTGGGTAATTTCGGTTTTGAGAGATGTCGATACCTGTGGTGAACGGCGTGAGCTCGATATGGGTTTGGGATGCCGAGTTCGGAGGTGTTGGGACGGGAATGTTGAGGTCGTGAAGGAGAGTCTGGTGGTGAGAGTTGTTCGATTTGTAGTGAAGGACATTGGTGAAGAGATGAGTGGTTCTTACGAATGGGAAATGGTTGTGTTTTACTAGGAGCGGAAATATCAATTGGGGAAGAAGTGCGGTGAAGTGGTTGGTGATGAAATGAGGGATTTCGAAGAGTAGACAGGAAGAAGAAAACAATCTGTTGGGTTGAACGGGTTCTTGAAACCATAGGGGAGAAGAAGAGTAAGGGGATGTCGGGTTTGATTTTGGTTGGTATAATAAACGGGAATATAAAAAGAGTGAAGATCACAGTGTTGGGTGGGCTTTGGTAGTGGGCCGATGGGCTTTTAAAGGTTAAGGCCTTTATTTTAAAATAAAAATCCATGTTTGTTTATATAAAGTAATACTCTAACTTGTTATTATCATAACTTGGTCATACGAAAACGAAATTCAGCGAAACTAGTTGCGTTGGGATCGTATGGACGGGAGCAACACAATGAGACTGACCGAGAGAGAAACAGAGCTCGTTACAATTTATGGCAAAATAAATTGTCCGTCTGAATCAAAGATAGTTAATTGTTTTTAACGATAACAGTCCAATGTGAGTAAATCTCACTAACTCTGAACAGTTTATATTTTCATGTTGTGTTTTTAGAACTGTTAAATATTGACTGATTGATTGTGTGTTGACTGTTTGATTGAACTGCTAGTCAGTTATTTGAATTTCTATATTTGATTCTGTTTAACAGAATATATCATATGGAACTGGAAGTGATGTTGATTTTATTGTGTAACATCTGTGGATGCAGGGAAACAGGTTGGAGGAATCCGACTGGATTCCTCAACAGTTATTTTATTGTTTTTCATATATTGTTATATGATGTGATATAAAATCTGTGGGCGATTATATGTACTTGGACGATATTGAACATCGTGATTTGATATGATTGAATACCATAACATACCAAAATGTTGATAAAGGGATTTTCAAAGTGATATTGAAAATAGAATATTTATAAAATGGAATATTTATAAATAGGAGATATTCAAAAAGGAAATAATTACAAACCATTTTCTTTTTGAATGGAAAGGCCTGTGTGGCGGGTTTGGGGATTTTCCCGATGCTCCCGTTATAATGGAGGTTGGCGAATTTTTCAGAGAATTTATGGAGTTAGAATATTTCAAGAATAAATTTGAAAAGGAAATATTTGTAAACCATTTACAAATAGAATTGAAAAGGAAACGTTATAAAAAGGAAATCATTTTTTAAAGTGTAGAACCGTTATTTAAAAGTAAATCTTTTCAAATGAATAAAACGTTGTTAAAAGGAAATCTTTATAAAGTGAATAAAGTAAATCGAATATGGTATTCGAAAGGAGTTAAATCGAATATGGTATTCGAAGGGAGTAAATCGAATATGGTATTCGAAAGTTAGTAAAACTAATATGCTATTCGAAAGGAGTTAAATCGAATATGATATTCGAAGGGAGTAAATCGAATATGGTATTCGAAAGTTAGTAAAACGAATATGTTATTCGAAAGGGGTTAGTCGAGTCGAGTTAGTTGAATAGAGTTAACCAGTTCAGTAGAGTTAACCAGTTCAGTAGAGTTAACCAGTTCAATAGAGTTAACCAGTTGGGTTATGTAAGTCAAGTTAACCAGTGAGTTAAGTAAGTCAAGTTAACCAGTGAGTTAAGTAAGTCAAGTTAACCAGTTGGGTAAAGTAAGTCAAGTTAACCAGCGAGTTAAGTAAGTCAAGTTAACCAGTTGGGTTAAGTAGGTCAAGTTAACCAGTGAGTTAAGTAAGTCAAGTTAACCAGTTGGGTTAAGTAAGTCAAGTTAACCAGCGAGTTAAGTAAGTCAAGTTAACCAGTTGGGTTATGTAAGTCAAGTTAACCAGTGAGTTAAGTAAGTCAAGTTAACCAGTTGAGTTAAGTAAGTCAAGTTAACCAGTGAGTTAAGTAAGTCAAGTTAACTAGTGAGTTAAGTAAGTCAAGTTAACCAGTTGGGTTAAGTAAGTCAAGTTAACCAGCGAGTTAAGTAAGTCAAGTTAACCAGTGAGTTAAGCAAGTCAAGTTAACCAGTGAGTTAAGTAAGTTAAGTTAACCAGTGAGTTAAGTAAGTCAAGTTAACCAGTTGTGTTAAGTAAGTCGAGTTAATCAAGTCGAGTTGATCGAGTTAGAGTTACTCAGTTAGAGTTAATCGATTAGAGTTAAAACGAACTAGAGTTAATCAAATATAGTTATTTGAGACAGAGTTAGTCAAACATAGTATTCAGGGTAAGTTGCCATCTCGTATGACTGCTAGCGTAATTCGCAGGGCTGTAAATAGCCTAAGGCGGTCGGATGTTGCCTAAGGGAATCAGGCGTAACCATTGTGATCGTTGCGATCTAGAGTCAAGCGAATGGAGTTAAATCGAATCTAGTTATTCGATAGGAGTTAATCAAGATGAGTTAAATAAGTTAAGTTGATCGAATCTAGTCATTCGATATGAGTTAATCAAGTTAAGTTAAATAAGTTAAGTTAATCGAATCTAGTTATTCGAGAGGAGATTATCGAATATAGTTTATTCGAAGGAGTTATCAATGATTAGTTATTCGAAGTGAGTAGTCGAATATTGGTTATTCGAAGTGAGTTAATCGAATATTGGTTATTCGAAAAGGGGAGTTATGTAACGACCCAGAAAATCTGAACCAATCTAAAATTTTTAAATTGGCTAAAATAATGGATTTTAAATATTTAAAATAAATATTTTAAATAATGGCAATGAAAAGTGAGTTTGAATCGACAACTGAAAACGAATATAATTAATTATAATTATAAACAAGGCTTGAAAAGGCGCTGCAGTTTCAAAAATTGAATTCAAACTTTGTCGGACTGTACCGGGTGCAAAACAAAACGGATTTTAGTGAAAACAAAAATATTTAAATCTGTTAGTGAATACCTTTCTAACGAATCTGAAAAATCGAATTTTCATAGCGGAAAGCAAAAGTTATAGCCGAATGAATTTTCAGAAAGGTCGCTATGGAATTTATATAGCCCGTGAAAATGGCCATTTTGCATATGACCTCGGAATTCGAAGAAACCACTTTTGTTGGATCCGGGATGTGAAGTTATTACTAGGTTTCAAATTTCATAATTTTTGAAGCTAGTATGCGAGCGTGGCAAAGGAAAATGTGTTTTGGTCAATTATAGTTAAATTGGATTGACCAAAAATGGGCCTTTTTGCAAACGGTCTCAGAATTCGACGAAACTAGTTTTGTTGGGACCGTATCGTCAAAACATAGCTAGATTTATTTTTCTGGAATTTTTCAAATCAGTTTGTGGCCCTGGAAAATTGAAATGCGCGTTCAAATCAAATATTGAATGTTTTATATTTTAATTTGAAGGAAAACTGACTGAAACAGTCGAATGGGCCTACGAAACATATCCCATTGTGTTCGGAATGGGGGAAAACGCTAGGGACGACAGTCGTTGGGTTTGGATTGGGGTTCGCAGGAGGCAAGCGGTATTTTCGGATTTTTAAACATTATAAAAAAAAACCTATTTGGCCACGTCAGCCCCCCCCCCCCCCCCCCGTCTTCTCTCTCTTCCCCCCCCCCCCCCCCATCGCGATTAACGGCGATAAGCCTTCGCCATTTCCCGATCAAATCCCGATCGCCACAGCCACTTTCAGCACCTCCGCCTGTTGAACTTTCGGAAGCCCTCTCCTCCGCCTTCAAATCCGACCCCGCCACGCCCCCTGTCGCCTCGCCATCGTCGAGCAAAACCCCTCGGAAGTCGCGCCCTTTGAAGGCCCGCCACCGCTCAGATCGGAGTTCGAACCCGACGTGGCGCACCTGCGTGGGAAGCTCTCTCGTAGCTCTAGGCCGTGGTACCCTCCGATTGTCTCCACGCTGCTCGGTTTTCGCGAATTCTTCAACCCCAGATTTGAACCTTCAAAGGAGGTATACGGTTTATATTATTTAAACTGATTTTGATAGTTTTAAAGTGTTGCAAACTTTGAAAAATCATATCTTTATCATTCGTTAACGAAATTCGATGAAATAGGAAATATCATGACCGTGTGGACGCCTTCTACATTCTAGAAGAGACCGCATATTTTTCTGAGCCTTCTGCTATTTTTGGTGGAGTGGAACCCAATGTGAGATTTCTAAATTATAAACAATATGGAAAACGACGATGTATAAATTATATAGTCGATGTATGAGTTATATAAGCGTTGTACACCTCTTGTATAAGCGTTGTATAAGTTGTATGTTCGATTTATAAGTTATATATGCGTTGTAAAAATTATATATGTGTTGAAATAAAAGTGAATTGCTATATATAAATATATATATATATATACGCCCCTCGTCCACAAACCATGGACGATATTTATTGATTGTGATTGGTGTGAAAATTTGATTGATAGCGAATGGTTGTTTGGGATTGTTTGTGGTTGATATTGATTGATTGTGGTTGAAAAATACCCGTTTGTGGTTGAGAAATATTTGGTTGAAAACACATAGGATTAGTTTGTGGAAATGAAATAAATATATACATGCCGCCTGCGTGCAAACTAGATGCGTGATCCCCATTGTCAAAAACCGCGAGGTTTTAAGGTAGAGCGAGGAGCCGTACTAGGGATGGTCCCGGTTTTAACTATCCTGCCATTATGCTGCCGAAATTTTGAATAATATTCATGTGTTTGAATTATTTTCATTTGCTAAAACTATATTTATTCATTGAATAGAAAACCTTCATGTGTTGAATCGATATTCATTCGTTGATTAGAAATTCGTGTGTTGAATGGTATTCGCGTTTTAAATATATAAAAATTACATTTTTATCTATATATAGAAACTATAGAAAACCTTCATGTGTTGAATCGATATTCATTCGTTAAATTGAAATTCATGTGTTGAATGGTATTCATATTTTGAAATAAATTGTTTGATAATAAAAAAATCACCTTTTATCGACTATATGAACTGTGTAAAATAATCTCGTTTTGAAAGAAATTGTTTTATAAGAAAAATCCTATTTTTATCACCTATATATACACTATATAAAATAATAGTGTTTTGAAATGAATTGTTTTACAATAAAAAAATCACATTTTTATTATATACATGAACCGTTGAAATGTGAAGTGTTAAAAATAGCCACTCGTTCAAATAAACATATATGAGTTGAAATATTCATTAATTAGCTAATGATATGATTTTTGCCTATACATGCAACGTTAGAATGAATGGTGTTTTTTAAACCAAACAGAATCAAATATGAAGTTGAAGGGAAAATGATAAATGATAAGAACTGTATATATGTACATGCATATTTATTGAACAGGTTATAGCAAAGGGGCTAGAGAAGAGGAATAAAATTTTGTGCCCGACAAATAGGTACACATTTACTGTTTTGTTTGGGTGATGATTTTATGAGCCTGTTGGCTAGCTGCTTGGCTTTTTCTTTTTCTTTTTGACATGAGACGCCCGTGTGGCTATTTGGGAATTTTCCCAGCCCCTCCCGTACAAAGGAGGTTATGGAGAAATTTTCCAAAATTTTAAGGCGTTAGTGAAATATTTGAAGTAAAAACGATATTGAAATTGTTGCATGAACTATATTTATATAAATATATAAATATAAGTAAAATTAAAACGAAACGTGGCCGTGCAGTTTGCGTTTTGAAACCGTGATTTCAAACAACTAGTACGGGAAATCCGACCATTGGATTTTCCCGAAACTACAACCGTCGGGTTCGCCTTGGAAATCTCTTTCCAACGGCACCAACCTTGTAAAAATCCAACGATTGGATTGTCTGGAATGTTTAATTCAAATCTGAAGAAAAACAGCGCCAGAAACGATTATATTTATATATATATATATATAATTATATTAAATCGAATAACGATGCTGCAGTTCGTATTTTGAAATCGAAACTTCAAACGATTGTACAGGGAGATCCGACCGTCGGATTTTCCTGAAACTGGAACCGTTGGATTCGTTTTGAAAAGACCTTTCTAATGATGTAAATTTTGTAAAAATCCAATGGTTAGATTTTCAGATATGTGTAAATCAAATCTGAAGAAAAACAGCGCCACGGCCGCATTATGGCCCGAAGCGTCGTTTTGAATAAATTGGCTATTTTAAAATAAATAAAAATAGCGATAAATCGTTATAAAATATCATAAACGATATGGAATGGAAATAAACTGAATTTGCTTGATTTATGTGGTATTTGATGGTCGAATGTGTTTGGTGTGAAAATTACATTAAAGAACAAAATTGGTGTTGTCGAATGAATTAACCATTGAAACAAATTGATTTGAAATTCTAAATATACGTGAATTAGAAAAGGCCGAGTTAATTCTCATTTCGAATAATTGACCGACGATTGAAATTCGAAGATGAAGACGGTGGTCGAAGACCAGAGATCTTCACCTCGTTTGGATGGTAACCGAGGTCCTGATTGGGAGGCATCCCGAAATATGGATAATGAGTGGTGATCGTCCAAATGTACGTGGTGATCGATGGGTTTGCGAGGTATT
This sequence comes from Allium sativum, assembly GCA_030737875.1. NCBI lineage: Eukaryota > Viridiplantae > Streptophyta > Magnoliopsida > Asparagales > Amaryllidaceae > Allium > Allium sativum. Next base: position 221,895,709 of record CM060920.1, read on the forward strand.
TAGTGCCTCCGGTTTCGTTCAGACCCAGAACGGACTTGTAAATGGACTGTGTGTCTGACATTGGATTTTATTCTGTGTTGATTGATCTCTATTAAATATACATCTGTTTGGCGGCGGAGAATTTATTCTTTCGCTTAACGCCCTTCTCTGAGACGCACGAGCTCAGAGGTTGTATATCGATGGACATCAGTTGCATGGCATGAATTGCCTGTATGGCATGCCAAGATGCAGTGATCAGGGCTTCTGTTGAAAAGCAAAGTCTTGTGGTGATGACCAAAGCACCGCCTGTGTGGCGTAACTTTGTGTATAACGTGAAATCGCGAGCCTCACACCCCGGTATGAACCAGAAACGGGAGCAGGACCTCAGGGGGGACGTGCGTTTTCTTTCTAGCTAGGGTGGTGTCAGTGACCTACCAGCCCTGACATTTATATACTTTTCACCTATGTGGTTGTTGCTGTTGCGAGGCGCCTCGGTTTGATCGGACGATCCGAGTCCAATGGAGTCATTCGTTGGCTCATTTACACCCCAAAGGGTGGAGAAACGCATTGTTCAGGCATTATAATCCACTTCGTGTGGACCGGCCCTGACGATCCAAGGTACGGTTGCGGCTGTGCCTGAGACATGGGCTAGATTGTCTCGAATTCGGTAAGGACTATCTTTTTCCTTGGTTCATGACGGAAATCCAATTTCCAAATACGTAGACTGTGCGGTTTCGATTGTATATATATTTGGCGACATAGTGGCATGGAACGCTCATGTCGTCTATGATTGATAGTTATGATTTGAAATTGTTTTCAAAACATATAAACACTAGAAATAATATCAAATGCCTTTGTTTTATTCGTATCAAGCATATTTTGGTCGTTATAAGGTAAAAACTCTATCCTCCGGATTGCGTTGCATTGTGTGATGGGAACTGAGTCTTATAATGGCTTCATTTTTTAAAAAAAACATAGCGATGTTTAAAAGAAAGATTTGTTTTAAAGCACGGGCAATCCAATGGAGTAAACCCGTTCCACGAAAGTGGCATGGTCCTGTGATTGGCTAAATTTTATATGTGTTGAGTAGATTTCTCATACCAGTCCCATGACTGACTCGTAGTATGTTTCACTCTCAAACTCGGGTGCCCCTTTTTCTACACGGGCAGCCTTGTATTCAGGTTTAGCTGGTTCTTTCTGGATAGCTGGAGCTGAAAATGGGTTCTATCATTTATCTCTTTTTATGCTGTTCAGCTCCTATTGTACATATTATGTTTGTTTTCCGCTGTAGACATTTATGTATAGCTGAACTGTATTTGTACTAAGTAAGATCCTGTATACTGTGTAACTCTGCTGGTTGCTTTTATCCAGTATATTCTATTGTTTATTATCTGTTTCTGTGTTATATTCCAAAGATAACCCTTGCCACCGTCAGTACGGGGTTTGGGGTCGTCTCATTTGGTATCAGAGCCTTGGTTAAGCTTAGTTCTGGAATATAACATTTGAACGAACTCGTCAGAAATAGAACCAGTAGTGTTCTAGGATGGGTTACTCTATACAGATAGGATCAGCAATATCCTAGTATGAGTAAAGCAGAATGAAATTACACCTCGATAGACACATTTACATTCAAGTATTTGTCTATACATTTTGAAATATCTTTTCTGTTGACCTGACACTTTGTCTGCTAATTGCAGACGCACTAGAAAATGAGTGACAGGAACAGAAGAAATAATCGTAATGCTCGACCAGCTAATGAGCCGGATGTGCTCCCACAGCCAGAATCCGATATAGAAGTTCTATTCAAGAGATTTCGAAATCTGGGTGGATCGCCATTCTTAGGCAAGGAGTCCATTATGGAAACACAAGCTTGGATTCATTCTACAGAGAAAATCTTTGAGGGTTTAAAGCTGAGAGATGATCAGAAAAGATTACTGGCGTCTTGGGCACTCAAAGAAGAAGCTTTGTTTTGGTGGGATTCAATTATTAAAGATAATCCAGAAGGTGATATCACCTGGGACAGATTCAAAGTGATTTTCTTAGAAAGATTTACTCCTCTCGAAGCAACTGAGAGATTATGTGACGAATTTTCTTATCTAATACAAGGTTATATGACCATCCCAGAATATCATAAGAAATTCAACGAACTTTCTCACCTTGCTCCTCATCTGATTCAAGATCCAAAGAGGAAAAATCTAAGATTTATTCATGGCCTACAAAGGAGGTATCAGAATAGTGTAATGAGGAACGTAAAACTTCCTTTCTCGGAAATGATATACATGGCTTATCAGTATGAAGATCTCCATAGGAAAGGAATGTTGCGCGACGAAGAAGAAGTTTGTTGTAGTGACAAAGAGGAGTCTGAAACTGATCGTCCAGAGGCCAATATGATGTCTGAGGTCAGTAACAAACCCAAAGTCAATCAGAAGAGGGCCAGATCTGGAAAAGAACCAGTAACATCGGCCATATGCAATAACTGCCATAAACAAGGACATTTGCAAGGAAAATGCAAATCTCTGAAGAAACAAAAGAATGATGGGTCTGAATCCGGCAAGAAGCTCGAGGAAAGTAAAAGATGCAATCAATGCCATCGGTTTGGTCATGTAAAACAAGAATGCCGGCTGTTAAAGACAACCGAAGAAGCTCAGGTAAATGAAATAGCCGAAGAGCCTACATTTTCGTCTGCTCAAGAAAGGCCCGATGTTTTAGAAGGCACGCTAACTGTCAAAGACATCCCATTTAAAGTACTGTTTGACACAGGCGCGTCACGAAGTTTCATTGCCAAAGATGCAGCTAAGAAACTGGATTTAAATTTGAAAAAGCTCAAGGAACCAATGACTGTCCAGAATCCGGTTGGGGGTTCCATTGATCTCAGTTGGGTTTGTGGAGTCCCAGTTTCTTTCTCTCGTTATCGGTTTCCTACCATCGCAGTCGTCATGAATTTTAATGAATTCGATCTTATTCTGGGATTGGATTGGCTAACCAAATATGAAGCAGAAGTTAGATGCGCCGAAAGAGTTGTTAGGGCTAAGATTAAATCAGGAAATTATATAACCATCCCCTATGAAGGTCAGAAATCTAATAGAAAGGACTTCTGGGTAGCTTTGAATGTTTCTCCAGCTCAAATAGAAAATGTCCCTGAAGTCAGAGAGAATATTCCCGACTTAGTGAAAGATATTCCTGTCGTCAAGAACTATGCGGATGTGTTCGAGGAAGTTGTTCGCTTACCTCCGCAGAGAGAAATAGATTTCAAAATTGCTTTAATTCCGAATGCAAGGCCGGTAGTTCACGCTATTCGAAGAATGTCCTTGAAAGAGAAGGAGGAATTAGACAATCAAACACGACAACTAGTATGGAAAGGTCTGATCAGGCCTAGTTTCTCTGATTGGGGTGCAACAGTGGTATTTGTCCCAAAATCTGACGGTACTCTACGGCTATGCGTGGACTATCGTGATCTGAAAAAGCAGACAATAAAGAACAAGTATCCATTGCCCCGGATTGATGATTTGTTGGATCGATTAAATGGAGCACAAGTATTTTCACGAATGGACCTAGCTACAAGTTTCCATCAACTTCGAATTGCCGAAGAGTGTGTTCCAATGACAGCATTCAGAGGTACCGACTTATTCTATGAGTGGTTAGTAATGTCGTTCGGCTTATGTAACGCTCCAGCTTACTTCGTCGATCTGATGAACAGAGTATTCAGAGGAGTTTTGAATATATTTGTTTTGGTTTTTATTGACGATATTTTAATCTTCTCTAAATCAAAAGCCGAACATGAAAAACATCTGGAACAAGTTCTAGAAATTCTGAGACGGAATGTATTAAAAGCCAAATTTTCCAAATGTATATTCTGGCAAGATGAAGTAAAATTTCTAGGCCACGTCGTATCAAAAGAAGGAATCGCTGTGGATCCAAGTAAAATCACAGCTATTCAGAACTGGAAACAGCCCAGTACCCCCACTGAAGTCCGCAGTTTTCTCGGATTGGCTAGCTATTACCGAAAGTTCGTTAAAAACTTTTCGAAGATATCTGGTCATTTAACGAAGCTTACAAAGAAGCACTCTAAATTCAAATGGACTCCAGAAAGTGAGGAGGCTTTTGAAGAGCTAAAGTTAAGACTAACGGCTGCTCCAGTGTTAACCATCATCGATGGCAACCAGGATTTGAAAGTCTGGACTGATGCTTCCAGAGAAGGCCTTGGCGCAGTGTTAATGCAAAGAGGCCAAGTGATTGCTTATGCTAGCCGTCAACTGAAGCCGCACGAGAAGAACTACGTAACTCATGATCTTGAGTTATTGGCTATAGTATTTGCCTTGAAAATCTGGAGGCACTATCTTCTGGGTGAGAGATTTGAACTGTTTACAGATCACCAGTCATTAAAGTATCTGTTCACTCAGAAAGACCTGAATCTGAGGCAGCAACGTTGGCTGGAGTTTCTTGCAGCATATGATTTTGAAATTCTATACACTCCAGGGAAAGCCAATGTCGTGGCCGATGCGTTAAGCCGAAAGAATGAATTAATCGCCAGTTTCATCATTGCGACTTCGTTGATTGATAAGATATCGGCTCTCCAAGAAGACGACCAATTTATCAAAGGAATGAGTCAGCGAATTCGTGAAGGCAATGCTTCGGATTTCCAGCTAGACAGCGAAGGGATTCTGAGGTTAGAAGGACGAATTTGTGTCCCAGAAATTCCTGAACTCAGAAGAGATGTGCTTGATGAATGCCACAAATCTAAGCTCAGTATCCATCCGGGTGTGAATAAAATGTATAACGATATCAAACGCACATTCTGGTGGAGGTCGTTAAAAAGAGACATCTCGATATATGTTAGTCGATGCCCTACTTGCCAACTAGTCAAAAGCGATCAACAGAAATTGGCTGGATTATTACAACCACTGGAAGTTCCTGGTTGGAAGTGGGAGCATATCTCCATGGATTTCATTGATGGCCTGCCCAGAACCAGAAAAGGGAATGACAGTATTTGGGTGATCGTAGATCGCTTCACGAAGACCGCCCATTTCATACTTGCCAGATCAAACAGAACTGCTCAGAGTCTGGCGCAGATATACTTCAGGGAAATAGTTAGACTACATGGAGTGCCGCTCAGTATAGTCAGTGATAGAGATACAATATTTACTAGTAAATTCTGGGAGGCATTTCAAGTCGAGCTGGGAACGAAGTTGAACTTGAGCACCGCTTATCATCCTCAGACAGACGGACAGACTGAGAGGGTGAATCGCATTTTAGAAGATCTATTGCGGGCTTGTGTTATAGATTTCGGTGGATCATGGGAAGACCATCTGCATTTGGCTGAATTCTCATATAACAACAGCTACCAGGCGAGTCTGACAATGTCGCCATTCAAAGCATTGTATGGTAGACCGTGCCGATCTCCTGCTTGTTGGGTCGAGCCAGGAAATAGACTTGTGTTGGGTCCAAATATGATTCGAGAAGCCGCCGATAAAGTCGATTTTATTAAGAAGCGATTACTCGCCGCTCAAAGCCGACAAAAGAGCTATGCCGATAGGAGAAGAAGAGATATATCCTTTGAAGTTGGCGACTATGTATATTTGAAAGTATCGCCGATGAGAGGAGTTATCCGGTTCGGTAAAACTGGAAAGTTGGCGCCCAAATTCATTGGTCCGTTTCCTATTCTGGAACAGATCGGAACTCTCGCATATAGGGTCAAACTTCCTGATTGGTTGCCTGGGGTTCATGATGTATTTCATATATCTCAACTTCGAAAGCACGTTCATGATCCAGGCTTGATCGTGGAAGAAGCGGCTCAACAGGACATTGAAATTACCCCCGAATTAGCTGTGAGAAGAGAGCCGCTAAAGATTATCGGTAAAGAAACCAAAGAGCTGAGGAACAAGAAGGTTCACTTAGTCAAAGTGCAATAGAGTGGAGATCCGCGAGATTGTACTTGGGAAACTGAGGAGAGCATTCGGAAGGCCTATCCCAGATGCCGAGTAGATATCTCTGATTGACTCCGGTGCAAGGTACATTTACCCTACTTTGCATTACCATATAATTCTCTACTCTATTGTTATTTTCTTTCCATGGATGTGAACTTTTAAACTCTATAGTCTGAATGATTTTGAAAGGAAATAGAAATTAATTTGTATGGTTTTGAAAGGGTGGAAACAATTGGATTGGTTGTTGCGTTGTGTAATCGTAGATTTATCAAACCACTTTCGACTTTGTTCCTTTTCGGGGACGAAAAGTTTTAAGTGGGGGAGATTGTAACGACCCAGAAAATCTGAACCAATTTAAAATTTTTAAATTGGCTAAAATAATGGATTTTAAATATTTAAAATAAATATTTTAAATAATGGAAATGAAAAGTGAGTTTGAATCGACAATTGAAAACGAATATAATTAATTACAATTATAAACAAGGCTTGAAAAGGCGCTGCAGTTTCAAAAATTGAATTCAAACTTTGTCGGACTGTACCGGGTGCAAAACAAAACGAATTTTAGTGAAACCAAAAATATTTAAATCTGTTAGTGAATACCTTTCTAACGAATCTGAAAAATCGAATTTTCATAGCGGAAAGCAAAAGTTATGGCCGAATGAATTTTCAGAAAGGTCGCTATGAAATTTATATAGCCCGTGAAAATGGCCATTTTGCATATGACCTCGGAATTCGACAAAACCACTTTTGTTGGATCCGGGATGTGAAGTTATTGCTAGGTTTCAATTTTCATAAATTTTGAAGCTAGTATGTGAGCGTGGAAAAGGAAAATGTGTTTTGGTCAATTATAGTTAAATTGGATTGACCAAAAATGGGCCTTTTTGCAAATGGTCTCAGAATTCGACGAAACTAGTTTTGTTGGGACCGTATCGTCAAAACATAGCTAGATTTATTTTTCTGGAATTTTTCGAATCAGTTTGTGGCCCTGGCAAATTGAAATGCACGTTCAAATCAAATATTAAATGTTTTATATTTTAATTTGAAGGAAAACTGACTGAAACAGTCGAATGGGCCTACGAAACATATCCCATTGTGTTCGGAATGGGGGTAAAACGCTAGGGACGACAGTCGTTGGGTTTGGATTGGGGTTCGCAGGAGGCAAGGGGTATTTTCGGATTTTAAAACATTATAAATAAATAAAAACCTATTGGGCCACGTCAGCACCCCCCCCATCTTCTCTCTCCCCCCCCCCCCCCCCCCCCTCATCGCGATTAACGGCGATAAGCCTTCGCCATTTCCCGATCAAATCCCGATCGCCACAGCCACTTTCAGCACCTCCGCCTGTTGAACTTTCGGAAGCCCTCTCCTCCGCCTTCAAATCCGACCCCGCCACGCCCCCTGTCGCCTCGCCATCGTCGAGCAAAACCCCTCGGAAGTCGCGCCCTTTGAAGGCCCGCCACCGCTCAGATCGGAGTTCGAACCCGACGTGGCGCACCTGCGTGGGAAGCTCTCTCGTAGCTCTAGGCCGTGGTACCCTCCGATTGTCTCCACGCTGCTCGGTTTTCGCGAATTCTTCAACCCTAAATTTGAACCTTCAAAGGAGGTATACGGTTTATATTATTTAAACTGATTTTGACAGTTTTAAAGTGTTGCAAACTTTGAAAAATCATATCTTTATCATTCGTTAACGAAATTCGATGAAATAGGAAATATCATGACCGTGTGGACGCCTTCTACATTCTAGAAGAGACCGCATATTTTTCTGAGCATTCTGCTAGTTTTGGTGGAGTGGAACCCAATGTGAGATTTCTAAATTATAAACAATATGGAAAACGACGATGTATAAATTATATAGTCGATGTATGAGTTATATAAGCGTTGTACACCTCTTGTATAAGCGTTGTATAAGTTGTATGTTCGATTTATAAGTTATATATGCGTTGTAAAAATTATATATGTGTTGAAATAAAAGTGAATTGCGATATATATATATACGCCCCTCGTCCACAAACCATGGACGATATTTATTGATTGTGATTGGTGTGAAAATTTGATTGATAGCGAATGGTTGTTTGGGATTGTTTGTGGTTGATATTGATTGATTGTGGTTGAAAAATACCCGTTTGTGGTTGAAAAATATTTGGTTGAAACCACATAGGATTAGATTGTGGAAATGAAATAAATATATACATGCCGCCTGCGTGCGAACTGGATGCATGATCCCCATTGACAAAAACCGCGAGGTTTTAAGGTAGAGCAAGGAGCCGTACTAGGGACGGTCCCGGTTTTAACTACCCTGCCGTTATGCTGCCGAAATTTTGAATAATATTCATGTGTTTGAATTATTTTCATTTGCTAAAACTATATTTATTCATTGAATAGAAAACCTTCATGTGTTGAATCGATATTCATTCGTTGATTAGAAATTCGTGTGTTGAATGGTATTCGCGTTTTAAATATATAAAAATCACATTTTTATCTATATATAGAAACTATAGAAAACCTTCATGTGTTGAATCGATATTCATTCGTTGAATTGAAATTCATGTGTTGAATGGTATTCATATTTTGAAATAAATTGTTTGATAATAAAAAAATCACCTTTTATCGACTATATGAACTGTGTAAAATAATCTCATTTTGAAAGAAATTGTTTTATAAGAAAAATCCTATTTTTATCACCTATATATACACTATATAAAATAATAGTGTTTTGAAATGAATTGTTTTACAATAAAAAAATCACATTTTTATTATATACATGAATCATTGAAATGTGAAGTGTTAAAAATAGCCACTCGTTCAAATTAACATATATGAGTTGAAATATTCATTAATTAGCTAATGATATGATTTTTGCCTATACATGCAACGTTAGAATGAATGGTGTTTTTTAAACCAAACGGAATCAAATATGAAGTTGAAGGGAAAATGATAAATGATAAGAACTGTATATATGTACATGCATATTTATTGAACAGGTTATAGCAAAGGGGCTAGAGAAGAGGAATAAAATTTTGTGCCCGACAAATAGGTACACATTACTGTTTTGTTTGGGTGATGATTTTATGAGCCTGTTGGCTAGCCGCTTGGCTTTTTCTTTTTCTTTTTGACATGAGACGCCCGTGTGGCTATTTGGGAATTTTCCCAGCCCCTCCCGTACAAAGGAGGTTATGGCGAAATTTTCCAAAATTTTAAGGCGTTAGTGAAATATTTGAAGTAAAAACGATATTGAAATTGTTGCATGAACTATATTTATATAAATATATAAATATAAATAAAATTAAAATGAAACGTGGCCGTGCAGTTCGCGTTTTGAAACCGTGATTTCAAACAACTAGTACGGGAAATCCAACCATTGGATTTTCCCGAAACCACAACCGTCGGGTTCGCCTTGGAAATCTCTTTCCAACGGCACCAACCTTGTAAAAATCCAACGGTTGGATTGTCTGGAATGTTTAATTCAAATCTGAAGAAAAACAGCGCCAGAAACGATTATATATATATATATAATTATATTAAATCGAATAACGATGCTGTAGTTCGTATTTTGAAATCGAAACTTCAAACGATTGTACCGGGAGATCCGATCGTCGAATTTTCCCGAAACTGGAACCGTTTGATTCGTTTTGAAAAGACCTTTCTAACGATGTAAATTTTGTAAAAATCCAACGGTTAGATTTTCAGATATGTGTAAATCAAATCTGAAGAAAAACAGCGCCACGGCCGCATTATGGCCCGAAGCGTCGTTTTGAATAAATTGGCTATTTTAAAATAAATAAAAATAGCGATAAATCATTATAAAATATCATAAACGGTATGGAATGGAAATAAACTGAATTTGCTTGATTTATGTGGTATTTGATGGTCGAATGTGTTTGGTGTGAAAATTACATTAAAGAACAAAATTGGTGTTGTCGAATGATTTAACCATTGAAACAAATTGATTTGAAATTCTAAATATACGTGAATTATTTGAAAAAGCCGAGTTAATTCTCATTTCGAATAATTGACCGACGATTGAAATTCGAAGATGAAGACGGTGGTCGAAGACCGGAGATCTTCACCTCGTTTGGATGGTAACCGAGGTCCTGATTGGGAGGCATCCCGAAATATGGATAATGAGTGGTGATCGTCCAGACGTACGTGGTGATCGATGGGTTTGCGAGGTATTTAGTGCCTCCGGTTTCGTTCAGACCCAGAACGGACTTGTAAATGGACTGTGTGTCTGACATTGGATCTTATTCTGTGTTGATTGATCTCTATTAAATATACATCTGTTTGGCGGTGGAGAATTTATTCTTTCGCTTAACGCCCTTCTCTGAGACGCATGAGCTCAGAGGTTGTATATCGATGGACATCAGTCGCATGGCATGAATTGCCTGTGTGGCATGCTAAGATGCAGTGATTAGGGCTTCTGTTGAAAAGCAAAGTCTTGTGGTGATGACCAAAGCACCGCCTGTGTGGCGTAGCTTTGTGTATAACGTGAAATCGCGAGCCTCACACCCCGGTATGAACCAGAAACGAGAGCAGGACCTCAGGGGGGACGTGCGTTTTCTTTCTAGCAAGGGTGGTGTCAGTGACCTACCAGCCCTGACATTTATATACTTTTCACCTATGTGGTTGTTGCTGTTGCGAGGCGCCTCGGTTTGATCGGACGATCCGGGTCCGATGGAGTCATTCGTTGGCTCATTTACACCCCAAAGTGTGGTGAAACGCATTGTTCAGGCATTATAATCCACTTCGTGTGGACCGGCCCTGACGATCCAAGGTACGGTTGCGGCTGTGCCTGAGACATGGGCTAGATTGTCTCGAATTCGGTAAGGACTATCTTTTGCCTTGGTTCATGACGGAAATCCAATTTCCAAATACGTAGACTGTGCGGTTTCGATTGTATATATATTTGGCAACATAGTGGCATGGGACGCTCATGTCGTCTATGATTGATAGTTATGATTTGAAATTGTTTTCAAAACATATAAACACTAGCAATAATATCAAATGCCTTTGTTTTATTCGTATCAAGCATATTTTGTCCGTTATAAGGTAAAAACTCTATCCTCCGGTTTGTGTTGCATTGTGTGATGGGAACTGAGTCTTATAATGGCTTCATTTTTATAAAAAAACATAGCGATGTTTAAAAGAAAGAATTGTTTTAAATCACGGGCAATCCAATGGAGTAAACCCGTTCCACGAAAGTGGCGTGGTCCTGTGATTGGCCAAATTATATATGTGTTGAGTAGATTTCTCATACCAGTCCCATGACTGACTCGTAGTTTGTTTCACTCTCAAACTCGGGTACCCCTTTTTCTACACGGGCAGCCTTGTATTCAGGTTTAGCTGGTTCTTTCTGGATAGCTGGAGCTGAAGATGGATTCTATCATTTATCTCTTTTTATGCTGTTCAGCTCCTATTGTACATATTATGTTTGTTTTCCACTGTAGACATTTATGTATAGTTGAACTGTATTTGTACTAAGTAAGATCCTGTATACTGTGTAACTCTGATGATTGCTTTTATCCAGTATATTCTATTGTTTATTATCTGTTTCTGTGTTATATTCCAAAGATAACCCTTGCCACCGTCAGTACGGGGTTTGGGGTCGTCTCAAGTTATCAAATCGAATAGATTAAAGGAGTTAATTGAATATAGTTTATTCAAGTAGAGTTAGAGGAGTTATCGAATATACTTTATTCGACAGGAGCTAAGTGAATAGTTAGATTAATCAAAGTGAATTAGTTAAGTTAAACTAAGTGAATTAGTTAAGTGAATTGGTTAAGTTAACCAAAGTGAATTTGTCGAGTTAATCAAAGTGATTAGTTCAGTTAATCGAGTTGAATTTGTCAGTCGAGTTAATAAATGGAGTTAGTCAAACCAAGTAAAACCAGTTAGAGTTAATTATTTCAGGTTGACCAGTTAGAGTTAATCAATCAGAGTTAATCAAATAGAGTTAAATAAAATTAGAACTGACTAGAGATTAGTAAATTGAATGGTTTTCTAAGTGTCTATCTGATGTTGGTTTCGGCCTTCGGGATTTATACTTAGGGAATTGTTCTCATACTAGTTCACAGTCAGGGACTGATAGTTGGGGAAGAGTAGTGATTTGTAAATAAGCAAATGGAAAACGTTTTCCAGTGTTAATAACATATATTTTCTAAACATAGAAAATAAGGCAATGTGAATATATATAGATATATGTTGATGATTTACCGATATAATTTCCATCTGCAAATAATATCGTTGTTTGCACACTTGTTTTTCTTAGATGGTTAAATCACAGACTATCGAAGTTTTGACCATTTTAACGTTGTTAATATGGAGAGACCGGTTGGATTATTATCCAAAGAACCACTCTGTATTGGCATAAGCGTTGCGAATCATTTATGCCAAAGATAATTGAAGACGGAGTAAAGTGCAAGGGCTGTTGTATAAGTCTTAGATAACAGTGACTAAGATGGATATACTGAATAGTGCCTTCGGTTTGTCCAGTCCCAGGACAACTTGTATGGACGAAGGTCTGACAGAGTATATCCAATAGATCGCGTAAGTTGATCTGTTCAAACGTATTCACGTTTGGTGGCGGAGGAATTCGTTTCTCTTAGCTGTATACCTGTGTTATTTTTGGATAGGTCAATTTGTGATTTGGCGGGTATGACGATGTGACATTTTAAGTGAATGAAGATGGATGTCTGACAGAGTATTTCCAGAAAGGTCACGTACATTGATTTCTTCAACCGTACCAAGAGTGGAAGCGGAGAAGGAAACTTCTTTTAGCTGACACGTAATGTACTGTTGTAAACGTCAATTAGTGATTTCGATGGATTTGACAATGTAGCATTCGAAGTGAATCTGATTAATGATAAAGCGTAGCTTCTAGCCTCATCAACCGGTAAATGACAGAAATCGGGCAGGCAGCATGGCTAAGTCGGTCGCACCGAAGTAGGGTGTATAATCACCTATCTAGAGAATATTCATTTGTTTCTTAAATCTATCAATGCTGTCCCATATATATACGGGAACGGTTGTTGATCCCAACCGTTGGTGATGTACATTCGATACACTCAAGCGAAATGAGTGGTCGGTCATGTGTGGCTGAGTTACAAGATGTTCTTGTTGAACTCCAGTGTATTGTTCCTAGAGTACACTGATCGGAAGGTGGTTCCATACCTTGTCATAGTTGGAAATCCATTACCCAATACATGCTTGCGGTTTTGATTGTATACTATATATGTAGAACGTGAGATGAAAGCGTTTCTGCTAGATGATTAATATATTGTGGTTTGATAGACATTATGATAATATCAAAGGTTTTGATATAAAGATATTTTGGATTCTCATAAAGGAAAAAACCCATTCCGTTCTGTGGCGTGGTCTTATGAGATATCGTTTACTTGTTCATATATCTGTTTAAACTGTTTTACTCATACCAGTCCCATGACTGACCCGGAGTTTATTTGTTTTGTTTTCCCTAAACTCTTGGGTGCCTAATTTTGTACGGGCAGTCAAGTAGTCAGGAATTTACAGATATACTGGAAGAGCGTGGAGCAGGAGGCTTCAGGATTATATAGCTATAGTATTTCTGCTGTGTTGTAAGTGCTGTACTCTGATAAGTGCTATTGTATACATAACTGTTATATTTCAAAGTTATGTTATCTATTATATGTTATTCGTTCCGCTGTGAGGTTCGTGTTACTCTGATGTTGTGTTCTTCTTCTTCTTCTATTCTCAGTTTCTATCTTATCTATTCTCACCTTCTAATTTCTTTCATTAATTACCGGGATTTTTCGATGTTTTGGTTATCGACATCGAGCTTATGTCGATAACCAAAGTCGCCGAAAATCTGGATCGTTACACCCTTTGATCACATTCATTCGATGCAGCGGTTTGGTTACAATTAAATTAAGCAGTGTTTAATTTAACTGTGAATTCCTGCTATCCCCGATTCTGTCCAAAATAGTTCCATACAGTTGCATTCATCACCATGATTCTGGTGCCACTTCTCTCATTCCATTCTAATAATCACCAAAAGAATTTATCTACGTTATAGTACACGATTTACTTAATTAATTAATTTAACATCTTAATTAAACAGTTCATAAATTTAATTACTTAACTTAGTATGTAAAAGCCGGCGGATCACTTCTATTCAAATACTGCTGCAGCGTTTCTTTGATTTCTATTTGTTTCCAAACCAACCTCTTTTTTAGTCCCATTGCCCTGTACATCATTAGCCAACGCTGCTTCAAACTTCTTCACACTAAAACCAAATATGCTCGGCCTTCCTAAAAACCCAAATTACTCCAAACAAAACGTGTTTCTTCCATTGATGCAGTATGACTTCTTCTTCATGTAAAAACCCCATTTTGATTCTTCACGTTCAAACAATTCTCCCCTTTTTGTTTCACTGTTGCTCAGAAAAACAAAAATCCATGCAAGCCTTGTGTTTAAAACTTGCACCATTTATTTCTTTTCATAGTTGTGTTTAGCCCATCGTCCAGAAGAACCAAGGCACCTTATTACTGTTATGAGAATGCTGCTGCTACTCTTCTTGTTTAAAACTACTCCTCAATGTTCAAAACAAACTACTTCCGGTTCCAATACATATGCACCCTGCTTCGCTTCTTTGCCATTCTATCTATTGTGTCCGATTCTTCCTTTGAATTAATGCCATTCGAATATGCCACATTACTATTCACGTGTTGACCCAACACAGACTGACACTTCAACTTTGGAAAACAGTCTCTGTCCCCCTTTTCCACTTTGGCCTTTCCATCGTTCCCAACACTTCTTTAAAAGCGAGAATTTCTTCTTCCTTTTTGATCCTTCACATGTAACCGCTTTTGTCTCTTTCCCATTCTCAATAGCTTCTGCATCCAATAAAACATTACCAACTCCATTGTTTACTTCATACTATTTAAAACAATACCCTCCCTTTCAAATATTGAATCAGCCCATCCTTCACGTCACGATGTTGCGCCATGCTCCTTCGACCGGCGTGCCATCAGAGACCGGCGCTCCATTCGCCTCAGCCTCCCCTACCAACGCGCCAAACCCTTTGCCACTCGGTGCCACATCTTGCTCTAGAACCATGCTCGACAGTCACGGTTTTTGAGCCAAACTCTGGCCATTTAAGTCCATCAACGGTGATCTTCACCATCCATCGTCTAGCTCTCGAGGAGCAGATCCTTATTGTAGTTAATTTTTTGGGTGATTGATCGATGGATTTGGAGTTTGATGAGGTGGAGATTCGTGAGTTTTAGTTCGTTCATTCTTTAAGGTGGAGGCGTTTTTCCCATTGACCACAAAAAAGGGTTGACTTGCCAATTTAGGTTAACCGCTGTTGCAATGTATTTATAGGGAGAGGAAACTCATTATTATATTATACCATATGCCTTAACCACGCAGCTGTCTATTTCTTTTTTTTAATAAGCATTAGTATTACGTTTTTAGCTGTGTCCTCCTTTCTAGCATGTGCGGATGTAAATTGTTGTGGTAGGCTATACGTTCAGTCACGTCTGTGGTAGGGTTGCCTTAGAAAAGAAAATGTGAAGACTTAAGAGTGAAGCATAGCAGATAGGATAAGGGTGGACTTTGATTTTCTTAGAAACTAAGCTATTCGTGAGTTCCTTTATTACCTGGGGAGGGTTTTATCTACTGTTGGATACATATAGGAATAAGGGTAGGATGTGGACGTGTTTTATTAAGGTAAGCACATAAAATTTTAGTTGCAAGCCATTTTTAAAAGTAGAACATTCCGCAATATAATTTGGTGAACTAAATTCACATTATTAAAACACACAATTTAATAAACTACACGGACTCATATATATGTGTGTGTGTGTTCCGTACCGAAATGATATCCTACCCAACCGTTTCATACTTTACATTTCAATATACTACCCCTATCGTATGCGAAGCATGGACCTCTTACTAGTTTAAGGTATAAATCAATATCCAGGTATTACTGTTCTTCCTCCTCTTCAAAATGCACGCACTAATTCTCACTGCTCCCCTAAAATGAATTCGACCCATCAACCATTGTTCTGGCGACGAGTGCCGCCTCCATTCTTGAACCACCTGAAGATGCCTCATCCCATCCTCGACCAAAACAGACTCACCTACTCCTCATTCTACACGTTATGACGAACGTTGACAACGTAATTCTTTTTATATCATTAAATAAATCAGGATAATATATTAACGAATTTCATAGCGACTATTTGGAAATTTGAATTGGTCATAACTCACAATCTATAAGTCGAAATTTCAATTTTTCTCTTCCATTAGAAAATTATAATCAAATAGATTCAAACGTTTCTGGTTTCGCAGAAATCCGACTTATATCGGATCCAGTATATTCAATTGAAATTCAAAACGTAAATTACGAACTACTATGTCATTTCGAGCTCAATTTATATTATACATAAATCAAACGTTTTAAACTCTGTTATATAAATGAATATACTTCAAATCTATTTAAAAAATCTAAATACATATTTAATATAATAAAACAAATTAAATATCTGACTACCGAAAATACGGGACGTTACATTCCTTCCCCTTAAAAGAATTTCGTCCCTGAAATTACTAAGGTAGGAAAAATGTAATGAACCCATCTATTTTAAAATCCAATTTTTTTTAAAACGAAAACCAATTCTCTATTACAAATAAAACTTTTCAAATAAGCTCTCATATATATACACTCAACTCAATCTAGGGTATTACTAACTTAATCTCTATCGAGTTACGCCACAGAGCCTAGGTTATTACTAAACCAATAGCTCTGATACCACTGTAACGACCTGGGGAGTTCGACGCCTGAATTCCAACAATAATACATAAACGGTATTACTTGCCAGAACTCAAGTATCGAAAACACTAGATAGTTAATGAAAGAATATAAAGGGTGAGATAAGAAAGAAAGAAACATTAGAATAAAAGAAGAAGAACACAACAACAGTAAAGTCTCACATCGCAACGGAATAAAATATAATAGAATTTTGAAACAAAAAAACTTTACTGAGAGTTTGAAATAAAAAAAACTTACAATCATCATAGTACATTAATACATCTAGACAGTTATTTTAATCTGTCCTCATATACAACACACAGCGGAATAATTACTAGATATCATACGTCTGAACTCCTTCAGCTCGTCTCCGGACTTCACATCATCCGATAACCTGAACCTCTACAATCCGGTCTAACCCGAGCATTTAAAAAACGCCGGATTAGTCTGGTGAACCAGAGTGAGAAACACACTAAGTTTAAAAACATCACGCAACTTGATTTTAAGTCAAAACATTTCTTTTTGAAATCATAGCTTATTCTGATATTATGATAGTGTCTAAACACAAATAAATATCAATCTAGCGGAAACGCTTTCATCTCACGCTTCACATGTATAGTATACAATCAAAATCGCGGGCTCTTATTGAAGATTGGATTTCCATCTATGATAAGGTATGGAACCACCTTCCGATAGTGTAACTCTAGAGGCGAATACACTAGGTTCAACATGAACATCTTGCAACCCGGCCACACATGACCGACCACTCATTTCGTTTGAGTGTATCGAATGTATATCACCAACGGTTGGGTGCGACCCACCGTATCGCAATAAGAGACAACATCGAAATAGATTAAAGAAGAAAATGAAATTCTCTAGATAGGTGATTATACACCCTAATTGGAAGCTACCCACTTTGCCATGCTACCTACCTGTTTTTTGTCATTTCCCAGTTGAAGAGGCTTGAGGTTTAACACTACCTTTAAAACATCACATCACCATTCACTTTGAATGTCACATTGTCAGATCCTCTAGATCACTAATTGATGTTCCCAAATATACTTTGCTCGTTAAGCTAAGAGAACAGGCGTTTCTCCACCACTAAAAAAATACATTTGTAAAAATAATGTACGTGATTGTTAAGGAATATTCTGTCAGACATTCGTCCTTACAAGTCATCCAGGTACAGGATGAACCAAAGGCACCCTCCTACCACATCCTAGGTGTCACCCTATAGATTAGTAGCGAGTAGTCCTTGCAATCCATAGATTCCAATCACGACTGAATTACTATCGAAATATCTCTGGCCGCTAAACCAGAGAAATTCAACAAGTGAATCTTCCACTCCTAATGATCAACAGTCTTCAATTTCTAAATCTTCAATAATCATCTACTACGTATTTGCTAGTTCGGAATGGTTTTCGAATATAGATTTGATCCTGGTCTTTCCGTACCAACAATCGTATAGGTCAGATTTGATAGTCGGTTATTTAACTATCAAATAAACAACCGTTCATTCAAAACCCAGCATTATTTAGCCTCTTTAATTAACCCATCATTAATTAAATATTAAATTGTTGATTCGGAAAACATTTCCCTTTCTTATTAGAAATAAGAAAAATCAATTACTGTAACACCCCGTGTATTCTATAACTGTGGAATTAACAAATTAAAGTATAATTAATTTGAAATCAAAGAACTAAGGGAAACGGGATACGCCATTGCGTTCGTCTCGGAAAAATACGCGAAATAGAGTCCGAGTTTTCGAAAAACGGATATCGTATGAAGAAGTTATGGACGAACGAAGTTGGGCGAAAAACCGGAGAAGGGTCAGAATGCACTGGCGCACTTGGGAAGTGCGCCAAAACAAAAATGAACTGGCGCACCTGTGAAGTGCGCCAGTACATTTTTGACCTGGCGCACCTGCCAAGTGCGCCCAGGTCAAAAATGACCTGCTGGCCAGGTCTGGTCTAGCCCTGGCTGGCCAGGTCTGTGTTTGGCCGATTTTCAGAAGCTTGCTTTGTCATTAGGGCTAGGTGGCAGGCTCTAATTGGTCTCTCTTTCGAATGAATGGCTACGATCAATCCAAGCAACATCGATGATCCTAATCAGTTCATAAACTCTATAAAATGACCCTAGACTCTACCTAGGTTTCTTACACAATTCTCTAGCCTCCATTGCTCTCTTCTTCTAATAAAAAAATAAAAATGGCGTCGCTGCTCTGCTGGAATTAAAACTAGAAGATAATCAACATCAGCCTAAGCAACTCAATTCAAACTAGAGATTAAAGTTTTTGCAAAGATTCTACAATAAGTTAAAGTTCTTTCTTTAATCCAATCAAGGCAAGTACAGTTATTTTCCGCTATAAACGTTAATTATAATTTTGATATGTTTTTAATTCTGAATCTGAGATTGTATATATATTCTCTTCTGTCAGATTTGTTTTTCTGTGACTGTTCTGTATCCCTTTTCTTCTTTTCTGTTTTTATAGCCAGGCTACCACGAGCCTGTGCCTAATCTCATATGAGATGAACGTATGAACGCAAATTTTGGGATAAATAATGAATGATGCGAAATTTGACAAGACTAAATTGAATGTATGACTGTAGGTCTGAGGCATAAAATATATTGGACATATGCATAAATTTGACTATGAACATATAATTTATGCATGTTGTATGCATAGTTATGTTGTAGTTTAGAACTGTAATTAATGAGCATATGTTGTAAACTAGATTTGGATCTATGCATATTCTATGATAGAAGAAAAGAGGAACCATTGTAAGATTACATATGATTTGAGACTTTGGACAAAATGCATATAAAAGTCAAGATATGATTTTTAGAAGATATGATTTAAAGATTTATATTATTGGGTATAGTTTGCATAATAATTCATGACTCATAAAGAAGAAAATATGGAAACTTAGGTGTAAAGATTTACATTAATTAGGATATCTATTATTGTGATTACACCTAAATAGGGATTTTTAGATATATGGCATGCATTGAAATTAATGGTTATATTTGGTATAATTTATATGTGAATCTGCTATAGAATGCTAGTTTAACCAAAATTGGAACATATGTTATAGGGTAAATTATGTCCATATTCTGCGCTATGTAAATGTATGCAAACATGGAAGTATATGATGATATTGTGAATCATGACAATTATTTAGGCATATGAATTTAGGCCTAATTTATGTTTAGGCAAGGCATGTAAATAGAACATTTAGAAATATTAAACCTGCTAAATCTGTCATCTACTGAATCCGTTGAAAATGCCTATTTTGCTAATTTGCTAAGTTGCCTAAAACTGCTAGTTCTGTTATATTGCCTAGACTGCTAATTAGATTGAAATGCCAAATCTGTTAAATTTGTCTGTTGAGATGCCTAACCTGTTATATGCCAAAATCCGCTAAGTTGCTAAAGCTATTAAATCCGTTAAGTCATATAAAATCTGTTATCTGCTATGTTGATATAATCATCCTGTTATTGATATAATCTGAATTGGCATATATATTGGGTGTGCGCATAAACGGTAAATTATTAATTAATTGGCCGCAAAGATAAACATGGCTAACTCGAGGTTAGAATGAGTTTGCGGCGTAAATCTGCCCGGAACCGCCCGGCACATCCAGTGGCCGCAAACAATAGGTTCTAATGTGAGAAGTTAGTCATAACATGCATAAGACACGAGGTTAGGTCTGGCTTGTGGCAGAAGTCTGCCCGGAACCGCCCGGCATATCCAGCGGCCACAAGCTACCGACCTAATGTGAGAGGTCTGTGCATTAATAATTAATTAATGCAAATCTAAGATAAGAATGACGTCTAAAACGTATTGGGGGGAAAATAGGGTTAAACCAAAGGGATTAATAGATGTAGTAAAACCCGTCCATGAATCTGTAGGCCCAATACAAAGTTAGACAAATCTGAAAAATCTGTACATCTGATCTGTTAGTCCGAAAACTTGTTAACTTAATTTGTGAATTAGTAAATCTGAATTCTGTATGTCTGAACTTGTAAACAAGTTAATCTGAAATCTGTTAGTCTGGGGACACAAGGTTAGGAGGGGAATTACTTGTGTCATCTGTTGTTTGGGACCCATATTAGTCAGTAACCCTTTCTGGTATCAAAACTTTGACCCAACAGTAAGTAGGGTCCGGGCACGCTTACTGAACTAATTATAAGAGGTTCATTCTGATAATGGCGAGGGGTCTTGATGGTGAGTTCCAACCGGGTCATGTGCGTGCATGTATCCCGGTCTGCCTCTGAGGATGTAAGACGCCGTGACATCTGTAAATAGGTCTGTGCCAATTGGTTGTCACTTTAGGGAGTGATACACCCTACTGTGGGGCCGACACAGGATATTTATGTATTAGGGAGCCGATCGCTTGGGGTAGGGTTTTAGGTTACGCTTAGTTCTGTCTGTTTCTGTTGGTACCGTCTTTTTTTGTTGGGTGGTAACACCTGTCTGTTTCTGTGTGGTACCGTCTGTTCGGGTGGTAAAGGCCCATTACTAGTGTACACCTAATTCCACATTCTGTTTCCATAGGGATAAATATGTTTCTTCTTCTGTCTGTTCCTGATCGGGTAGTAAAGGCCCATTATTAGCATTCTGTTTCTGTTAAAGTATTCTGTACCCGTTCCTGCTTCAATTTAGACATTAGGGTGACACCTAATTCTGCTATACTAGTATTAGTGCAGAGAAGTGTAAAACAATAGTTTATGTCATTCTGTTTTTCTGTTATATCTGCTACACCTGTTATAGTTATCTCACATCCAGTTTTATGTTCATATCATATTATTATTATCTGTTCATATGCTGAAAGTCACTGGACTTGCCAGACTTTTTGTCTGACCCTTGTTGTTTCGCCTCCTTTCTTCCGTTTCCCCCCCAGGTTATCCAAGGAGGGAAATACTTTAGCTTGATCCGGATTTCTCTTTGCTTGAAGTGCTTAAAGTATGGCTTGGCTCTGTATAGCTTCCGTTCCATGGGGATTATGATTTTAAACTATGCATTTTGAAGGCTTTTGTACAAGACTGATATTTTGTACTTGAATTCTGAAATTGAAAGAATGTAACCATATTAATTTCTGTTTCCGCTGTAATAAAGTTAAAAAATTTCAAGTACTGTTTTATCTGTCTTGTAGTTTCTGTTCTGTTTACTAAAATGCTCCACCAAAGTTAAGGCATTCCCTTTGTGAGTGACCTTAACGGAGGTGGGGTGTTTCATTTGGTATCAGAGCTGAAGGTTACCAGATTGGGTAAAGTTTTTGAAAACTGTTTTCAAAAAGGTTTTGAAAAGAAGTATTTTCAAAAATAAAGCTTATTTTGAAAAACATGATCCCCAAAAGCCATATATCTTTCTTTCAGTCCTTTTTGTATTGAACCTTTCCTTTTTCGTTCCAGCATGTCTGAAGCATCTGAGATACCAGAGGGTGTTCATGTACCCGGTTGGTTTCGTCAATATCTTGAGGCTAGGACCGCCGCTGCAGGTCCAGCAAATGATCCCCCTCCTCCACTCCCTCCTCGTGCAATTGCTTTCTCAAAGATCTGTAGAGATTTTAGGGCCATGGGTGGGAAGGATTTCAAAGGAACTGAATCATTCGTAGAAGCAAGGAATTGGCTCAAAGAAACTGAGGATCTATTCGTTATCTTCGAGGTGGACGATAGGCAGAAGGTACAGTTGGCAGTATGGCTGCTCAAAGACGAAGCTTCCTACTGGTGGGAAGTCACTAACGCCGAGAGGCCGGTTGAGACATGGATGGATTTCAGAACAAGGTTTGAGACGAAATTCCTCTCGCAAGCTGAACGAAGTTTACAATTGGAAAAGTTCTTGTCTCTTAAGCAAGGAAGTATGACGTTCAAGGAATACGTCAACCAGTTCAACCAACTAGCAAGATTCGGATTGGATTTAGTCAACACTCAGCATAAAAAGGCTCTTCGCTTTGTTAAAGGATTGAATGAGCCACTGCACAGCCTAGCCATGACCCATGTACCCATGGGACCAACTTACGAGAAATTGGTGGATATGGCACTACTGCACGAGGAAGACAAGGGCCCGAAAGAGACAAAGAAGGAAGAACCACAGAATAAGAAAGCGGGGCCCAAAAAGGAAACACAAAAGAAGGATGAGAAGTCTGAAGATAAGAAGGGGAAAAAGTGCTTTACTTGTGGGAGCTCAACTCATCTGAACAAGGATTGCAGAAAAAGGAAGGGCGCTTGCTTCAACTGTGGGGAGATGGGACACTTCACTAGGGACTGCCCGAAGAGACGAAGACAAGGAGGGCAGGCGAACACTCTTGAGGCTAGTGGCTAGGATAGAAATAGGAAAATTTCTATAGTAGGTTTAATTTCTTTATCTGATTATGGAGTTAATACTTTTTCTGATTCTGGTATTTTGATTTTGTAATCGATACTCTGCACTTTAATACTAGTATTATTTCTGAATTCCGCTGTAGACTCAGACCCATAAGGGTTATGGATCATCTGTTTGGGATTGGGGTTTGAGGGATATCTGTGTTAGGCGTCAAGTATGACGCAAACATTCTGAGTTTTCGTGGGGTATGATTTTATCATGCTTAACTTCCTAAGAATCATTAGGGAACCTGATCTGTACCAGTAGTCTGTAAATATCTAAATACTTTTGATAGGATTTCCAGTTTTGACATATTCTAAAGAAGGTAATCCTCTGGGTGTCAATTTGATGTTGGTTTCGGTCTTTGGGGCCGATACTTAGGACCCGTGTCTAATGGGAACCAAATTTTTGTTCCATCTGTACTTGCTTCCATCATTCGACTGTATCCTATCGATCGAATATTTGAACTTTAGGTAGAAACTAATGGGTGTAAACATGTGTTTGAGACATGTTATGTTTGATGGTTGCAAGTGTATGCAAGTGGTTGCTAGTGGTTGCCCGTGGATGCATATACACACACTAGGCACTAGATCGGCTCGAAAACACTCTCATACTGCATATGGATGGGTGAGCATTTTTCAATTCTTGTGGATGCAAAATGGTTGATTCAGCACATGGATGTTGCATTTGAGTGAATGATTGTGCACTCATATAGAAATAATATATATCATCAGAATTCTATTGCATACATGTTGGACTCATGGCACTGACATAATTCGCATTAAGGAGGTCAACTGAATCAGTAGACCGCCTGATCTTTGCATTAGGTAAGGAACATATACACACACTTTTGCATATGTTCATACAACATTAGAAGTTTTCTAAGGACAATGGATGCTTGTGGATGATGGTTGAGTAGATGGGTGATTGGATGGTAGGACACATTCTTCTTAACTTGAAAATTTCGGGGACGAAATCCTTTTAAGTGGGGGAGAATGTAACACCCCGTGTATTCTATAACTGTGGAATTAACAAATTAAAGTATATTTAATTTGAAATCAAAGAACTAAGGGAAATGGGATACGCCATTGCGTTCGTCTCGGAAAAATACGCGAAATAGAGTCCGAGTTTTCGAAAAACGGATATCGTATGAAGAAGTTATGGACGAACGAAGTTGGGCGAAAAACCGGAGAAGGGTCAGAATGCACTGGCGCACTTGGGAAGTGCGCCAAAACAAAAATGAACTGGCGCACCTGTGAAGTGCGCCAGTACATTTTTGACCTGGCGCACCTGCCAAGTGCGCCCAGGTCAAAAATGACCTGCTGGCCAGGTCTGGTCTAGCCCTGGCTGGCCAGGTCTGTGTTTGGCCGATTTTCAGAAGCTTGCTTTGTCATTAGGGCTAGGTGGCAGGCTCTAATTGATCTCTCTTTCGAATGAATGGCTATGATCAATCCAAGCAACATCGATGGTCCTAATCAGTTCATAAACTCTATAAAATGACCCTAGACTCTACCTAGGTTTCTTACACAATTCTCTAGCCTCCATTGCTCTCTTCTTCTAATAAAAAAATAAAAATGGCGTCGCTTCTCTGCTGGAATTAAAACTAGAAGATAATCAACATCAGCCTAAGCAACTCAATTCAAACTAGAGATTAAAGTTTCTGCAAAGATTCTACAACAAGTTAAAGTTCTTTCTTTAATCCAATCAAGGCAAGTACAGTTATTTTCCGCTATAAACGTTAATTATAATTTTGATATGTTTTTAATTCTGAATCTGAGATTGTATATATATTCTCTTCTGTCAGATTTGTTTTTCTGTGACTGTTCTGTATCCCTTTTCTTCTTTTCTGTTTTTATAGCCAGGCTACCACGAGCCTGTGCCTAATCTCATAAGAGATGAACGTATGAACGCAAATTTTGGGATAAATAATGAATGATGCGAAATTTGACAAGACTAAATTGAATGTATGACTGTAGGTCTGAGGCATAAAATATATTGGACATATGCATAAATTTGACTATGAACATATAATTTATGCATGTTGTATGCATAGTTATGTTGTAGTTTAGAACTGTAATTAATGAGCATATGTTGTAAACTAGATTTGGATCTATGCATATTCTATGATAGAAGAAAAGAGGAACCATTGTAAGATTACATATGATTTGAGACTTTGGACAAAATGCATATAAAAGTCAAGATATGATTTTTAGAAGATATGATTTAAAGATTTATATTATTGGGTATAGTTTGCATAATAATTCATGACTCAAAAAGAAGAAAATATGGAAACTTAGGTGTAAAGATTTACATTAATTAGGATATCTATTATTGTGATTACACCTAAATAGGGATTTTTAGATATATGGCATGCATTGAAATTAATGGTTATATTTGGTATAATTTATATGTGAATCTGCTATAGAATGCTAGTTTTACAAAAATTGGAACATATGTTATAGGGTAAATTATGTCCATATTCTGCGCTATGTAAATGTATGCAAACATGGAAGTATATGATCATATTGTGAATCATGACAATTATTTAGGCATATGAATTTAGGCCTAATTTATGTTTAGGCAAGGCATGTAAATAGAACATTTAGAAATATTAAACCTGCTAAATCTGTCATCTACTGAATCCGTTGAAAATGCCTATTTTGCTAATTTGCTAAGTTGCCTAAAACTGCTAGTTTTGTTATATTGCCTAGACTGCTAATTAGAATGAAATGCCAAATCTATTAAATTTGTCTGTTGAGATGCCTAACCTGTTATATGCCAAAATCCGCTAAGTTGCTAAAGCTATTAAATCCGTTAAGTCATATAAAATCTGTTATCTGCTATGTTGATATAATCATCCTGTTATTGATATAATCTGAATTGGCATATATATTGGGCGTGCGCATAAACGGTAAATTATTAATTAATTGGCCGCAAAGATAAACATGGCTAACTCGAGGTTAGAATGAGTTTGCGGCGTAAATCTGCCCGGAACCGCCCGGCACATCCAGTGGCCGCAAACAATAGGTTCTAATGTGAGAAGTTAGTCATAACATGCGTAAGACACGAGGTTAGGTCTGGCTTGTGGCAGAAGTCTGCCCGGAACCGCCCGGCATATCCAGCGGCCACAAGCTACCGACCTAATGTGAGAGGTCTGTGCATTAATAATTAATTAATGCAAATCTAAGATAAGAATGACCTCTAAAACGTATTGGGGGAAAAATAGGGTTAAACCAAAGGGATTAATAGATGTAGTAAAACCCGTCCATGAATCTGTAGGCCCAATACAAAGTTAGACAAATCTGAAAAATCTGTACATCTGATCCGTTAGTCTGAAAACTTGTTAACTTAATTTGTGAATTAGTAAATCTGAATTCTGTATGTCTGAACTTGTAAACAAGTTAATCTGAAATCTGTTAGTCTGGGGACACAAGGTTAGGAGGGGAATTACTTGTGTCATCTGTTGTTTGGGACCCATATTAGTCAGTAACCCTTTCTGGTATCAAAACTTTGACCCAACAGTAAGTAGGGTCCGGGCACGCTTACTGAACTAATTATAAGAGGTTCATTCTGATAATGGCGAGGGGTGTTGATGGTGCGTTCCAACCGGGTCATGTGCGTGCATGGATCCCGGTCTGCCTCTGAGGATGTAAGACGCCATGACATCTGTAAATAGGTCTGTGCCAATTGGTTGTCACTTTAGGGAGTGATACACCCTACTGTGGGGCCGACACAGGATATTTATGTATTAGGGAGCCGATCGCTTGGGGTAGGGTTTTAGGGTACGCTTAGTTCTGTCTGTTTCTGTTGGTACCGTCTGTTTCTGTTGGGTGGTAACACCTGTCTGTTTCTGTGTGGTACCGTCTGTTCGGGTGGTAAAGGCCCATTACTAGTGTACACCTAATTCCACATTCTGTTTCCATAGGGATAAATATGTTTCTTCTTCTGTCTGTTCCTGATCGGGTAGTAAAGGCCCATTATTAGCATTCTGTTTCTGTTAAAGTATTCTGTACCCGTTCCTGCTTCAATTTAGACATTAGGGTGACACCTAATTCTGCTATACTAGTATTAGTGCAGAGAAGTGTAAAACAATAGTTTATGTCATTCTGTTTTTCTGTTATATCTGCTACACCTGTTATAGTTATCTCACATCCAGTTTTATGTTCATATCATATTATTATTATCTGTTCATATGCTGAAAGTCACTGGACTTGCCAGACTTTTTGTCTGACCCTTGTTGTTTCGCCTCCTTTCTTCCGTTTCCCCCCCCCCCCCAGGTTATCCAAGGAGGGAAATACTTTAGCTTGATCCGGATTTCTCTTTGCTTGAAGTGCTTAAAGTATGGCTTGGCTCTGTATAGCTTCCGTTCCATGGGGATTATGATTTTAAACTATGCATTTTGAAGGCTTTTGTACAAGACTGATATTTTGTACTTGAATTCTGAAATTGAAAGAATGTAACCATATTAATTTCTGTTTCCGCTGTAATAAAGTTAAAAAATTTCAAGTACTGTTTTATCTGTCTTGTAGTTTCTGTTCTGTTTACTAAAATGCTCCACCAAAGTTAAGGCATTCCCTTTGTGAGTGACCTTAACGGAGGTGGGGTGTTTCAATTACCATTTCAATTCTACTCATCAGACCCTCATTGCAAATTGGTAAGTGAATAAATTTCTCAGCACCAACCCCGAAGTCCGAAACCAACATCATATCGATACCTCGAAAATTACTCAACTCAACCAGCAAACAATAAGTTCTGATTTCGTAAAACCCTACCATATTCCCTTTAACATTTTTAAAGCGATTATATTATTATAATCTCACAAATCATTTTCAATAATATTTAAATATCATTTCACAAAATTAATTAAAATATCTCAACTTAACTTCAGTACATAATATTACAGATTCCATTTCAAAATCCTTCACCTTTCCTTTACAAAATCATTTACCTTCATTTACAAATTCCTTTCCTTTCGCTTTGCAAATCAATTTCTATTCACATTATAAACCATAACCATTCACTTTATAAACCATTAATTATTCGCTATATAAATCATTAACCATTCGTTGTATAAATTATTAAATATTCGCTGTATAAATCATTAACTATTCGCTGTATAAACCATTTACCATTCGCTGTATAAACTATTAACTATTCGTTGTATAAATCATTTACCATTCGCTTTATAAACCATTCACCATCCACTTTATAATCCATTTACCATTCGCTTTATAAACCATATACCATTCTCTTTATAAACCATTTACCATTCGTTTTATAAATCCAAATACCATTCGCTTTATAAATCCATATACTATTCGCTTTATAAATCCATATACCATTCGCTTTATAAATCAATATACCATTCGCTTTATAAATCCATATACGATTCGCTTTATAAATCCATATATTATTCGCTTTATAAACCATTTACCATTCGCTTTATAAATCCATATACCATTCGCTTTATAAACCATATACTATTCGCTTTATAAACCATATACCATTCGCTTTATAAATCCATATACCATTCGCTTTATAAATCCATATACTATTTGCTTTATAAATCCATATACCATTTTCTTTATAAATCCATATACTATTCGCTTAATAAATCCATACACTATTCGCTTTATAAATCATTAATTCAAAACTGTCTATGAATACATCTTTGAAAAAAACATCTGAAATCGATTTAATATCGATTTCACAAATCATTTCTTTATCGACGGTACTAAAGAGGTAAATATCTGCTAAAATTTTGGGCCTGAATGAAATCGGAGACACCTAATTCCTCGTACCATATGTCCAATACGAAAGAGAGGTTCTCACATATCCGGACAATCAACAAGTACGTCCAGACAACTACCACTGTAACCCTTTTAAGGCAGCAACTCCAATCAAAGGAATCATTAGTCGTCCATTCAATGTGAAGATCGTCGGTCTTCAACCACCGTTGTAACACCCCGTATTTTCTGTAATCATAAGATTAACAAATCAAGGCAGAATTAAATTTTAAAATAAGATGGAAACGTAAGAATGAGTTTATTGTCTTCTTCGACGGTTTTTAAAGAAAGATAGAATTAAGAACTAAAAATCTTAATTGAAGAGATAGATCGTTCGAATAATAAAAAGGATCCATACATTCATTCCCCCAAAATAGGACTAATACTCCCATTGCGTATTGGTACTTATCGAGTATAGAATAGATATGTTTCTCTTTGTTCTTACGAACAGAATTCAGTCGTTATTTTCAACGGAATACAATAAAAAGTAACCTTTTCTCATACAGAATTAGCAGAAAAGATTAGCTAAATGGAAACGGGTTGCGCCATTGCGTTCGTCACGAAATTCTGCTTGAAAACGAGTCCGAGTTTTCGAAAAACGGAGTCCATATGACCAAGTTATGACCCTCTGAAGTTTCAGGAATTTTCAGAATAAAAAACAACTCGAAATTCGAACTCGAAATTCGAATTCGAAATTCGAATTCAGACCCCAGGGAAGAATGGGCGGGAAATTTCCCACCCAGGACCAGGTTGACCTGGGGTTCGACACTATAGTCGACCTCCCAGGGACCAGGTCGACACTATGGTCGACCTGGTGCCAAAACCTGGTTTTCAGCCTGAGTTCATTCGGACGTTTCTGGTCTCGTTTTCAGTCTAGATTCGTCCTCCTAGACCTATATAAACAGCCCCCTAGCCTCAGTTTCTCTACTCAATTTCATTATGTCTATACTCTGCCTCTGTTCTAATTAAAAATAAAAAATGGCGTCGCTACTCTATTGGAATCAAAATTTGGACTGATGCATCTTCTTCCAACCTGAATAGAATTAAAAGCTAAATCAAATCTCAAATCAAAGTTTAGAGCTACAACAACAATTAAAGAGGAGTAATTCGGCATTTCTGCATCAACAACAGTTTATTATCCTTTCTTAAAACCATGAAAGGCAAGTACAGTTATTTTCCAATATAAACTTTAATTATAATTGTGACATGATTGTAAATCTGAATTTGAGGTTGTGTACGTTCTGTTCTGATATATTTTATTCTGTATCTCTTTCTTCTTTCTGTTCTATAGCCAGGCTACCACGAGCCCGCGCCACATCTCATAAGAGATTAACGCCCAAACGCTAAACTTTGGGACAAATAATGAATGATGGCATAATTGGACATGGCTAATCTGTGACTGATGTTGTAAACTAGATTTAGATCTATGCATATTCTGTGAATTGGAAGAAGAGGAACCATTGTATGTTAACAAGTGACTTGGGACTTTGGACATAACGCATATTTTGAATTAAGATCTGTTATCATTTAAAGTTCTAGATTGTTGGGTATATTTTTGTATAACGATTCATGACTTGAGATAAAAAGAGAATATGACTTAGGTGTGAAGATCTATATTAAGATTTGATAACTGTTAAATGAGAATAACACCTAAGTGGGAGATTTTTGAATATATGACATGCATTGAAATCGATGGCTATATTTGGTATAATTTACATGTGAATCTTTTGTACTAGGCAAGTTTAACTAAATTTGGGACATGTGTTACATGGTAAATTATGACCATAATCTGTGCCATGTAAATTCAATGCAAACGTGGGGTATATGATCATATTGTGAATCATGACAATTATTTAGGCATGCAAACTTAGGCCAAATTTATAATTAGGAAAGATATGTCAATGAAACTTTAAGGAATGATTAAATCTGTTATATTGCCTAATCTGTTAGTTCTGTTATATTGCCTAAACTGCTATTTAGATTGAATTGCCTAATCTGCTAATTATGTTAAATTGCCTTATCTACTAAATCGTCTAATCTGCAAGATCTGTTATCTGTTTAATCTGTTGAATGGCGTAATCTGTTGGAACTGAAATGCTGAAATTTGAAGTATGTAAATCTATATGCTCGATTGAAAATTGAGCAAAACTTGTTAATAGAACCTCGAATAATCTGTTGTAACTTGTACAGAAGTTAATTTGTTAAATTAGCATGATTAGTCTGATATTACCATAGTCTGTGAATGAATGCATTGGCTAAACATGAAACATGGCTAACTCGAGGTTAGAATGAGTTTGCGGCGTAATCCTGCCCGGAACCGCCCGGCACATCCAGTAGCCGCAAACAATAGGTCTAATGTGAGAAGTTAGTCATAACGTGCTTGAAACCCGAGGTTAGACTCAGTTTGTGGCAGAAACCTGCCCGGAACCAACCGGCCTAACCAGTGAACGCAAACTGTCAGTCTAATGTGAGAGATATGTGCATTAATTTTTAATTAATACAAATCTAAGGTAAATATGATGTCTAAAACGTGCTGGGTGGATAGGGTTAAACCAATTGGACTAATGAATTTAACAAACCCGTTTCGTGAATCTGTAGGCCCAATTACAAAGTTAGACAAATCTGTAAATCTGTTACATCCGTATATCTGATCCGTTAGTCTGAAAACTTGTCTGATCTGTGAACTAGTTGATTTGAACTCTGTATGTCTGAACTTGTAAACAAGTTAATCTGAAATCTGTTAGTCTGGGGACACAAGGTTAGGAGGGAAATTACTTGTGTCATCTGTTGTTTGGGACCCATATTAGTCAATAACCCTTTCTGGTATCAAAACTATGACCCAACAGTAGGTAAGGTCTGGGCACGCTTACTGAACTAATTATAAGCGGTACATTTTGATAATGGCGAGGGGTGTTGATGGTGCGTTCCAACCGATTCATGTGCGTGCATGGATCCCGGTCTGCCTCTGAGGATGTAAGACGCCGTGACATCTGTAAATAGGTTTGTTTCACTTAAAGGTTGCCACTTTGGGGAGTGATACACCCTTCTGTGGGGCTGGCACAGGGTATTTATGTATTAGGGAGCCGATCGCTTGGGGTAGATTTAGGGTACACTTAGTTCTGTCTGTTTCCGTTGGGGTACCGTCTGTTTCTGTTGGGTGGTAACACCTGTCTGTTTCTGCGTGGTACCATCTGTTGGGGTGGTAAAGGCCCATTTACTAGTGTACACCTGATTCTAACATTCTACTTCCGTAAGGATTATTTTTTTTCTATTTCTGTACCTTCTGTTCATGTGGTAAAGGCCCATTATTCTGTTTCTGTTTAGACATTAGGGTAACACCTAATCCTGTTATACTAGTATTAGTGCAGAAAAGTGAAAAGTAATAGCTTACATCATTCTGTTTCTTCTGTTTAACCTAAGTACATCTGCTGCTCCTGTTACCATTATCTCTTATCCAGCTTATTTTCATGTCATAATTATTATTATCCGTGCATATGCTGAAAGTCACTGGACTTGCCAGACTTTATGTCTGACCTTGCTTGTTTTCGCCCCTTTTTCTTCCGTCCCCCCCCCCCCCCAGGTTTTCCAAGGAGGGAATACTTGAGCTTGATCCGAATTTCTTCTGCTTGAAGTGCATAAAGTATGGCTTAACTTCTTATGGCATCTTCTGTGGGGATTATGATTTTAAATTTTTGTACTCTGATGACTTTCTGAACAAGATTGATTTTTATGTACTTGAGTTTTTGGTAAAAATGTAACCATACTGATTTCTGTTTTCCGCTGTAATAAAGTTATAATTTCTCAAGTATTGTTTATCTGTCTTGAAATTTTCTGTTCTATTTACTAAAATGCTCCACCAAAGTTAAGGCATTCCCTTTGTGAGTGTCCTTAACGGAGGTGGGGTGTTACAACCGTCTTCAATATCTTCGACTTCTAGTCGTATAATAATTTAAAATGAGAATTAACTCGACCTTTCCAAATAATTCGCAAATATATATATAATTCAAATCAATTCTTTTCATTCCATATCGATTATAATATTTTATAACGATTTATCGATATTTTTATTTATATAAAAATAGCCCACTAATAATTAAATGACGATTCAGGTCATTACGCGACCTTGGCATTGTTTCGATTAAAATTTGAATTACACATTTCTCAATATCTAACCATTGGATCTTAGCAAATTTTATATCGTTGGAGAGATCTTTCCAAAACGAACCCAACGGTTCCAGTTTTGGGAAAATCCGGCGGTTGGATCTCTCGGTATAATCGTTTAAGGTTACGATACCAAATCGTGAACTACCGCGCGCAATTCGTTTTATTTTAATATATATATATACATATGTATATATATATATATAATTCGTTCGACGATCTCAAATTATTTATTCTTTAAATAATTTTGTACACTTCATTTTCCATGTAAACATTATATTTTTAATGAAAAAAAATATATTTCAATGCATGGAAATTTTATGCACTTCTATTCATGTTTAAAAATGGAATTTTTAACACATACAAACATTTATTTAACAAATGATCATTTTTCTAACTTCACTAATATGTTAATGAACAGAACATATGATTATCTTTATAACATTGCTAACATATTAATGTTAATGATTTAATTGATTAAAACACATTTAACAAATGATCATTTTTCTAACATCGCTAACATTTTAATGACAATGTTTTTAATGAGTCAACAATACAATAAAAATGTAATTTTTTTATTGTCTTATCTTTTAATTCCAAACAATAAATATTTCTCATCATTCCTACATTCAGTAAAAAAGTAAATTTTTATTGTTAAACTTTTCTATTTCAAATAATGCATATTTTTCATCATTTCTTATATACAATAAAAATATAAATTTTTATTGTTAAACTTTTCTAGTCAAAACATTGCATATTTTTCATCATTTCTTATATTCAATGAAAATGTAAATTTTTATTGTTAAACTATTTTATTCAAACAATGAATATTCTTATCGATTCATACGTACAATAAAATGTAAATTTTATTGTTAAAACATTTTTATTCAAACATAAATATTTTTAGTGAATTATACCTACAATAAAAATGTGATTTTTATTGTTTAACCATTTTAATTCAAACATAAACATTTTTAAGAATCCTACATACAATAAAAATGTAATTTTTATTGTTTAACATATTTTTATTTCACACATGATCATTTTTAATCTTTCCTACATGCAAAATTAAATGTTATTTTATTGTTTAACATATTTTATCTCAAACATGATCATTTTTAATCTTTCCTACATACAAAATAAAAATATAATTTTATTGTTAACATATTTTTATTTTCAAACAATGATCATTTTCATATTTTATATATATACTATAAAAATGAAATTTTTATGGTTCAAACAATTCTATTTCAAAACATGAACATTTTACATATTCTATACATACAATAAAAATGTGATTTTTATTGTTCAAACAATTTTTATTTAAAAACATGAATATTTTATATAGTTTATAAATACAATAAAAATGTGATTTTTATTTCAAACATGAATATTTCAGAAAATTTCGGCATTATAACAGCAGGGTAATGGTATCCTAGGCCTCGCGGCGATACAACGGTTTCATTTTCATAATTTCCACAATATCATTCATTTTCACAACACAATGAATATACCACAAACGCAACCAATTTTGTTGCAACCACAATCAATTTCTACCACAAAATACTATCAAACAAATCGTCCATGATCTGTGGACGATGGTATCAGGAGCTACTAAACTCCGTCTGCAACCTAATATAATTTTATTCGTTTATTTTTGAATTCAGAATTCTCACATTGGTTTTTGACTTTGCCTAAATTCGTAGCAAGCTCCAAATAAGTTTCGGTCTCTTTTAGAATGTAGTAAACACTGTCATGGTCCGAACGGTTCCTGTTTCATGGGATTTCATCGCCGTATGAGAAAGATACGATTTTTACAGTGCTAATGACATTTTTAATTAATTAATCAAGGTAATTAAAAAAATAAACCTCTTCTTCCTTCTGAATACACAGGCCGTTAATTTCAAACGTTGATCGAAATTAGGTTTAGATTTTTCTCCAAAATCGAAGCGCCTGAAGATGATTGGACTGCTCCACCTTGTCGGGCTATGCAAGCCGCACCTAGGACCCCCCTTCACGTCAAACTTGGTGGTGATCCTTGGCTAGAATTCGAGGTGATGCGGCATTGGTTCTCGAGGATGATGCGAACAAAATACTCAATGACTAATGCCAAAACTCATATGGATTTGAAGAACAAAGGGCGTACTACAAAATTCCCTGAAGAATCGCTTGATTTAGTTGAGTGGATCAAAAGATATTTGGGGAGAAGGGTTTTAAGGTTTTTCGTCATTCGATCTATAGAGAGAGGTAGCTCTGCTGAAAATTAATTAGGTTATGTAGAATTTCTATTGGCCAATCTATTTATATATTTTATTTTATTTTTTTATTTACAAAATATCAGTTAATCTATACGATCTCCAAATCAAACCCAACGACTGTCGCCCCTAGCTAAATACCCCTATTACGGACACAATGGAATATGTTTCGTAAGCCTGTTCGACTGTTTCAATCAGTTATTCTTCAAGTTAAAATATTAAACATTCAGTATTAAATTTAAACATACATTTTAATTTACCGGGGCCACATACTGATTCCAAAAATTTCCGAAAAATAAATCTAACTATGTTTGGATGATACGGTCCTAATAAAATTTATTTTGTCGAATTTGGAGACCATTTAAAAATTGGACATTTTCTGGTCAATCCAATTCAAACTGAAATTAACAAAATCATTTTTAATTTACCACACTCACATATTAATTTCAAAAATTATGGAATTTTAAACCTAGCAATAAATTGACATTCTGGATCCAACCAAAGTGTTTTCATCGAAAACGGAGGTCGTTTGCACAATAGTTATTTATAAGGGATATATATTATATTAAATTCCATAGCGACTATTTCAAATTTTAAACTGGACATAACTTTTTATTCCCGTTATGAAATCTGGATTTTTCACATTCGTTAGAAAGATATAATTAAACAGATTCAAATATTTCTGGTTTTACAGAAATCCGATTTATTTTGAATTATGTACATTAATTCAAAACTTTAAATCGTTAGTATTTAAAATAAATCATTTTAAATATTCAAAATTCATTAAATAACTAAAAAAAAAAACTGGTTCTGATTTTCCAGGTTGTTACACTCTCTTTCTTAGTAATTTCGAGGACGAAATTCTTTTAAGGGGAAGAAATGTAACGGCCTAGATTTTTAACCATTTTATTTAATATTTAATAATGGTTTAAATATTGTTTTCAAATTTAAATAGCTTAAATTAAATAATATTGAATATTTATTTATTTAAATAATAATTTAAATTTAGGAATGGTCGGAATCTATCATATTTGAATTATGATGTGAACTGGCTGTTTAAATTTTTTTAATGTTGTTTGGTTGTGAATTATATTAATGATTTCATTTTTTAAACGACATTTGAATATTTAATTTATAATTTAATTATAAAACGAACTGCAGCGGCGCGGTAGTTCGTAATATAAGTTTTGAACTTTAAGTGGATATAAGTTGGATTTCTTTGAAATAAGAAACGTCCGAATCTATTTGATATTATTTTTCTAATGAAGAGAAAATTCGAGTTTTCATGTTGTAGATTTTGTTTTATGTCCAAATCAAATTTTCAAATAGTCGTTATGGATTTCATTTATAAATTATAACATTTATTTATATAAATAAAAGGGGTTTTAAATATTTTTAATATCAATTTGGCTTAGAACTCACCCCATAATATTTTATTATGAAAATATATGAAATTCAGGTCAGATATGTCTGATTATAATATTTTAATATTATTATATTGAGATTTTTTAATTTGATTTATTTTAATTTAAATTGGACCCTTAAAAATGAAATTTATTCAAACAACCTCAGTTTTCAATAAAATTAATTTTATTGAGACATTAATAGCGAATTATTGCTAGATTTCACGTTTGCCTCAATTAGAGTTATTCTGTAAGCACAACAAAATTAAATGCAAATAAAATGGCTATTTAAGCTTAAACAAGCGGGATTTGAGCAAACAGACTCGGAATTCGAAGAAACAAGTTTCATTAGGACCATAACATCGAATTATATCATGACGTTCATCCCCGTTACAAACGGAGTTCGTATGTGAGCACAGAAACGAGTAAACAGCGTTTAAAATTGGCGATAAACACGAACAAAAATCGTTAGTCACTTCATAAAAATATTGCTAGTCAAATCAAAAATAATAAAATATTTAAATTAAATAATATGTATTTTTCCTATATATGCTGTAGCGGTTCTTGTGAAATCTCTAATTCCCCTTTTTTCATTCTCGTTCCCTTTCTTATTTCCTGCTCAACAAACAAACAGCCGATGATTTTTTACTCCTTGGAAAATCAAAATTGGATGGATTTACTCAATGGAGTTCCATTTTCTTGTTTTGATTTATCCTCTTTCCCAATGAAATCCCTAAGCCAAATTAGTTCATTCATTCACTTTGAATTTCCAGCTTTCTCTTCAATTTTCAAACCACAGTTAAAAATCACAACCTCAATGATAAATCACGAAACAAGATTCATTGGAATGCTTGAGGAAGGGGCTTCACTTCTGTTTATTTTAGTCTGGGTTCAGGAAGGTTCCATTTGCATTTTTATTTTAGGGCCAAAGTCGACATATGATGGAGTTTCTAGAGATATGGAGGATCGGAGATCATATCGAGGGTCTGACAAAGTTGGTGGCGAAGCAGGGTCAGCTCTGGCGATCTGGTTCGGTGGCAGTGGTTATCTATTGGCCAGATGTTTTATTTCGACGTCGGGAAGCAACTCGAAGAAGAAGAGGATGGTGGACATATCAATTGAAGAGGGAAACGCATAATGGATTAACGCATGATAATTGAAGGGGTAGATTTTCTAGGATTAAGGATCTAAGGATCATTCCTTAGTCTGTTTGAAGGGGAAGCTAAGGATCGGATTTTTCCTGTGTTAAAGCCATAAGTAACAGGAGAGAAGGGACTGTAAGTTAATGGTTTCGAACTGAAGAAAATGGTTTAAGGAAGAATAATTAAACGTGGATGAAGGGTTATTGTTTAAAACGTGGGTTAGGGAAGTTTAATGAACATATTAAAGTAAGTTAATGACCATCTTATTCAAATTGACCATTTTTAATTCAATTTAAAATTTTAGTGGGGTTTTGGTTATAGGAGTTTAGGAAGCTTGCGTTTTGCCTTTGCTGAAGAAGATGATTACCTGGAAATTTGTTTAAACGATAATTAAGCTTAAGAGTATAATTAGAGTTAATTTATTTTAATTAAATAGTAAATGATGTATAAATTTTATTTAAATTCTCATAACAAGCATATTTTATTCATTTATTAATAGAATTGAACGCGACAAGCTTCGTTAGAATCGTATCGAAAATTACTATAAGTAGGAACTAGCTTGGAGGAATTCAGAACTAATGGAATTTTTATATAGTTTCAAATGGTTGTTTGAAACTATTTGAATCAACTGGAATTGTCGATCAACAAAGGGTGAGTTAATTCTAACACTTTCTGGACTGCTGTAATGTGTTAAATTCTTATAATTAAATTTGATCATTGATAATATATCTACTGGTTGATTGGATGCCTCGGATGCCCATTGTTGATTGAAATGATTGACATTAATTATATTATCATCGTTTAAAATATTGAATTTAAATTATATGTTATTATAATGATCTGTGATGCAGGGAAGAATAGGTTGGAGGAACCCGACCAGATTCCTTAAATATTATGTGTGTTGTTTATTTTTATATTGTTATATCTGAATTGTTTGAACCCCATTGATATCAACACATGTTTGATTGTTAAACGTTGAATTAAAATTCAACGTTGTTACGATTTGAATCAATAAATGGTATTGATGAGGAATTGGCAGTAAATGGCCTAAAATCCACATTTTTACGTAAACGTTGATTTGTCGCTCGATGAATTAACGAAGTTAAGTTATAAATTTTATTTTATAACTGAATGAGATTTTAATTATATTTTATATGTTATAATGAATTTTTAAAAATATATTGATGTTTTGGGTTTTTATAAATTATTATGAATTGAGTATATAATAAAGATTCGACATTCAAATCAGTTTTATAAGTAAGTATAACTGTAAATAACCTATGGTCAATATTTTGGAATAATTATAATTAAGTAAACGATTTAGCAATATTATTAGATTAAATTAATTAATCTAATAAGGAAGGAATAATTAAAAATAGATTAATAAGTTAATCGATGGTTAAAGTTGACCGAGTCAACTATTTGTCCAAAAGTGGATTGATCATAGTTGTTTAATTTAATAAGATTTCTTTAATATTAATTCTCTTTTTATTCAATGACACTAAGTTATTTAATTAATATAGTTAGTTATTGTGATTAACTAATCTATTTTGGTTAATGAAGAAGTAAACTATTTTTAGTTCAGTAAATAATGAAGTTAATTCTTATTTTAATTAATAATAATTAAGGTGATTAATTGTTAAATCCAATTTATTTGAGATAATAACCAAGTTTGCAATCAAGTTTAGTTGAATTTTTGAGAAAGTTTTTGAAAGGGTTTTTATTATTAAAAATCCAACATTATGGAAAGATTTAAAGGGAAGGGGAATTTTAAAGATAATGTAGATATTTAAAGAAGGTATTTACTTAACAGTTTGAATTAAGTTAAACGATTCGAATGAAATATCAAAAGGACAAAAATGACAAGTATTAATGGGTTTGATTAAGAAATCATTAAATGTATTTTAATCTTAAAAATTCGAAATTTAGTTATTATTATGATGAAAAAGGGTTTCCAGTAAAGTATAAATAGTTGGATTATCGTAATATGATCTAAGCTGAAAATGAAATTTGTGTAAAGAGGTTTGGAGCAAAATTTAGCATTACATTAAAAATAGCACTAATTATCAAGGTAAAGATATGGTTTATTAAACCATGTTTTAAAAGTTAAAAAAAGTTTTGGTTGTTATTAGAAGTTATATGGGTTTTAAGTTATGAACTCATATTTGTCTCAAGATAAAAAATGTTATCGGTCAAGGTCTGAGAGGTAAATAAAATACCGCAACTTGAACGATTTCACTATTATCAAGGGATTATAGTAGTTCGTAATGGAAAGAGATTTTGCAAATAAATTATAAAGAATATTGCAACATATTTGCGAGTTTGTGAAATATAATTAGACTATTTGGTTTTGGAGTAAATAAAGTATAAATTAACATTTTTTGACCAAGTTGATGTGGGAATTATGTTATTATCACTTGGTCAAATTGATAATGGAATTAATACGAGTTGAAATACACTTATTCATAGGAATAAGTAAATAAATGATTTTTCCAATAAATGTGAAGGGGTTGCATTAGGTTGGGAAAGGAAATAAATATTTGGAAATTTAATTAAATATTTCCATAAGCATCCACCTGAAATATCCAAGTTAAGTTTAACAAAACCATTTTTGTTATTTAATAATTAATATGTCTATGGACACTATTTTGGTCCTATAAGAGATTATAATTGGTTTTATATCATCGGACAGATAATATATATCGATACTTTCTAAAGTATAAGATAGGGAGATTTTGAAAAAAATAAAGTATTACTTCCAAGTTAAGGAAATAAGGAGTTAATATAAATATGGTGACATTGGCGAAGTGTAGTTTGGTAAAAACAATGGATTAGTTTTTTCAAATTTTGGTAACAAAGGAGATTGTCGAGGTAAGTGAACGCAGTCGATTTTAATCAACGGAATTGTTTTAAAGATTGAGTTAACAAATGGTTTTGAATAGTAAAGAGCTAAGGTTCCAATATACTTATCTGCATTGTTTTGAGATTGATAGTTGAAATACCAAATTATCAATGATATATTATTGGACCTTTTTGACGTGTTGATGCGAAGAGACTGGGATGGGAACTAGACCCAAAACAACTTCGAATCAACGTTGCGTATGGAACTAATCTGCAGGGATATGTATGAAGACGGAGAAAATGCAAGGGTTATTCTGTTTACAAGGTGCCCATTTCGCCAAGCATGATCTGCACCGTTTTGAGATTGTACTGACTCTTAGCAACATCAAATTTTGTGAGCATGCTACTTTTCATGGTATCCATTTCGCCAACGATGATCCGTCTGTTAGGTGGGTATATATCCAAGTCAAAGTACATCCCCTGTAGACACCAACCCTTGAACCGTTCAGCCAGCTCAAGGTTGCATAGTCTGAGAGCATAATGAGGCCGGTGAATATCATTTGGAGGTCAGCAGGTGTTGGAGTGATTGATGGAGAAGCCAAGGACGGTTGATCGAAAGTAATCTGAATAGGAAGTTCGTCCGGTTTATGACACTTCCGAAAGTCGTCCTTGCCCCGATCATTCTTATCTCTTTTCTACCAGCTTTTCCTTTTCTTTTTCTCCACTTCCTTCCTCTTTTGTTCTTCCAACATAGCTTAACGTTCCTATCTCCACCGCCTTTGATCTTCAGTTTTGGGAAGTTCTAGAGTTGGTCGAGATTGATGGGGAGGTTGTGGATGTTGAGAATGATGGGATGTTGGGAGTGTCTTGAAGGGCGAGTAGTTTTCAGAAGATGTTTCGGCTTACACTTGCCCTACTTTTCATTGAAATCTTTCATAAATGAGGGGTTCGTAATCAACTCTAGACCTGGGAATAGAGACAAAGCAAGAATTTAGTGTTTATACTGACAAATACTGGGGTAAGTTTAGGAAATTGATGCAAGGAATCGTAAACTCATGGCATAAGAAAAACATTTGCTAATACATACCCAATAACGAACCAATTTTCGTAGTTGGTTCTAAAGCAATCCCTAAACTCACAAGCATATTTCCTAGTAAAGTGATGGGAACTTCAATTATATTAATCCTTTTTTCTTTGGCTTGAGGTTTTGGAGGTTGGATGAAAATTTCACCCTCTAGCTAGACTGAGATCACTCAAGCCCTCATAAGTATCCGCAGAACTCTCACCTTGAGTAACTTGAGTAATAGGGTTTTCATTAACCTTATCTGCATTATCCTTAGAAGTTGTTTCAGCATCTTCAGATTGTTTGGCCCCCTTCATCGGATCCGAAAGGGTTACTGAAGTAGTTCTATCCTTCTCATCTCGCTTGGTTTCCTTCTCAACTTGTTCGCTCCCATCCTCGTGTTGTTGAAACTCCTCTTCTCCAATGGAAACCAGTTTATACTTGGGAGGCATTTTACTACTGCCTGCAATGTCAGAGTATTACTTTAGAGATACTTTCTTTGTCGGGGATTTGCCGGCAATCTCCTTCTTAGAGGTTGGATCTAATATAAGATTATGGGAAGGGTCAAGCAGATGGTAGTGACGAAGAAATTGTTCTGTGATTAAGAATTTTGTACTCCTTTCTTTCTCGTCAACAGCTTTTAAAGTATCAAGTAGATATTGGTCGACCGCTCCATTTGGATTAGAAGGTGGAATTTCTGCCAGGAACACACAAAGAATTTAAAACTCAAGACTTGATTGAAAAATGAAGTAACAAAACTATAAATAAGTATTTACCTCCTTCCATCCATCTGCCATAGAAATTATCGGGACATCGAACAAAGAAATACTATTCTAGAAATCCCCGGACACTATCCACTAAATCAGTTATAATCTTGAAGTTTTTTCCTTCAACAAAGATAATTGATGGCCGCTACTTCCGCTATTTAAATACATATAAAGAACATATATCTTGGAAGGTAGGCGCTTCCTTGTCCTCGTGAATAACACATAAGGCCCAGTTAAAATGGCATATCGGTTCGGGTGTAAATGGGAAGGGGCAATAGCCAAATGCCAAAGAATCATTTTCAGGAAAGGACTAAAGGCTGGATTATCCCCGTTTGCTAGCATAGCACGACTCGTAGTGACATAGCCCAGGGACGGGAGATCAACGAATTCATTAGCTTCTGGTAGTCTTGCCTCAGTTTCTAAAACTCTGAATTGGGCACATAAACTCTTATATGACTGTAAAGAAAGCTTTGTCTCAGTCCTCTCAGAAGGGATCCCAGTAATAGGTCGGGGAATTGGGAAACCTTGGTTAGCACGTGGCTCAGGGGCATTACCCATGGCAACGTCTGAAGCCTGGGCAGAGATATCAATTTGAGTAGACCTAGATGTCTCCTCTAATTGTTCAC
Source organism: Allium sativum (assembly GCA_030737875.1). Classification (NCBI taxonomy): domain Eukaryota; kingdom Viridiplantae; phylum Streptophyta; class Magnoliopsida; order Asparagales; family Amaryllidaceae; genus Allium; species Allium sativum. The sequence continues at coordinate 221,938,809 of CM060920.1, forward strand.
GCGATTGTTAGCGGGTTACCATTTCTACACAAATAATTGTGTTCAAAAACAAAGCACAAGTGCACGTATCCTAATATAAAAAATGTCATATTAAGATTGTGTTGGAACGATTATATTTGTGTAGAAAATATTCGAATAAGCTAAAAATAGTTGATGAAGTGATTCTGTGCGAGTACATCATTCAAAACAATCGCAAAGTTCATTAGAGTAATTATCTAACTTGATGTCGATACGGGCAAATGACACCAAAATATATTGGCCCAGACCTGTAAATGTTGTGTATTGCAGAACATGTAACAATAAATGGGTATGCTCAAAGTATAAAGCTTAATCGAAAGGTCAATCATTACCTCTACGTTTAACACAATATAGGGAAAGTCAAAAATCAAAAGAGTAAATGGAGTAACTTAAGAACATGCTGGATTGACCGATCCACCATCGGGCCAGCTCTGAACGATCAGAATTTGGGTCAGTTCTCAATGGTCCGTGTTGGATCGACGTTGAACGACCCATATTTGGATCGGTCTGAACGGACCCATATTTGGATCGGTCTGGAACGACCCATATCAGATCGGTGTTACGTGACCTGTAATGGATCGACTATTTTGAATCCATCAGTGTTCAAAATTCCTGATTTTCATGACCAAGCTTCAGAAAGCAAGCGTAGCTAGTTCAAAAGACTAATTGAGTGATCAAGTAACATAGGCATTGGTGGAATTCATACAAAAAATGACATATAATCAAAGGGGCCTACACACGATAGCACAATCAAGTTCAAACTGATCACTATGTTCTCGACAAGCAGCTAAACAAACATCATTACAATACTGAATTCAGGGAATAATTATATGAAATGTTCTGCAAAGCATGAAATCGAAGCTCACAAGAGTAAAATTCAACTATAATAACAATTTCAAGCCTCGCATACACGGTTTTAAACCCATCCATTTCAAATTCGAAACCCTAAAAAACCAACAAAAATCAAATCGCCCAAACTCAAGATCATAGACACAATCAAACGTCAATTCGACACATAATTCAAAGGGCTAAAGCCCACAGCAGATGAGGCATTTCAGGTTTAAAAGTAATATCTCGATTCGGTTCGAAGTTAATGAGATTGGTGACAGGAATCGAGATCGACGGCTATTTTAGGACCTTTGATGTTTGACGAGGTGATTTGAATCAGGATTGGGGGAGTTCGGTTGAAGGCAAAGTGGTGTCCAGGCTCAAGACTTGATGAGAGAACGAGATGAGTCGAGAAGAATTCAATCGAATATAAGGCTGGAAATTTTTGCAAAGTTGGATTTTCTTTAAAAAAACTCAGCCGCCCTTAAAGAAGGATTTTCATTTGAAGGAGATAAAGTAAAAAAGAGAGGGCCAAGATGGTAATATAAAGGCAGATTATAGATGGGCCAACTAGACCACAAAGACCCGTTGTACTTGATCCGTTCAGTTTTGATGCACGATCAATCTCTCAATAGGATAGCCTGACCAGTCGCTTATAAGTACCGTACCAATCTAAAATAACATGTGTGTTGATCCGCACAGATACAAAATAAAAACATGATGTGAATGGTCCATTAATCTGTGATGAAAACGTTCATTTTGGAGCTCACAATTTTTTGCAAAACAAAAAATTATAAACTCCGAGGGGAAAATGTTAATACACTAAAATCAGAGTCTAAAATGATGGGTCATTCACTCGATAATTGGATTGGATCGGTCACACGAGCATGAAGATGGGGTCGATCTTGCGCTGCATATTGAGTTGATCATATGTCCTAAAAGTTGGATTGGTCATGCTTTGTTTATCGGATCACTCATACATCATGGAAGTCGGATCGGTCGTACTCACCCTATCCAGTCGGTCATGCTTCTGCACTTCGGGTCGGTCGTATCTCCTGTAGAGCTCAGACCGATCGTGCGAGCAGGAAATCAGGTCATTCACACCAAATAAGTTTTTGACCGTTCGTGCATGCCTGATCAGATTATACCAGACCGTTTGTTCACAGCAGAAGTTCGGATCGGTCATGCTCAAACAAATTGCATCGCTCATACAGGTTGGATCGTGCAACACGATCCGATGGGCTTAAAGGACAACTGTTGCTAGCTGTATAGTTCGGATCTGCTGTGGCAATTTCATAAATAGAGGGAATACCAATTTGATTCCTGCTCACTACATTTCAGCTTTAACACCTCATTCCTCCCACACCTATAAATAGTCCATGAACACCACTTTAATGGGCATCAATTTCTAAAACCCCGAAATGTTGTCCAACTATTTTCTCCACCATTAATCATCTCCAAACGATAATCTAACACAAAATCATCCATGGAATTCACTCAAATCACTCAAGTGTCCAAGCGTTGAAGATAGTCATCCTTTAGCCTTGCATTTAGATTGATCAAGCTATTCCTTTAGGAAATTTAAGAGAATCTATTGTAAAAGAGAGAGAGAATGTATAAGAATTTTAGATCCATGTATTTTGTAATTGCCATGATGATAATAAAAGTTCCTCCATAGTGGACGTAGGCTACTTTTAAAGCCGAACCACTCTAAAACCATGTGCACTTTATTTCTCCCCGCCATTCTCATTCTTAACTTTGTAATTGTTCATACTTTATGTTGAGTCAATGGTTTCAATGCTTAATTGTGATTAATGACAAGAAGGACTTCATGATCGACAAAAAGAAGAATCGATGACAAAAAGAAGAATTGATGTTTTTTTCATAAGTTAGAAGTTGGTTATTTAGAGTTATAAATGTTAAAATCTATCCTCAAATAATCATACTTCTCATTGCATTTAAAAATATTCATGAAAACTCTTTTCTGTAGAAGTTGACAAAAACATGTCAACGGGTTATTTTTAACTTGTCAATAGGATTTCAAATGAAACCTGTCTACCTATAAAAATTAACCTGTCAACAGCTTTTTAAAGGTAACGGTCAAAAACCTGTCTAACTGTACATTTTACCTGTCAACAGCTTTTTGAATAACAAAGCATATTTTTGAAAAGTCATCTTCCTTCTTGAAGGGTTGCATCCATTTCTCTTCATTAGAAATCATTTCTTTTGATTGCAACTCTTCACCAATAATTACATCTTTTCAATCATTATAAATACATCGTGATTCATTCATCCATATCACTGAATTTCACTGTCTATTCTCTGATCTATCTTGCATTATTACTTGGCATTCAAAAAGCACTCAAAATCATTATATTATCGTTTGAATCTCCAAGCATATTTAATACACTTGTGATTCAATGATAATCCACTGCCGAATCTTCGCAGACATCAAAATACATTTGAGGATAAGATTATAGGAAGGGTGTACTCAATTATTGACTAATCAGTGTTGAAACAAGAACACATTCAGAAGTCAAAATCTTGTAATTGTTAAAGTCCTATGTGGGTAAGCTTGTAGCCCGTGAAATCAAGCGGGTAAGCTTGTAGCCCGTGAAATCAAGTGGGTAAGCTTATGGCCCGTAAATCAAGTAGTGTTGTGAACCTGCTCCTCCGGGTGAAGCAAGGTTGTTGATTAGTGAAAATCCAGAGAGAGGTATGGGACTGGACGTAGGACGGTGCTCCGAACCAGTATAAAAATCTATGGTGTGATTTTTCTATTTTTTTACTGCATTTACTATCATACAGTTCTGTGCTTGTTTGTTACTTTATACTCGACTATTGTTCGTCATAATACATGATCCTTGTGTGTAGTATACTTGACAAGTACACGCACACACTTTCAGTTGGTATCAGAGCACGTTCATCACATAACCGTAACACAGTTATTTGATATATTCTAGTAATATGGAAAATAACCCAAGTAGTAGCACTAACACTACTTACACAGAAGTTCAATCGAAACAAAGACCTCCTTTCTTTAATGGTCTTAACTATAGTTATTGGGCAACACGTATGGCTTTTTACATGCAATCAACTAACTATGATGCTTGGAATGCTACTCAGAAAGAAATAATCAGTCCAATGACCGACTGAGTATGCAGAATGGACGGCTGCTAAGAAAACCGAGCTGCTGTAAATGCAAAAGCAATTAATATGTTGTTTTGTGCATTAGATCAAAACGAATGTAACCGTGTTAGTATCTGTACCATTGCTTATCAAATTTGGCAAATGTTAAAAACCACTCATGAAGGTACTAACAAGGTTAAACAAGCAAAAATAGCTTTGTTGAAAAGTCCATTTCAAAATGAAACCAAATGAAGCTATCAATGAGATGTATTCAAGGTTTCAAACCATTCATCATGCACGTATCAGATTAGGACAAAAATATTCTTATTTTGATGTAGTTTCAACAGTCCTACATTCTCTTACTAATGAATGGGAAGGAAAAGTATTAGCAATAGAAGAAGCTAATGATCTTTCCACCATGAAGCCAGATGAACTGATAGGAAATCTTATGTCCTATGAAGCTAACCTTAAAAAGAAGAAAAGAAAAATGTAGCATTTCATGCCGAAAAGGATGAAGACATCTCAGATTCCGAAGATGAAGATTTAGCATTCATTGCAAAAGGATTCAAGAAATTCTTAAAGCAACGAAAGGCTAGTCGTTACAACAGAAAAAAATTCGGATCAAATAAACCATCTTCATCAAATGTAGAATGCTTCAATTGTCATAAAAAGGGGCATATGCAAAAAGATTGTCCAGAACAAAAGAAGATGTCAGAAAATGACAAATTCAAATACAACAAAGACAAGTCAAAGAAACGAGCATTCTCAGTAACATGGGATGATTCAGACTCATCTTCGTCTGATAGTGAAAGTGACTCAGACGATGAACAAGAAAATGTATGTTTTATGGCAAAAGAAGATGAGGTACAAATTCCTTCTTTTGAAGAAGTTCTTGATATAAATGCTGAATTGATATATAAATTCAAAGATATGAAACGACAATGCAAACAAGCTCAAGCAGACTTACGTAGAGTAGAGTCGGAGCGTGATATGCTAAAAGACGAGAAGAAAATATTAGAGGAGGAACTTGAAAATTTTCAAGAGTCATCATCTAATATTAATTCTCAATTAACTCTTTTGAGTCAAGAAATTGAAACTCAAAAAGAGAAAAATGATGCTCTTACTACTGAAAATCATGAGCTTAAGGCAAAAGTCAAAATTCTAGACCTAGAAAAAGCTAGCTTACAAACTAAGTTAGATGACATTACTCAAAATGTTTCTAACTTCAACAAAGGTCGAGAAAATTTGACAAAGATTATTGAAAGTTCACAGTCTGCTACAAATAAACATGGTTTGGGGTATAAGAAACAAGATACCAAGAAACATTTTGGTAATAAAAGAAAGAAAAAGGTGCAAGAAACTAAAGCTAAGAAAAATCTTAGTTTATTGTATTCCAAACCAAAATCAATTGGGAAATTTCAAAAGAAAAATATCAAGAATATTAAAATATGGGTTCCTAAAACAAATAACAATTTAATTAGGAACAAGTACATTCAAAAAAATTTGAATACTGTGCATCATAATTCCAATTATTTATATAAAGGGGATACCGGACCCGTATGGGTTTGGACTCCTAAAACCTGACTCTTAGGACCCTATAAAACGTGGGTACCATGATCTTAATTCTATTTTTTGCAGGTCCCACTTAAGAAAAGAGGAAAGTGGATACTGGACAGTGGTTGCTCGAAGCATATGATTGGAGACAAGGGCTTATTAACAAATATTACTTATTCAAATGGTGGCTCTGTCACTTTTGGAGATAATTCAAAAGGCTATATCATCGGCAAAGGTGATGTGAGCAATTATGGTACATCTAACTTACCTCTTATTACTAATGTCATGTAGTTAAAAACTTGAAACATAATTTACTAAGTATTAGTCAATTGTGCGACAAAGTTTTTATAATTTCTTTTTCGGATAATAAATGTAGTATTTTATATAAAGATCGAAATCTAGTTTTTGAAGGTTATAGAGACAAATATATATATATTCTGAATATGAACATCAATCATAATTCAGATATGTGTCTTGTAGCAAATGATAATGATCCATGGTTATGGCACAAACGTTTCTGTCACATAAACTTCAAAACTATTGACAAGCTAGCCAAAAATGATCTAGTTAAAGGACTACCCAAAATGATCTTTACAGTTAATAATATTTGTGATGCATGTCAACTAGGAAAATTGACTAAATCATCTTTCAAATCCAAGAAAGTCATATCAACATTACAACCACTTGAGTTATTACATATGGATTTATTCGGACTAACACAGGTTCAGTCAACAAAATCATAGTTGGTAAGTGTTTGTAATTGTTGATGATTATTCTCGTTATACATGGGTAATTTTCTTGAAAAATAAAAGTGACACGTTTAATCATTTCAAATCCTTTGTCAAGAAAATTCAAAAGTCAAAAGGACTTAAGGTGAAGAATATAAGAAGTGATCATGGCGGAGAGTTCGAAAATAATGAATTTGAACATTTTTGTACAAAGAAAGGTATCAATCATATTTTTTCGTTTCCTCGAACTCCACAACAAAATGGAGTTGTAGAACGGAAAAACCGGACTTTACAAGAATGTGCAAGAACATTATTAAATGGATCCACTTTACCAAAACATTTTTGGGCAGAAGTTGTTGCAACTGCGTGTTATGTTTTGAATCGTGTATCTATTCGACCTCTCACGAAAAATACATCTTATGAGCTATTTAATCAGAAAAAGCCAAATATATCATATTTCGAAGTTTTCGGTTCTAAATGTTTTATTTCAAATACGAAAGACCATCTGGGAAAATTTGATCCAAAATCCGATAAAGGTATATTTGTTGGATATTCGGAACGAAGCAAGGCCTATCGTATATTCAATAAGAGAACTAAAACTATTGAAGAATCACTTCATGTATCTTTTGACGAATTCTATAAGCCATCTCATAATATATCAAATGCCGAAGAAAATATAGTCACTAATAATCCTACCATCACAAATAATGACTCTGACTCAGAAATTATTGAAGATATTCCTCAACCTGCTGTGGCACCTTCTCCACCTAGATTTAGATCTCCTCCAAGAATTCTAAGAGATCATCCGGTTCAAAATGTTATTGGAGAAGTAACCTCATAGATTAGGACAAGGAGTCAACTTAATCAAATGGTTCATGTTGCGTTTATTTCGAATATCGAACCGAAAAATCCTAAGGAAGATGCTACCGACGACTACTGGATCATTGCCATGCAAGAAGAACTAAATCAGTTCGAGCGCAATGATGTATGGGAACTTGTTCCAAGGCCAACTGACCAATCGGTTATTGGAATTAAATGGGTTTATAAAAATAAGGCTGATGAACAAGGGAATATCACTAGAAATAAAGCACGGTTAGTAGCACAAGGTTATAATCAAGAAGAAGTTATCGATTATGAAGAAACATTCGCACCTGTCGCAAGACTAGAGGCTATTAGAATTTTATTATCTTTTGCTTGTCATCACAATTTTAAATTATATCAGATGGATGTCAAGAGTGCATTCTTAAACGGGTTTATAAAAGAAAGAGTATATGTTGAACAACCTCCTTTATTTAAACATGAAAAATATCCGGATCATGTATTTAAACTTAAAAAGGCTTTGTACGGCTTAAAACAAGCACCACGTGCTTGGTATGAACATTTACGAAGTTATCTTATTGATTCGGGTTTTCTTATAGGGAAGGTTGATCAAACATTATTTATTAAACATTCGCAAAAAGACATATTGGTTATTTAAATATATGTGGACGATATAATCTTTGGATCAACAAATGAAAAACTTTGTAAAGAATTTGCAGATGTTATGACCAAAGAATTTGAAATGCCACAAATGGGAGAATTATCATACTTTCTTGGTCTTCAAATTAAACAACTTCTGAATGGTATTTTCATAAATCAAGAAAAATATTGTGGAAATCTTGTTAAAGGATTTGGATTTGAAAATACTTCCGGAAAAACTACTCCTATGAGTACATCTACTTATCTTGAAAAAGATGAAAATGAAAAAAGTAGACCAAAAGACATATCGTAGTATGATAGGTTCTCTTTTATATTTAACAGCTAATCGTCCTGACATTATGATGAGTGTTTGTTTATGTGCACGATTTCAAGCCAATCCTAAAGAATCACACTTACGAGCAGTGAAACGTATAATTCGTTATCTTAATAATACCAAAGATTTTGGTCTTTTCTATCCAAAAGATTGTTCATTTGAGTTAGTATCATATAGTGATGCGGATTTCGGAGGATCTCGATCGGATAGAAAAAGCACAAGTGGTACTTGCCATTTTATTGGAAAATCACTTGTCTCTTGGTTTAGTAAGAAACAAAATTGTGTTTCACTTTCGACGTGTGAAGCGGAGTATATATCAGCGGCTCTTGCATGTACACAAGTTTTATATATGCGACGAACACTTAAAGACTTTGGAATAATTTTATCAAATTCAATCATATATTGTGATAACACAAGTGCGATAAACTTATCCAAAAACCCGGTTAACCACTCTCGGACTAAACATATCGACATTCGACATCATTTTCTGAGAGATAATATTGAAAAAGGAAATATAAATCTTGAATATGTAAGCATAGAGAATCAACTAGCTGATATATTTACCAAGCCTCTACTCGAATCAGGTTTCATAAAATTACGTGCAGAGCTAGGCTTATTATCTAGAAAGGAACTTGAAAATTAAACTATAGTTTAAACGTAGCAGAGTTCCTTTCTATCTAATACAAATAGTTATTACTTAACTATTTTCTCTCCTAAAATAAAGTGTTATTTTGTGATGAGATTAATATGGACCTCTTCTAAAAATAGAAGTAGTCTTATATATACCTCTTCGTTGAGTGCTTTTTGAATTCATCCTTTCAATCTTCATTTATCTTGTAATGGCTCATATTTGCAACGAATGTGCTCGAAGATCACACATCACCATAACTAGCTCCGAATCAGACGAGCACTACTCCCCGAAGACACCGGAAAATCCTCCTGGTTTCCATCAAAACTCACATACACCTGGCACCACACCTAACTCAAAACGTTGCAAGAAAGCATTATTTTGTTCTCCACGTACACGAGAGAAAATAGATGAGATACACCATTATCAAAAGCATCAAGTTGATCTCCAGAGGGAGATGTATTACGAGCAAAAGTTAACAGCTTCTCGGCTCACGTATCTCGAACAAATAGCTTCATTCTTCTGCAGCTCTAATAAGCACAACGTTCATGAGCCCACATATATGCCATCATCATCAAGAACACCAAATACATGGGAGAGGAATTTCAGTAAAAATGAAGGTGCAAACGATAAATATTCTCCTTGGGAACCTCGGAAATAAAACTATATCATATCTAAGGAGATCATTTATATTGCTTTGTTAGTTCCATGTCTTATTCTTCATATATAATTTTTTTATATATATAATAAATTTTTTTTTGGTGGAGTTCAAACCAGAAAAACAAAAACTCAGGTGAAGCTGTCGACCGCCTGGAATTAACATGTCGACCAGTTCGAAGACAGAAAAGAAACCTGTCGACCGCTCATATTAAAGATGTCGACCGGTAGTACCTACTTTTGTATTCCAAGCTGAGAAAAATTCGGTCGACTAGTAATTTTCCTCCTGTCGACCGGTTGCATAAAAGTTTGTTTAAAAAAAAAATTGGTCGACCACCAAATTTCTACCTGTCGGCCGGTATCCTTAACTTTCGAACCCGAAAGTTTTTCTGTCGACCGGTCCATTTATCCCTGTCGACCAGTTACACATATTTTTTTAAAACCTTTCGAACCCGAAACATTTTCTGTCGACCGGTCATTTAGATCCTGTCGACCGATTATCCTTATGTTTATGTTTTTGGACCCGAGAAAATACCTGTCGACCGGTATTTTTTTAGTTGTCGACCGGTTTCGCTGAAAACTATTTTTTTTTAAAAAAAAATAGAAAAAACCATAACAACACTGCGGTTCTCAAACATCTCTTCATTTCTAACTTCTTTAAAACTCAACTCAAATTCCTTTCATCCCTAATTTTTCCTACTTTCAATTTATTTCAAATATAAATGGCTCCAAAACAAAAGAAATCAAAAACATCTTCTTCCTCACATCGCCAACCTATCGATTCACACATTAAACACTGGTTAATGGATCCAATCGCTGTTAAGAGGTGGAACAAGATGAAGGATTACACTATTCACCAAGGATCATTCATCAAGTTCTTCGATTTCTTTCTCTATGATGTTGAAATACTTGCAAAGAGAGCAGGTATTGATTCTCTTCTTAACTTCAACAAGAACAACGTTGAACTCAATCACATCATGATTAACTTGTTCTACGCTAATCTCAACTTAGAGAAATTCAAACTGGAAAATTCATCAAATTGTTTATGGTCCGTTGTGTGTGGAAAGCATGTTTTTATTTCAAAAGAAAGGATGGCACAAGTTCTTCAATCAGAAAATAATGGCATTAAATTCTCTAGTGATTTCAGCCCTATTCATATTAGAGATAAAGTCAGTCACTTGTTTATCGAAGATCACAAGCCAAGTACAAAAGGAATTAATTTATGACCCACGGCTAGAATTCTTCACCATTGTCTCACACATTCTCTTTTACCAAGGACCGGAAATTTCGATGCAATTTATAAAGAGAATTTTAAAGCCTTATATGCCATTTACGGAAAAATAAACAAAAATTGGATAGAGATGATCTTCGACGAAATCTCAATGGTAATAATCATTAAAGACCGCATCTCTTTTACAATGAATATATAATGCGTCTCTTACTTGATTGTGGTATTCAATCTCCTCAATCCACGGTTTCAAGGCCTAAGTGTGTTGATAAAGCATCGAAAAAGAGAATGAAACTTCCATAGCCTTACTTAAACATCATTCCTTTTGAACAATATGCACACCAAGGCCCTCCTGAACCTTCTACCTCACAAACCTCTAGACCAAAACCAGAGGAAGTTAGGATTCCTCCACCTACATCATCTACTAAAGATTCTATTGAACAAATTGCAAGGAATCAATTTCTTCTCGAAGCATGACTTAAGCGGACGGATAACAAGATCGATCGTTTAGATACTAAGCTCGATAAACGTTTTAATAAACTTAAGTCTTTCTTCGGCATTCTTTGGGATGCAATTTCATGTGGTGCATCATCCTCCACAACACTTGCTCAAGACCCGGGAAAACGTCCAATGCCTCCTACTTTCACATGGACATCTTCAGAGGAGGGTACCAGCTCTGGAACGAGTACTGGACGTGAACGATGTCGTGGCACATCACATATTAAGAAGGTGGTGATGAAAAAGAAAGTGAAGAAGAAGGAGACACAGAAGAAGAAGAAGAAGAAACCGATTCGGATTGACCATCCGAGTAGTTCCTTCTATCTATATTTTGTGATGTTATGCTTTTAATTTCAAACACTTATATCAGCACTTGTACATAATTAGTGACGTGTTTTCATTAAGTATATATGCTACATAACTTAGTTTGGTATGTTTGGTCTGGTATGGTTTGTAATATGTGTTACAATCTATGTGTGGTGTTCTATGTTTTATCTACATAATGTTGTTACAACTATAATCTCATGCACTGTTGTGTACCCTTTTTGTCAATGACAAAGGGGGAGAAAATGTTATTAACATTTATTCTTGCAGAAATTTAGTTATATATTTCAAGGGGAGCATATATACAAGGGGAGATAGCAACGGAGATTAAAATATCAAGCTATGTTGTCATTAATCAAAAAGGGGGAGAATGTTGAGTCAACGGTTTCAATGCTTAATTTTGATTAATGACAAGAAGGACTTCATGATCGACAAAAAGAAGAATCGATGACAAAAAGAAGAATTGATGTTTTTTTCATAGGTCAAAAGTTGGTTATTTAGAGTTATAAATGTTAAAATCTATCCTCAAATAATCATACTTCTCATTGCTTTTAAAAATATTCATGAAAACTCTTTTCTGTAGCAAGTTGACAGAAACATGTCAACAGGTTATTTTTAACTTGTCAACAAGATTTCAAATGAAACCTGTCTACCTGTAAAAATTAACCTGTCAACAGCTTTTTAAAGGTAACGGTCAAAAACCTGTCCACCGGTACATTTTACCTGTCAACAGCTTTTTGAATAACAAAGCATATTTTTGAAAAGTCATCTTCCTTCTTGATGGGTTGCATCCATTTCTCTTCATTAGAAATTATTTCTTTTGATTGCAACTCTTCACCAATAATTACATCTTTTCAATCAATATAAATACATCGTGATTCATTCATCTAAATCACTGAATTTCACTCTCTATTCTCTGGTCTATCTTGCATTATTACTTGGCATTCAAAAAGCACTCAAATCATTATATTATCGTTTGAATCTCCAAGCATATTTAATACACTTGTGATTCAACGATAATCCACTTCCGAATCTTCACAAACATCAAATTACATTTGAGGATAAGATTATAGGAAAGGTGTACTCAATTATTGACTAATCAGTGTTGAAACAAGAACACATTCAGAAGTCAAAATCTTGTAATTGTTAAATTCCTGTGTGGGTAAGCTTGTAGCCCGTGAAATCAAGTGGGTAAGCTTGTAGCCCATGAAATCAAGTGGGTAAGCTTATGGCCAGTAAATCAAGTAGTGTTGCGAACCTGTTCCTCCGGGTGAAGCGAGGTTGTTGATTAGTGAAAATCAAGAGAGAGGTCTGGGACTGGACGTAGGATGGTGCTCCGAACCAGTATCAAAATCCCTGGTGTGATTTTTCTATTTTTTTACTGCATTTACTATCATATAGTTATGTGCTTGTATATTACTTTATACTCAACTATTGTTCGTCATATTACACGATCCTTGTGTGTAGTATACTTGACAAGTACACGCACACACATTCACTTTAAAGTGGTGATTGCATTTTTGGAGTGTTGATACCAATTCTGATATCAACACTATCCGCTTAGGATAAATTGTGTCTCGAATAAACCCATTGGCTTGGAGCTTTCCAATTTCTTCCTTCAAAGTCATGGTCTCTTCGGACCGAGGATCCGCCTTTTCTACTTCACAAGGGTATACTTTGGGCTGATGCTAAGAAAATGAGTCATGATGGAGGGTGAAATCCCACACGTGTCAGTATGGGTCCACGTGAACACGTTAAGGTTAGTATAGAGGAATTAAGTCAACACCCTCGTTCGGAGGGGGTCAAGGTGGGATCCAATCTTCAGGACCCTCGTCTGGTCATCGTCGTCGATCGAGATATCAATAGTGGTTTCATTCGGGGTTGCCTTCCTACATCCCGGTTCTTCGTCCTCTTGGATCGATGTCCTCGAGTTGGCAAATGGACAGTCTTGGCTGGGATGTTTCTGTAGTTGCTATGCTTCCTTCCCCTCTACAGGGGAGGATTATCTTCATATTTTTTGCTATCCTTGCTTCGTAGTTCTTTCTACTCTATCAAATAGGAAGCTCGTCTTGTCACTTGTCCCCGCGCACCATTCTAATCCCTCCATCGGTCGGGAATTTCAAAAGTAGGCACCAGAGAGCGATATAGGCTCTAAACTCGGCTAGGGTCGGTCGCCCCAAGAATGCATTGTAATGGGAGCTTATATTCATTACAACAAATGGCGAGATTCGTACTCTCCTGCGATCTCCATTTGCTAAATCTACCGGTAAATCGATCAGTCCCACCAGCTTGGTGGATGATCCGTTGAAGCCATGTATCTAGCCTGTACATGGTTTCAATTCTCTCAATTCCAACTTCATCTAGTCATATGCTTGTTTGAACAAAACATTTACCGAATTTCCGATGTCGACCAAAACCTTTCATAGTGTGACCGGGCAAATAATAGCCGTTATGACCAGTGTGTTGATACTCGGGGCTTCTACACCGATTGACTCCCGATCGCGAAAAACGATATCATCCATTGTCATCTTTCTTTTCTTTATAGGACTTAAAGTTTCGAAGGCAGTGGATTTTGCAATATCAAGATGCTTTTCAGAGATTACATACTGTTCCATAGTCTAAACGCTATGCCCTCTGGATGAGGTCCTCCAACGATGGCATTGATCATTATCCCCTTCGCCTTCTCATATGCTGTGGCTCTAGGCACCACCTGACTTTGCTTGGGAGCCAATGTTCCTTGCCCCTGTCTCTCGAGGTCACCTTATACTCATCGAGCTTTCCTTTTTGAATCATCTTTTCAACAATGCCCCGGAGGTGACGACACTCATTAGTCACATGCCCATAAATCTCATGGAATAAACAAAAATTCCCGGTCGCCCATTCCTTCTCTATGGATTCATGCAAGGGCAACTTCTTATACTGAAATGCACTACATGTATCGAGATAAATGTTTTCAAGCATGTCATTCAACGCCATATAACTTTTAAAGACTTGGAACAGGGGTTGCTTCCTAGAATTCCTTCTTTGTTCAGGGATTCAATTGGTTCCCTTCGGTTCATTACCATTTCGTTTGCCACGATTTCCAACATTTACTTCCACCTTTCCGGAATTATCCCCAGACTATTTTACTGCCACATTGCTCTGGACAGCTTTGTTCGAAATGTATTTTGGTCCATTTCTTCAAAAAGTTGTGCATCTTCCTGTCGTAATCGGATGTTAGCATTTTCATAGAACATCTTGATTTTCATTAGGGTTTTGCTGATCCGATACTTTCCAAACTCCATCCTTTTATTGATACCGTCTATTATAGCCATTAGGACTGTCTCATGGTTAGGATTGCTTACTTTGGTAATGGTCCAGATGAATCTACTGAGGTAATTCCTTAAGGACTCACCCCTTGCTTGCTTTATTGCGAAAAGAGCCATGACATGCTTTGACTTGGAAACGTGGAGGCAGAATTAATTCAGAAAATTCTCACTTAAGTCTTTGAAGTTTGGGATCAATCTCGAGGGAATCGATTAGAGGGCTACCCCACTCAAGAAAATCGGGAAAGCTTTGCATTTAATGGCGTCTGGAGCTACGGATACCTCCATATGCCACGAATACCTCATTATATGTTGTTGCGGGTCGGTGGTTCCCTCGTAGTGGCTCATCTAGGTAACATTGAATCTTCTGGGGAATTATGCCTTTAGAATGTCATCTGTAAACAGCGTATGGCTTTGTTAAATCCCCCAATCTTCATTCCTATACCCTTTGTTGTCATTCATGATTTGTCATACCATGGTAGTCAAATCGGGAGGGATAAGTGCACATCGCTCGGCCACTTCAACCGATCGAACTCTCCTAGCTCTCTCTCCAGGAAACATCACCGGAGTTGCCGTCCGGGCGGAATTTCCTCAACCCCGGACATCTCGGTTGTATACAGGACGTCTGGGAGGAAGGTGGAGCTTCGTTGTTTAAGCAGCATTCTATTGACACGAAGGAGAAGCGCTTCGATCATGTCGAGTTGTTGGATCAATGTCCTCTAGGTTAGTCAGATCGGCTCAAGATTTATCAGTTGTTTCAAGCTAGTTGGTACGCCCTTCCATTTAAAATTGTTGTATGTTTTTGGGTATTTCCAGCGGTAGTCATATTTGAAATCGATCTCTGCTTCCTTCGGATGATGATGAGCCTTCTGAGCTTTGGTCCCGCAAAAATTGTTAATTCCTGAATTCTTCCCATTGCCTTGGCATATAGCTCTTATCTTGCCTCATTGCTGTGCTTTTCATGGCTTGAGCATTAAACATCTCTGTTGTTTCCCGGAGCTGATTCGTCACGGTCATAAACTCATCATGGGTAGTAAAATCTAAGGGGGAAGCTTGATCTGCAGCAGAAGGTTGCATTGAAGATGGTAGTGTAGGCTAGTCCGGAGTTTTACCCAAAGTGGTCAATACCTCGGCTGCGTCTGCTAATGTTGCAGCGTGTGGCTACTTTCCGTTATTGCATGCCAAGGATTTGCGACCATAGTTCAATGATATTGAAAAAGACGTAGGATCTCATCTCAGACTTCGTGATCTGAAAGTAGAATAAAATCCATCAAATGCTGAGAATATCAACGTTCTCAGTGAAAGAACCAAGTGTTGACACCAAATAATGGTACAACACCCAAGAAAAGAATTTTTAGAGAAAAAATGAAGATAAATAAATTAAAAATGAATAGAAAAGCAATCACACACAGGTTTATAGTGGCTCGGTGTTAATGAGTCTACGTCCACTTTATAATCTTCTTATATCAAATGATCTATTACAGGCGAACAGTCACAATAATGACATAATCAGAAATTGGCCAAAAAGCTCCCTTTTCTTAGTCCCGAAGGTCTATTTATAGATGCTACAACATTTAAATTGGTTGAGGTGTGCGTTATCTGATCCAGGATTTTAGGAGATCCGAAAGAGGCGTTCTTCTTATAGAAAGTGGCATAATTTGAGCACATAGTGACAAGTGGCAGTTCATCCTATATTCATGAACGGCTCGATGCGGTCAAATAGGAGTAGGAACAAATATTCATGGGGATATTTGGCACGGAATCGGGCTTGATTTGACTTGATCGAGGACCACAAGCTCCAGCTCGCCTGCATGTCGGTTTCGTATATTCGGCGTAAGTCTTGGGATCGGGTCGAAACACCCATCGATCGAATAGTTACCCGGCCCGAGTTACTCAGTCCTCCAGGCCACTTCAGCCGAAGCTTGTGATATCAATGAATCTTGATGGTCTTGCCAAAACGATGGTCAACAGATTCCATCAATGAACGAAGGCAAAGAATCTTCCTCATATGATTTTGAGAATCTTTAGCAAGGTGTCTATGACTCTCGCGCACGTGAACCATATATTGACAGAGCCGATCCACCAATACCCATGAGTTGGGTTCACTCCTAAACAGAACGCTCCCCGGTCTTATCAGACTATTATCCTGGTCGTTGATTAACCATCATCCGAGGGACATCGATTCCAACATCCGCATAAGTAAATCTATCGGGGCTATATACCATGGCTTAAATTTTAGCGAGAAGGAAACATATGTTCTTACTCTGCTATCTTTCATCCTGTTTTTGGCTCATTCTGGGGTATGAGTCCCTAGTTCAGTGTACCATAAAGCTCTGCTTTTCAGCAAAAGCTTTGATCTATCTGTCAGCAGCACTTGGCATGCCACATTGTCAATTCCACATATGATCACTTTCAATTAATAATATAACTTTTGAGCTCATACATCTCAAAAAAGGGTGTTAAGCTAAGAGAATAAATTCTTCGCCACCACAGATATAACACTAATAGCGACAAATCGTTTATGTCATGAAATACAACGTCACACATACATCCATTTACAAGTTCGTTTTAGGTTTGAACGAAACCAAAGGCACCTTATTCCTCATACAATTAAGGAGAGAGGCCATTGCATATCTGGACAATCAATAAGTACGTCCGGACAACTACCATAATAACCCCTTCACGGAAGCTACCCATATCTAAGGCATCAGCAAGAGGTCCATTCGATGTGAAGATTTTCAGTCTTCCACCGTCTTCAATGTCTTCGACTTCAATTCGTCATATAATTATACGAAATGGGTTGAACTCAGCCTTTTTGAATAATTAGCATCAAAACAAAAATCCTTATTAGATTATTAATCCACCAATTAAGTCTCTTTAATTGGTATCATTCCATAAGATTTGAATCTTACACTTAAACTTGGTTAAGTTACTTGGCTTCCAAAAATCATTTTTTTTAACCTTATAATATGGTTTATATAAGGATTAGATTCAATTGGTGAACTAAAATTCTTATTTTAACATATTTCTCAAAATTTGGTATAAAAGCCTTTACAGGAAATATCCAAATTCCACTAAACTAGTTTTGTCATTCAAAACTATAGATAATTAGTTCAAACCTTTTTCAAATCATTTATAATGATTTATAATTATTTTTCTCTATTTTTATTTATATAAAAATATTCCATATCCACAATTTTCAATTACAGGCCATTATAGGTCCTAGCGCTGTTTTTATTTAAATTTGATTTGAATATTTCTCAAAATTTAACCATTAGATTTTAAAACTCTTCTTATCATTTGAAAGATCTTTTCATTATGAACTCAATGGTTCTAGTTTTGGGAAAAATCCGACAACCGGATATCGCGGTACATTAGTTTAAAGTTACAGGTAGAAGTTCGCGAACCACCGATGCTCGACGAGTTCTATTCTGACCATAACTCGACGTATAATATAAATTACGTTGAGTTGCTTTGAAAACATTTTACTTATTATCAAAAAAAAAATCAAAAGCTATATTTTAATTTTTCCAACTTCAAAATCAATTATTTCAATATTTATGTACTATAATAATATTTAAATCATTAAAATAATATTATTTTTCAAACTTCGTTATTTTGAAACCAAATTCTCTTTGGCATTCGTTATAAAAATAAATAAGAAAGTTTTGTAAAGGAAGTCTTTTTAAAACTCATCCTAGACATCCTAACTGAGTTCACTTTTACCGATTACTATTCATTTTAAGACAAAACTTGGACAAACCATAACTATATGAAAATTAATTCAAATCAATTTATTACAGTTACGAATATTCATCATAATTTTATAAACTTTGTGCCCATCCAAAACCGGACATTAACGTCCAAATTTTATTTTTGGCCTATTATTATTAATACATTAAATCATTTTATTTCATGGAGACTTAACCAATGAATCAATAATCACATCTGTTGGTCATATTCAATCAGTGCATCACATAACATTATACCAACCATCAACTAACACCTAATCATCATATATAGTGGAATACACCATCTAAGCCTTAAACCATTAACGCTTATATGGGTTTGTCAATCAATAGTTTAACCACAATATCAACCAGTAGGGTATAAATCCATCAATTTTCATTCTAGTACCCAAGTAAAATTCACATCAACATTCATTAACCAGTAATTAGTGAATTACTTTCCAATGAACATTCAAGGTTCAAACAAAGGAGGAGGTTTTATAAGAAATGTAGAGACAAGGATCGGTGAGTTGTCGCAAGATGGAAGAGAGGAAGAAAACATAATGGGGAGGCTTGGATGAGTGACACTCATAATTAAAACAATGGCTTATAAACTAGTTTAAAGATAAAAGCTTTTTTTTGTTCTATCTTGCGTTCATCGTTCGTATGATCAAACGGTAAATTCGATTGGCATGAAATTTTGAATTCTAACATATTTTGTAATTATGGTCCAATGAGACAGGTCTCGTCGAATTTGATGTTCGTTCGACCATCCATTTTATTTTTTTATTGCATTTTTACTTAATTTTGACTAGTTGACCCAGTATGTGTTTATTTTTCGTACGCTCACATACTAACTAAGAAAATTATAAAATTTGAGATCTTACCATTTTTTGATGTTCCAGATCCAATATAATTGGTTTCATCCAATTCCGAGATTGTTTGAAAAATGTTTCTTTTAAAGCAACTGAAATAGTATTAAATTATCGAATTTTAAAATCGACTATAAGTACTTGTAAAAATAATTAAAAATAAATTTTAAATTGGTTCCAAAATATTAGGTCTTTACAATCATCCCACTTAAAATAATTTTTTCCCCGAAATTAGATGAAAGTAAAGCTGAAATAGAAATGATATATGAAATACAAGTTTGCCTTTCAGAAAAGCTAATCTGAGATATCCACTCTGCACCTGGGATAAGACTTTTTAAAATTGTCCTCTGTTTCCCATGTACAGTCTCTTGGGTCTCCGCTCCACTGCACTTTAACTAACTTTACCTTTTTGTTTCTAAGTTCTTTTATTTCATTGCCAATTATCCTTATCGGCTCTTTTCGAACTGCTAAATTTAGGGTGATTTCCAAGTCCTCTTGTGCATCTTTCTCAATAATTAAATCAGGATCATGTACATATTTCCAGAAAACGTGAAATACATTATGCACTCCGGATGGCCACTCTGGTAACGGATCCTTTAAGCTAGAGTTCCAATTCTCTCCAATAGCGAGAATGGACCAAACTTGGGTGATAACTTCCCCGTTTCCCCAAATCGTATAACTCCTCTCAGCAGAGAAACGTTTAAGAACACTTGATCGGCAACTACAAATTCCAAATCCCTTCTTCTATAATCTGCATTATTATGTGGACTTTGAGTTGCCTTCAACCTCTTCTTAATGAAATCTACTTTATATGCAGCTTCACGGATCATGTCCGGACCCAATATAAGTCGATTTTCAGACTCTATCCAACATGCATGAGATCTGCAAGGTCAACCATACAATGCTTTGAATGGTGACATCTTAAGACTCGCTTGGAAGCTGTTGTTATAAGAGAACTCCACAAGATGTAAGTGACAACAAGTCTTCCAAAAATCGATCCACTCTTTCAGTATGTCAATCAGTTTGGGGTGATAAGCAGTGCTAAGGTTCAACTTTGTCCCCAATGCTGACTGAAATGCTTCCTAGAACTTATTGGTGAATATCGGATATCGATCACTGATAATGATGCTGGGTATTCCATGTAGTTTAACCACTTCCTTCACATACATCTGAGCCAGGCTATCAACTGTTATATTTGCTTTTATCGGAAGAAAATGGGCGCTTTTCATAAGATGATCTCCTATAACCCAAATACTTTCATTAACTTTCTTGGTTTGAGGTAAACCATCAATAAAGTCCATTGATATTTGGTCCCACTTCCACTCAGGAATCTCCATGGTTGAAGTAACCCAGTAGCCTTCTGCTGATCACTCTTGACTTGTTGGTAAGCTCGACACCTGCTAACGTATATCCTCTTCATAGATTTCGACCAAAATGTGTGCTTTAGATATCGATACATCTTATGAATTCCTGGGTGGATACCGACTTTGGACTTATGGCACTCATCCAGTACTTCCCTTTTAAGCTCTGCAATACCTGGAATGCAGATTTGTCCTATCAATCTCATAGCTCCTTTACTATCAATCTGGAAGTTCGAGGTCTCACCCTTTATAATTCTCTTGCAAATATTTTGAAAGAACTCATCATCTTTCTGTTGAGAAGAAATCTTCTCAATCAACGAGGATGTAACAACCAGATTAGCAACAACAGCGTTCTTTCTACCAAGCATGTATGCTAGAACATTGGCTTTTCCTGGAGTGTAAAGAATATCCAAATTGTATGACACCAGAAACTCCAACCAATGTTGCTTCCTCATGTTCAAGTCTTTCTGGATGAAAATATATTTCAACAATTTATGATCAGTAGAGAGTTCAAGCTTCTCTCCCAGCAAGTAATGCCTCCAAATACTCAAGGAAAATACCACGACAAGCCGTTCCAAGTAATGAGTGGCATACCTCTTCACATTCGATTTCAACTTCCTCCTCGCATAAGCAACTACTTTACCTCTTTACATCAATACCGCGCCAACTCCTTCTTTAGAAGCATCTTTGTAGACGGTTAAATCTTGGTTGCCATCTATAATAACAACAGGGCAGTGGTTAGCCTTTTTTTCAATCCTTGTAAAGCTTCTTCACATTCAGGAGTCCAAAGAAAATTAGTATGTTTCTTAGTCAGCTTCGTCAGAGGACAAGATAATTTTGAAAAGTCCTTTATGAATTTTCGATAGTAACTAGCGAATCCAAGAAAACTTCTGACTTTAGTGGGGGTCCTTGGTTGCTTTCAATCTTGGATGGAAACAATCTTACTCGGACCTAACGAGATTCCTTCTCTTGACATCACATGTCCATATAACACGAAATGGGTTTACTCCACCAAATGTCAGTGCACAAAACCACGCAATGCTTTTTGAAAAGTGAAGCCATTATAAGACTCAAGTCCTATCACATAATTCAATGCAAACCGAAGGATAGAGTTTTACCTTATAATGGCCAAACATGCTTAATACGAGAAAATCATTTAATGTTATTATTAGTGTCTGAGTGTGGAATATATTTTGAAAATAAATATATCAATCTTAGACGTCGTAATACCCCCATCCTATTATGTCGTCGTATAGGTTTATAACAAAAACTGCAAAGCTCGTATTAGAAATTAGATTCCATCAATGAACCAAAGCAAAGGTTCTTCCTTATCTGATTCAGAGCATCTATAGCAAGATATCCAGGACTCACGCGCACGTGAACCCTAGATCAGCATATTCGACCCACCAATACCGGGTGAGTTGGGGTCACTCCTGAATATAACGTTCCCCGGTCTTATCAGACCATCATCCTGGTCGTTGATTGATCTTCATCTGAGGGGCCTCAATTCCAACATCTACATAAGTAAATATGCCTGGGCTCCATACCATGGCATAACTTTTAGCTAGAAGCAAACGTGTATCCTTACTCTACTGCCTTTCATCATGTTTTTGTCTCGTTCCGGAGTAAAAGGCCCTAGAGTCAACGTACCACAAAGCTCTGCTTTTTAACAAAAGCTTTGATCTCTCCACTAGTAGCATTTGGCATGCCACAATGTCAATTCACACATATGATCAGTTTCTATTAATAATACAACATTTGAGATCATACGTCTCAAAGGAGGGTGTTAAGCTAAGAGAATAAATTCTCAGCCACTACAGACATATCATTAATAACAACTAATCGTTTATGTTATGAATGACAATGTCGGACATATATCCATTTACAATTTCATTCTGGGTATGAACGAAACCGAAAGCACCTTATTCATCGTCCAATTTAGGAGGGAGGCCCTTGCATATACGGACAATCAACAAGTACGTCCGGACTACTGCCACTTTAACCCCTTCACGGGAGCTACCCATATGCAGGGGATCAGCAAGCAGTCTTTTCGATTTGAAGATTCCCGGTCTTCCAATGTCTTTAATTTCTTCGACTTTAATTCATCGTATAATTATTCGAAATGGGTTGAACATAGTCTTTTTGAATAATTAGCGTCAAAACGAAAATTCTTATTGGATTATTAATCCACCAATTAAGTCTCCTTTAATTGGTATCATTCCATAAGATTTGAATCTTATACTTAAATTTGCTTAAGTTACTTGGCTTCCAAAAATCATCTTTTAACCTTATAAAAAGGTTTACTTAAGGAATAGATTCAATTGGTGAATTAAAATTCTTATCTTAACATATTTCTTAATACTTGTTATAAAAGCCTTTACAAAAAATAGCTAAATTCCACTTAATTAGTTTTATCATTCAAAACCATAAATAATTGATTCAAACCATTTTCAAATAAATTTATAATAATTTTTCCCTATTTTTATTTATATAAAAATAGTCCATATCCACAATTTTTTATTACAGGCTATTATAGGTCCTAACGCTACTTTTTATTCAAATTTGATTTAAATATTTCTTAAAATCTAACCATTAGGTTTTAAAAATCTTCTTACCATTTGAAAGATCTTTTCATTATGAACCCAACGATTCCAGCTTCGAGAAATTCTGAAGTCAGATCTCCCGATATATTAGTTTAAAGTTATAGGTCGAAGTTCGCGAACTATCGCTGCGCGACGAGTTCTATTCTGACCATAACTCAACATATAATATAAATTATGTTGAGTTGCTTCAAAAATATTTTAATTATTATATAAAATAAATACAATAATTTTCAAAAGTTATATTTTAAAATTTCCAACTTCAAAATCAATCATTTCAATATTTAAGTATTATAATAATATTTAAATCATTAAAGTATTATTATTCAAACTTCATTATTTTGAAACCAAATTCTTGTGACACACGTTATAAAAATAAATAAGAAAGTTTTTGTAAAGGAAGCCCTTTTAAAAGTCATCCTAGATATCTTAACCGAACTTCACTTTTAATAGTTACTATTCATTTTAAATAAAACTTGAACAAGCCATAACATATGAAAATTAATTCAAATCAATTTATTCAGCTACGAATATTCATCGTAATTTTATAAACTTTGTGTTGATCCAAAATTGGACATCAAATTCCAACTTTTACTTTTTAGCCTATTATTATTTTAATAAAAATATTCATTGAATAATTTTATTTGATGGAGACTTAACCAATGAATTGATAATCACATCTATTTTTCATATTCAATCAGTGTATCACACAACACTATATCAACCATCAAATAGCATCCAATCCACATATATTGTGGAATACACCATATGAGCCTTAAAACATTAACGTTTATATAGGTTTGTCAATCAACAGATTAACCACAATATCAATGAATAGGGTATAAATCAATCAATTATCATTCCAATACCCAATTAAGGTTCACATCAATATTTATTAACCAGTAATTAGTGAATTACTTTCCAATGACCATTCAAGGTTCAAACAATTTCCCAATTCAACACTATTAATTATAATTGTCATATACGCAAGCAACTACACATATATCACTTAAAAATAATATTTGTTTTCTTGCTAATAATCATTAAATATCATAATAAACTTATATAATTAACCACTAGTCATCACATAACTCAAACTAATTAACTAACATTAGCTATTTATAAACTAGCCCTTTACGAGTATCGATTTCTCACTGTGGGTTCTACTCCATCAAACTCTTAAGAGGAAGGTATGACAACACTCTCGTATGACCCTAATAATCTCCTGGCATCCGTAAAGATTTCTAGAGACAAATTAGGTAGAGTTTTGGTATGATGGGGTTTTAAATTCAACAGGCAAACAAACGGTCAAGGATCTGGGCATTCAGGGTAAACGGGAGAGGGTATGGGGGGTCTAAGGGTTCGTCCTTGGAGAGAGGGGACCCGGGGTGGCTGATGTGGAGCTGGCGCTGGTGGTGGGGCCCAGGCGTGAGAGGTAGGCGTGTGGAGTGTGAATTTAGGGTTCATTTGCAAATTAAGTATTTTTGAGGTTTTTTTAGGGGTTTGAGGTGGAAGTGGAGCCAAGGCAAGGGGAGGGGACCTAGTGGGGGTTCGTGAAGGTAGGATGGAGGGTGAAGGAGGGGCATAAGTCGTCAGGTGTGGAGGAAGGAGGTGGCGGCCGTGATTAAAGCTTGGAAGAGGAAGATGGTTTTAGGAGAAAAAGTGGAAAGAAAGGAAGAAAAAGGAAGAGGTTTTATAAGAAATGGAGAGATAAGGATTGGTGCGTTGTCGCAAAATGGAAAAGAGGAAGAATACACAACGGGAAGGCTTGGATGAGTGACACAAAAATTAAAACAATGGCTTATAAACTAGTTTAAAGATGAAGTTTGTTTTTGTTCTACCTCGCGTTTATCGCTCGTATGATCAAACGGTAAATCCATTTGATATGAAATTTTGAATCCAAAATTATTTCATAGTAACAAATTCAATGAGATAGGTCTCG
Source organism: Allium sativum (assembly GCA_030737875.1). Taxonomy (NCBI): domain Eukaryota; kingdom Viridiplantae; phylum Streptophyta; class Magnoliopsida; order Asparagales; family Amaryllidaceae; genus Allium; species Allium sativum. Next base: position 221,964,001 of record CM060920.1, read on the forward strand.
TCAAATTTGGAGTTTGTTTGACCATCTGTTTTATTTTTTATTGTGTTTTTACTTAATTTTGACCAATTGACCTGGTGCGCGTTTATTTTTCATACGCTCGCATACTAACTTGAAAATTTTGAAACCTTACCATTTTCTAATGTTCCGGATCCAATAAAATAGGTTTCGTCCAATTTCGAGATCGTCTGAAAAATGTTTCTATTAAAGTCATTGAAATAGTATTAAATTGTCGAATTCTAGAATCGACTATAAATCCTTATAAAATTAATTAAAAATAAAATTTAAATTGTTTCCAAAATTTCAGGTCATTACATGGTAGTTCATGGAAAAGGAAGTATCTGTCAGATCTTGCTTGTTTCAGAGTCGGATCCCTATTGGGAGGCTTTTGGAAAAGCGCGGTTTCATGTATGTCAAGATAATCCTCTCCAAGCCATGAATAAGTTCACTGTAAGTTGGGAAATTCTGCTCGAATTAAGGTCGTGAGTTTCGGTTGTCCCGGGGTTTACCCTTTCCTTTGTCAAGCATAGAAGGGCTAGAGCCTGTGGTAGAGTTGGTTTGGTAAGCAGGCTTTTTGTCATGGGAGTCCTCCCAAAGAAGTCTTTCTGCTTTAAAGTAGAATTTGGCAAGATTCCTTAGCGAGTCCCATCACAATATGGTCCTAAAGCCTGTCTTGTCAAGAATGTCAGATACGGCGACCATTAAGACCATGGGCGGATCCGGCCTATCAACAGAGGCCACCATCGCATTGAATCGTTCAAGTAATTTGCACAAAGTCTCGCCTATTCTCTGCTTGATTTGTCCCAAAGTCATAACGTTCTTTGGTTGAGCAATATGAACTCTGAGTTACTGACGAATATTTCAACCAAGAGGTTCCAGCTATTGATGGATTCTAGCTCCAACTGCCTAAACCATAGAGCAGAAATGTATGTGAGATAAAGCAGGAATCACTTTGCCATGACGCCATCTGAGGCTGAATGTATGTAGCGCATGAGATGAACATTAGGATCCTTTCCACCATCGAAAGCTTCCAACACCGGCAATTTGAAGTCTGGTGGATTATGAGAGTTTTTGATGTCTTGAGTCAAGTGGCTGTGAGTAATGCAGTCCAAGCTGGCGTGAGGTTCCCCACATTGGCACAGCATCGAATGACATCGACGACTTGACTTTCACTGCCCGAGCCGATAAATGGGTTCAGATTGTGCAAATTGACATAGATGCCCCCAACGTCAAGTCCAACATTAGCAAAAGGTCGAGCGCCAAGCGCAATATCCAGCTTGATCCTGACTTGTGGTGCCTCGACGTGCACAAATCCAAGTTTAGGAGATACAGGAGTTCCTATGTCCAAAGCAGCGCGCGACGGCGCTTGAGTGGCATTACCAATGCCTGGTCTTGAAACTTGATTGGCTACAACCTGAGATGAGGCTTGGATAGGATTGTGGGTGATTCCCCCAAGCCTAGCCGATCCAATAGTTGTCTGTGGATTGGGTGAACACAGGGTTGTTCTTCGGGAATGGCCCCCAAGTCTCGAGCTAATCCTTGTGGAACACTAGCACTTATTCCATCAAGATTTCCTTGCCCCTAATGCCTCATAAATCCTTCGAGTCGGGCGAGGAGAGTGCTCATGGTGGCCTTTTGGCGATGGAAGTGTTCTTCCTGTTCCAAGCGAGCAGTAAGACCATTAGTTAAATCCTTGAAAACGTCGTCGACGTTTTCTCGGGTGACATAATTGGATGGGTGTCCAATTGAGGAGAGTTCTTGCTCTTCCTCCCCACCTGCTCCTTTCGAGCAAATTATTTTCCCCCCTTTAACTATGGCGGGAAACGAGTGAAGTCCATTTGCTAAAGGAAAGTTAAGTTGAATTCCAAAATTTGAAGACCCAAGTCGAGAGCTGAGGTCGAGAACTAAAGCTAAAAACTGAAGTCGAGAACTGAGGATGAAGCTGAAGCTATAGCTATGTTCCCTCTTCCTGGCATGCCAAAGTGTTGACGTGGGCAATGGTCTACGATTCAACGCACGCCAACCCTCGAGTGTATGTGTAGTAGAAACATAGTAATCCAAATCCAAAGTAGTGAAAATCCAGGGAGAACACAACTTTTTATGGTGGTTCGACACTAACGCCTACGTCCACTTTATAGTAATCATTCATCATATAATAGCTTATTATGTTGTTATACAAGTTTAGAGAATAGTTGCATGCAAAGTGTTGCAATAGAACAACAAAATATTAGTTAATTTTAAACTTTACCAAAATGGCCTTCTTCTTTTTTGTTGAGTGAAAAATATGTTGACTTGGCCAATAATGTCCAAAAGGTAGTTTCAATGTCCAAAAATTAGCTCCACTGTCCAAAAGTGTGAAAATATGTCCAAAAACATGCAAATGTCCGATTGAAGGAAGACATGTATGCAACGTTTAGAGGTCCAAGATATGTCCAATAGTCACGAAGAAGAAGGTGGTTGCCATTAATGATGCTTGTGAGCTCCAGAAAGTCCAAAATACGAAATGAGAACTAACCCCTTTGAATGCCAAACAAGGGGATATCTATAGCTATGTTTGGAGTGTGTCAGCCCGAATTTGGTATCCTTGAAGGATACGAAATTTGTGCCCTAAAATTAAAGTCGAAAAATTAGTGTTTTGGCCAAAAATCATGAAATCTAGAGAAACTACTGAGAACGCATGTTGATTTTCCTAAAATAGGTGGTCAACATGGTAAAATCGAAAAAAACATGATCTCGCACATTTCTGGCACATTTGCCACTTTGAAAATTCGAATCCCTGAAAATCGGTTGAAAATGCGTGTTGATCAGGCAAAAACCACTGATCAACACTAAAAAATCATGTTCGCCAAGAAATCTGGCACTTTGCCAATTACCAGATTTCATATCCAAAAATCCAGTGATCAACGCATGTTGATCACATAAAATCGTCTAATCCACATGTGCCAGATCCATTTGCCGAATTGGCTTGGTAAAAGTCAAATTTCGAATGCCTCCTGAGTAGCCTAATTTCGCATCCGAAATCTATGGTGCAGGCATAGTGAAATTTTGAATCCCTGTGTGTTGCTCAGCCTTTTTCGGGTGTCAGATTTCGAATCCCTTGCATGACTTGGGGAAAAGCTTGCCCGAGCAAGGTGCAATGTGTTGATTTTGAATCCATTGAGGGATACAAAATTTCAGAAGTGCTTGCCAAACTCGATTCCTGAGCCAACTTTTCCACGTGGTCTGATCGAGTGCAACGTGCTGATCCAAGCCATTTTCACGTGTTGATTTTTCGATTTTGAGCATGCCAAATTTAACGAATTTACCAAGTTTACCCGAATCACCAAATTTGCCAGGGTGATCAGCCAAGATTTTACATGTGGTTTTTCATGATTTTCCCATGCCAATCAGGCATTTTTGACGTGCTGAATTAGTTTTTGCCAATATACCAGATTTTAATGTCTTAAGTCGTGCAAGTCATTTTTTGTGATTGTGTCATGCCGATCAGCTGTTTTTGAGTGCGCGACACTGTTTTTTTGGCAAATGCCAAATTTTGATATCGTGAGTTGCACAAGCCATTTTTCGTGATTTTGCCATGCCGATTAGTTGTTTTTGAGTGCGCGACACTGTTTTTCGCCAAATGCCTGATTTTGATGCCGTGAGTCATGCAAACTATTTTTCGTGATCATGTTATACCGATCAGCAGGTTTTGGGTGCGCAAAAAATGATTTTGCTGACATCCATACATTTTTCCATGATGAGTTTTTCCAAGTCCATCGACGACGATTTTACGAATTGTCGCCATTTACAATCCTTTTTCGAACATCCCACGACTTCGACTAAATCGCTTTGTGTTTTCTAACGACGTTATTAATGCTTGAGTGCGTTGCTAACCAGAATCTTGACGTATGACAGCTTCGACCTAAAAGCGACTCAACACTAGTCTTCTTTAGCTGAAGAAGATCAATTTCCATCATCCACAGATTCAAGCCTAGTGATATGGAAAAACAACATAACAAAGCGATTAGGGATGAATTATAAAAATCTACATCAGAATGATATATAAATTTTCAATCCTAAGAAGAATCAGCTAAAAGCACAGAATTCCTCGAACCATACTCACTAGATGTGTAACATTCTGTAAAATACATAAACATTAATAATAAATAAATAATTGAAAATAAGCAATTAAATAATATAGCAGGAAAATGAGATTTTGCAGCTTTAGGAATTTGGCTACAAAACTCTTTTATTTAGATTTGTGGCGAATTCTGAATCGTTTTCGTATATAATATGCTGAAACGGTCGATGTATGAAGAAGTTATGAACAAATGAATTTGGACAGTAAACGTAGAATATATATATATATATATATATATAAGTATATATATATATATAATTAAATGGATGATATATATATATATATGTGTGTGTGTGTGTGTCTGTGTGTGTGTGTCCAAAATATATTCAAAATAAAGAGGGAGAATTTGAATTTTGAAATGAAAATAAGATCATAGGGAAAAGGATATTGTATATATGGAATAAGATTAAGAGATTAAGGAACATATTAATTAAATTTAACACCTCAGCAACGCAAGTTTATTTGGCGTTCCAGCCCCCAAGAGGTCGACCGCCCCCCTTAAGGGGGTTCGACCAACAGGTGACCACTCAAGTCGACCGCCTGGCGGCTGGACAACCCGGTAAATCTATGTGGTTAGGGTTTTTTTTAGAGGGTTATATATAAATAAAAGGCCTGGATTAAATCAAACTAATCTGACGGTCTACGCTCACACGGGTAACTATATATAGCCCCTCATATCACACATTAGAACCCTAGCTATTTTCTTATCCCTGCCTCTATGCTAACTCTCTGCCATTACTATATTCCAGAGAAAAATAAAAGAAGAAGTTTAAGGATTTCTTCTATTTCTCCAACCCTGTTCTTAACCTCTCTCTATTCTAATTCATATAGGTTTAGTATTCTGGAATTTGGTTTAAACATATGTATATCAGATTCTGATACATGTTTCTTGTGTGTGTATCTGTATATATATTAGGAGAATTGTTAGAGCACGTTTAACCGCAAAGATTAAAGAACAGATTTAGATCTACTATAAATTCCTCTTTGTTATGCCTAGATCTGTGAGTGGAATATCATTTACTTAGGCATATTCATATTTTTATTACATTATCATGTTGAAAGATATGCCTAGAAGGATTTGGAAACTGATAATATAAACACTGAAACCGCCGAATCCTCTATCTTGTATTTGTGTTGGAATTGTCATGATTATTTGGGTTTTGTGGGTTGTTGATTTTAATATTAGGTTAAAGATAAAAAAGGGGTGTTGCTACTGTTATTTTTATTTTATGTAATTCACCTTTATTAACGTTTGAATGTAACCTAAAAGGGTTTAAATTTGGGTATTTCATGGTTTGGGTATTTCATGATTTGGTTTGGGTTTGGATCCTATTTATTTGCATAATACCAAAAAGAGGTGAATTAGATAAAGTGGAAATTATGAATATACATGTATAAGTGTATGTAATACTCCATTAATAATCCAGTATTGAAATCATTCCAACAAGCCTAGGATGCAACCTGAAAATTTGTATGAATGTATATTTTCCATCCGCTGCTATATGTTATCTTTTTATTATGCCATCATGCCTAAGTTGTAGCGGTAAAATATGAAAAAACTAACTTGTACACCTTGATTTGGACAAACTGACAATTGCCATCTCATTAGAATGTTTCCTCATTTGTACGAATACTTGCGTTATTTAGAAAATATAATTATTATACTTATATAAATATAATCAACGTAATTAACATTGTATTAGCGTAATAAATGCGATTAGGTTAGAATTCGAATTTGAAATGTCCCCATAATAAATATATATTTGATTGCTTGTGTGTGCGTATATAAGATGGATTTATATTTATTAATAGTGACACATAGACACGAGGTTAGTTTCCATTTGTGGTAGAAGTCTGTCCAGAACGGACTTTCTAATATAGCAACCACAAGTGGGTCCATCTAATGTGAGATGTCTAGGTGCCATGGGCCATTCAAAAACTTAGAAGACTAGACATAAGGTTAAACCAACTTGTAGTAGAAGTCTTCCCGGAACCGACCGGCATATCCAGCATCTACATGTGTATGTTTAATGTGAGGGGTCTAGTGTGTACATATATAACTATATATATAAGTCTATTGTGTGTGAAAGTAGGTAGGTTTACTACGTCTTGAGAAGATCTTAAGTTGTTGACTCTCTTTTTATCTAGTTTGGGTCTTAAGTGGTTAGGACTAAGATCCTTCTAAAGGTTTATTCCTTGGAGAGGAACCAAAGTCATAGGACCTACCCTTATTAGATTTTAAGTAAGTCTTTGGGTCCAATTCTCTAAAGTGGTTAGACATAAACGATAACGGAGTGGGGTAGTTCACGGGGTTGTCCACTTACTCTAGAAGCTTGTAAGGGATCAATTAGGGACAGACTGGTATTTGAAAGATATGTTTCCATTGCATGCTCACCAATTATCTAAGGGAAGTCCTAAGCGACATAGGTGTCCTACTGTAATATCAGTTACATAGTAACGTTCGCAATGCTACTTCTCATACTACAAGTGAGAGTATAGATCTGAGAATGTTAATGTATTAGGACGGGGTCTTAATGGGCTAAGGGTCCGCCTCAGGGTTATAAGAGATCATAAGAATCCACCTTTAATAGGGCCTTAAGTGACCGAGAATGCCCACCTCGTTGGGTCTTTACCCTCTAAACACTAATGGGAAATTGATTTGGATATCCACCCCATTGGTTAGACTTGGTGTTTGTTGTGTGCTGCGTAGACATTCCTTGATATATGTAACCTGCTAAAAATTTAGGGTATGGATATTAAGTAGCACTATATTTCAGTCACACAAAACTTTATGTTCTGACCCCTCTCCTTAGCATATCCAACAGGTCAGTAAATGGGTTAAAACCATGGACGAAGTCATGATTGAAGCTGATGAAGAAGATGAAGTTGTTATGCTATTATTAGTAGTTATTGTTTTACTTCTTTTGGAAACTTGTGAGAATGAACTATTTTATGTACCCATTGAACATATGTAATTATGACTGTTGTATTTCTATGATTTTTAAATAAATGGAACATCTTATTTCTGTATTATATTTTCTCTTTCCGCTGTGTGATATTTCCATTCGAAGTATTCGTGTATATATATTCTGTGCAAATGTAATCCTTACAGGAATGAACGACCCATTTAGAATGGCTCTAAGTTTCGATAAGCCTTTCCTAGGTCGAAATTTATGCCCATTCCGGGCGTGTTGTTACATTTGGTATTAGGGCATAGGTTACCTGATTATAAGGGAATTATATGTATAAGAGGTGTGCTTGTATATTGAAAAAAAAAATTCAAACTATATAATATATATACCCCAATAAGCATACGCATTTATACTAGGCATCTTTATCGTTTTTCTTCCCTTTCAGCTTAAATATTATCTTTGGAGTATCTATTAAGTGATTCTTCCTTTTCCTTTCAGACAATAAAAAGGCTGAAAGCCCAACTGAGCAGGGTAACCAGGTAAGACCCTGATACTTGCTAGAGTGGTTTCAGCAGTACCTCCGTACTATGGAAAAGGTCCTTGTCGCTAATCCTACCTAGCGGCTCCTGCAGTTCCTGCAACTAAGTGGCCTTTGACTTTTTGCGCTACTGTAATACCTTTACGAATGTTGGAGGGAAATCATTTTCTGGAAAGGAAGGCTTTGCTAATACTCAATCTTGGATCATGGATTGTGAATCTATGAGGCTACTGCCTGGCCCAATGAAGTGAAAAGGAGGATAGCGGCCTGGCACATGAAGGATGAAGCCCTTGAATGGTGGAATCTAATATTTGGAGAAAACGAAGGCCGGGTTTTACATGGGTCGAATTCAAGACCCGTTTTGAAGCCAAGCTTTTGCCAAGGGTGGAAATGACTATCCAGTTGGAGAAATTCGTCCACCTTAAGCAAGGAAGCTTGACCCTGTAAGAGTATGTACCCAAATTTACCGAATTATGTATGTTTATAAGGGAATTAATAGACACTCCCATGAACAAAGCCCATAGATTTGTTAAAGGGCTAAACTGTCCATTGAAGGAAACTCTATTAGCCAAAGTAACGTTTGGGGCGACTTTGAAACCCTAGTAGAGACAACTATCTTATGCACGGCGGAATGCGCCAAGGAGGACAAAGAAGGTGAGAAAGGGGAAAGATCCAACAAAAATAAGAAGAAGGAATGGTGGAAGAACAAGAAGAAGAATAAATTCAAAAAGGACGCAAAGACTTGTACAAGGTGCAACTGCAAGGGCCATGAGGCCAAGGATTGTAGGACCTCGTTGGCAATAAAGGAGTTCAAGGGAAATTGTTATAGCTGCCATGAAGAAGGACACATGTCCAAGGACTGCCCAAAGCCCAAAGTTGTCAAGAGTGGCTAAAACTATGCAATAAAGGCAACACCACTTCAAACCGACCCCCAAGAGACCAAGGGCAGCCTGCACTTGAAGGTATAACCTCTATTTTAGGAAATTCTGTATACACCTTATTCGATTCCGAAGCGACCCATTCTTTTATCTCCAAACGATTAGTAAACCTGTTGAAACTTTCCATATCTATCTCAAATGGTCTGATAGAGGTGGCCAAGCCTATCGTAGGATCTAAGTATCTTGAACTGTTATGCAAAGATCTTGTATTGGAGGTCGACAATGTCGAGTTCCATTGCAAAGCGTATGCGTTGGATTTCATGGGGTATGACTTTATCCCAGGTATGGACTGGCAGTCGTTTTATGGGGCCATCCTAGATTGCGATAAGAGACTCATCATTCTTAGGAGCCAAGGAGGACGTAGCCAAAGTATTCCTTGCAATGTTAGAAACAAGGATAAAGCCTTATTATATTCCTTATCTCCTAGTTCTAAAGGACCATCTTTGGTCCCTATAGTCTGTGAGTTCTTGGATATTTTTGAGGAAGTCACGGGACTTCCACCCCATAGAGAAATCTCTTTTTGTATAGAATAATAGAAGGACGCTAGACCTGTAGCACTACCATTGAGGCTTATGGAGCCCAAGTAAAGAAGGAAGTTAGATAAACAGATTTCAAAGTTATTACAAAAAGGTTTCATTCGACGAAGCACCTTAGAATAGGGTGCACCTGTTGTATTTGCCACCATAGCAAACAGATCTTTGAGAGTTTGTGTGGACTATATGGAACTTAATAAACTGTCCAAGAAGAATATATACCCTTTACCAAGAATCGATGACCTTTTCGACCACTTGGAAGAGCCCGAGTATTTTCCCAATTAGACCTTACTACTGGATTTCACCAGTTAAGAATTGTGGAGGACGGCAAGGACAAAACTGCGATTAGGATGCCAAACGGATTGTTCCAATGGTAAGTTATTCCCTTCGGACTAACGAATGCACCCACATTCTTCGTTGACCTCATGAGTAGAGTGTTTATGGGCATTTTACATAAAATTATGGTAGTCTTCGTAGATGATATCCTTATATTTTCAAAAGACCGTAAAGAGCATGAAGATCACTTGAGACAAGTGTTAGGGATATTAAAATGAACCATTGAAAGAAAAAATTTCAAAGTGCCATTTCTAAAGGGAAAAAGTAAGATTTTTAGGACATATTTTGTCGAGCGAAGTCTTGGCCGTAGATTCTGCAAAGATCGAAGAAATCGTGGAATGGAGGATACCTCGGAATGCTACAGAAGTGAGAAGCTTCCTTGGATTGGCCGGATATTATAGGAAATTCATTAAAGACTTCGCCAAGATTGTTACACCTTTAACCCAATCAACGAGAAAGAATTTGGTGTTCGCTATAGCAAATGTGATATAGCTGTTAAGAAATTAAAGGAAGTATTAACTAGTGCACCTATCCTAGTTATACCCGACGGTTCAAAATTGTTCACCGTTTACACCGACGCATGTGGGACGGTTTTAGGAGCAGTCCTTATGCAAGAATGAAGAGTAGTTTCTTATGCTAGTAGAAAACTAAAGGATCCAGAGAAAAGATATCCAGTACATGACCTTGATTTAGCCGCAGTAGTATTCGCCCTTAAGATGTGGAGGCATTATCTTTTAAGGGAGAAATTTGAACTCTTTACTAACCATAAATCCCTAGAATATTTATTTTCTCAACGTGGCCTAAACTTAAGACAACAAAGATGGATGAAATATATTGCCTCATTTGACTTCACAATTCAATATACCCCGGGCAAGGGGAATGTTGTAGCAGATGATTTAAGTAGGAAACATGCGACTTTGAATGCGATAACAGAATGGAAACAATTAGAGTTCCTCGCTAATTTTAATTTCAACCCTCACCAACCACTTCTAATGGTTTTTTGGGGCTATGATAATTAGACTTACCCTATAAGAAAGGATCCAAAGCACACAAGACCTTGACGAGGAATTAAGAAGCATAAGGGGAAAATTGGAAATAAAGATACCTTTCCTTATCCGATTAGGTGTTTGGTCAACGATGATGGGAGTTTACTTTGGGATGGACGACTGTACATCCCTAAAGATGAAGGGTTGAGGAAAGAAATTCTAGAGGAGTGTCATAGGTCAAAATTGACATACACACCGGTAAGGATAAAATGTATAAGGATATGAAGAGGAATCTCGATTGGGAAGGAATGAAAAGAGATGTAACCGAGTTCGTGGCCAAATGTTTAACATGCCAAAAGGTAAAAGCGGAACAAGGGAAGCCAGGAGGACTTTACTACCTTTAGAGATCCTCATGTGGAAGTGGGAACATATTTCCATGGACTTTGTAGATGGACTTCCTAGAAGCCAAAAGGAGAATGAGGCCATCTGGGTTGTGGTAGATCGCTTAACCAAAAGCACCCAATTTATACCAGTCAAGAAGACAAGGACTGCAGCCTCGTTAGCCCAATTATATGTCAAAGAGATAGTCAGACTTCATGGAATCTGTAACACCCCACCTCCGCCAGTGCCGCTCTTGCAAGGACACAGGCTTTGGAGGGGTGTTGAACTAGGTAAACATGCATGCAGATATCACAAGACAGAACATATAAAACAGAGTAAATATAGCAGCTGATGAAAACTAGCATATCAAAACCATAAGTTAAGTTACAGCACAGTACTTGATCATTATTTTCCATAAACAAAGTCTAGAAACATAAAACTGGAAACTGAAAAGGAAAACATAAAGTAGCTATCCCCAAGGTAGAAAACCATAGCAAGCTCAAGTCCCAAAGCATACATGAACTATCCAAGAAAAGCGGCTAAGATCCAAGCTAAGTGCCGGTATTCCCACCCTGTAAACCTGGGGGGGGGGGGAACGAAAGAAAAGAGGCGAAAGAAAATGGGTCAGTCAAAAGACTGGTAAGTCCTACCTACTATTGTACAACAACTAATAAAGTTAACTGTATATGTAAACAAGGATGAGTCATAGGATGATAACTGGCATGGTGAAAAGTCAACAAGATAGACTAAGTGTGGCACCGCATATACAAGGTTGAGGTTTGCACCAAGTGTACTAGTATTACAAGTCATGTCAAGTGTAACCAAGAAGTGATCCCCAGGCCCAAGTTTGGCCCATTATCAGGAATGACCTAAACCAAGGTCCAACTAGCACGGTCTAGTCGATCGGCTCCCTAAAGCCTAACTCGTCAAGTGTCGGTGTCATACGGCCCAACTACGAAGTGTAGCTAAACTGTGCTAGGTCCACCCTAGGGTGTATCAAGTCCTAGGGTGTCAACCACTGACACAAACCAAGCACGCACAGTTTAAACCTACGGGTGCCCGTGCCTGTTTTTTTTTTCAACTCTGGACCATGTGCACGACCATGGCCCGCCTGAACCTACACCGGCGCACCTACTCAGCCGTCGTTTTGGTCGCTTACATGTCATCCCAGTAATTGTGCCCCTCCCTAGCCTAGTCCCTAGGGTATCATGATACTTCCAAGAGGGTTACTGGTGCAAAGGACCACGTAACTAGGGTTTCCTTAATGGGTTAAACGTGGTTAACCCAACTCATTCCGGTACCAAGTTGGTTAAGTGTACCCAAGGTTCCTGACTTAACCCTACCAACCCATCGTGTTTAATTGGTTAAGTATTCAAGTGGTACATGACTTAACCCTACCATGTGGCATTAATTAATTTAATGCACCCAACCTCTCACATTAGACCTCGTTATGGTTACTAGTTAGGCCGGGCGGGTCCGGGTAGGTTTACACCACAACTTAGTCTAACCTCGGGTTTCACGTGCAACATGACCAACTACTCATATTGGGTCCTATTGCTTGTAGCCACTAGTTAAGCCGGTCGGTTCCGGGTAGGTTTATGCTACAAGCTCAACCCAACCTCGAGTTGGCCATTCTCATGTTTTCTAGAAGTCATGTCCAAGTTCATGTTCAAGCATACTCATATGCCATATTTTCATGTCATACTTTCAAATCATGTTTCTTATCGTTTTAGTTTGCCCATAACGTTACCCCATCGCATATAAACTCGCATAAGCGTAAATAGATCACAAAAGGGGAAAAACAAGATAACATGACAAGTTGGGCATAAGTGATAGGTTTTGGCCACAAGTTAAACATGGTGGCATATGAGACAAAGAGGTGATCATAAACTTGCATATCATGTTATCAACTTGCATAATGTTCATAAGCATGCATAACATCATTTTAACTTGCATGGTGTTCATATGCATGCATAACATGGTTTCAACTTTGCATAAGGTTCATAGGCATGCATAACATGGTTTCAACTTTACATAAGGCTCATAGGCATGCATAACATGGTTTCAACTTGCATAAGGTTCATATGCATGCATAACATCAAACTTGGCAAATAGGTGGAACATGGCCATAGATAGCATGAGACAAGGGCTAGTGACATGCATATAACATTATGTGCATGTTAATACAAGGGTTATGAGAATTTCAAGTTGCATCATGCAACATTTCCAACCAAAGATCATATCTTTCTATGCATAAAGCCAAGGTAATGGCTTTACTAACATGCATAGAGTAAGCTTATGCATAATATCATAAGATCAAAGCATATATCATGATTAACCCCAAACTCAACTTGCAACATAACATATTAACTTCATAGTTAAAATACAAGAGTAGAAATAGGCTTACAAGGCTATGAAGACTAATCAATATCAAATTAGATTGAGGCGAAGCCACTTAGTACTCTACAATCTCCCAAACTAAGCTCCTATGAAACCCCTTGAGAAAAATTCTAGCTTTAAAGAGGAAAGGTTGAAACTTTGGCCTTGAATGAAGCTTTAGAACCCTTATGCAAGCTTAAATCACTCAAATGAACATGAAAACTCTCATATGCATGAAGGGAGAGGTCATGACAAGAGGGTGGAGGCCATGAGTGAGCATTTGGACATAGTTTGGTTATAGGATTGATTTATGAGTGTTTAGGATAGGGTTAGGGTCTTTTTTATAGATTTTTAAGATAGTTTAGACTCTAGGATTAACCCTAATTCAGATCTGAGCCCTCCAAAACCGTCACTAGCCCTAAGCCATGTCCAAGAAACAAGCCAGATGCACCCAGGCAGGTTGGGCCGACAGACCCTGTCGACAGGGCTGTCAACAGGGCTGTCGACACACCCTGGGTGCGTCGACTCCCAAGTCGACACACCTGTCGACTTGGGTTTCTGGCGGGAAACTTTCCCGCCTACCCAGACTGGTGAATTTTTTTGAATTTGAATCTGTTTTTAGACCTTGAATTTTCTGAAAACTTTGATGGGCCATAACTGGGTCATACGGACTCCGATTTTCGAAAACTCGGACTCTATTTCGCGTATTTTTCCGAGACGAACGCAATGGCATAGCCAGTTTCCCTTGATTCAGATTTTATTATTTAATTCTGCCTTGTTTTATGTCATTATCATGTTATTTGAAATACGGGTTATTACAGAATCCCATCGAGTATTGTGAGTGATAGAGACCACATATTCATGAGTGGATTTTGGAGAAGCCTATAAGCAGCATTGGGAACGACCCTCAATCTAAGCACAACTTATCACACGCAGACAGACGAACAGACAGAAAGAGTAAACAGAATCTTAGAAGACTAGCTCAGAGCTTGCATCATCGACTTTGGAGGAGTTTGGGAGCAGCACCTACCGCTTGTGGAGTTCATGTATAATAATAGTTTTCAAACGACGATTGGTATGGCCCCTTTTGAAGCGCTATACGGGAGGTCATGCAAATTGCCAAATGTCAAGTAGGAAACTACCGGCAAGGTTATAGTCGGACCAGACTTCGTCCGTGTTTCCACGAAGAAGATATCTTTGATTAGGTAGAGGATGAAGGTAGCCTAAGACCATCAGAAATCGTATGTCGATAAGCGAAGGAGGAAATTTGATTTTAATCTTAGAGACTTGGTATTCGTAAAAGTATTCCCCTCTTAAGAAGACCGTTCGGTTTGGAAAGACTAAGAAGTTGGCTCGCATATTTATTGGGCCTTTTCGTGTCATCGAGAAGATAGGATCTTTGGCCTATCGAGTGGATCTCCCAGAGTGTCTATCGGGAATCCATAATGTTTTTCATATATCTCATCCAAGGAATTGCCTTCATGATTCTACTATCAGAGTTGGAGTCCAGGGTACCATGCGCCACAATAAGGATTGTAGAGCACAGAATCAAGAGACTTCGCAACTAAATGATCCTGCAGAAAGCACATGGGAGACCGAGAATAAGCTGAGATAGACTAACCCAAAGCTTTTCTCGGGTAATTTTTCCTCAAATTTACGTTATGGATGCATCGTGATTGCTAGATTGGAAGTTAGGAAATGAATACAACACCATTGCACAGGAGCATTCATATAAAAAAATATGCATAATTAGGTTGTTTTCATACATATTGCATCATTTATTACACCTACATGCTAGGATAGAACTCATTTCAGTAAGTCTGCAGTTCATAACAATTAGGAGTCATGGATGTTTATGGATAAATAAAAAATAACATGGATGTGTTCAAGCGAGTTGTATTTTTCGCCCCTTAAATAGATTTCGGGACGAAATCCATTTTTAAGGGGGAGGGGGAATGTAACACCCAGTAAAATACATAAACATTAATAATAAATAAATAAATAAAGATAAGCAATTAAATAATATAATTGCAAAAATGAGATTTTGTAGCTTTAGGATTTTGGCTATGATATTTAGATTCATGGCGAAATTCTGAATCGTTTTCATATATAATATGCTGAAAACGGTCGATGTATGAAGAAGTTATGAACAAACGAATTTGGATGGTAAACGCAAAAAAAATATGTATATAATTAAATGGATAATATATATATGTGTGTGTCCAAAATATATTCAAAATAAAGAGACAGAAATTGAATTTTGAAATGAAGATAAGATTATGGGGACAAAGGATATTATATATATGGAATAAGATTAAGAGATTGAGGAACGTATTAATTAAACTTAACACCTCAGCAACACAGGTTTATTGGGCATTCCAGCCTCCAGGAGGTCGATCGCTCCCCTTAAGGTGTGTCGACCACCTAGCGGTTGGACAGTCCAATAAATCTATGTGGTTAGGGTTTTTTTAGAGGGATATATATAAATAAAAGGCCTGGATTAAATCAAACTAATACGACGGTCTACGCTCACACGGCAACTATATATAGCCCCTCATATCACACATTAGAACCCCAGATATTTTCTTATCCATGCCTCAATGTTGCCTCTCTACTATTACTAATTCCAGAGAAAAATAAAAGAAAAGGGTTAATGATTTCTTTTATTTCTCCAACCATATTCTTAACCTCTCTCTATTCTAATTCATATAGGTTTAGTATTCTAGAATTTGGTATAAATATATGCATATAAGATTCTAACACAAGTTACTTGTATACATATATATTACAAGGATTTTTGGAGCACGTTTGACTGCAAAGATTAAAGCACAGATCTAGATCTACTACAACTTCCTCTTTGTTCTACCTAGATCTATGAGTGGAATATCGTTTACTTAGGCATATTCATATTTTTATTAGATTATCATGTCGAAAGATATGCATAGAAGGACTTGGAAACCGATAATATAAACACTAAAAACCCCAAATCCTCTATCTTGTATTTGCGTAGGAATTGTCATGATTATTTGGGTTTTGTGGATTGTTGATTTTAATATTGGGTTGAAGATGAAAAAGGGGTGTTGCTACTAGTATTTCGATTTTATGTAATTCACCTTTATTAACATTTGATTGTAACATAAAAAGGTTTAAATTTGGGTATTTCATGATTTGATTTGGGTTTGGATCCTATTTTGAATCCAAACGCATTCATACTTGAAATATAACAAATGTAAACACTTTTATGTGCATAATACCAAAAAGAGGTGAATTAGATAAAGTGGAAATTATGAAGATACATATATAAGTGTATGTAATACTCTACTTTTAATCCAGTATTGAAATCATTCCAACAAGCCTAGGATGCAAGTAGAAAGTTTGTATGAATGTATATTTTCCATCCACTGTTATATATTATCTTGTTATTATGCCATCATGTCTAAGTTGTAGCAGTAAAAGTGTGGAAAAACTAACTTGTATATCTTAATTTGGACAAATTGACAATTGCCATCTCGTTACAACGTTTCCTCATTTGTATGAATATTTATGTTATTTAGATGATATAATTACTGTACTTATATAAATATAATCAACGTAATTAACGTTGTATTAGCGTAATAAATGTGATTAGGTTAGAATTCGAATTTGGAACGTCCCCATAATAAATATATATTTGATTGCTTGTGTGTGTATGTAGAATGACTTTATATATATTAATAGTGACACATAGACATGAGGTTAGTTGCCACTTGTGTTAGAAGTCTGCCCGGAACCAACCGGCAAATCCAGCAACTACAAGTGGGTCCAACTAATATGAGATGTCTAGGTGCCATGGGCCATTCAAAAACTTAGTACACTAGACACGAGGTTAAACCAACTTGTAGTATAACTCTTCCTGGAACCGACCGGTATATCCAGCATCTACAGGTGTACGATTTAATGTGAGGGGTCTAGTGTGTATATATATAACTATATATATAAGTCTATTTTGTGTGAAAATAGGCATGTTTACTACGCCTTGAGAAGGTCTTAAGTGGCTAACTCTCCTTTTATCTAGTTTGGGTCTTAAGTGGTTAGGACTAGGATCCCTCCGAAGGCTTATTCCTCGGAGAGGAACCAAAGTCATGAGACCCACCTTATTAGATTTAAAGTAAGTCTTTGGGTCCTCCTTTTTTAAAAGTGGTTAGACATAAACGGTAACGGAGTGGGGTAGTTCACGGGGATGTCCACTTCCTCTAGAAGCTTATAAGGGCTCAACTAGGGATAGATAGAAAAGTATTGGACTTTTTTTCGATCTGGTTCCTCCACCACTGTGAATCCCGGTTCGATTCAGGCATGATACACTTTTTATTTATTGGGAGAACCCAACTCTTACAGATCCATGAAACAATTCTCAGAATTTTTTTCTCTTTTGGAAGATATCGGAGCAAAACAATCAATCTATTGATATTGGAAGACCAAAAAGATACTTCCAATGTCTCATTTGTTTGGATTATTGAGCCGGCTTTACACCTATCCAACTGATATTGATACCATAATAAAAACTACTACAGACAGACCATAGAGCGCCCATAGGAACAAGTTCGGTATGTAACTGGATGCTAAGCTACTATGGTAGTTTACTACTATAGGTATAGGAAGGTCCAAACTATCAATTTGAATCAGGGATAGATTGGTATTTGAAAGATATGTGACCATTGCATTCTCACCAATTGTCTGAGGGAAGTCTTAAGCGATATAGGTGTCCTATCGTAATATCAGTTAAGTAGTAACGTTCGCAATACTACTTTTCATATTACAAGTGAGAGTATAGATCTAAGAACGTTAACGTATTAGGACGGGTCTTAAGGGGCTAAGAGTCCGCCTCAGGGTTATAAAAGATCATAAGAATCCACTTTTAATAGGGCTATAAGTGACCGAGAATGCCCACCTCGTTGGTTCTTTACCCTAAAAACACTAATGTGTGATTGACTTTGATATCCACTCCATTGGTTAGATACTTGGTGTTTGTTGTGTGCTGTGTGGACATGCCTTGACATATGTAACCTACTAAAAATATAGTGTATGGACATTAAGTAACACAATATTTCAGTCACACAGAACTTTATGTTCTAATCCCTCTCCTTAACATATCCAACAAGTCAGTAAATCGGGTAAAAACCATGGACGAAGTCATGATTGAAGCTGATGAAGAAGACAAAGTTGTTATGCTATTATTAGTAGTTATTGCTATACTTCTTTTGGAAACTTGTGAGAATGACTATTTGATGTACTCATCAGATGTAACTGTGGTTGTTGTATTTCTGTGATTTTTAAATAAATGGTACATCTTATTTCATTACTATATTTTCTCTTTCCGTCGTGTGAGATTTCCATTCGAAATATCTGTGTATATATATTATGTGCAAATGTAATCCTTACAGGAACCAACGACCCGTTTAGAATGGCTCTGAGTTTCGGTGGGCCTTTCTAGGTCGAAATTTAGACCCACTCCGGACAGGTTGTTACAAGATGAATAAAGAGCAACGTCATCATCAACTGCTTAGTGTATGAGATGCCTAATCTCTCCTATCCTACCAACATACTTGTAGAAAACTTGATATTTTAGACAGTCTTATGTCAGTATTCACATGTCACCAAAGTTTGATTAAAGGGAAGCATGAATCTCAGGAGTAGGAATAAATAAGAGGGAATGCTGGTATCAATGGATACTTCCTATGCACAAGTTTCAACATGAACAACCGAAACCTTAGGAATACACATTCTAAGAGGAGGATGAGAAACATGAATCTTCTCCAGAATAGGTAAGCTGCTAGCAAACTTACAACCTTCAAAAATGTGACCAAAGGAGTGAAAAGCGAGGAAGATATTGGGCTTTCAGTTGATTTCATGCTAACATACTATCATGATGGTCGCTTCGGAAACTTATACATAGACATAGTATTAGACCAAAATAATGCAGGGAGTATATAAAAGCTTTGTGGCTTCATTCAATTTGAGATTTCGGGGACTCACTATATGAAACATCTCTCGCTTTAAGAACACGCGCGCGTGTGTGTGTGTGAGAGAGAGAGAGAGAGATATTTCTAGGAAGAATCATATATCATTTACTTATTTTTGAAAGGAATGAAATTGAGTTTACCTATTTAGTTTTGAAAAGACCAGGATCAAGTAAGTATATTTATGCATTACGTACCAATACCACTTTAAAACTCGTCTATGTTATAAAAGCGATTGTAGAGTAGAATGTCGTAGAATTAAACTATCTCTCTTAAGATTAAGTTTAAGGGAGATGTCAATGTAAACATTTCATTAATGTTATAAAGTTGAACTCTCTAACGTTAGGTCCAAGGAAGAGTTGGACGCTAGCATTCGTTGAACGAATTATACAGAAATCCATGGAGAGATACATGATCAGTTTGAGTGATGAAAACTCGGATGAGAAATGTTAAATGTGACTTCACCATTGAAAATTACAGAAAACAGAGTAGGATGCATAGTCATGACTAACTCAAAGGTATATCAAATCCATATCTAGTAATGTTTATCGATGATGCTAGCGAGAGTTGATGATATTCAATATCATGTGTTCGAACGTGGACCGATTACATTTACCTTGCATACATGTATATGTCGTGTAAAAAGGTGGCTTCGACCATTGTTAGAAGACCGACCTAGATGAACTAAAGAGACCATCACGGAAAATCCATATGCAAACGAGTCCTATTTTAAAAAATCGCTACTGTGATTTGAACAATCTCAAAAATTATGTTTGACCCATTGTTTTTATTTCTCGTAAATTCCGCGTGTACTCTTATGAGTAGGTAAAGTAAAACGGGTTTCACAATGAACGCTTTAAAGTTTTCACAAAACGAGCTGCAGGCAACCCAACTATCTATTTTTCTTTTTCTATTGCACTATGTGTAATATACATGCAGCAGCATAGGAAAGACAGAAAATTATAATTGTTTAGCTTAACAATAATGCTTAGGCTTGACGTAACACTTTATAATGTATTTTTGGATATTGTAAATAATCACTCACATATATAATCGTTTCGCTTCTAGGATTCACCCATTTCTTTCTGTGTCTTGGTTTTCTTTTCATTCCGTCATTTCGATTTTCGACAATGTTCGATACAAGAATTAATGTTGACATTCAAAAGGCAAAGGCTAGTTTGTTACACATACTGAACAAGGGAATAAACAAACACAAAAGCTGGACAAGTTCCAAAAAAAAAAAAAAAAAAAAAAACCACAGCGACGTTTACAACCATTTTGGTAAAAAACAAACAGTTGTTCCCCTGTACCCCCTTCAGAAGAGAACGGAGAGGGAGAAAAGTTCTACTATTTTTCATAGAAATTGGGTGTAAACAGAGTTTCAGCAATATCTAACCAAATAAATTGTTTCCTTCATGTCATTTTGATAAAATAACCATATTTGAATATAAGACCTTTCAATACAAAATCAACAGTAATTACGTAAATCAACCTGATCTACTTATGATATCAATCAATACATAAAACATGAACTACTGCCATCTACTGGATCAAAAATGAGGGAAACTCAGCCGATTTTTACCTCGTACATGCAAAGTAAGTCCTAAAATTATTTCAAAAAAGGCAATATCCAGACTGAGTTTTTATGGTTAACACTTTGCCGCTTCTAATACCCCTTCTAAAGGAAAAGAATCAAAATCGAAGTATCAATCCTCAACCAAACTAAATACAGGAATCCCCTTGGAATTAAAACTGGAACACTTAACTTTCAGTTCTTCCCCAACCTCATAGCACATCTCTTCATTTTCCTGCGAGCAATAGAAATAGAACCTTTTTTAGTTCAGATACTAAAACTTTTAAGATGCAAATGAAACAAGTATGGCTTTAAAGCTAAAGCACAAATTCAAGTTAGTACATACTACATACTATTATCTTTTAACCTTCTTTGGACACTTATAGGGAAATAATACTGTTGGAATTGCTGTCTAAAAGAGTGAATTTCTGAAAAATACTGAGAATTGCATCAAGACTGTATAACCCGACATATTGGTAAATTGAGAAACCGATGCATAAGGCTGATTTCTAAATAAACATGATTTCTAAACCAACATATTAAGCCTTTTGAAACCCCCAATGTTTCATTTGGTTGAAGAGATGAGGCATGCACGACTAGGGCTGTCAATAAATACCCGAAAAATCCGATAACCGTATCCAAAATTACGGAATATATCTGTTATCCGAGATGTGGATACCGATATCCGATATCTGAAAACCCTTTCAGATACGGATATGGTTATAGTGGCATCCATATCTGGAAAATATCCATCCGATATTCTAATTTATTTGTGTGTGTATATATATAATGTTTAATTTACCGATGCTTAAGTTAATATATAAATTTCCCTAAAATAGCTAAACTAATCTCAACTATTGGATTCATATCCATACTGCAAAAAGCGAATGTTGTATTTGGTACTACGCAACATTTTAAGCCACTTGCTGATTTTAGTTTGTGGTATGGTTACAACTAGGACATGATTATCTATATGCTTCAATGATTTTTGTTTTGTTTTATTTTAGTCTTAAGATTGTGTTTTTCATACTTTGAAACACTTTATCTTTTAAAATATTTGTTGTATGAATTTATATGATTGAAGTCCTCATTGTAATTTTTAATTAGATGTAATCAGCTTTTTAAAAAATATTTTGTAAGTCAAATTTCCATGTGAATGATGTATTTGTAAATTTTTATTGTTATGTTCGGATTTTTTTTTTTTAAAAAAAAAATTCGAATAACTGCATCGGATGTGCATTTTTAAGTTTCAGATACAGCTATTTTCGGATATTTTCCAGATAATCACATCGGATGTACATTTTTAAGTTTCGAATACGGATATTTTTTCGAATATTTTCTGATAAACGCATCGGATGTGCATTTTTAAGTTTCAAACACGAATATTTTCAAATATACGTATTCACTAAGGCGGATACGGATATTTTCGAATATCCGAAAATATCCACAGATACAAATACGGATATTCTTACACTGGTATCCGCGGA
The DNA here is from genome assembly GCA_030737875.1 of Allium sativum. Classification (NCBI taxonomy): domain Eukaryota; kingdom Viridiplantae; phylum Streptophyta; class Magnoliopsida; order Asparagales; family Amaryllidaceae; genus Allium; species Allium sativum. The sequence continues at coordinate 221,986,177 of CM060920.1, forward strand.
TATCGGATATGGGTTTTTATTTTCGGATACGGATACAGATACAACACTATCTATATCTGACTGCATCCGTTTACAGCCATATGCACGACCACCACAAGCGCGTGTCGTTCGTTCAACCCTAATCGGGCTTGTGCTATTATTTTAGAAAACGTCTTGGTTTTGAACAGTAAAAATGGAACATATTTCTGTCAACTTTTTGCACGATCCATTCACTCTCGACATCACAGAAATGTGAACTCTATACGTTGGAAAATATCTCTTCTATTTTCATAAGTATATAGACAAACGGTTTCTTCTTCTTCTTCCACCTTTGACACTCCCATTAAATTTCGCTCCAGACAACACATCAAAATAATACAAAAATTGACCGCAAATATCGATTTTCGCCGACACAGATGAAAATCAAATTACAAAAAAACGTGTTTTACGCCGAAAACGGCCAATATTTTGGTCTACCTTGCATAGAGCCATGAAATGTCTTAAAGCAATTTAATCCGCTACTCTACCGGATAACAGAAATGATGTCTATATCAACTGATTTTCTGCTTGTGCCATATTAAATACAAACAAGTCGTTTGGCTTTGAATAATATCATTTCAAGCAAAAGAGACAGGAGATGCAGTTATTCTTCACAATGAAGAGGGTTGTTTATTTTCTTAATTCTGACAAGTCTGTTCTGTAGCAACTAAAAAAACACTAAACTATGCACACAATCCTGGATTGATGATGACTTATCTGCAAGAATTTCATCTTAATGGCTTGTATGATGCCTCATACAATTACGACAACTCAAACAAGTCGACAAAGGAGACCTGGGAGGCACTGCAAAATGATACCGAGGGAGCTGGAGCAAAGAAGCATGCAGTCAGCCATCACCTTAAATATCATATGATAGATAATAATCCTATGAAAGCACACTCACAGGAGCTTCAGGAAACTGACCATGAAATCATATTCAAAGGTATCACTCTCAAATGAACATTTTTCATGTTGAATTCGATAGTTAACTTACCTTATCCTTGAAAAGATTATAAAAATGGGTTCAAATATGAGACTAAAAAGTTTTCCTTGAAGAATTCGATCATCCGCCCATGTATCGAGGGGGAAGCTCAAGAGTAGGGCCAAAATGATGAAGTGTTTGTTGTCTCAAACCACTGTTATTACGGCGCTCGACTAGTCGCGACTAGTCGGCTAGTCGAGATGAAAGCCTCGACATGAAACGTCGACTTGCCAAACATCGACTGGAACTGAAACCCTAGAAATCGGAACCCTAAATCGAAGTCTTGATGTCGATTTGAAACCCTAAAATTTAGTGTTTGAAGTCTCGATGTCGATCTGAGGGATCGATTTAGGGTTCGAACTCAAATCGAGACTAATTTAGGGTTCGAACTCAGATCGAGACTGTAGAAGTATTTTGAATATTCTGAAGTGATACTTGTAGAAGTATTCTGAATATTCTGAAGTGATACCTGTAGAAGTTTACCTATAGAAGTAAAATTAAATATGAATGGAGACTAATTTATTGTTTAAATACGAAGTAAACTATAAGCTTAGTATTTATCGACTAGTCCGACTAGTCTACGACCAGCCTACGACTAGTCCATTAGTCGACTAATTGGACGTCTATCGACTCGCCTCGACTTACCGCCGTGATAACCATGTCTCAAACAACACAATCAACACTGAGAACTCTTATGTTGTTTTGAAACTGAAACCAAAAAGAATTCAAGAATTAGAATCGCAAGCAAAACACAAAGTGCAAAAATCGGAATTAGAATTATCCCAAGAAACTCAATCGGACAACAGCAAATTTCCTTAAAGAATATTTCTCGGCAGCTTATTTGCTATAACTGCAACAAACTAGGTCATATAGCGCACAACTGTCAGAACAGACCATACCCTCCTTCGCCTTTAACCGCTATGGTTACTGAAATCAAGCTTATTAGTAAATCTGAAAGGTGGTAGGCAGGTAGATATTGCTGATTCACGACATGTCTGCCATGAGTTACTATAAGAAACTATTATAGAGAGATTCTCAAACCACTATTGTTGTTGGAAAATATGTGGAAGTAAAGTTTACCTTTTACAAAAACACTAATTTAAAAGACATGAACATGATTCATACTTTAGAAAGAACGTACTTTTAAGTTTTCTGCTTAACAAAAATTGGGTTTACTCAAATTATTGGGATTAATTTATATGTCATCACTAAGAATGATATATCAGTGCGAAGGATTGTGTTGTTGATGGTAACATGTTTCGAGTTGAATGTTGAGCTCAATAAAAGAAAAAGTCAATTCTGCTTGTATATTTTGTGAATTTAATAGACGTGCTAGACTGTCATATTAATAAACGTGTTACTAAGAACTTCAGGTTTGATTCCTAAAATGTCATTGAATGATTTTGAGAATTGTGGTTTTCGTATCTAAGCAAAAATGACTTAAACTCCACATAAATTTGTTAGCAGGCTGGACCTTTCGATTTAGTTCACTCAAATATGTGAACTCAAAGGGGTATTAACTAAAGATGATAAACGTTATTATATTATATTCATTGACTATTGTTTGAATTTGCTTATGTATAACTCATAAAAAATAAAAGTGATGCAACAGATATGTTCATGTTGTTTATGATTGAAATTCAAAATCAATTTTATAAGAAAATTAAGATAACCTAATATTAGTCTAATTTGTTTATTGAATTTCATAATGTAAATGATATGATTCATGAAAGAACTGCACTTTATTCACCTGAAATGAACGGTAAAACGTGAATAAAAAAATATGATTTTTACTGAATCTAATATAACTTTTCTATTGAATTATGATGTTACATCACGCTGGTGTTTGAAATTTTATCGACTGTTTGCTGTATGTTAAATAGAATTATCAGGTTTAAATGTAGAATTTCATAATCTGAGATCTTTAAAAACAATAAACCTAACTTATCTTATTTTAGAACATGATTTTGCTTGGTTCATGTTTGTATTTCTAATTCTAAAATATTAAATTAGCAAGTAGAACCAATAGATGTGTTTTTACTGGTTATGCAATTAATAACAAATAACTTATATTTTATGGTTTGAATGCCCACGTTATCATAGAATCATGCTGATTTTTATGAACATAAATTTTCATTCATATCTGGAATAGTGGGGCCACATCAACTAATTTATTCTTGTGATTAGAAGTAATGAAATATGTTGTAGGACATAGAAATTAAACCAAGAAGAAGAGAACTGGCGAAACTAAGAATTTATAATATAGATTTCTTTTTTAATTTATAGCTTAAAAAATGATCGTGCTAATCATCAATAAGCGGTATTCTCTATAGATGTTGACCTTTGGCACGAAGCACTTAATGCTAAAATGGATTCTCTTGAATCTAATAAAACATGACACGTAGTAGATATAAAATCTTCTAGCTGTAGTGTTGTAAAAATCATTCTAGCCTACCTCCAGTCTAGGCAAAGTCTCACCGCTTAGGTTTTACCTAGGCCTCCCATAGTCCGCCTAGATGAGACTTGCTACATTATCTAATCATATGAAGATGTTTATAAGCATCATCTCTGCATCAATTTTGGCTTGATGTTTCTTATAAGCATCAGATTGTTTGTTTCAAGCGATTTTGTCTTCATAATTACTTCCAAATCCATGATATCTCATTGTGAGTAAGTTAATACTAAGCAAAATACTAAAATTTTATCAAAAATACATCAATTTATTTAAAATGCCTAGCTCCTATTAATCCTCGATTAATCCCCTCTTGGGACTACTCCCTAGTCCATGCTTACCGCCTAGCACCCACCTAGCGATTCTTACAACCATGGTTGTAAGACTGTAGATGATAAATTGATCCTTATAAAGGAATTGAAACTTGATGATACAACTGATAAGTATAAAGCTTGTCATGTAGTTATGGGTTTAGACAAATATAAAATTGGATTTCTCACATCTTCACCTATCACCAGAATATCTCATCTATTTGAATGTTAATTTTTTTTCTGTAATTCATAATTTAGTAATACACCAAATGGATGATAAAAATTATTATTTTTAATGGTAAACTAAAAGAAGAAATGTACATGGACTAATCTGAAGAGTTTGTAATCCCTGATCAAAAACATAAAGTTCATAAATTATATAACTCTCCATATGGTCTTAAACAGACACCCAAGTAACGAAATAAAAAAATTGATAATTTAGTTATCTCACATGGCTTTAAATCGAATTAAAGTGAAAAATGCATTTACTGCAAATCTTAAAATAACGTTTGCACTACTATGTGTTTATATGTAGATGAGTTGCTTATATTTAGTTCAAATATTCATGATGTTAATAACGTGAAATATCTTTTATGTGTCAATTTTAATATAAAATTTTTTGAAGCGAGTGTAATTCTTTGTATTAAATTATTATGTTTAAAAGGGAATTTTCTATGGCTTGATCTCATTATATTGACAAAATTTCAAATATATATATATATATATATATAATTAGTTTGACTGTAAACCTGCTTGTACTCCATCCCATGATCCTGACGTAAAATTACTTAGAAACACGAGTGAAGAAAGTCTGATTATGCAAGCATTATTGGCAACATTTGGTTTGTCACTAATTGTTGTAGACCTGACATAACTTATGTTCTGTAATTATTGAGCAAGTTTACTTGTATGCCTAGCATATAGCATTGGCATGTTATTGAAATGATGTTAAAATATCTTAAGAGAACTGTGAACCTTGATTACATTAGTAGAAGGGTGAGCTATTCTTGAAGGTTACAGCAATGCAGAACACTATGTCGCTATTTTTAGCATGACTCACTGAGACGTTCTTAGAAAATTAAAGAAACAAACTATTTCGACTCAATTTGTCATTAAACCTGAGATGATAGCACTAGTTATAACTAACGAAAAGGCAAATTAGCTTAAATATCTGCTAATTGAGATGTCATTATTGAGAAACTCATACCAATTGTGTTGATCCATTGCGATATCACCATAGTATTTAGAAGTTAGAAATTATTGTTCTAATAGTAAGGGACAACAAATACGTTTCAAGTACATTACTGTTTGAAAATTTCACCATTTAGAAGTTGCTAGAGTAGAACATGCTCACATTGATGAATTTTGGCCGACCCTTCGACGAAATTTAGAAGTTAGAAATTATTGTTCTAATAGTAAGGGACAACAAATACGTTTCAAGTACATTACTGTTTGAAAATTTCACCATTTAGAAGTTGCTAGAGTAGAACATGCTTACATTTGGCCGATCCTTCGACGAAAGGACTAGCCAGAGAGAAATTTCCTATATCTAAAAAATAGGATTATTACCCTTAAAACGACGAGTCACTCATAATAGTAACACAACCTAAAGACGAGATTCTAAGAATAAGTTCGATGTGATAAGAATTGAACATGTTACCTTTTTTTCCAGCATGCCCTAAAGCGATAAAAGTAGAGCTGTCAATGGATACCCGGAAAATCCGAAATCCGTCCGTATCCGTATCCGAAAAGCGGATAAATATCCGATATCCGGGAACGCGGATGCGGATATAGGCATATCCACATCCGAAAATTATCCGTCCGCTTTTTTTTTAGATTATCGCTTAAATTATGTGTATTTTAACATAATTAAATATATTAATTTATTAATTTGTAAAATTAAAAGTCTACTAAACGCATGTTAATTGCTCAAAATTATATATTATCATCATATTTATTTATTTTTAGCACTTTAGTCATCAATTAGATTGAAAAAGATTAGTATTAAACTAAAAAAATTCATTTATGTTCATTGATTTATCGATTGTTGGCAGAATGGATAATTATCCAATATTTGTCTGTATCCGCAGATACAGATATCCGATATCCGAAAATGGTTGCGGATGCGGATACGGATATGGCATTATCCGTATCCGAAAGTATCCGTTGACAACCCTAGATAAAAGGGTGAGCTGATGGCACTCTTAACGAGATTTATACTTCGTACGGAGTAGAGTACCAAGTTATCGGAGTACTCTTAATACTCGTCTATGTAAATAAGAAAATGTGCTTGTTTCCTATAGAATTTCAAGACAAGAATTTCTAAAACATTCACCATATTGGAACATACGTACATGACAATTAATGCATGGGCTATTAACTGCACCCTAGAGAGATTTTATTTGGTTTGATGTCAGAGATAGAATTCACGACTACGTGTCACTCAAATATAATCTGAATCTTACTATAAGAAGGTTCAAATCAAAAGATGTCTTTATTTTTGGACAATTTTATAAATACAACCCTTGTTGTCAAAAATCTTAAAATCTAACGATTTAAATCCCGTTTTAAATCGAATCTCTCCATTTACGATTCAAATTATATTTCGATTCAAATCAGTTAAAACCATTTTAGTTCAGTACATATTGGTATATTCAATACAGATATTTGAGTCAACAACTTCAATTCTAAGTTTTCCTAAATAAAATAAAATTGGAACAAAATAAAAAATGGAATTTTAGGTTTAGACGAAGAAGTTCAAACATAAATGTCAATTTTTAAGTGTATATGAACCTTAAAGTATGGATCTTTTAAATCCACTTTTTTCGATTTAAATCTTGTTTTGATTAAAATTTAAACGTTACGATTTACGATTTGAATCTCATTTTGACAACCTTGAATACAACAGTTGCAAGTGGAGAGTTGTTGCAATTGTTTTTTCTAGACCGTGAATATTGACAAACATAGAGAAGCGCATCGAGGTTCCATAATCTCACACCTTGAGAAATTTAGAAAGAAATAGATATGTGTGTGTGTATATATACATGTACACACATGGATTTTTAAATCACTATATCGGAACCTTTGGACACCTGATGTTTTTCATTAGATTTGGAAAAAAGAAGTCATGCATGACCCACATACCAGTGCATGGCTGTCCGACCGACTCAGCCAAAATTGAACCAAAACATGCTGATGTGATGTAGCACTATATTTTTAATACAGAAATGTGAACAGTAATTTTCAGAACAAGATTTGGTTTTAGGCGGTAATATTCAAATCCTATCTTTTCTCTTCGATTTTTTACATGATCCGACCATTCCCCACATCACAAAAACATGTTCAATTTCCTACTGGGAAATACCTCGTTCTTTCTCATAAATAAATAGACGGGCGCAACAGAACACCACGTCTGTTCTTTTCTTTACCCAAGACACTTCCATCAAATTTCATTTTAAATTCAGCCTAACAAAATAGCAATAGGGTGCAAACTTTAGTTTTCATCAAAGTTTTAAAACGCGAAAGGAGTATATGAGTCGTTTTCAGGTTGATTGACATAGAAATGTGTTTATTTTATACTCTTATATCTTATCGTTTATATATAAATAAATATTACTTGGGTATTGTTTTGTCACTTTTACAGATATTCCAACGCAGCCCACATGCAACCAGAAAAGTAGAGAAATAGAGATCAAATTGCTATATATTTACATTTTGAAGAATTGTAGATGAAGATCTCACATCTAGCTGTTGTTGGACAAGAAAATGATTGATAAAAGACCATGCACATCTCAAATTAAAGGAGACTTGCAAGAAAAAAGGAGAAAAGGCCTAGAACTTGTTCCAAATGACAAAAGGCCTAAAACTTACTTGAAATAGCTAGACACATTTGTAATTAGGGTTAGGGTTTGGTTATCTCCTATAAATACCCTTATAATATCATTGTAGCCACTATCCCATTTTCTATCTTTTTCTACTTAACAAAGTTCTTTTTATTTTCTGCTTTTTATATTTCTTAGCAACTAGTGTCATCTACACAATTAGATTTGGTAGAGTACTAGTTGTATTTTATCTTTATTTTCATTAGTGATTAATCGTTTGATTAGTTTCAACGATAATCGTAATTTTATTTCCTGCTTGTTATTTTAATTTCTGCAATTTCAATTTATGTTCTTTTCATTGCTTCCTTAGGTCAATTGGATTGAATACAGATTTGATTAGATTCAGATCTGATTCAATTCAATAATAGTTTAATTGCAGTTTCAATTTCGTTTGCTTTCAAAACCAACCTCGAAGATTCGTCTAACTCGCCCAAGAAATTATTTAAATAATTTGATTTAATTTACCTCCTTGTGATTCGACCTGCATACTACACGATCTGTGCGCTTGCAGTATTTTATTTCAAAATCTACGCTTTTCTAGTTCATAGGAAAGCGACGATCAAGTTTTTGGCGCCGTTGCCGAGGAGGTAACGATTAAATTTTATTATTTATTTAATTTCCGATTCGTGTTAGTTTTATTTTTATTTTGACCCCTTTTGTTTTCTTGTATATAGAGAAAAAAAAATCTCGATTAGTTGATTTGGTATTATTTGTTGATACCGTAATCTTCTAAATAAGAAAAAAGAAATCTGGCCAATTTCCTTGATTTTCCTTTCATTTTCATTGTTAATTTCTTTCTCTTTTTTTTTTTTTTTTTTCAATCTCATATCTTCCTTATTTCTTTCCTCTTTTCCATTTTGTTTCCCTTTTTCCCATTCATTTCTTTTCCTTTCTTCTTGTTCAAATGTACTTTAAAAAAAAACTTGCATTTTTTTATTGATTGCTTTCCAATTAGATTTCTCTTTCATCTCCTACAATCTCTCTTTCCATTCTTTTTCATTTATTTCTTTCCTATTCTCTCCTTCACCAAAAAAAAAAAAAAAAAAAAAAAAAAAACTTGCCAATTTTTCTTAATTTCTTTCTACTTTTCAATTTCCTTTCTTTTTCCATTTATTTCTCCTTCCCTACAAACTCTTTCCTTTTTACAAATTATTAAAAAAAAACAGTCATTTTTGCAACCTTTGTTCTTCTTGATTTCTTTCTTTCTTTCCTCTCTGCCCTGTGATAAATTCTCTACTTGAATAATTAAATCTCTTCCCACTTTTGCAATTTTTCCCCCTTTTACATCTCTTTCCTTTCTTTTCCTATTATCCCTTTTTCAACAATAAAAAAAAAGAGGTCACAAAAAGATTCTTCTTTTGAAATTCTTTCCTTATTGTACATTTCCGTTGCTTTAAATTCTTTCCTTTTCTTTCTTCATATTTTTCTATATTGCTTCTTTCTTCTGCCTTTATTCTTCCATCTATCTTCTCAATCAACCAAACTCCTCACCGCACCATTTTCACAAAACTATTCTTCATCTTCTTCAAACAGCCATAGACCCAAATCCTTCACCTAAATCCGCTCACATACCCCTTCCAAAAAAAAGCAGCGTGAACATCATCACTAGAATCCTCCCTGTCATCACGCAAACCCCTTCAACGTCAACCACAATTCCTCTATCATCTTCAAACCACGTCATCCACGCAAAACATGATCCAAAACCGCAACAAGAATTCAAACAACTCCTCTGTCTTCTACCAACCCACCGCATCACCTGCACAAACTGTACTCAATTTCCCACATCCAAAATCGAAAGCCAAACGATTACTGCAAGCCTACTCGAAAGCCACCATCAATTCAAGCGCACTGCTCAATTCAAATTGGAAAGGCAGATCCGAACCCAATTTGAGCTATCGATATTTTTTTAATTGGATTGAAAAAAAAAGATAAAAAGAGAAAAGGAGCGTATTACTGTTTCCTTTGAGAGAGAAAAAAGAGCGACTTTTGGCTTGAGCGTGAGAAATTGGGGGCGTTGTTTCCTTTTATTGAGGGAGCTGATTGTTTGTTTTATTGGGAGGTTTATTTTAGGCGTGATTTTTTTGTTTGGTTCCTTTTCTTTCTTCTTTTCTGTTAAGCTTAGTTTAGTGATTTGAGTGTAGTCTGTTGCTAATTTAGTTTTATCCAATTTAGTTTTTTTTATTTGTTTGCTTTTGCTTTCATTCTATTTCTCTCTCTTCCAAAAAAAGAAAAAAAAGGTGAAATCTCCAAAACAAACCAAAGGCCAACTTTGAAGTGAAGAGTTTAAAGAAATCAAATAAGCAATTCAGAGGTAGAGAAATTTGCAAACAGTGAAGTTTGAAACGTGAACAATACTCAATTTTTTTTGGATGGATAGCCATACCCCACTGTAATATTTTCTGAACTCTACAGGTGCTCTGCTGCAAAGAAAAATATAGACATTGCTTGTAAAAAAATTCTGCAGGGGCAGCGGCTTGCTTGTACAATTTTTATTTCTGCAATTATTCTTGTGTGACTGTTGTGTTGGCTGAAATTTCTACATTGATTTGGTGAGGAATGAATTTTCATAATTATAAGCATCACTCTCATCGCTTTTCAAGAATAAAATCTAATTTGATTTTCAAAATATTTAACTGCTAGAGTGTATTTTATGAAATTGATTGTCTCAACGGTTTGATCGCGGATATATAGTAGTTCAATTTATTGAACTTCTAGCAAAAGAGGTTGCATACTACCCGTAAAACATTGGGCGTATCCCTTAGTATTTATACTATACGTGAACGGCCATAAGACTCTCTTCCCCCTTCAAATCGAGATTATCAACTAATAAAATATATTTGAGTATGTTATTTATTTTGTAATAACAGCTACTTTGTCAAATTTAAGTTTTGGATTTTCCATATTTGATAACGATGAATGAGAAAAGTCTCAACCACCATAGTTCTTCTAGGGATTTGGAGATTCAAAAAATTAGCATGATTCAGACCACAGTTGATGAAACTTTTATTGACACTTCTGAAGCCTTGAAAATGTGTTTTAACCATTTCAACTCTGATTTCGATGAGCTCGAATACATTTCTGAATTAAATGAACTTCTTGACCCGAAACCTATGTCATCTGAATCTAACCAAGGAATGTTGACCAATGTCATACACGAACTTCCTAAGGTAGAACTCAAACCCCTGCCACAAGATTTTGAGTATGATCACTTGGACTTTTCGAAAAATTCTCCCATAATCTTGGCCTCTGATCTTACCAAGGTCCAAGAAGAAAATTTTGAGAAAATTTTACGGGAGAATCTGCATCTTAATTATATAAATCATTGGTATGACAATATTTTCATAGGAAAGATTTTGATTTCAGGATTTATTGACATGCCTCTTGTACCTCAAAAATCAGATAGGAAATCATCATACATCATTTTCGATAGAAGCAAGTGTGGGGAAAAAACAAGATCTCATTTTTCACATTACACTCATCACCGTTATAGATTTCATTTTGTTTATGATTGGCATTCACATATAGTGGCTAAACTTCATTTCATTTTACAAATAATTTTGCAACTCATTCACCTTTGGATACGATCTTTCAAATTTAGGAAACATTACAGTGTGGACACTGTTTAGATCTAGTGTGGGGGGGAGTCTGCATTACATTCATTTTTATTTTTATTTAATTTTCCCTTTTTATTTTCATGCATTAGATAGAACCAACATACATTTTAGGTCATAGTAACATACCATTTTTTTATTTTATTTTGAAATACGACTCATTTTTGATTGATACAATAAGATAAGTTAACGATCGTTAATCAATTGATAGTATTTTTTTCTCTTAACTAAGATAGAATAAAAAATATAATGAAAAGTTGAATTTTGAGGGATAATAGTGTAACTGGTACATAGGGAGATTCTTAGGTGATGGCCATGAAGTTTATTCTAAATTGTAGTCTTTGTTTAAATAAGTGGAGGACTTAAAATACTTATATTGGCTTTTTGAATCTTTAAAACTAAGTTGTGTTAAGTTGAATTCGTGTAACTCTCTTTTATGCTTATATTTTCAATAATAATAATAATCATCCAAGGGTATCCAACATTGCTTGTATATCTAGCGTTGGTGTGCAAACCCACCAAGCTCTATCTGACATGTTGTTGACAAAGTCAGCATTGGACTATCTTGGTCTCATTTTATGAGATTGAACACCTAAGGATTACCGACATGTTGTTGATAAAGTCAGCGTCGGTCTGCACAATCCGCCAAGATCTGTCCCAACTCTCCGTCAGTTCGCAAGGCAGTGTATGGGTGGTATACCTTGGTCTTTTAAGTTAGGTGTATGTAATTAAAAGTAAATTTCAACTTTTATAGAGATAGAGAATAAGCGATGATGCCCAAACATTTCTTGACCTTATTGATTTGACTAACCATACACAAGGAAATTAGAATACCACTTCATAAACTGTGACAAGCAAACTAAGAATTTATTTCATGGCTACACTATGTTATCGATCGAACTAACTGGCCAAACTGGAATTTAACATTTGAAAACTTGATTTATATTGAAAATTTGTGACAAGTTGAGGTATATAAAATAAAATCAACTGACTAAAAAATGTTAATTTAATTTGTTGTACCACTTTCCTGAAACAAGTCGTGTTTTCATTTTTTGTTTTCAATTGCATAAGTCATCTGCATTCATGTAGTTACATTAGAACCATATCATACTGCATTTGGATTTTGTGGGTAGTATCCGCTGAAAACCCTCACGAGACACCACTCGTCCTACTAGGGACACCTAGACGTTTAACGGCTTGTTGCATACGCTCAATACAATCGTGTTTCCTACGAAAGTGTGACCTATCTAGTTAGTTTTTAATTTTTGTTTTACTCGAGGACGAGTAACAGATAAGTGTGGGGTATTTGATTGACATAGAAATGTGTTTATTTTATGCTCTTATATCTTATCTTTTGTATATAAATAAATATTACTTAGGTATTGTTTTGTCACTTTTACAGATATCCCAACCCAGCCCGCATGCAACCAGAAAAGTAGAGAAATAGAGATCAAATTGCTATATATTTACATTTTGAAGAATTGTAAATGGAGATCTCACATCTAGTTGTTGTTGGACAAGAAAATGATTGATAAAAGGCCATGCACATCTCAAATTAAAGGAGGCTTGCAAGAGAAAAGGAGAAAAGGCCTAGAACTTGTTCCAAATGACAAAAGGCCTAAAACGTACTTGAAATAGCTAGACCCATTTGTAATTAGGGTTAGGGTTTGGTTATCTCCTATAAATACCCATGTAATATCATTGTAGCCACTATCCCATTTTCTATCTTTTTCTACATTAACTAAGTTCTTTTTATTTTCTGTATTTTTATATTTCTTAGCAACTAGTGCCATCTACACAATTAGATTTGGTAGAGTACTAGTTGTATTTTACTTTTATTTTCATTAGTGATTAATCGTTTGATTAGTTTTAACGATAATCCTAATTTTATTTCCTGCTTGTTATTTTAATTTCTGCAATTTGAATTTCTGTTCTTTTTATTGCTTCCTTAGGTCAATTGGATTGAATACAGATTTGATTAGATTCAGATCTGATTCAATTCAATAATAGTTTAATTGCAGTTTCAATTTCGTTTGCTTTCAAAACCAACCTCGAAGATTTGTCTAACTCGCCCAAGAAATTTTATAAATAATTTAATTTACCTCCCTGTGATTCGACCTGCATACTACACGATCTGTGCGCTTGCAGTATTTATTTCATAATTCGCGCTTTTCTAATGCATAGGAAAGCGACGATCACAGGTCTACAAGGCGAGGCGTAAGCCTCGAAACGTTGAGGCGTAAGCTTTTCGGGTAAAAATAAAACGCAAAACAAATAAAGAAATTCTGACACTTTAAATTAACCAATGCAAAAAATGAAAATAAATAATTTGAGATCCGACTTTTACCAAGTATATATTTTTATTATAAATTAAAAATAAATAATCGAAACTCTTATGATTCAAATTTTGATTTCTTAAAACTATTTGAAGATTACATCAAACTCCAATTTTGATACGTTATATCAATTCAAATCGATTTGCAAAATTTATTTTGGGATTTAACAAAGTTTATTGAAAAACCTTCTTTAAATAACAATGAAAAAATTCATTACATTGCTCACAATCATTATTTCATAAACAATCTTACTTGATTATGTTGATATTGAAATAGAAAAGTAAAAAATGCTTCTTCTTTTTTCTTAAGTTTTTCCTTTTTAATTTCCATTAAATAATTAAAGTTTAATGATATTTTTCTGTGTCAATATCTGCAACTAAAGAGTAAAAGGTTTTTAAGTCATATGCCTCAGTTGTTTGAGGCGTGCGAGGCGAATGCCTTACGGGCTTTGTATGCCTTAAGTTGTTGAGGCGTAAGCCTTAGAGGTAAGAAGCCTTTTGAAATAAGCCTCAAGGCATTTTATCTTTTATTTCCTCAAGACAGACCTTGAAGCGAGTATCGAGGCGGGGTTTTTAAAACAATGGTTTTCATCGAACATATAAAAACCAAATTACAAACGTGTGGGTTGTTTTATCGTAGAGACGTTGTGGACATCAATTTTACTTGCACCATTCTGGTACAGTGGTGAAAGTGAAACACCTTAAAGTGACCTAGTCCGCGACTCGGCTAGATTATTCAAGCTTCAAGCGTTGCTGCTACAACAAACACACATTTTTAGACCACTGTCAAAACTAATTACAAAGTGAAACCACTCTCTCCCCACGTGGGAAAATTTGGATATCAAAGGTGTTTCAAAAAGCAACACTAAAATTTCTTAGAAAAAATATATATACCAAAGCTGTATAGCAGAAAATAAACTATTTTTTACAACTTTACGTTGCTTAGGCAAAAGATAGCCTTATGCAAATGGTTTTTGAAAAGGACAGAATGTGTTAAATTGTGAAAAGTAACATAAATGGGTGAAAAGTTCCAAGAAAGTATAACACAGCAAAAAATCTCACATTGAAATATGTGAATATTAGGCACACATCCCTAAATCTAAACATAATTCAAAGCAGGTTCTTATGCAAACAAATAGCATGTAAAGCAGGATCCTATAACTTTTTTACTATAGCAAATTTGTTTCGTGTTTTTCTGTTCCATTGCTTTGAAAAGAATTCGTAAAATTGTAAAATATTAAAACTGGGCAATTGGATTATTTTTATAAAAAAAATAAGTGCACATTCTATTCGTGTTCGTTTTGCATTAAAATAAATATGATGTTGAATCTAATTTGAAATAAATTTTAAAATATTCATAAAAAACTATATAATATTATGCAATTATTGGCTATAATTGCTTGTATATCGGCAATATTTTGAATAACTGCATACATTTTTGCAAATTTTCCTGAAGCTTACTGATTTCGTTTTTTCGTTTTCCATCCACTTTTTTTTTAATTTTTCTGACATAGATACGAAGATAAATATAAATTGAAATAAGATTTAAATTTTGAAAACTTTTTACGTTGTTTTTTATGATTTTTTTTGAAAAGAACAACCTAATTTAGATACATTTTTTTGGCAATGACGTTTTGTGTATCTTGGAATTTAATAGCCTTTAACCAAACCATCCCTTGAAATATACCGGCAATATAGAGAAGATAATAGATACCTTAAATTTGTACATTCCACGTAGTCCTTCGCCTGCATCAAGCACCAGCCCACGGGTCCTTATCTGACTCACTTTTGCGGTGACTGTATCACCCAAATCAAGAGATTTTGCATCAGCTCTTTTATTTCTGCATTTTTCTTCATTGCTGCTTTCAATTTTTGCTTCATTTGCAAACAAATTGAGCATTGCTCCAAGGTGTGATTTTCTACCGCTATCTTGCATCATATTATTGGAAACATCCGATACCTTTTTGTCTGTGAAGGAACTAGAATTACTGCAGTTCACATTCTTTGTTTTAGACATACCCATGCAGTCCTTCCCTAACAAATCGAACATCGCCAAGTCAATCTTTTTACCCCCGTCTTCTGTGATTTTTTCATCAGCTTCCAGTACTTTCTTGTCCGCTTCTTTACCTGCCAACAAATTGAGCATCTTTTCAAGGTCTGCCTTTGGCCCCTTCGAATCCTTAAGAGAACTGGAAATACTAGAGTTTTTCACGTGTTTTATTTTACTACTATTCCTATTGACCCCAATCTTCATTTCTGGTTCCTTTTTATCCATTTCTTTATTTGTTAACAAACTGAGCATTGAATCAAGGACACCTTTGCTATTAATACCCTCCCCTGTGCCTTTGTTCATAACGTTTGATTCTTTTGAATACTTAGTGGAATTAAAACTACTAGAGGAGTTCAATTTTTTTGTTTTACTATTATCTTCAAAATTAACTTTTCTCCTGATGTGTTCTTTGATATTGTTAACTTCTGGTACTCTTTTATCCACTTCTCCATTTGTCAACAAGTAGAGCATGGATTTAAGGCCATCTTTGCTATTGTTGTCTTGGGTAGTTTTGTCGATAGCTTTTGACCCCTTTGAATGCTTGGCGAAGCTAGAATTACTGCAATTTTTGACATTTTCTGCTTTACTATAATCCGAGTCTTTCGATATAAAAAAACTGGATGTCCCTTCAAAGTCATATTTCCTACAGTTGTCATGTCTGTTTTCATTGGTAACTTCTGGTACCTCAAAAACTCCATTTTCCCAGATATCGATCATTGTTTTGAGGCCACCTTTACTATTGTGATCATGTGTGGTTTTGTTGGTAACCTCCGATTCGTCTGAATATTTAGGGGAACTTGAGTTACGGGAATTTTTTGAATTTGTTTTTAAAGGGGTATTGGTAGTCCTTGAAGAGTCTGAAGCAAATTTTTTAGCATCACATTCTACTGCACTTCGAGCTGCAATTGAGGGCACTGAAGACAGAGTATAATCCACATCATCATCTTCATGTTCATTTTTGCTGATTGACAGACTTTCTTCAATGATTTCTGATCTTTTTAAATTCTTCAACATACTGCTGTCTTTTTTGTTTTTGTCAGTAACTTCTGGTACCTTCTTACCAGACCTTGTAATTTCCCTGAAATTGAGCGCTGTTCTGAGGCCATTGTTGCGATTACGATCGCGATCTTGTGTGGTTTTGTTGCTAACCTTTGATTCTTTTGAATGCTTGGTGGAACTTGAATCATGATTAGTTTTTGAACCCATTTGAAAAGGAGTTTTAGTAGTTCTTGAAGAGTTTGAAGCAATATCATGAGCATCACACTCTACCGCACTTCGAACTACAATTGAGGGCATTGAAGATAAAGTAAAATCCACATCATCATCTTCATATTTATCTTTGCTGATAGATGACTCTTCAGTAGATTTTGATCTTTTCAAATCATTCTTCTGGGTTTTAGGTTGAGGAAGAATAGCTTTTAAGGAGAGCTTGATATTGCCTCTAATGTCATTTTCAATGCACATCAATGACAGCTCTTGCCCAATGGATAAGATATCAGATACTTTTAGTACCTACAGTGGAAGATTAAGGTGAGGTTTAAAATAGTGTAACAAATAGAAAAATACACTGGATAAAGTTTGATGAATGAAGATACTCACTTGATCATGTGACAATTCAGAAATGTGAAGCAAACCTTGTTGAGCACCACTGAGTTCTACAAAGGCACCATACTCTTTTATTGAGGTAACTACACCTTTGTAAACTTCGCCAACTTCAATTTGACGTCCAACTAGAAAATAAATCTGCATCATTGAAATTAGTGTCATTGTCGTTCTTAGTAACATATTCAGTATGAGATTAATATCCTAAATATCCATGCATCACTAGATAATACTATAGTTTGCAAGGCCCCCATTACCATATATTTGCAAGTATTGGACTGTATGAATATACCGTTGTCCCGAGGTAATTAAGCATCAAAATCGTGTACTTTACAACACATGGTACCTATATAGTGAATATAAGGCTGCATCAAATATTTAATGATAATACCTTCTCCTGAGCTTCTTCCAGAATAGATCGACTTTTTGCCAGTATAGATACCATTCCATCTCCAATAGCGATGCGTGCGCCTAAATAACAATATGCAATAAAACATAAGGTTTATTGAAAAGAATTCTATTAATCAATCTTGAAGGTTAGAAAAATAGTCCCAAACTATAATATCCTGGACTTGCTGATTCATCGATAAGACAGAACTAAGGTTTGAACTCTGAATCATCATGATTCAGGAAAGCTCATTCCACATGATTTACAGGACATAAATGACTATTGTCAGATTCAAATTCAAATATGTAATTTGCAATATTTTATAAATACTTCACAATAACCTGTTTCTTGTTCAATCTTTTTCCTCCGAGTACCAAGGGGACCAATCAAACGACGAAGAGCTTCGTTACTTAATTTTAAAGTAACTGTACATACACAAAACAAAGACAATCAGTTTAGCCAATTTGATCTTATACGTGCAAAACTAAAAGCATGCAAAGTTGATGGAAAACCAACCTAAATGTGGAGCATGTCCATCAGTAGTCATGCGTGGTGTACGTATCTCCTGTTCCATGCGATCAAGAATTTGACAGCGACCTTTCCGAGCAGGTTCCAAGGACTCACATATTATGTCTAGGGGAATACCAGCAGGTTTTATATCTAATTGAATTGCTGTTATTCCTTTTCTTGTTCCAGCAATTTTGAAATCCATGTCCCCAAGGTGATCTTCAAGTCCCTTGAATTGATTCCAAATAAATGTTGCAGTTAACATTATAGAAAAAGAAAAAGAAAAAACTATATGGCTTTTCTCCCCATTCTAACTAACTACTACAACGTTTGTACCAAAATATCTGTCAGTATACGGTATTCTTTAATATCTCCAGTAGAAGGGTCAAGGTCACTGATCAGACCAACTGAAACTCCTGCTACATGTTCCTTCAATGATATGCCAGCATCCATCAAAGCCATGCTCCCTGTGAATAATATTGAGATGATGGTTGTATATGAAGACAATGAAGATAAGATAATGTTTTGCATAAATACCAAAAAAAAAAAACCTAATAATATTTTCTCATGACTTTAGCTATATCCTAGGAATATGACATGGAACTCGTTGATTTTGTAGCTACTCCACATAACTTGGCCAGATTGCTAGTGTTGATCTTGTTTCTTATTAAACTACTTTTGGTGTTTGTTGATGTGGCATACAGTAAAAATTGAACTGCAAATACCAATACGGATAAGATCTAGATTTATTTGGTTCTGATATTTTATATAGAATCACAGGTTTACAGTTTGAATATCGATTTAGAGAAAGGAAAGAGGTTAGTGATCCGAGTATATCTACTATTAATAACAAAAACCCTTCAAGTCCAACCGTTTATGGAATTATAATAGCCCTTTTAGCTCATATGATAAGGCCCATTTCCTATCTCTTTCTCTAAAAATACACTAAAACCGAAAATTTGAACAGTTCCATGTGATACTTGCATTAACATTGGGTCAGACTGAGATTTGCATTTCAGGATGTCCTTTCATAATATCATTTGTCTTGTGCTTTTTGGAGCTGAATGCATAAGGTCTAGATATAATATTCTATTTCTCATATTTTGTCGTATTAGCAGTAGAGGATGAGATGATCTTCGACCAGATCATTTGAGACTTCAGGATAATACTCCAGCATTTAAGAGGGATGGTAGCCATATGCATGGTTGTATGCATATCTTTTTGATGTTTTCAGTAAAAGGACGCTGGAATCCGTTATATATAAGAATGTGATTTATATCTGTGAGACTTTTTTACCACACTGATGTTGTTCTA
Source organism: Allium sativum (assembly GCA_030737875.1). NCBI lineage: Eukaryota > Viridiplantae > Streptophyta > Magnoliopsida > Asparagales > Amaryllidaceae > Allium > Allium sativum. The sequence continues at coordinate 222,005,628 of CM060920.1, forward strand.
GATGTTTTATTTATGTAATTTTATCTCTAAATTATTCAACTTGGGAATTTGTGTATATTGTTTTGCGTCAAGATATGTGTTTTGCAGAGATCCAGATATACGATACCACGTATTCGTGTTGACACAAGAGAGTATATACGAAAGATCATTTCATTCGTGTTCTTTACTTTGTGCTTTCAGATGGTAACCTCATTTTGATAGCATTAGTACTGGCCCGGGGCGTTGCAAAGTATACCTTGGGTCATGCTCAGGTTGTATTTCAGAATATAGAATACCTTGTGCTTTTTGGAGGGGAATACATGTGGTCTAGATATAGTATTCAATTTCTCATATTTTACCGTGCTAGCTGTAGAAGATGAGGTGATCTACAACCAGATCATTCAAGACTTCAGGATAGTACTCTAGTATATACAAGAGATGACGACCATATGCATGGCTATGTATGTATCTTTTTGATGGTGTTTGTAACTAGATGTGTACATAAGAATGTGATCTATATATGTCTGTATGACTTTTTGACCACATTGATGTTTTATTTATGTAATCCTATCTTTATATTATTCATCCTTAAACTTATATGTACGTGCTTTGCGTCGACATAAGGTACGTATTTTTGCAAAGATTCGGATATATGATATCACGTACTTGTGTTTACATAAGAAAATACCTAGGAGAGATTGCTCCTATCGTGTCATTTACTTCGTGCATTCGGACGGTAACCTCTCTCAAGCATGGGTACTGGGACAGAAGGTTACAAGATTAACTCTGCTTTATAACCATCCATAAATCTAAGTACATTGCTTTTTGATTAATAAACTAATTTAAAAATATAAAAAATACATACGTGAAGAAAATGTTTAAAAATTAGTAATAATCAAAATAATGTTAATCAAGGAGATATTGAATGTTTATTTTATTTATATGTTCATTTTTGTAAATTTGCATGCACAAAAAAAATAGAGTATAAAATTTAATTTAAAGAGCGTGCAACAAGTGAAGCTTCCATGTGTTGGGTGTCTATATGCTAGTATACAAAAATAAAGGAAGCGGAGCACAGGCATATTAGTGGAATAGTTTCCATTGCAACAATACCAAAATGTGTCAGGAAAACTAATTTAGATGCTCTTTCATTATCTACTGGAATGGGGTTCGAAGTACTATAATTCAAAAAATTGTGATACTTTAGAATTGTGGTTGATCCTTAATCATTATGTAACGAGTTGTTGTTGGCCAAGTGGTACTATGGTGGCAAAATAAAAATAAATTTACCAGTCAAAAATAATAATCAACTTTTCACTTTAAGAATCATCAAATCTGAGAGGGCATAAAAATGTACCACAAGTAAAAAATATGAATACAGTACCTCCGCATACAGTTGCCATTGATGTTGAACCATCAGAAGCCATGACTTCTGAATTTATCCGAACTGTGTATGGAAATTCATCTTCAGGAGGTAAGACAGCAAGCAAAGCCTTTTCAGCAAGAGTGCCTGAAACAAAAAAGGTAAATTTTCAATACAGTGTCTCCAGGACTAAGAGTGAGTGTTTGAAGCGATGAATTACCATGACCAACTTCACGTCTGTTTAGTCCACCACGTTTTCCAACCTCATTAATTGAGAATGGCGGAAAACTATAATGGAGCATAAAACGCTTTGTTGGAGGACCCACAATAGAGTCTAATCTTTGTGCATCACCAGGAGCCCCAAGGGTTACTGTGCATAGAACCTGCCAAAAAAATCAGTCTCTTATATCAATATTGGTTAGCAAAGAAAGACATAAGTTAATAGAAGGAATCGATATAGAGGTATTGCCTACTAGCAGGAAATCCCTCTCCCATTATAAACATACAGATATTAGGCCTAAAATCCCTGAATTATCCAATCCTGTACTGGAAGGCTGTCATGGTAATCGTTACCATTTCATAAGTACTGTTACCGTACCGGTTTTACTGGTAAGCCAAAATTGCTTACAGTTATTGTTACTGATGGACCGGTATACCAAAGACTAATATACCGATAATCTAGTAGTCGTTACATTGCTAATGATGAATTACCATTTGTCTTTAAAATGATAGTTATAGTTACTTGACGTGTATTTTAAACAATAATGCTACTTCAATATACAATTTAAAATGTTACTTAATAAAAGATATAATGAAAAAAATAAAGTGCATTTAACATTATTTCATTTGATTACTAGATTAAACCTAATAGTTTGTTTGGCTTTAAATATTTACAACAAACCATGCTATATAAATATACATAGAGTTGTTACAGTAATGGTTACCACAGGGCTATCGACGATACCCAAAAAATCCTAAATCTCGTTACATCCACATCCAAAAAAGGATAAATATTTGATATCCGGAAGAACAGATGCAGATATGGACAATCCATCCACTTTTTCATGATTATTTTCTAGATTATATGTATTTTAGCATAATAAGATATACTAATTTACTATTCTATTAAGTTGAAAGTCCATATTATCCATATTAAATGCATACTAATTTTTCTCAAAATTATATATTATCATCATATTTGTTTAGTTTTAGCACTTCAATAATCAATTGAAATGAAAAAACTTTACGTTAAACTTAAAATAATTATTTATTTTCTTTGATTTATCGATCGTCGATGGATCGAATAGTTATACGATATCCGAAAACGACTTCGTATGCAGATGCAGATATGGCTACATCTGCATCCTAAAGCATCTGTTGACAACTATGGGTTACCGTTATCATTTCACAAATAATGTTACCGTATCGTTTTTACTGGTAAATCAAAATTACTTACCGTTATTGATAGACCGGTATAACTGATAATCCGGTAACTGTTACACTGCAATGCTAAATCACCGTTTGTCTAAAAAATGTTAGTTGCTTGACATGTATTCAAACCATAATGCTACTTTATTATATAATTTATAGTATTACTTTATAAAATATATAAAGAGAAAGAAGTAAAGTGTATTTAATATTATTTTATTAGATTACTGAACTAAATTTAATAATTTGTTTAGCTCTAAATACCTGTAATAAAGCATGCAATATAAATATACATATGCTATAAAACGACTGGTAAAATTACCATTACCGCTGATACCGAAGAAATGTTGTTGACTGATTAATGTAAAAAATGATATATTTAACGTTACCATACTGATTAAACTGGTATGTTAATTTCACTCAAGAACGGTAATCGACTGGCTGGTAATGGTACGACAATGGTAAATTTATCATTACCGTAACAGTCCTAAATATACATGTGTTATAAAATGAGGGGTAAAATTACCTCTATTGCTAGTATTGAAGAACAATTGCTGATGACCTACCATAAAATGGTTAATTTACCATTACAATGCTGATTAAATTGTTATACCGATTTCGCTTGAATGTTGTGATCAATTGACTATTAATGGAAAATTTACAGTTAGCATAACCTCATATGACACCTCAGCACTCGACTGCAAGTTATGTTAATCAGTACGCCAACCTTAGAAGCAGCGACGTGTTGAACTGCTCTATGGCATCGCTGAGTTCTTCTTTGGATACACAGCCGTTTCTTAACTTTAATGAAGTGATATCGAACAATGAAGAATGAAATTTAGGGATCAAGGTTTTTTTGTTTTTTTTTTTTGTTTTTTTTTCCTTTTCTCTTTGCAAAAGGGGGATGGGTTTATTGCAATGTGTACACGTAGGATGATGCATACTTGCTGAAACTGTGGAGTTTCTAGGTTTTGTTGTTTCTGTATTTTTGGGAAAGGACATGGCTTGTTATTCTTGTAGGAGATGGTTATGAATGTTTTCCTACCTTGTATTATGCTAGTTTAGCATGTTCAATCAAGGTCATATAACCAAAAAAAAAAAAATCACTGTTAGCATAACAGTCCTAACTGGGATGATAACTCATAAGAAACAAGGGATTTCCTGTTATTGTGACATCAATGGGTTTGTGCAGATAAGCCAGTACAGTGGATACATACCTGAGTGTCGCCTCGTGAAAATATTGAAGACCCATGTAAGGTGGGGTATGTACCTGCTTCGCAATACAAGGGCCTAACTTCATTAAGTTTTCTCCCATCAACCCTAAGACCCTTCTTAATAATCCTTTTCCGCACAACCTGAAAGATTATAAAAGGCTTAAATTTAATGAACTGTGATAATGATGCCCGTCGTATCATAAGTGTCACATACTAGGTAAAGACGTTTTCAGACTTACACGGTTTAAACAACGCACATCATTCAATGAAGGTTCAAAACACGATAATATAAATATACATGCTTTTTTACAATAGCTAAAAGGATGACCGTAAAAAATACAATAAAGAAGACACGCTTGAACAAAATACCTGTTTCCTAACACTGTCAATTGCTTTTGGTAAAACCGTCAAACTATCTGTGTCTTTCTTTTCCTCAAGTTTTGCTTTGACAGCTTGAGTTATGTTGTCCAAGGCTTCTCCTCGTTCAAACTAATAAAAAGAATGAGAGAAATTGTACCTTTAAAGCCAATTTCCAAACTAGAACTGCTTGCTACAAAACTATCAATGTTGATGTCTTTGTAATATCTGAAATAGGAAATTGTAATATGCTAGTACCGAACAAGTGAAATAAGCAATTTCACCTTGCCATAGGTGGGATCGGTGAAAACAGCTTCAATTTTTTTCTCAGACAACCTCTTTATTTTTTTAAATATCTTATCTGTTACCATTGACAACCTGTATTCTTTCTTCTGTCTGCCAGCTTTCTCTGCCAATCTGATTTGAGGATCGAGATATTTAATTGCCTGACTAACATAAATAGCCCTTGTAAGAATAAAAAGTTTATACTTAAGAAGAAATACAAGTTAAGAAGACATATTACTCAAACCTCAGCATGTGCAAGTTTTAGAGCAGACTGTAGGTCATTTTCAGTGATCTCCCTAGCTTGCACCTCTATCATCAAAGTCCTATCTCTTGTACATGCGTAAACCAAGTTCAAATCACTTAAGCTTAGCTGCATCAGAGATGCAAAAATATAGTGACAAACTATAGTTGTGCTACTTCATGAATAATATGGTAATAAAAAATAATTTACACTGAAGAGTCTATTTTTCTATTTCAGATGTGACTGGTATATTTCACACAATGCTGGTATCATTCGGAAGCTACAAACTACCGTAACTACCAGGTGTAATTTTACATTACTGATGATGCTTACTGAAAATCCTAAACAACTTCAGATTAACCCTCTGCAATAACTTTCATTTCTATCTTCCTTTAACCTAGTTAATCAAGTATCTTTTTTCCTTTATTCTTGCGGTTTGCATATATATGCATATTAGAAGTTCATCCTACTAAGAGTTTCTGATCTTAGCAACTCCCATTGATTTGAAATTCCATAAAAAAAACGTGTGTATGCACGCACACGTGTGTACTGTGTACATATCAGGGCCAGCACTTGGGCTAAAAGGGAATATCTAACATCAAAACTTGTCTATGGAAGGTAAGCTTTATCTATTTGCTTTTGGTATATGGTTATATATAATTATTTTGTTATAAATATTTGTTGGTAATCAATTGACAAAAAAAGTCAAATCGCATTATTAAATGTAATCATTTCTACATCATATATAAAAACTATTACCAATTTATGTATTTATTCAACAAAATTTTCCATATCTGTGAAACCCGTTGACAAGTCCATTTTAGCATGTTTGGAACTTAAATATGGAAATAGCAAGTTTGTTTACAGTTTGGTTTTCATATTAGACCTCGTATTATTTACATATTTTATAAACTGAATCAAATGATTTTTACTACTCATTGAGCATCGATTTTGTGTTTTTAAACTTAAAATATTGTAATGGTCAAAAATTAATTCTTTCTTTGATATTCTAACGAATTTAGTCGGTAAGATAGTACCATGGTTATTACGACGGTAAATTGAGTCGAATCGACAGAAGTCCAGCTAGTCGACTAGTGGACTAGTCGATAAATAAATAAATACATACATATACGTAATTCTAAATTTCTAACTAATACATATGGATAAAATTCAAACATGTACTAACGTACCTCATTGTTTCTTGTAGGGCAGCAATAAAAAGTTTCAGCAACTATAGATAGGCAGCAATATTAGTGGCATGCCAAGTTTTAAATTCAAGATGTCAACTTTGGTAAATCGTTCCACCAGGAATTCTTTTCTTTCAACCTAACCTAGGTTTCTTTTTTGGCCCAATTAAAAATTAGTCGGTAAGTCGTTCTGCCTAGTCGATTGACTGGTCGACCTATTTTGTTCCAGTCACCCGAAATACTTACAAATTGCAAGTCGAGCCTTCAGGTCGATGTCTCAACCTCGACTAGTCGGCGACCAGTCGACTAGTCGTTTGCCGTGATAACAGTGGATAGTACTGATGTTGACTGTTATTGAATCTTAATATATGGCTGGATTTCTACTTTAGTGTGTTTGTAATTTAACTAGATAATTGAATGGTAGAAAAATAAAATCAATTAGTTGCTAAATCAGAATCGGAAACTAGAAACTGAAAATAAATGGCTATCTAATGGAACAAGCAATATTCAAATTATAGACAAAATAAAATTATGTAAAAGTGCTACAGCCGGTATACTGTTTTTCTAATTGGATGCATGTAGTGACATCAACTTCAAATAAAACAGATTAACGTTGTATGAATACATATCCTGATTCAGATAGCACTGATTAATACTTCTTTTTCAAATTATGCTAGCAACTGTAGCATATGGAAGGGTTCAAGTCAAATTTATGTGCATGGCCGAAAATATCTTAGGATTGGCCCCGATACATGTACAAACATACATACATGTCTGATAGCATGGGTGCAGCTAATTTTGTGAAACTTAAATGAAAATATAAGGTAGCATTTGGTTTATTTTGTGTTTTGAGTTTTCACCGTTAATTTCGAAAGACGCGAAGATTTAAAGGATAACGGAGGTGACGGACCAAAGGAGGAGGGGACGGTGGATGGATGAACTTACGACCGTTCTTCCATTATTTCTCAAAATACGGAAAATAATAAAAAGTCAATTTTTATTTTTTTGTTAACTTTGTAAAACGATCGTCTTTCACAATATGTGCGCGTTGTTCGTATTTTTGTATGTATGAAAACCCAAAATTAAAAAGTAGAAACCAAACACACCCTAACATTTTAGGTTTATGTTCTTCCCTAAAAATGTGTCTCGTTAAATTTTTTCTAACATGGTGAAACCAATAAGAAAATATACGCCAAAAACATTTGTTTATGTCCTGTCCTACAATGTAGAAGAAAATTACCTCATCAATGGTAGGAGCATATACAAGCTTCCCATCTATTCTCCCTACACGTATCATGGCAATGGGCCCAGACCAAGGAATATCTGATAGCATGAGTGCAGCTGATGTTGCATTAGCAGCCATTACATCAGGATCATGCCTTCCATCTGAAGAAAGAACACTTATCATGACCTACAAAGCACCAACAAAGATTATTCAGCTGCCATGCACTACATAAAATCAGAACAAATTAATAGCTCGCTTTAAAGGAAAGTGCATGCCTGGACATCATGGTAAAATCCAGCAGGAAATAGGGGACGGATAGACCGATCAATCAGGCGACCACACAGAAGTTCTCGTTCTTTAGGAGCCCCCTCTCTTCTCATAAATGTCGTAGGAATAACACCTTGAGCATATTGTTTTTCTTGATAGTCAACCTAGCAAGTAAGCAGCATTTTCGAACAGAGGGAAGACCGCAAAATATATAATCTTTTATGATTGGGAATGGGGGTGGGGGTTGGGGGGTGTATGCATATATACATATACATATATATATATATATGCATGTGTGTCTTAAATAATCATATATATATATATATATATATATATATGAGGAGCGTTCAGGGGAATCCTTTCAGCACCCATACCCGTTCGTGAGCTACACCAATCCAAATCTAACAAAAATTTGTAGATGTTCAATTCACATATACATTATCATCTATTCAAAATTTGAGCTCATTCTGACATTCATAGAATAATATATATGATGCTTAAATTTAACGGTTCAAATAAATGTCTGAACGGTGAATAATTGAGCTAAGATTTTGAAAATGTTACGAATGTCGGAACGAGCTCAAATTTTGGATACATGATTATATATATGTGATTGAACATCTACGAATTTTTGTTGAATTTGGATTGGTGTAGGCTTGTAGCTCACGAACGGGTAGGGGTGCTACAAAACAGGATTGCCCCGGAACGCTCATATATATATATATATATATATATGTGTGTGTGTGTGTGTGTGTGTGTGTGTGTGTGTGCGCGCGCGCTTGTGTGTGTTATATTAAGCGCTAAACGAAGCGAAGCGATGAAGGGTTCACTTCGCTTAATGGTGCTTAAGCGCTAGATCTATGTACAACCAAACTATGCCTAAAGCAAGATTCAAAATCCCATTTTCCGTTTCGGTTCCGGTCATCGACAAATTTTAAAATTTCAATTTCGTTCCGATAACTCCGCTTTAATTCCGTTCCGGTACTTTTTTTTGTAAATACACCATTCAATATATGCTATAATATCACTAATCAATATAATAAACAATATTTATACAAATTTATGCCTTCAATGATTATGTTTTATACTAACCAATGTCATATCATTGTTTTCATTGTCTGCTCAACTATAGAATGTGTGTTCCAAGTTTAAAAAGATCAAAAAATTGTATTGGGTGTAATTTGGCAGTATAACTTGTGTTTATCTAGGTGAACTAAAGCGTATTGAATAATGGAAGGGTACTAATATGAACAATGGCGCCTGAGCCCATATTATACTTAACATGCTCCGAAATTATTTATCTGTGTATAAAACTTTAGCTTATTGCTTTTCCAAAAAAATATGTAGCTTATTGTCCAATCATCCTAAAGTCCCAATTAGTTCCAAATTTCCAATGTCTTCGTCTGCTTCCTCCTTGTAATTTCTCACTTATCGACGCCCTCATGGAAACCCAAATTATCTCTGTCCATCACAATCACCGTAATATCAAAAGAAGAAAAACCAGTGCTTCGATGGAAGGAAAAGAATGGGAAGTTTTTATATTGTCGATCTAATTTATGAAAAGATAGAAATTTTTAACCTTAAAACATTTTTCAGGTATTATATTCGTTGATTTTAGACTTAATTCTTTGATTTTCTTTCTACCGTTTCTTCCATTTCTTTGGGTTCTAGAACAATTCCTGATTTTGGTAATTTTTTCTTGCTCCCTAATTTCCTTTTACTGTTTAGAGTGTGGAACAGAATTTCGAATGGATACCGGTCCAGTCATCGCCGGAACCGAAACGAGATGGACGAAATTCCGGCGCACCAGCCGAAATCTTGAATCTTGGCCTAAAGGCATTTAAGAACAACACTTAAGTGGTGCTTAACTATTATACAAATAAGTCATCGCTTAATACTGCTATATAAATGCTTAAATTTAAGCGAGGCGCTATTAAGAGCTAGAAAGGCGCGCTTAAGCATTAATCGCTTAATATCTTCCGCTTTTCAAAAAATTAAGCGATGTAGTTGCTAAAGTCGCTTAAGCGCGCTTTTCATAACATAGATATATATACACTTTTTGGGTATCAGTCCATACTGCCAAAAATACCTCCACCATTAAATTGTAACATCACTTGAAAATAGGATCCACCAAATAGATCCTATTTACATAATTAAGATGTCCATCTACAAATATTTTCAAATCATAATATCACTTAAAAATACAATCAAACAAAATAAAGGGTTTTTTACAAATTCAAAACGTTCATTCACAAATACCATCAAACTTTAAAATCACTTAAAAACAGGATCAATCAAATATATTAATTAATTGATAATATAAATAAAATCTGAACTTGGAAAATAAGATGTAGCGAACTTGAAATGTAAAAATAAAATAAACTAACACGGTTTCAACGCAAGAAAATAAGATCCAACAATTAAACATAGTAGTCAAGGCGCTAAAAGGCGCAAGCATTGAGCCTGGGACTTTTTTGAGCCTTGGGCTTTTTTATGTGTCTTTTGTATGAGTTTGATTTGCTATTTTACTAACTACAGATTATTTTTTACACCATATTTTTTAATTCATTTAATTATCTACATATTTTACTAATAAGATTTAAATTTTAAACCATATTTTATAATTTATTGAACAATTAAATTTTGTATTTAAATATTTATAAATAAAATTTTGAATTTAGCCAAAAAAAGAGCCTCGAACTGCAAAAAGGCGCAAGCCTTGAGCCTTGGGCTTTTTTGCGCTTAGGCGTGCCTAAGCGCGCGCCTTGATAACTATGCAATTAAATTCCTTTTACAAATTCAAAGCATCCATTTACAAATATTTACAACTTCTAATATCATTTAAATTTTGGATATAACAAATAAAGTTTTTAAAAATTTAAAACTTTTACCTAAAAATACTATCAAATCTTAATATCGTTTAAAAAGGTATACTAAATAAATTGTTAATTAATAATATAAATAAAAGTTCAAACGAAATCAAAGATGTTCCGACTTAAAAAATAAATTCTGAACTAAACAAAAATGATTTCTATCCAAGAATATGATTAAATATTTCTATAAATCCTTGTATCTTGAATGTACTAAAAATATACACTTTGCAGAAAAATGATTCAAGTGCGAAGCACGTGTTGTCATTATGCGCGTAGCGAGTGTCGTAATGCTCTTAACTATAATCAGACTGGACTGAAAATATATACCAAATATCCAAATGAGATAATTAAGATCTAGAAACAAAATGTTGAAATTTTGAATAATGACAGAAATATCTATTACCCCTTACAAAAGCAATGAAGAATGGTTAGTTAGTCCATAACACTTGTGCCTTTGTACAGCCACAGTTATGAGTAGAATTGTAGAAACCATAAAAGCCTTGTTTCAAGTTTAGCAGTTCAAGATACTTCAGACTTCCAGTGCAATCTCACTAGCGCAGTTGATCGATATCTTATTAATAAAAATTTCTGGTGCATGGTTATTTTTAGATGTACCAAAAGCATTGCACATTGTAACGCTAAAGATTTTTCTACAGTATGGATAAAATTAACCTCAGTTAATAAGTAATGCTTCCTTAAGCAATAAAGGGCCTGAGGATAACTTGATAAAGATGGGTGGTATCCAGTTTTGATACAATCCATGTCAATGTTTATCATGTGTATTACAAAACAATAATCACTTTTATTATTTCATTCGGTAGAATTCTAATTTGATCATGCAGTACACGTGAAATTTACATGGTCTAATATCGAAAATTTGGACACAGCCATATGCATCTGCTTAGAAAATAAAATTCTACATGTTTTGACTGATTTGTAGTGGCTCTATATTGTATGTGTTGTTATAAGCCTCGCTCCTAAGTTTTCTTTCCCCTCATCCATTCTTATTGATTATAAAACTGGTAAAAACCGATGTTGTGTAATTTTGATGGTTTTTCCGAGATTGGTGTGTTTTGAAGGGTTCAACAACAACAAAAAAAAAAAAAAAAAAAAAAAAAAAAACCAATTATCATGGCAATTGTATTCAAAAATAATCTTCACATTCAAACTAACTGAAATTTAAATACAAAGACGTATGTATAATATTATTTTTGTGTAAAACTCTCTTAAAACCAATATGTATATTAAACTTCCAAGCATCCACTGGTTGGTTATAACAACACTTCCTATAAACAATCAAAACTACTATTATGATCAATGTTTGAAACTAGTAATCCCACGACCATTAATGACCAGTACTACGGAACTCCCGAGCAAAGCGTAAAGATTCATTAATGATCCCCAACCTCAACACCAAGTAATGGACCAACTAACTCCAGGTACTACCGTACTATAACCTTAAAATCAAATAATTAAAACGACTAACCATTTAATTTAGAAGTTGAACTATTAGAACATCTCCAATGGGTTACCCCGTAATATTCAAAAGCATAATATTACGCCTTGAATAATCAGCAGGTAACCCAACGATAAAGCGCTGATTTAGCCAGCGGTTCATTTTGGATGCTGATTTAATCAGCGCCCTTAGTTGAGCGCTGATTTAATTAACACTCAGAGAAAAATTACATGGTTTTTAGCTCTTCATAGGCCCACCAATTTAATGCATTAAATATGTGTCTCGTGATATATACATAACAATATTAACAATATGAGCATCTCTAATTTAATTCATTAAATATGCATATTGTTGATATCGAGGAGCATGGCGTCCCTGGGGTTTGTGAAATTCCAACCCTAGGCGTTGATTTAATCAGCGCCCGGAGCTTGTGTTTGGAGCCAATTCAGAATATTGAACTGGCTCCTCAATATTATCCCTTATACTACGCTGAGTGCTCACCTTGGAGTTGCAAACAGCGGAGTGCCTGAATATAAAGGCGTAATGAAGTGCTGTGGGAGATGCCCTTAGTACAAGTTACAGTGCATGTAATGTATGGTTGGAAAATTTCAGCCAGCTTTAGGCAGCAAATTAGAATGAACTACTGAACCAGAATTTATTGTAGTAAGTTAGGAACGCATACGGTCAAAGGCAGGAAATCGCGAGACCCGTCTGATCTTGAAGAAGCAACCGTAGACAATACGTTAGTATCGTCCATTCGGATCACAACTGCTCCATTTGCGAACCTTGCGATTTTTCCGGTCTCAATTGAGACGGCTCGATTTCCGATTTCAAATTCTTCACTGAATGTCTCAAGAATTTTGCGACCTGGAATCAAAACTGACGGTGAATCGGCGGGTCCAGACGGAGTGGAGCAGAAGCTTCTTGTTTTGAGAAGACAGTTGAGGACGGAATGCGGCTTTATTCGAACTTTTAAGGCTAGCGCCGCCATCGTCAGTTGGAGGAAGAGGGGAAGAGGTGCCAAAAATTTTAGCGCAGGGTTTTAGCGTAGTTTGTTTTAGTTTTGTAACACGGAAGGGTTTAGGACGTTGGCAAATCCCTGCATTTTTGTACAAAAAATTGGAAGGCCAGATTTTGCCGAGGTTTCCCCATATATATATATATATATATATATATATATATATATATATATATATACACACACACACATATATATATAGGGCCGGTTTGGCACTTTGGGTTCCCTAGGCAACACGCACATAAACCTGAGCTGCCTCTTCATTGATAAATGCTTACAATTAACTCTTATCTAAAGAAACTTTTATCTCATGACTGACCATCAACGCCAGCAGCAGTTGCCCCTGCCGAGGGGGTTGCCCTAGGCAGCCGCCTGCTCGGCCTACCCCCTCCGCCGGCTCTGTATATATATATATATATATATACATACATACATACATACATATATATGATTAAGAGCACCCCAAATAGCGTAGCACCCCTAATTTCCACTACACAATCCCCTTTGTTTCTCCTTCCACTAACTCTCTCTCCCCCTACTATCTTATTTAATAATAAATGAGTGGCTCTCATTAAAGGGCTTTAGGGGTGCTACAAATTTGGGGTGTCATGGAACCCTCCTTATATATATATATATATATATATATATATATATATATATATATATATATATATATATATAAGGAGCGTTCAGTGGCACCCCAGATAGTGAGCACCCCATTTGTTCTCTTATATAAACCAAACATTTATATTAGAATAAGTGAGTGGGAGGTGAGAGAAACGGGATATGTGATCGAAATCGAGGGACATTTAAGGGTGTTGCACTATTTCGGGTGTCATTGAACGCCCGCATATATATATATATATATATATATATATATATATATATATATATATCATGTAGTGACATTGCGTGATGGTCAAAAATATGATAGCTAATACTTATCCTTAATTTTTTTATAAAACACCGGAAAACTCAACATTTTCTTGGATGGAAATAGAATTTGTCTAAGACCTTTGACAAAGAAAGAGGGGCAAACAACAATGATTTAGTCACACAAACATTAGCGTGGTTCGCGCATGATGGTGCGTATGCTTCACACGCAGAGTATTCTTCTACAAATTATATATGACTAGTACATTTACAAGAAATTAAATTGCACAAATACTTAGTCATATTCTTATGTTGAAATCAAATGTAGTTAATTTTTTATTTGTTGTTAACACGCAAAATTGGCGCAACACCCAAAGGTTTCCAAATTAACGAAAATAAAGTTTCGTGTAAGGAAATGTAATGTATGAAGTCGTGAACATAATATTTGTAGTGCTTTAGTTCGGATTGAACCCACGTCCACTTTGAAGGTTTTGCTAATTTTATTCACTACCGAAAAAGTACAATGGTGAACATCAACATTACAAGTGATTACAAAGGTAATGGTGGAAATTAAGTTCTATTAAATCCAAGTATGGAGCTATAGTCCTTGTTCTCGGGATTACTTCACTGTTCGGGAGTTCATAACCTTGAAAAGTATGCAATTTCTTCTTTCAAAACTTCAACGTGCTTTAATGGTGTGCAGGGTCAAGAATTCCTTCACAAAGTGTCAAATCAGCCAAAATGTCAACCCCTTCCATGTTGGAAACCGAGGGGTATCTATAGGTAGTGGAGTGGGTGGGAGTTGATGAGAAATGGGACCCACTGACCATTTTTGTATCTCGGGAGTCATGCCGATATCGGGATCGGAGCAACCCCCTAAAACTTAACCAAAATGTTGCTCCCCTCTCTGAAACTCTGAATCCCCTTCTTTACCTCACTCTGTATCCGCTCCTCCCCTGTAACACCCCACATCCGTTAATGTCACTCAAAAAGGGAATGCATTAAGTTTCGTGGAGCGTTATAAATAAACAGAACAAAATATTACAAGATAGATACATAAAATAATACTTGAAAATTTTATAACTTTATTGCAGCGGAAACATAAATAAGTTTGGTTACATCTTCAAACCCATTGTACCAAAACAAAGCACATAATGTCAGTCTTGTACAAAGCCATCAGAGTACATAATTTTTTTTAAACTATAATCTTCAATCCAAAATGTCATATGAAAGAGGAACAAAACTAAGCATTGCTTTCAGCACTTCAAGCAGTAAAGTCTGAATCAAGCTTCAACATGCCCACCCTGAGAACCTGGAGGGGAAAGGAAAGAAAAAAGTTGAAATAAAAAGGGTCAGTGAAACACCCCACCTCCGTTAGGGTCACTCTCAAAGGGAATGCCCTAATTTTGGTGGAGGTTTATAAGTATAAGTCACAGATACACAAGACAGATATAAATACACATATTTTTGAACAGCGGAAAACAACAGCAATTTTTATTTCAACAAAATCCGTGTTACACAAACCATGTCATAATTTGTCTTACAATACTTCCAAAAACATAATATCTTCATAACTGTCTTGATTACATTATTTAAAGAAGCATAAAAACATAAGTAAACTGCACAAGTCCCATAATTGCTGTCCAAAGCCATAGTCCAAAACGGAAAAGATCCAAGCAATACATTCTTTCTCTTCAAGCTGGATGTGAAAACTGGTCAAGCTGCGGTGTTCCCTCCCTGTGGACCTGGGGGGAGGGGGGAGAGAAACGAAAGAAAAGAAGACGAAAGAAAAGTAGAGTCAGACATAAAGCCTGAGTAAGTCTAGGACTATTCAGTCTATGAATAAAGAACTGGGTATGATAAGTATAAACTGGAAATGGGAAAGCACCATAAACTAAGTTAAGTTGTCTAGAGTCGAATATACTTATCGTACCACATATTAATCTCTGCATCCATATAAACTTGTTCCCAACAGGCACCCCATAATCAGGGTGAAGTGATTCGTTTCTAATGATCGGCTCCTACTTGCATAGTTACATGTGTCTTACGGCCCCCGATGTTGTAGTTACCTATGTTGGTCCCACCATGGGGTGTATCAAGTCCCATGGTGGCGGCCCGACACAATTCTAGAATGCACAGATATACTACTGGTGCCCAGTGCCTTATTTTTCTGCGCCGGAGTGTGTGCACGCCCGCACCCCGTTAGAACCTACACTGTTGCACCACCGCCATCGATTTGACCTCTTACAATCAGCCTAGTAATCGTGTCCCACCCTGCCTAGTTCAGGGTATCCTGATACACCTTGTAGGGTTACTGCTGAAAAGGGTCCCCCGCTACTAGGTTTTCTATTTCTAGCCAACATGCTAAGTTGGTTAAGTGTTTTGTAAATCTAACCCCCAATCAGTCTGTATAGTTTAGCATGTTCCATTTTGATTGAGTATTAATTCAATTTACTTAATCCTATCAATCCTAACTCAACTTTAATTGTCTTATTAAAGCCTCGACCTCTCACATTAGACAGGTATTGTTGTGGCTGCCTGTTGCCGGTTGGATTCGGGCAGTCTTACGCCATAACTCAGTCTAACCTCGGGTCCTTATTGGGCTCCGTGTTTAACCACCCACATTGGATAGGTATTGTTGTGACTACTGGACAGCCGGGCGGTTCCGGGCAGGTTTACATCACAACTCAATCCAACATCGGGTTGAACACATCGTATTTTCCAAATTTACATATTTTGTCTCTTTTCTTTTTATATGTAAATATTTGCGGCCCATTATTCAAATTCATCTTTATTGGGTAAAATTGATTTATACCACTTAAATTGTTTTTCAAGGTTGTTGGCATGCATCAAACATGCCAACACATATGTTCTATATTTAACCCAATCGTCATTACCCCCGTTTTATATGTTCGCTACAATATAACATATGTTGGGTTTAACATTTAAACCCAACTTAGCCACATGAAAAAGGGGAGGCTTATAACATGGTATTTATATATTCTAAGTAACATAAAAAGGGGAGTGTGAACGCATGAACTTGCAACATAGCGAACTAATTAACATAAGTTTGGCACTTGTGAACTTGCATTGTAATAGCATATATCATGGCATAAACATACCTAAACATGAAAATCATGGGTTTTGATCTATTCATAAAATCATGGCATAAACATACCTAAACATGAAATCATGGTTTTTGATCTATTCATGCAAACTTGCCATTGGAATGTAAATCTAACTTAGCTATGTGTCACATATATTATCATATGATTTTGATAACAACATAGGCCTAAAACATGTTTTTCAATTAGGCATAACACCAAGCATAGTTTAGTCATGTTCATAGAGTCAACACAAATTCACAAAGATGCATGCTTACTTTTGTCTCTAATACAAAAGTATGGTTTTACACTTGAATCATGATGCCAATTCCAACATAAATTCACATAAGTCATAATACCCAAATGGATCCAACTACACTAAAAGTGATTATAATATATATCATGTTGGCATAATAGTGAATCATATACTTGCATGAATCTCGATTAAACTACCACAAACATGTAGTTGTTAACTTCCAACATGAATCACATACTTGCAAATATCCAATCGTGATACCACAACATCCCAAATCGTTTAGAATCAAAGCAACATACAAATATGGATTATTATCACCACAAATCAAATACATTTCTATTTCTCATTTTACACAAATCAAACACAATTATTTATTCACATCGGAATAACACTCTACTTACAACGTATGACGAATCTTCAATTGAGGAATCTGAATTCTGAATTTGGAGATGCTATCCTTTGTTGTAGGCGTTGTTTTGATTTAATTGACGTTGCTTTAAGCTTTCGAATTGTCTCCTAATTGTCTCTCAATTTTGACGGCTATTCCTAATCTTTCCTCAGCAGCATGACGGTCTCATATTCATTTTTGTTTGTGTGAATTAGGTGGAGTCTTAGGTCCTTTTTATAGAGTTTGTGAGTTGATTAGGACCATCGATGGAGCTTGGATGAATATTAGCCGTTCATTTGAAGGAGAGACCAATCAGGAGCTGACACCTAGCCCTAGTGACAAGGCAAGACTCGGAAATTCGGCCAAGCACAGACCAGGCCAGCCAGGAGGGGCTGGGTTCGACCTGACTCAGGGGCCAGGTCGACTACCCAGTCGACCCTCAGGTCGACTATGTAGTCGACCTGGGTGCCTTGGGCGGGAAAATTCCCGCCCTTGCCAATCCGGCCCGATTTTTGAAATTTGAATTTGTTTTCTGAGCTGTTTTTGTCTGTTTGAATTTTAAACTGAATTCTGAAACTTCCAAAGGCTATATCTTCTTCATACGGAGTCCGTTTTACGCAAACTCGGACTCTATCCCAAGAAGAATTCCGAGACGAACGCAATGGCGTATCCCGTTTCCCTTAATTCTTTGATTTGAAATTAATTATAATTTAATTTGTGAATTTCACTGTTATAGAATACACAGGGTGTTACATTCTCCCCCACTTAAAAGGATTTCGTCCCCGAAATCTTCAAGTTCAGGAAGAATGTACGTCCTAACATCCAAACATCCTTCTACTCATCCATCAAACACGAGCATCCATTGTCCTTAAAATACTTCTAATGTTTCATGATCATATGCGAAGTGTGTGTACATGTATTTATCTAATGCAAAATCAGTTGGTCTACTGATTCAGTTGACCTCCTTAATGCAAATTATGTAAGTGTCATGAATCCATTATATATGAAAATTTTCCTATTCATGATTCTACATGAGTGCACAATCATTCATATATAAATGCAACATCCATATGGCAACACATTAAACTCCAACCATATACGAATATAAATACATTTATGCATATGCAATATGAAGTGACTGAGCCGATCTAAAACCTAGATTGTGTGTGTATATGCAACCACGAGCAACCACTAGCAATCACTTGCAACCACTTGCAACCATCATCCATAAAATGTTTCAATTACATGTTTTCATCCAAAGAGTTTCTAACTTAAAGATAAGGTCGAGGAGATATACCTAAAAAGATAGATAAAAGCGCAACTTAAGGAAAAAGAAAGATCAAAGATGTACCCTCGAAAAGAAAAGGGTAGGCTGTGCGTATTCTAGCTTCAGTTTCCCAAGTTGCGTCTCCCTCGGCGTCGCTCCACTGAACTTTGACGAGCTTGACTTCGCGGTTGCGTAGCTTCTTCACTTCCGTTCCTAATATGCGGGTTGGAGCTTTCCTCACGGTTGCTTCGCGTTCCACTTCAGCTTCTTCTAGAATATTTGGCTCTACCACTTTAGCAGATTCATGTAGACATTTTCGGAGGTGTGAAACATGGAAAACGTTGTGAACTCCGGCCAGCTTTTCAGGTAGCTCTAATCTATAGGCCATTTTCCCAATTTTCTCGATGATAGGAAACGGTCCTACGAACCTTGGTGCTAGCTTTCCTGTGGTTCCAAAACGAACAACGTTCCTTAGCGGAGATACCTTAAGAAAAACTCTGTCCCCAACTTCAAATTCAAGGTCGGTCCTCCTCTTGTCGGCGTAGGATTTTTGTCTGTCTTGGGCTGTCTTCATTCTTCTCCGTATTAAGTCTACTTTTTCTGAAGTCTCTCGGATCATATCTGGTCCAAGTATGAGCTTGTCAGTAGACTCCCACCAACAAGTGGGCGATCGGCACGGTCTTCCATATAAAGCTTCGAAGGGCGCCATTCCGATGGTTGCTTGGTAGCTGTTGTTGTAGGCAAATTCCACCAAAGGAAGATGGTCATCCCACGTCCCTCCAGAGTCAAGGACGCACAGTCTTAAATGGTCTTCCAAAACTCTGTTCACTCTTTCTGTCTGGCCATCGGTTTGGGGATGATAGGCTGTGCTTAAGCATAACTGTGTGCCTACCGCTTCTTGCAGACTCCGCCAAAACTCACTTGTGAAGATAGGGTCTCGGTCACTAACAATGCTAGATGGTATTCCATGGAGTCGAACAATTTCCTTGAGGTAAAAAGATGCTAGGGATGAGGCAGTTCTTTTACTCTTGACAGGTAAGAAGTGGGCGCTTTTTGTAAGCCTATCCACTATTACCCAAATGCTAGTGTTGCCTCTTCTAGACCTAGGCAGCCCATCAATGAAGTCCATTGAGATGCTATCCCACTTCCACTGCGGGACCTCTGGAGGATGGAGCAGACCGCCAGGCTTTTTCATGTTCCGCCCTAACCTGTTGGCACACCATACACTTAGAAACGAAATCTGCCACGTCCTTCTTCATGCCGTTCCAAAAGAAAGTTCTCTTTATGTTCTTGTACATTTTATCCCCGCCTGGGTGTATCGTCATCTTGGAGTGATGTGCTTTCTCGAGAACCTTCTTTACTAAATCCCTTGCCTGTGGGACGCGTAGTCTTCCGTCTCGCCTTAGCCAACCCTTGTCGTCGATGGAGAGTATCTGCTGAGGTGACTTGAAGTCTCACTCCTAATGAGCCTATCAATCGTCTCCACAAGCTGAGGGTCTTCGCGTTGTGCTGTCCCTATTGCGTCCACTAAAGTCGGGCGTACTTCGAGAGATGCTAGCAAACCCGGTACAAAATCGGAGGAGGGCCTAAAGTCAAAGCTGGCTATAAACTCTAGGCTTTGTCTTTCAACAAACAGCGGGCTTAGGGTTAGTTTCTTTCGGCTCAACGCGTCTGCCACTACGTTACCTTTGCCCGGAGTGTAGGAGATCTCAAAATCGTACGAGGCAAGAAACTCCATCCATCTCTGTTGCCTCAAGTTAAGATCTTTCTACGAGAAAAGATATTTCAACGATTTATGGTCAGTGTAAAGTTCAAACTTCTCACCTAGGAGATAGTGTCGCCAAGACTTGAGTGCAAAGACGATGGCAGCTAACTCAAGATCGTGGGTCGGGTAGTTCTTTTCATGCACTTTCAATTGCCTTCCACCATAAGCTACTACCCTCCCTTCTTGCATCAAGACATCGCCTAGCCCTGTCCTACATGCATCTGTATAAACTGTGAACATCTTGCTTCCATCTGGCAACGTCAAAACTGGGGCTGTTGTAAGAGCCCTTTTTAGTCGTTGGAAAGCAAATTCGCAATCCAAGTCCCAATTGAACACTAGATTCTTCTTGTCAGCTTTGTGAGCGGAGCTGATATCTTTGCAAAGTCTCTGATGAATTTCCGATAGAAGCCTGCTAGCCCGAGAAAGCTTCGGACTTTTGTTGCGTTCTTTGGTGTCTTCCAGTCCTGCACCGCTACTACCTTAGCCGGGTCTACAGCTAACCCTTCTTTGGATACTATGTGCCCAAGGAACCTCACTTCTTCTCTCCAAAAGTGGCATTTGGAGAATTTGGCTTTTAGCTGATGGACTCGCAGAGTTTCCATGATTGCCCTTAGGTGTTGAGCATGCTCTTCTTCATTCTTTGAGAAGATCAAGATATCGTCTACGAAGACCACTACGAACTTATTGAGGAAATCTCTGAACACCCTACTCATTAGGTCCACGAAGTAAGCGGGTGCGTTTGTCAAGCCGAAAGGCATGACAAGCCATTCAAAGAAGCCGTCTGGGGTTCTGAATGCTGTCTTATCGATACTATCTTCAGCCACCCTTATCTGATGAAATCCGGTCGCTAAATCGAGTTGGGAGAAAACATACGCTCCTACAAGCTGATCAAACAGATCGTCAATTCTGGGGAGAGGGTGCCTATTCTTTTTCGTTAGCTTGTTGAGCTCCCTATAGTCAACACATAGACGGAGTGAACCATCCGCCTTTGTAGCGAACACCACTGGAGCGCCCCATTCTGAAATGGTCCTTCTAGTGAACCCCTTCTCTAGAAGCTCTTTAATCTGTTTACTGAGCTCTTTCCTTTCCCGTGGATCCATGTGTCTGACAGGCAACGCAACTGGCTTTGCATTATCTACAAGATATATGCAGAAGTCTATCTCCCTCTTCGGAGGCAAGCCCTTCACCTCTTCGAAGACATCCGGATATTCCCGGACCACTCTAACCGATTGCAAACTTTCAACAGAGGCATCTAGCGATTCAAGATAACTAAGCATAACCGCATACGAGGGATTACAAGTAATTTCTAGAGTGTTACCGAGTTGGGTCAGAAGCCTAACCACCCTTTTCTCACAATCCAGGATGGCACCATTACTGGATTGCCAATCCATGCCCAAAATCAAACCATATCCTGAAAAGCCCAAAACAAAGACACTACATTTAAATTCCACGCTTAGAATAGAAATTTTCAATCCCACACAGATCATAGATAAATAAGCTGGGCCCCCAATTGGATTTGAAACAATTAAGGGGTCCTCTACCATTCTAGTTTCTAGGTGCAGAGATTCTACTAAAGCAGATGAGATAAAGGAGTGTGATGCGCCAGAATCAAATAAAATGCGAACTGGGTGATCATAAAGATAAACTACACATTCTACAGAAGTATTTATACCTCGCTGCTGCAGAGGTGGTGTTTCTAGCGCATGAACTTGTGCCCCTGCGGTGGATCCAGCCCTTTACCCCTGCCCTCGCTTCTTTGGGCAATCCTTAGCCAGGTGGCCTATCTCACCGCAAGAAAAGCACCCACCATTCATCTTGGCCTTCTTTTTCCGGCAATCTTTCACTAAGTGCCCCACTTTGCCATAGAAATTACACTTCCTCTTCTTTTTGTTGTCTTTCTCGCCCTTCTTAAAGTCTGTCTTCTTAGGCTGCAAACCGTCTTTCTTCCCTTGAGAGCTTTCTGCCTTTGTCTCCTTCTCGCCCTTATCCTCTTCGTTCAGCAATGCCATCTGCACCAACCTTTCATACGTAGCTCCCATGGGTATATGGGTCATGGCCAAACTGTGTAATGTCTCATTCAACCCCTTGACAAAGCGGAGAGCCTTCTTGTGCGGGGTGTTGACTAGGTCCAGTCCGAACCTAGCCAGCTGATCGAACTGGTTAACATTCTCTTTGACTATCATATTCCCTTGCTTAAGAAATAAGAATTTTTCCAACTGAAGACTCCTTTCAGCTTATGAGAGAAATTTAGCCTCAAACCTTGCCCTAAAGTCCTCCCATGTTTCCACTGGTCTTTCTGCATTGGTGACTTCCCACCAGTAGGAAGCCTCGCCTTTAAGTAGCCATACCGCCAGTTGTACCTTCTGCCTATCTTCTACCTCAAAGATGACGAATAAGTCCTCGATTTCCTTCAGCCAATTCCTGGCTACCACGAAGGACTCGGTTCCATGAAATTCCTTTCCTCCCATAGCTTTAAAATCTTTACTTATCTCAGCAAAAGTATTTCCCCGCAGAGGAGGTGGAGGAAGAGGTGCTGCTGCAGCTGGATGATTTCCTGCAGCTGGAGGAGGAGGAACAGTGGGACCTGGCTGATTGGCCCTTGCTTCTAAGAATCGTCTAAACCAACCAGGTATCGGTACACCCTCTGGCAAGTTAAGTTCTTCGGACATGCTGAAACAAAAAGGATAGATTCAAAACGAAGGATAAAAGATAGTACCTATGGCTTTGGGGGACTTTGCCGTTTTAAAATAAAATAATATTTTATCTTTAAAAATGCTTCTTTAAATTTTCTTTTGAAAATAAATTTTCAAAACTTTTTATCTTATCTGGTAAACCTATGCTCTGATACCAAGTGAAACACCCCACCTCCGTTAGGGTCACTCTCAAAGGGAATGCCCTAATTTTGGTGGAGGTTTATAAGTATAAGTCACAGATACACAAGACAGATATAAATACACATATTTTTGAACAGCGGAAAACAACAGCAATTTTTATTTCAACAAAATACGTGTTATACAAACCATGTCATAATTTGTCTTACAATACTTCCAAAAACATAACATCTTCATAACTGTCTTGATTACATTATTTAAAGAAGCATAAAAACATAAGTAAACTGCATAAGTCCCATAATTGCTGTCCAAAGCCATAGTCCAAAACGGAAAAGATCCAAGCAATACATTCTTTCTCTTCAAGCTGGATGTGAAAACTGGTCAAGCTGCGGTGTTCCCTCCCTGTGGACCTTTGGGGGGAACGAAAGAAAAGAAGACGAAAGAAAAGTAGAGTCAGAAATAAAGCCTGAGTAAGTCTAGGACTATTCAGTCTATGAATAAAGAACTGGGTATGATAAGTATAAACTGGAAATGGGAAAGCACCATAAACTAAGTTAAGTTGTCTAGAGTCGAATATACTTATCGTACCCCATATTAATCTCTGCATCCATATAAACTTGTTCCCAACAGGCACCCCATAATCAGGGTGAAGTGATTCGTTTCTAATGATCGGCTCCTACTCGCATAGTTACATGTGTCTTACGGCCCCCGATGTTGTAGTTACCTATGCTGGTCCCACCATGGGGTGTATCAAGTCCCATGGTGGCGGCCCGACACAATTCTAGAATGCACAGGTATACTACTGGTGCCCGGTGCCTTATTTTTCTGCGCCGGAGTGTGTGCACGCCCGCACCCCATTAGAACCTACACTGCTGCACCACCGCCGTCGATTTGACCTCTTACAGTCAGCCCAGTAATCGTGCCCTACCCTGCCTAGTTCAGGGTATCCTGATACACCTTGTAGGGTTACTGCTGAAAAGTGTCCCCCGCTACTAGGTTTTCTATTTCTAGCCAACATGCTAAGCTGGTTAAGTGTTTTGTAAACCTAACCCCCAATCAGTCTGTATAGTTTAGCATGTTCCATTTTGATTAAGTATTAATTCAATTTACTTAATCCTATCAATCCTGACTCAGCCTTAATTGTCTTATTAAAGCCTCGACCTCTCACATTAGACATGTATTGTTGTGGCTGCCTGTTGCCGGTTGGGCCCGGGCAGTCTTACGCCACAACTCAGTCTAACCTCGGGTCCTTATTGGGCTCCGTGTTTAACCACACACATTGGATAGGTATTGTTGTGACTACTGGACAGCCGGGCGGTTCCGGGCAGGTTTACATCACAACTCAATCCAACCTCGGGTTAAACACATCGTATTTTCTAAATTTACATATTTTGTCTCTTTTCTTTTTATATGTAAATATTTGCGGCCCATTATTCAAATTCTTCTTTATTAGGTAAAATTGATTTATACCACTTAAATTGTTTTTCAAGGTTGTTGGCATGCGTCAAACATGTCAACACATATGTTCTATATTTAACCCAATCGTCATTACCCCCGTTTTATATGTTCGCTACAATATAACATATGTTAGGTTTAACATTTAAACCCAACTTAGCCACATGAAAAAGGGGAGGCTTATAACATGGTGTTTATATATTCTAAGTAACATAAAAAGGGGAGTGTGAACGCATGAACTTGCAACATAGCGAACTAATTAACATAAGTTTGGCACTTGTGAACTTGCATTGTAATAGCATATAATCATGGCATAAACATACCTAACCATGAAAATCATGGGTTTTGATCTATTCATAAAATCATGGCATAAACATACCTAAACATGAAATCATGGTTTTTGATCTATTCATGCAAACTTGCCATTGGAATGTAAATCTAACTTAGCTATGTGTCACATATATTATCATATGATTTTGATAACAACATAGGCCTAAAACATGTTTTTCAATTAGGCATAACACCAAGCATAGTTTAGTCATGTTCATAGAGTCAACACAAATTCACAAAGATGCTTACTTTTGTCTCTAATACAAAAGTATGGTTTTACACTTGAATCATGATGGCAATTCCAACATAAATTCACATAAGTCATAATACCCAAATGGATCCAACTACACTAAAAGTGATTATAATATATATTATGTTGGCATAATAGTGAATCATATACTTGCATGAATCTCAATTAAACTACCACAAACATGTAGTTGTTAACTTCCAACATGAATCACATACTTGCAAATATCCAATCGTGATATCACAACATCCCAAATCGTTTAGAATCAAAGCAACATACAAATATGGATTATTATCACCACAAATCAAATACAATTCTATTTCTCATTTTACACAAATCAAACAAAATTATTTATTCACATCGGAATAGCACTCTACTTACAACGTATGACAAATCTTCAATTCAGGAATCTGAATTCTGAATTTGGAGATGCTATCCTTTGTTGTAGGCGTTGTTTTGATTTAATTGATGTTGCTTTAAGCTTTCGAATTGTCTCCTAATTGTCTCTCAATTTTGACGGCTATTCCTAATCTTTCCTCAGCAGCATGACGGTCTCATATTCATTTTTGTTTGTGTGAATTAGGTGGAGTCTTAGGTCCTTTTTATAGAGTTTGTGAGTTGATTAGGACCATCGATGGAGCTTGGATGAATATTAGCCGTTCGTTTGAAGGAGAGACCAATCAGGAGCTGACACCTAGCCCTGGTGACAAGGCAAGACTCAGAAATTCGGCCAAGCACAGGCCAGGCCAGCCAGGAGGGGCTGGGTTCGACCTGGCTCAGGGGCCAGGTCGACTACCCAGTCGACCCCCAGGTCGACTATGTAGTCGACCTGGGTGCCTTGGGCTGGAAAATTCCCTCCCTGGCCAATCCGACCCGATTTTTGAAATTTGAATTTGTTTTCTGAGCTGTTTTTGTCTGTTTGAATTTTAAATTGAATTCTGAAACTTCCGGAGGCCATATCTTCTTCATACGGAGTCCGTTTTACGCAAACTCGGACTCTATCCCAAGCAGAATTCCGAGACAAACGCAATGGCATATCCCATTTCCCTTAATTCTTTGATTTGAAATTAATTATACTTTAATTTGTGAATTTCACTATTATAAAATACACGGGGTGTTACAGTCGGACATAAAGTCTGGCGAGTCCAGTTACTTTAACAATATAATTAGTAAAGCAACATGATAAGAACATAAACTGGATGTAAGAGATGACGGTAACATAAGCAGATACGACTAGGTAACAAGATGAACAGGATGTAACATTGACTGCACTTCTAACAACTATAATATATTCTCTGCACCACACAAATACTAGTTTCATTCTAAAAGATGATCTCTCTTGGCTAAATAGAATGATGATAGTTTCATGTACTTCTAGTTGCTCTCATAGGTAACCTACATGCACCTATCACCACTAGATGTATCCACTATCCTCCATGTTCGATTATGTACCTCTAGTTGCTATCATAAGTAACCAATATGCACCTATTACCACTAGATGTACCCTCCCTATTAATTATAATAATGGCAGCTTCGTGTACTCCTAGCTGCTCTCGTAGATGCCCCCACTTTCTCCTACCACCACTAGTTGTACCCACTACCCTCCTCATTCGATCGGCTCCCTAACTTCGTAGATACCTATGCTGATCCTACAATAGAGTGTATCACTCCCTAAGGTGGCAACCCCGATATTACTGAAATATAAAGCTTATACCTACACGATGCAAGAACGTCTTACCTACCAGCCCGGACCCACGCGCGCACATGACTCCGTTGGACTTGCACTGTCATCGCTAACTCTTTATTGACATCTTACAATCAACCCCAGTAAGCGTATCCCTGTCCTCGACCTAGTTCGAGATCATATAGATACTAAAATGGGTTACTGGTTGAAAAAGGTCCACACACTTGACACAAGCTTCCCTCCTAAGCTTGGTCCCCACTAGGAATTCCCACTTAACCCCTCTTTATCCCCATGTCTAATCACATGTCTCATCTTGGTAAAGTGCTTTAATTATGTTTCACATGTTACCCATGTCACCCACTTAATCCTTTATTATCCCTATGTCTAATCACATGTTTTATCTTGGTTAAGTGTTTTAATTATGTTTCACATGCTACCCATGTCCCCCACTTAGTCCTTTACTATCCGCATATCTAATCACATGTTTTATCTTGGTTAAGTGCTTTAATTATGTTTCACATGCTAGCCATGTCACTCATTTAACCCTTTATTATCCCTATGTCTAATCACATGTTTTATCTTGATTAAGTGTTCAATAATTCATTATAACCGTAATCTTGCAAGACGTCCCACGTTAGATTACTGTTTTGCGGTTGTATATGCCGGGCGGTTCCGGGTAGGATTATACCACAATCTGAATCTAACCTCGTGTCTTTGCATTATTACGCATCTAATTTTTGCCTTTGACCTCTCACATTAGATTACCATTTGCGGTTGCTGGATATGCCGGGAGGTTCCGAGCAGGCTTATACCGCAATCCGAATCTAATCTCGTGTCTTATGCGTACATTATTACTTTCTTGATTCAAATCCCAATTTCAAATCTTGAATTATAATATATTCCAATCACCCATAATTTCCAATCCAATTTATGTTTATAATTATATTCCAAATTATGCCAAATCTCATGTATACAAGTTATACTCAATTATGCCCAACCCAATTTATGCCAAATCTCATTTTATTGCATATTTCCTAAACTTTTCTCAATCGTTCCAACGTTATTCGTACGTAAATCTCAACGCAATATGTTAGGCTCGAAGTTAGCCTAATCTCATAAAGAAAAAGGAAAAGAAGAAGGGAAGAGAATCAAAATATCAAAACTGGCATAAACATATAAATGAGCATGTGAAATGAACAACGACAAAGTAGATCAGATAGATATATGATAATAGATATTGGGTATGAATCTGAAGGATAACAAATTACAAAACTTGATATGATTCATCTTATTTACAGGCATATACATCCGATCCAATTTGCAATCCTATCACAATTACTTTTTAATTCAATTATATGTGAAAGTAACATAGACTCACGGCGTTAGGATTCTTAGAAAAGTGAATTAGGTGTTGTTGTAGCAATTCTGATCTTGAAGTACTTTGATTTGTAGATCTGATCTTTTAATTGGAATACTCCTATTTTTATTTGTTTGATGGAGAAGAAAGGCTAGTTTAGATTAGAGCAGCATGGAGACGCCATGGATGATAACAATGAGATTAGGGTTAGGTTTAGGTGTTTATTTATAGATGTATTAGGTGAATTAGGGCCTTTAAATTAATTAGAGACCATCTGAACCACTCAGATTAAAAAGACACATCATCCAGCTAATCCCAGAAAGACACGTCATCAATGGAACTCTCCAGAATTCTACAGATTCTGGCTCGGCCTGAGCGCATTTCCCAGGTGCACCCGTGTAATTTTCTTCAAGCGCACTTCATAAGTGCATCAGTTATTCTGGCCAGTTTTCTGATTGTTCTGTCCAACTTCTGTCGTCCATAACTCCTTCATACGGTATCCGTTTTACGGAAACTTGGACTCTATCTCAAGCATAATTCTGAGACGAACGCAATGGCGTCACCCGTTTCACTTAATTCTTCTTTTAAAAATTAATTATTCTTTAATTATCCCTTATGTCATGTTTTAAAATTACGGGGTGTTACATTCCCCATACTTAAAGGATTTCGTCCCCGAAATCTCGAAGTTGAAAGGAATGTATGTTCTACCATCCATCATCCATCTACTCATCCATCAATCACGGGCATCCATTGTCCTTAAAATATTTCTAGTGCTTTCATGAACATATGCAAAGTGTGTGTATATGTCCTTATCCTAGTGCGAAATCAGGTGGTCTACTGATTCAATTGACCTCCTTAATGCAAAACATGATAGTGCCATGCGTCCATTATGTATGCAAAAAAATCCTAATGATACATATCATTTCTATATGAGTGCACAACCATTCATCCAAGTGCAACATCCATATGATAACACATTTAATATACATCCATTAATTTAAATATGCTCACTCACCCATATGCAATATGAAAGTGATTGAGCCGATCTAGTGCCTAATGTGTGTGTAAATGCATCCGCGAGCAACCACTAGCAAACACTTACATCCACTTGCATTCACCAAACATAACATGTCTCAAACACATGTTTGCAACCATAGGATTTCCTACCTGAAGATCGAAGATATAATCGAGGGGATACACTAAACGATAGAACAAGTATAAACAAAGAGGTAGAAAAAGGAGAAGTTAAGGACATACCCTCAAAAAGGAAAGGGTACGACGCATGTATCTTGTCTTCCGTTTCCCTAGTTGCGTCTCCTTGATCATCTCCCCATTGAACTTTAACCAACTTGACCTCTCAGTTGCGTAATTTCTTGACCTCTGATCCAAGGATGCATGTAGGAACTTGTCCAACCGTGGCTTCTCGCTCTACTTCCACTTCTCTAAGCATGCTCGGCTCTACTACTTCCGTAGTATCCTGTAAACACTTCCTCAAATGCGACATGTGAAATACCTCATGAACACCACTATGCTTCTCAGACAACTTCACTCTGTAGGCCATCTGTCTAATTCTTCCTATAATGGGGAATGGCCCTATGAATCTTGGTGCCAATTTCCCTACAGATCCAAAACGAACTACATTCCTCAGTGCTGATACTTTAATAAAAACCATGTCTCCAACATCGAACTCAAGATTGGTTCGTCTCTTATCAGCGTATGACTTTTGCTGGTCTTTGTGCCGTCTTCATGCATCTTCGAATCAAGTCTATCTTCTCCGATGTTTCTCTAACCATCTCGGGCCCAAGCAAAATCTTATCCGTAGATTCCCACCAACAAGTCGGTGATCAGCAAGGTCGTCCATATAGAGCTTTAAAAGGTGTCATGCCAATACTAGTCTGATAGCTGTTGTTGTAGGCGAAATCTATTAATGGAAGGTGTTCCTCCCATGTCCCTCCAAAGTTCAAGATACATAACCTCAAAAGTTCTTCTAGAATTCAATTCACTCTTTCTGTTTGGTCGTCCTTCTGAGGGTGGTAAGCAGTGCTCAAACACAATTGCATTCCTACCGCCTCTTTCATATCACTCTTTCCTGTTGCATCGAAAACTTCTCCAAGCCCTGGCCCACAAGCATCGGTATATACAGTGAACGGTTTGCTCTCATCCGGCAAAGCCAAAACTGGGGCTGATATCTTCGCAAAGTCCTTGATGAACTTCCTATAATAGTCCGCCTAACTAAGAAAGCTTCCGTTGCATTCTTTGGAATCCTCCAATCCTGGATTGCCACTACCTTCGCGGGATTCTACTGTTGTTCCTTCTTTAGAGACCCCGTGTCCTAAGAACCTTACTCCCTTTCCAAAATGACATTTGGAAAACTTTGCCTTAAGCCGATGTAGTTGAAGTGTCTCTAAAACTACCTTAAGATGTAAGGTATGCCCGTCCTCGCTTCTAGAGAATATCAAGATATCATCCACAAAGACTACCACGAACTTGTTTAGAAACTCCCTAAACACCTTACTCATCAAGCCTATGAAATATGCGGGTGCATTCGTCAAACCAAAAGGCATGACGAGCCACTCAAAGAAACCGTGGAGAATCATAAAAGTAGTCTTATCTATACTACCCTCAGCTACCCTCAACTGATGAAAACCCGCAGCCAAGTCCAACTGCGAGAAAACCGAAGCACCAACCAACTGATCGAACAAATCACTTATTCTTAGAAAGGGGTGTCTATCCTTCTTCGTGAGCTTATTCAGCTCCCTAAAGTCCATGCACAACCTAAGCGAACCATCATCCTTTGTAGTGAAAGCAACCAGAGCACCCCATTCCGAAATACTTCTTCTTATGAACCCTTTCTCAAGCAGCTCCCCTACTTGTTTACTGAGTTCCTTCCTCTCTCTCTTGGAGCCATGTGGCGTATTTGCAATGCAGCTGGCTTTGCATTATCTACTAAGAATATCAAGAGTCTATCTCGCGCCTCGGGGTAAACCCCGAACCTCATCAAAGACATCATCATAGTCATGGACTACTCGAACAAATTGCAAATCATCAATGGATGTGTCAAGTGATTCTAGGTAGCTAAGCATCACTGAACCCCTAGGGTCACATGAAATATCAAGGGTCTTTCCACAACGAGTCAACAGTCTAACTACCCTCCTTTCACAGTCTAGGATGGCACCATACCTGGCTAGCCAATCCATCCCTAGAATCAGACCATAGCCCATGAAACCAAGTACGTAGGCGTTGCATTCAAACCCAACGCCCAAGATATATACTCTCAAATCCCGACAAATCATAGATAAATGAGCTGAGCCACCAATAGGATTTGAGACTATAACAGGATCCATGACTAAACTAGTATTTAGGTGCAGAGTTTCAACTAAATAAGTAGATATAAACGAATGTGAAGCGCCAAAATCAAACAAGGTTCTAATAGGATAATCAAAAAGGAAAATCAAACTTTCAATAGAAACTTTTCTACTTCTATCAGGTATGTCAGCCGTGAGAGTACGCATCTGTCTTCCGGAAGATCCTGTACTTTGTCCTTGCCCTTGCCCTTGCCTCTTTGGACAATCCCTGATAAGATGTCATGTCTCTCCACAATGATAACAACCTGTCTTCTCCTTCTTCTTCCTACGTCCTTTGGCTATATATGACCCACCATTCCTCATTAATGACACTTCCTCTTTTCTCGGGGTCTATAGTTCTTTCCACCCTTCTTAGGTTCCATATCCTTATTCGGTGATCCTTCAACCTTGAACTCCTTCTTTTCTCCTTTATCTTCTTTGTGCATCAAGTCTATATCCACGAGTTTCTCATTCTTGGGTTGTGCTTCTTAGCATAAACCCCCTCATTCTCATTCTCGTTCTCGTTCTTGTGAAACATGTTAACAAGTCTCTCTAAAACTGCCTACATCGTGTGGAAAACCCTACAAAGCTGGAAAGAAAATTAGCTGCAGGTGAAACTACTGCGGCTATAGATAGAAGTTAGGCACTTCTTTGCCCTTCGACAGGCGCCATAGTCTCATCATGCCTACGGAACCATACCGCGATGAGGTTACCTCCCAAAAAGCCAGGAGCCTCGGAGACTTAGAAAAGAAGGAAACAAGGATTCAAACAGAAAAATCAAGAGATAGTGCATATAGCTTTGGGGAATATGTCTTTCAAAACAAACTTTTTGTTTTGAAAATACTTATTTTAAAACCGTTTCGAAACCAGCTTTCAAAATCTTTTATCTGATCTGGTAACCTTTAGCTCTATTACCACGTGTAACACCCCACGTCCGTTAATGTCACTCACAAAGGGAATGCATTAAGTTTCGTGGAGCATTATAAGTAAACAGAACAGAATATTACAAGACAGATACATAAAATAGTACTTGAAAAATTTATAACTTTATTGCAGCGGAAATAGAAATAAGTTTGGTTACATCTTCAAACCCATTGCACCAAAACCAAGTACATAATATCAGTCTTGTACAAAGCCATCAGAGTACATAATTTTTTTTAACCATAATCCCCAATCCAAAATGCCATATGAACAAGGAACAAAGCTAAGCATTGCTTTCATCACTTCAAGCAGGAAAGTCCGAATCAAGCTTCAACATTCCCACCCTGAGAACCTGGGGGGGAGAAGGGGGAAGGAAAGAAAAGAGGCAAAACAAAAAGGGTCAGAAATAAAGTCTGGCGAGTCCAGTGACTTTAACAATATAATTAGTAAAACAACATGATAAGAACATAAACTGGATGTAAGAGATGACTGTAACATAAGCAGATACGACAAGGTAACAAGATGAATAGGATGTAACATTGACCGCGCTTCTAACCACTATAAGATATTCTCTGCACCACACCAATACTAGTTTCATACTAAAAGGTGATCCCTCTTGGCTAGATAGAATGATGATAGTTTCATGTACTTCTAGCTGCTCTCATACGTAACCAACGTGCACCTATCACCACTAGATGTATCTACTATCCTCCCTGTTCGATTGTGTACCTCTAGCTGTTATCATAGGTAACCAATATGAACCTATCACCATTAGATGTACCCCTCCTTACTAATCATAATAACGGTAGCTTCATGTACTCCTAGCTGCTCTCGTAGGTGCTCCACTTGCTCCTACCACCACTAGTTGTACCCACTACCCTCCCCATTCGATCGACTCCCTAACCTCGTAGATACATGTGCTGGTCCCACAATAGGGTGTATCACCTCCTAAGGTGGCAACCCTGATACTACTGAAATGCACAGCTTATACCTACATAAATGCAACAACGTCTTACATACCAACCCGGACCCACGCACGCATATGACTCCGTTGGACTTGCACTGCCATCGCTAACTCTTTATTGACCTTTTACAATCAACCCCAGTAAGTGTGTCCCTGTCCTCGACCTAGTTCGAGCTCATATAGATACTAAAATGGGTTACTGGTTGAAAAGGGTCCACACATTTGACACAAGTGACCCATATCACCCACTTAACCCTTTATTATCCGCATGTCTAATCACATGTTTTATCTTGGTTAAATGCTTTAATTATGTTTCACATGCTACCCATGTCACCCACTTAACCCTTTATTATCCCCATGTCTAATCACTTGTTTTATCTTGGTTAACTACTTTAATTATATTTCACATGCTACCCATGTCACCCACTTAACCCTTTATTATCCCCATGTCTAATCACATGTTTTATCTTAGTTAGGTGTTCATTAATTCATTATAACCATAATCTTGCAAGACCTCCCACATTAGATTATCGTTTTGCGGTTGCTGGATATGCCGGGCGGTTCCGGACAGGCTTATAGATCAATCTGAATCTAACCTCGTGTCTTTGCATTATTATGCATCTAATTTCTGCCTTTGGCCTCTCACATTAGATTATCGTTTGTGATTGCTGGATATGTCGGGCAGTTCCGGGCAGGCTTATACGGCAATCTGAATCTAACATCATGTCTTAGGCGTTCATTATTACTTTCTTGATTCAAATACGAATTTCAAATCTTGGATTATAATATATTCCAATCACCCATAATTTCCAATCCAATTTATGTTTATAATTCTAATCCAAATTATGCCAAATATCATGTATACAAGTTACACTCAATTATGCCCAACCCAATTTATGCCAAATCTCATGTATATAAGTTATACTTAATTATGCCCAACCCTGTTTATGCCAAATCTCATTTTATTGCATTTTTCCTAAACTTTTCCCAATCGTTCCAACGTTATTCGTACGTAAATCTCAACGCAATATGTTAGGATCGAAGTTAGCCTAATCTCATAAAGAAAATGGAAAAGAAGAAGGGAAGAGAATCAAAACATCAAAACTCGCATAAACAAATAAATGAGAATGTGAAATGAATAGCGACAAAGTAGATCAGATAGGTATATGATAATAGCAATTGGGTATGAATCTAAAGGATAACAAATTCCAAAACTTGATATGATTCATCTTCTTTACAGGCATATACATCCGATCCAATTTACAATCCAATCATTACTTTTTAATTCAATTATATGTGAAAGTAACATAGACTCACAGCGATAGGATTCTTAGAGAAGAGAATTAGGTGTGTTTGTAGCAATTCTGATCTTGAATCATCTGTACTTTGATTTGTAGATCTGATCTTCTAATTGGAATACTCCTACTTTGATTTGTTTTGGTGGAGAAGAAAGGCTAGTTTAGATTAGAGCAGCATGGAGGCACCATGGATGATAATAATGAGATTAGAGTTAGGTTTAGGTGTTTATTTATAGATGTATTAGGTGAATTAAGGTCTTTAGTTTAGATTAGAGACCATATGAACCACTCAGATTAAAAAGACACATCATCCAACCAATCCCAAAAAGACACGTCATCAATGGAACTCTCCAAAATTTTGCAAATTCGGACTCGCCCTGGGAGTATTTCCTAGGTGCGCCAGTGCAATAGCGCACTTCACAAGTGCGCCAGTTATCCTGGCCTATTTTCTTATTGTTCTACCCAACTTCTATCGTCCATAACTCCTTCATACGTATTCGTTTTACGCAAACTTGGACTCTATCTCAAGCAGAATTCCGAGATGAACGCAATGGCGTAACCCATTTCACTTAATTCTTCTTTTAAAAATTAATCATTCTTTAATTATCCCTTATGTCATGTTTTAAAATTACGGGGTGTTACATCCCCTATGCCACTTCGTATCCGCCTTGGTGCAACCAATCTCATATCCCCATAGTTTGGTTTCGTATCTGGCTGATTTCATATCCCAAGGAGTCGAGATTGTGGGATACGAAATAACTAATGTGGAGTTGTGATACGAACTAGGGGAATTGTAAAAGTGGGAGACGAAAATAGTGAGGAGAGGGATATTAAATGTGGGAAGATGAGGGATATGTAAAGTGAAAGAAGAGGGATGTAGAAAGTGGGGAAAAGGGATATGAAAAGACGGAGATTTGGCATATGGGATACAAAACAAGGCAAGATGAGGGATACAAAATTTATGAGGGATAAGGGATACGAAATTTCGAGGAGTCGGTGTATTTATAGGAGATGTTGAGGACCAGATATGAATTCTGGAAGATATGAAATTTCATGGTTTTGGCCTATCTTGGGAAGTTTGATGAGCCATGACCACCACACTTGTGCGACTTCTTCCGGGCTCGAATCTTAAGTATCTTGGCGACACTTTAGGCTGTTGAACCAAGTCATTACTCGAGTTGTGTAGGCTTGTATTGCTTTTGCGAACCAGGTCAAAAGGTCGGTTAACACTTACCGTCCCCACCAAAGTACGCCTTGTCTTGACATAATATGTTTTGAGTTAAGTCAAGTGTTTCTGGAAGCTGGAAAGATCTCTAAGTTGCGTCGAGAGATGGTCATAATCTTTCTGTTGAGACTTGTTGATGGTAATGCGGAGTTCCAACATTGTTGAAATTTCTGACTACTCGAACTGGAATCTCACCTAATTGCCCAAGTATATGTCTAATTCATGTCGACTCGAGAAATTAATCGTTAGTCGTTGACTTCCTCTTATGTCGGAACGTAAACTAGTCATTATCGACACAGTGTCGCGTACGCGCTCACACGTTTACACACGATTTTGCATGATACGATCAGAGTTTATGATGGAACATAAACAGAATAGTATCTTTTGGGCATACGATCGCGCGAATTAGTTTTCGGAAATGACATCGAATCATAAACTTGATCGCCTGGTATACGCTCTTGAATCGTTTAAACTCATGAGCATATGATTGATTAGCTAGTCAAGTCAGTCCCAATAGTCGGGGTTCCGAAAATTGGTGCGCACGGAATCAGGGGTTAGGAATTTCCTTGTAGTTAGGAGTTCCTCTCTTTTTCTTCCTTTTTATAGGGGATATGTTCTGATCTTGGGATCGAAACATCTCCCTGTGACTTGGATTTTTTGTAGGTTTTCTAGATTTGAGAAACTCCTTCTCGTATAAATATTCTAATACGAATTTACCACCCTCTCACTTGGCATAAATCGTACTCGAAACAGAGCATTGAACTTTCCTTTAGAAAAGAACAAAACTGCATCCCAGCAAACTTCACCCATCCTCCCTCTATTTAAACTTAGATGGGGCCTGAATCTCATGTAAAACCATACATTTGATTCGATTTTGGGTATTGATGAGGAGTTTGACCGACCTCGTGACATTCGGAGCACGAGGTCATGGATTGAAGCATGGCCATGGCATTTGGTGGAGGAGAAGAAGTGTTGCAAGGGAGTGCGAAGAACTCCAATGTGAAGAGAGGGAGCAAAAACGAAGTTCTTAGGAGTGTGAAACCCAATTCTGTATCCCAAGAGCTTGGTGTTTTTGGGATACAAAATTGAATTTCATATCCTTAAACCTAAGGTCTTGGCGAGTTTTGGAGAGAGGCATTTGTAGATCGGGATACGAAAAATAGCATAGGCAGTTAATGGGATACGGACCCCACGTTTCTTATCCCGGAGTGGGATAAGAACTCAGCATTCCACAACTGCACGGGGAGTTGAAACTCTCCGAGTCCTAGGATATGAAATTGAATTTTTGTATCCTTGGGACTTGGACATTTCGAGTCCCTATGGGGATATGAAAAAGAGCGATGATCGGGATATGAAATCCTACTGGGGATACAAAATTTCCTAGGCCTGGGAATACTAATTTCGAGACCTCAAGGGGAGAGCAAGTGGGATACAAAATTTCTCTGACCGACCTTGATACAAAGTTTTATGGTGTGACCGGAAATAAAATTTCACATCTCGGCATGCTTGAGGAAAATTCAACTCCTGAAAACTTTCTCGTCCGATTTGGGTCATTTTCGCGACATTATTTGATCAAATCAGATTTAAACTTGAGCACATTGACCAATAATGCCTTATCGTTCGAAAAAGAACTGATAATTCAGACATGCACATAGGATTAGAGCGTAAACTCGAACTATGGAAACATGATTGAACTACCGATTCATGGATTTGATTTTCCATCTCAATTACGACGTAATCATGACTCAATGTGAATTTGATGATAATGGTTAGCGATAGAGATGGTTTTAGCTCTAAGGACTAAAGATCGTCACTGCGCGTTGAGCTCCTTTTATTATAATTGCATCATCATCCATGATACTTCGCGTTCCCCATTAGTTTACAACAACACAAAGGGTAAAGGTTTTCAATGTGGTAACTAATAATGGCATCGATAACTTCTTGAAGACTTAAGAGTTTAGAAGTTGAAACCATGGAACTTCGATCATATTCAAATGGGTCATCCCACTATTCTAGTCCATCGAGCAGCAAGCTTGAGACATCTGAGGCTTCCACCCCTTCCTAGCGTGTGAGCTTATCCATCACATATGACTAAGGTGGGCAGTCAGAAGGACCGCAACAGCTGGGCATACGGTCGAGCCAATGATACGAAAGGGGTTAAAACTATAGAGGATAGCCTGCAAAGAGAAGGAGATGTAGATATTGAGCAAGAAGATGTCTTTAAGGCATCGGACACGGTGGCGGATGCCACTATAGTTGATAACCTGCCAGATTCAGTTCCTTCGCGGGTGGATGAAGCTACATTGAGGCACATTTGTAAGAAGTGCAGCATACCCTAGGATGACGTACTTTCCTCTCGGGACGAGGACAAGGCGCACTCACCCCCGGAAGGATACACCGCCTAAAATAGGCACATGTGCATTGTTGGGTGTGTGCCTTCTGTAGATTCGTCTGGGATATATTGCGCTTTTTTCGCTAGGCACCGACACAGTCCCATCCGAATGCATATGCCTTCATGCTTGCCACTTGCATCATGTTCTCGGAATAGCTGCATAGGGAACTGATTGGAGAGGATATTCGGTTTCTTTTCCAAATGAAGAGAACTGTTGTCGTGGCTTTTCTTGTTTACATAGAGGCACAGGTCAACATCTGATTCATCCTAGGAGCGTGGAACAAGCTCAGCAACTTTAAATATGATTGGTTCTAGTTCGATGGCCCCTCGGGATTCGCAAGGCTATGGTTGGTGGGAAATAAAAATCTCTTCCTTATTTTGTACTCAAAGTTAATTAAGTCGTAAGCTCGAGAATAACTTGAAGCTTGTGTGTCAGATATTCCCTTGGTCCCCAAAGGCAATGTGTATCATGAGCGAATCAAGGCATTGAGGGCCATTCCTGCCGAATTCTGCAATGCCCGTAGTTTATTGATTGATCGCCTCCTTCGTCGGGCGGGATATGTCATCTGAATGGCGACGTAGAAGGAGAAGAGGCGGAAGCTGAGGGAGGAAATATTTCACCAAGTTTGCTAGTAGGTGTTCCTCCTGTCGTGCTTCCCGACGGTCCCCAGATGGAACACGAGGATGCCACAGCTTAGGGAGAACTAGATGGGTGCATTGATGGTGATGATGAGATGCATACCAAAGAGGAGAGTTTGACAGTCATTCTCATCCTTCCTCCAATAGATGAGGCGAGGTCGGGAGTGTCGCTCAAACCAATTTCTCTAGTTTCTATCTATATGACCCTCTTATTGCTAGAAATGGAAGGCCGGTTTAAGGACTTGGATAAAGTTATGATTGAGCTAGCATTGTCATGGCCGAGCGACACTAATGCCGAGAGCCTGACGCTGAGTGTTGGGGATGTCACCTCTTCAAGCATGTGGAAATCTGGTCTGTGGAGGGAACACTTGGGACACACACTGATAAACATAGCATAACACAACATTTATTTGCATGCTTGGGATGTTCGGTTTTGACCTAAAATTTTCTCCGTGCAGGTGAATTGACTCGTGAGGGTGATAAATGCCGAGATCGAAGGTCGATGAGCCATCGATGACAAAAGAGAGGCACTGTAAGTAGCTTTAGGAGGAGTGCATATCTACGCCTGCAGCCCCTAAGTCTTACGACCACAATAGTAG
Organism: Allium sativum; assembly: GCA_030737875.1. Lineage (NCBI taxonomy): Eukaryota > Viridiplantae > Streptophyta > Magnoliopsida > Asparagales > Amaryllidaceae > Allium > Allium sativum. The sequence goes on from CM060920.1 coordinate 222,045,460, forward strand.
CCAGCGGAATCGAGACCAACTTCGTCTCTCTGCTTCTCCACCATAAAATATGAAGCTAGTCGGAGTGCGGAGAAGGTCCGAAGTAGTTAGCATAAGGCATAAAGCATCGACAATACCTTTATATGCACTACCTTCTGTGCATATGGCTAAGACTACAAGAAAAGAGATTGTGCCTGTAACAACCCGTGTTTTTATAACGTGTAATAACCACAAATCAGTGCAGAGTTAATCTTTAAAATAAGAATCAAGGGGAGAGGGTTACGCCATTGTGTTTGTCTCGAAATTCTGCTTGGAAATGAGTCCGAGTTTTCGAAAATCGGAGCCCGTATGACCAAGTTATGACCTTTTGAAGTTTTCAGAAGTTTTCAAGTTCAAAACAGCTCAATTCAAATTCAAAAATTCGAATTTCAAACCTCCAAATGGACTGGGCGGGAAATTTCCCGCCCAGGACCAGGTTGACCTGGGGGTTGACTATGTAGTCGACCTACCCAGGACCAGGTCGACCATAGTGTCGACCTGGGGGTCGACCTGGTGCCCGAGCCCATTTCTGAAGCTGGATTCACTTTGATGTATTTGGCCTCGTTTCCACATTCGTTGACCTGACCCTATAAATACAGCCCCTAACACCAGTCTCTCTACACAAAATTCTTTCTGACCTTATGCTGCTCTGATTCTGATTGAAAAGTTTGAGAAAAGGACTGTTTTTTCTATGTTGAGACTGCGTTAAGAGAATTGCTGATTTGGGGATTTCTATTAGGACCTGACTAAGCATATAGAGATTCAACTATCGACTCTCTTTTTCTAATTCTCGAACCATGATATGTAAGCCCCAGTTATTTTTAGATTTAAACTGTAAATGTAATATGATGTAAATTGAAATTGGACCTATGTATGATGACTGTTTACATTCATTCTCGTTCATCTTGGATCTTGACTCTTGGATATTACTATGACATTGATTTGGGGCCTATTCATGTTGTAAATCAAAAAGAAAACTCCTCATATTATCATGTTGAATCTGCTATTAGTCACTAGTTTATGACTATCACCTTATGTCAATCGTTACCATGACTATACTGTCACCTTATGTCAATCACCACTATGACTATACTATCACCTTATGACAACTGTTATCTTGACTACTACCTTATCTTGCTAGATTTGGAATCTTTATGTTTGAGGCCAATATTTCATATGCCAGTAATGTTTTAATCTTTTATTTCAAGTTATATCATGCTATGCTAGTAATCACTTTTGCCACCTTATACCCGTTCCTTTTTATGTTATTCCCTATTAGATTTATTTGCATCAATTCGAACTTACGTGCGACAGGAATACGATTTGGGTAGACTAGGTAAAACATAAATTAGCTTAAAACTTGAACATGAACGTTGTTATGACTTGAACCTGAATATGAACATGAACTTGACACGATTTGACATGAAACATTACCTGAAAACTTGACATGAATCTAGACATGAAAACTTGAATGTGGGCATGACAATTAGATAACTTGAAAATGGCCAACTCGAGGTTGGGTTGAGTTTGCAGTGTAAATCTGCCCGGAACCGCCAGACAAATCCAGTGGCTGCAAACAATAGGATCCAATGTGGGTAGTTGGTCATATCGCACGTAAAAACCCGAGGTTAGACTATGTTGTGGTGTAAATCTTCCCGAAACCGCCCGACAAATCTAGTAACCACAACAGTCAGTCTAATGTGAGAGGATGGCGTGCACTAATGAATTAATGCCGCACGATAGGGTTAAGTCATGAACCACTTGAATATACTTAACCAACTTGACACGATGAATTGATAGGGTTAAGTCATGAACCGCTTGAACACACTTAACCAACTTGATATACGATCTGGATAGGGTTAAGTCACGAATTTGAATGACAACACTTAACCCATTAGAAACCCTAGTTACGCGGTCGTTTTCAGCAGTAACCCACTTATATGTATCACGATACCCTGGGACTAGGCAGGGTGGGGCACGATTACTGGGATGACTGTAAGTGACCAGAACGACGGCTGAGTAGGTGCGCCATTGTAGGTTCAGCCGGGCTATGCTTGGATTTAGCTTGCTTTCTGACAGCTCATGTACGGTTTGGTCTTGGGCTATGCTATGGCTGCTTCTGCTATTTATGGGGAATAATTTACCTTTGTTTTAAGTTTATGCTTCTTTATTATGAACTTGATGTAGTGGAATAATTTGTATCTTGGATATATGAGCTTTTGACTCTTTTCTAGAAAATAATAAAAAGTTGGTTTTTAATTTCTACCGCTGCTTTATTTATGTTCTGCCTTGTGATATCTCTGTGCATGTTTACCTAGATAATACTCCACCAAAACTAGTGCATTCCCTTTGTGAGTGACCCTAGCGGAGGTGGGGTGTTACATTTGGTATCAGAGCAGAAGGTTACCAGGCTGGGCAAAAGTTTTAAAAACCTTCCGAAACTGTTTTCAAAACCATTTATAAAGAAGCATTTTTCAAGAAAAGTTTTATGTTTAAAAAAGGTTATTCCCTAAGAAGCCATTAGCATGTTCCTTTGTTTCCTCGCTTGAATCTTTTCTTTTCGTTTTTCAGCATGGCCGATCTTAACCTTCCTGAGGGAATACCCGTGCCTGGATGGTTCTGAAGGTACTTAGAAGCCATGGCCAACGACGCGGGCACAACAGACATCCCTCCTCCTCCTCCCCCAGTGGTTGCGGTTCCTCCTCCTCCTGGTACCGCCTTTGCCAAAATATGCAAAGACTTTAAAGCAATGGGCGGCAAGAACTTCGTTGGAACTAAAACCTTTGTTGAGGCACGAAACTGGCTAAAGAAGACAGAAGACTTGTTCATTATCTTTGATATGGAGGACCATAGGAAAGTTCAGTTGGCAGGATGGTTATTGAAAGAAGAAGCTGCATTTTGGTGGGAAGTCACCAACGCTACCAGGCCAGTTGAGACATGGGCAGACTTTAGAGAAAGGTTTGGGCTTAAATTCTTATCGTCAGCAGAAGAGAACCTTCAGATGGAGAGGTTCCTAGCCCTCGAGCAAGGGGACATGTCTGTTAGGGAGTACGTGAATAAGTTTAATTAGCTTGCTCGGTTCGGTTTGGATTTGGTCAACACAGCCCAGAAAAAGGCTGTACGCTTTGCTCGAGGATTGAACGAGCCACTACACAGCTTGGCCCTAACTCATATACCCATGGGGGTGACCTTTGAAATCTTGGTGGATATGGCTCTACTCCATGAGGAAGACAAGAATAACAAGAAGGAGGTTAAGCCTAATGAAACTCAGAATAAGAAAGCCGACTTCAAGAAGGGGAACAACAAGAATAACAAAAATAACAAAAGCAACAACAAATCACGTGAGACGAGGAAGTGCAACTTCTGTGGTATTACTGGACATCTAGCTAAAGACTGTAGAATGAAGAAGAGGAAGCTGGGTGAATGCTTTCATTGTGGAGATACTGGACACATCAGCAAGGATTGCCCTAAGAAGCAAGGACAGGGGCAAGGGCAGACCCAGCAAGCAGGACCTTCTGGAGGGCAGTTGCATGCTCTCAACACCACTCCAGCTCCTGACCGAGGTAGTAATATTTCCGTAGAAAGCCTTGTTTACATTTTTGACTTTCCTGTTCGAACCTTATTTGACTCTGGCGCATCATATACTTTTGTTTCTTCTGATATTGTTGAAAATCTGCACCTAAGTACTAGTCTGGTTAAGGATCCCGTTATAGTTTCAAATCCAATTGGGGGCTCCGCCCATTTATCTATGATGTGTGTGGATTTGAGGATCTCTATCTTAAGCGTAGAATTCACGTGTAATGCTTATGTTTTCGGATTCATGGGATACGGTTTGATCCTAGGTATGGATTGGCTATCCGATTATGGAGCCATTCTTTATTGTGAACGAAGGGTAGTGAGGCTCATGACTTGCCTTGGTAATACCCTTGAAATTTCTTGTAACCCTAAGGGTTCGGTCATGTTATGTTATCTTGAATCCCTTGACTCGTCCGACGATAATTTGCAATCTGTAAGAGTGGTCCGAGAATATCTAGATGTCTTTGATGAAGTGAGGGGGTTACCTCTTAAACGTGAGATAGACTTCCGAATTTATCTTGTTGATAATGCCAAGCCAGTTTCATTGCCCGTTAGGCACATGGCCCCCGATAAAGAAGAGAGCTCAGTAAACAAGTTAATGAGTTGCTTGAGAAAAATTTCATAAGGCGAAGCATTTCTGAATGGGGTGCTCCGGTGGTATTCGCTACTAAGGCGGATGGATCGCTTCGTCTGTGCGTAGATTATCGTGAGTTAAACAAGCTGACAAAGAAGAATAGGCACCCACTACCAAGAATCGACGATCTGTTTGACCAGCTTGTGGGAGCATCTGTTTTCTCTCAAAAAACTGCGTTTAGGACTCCATATGGGTTCTTCGAATGGCTCGTCATGCCGTTTGGATTAACGAATGCACCCGCGTACTTTGTAGATTTGATGAGTAGGGTGTTTCGGGAGTTCCTTAACAAGTTTGTGGTAGTTTTCGTGGATGATATTTTGATCTTCTCAAAAGATGAAGAAGAGCATGCTAGGCATCTCAAGGAAGTCATGGAAACACTGAGAGCACACCAGTTAAAGGCTAAGTTTTCCAAATGCCATTTTTGGAGGAAGGAAGTTCGGTTCCTTGGACATGTAGTTTCTAAGCAAGACATAGCCGTGGACCCCGGAAAGGTAGTTGCGGTACAGGACTGGAAAATTCCTAAGAATGCAACGGAGGTGAGGAGCTTTCACGGTTTGGCGGGCTACTACAGGAAGTTCATTAAGGACTTCGCTAAGATTTTATCCCCTCTTACTAAATTAACAAAGAAGAACCTACCTTTTGCATGGGACATAGAATGTGACGCTGCTTTTCAGAGACTTAAGAAAGCCCTCACCACAGCTCCAGTTTTGGCATTACCCGATGGAGGTAAGATGCTTACCGTGTACACAGATGCGTGCGGCATGGGGTTAGGCACTGTCCTAATGCAAGAAGGAAGAGTAATATGCTACGGGGGCAGACAACTTAAAGTCCATGAGAAAAACTATCCCACACATGACTTGGAGTTGGCCGCGGTTGTTTTTGCACTTAAAGCTTGGCGGCATTATCTTCTAGGGGAGAGGTTCGAGCTGTATACCGACCACAAATCCCTTAAGTACCTCTTCTCACAAAAAGAGCTGAATCTGAGACAACAGCGGTGGATGGAGTTCTTGGCATCATATGACTTCGATATAGCTTATACCCCTGGCAAGGGTAATGTGGTGGCGGACGCGCTAAGTAGAAAAAGGTTGACTTTGGGCCCCTTGTTTGTTGAAAGGAAAAGCCTTGAGTTTATAGCAACCTTTGATTTTACACCTGCTGTTGAGTCATTGACTACTACGTTTGCATCTCTTGAGTTAAGGCCTACACTTCTAGATCAAGTAGGGACTTCACAGAAGGAAGACCCGCAGATAGTTGAAATCATGGACAAGCTGATTAGGGGTGAGACGTCGAGTCACCTCAGTAGGTATGCCATAGATGATAAGGGATGGCTAAGGCACGATGGAAGGCTATGTGTCCCACAAGTGGGAGACCTGGTAAGGAAAGTTCTCAAAGATGCGCATCACTCGAAGATGACTGTACATCCCGGAGGCGATAAGATGTACAGGGATATGAAACACATTTTCTTTTGGGTTGGAATGAAAAAGGACGTGGCAGAGTTCGTTTCGAAGTGCATGGTGTGCCAACAAGTAAAGGCCGAGTCGAAGAAGCCTGGTGGGCTATTACGTCCTTTGGAGGTTTCGCAATGGAAATGGGAGAGTATCTTGATGGATTTCGTGGATGGACTGCCTAGGTCACGGAAGGGAAATACTAGCATATGGGTCATAGTTGATAGACTCACGAAAAGTGCTCACTTCATTCCGGTGAAAAGCAAGAGGACCGCATCAGGGCTAGCGTCTATTTACCTTCGAGAGATAGTACGATTGCATGGAGTTCGTTTTAGTATAGTTAGTGATTGTGACCTGATTTTCACTAGCCAGTTCTGGAATAGTCTGCAAGAAGCAATGGGAACACGACTGAACTTGAGCACGGCCTATCACCCACAGACGGATGGACAAACCGAAAGGGTAAATAGGGTACTAGAAGATCTCCTGAGCCTATGTATTCTTGACTTTGGTGGTACTTGGGAAGACCATCTTCCTCTCGTGGAGTTTGCATATAACAATAGTTACCAAGCTAGCATCGGAATGGCACCGTTCGAAGCCCAGTATGGAAGACCGTGCAAGTCGCCAACTTGTTGGTGGGAGACGACAGACAGACTTATACTTGGGCCCGACATGATGAGGGACACTTCTGAGAAGATTGAGTTGATACGAAGACGGATGAAAACGGCCCAAGATAAACAGAAATCTTATGCGGACCAGAGAAGGATAGACCTAGAGTTCGAAGTCGGAGATATGGTCTTTATAAAAGTTTCTCTGTTACGCAATGTAGTTCGTTTTGGAGCAGTTGGAAAGCTAGCACCAAGGTTTGTAGGACCGTTCCCCATCTCTGAGAGGATTGGACGGATGGCCTATAAGGTAGACTTACCCGAGAAGCTGGCTGGGGTGCACAATGTCTTTCACGTCTCGTATCTCCGGAAGTGTTTGCATGAGTCAGCCGAAGTGGTTGAGCCAAGCATCCTTGAAGACGTAGAAGTGGAAAAAGAAGCGACATTGAGGCGAGTTCCGATTCGTATCTTAGGAACGGAGATTAAGAAGCGAAGGAATCGAAAAGTCAAGCTAGTGAAAGTGCAGTGGAGTGAAACCCAAGAAGACGCAACTTGGGAAACCGAAGAGAAGATACACGCGCTTTACCCATTTCTTTTTTAGGGTACATTCTCGATCTCTTTTTCCTATAAACTTGAAAACCTTTTTGTATCATGCTTCTAATATCTACGTTTGTCTTGTTATCTTCTCGATCTTATCTTGAGAACCTTAGGTAGAACCATATGGATGTAAACATGTGATTGAAACATATTATGGTTGATGTTTGCAAATGGTTGCAAGTGGTTGCAAGTGGTTGCTAGTGGATGCATGACACACATTCGGCACTAGATCGGCTCAGTCACATTTTCATGTTGCATATGCATGAGTGCTAATACTTGTACATGGATGGAACTTGTTATGCTATCACTTGGATGTTGCATATGGATGAATGTTTGTGCACTCATGTAGAGATTATAAACTATGTTAGGAATTTGCATACATATTGGATTCATGACACTAACATATTTTGCATTAAGGAGTTTTACTGAATCAGTAACCGCCTGATCTTTTGCATTAGATAAGTACATATACACACACTTTCTGCATATGTTCATATAGCATTAGAAATCTTTTAAGGACAAAGGTTGCCTTTGGATGATGCTTTGAGTAGATGGATGATGGATGGTAGGACACATCCTCCCTAACTTGGAGATTTCGGGGACGAAATCCTTTAGGGGGGGGGGGGGGAGAATGTAACAACCCATGTTTTTATAACGTGTAATAACCATAAATCAGGGCAGAGTTAATTTTTAAAATAAGAATCAAGGGAAACGGGTTACGCCATTGCGTTCGTCTCAAAATTCTGCTTGGAAACGAGCCTGAGTTTTCGAAAATCGGAGCCCGTATGACCAAGTTATGACCTTTTGAAGTTTTCAGAAGTTTTTAAGTTCAAAACAGCTCAATTCAAATTCAAAAATTCGAATTTCAAACCTCTAAATGGACTGGGCGGGAAATTTCCCGCCCAGGACCAGGTCGACCTGGGGGTTGACTATGTAGTCGACCTACCCAGGACCAGGTCGACCATAGTGTCGACCTGGGGGTCGACCTGGTGCCCGAGCCCATTTCTGAAGCTGGATTCACTTTGATGTATTTGGCCTCGTTTCTGTCCACATTCGTTGACCTGACCCTATAAATACAGTCCCTAACACCAGTCTCTCTACACAAAATTCTTTCTGACCTTATGCTGCTCTGATTCTGATTGAAAAGTTTGAGAAAAGGACTGTTTCTTCTATGTTGAGACTGCGTTAAGAGAATTGTTGATTTGGGGATTTCTATTAGGACCTGACTAAGCATATAGAGATTCAACTATCGACTCTCTTTTTCTAATTCTCGAACCACGATCTGTAAGCCCCAGTTATTTTTAGATTTAAACTGTAAATGTAATATGAATATGATGTAAATTGAAATTGGACCTATGTATGATGATTGTTTACATTCATTCTCGTTCATCTTGGATCTTGACTCTTGGATATTACTATGACATTGATTTGGGGCCTATTCATGTTGTAAATCAAAAAGAAAACCCCTCATATTATCATGTTGAATTTGCTATTAGTCACTAGTTTATGACTATCACCTTATGTCAATCGTTACCATGACTATACTGTCACCTTATGTCAATCACCACTATGACTATACTATCACCTTATGACAACTGTTATCTTGACTACTACCTTATCTTGCTAGATTTGGAATCTTTATGTTTGAGGCCAATATTTCATATGCCAGTAATGTTTTAATCTTTTATTTCAAGTCATATCATTCTATGCTAGTAATCACTTTTGCCACCTTATACCCGTTCCTTTTTATGTTATTCCCTATTAGATTTATTTGTACCAATTCGAACTTACGTGCGACGGGAATACGATTTGGGTAGACTAGGTAAAACATAAATTAGCTTAAAATTTGAACATGAACGTTGTTATGACTTGAACCTGAATATGGACATGAACTTGACACGATTTAACATGAAACATGACCTGAAAACTTGGCATGAATCTAGACATGAAAACTTGAATGTGGGCATGACAATTAGATAACTTGAAAATGACACGATTTGACATGAAACATGACCTGAAAACTTGACATGAATCTAGACATGAAAACTTGAATGTAGGCATGACAATTAGATAACTTGAAAATGGCCAACTCGAGGTTGGGTTGAGTTTGCAGTGTAAATCTGCCCGGAACCGCCCGGCAAATCCAGTGGCTGCAAACAATAGGATCCAATGTGGGTAGTTGGTCATATCACACGTAAAAACCCAAGGTTAGACTATGTTGTGGTGTAAATCTGCCTGAAACCGCCCGACAAATCTAGTAACCACAACAGTCAGTCTAATGTGAGAGGTTGGCGTGCACTAATGAATTAATGTCGCACGATAGGGTTAAGTCACGAACCACTTGAATATACTTAACCAACTTGACACGATGAATTGATAGGGTTAAGTCATGAACCGCTTGAACACACTTAACCAACTTGATACACGATCTGGATAGGGTTAAGTCACGAATTTGAATGACAACACTTAACCCATTAGAAACCCTAGTTACGTGGTCCTTTTCAGCAGTAACCCACTTAGATTTATCACAATACCCTGGGACTAGGCAGGGTGGGGCACGATTACTGGGCTGATTGTAAGCGACCAGAACGACGGCTGAGTAGGTGCGCCATTGTAGGTTCAGGCGGGCTATGGTCGTGCACGTAGTCCGGAGTTGAAAAAGCAGGCATTGGGCACCCATAGATTTACACTGTGCGTGCTTGATTCGTGTCGGTGGTTGGCACCATAGGACTTGATACACCCTATGATGGACCTAGCACAGGTAACTACATTTTAGGATAGGGCCGTTTGACACAAACACATGACGAGCTAGGACTTGTAGGAAGCCGATCGACTAGTATATCGTACTGTAGGACCCCGTAATGGGTCACTTCATGGTACTGGGTCAAGGGATCATTTCATGGTTAATACTTGACATGGGTTAGAATACTAGTACGGTTGGTGCAACGAACCTTGAATATGCGATGCCAGACTTGACTTATCTTGTTATCTTAATTATCCCACTAGTTATGTTATCATCCTTATGTTTAATTCCAGTTTTCACATATCATGTTACCTTTACTAGTTTTCATACTGAAAGTCACTAGGGCTTACCAGTCTTTATGACTGACCCTTTTTCTTTCGCCTCTTTTTCTTTCGTTTCTTCCCCCCAGGTTCTCAGGGAGGAAACACTAGCTCTTAGCTTGGATTTAGCTTGCTTTCTGACAGCTCATGTACGGTTTGGTCTTGGGCTATGCTATGGCTGCTTTTGCTATTTATGGGGAATAATTTACTTTTGTTTTAAGTTTATGCTTCTTTATTATGAACTTGATGTAATGGAATAATTTGTATCTTGGATATATGAGCTTTTGACTCTTTTCTGGAAAATAATAAAAAGTTGGTTTTTAATTTCTACCGCTGCTTTATTTATGTTCTGCCTTGTGATATCTATGTGCATGTTTACCTAGATAATACTCCACCAAAACTAGTGCATTCCCTTTGCGAGTGACCCTAGAGGAGGTGGGGTGTTACATTTCCTGAGGGTTAGGAGGCAAGAAGAAGGACGTAATGGGGCAAGGTCTGGCGCTGCCCGACATGTCGATGATCCCGCAGCTCAGCAACGTGGAAAAGAAGGAGATACTTAAGTAGTCATTCTCCGACTTCTACTTCGATGAATTGTTGTGGATGTCGAGCATGCACCAGATCCTGCTAGATATGGACAAGGATGTGCGCAACAAGGTGTATGATGTTTATCAGCAATACATGGAGTTGTATTAGTATGCGAGGAGACTCTATGATCTTCAAAATGAATGCAGAGATCCAAGGCTTACAACTTGAAGTCTAGTTCGAGAGGGAGAGCCTCAAGAACTGGGAGGCTGGATTGAGTAAGATAACATTTCAATTTGCATCTATTTCTACGTATTTGAGCAACACATTTATGTACTAACTCTCTGTTGCCAAAACATACGAGATGAAGAGGGAGCTTGTGAAGCTCAAGGGTGAGATGGTCCAGGCTCGGGAGTTGTATAAACAAACATTGGCCTCGGTCTCGTCCCGGGTGGCAACCCTAGAACAGGACAATACAGGTATGACCAAGGAGAACAAACGGCTGGTGAAAAAAAAAATGAAGAAGTGCACCACCTTCACTATAACAACGAAGCCATGACTCAAGAGAACGAGAGGTTGAGAGGAGGAAATGAGTGAGCGTAGCAGCTTATCAAGAAAACGAAGAGCTTAGAAAACTCCTTAACTCAAACCCCACCAAGCTCGAGCAAGCTAAGAAAGAAAAGTAGGTAGCGGAGTCCTTAAAAAGGAATATACAGAGTTAGACATATAGTGTAAAGGCAGAGTTCCAGGCCAAGTTGGAGAAAATTAGGGATGAGGTAGAGAAGGCCGATGAAAGAGCAGAGGCAGAGTTTGAGCCAACGACGTGGGGATTATACGTCAAGACACTTTGATCCAGCGGAATCTTATGGGTTAAAGATTATCCCTGAACACTGGCCAAAGTCTGGTATAAGCTAGTGGGGTATGGGAAAAAAATGCAAAAGGTGGAATCGATCGACGAGGCGGTGCTAATGGTTCAAGTCTTGACTAAGGAAGAGCACCGTGTGTTGGTCGAAAGAAGGCATTATTGAAAGAGGATGTCGAAGCGGAAAGGGTGGCACGGTTTACTACTGCGAAAGGGAAAACAGTTTCTACCGAGAGCATAATAATCGCTCACACATTTGAAGGTGGAAGCTCTCAATAGCAGCAAGTTGCCCCACTCGTTTCCTCTGGCTGTCCGTCAGTTCCAACTCCTGTCGTTACTGAGTATGATCCCAATTATTCGGGTCTGGAACACGGATGCTCTCTTCAGGCAAAAACCACAAGCACAATGCTTGTCAAAACCACACAGCAAGTGTTGGAAGTTAAAATCACTTTATCATTGGTGGTTAAAAGGATGGTAACACATGGTCGAAGTAGACAAACTTGTCTTCTTCTTCGTTATGCAGGTTCCACTGGAGCAGAGGCGACAATGGGTTTCGTGCCAATAATGCCTGCAATGCCCTATGGAAGCTTATCAAAGTCAGCTAGGAGAGGCGTGCGATCACCTAGACAAGCTCTCGGATCTAGGTTTGGGGGAGTTTAAGACGGAATACCTCTTTCTACAAGTGAAAGAGAGGCATGAGGAGGATGTCCAGATGATGGGATTGATGGAGACAGGTAGGTAAAGCATGAGCTGGTTGAAGAGTAGAAAGCCCAATTGTTAATGAAGTGGGAAGAGCGAGAGATCAAGAAAAAGGCTAGTGAGGAAGCTCTCTACAAGGATCAGAAGGAAATGAGGGAAATGGTCGTGAAGTAGGCTCAGGCCATGTTTTAGGAGGCGACTCGGAAGAAAGTCGAGGATGAGGCCGCCCAAAAGAGAGCAGGGGATGAGCTTAAGATGTTGAAGGCGAAAGAAAAGAAAAAGCTGTAGGCTAGGAGCGATGATCAAATGAAAGGGAGAAACCAGGAAGAAGGCCGATAAGGACGCTAAGAAAGCCAAGGAGGCCGAAAAGGAAGGGGACACAACCGCAGTGCTGGCATTGTCCAACGAGTTCCCTCCTAAACCCTTGAAAGCTATAGACGGCCCTAGAACGGAGACCACTGAAATCTCAAGTGGTACCAAGGAGGAGTACCTAATGAATCCCCAACCGAAGCCTACTCCAACAAATGGAAAGAAAGAAAGCAGTGGGAATGGCTTCAGGAAGAGGAGAAAGAAAGATGAGGACGAGCCGTTCACGGACGAATCCGAGAAGAAGAAGAAGAAAGGAGGATAGCCAAATGACTATATAAATAGACTTTCTGGTTATGTAGGCCGATAGGATACGTGAGTATGACCCTCGCTTTGGAGGCATGATGTGGTTTTTATGTAGATCACTTCATTAGAAAGTAAAGATAATTGTATTTCGGTTTGTGAATGAAAGTTAGTTAACTTTGCTTACATTACATATTGCTCTAAGTGTTCGAATTTTTGTCTACGCTTTCTAATTTCTGTACTTGCATAAATGTACCCATCATTGCACTTAAACCAACGTTATTTGTGACTTCACTCTCTTGGGGTACTCAAGTCGTGTGAAGCTTAAGTGTGTTAAATCCCTTCTCGAGGTCTTCTTTTAGTCATCAATCTCGAGTTTATTGGAATTTAGGATTGTGAACTCCGCCCCAAGACCTCCTTTCCAACGTTGGTCCTGAGTCGTTCGAAGTTTAAGTTCGGTGACTCCACTCGAAACCTCGTTACGGTCGTTGTTTTCGAGTCATAGTTGGACGTCATTGTTTTGTCCTTTATACTCTCTCATCGTTTCGTTCGAGTCAGAGTTAAAGGCGTCATTGGTTTGCCAGTTTTGTACTTGGATCCAGGTTTTATGGATGGGAGTTTGCCAAGCAAGTTGTCAATGTCACACTTACTCGGCTGGTGTGTTTCCCCCAAACCCAGAGACTAAGAGAGAGTTGAACAATCGTGAGTTATTTATACTCAGCCTCATTCTTGGTTCGAGACTCGAGTTGACTTGTGAAATGCGGACTGCATCACAAGGTTTTGAGGTTTTATAAAGATTTAAGGTGGAGGATCTATGCAAGCTTCGAGGTGCCAATCCAATGTTATGCGCTCATGTATGAAAGTCAGTAGTTATTATAGCTGAAACATACTACAAAGAAAGTAAATACACCAAGAATATGGTAGTTGAAATTTCTTTACTAATAATTGTCGACTGCAATGGCATTTTCTTTACAATGCCTTGAATATTGAAAAGCAAAATATTTATGGAAAGCAGTGAATCTGTACAATAAGCTAAGTAAAGTAGCAGTGAAGATGCTTACTGTCTCATCCCCTCGGTAGTTCGGTGCCATCAACGATCGTTAACTTGAAAGTACCATCTCCAAACCTTCGTTGGATGGCATACAAACCTTCCCAGCGAGGGCCGAAACCGATCGTTGTAGGAAAGATCCATTTTAGGATGAGGGCATGATGTTAAAGTGCTTTGGGCAGACTTTGAAGTTGAAGTATTAGGCCTCTGACGATGTATGGCTGCCCTGAGTTCCGACTCATCTCTTTTCTCTTCGAGTAAATGAGTGATTCCAAGAGAAGATCTTAGTTGGTCTTCGGATCGTAATATGTAATCCGATGACAGAGGAGTTTAAGAGCTTAATGGGAATGACGATTTCAGATCCATACAAAAGAGCGAATGAAGTGTGACTTGTTGCTGACTTATGGATAGTTCGGTAAGCCCAAAGGGCTAGAGGGAGTTCATCTACCTACTTGCCTTTGGCCTTTTACAAACAATTATTGATTATGGGTTTGATAACCTTATTAACAACTTCAACTTGTCCATTGGCTTGAGGATGAGCTACCCCGGAGAATCTTTTATCGATATGGTGTTGATGGTAGAAGGTCTTGAACTCAGAACTCTTGAATTGGGTCCCGTAATCAGGAATAATAGTCTTGGGAACCCCAAAATGACAAATAATGTTGCGAACGACGAAGTTAATTACTTTTTAGTTAGTAATGGTAATGAGGGGCTTGGCCTCGGCCTATTTCGTAAAGTAATCAACTGCGACGATAACATATCGAGTGCCGCCTTTGGCCGTCGGAAGAGTTCCAAATAATGTCGATTCCCCACATTGCAAACGGCCATGGACCAACCATCTGCGTAAGTTCAGTAGGTGGGGCCCTCTATATTTTAGGGAATCTCTGGCATTTGTAGCACTTGCAGGTGTAGTATGTTGCATCCCACTCGAGAGTTGACAAAAAATAGTCGAATCGTAGAATCTTCTTTGCTAGAGTTTGCTGCCAGTGTAGTCACCACACTCACCTTCATGCACGTCCAGTAGTATACTGTCGACGTCATTGTAGGCTACATATTAGAGTAATGAAACAAAGAATCCTCTTTGGTGGAGCACGCCATTTTGAATGGTGCAACACGATGATTTGTGTGTGAGTGCTCATTTTTACCTCGGTTGTCGGGGAGGATCCTATGCTGCAAGTAGTTCTTCATTTGAGTCTTTCAAGACTTGGCTTTAGGCTCAACCTTTGTCATAGATATCGTATCAGTCTACATCTGGTCGATACTCGGAGAGTTGAGTACTTCGACTGGGACGAGCCCGAAAAGTCGCGCTTCCCCAGAACTAGTTAGTTTGGCCAATGATTCAGCCGTCTCATTTTTTTCTCGAGGATGTTGGTGATGATATATTGCTCGAAGCTAATCAGTTCATGAACTTAAGGAAAGAAGGCAGTGAACCGTGCACCTTGGCTTGATATTCGACCTGCACCTGGCGTAAGATGAGTTGTGAGTCCGAGTATATTTGGATGGCCTTGATGTTGAGTTCGATAGCAATCTTAAAGTCCAACAATGAGGGCTTCGTAATCTACATCATTGGTGGTGGTAGGGAAGTTGAGCTTTAGAGCATAACAAATCGAGCGTTCCTCAGGAGTAATATGTATAACTCTGAGGCCAGAACACTGACTATTAGAACCATCCATGAATAGTTTCCATTGAATCTTAGGAGGCTCACTATCTCCGCAGGGTCCTCGGGAATAGTGAACTCCATGATAAGTATGCTAGGGATTGTCTAAGGATGGCTCATCAAGGGATGAAAGTAATCTTGAATTTACTATGCTCAATATTCCATTTCAAGAGTCGCCCAAATGCCTCAGCTTGTTGTAGCAGCTGGTCGGTGTAGTCTTTGATTGGATGAGATTGGAATTATGGCCTAAGCTTCCAGGAAGAGATCAATAGGCAGTAAGCAAGTTTCTCAAGCTTTAGATAATTCTTTTCGATGCTTTTCAATCTCTTGCTGATGTAGTAAACTTTTCATTGGACATGATCTTCTTCGCGCTGCACAAAAACAACCAAACAGATAAACAAGTCTTCGTGGTCAACTGTTTTCGATAAGATATTGGATGGTTGTTCTGAGTGATTCAGGATGTCTTGGAATGCAATAATGCACTCTGGTGTCTAGGAAAAGTTGTGCTTCCCTTTCTTGAGCAAGTTAAAAAGGAATGTACTTATCGGTTGCTTTTGAGATGAATCGACTTAGGGTGGCAACTTTCCCGTTTAAGCTTCGAACATCTTTGATGCTCTACGGGGTCTGAATATCCCAGATAGCTTGGACTTTTTCTGGGTTTGCCTTAATTCCTCGTGAACTAAAAATGAAATCCAGAAATTTTCCCATGCAACGCTGAAAGAGCAATTCAAGAGATTGAGTTTTATGTCATATTTATGGAGAACATTGACCATTTTCGCAAGGTCTTCGACACTCTTGTTTTCACAAGCATATCGTCCATGTAGACCTTCATGGATCTCCCGATTTGGTTCTTAAACATTAGGTTGACCAATCGCTGATCAGAGACTCCAACATTCTTGAGACCGAAGGGAACGATGACATAGCAATAGAGCCTAAGGTCGGTGATGAGTGAAGTGTGCTCATGATCTGGAAAGTACATTGGGATTTGATTATAGTTCGAGTACGCGCCCATGAAGGAGAGAAGCTGGTCTCTTGTAGTTGAATCAACAAGTTGGTTAATCTTTAAAAGTGGGAAGCTGTCTTTTAGGCATTCTTTATTCAGATCTGAGTAATCGACGCATGTTCTACACTTCCCATTTGATTTTATGGCCAAGACTAAGTTGGTGACCCATTCAATATAGAGGCCGTTGCAGATAAAGCCGTTGTCAAGCAGCCTAACCACGTCCTCTTTAAGTCCCACTGATCTTTTTATTCCCAAGATACGGCATTTTTTTATCATAAGATGTTTCAGGTCGATACTAAGCAAGTGGAAACGATTATTGGGTTGATGCCACGCATATCAGAATGGGTCTAAGAAAATATATCTAGTTGGCTCGTAACAAATCCACAAATTCTTCCTTTATTGCTGGGTGAAGCTAATATCTAATCTTCAAGACCCGAGTCGGATCGGTAGGGTTGATTGGAACATCGACGGTTGGCTCCACGGAGATAGCCCTTTTGGAATCAGGCTCTTCATTTCCTGTGGATCAAGATCTTATAAGAGATAGCAGCTGCGTTTGAGTAATGTTTCAGACTCCAGTGGCTGCTATGCACTTGCGGTTTTGGCACAGTGGATTGGTGTTGCGCTTCGCACTTCTCCTTATTGATGGTGTCTTTCCATTCAGCAAGATAAAAGGCTCTCGTAGTATCTTAGTCTTCCTTGATAGTTCCAATCCCATTCTCAATTGGAAACTTCATAAGAAGGGACCATAGTGCCATGCAAACTCGGAATTCTGCAAGGAAAGGTTGTCCTAGAAAGACGTTGTAGGAAAAAGTAACATCTTTGACCACGAAGGTGAGGATCTGTAACGACCCAGATTTTCGGATTGATTTATTTTAAATATTTAAGGTGATTTTAAATATTTTATTAATAATATAAATGAATTTTTATACTGAGTCATTAATTTAATAATCGATTATTAAATTTCAAGTATATTGAATATCGTAATATGAAAATAGTATAATTTAATTCTGGATTAGAATTGAGTTAGAATAATTCACATAATCAACATAAATTCTGTTTGGAATATATACGATAATAAATAATAATTTTTTATCAAAGAATTTATTTATTTTTGAATTTAAATTATATTGTATTAATTTGTTTTGGTTATTTATATTTACTTTCAAATTGAATATCAAAATATACTCATTTAGTTCAGAATAATGTTACACAGTTGGAACAACAGTGGTTACGTTAAAATAGCAGTTCATGATTTAAATTAATGGACCCCGAGATATTTGATTGTGGATAGGTTCGAAATCAAATCGATGTCTATTTAAAAAGAATAAAAATCTCTGTAAATCAAATCGCATTAAATTTAATATCAAATCGGATTAAATATGGCGTACTTAACCTATAAGTTATAATGTATCTTACGCTCACTAAATTCCTTAGTGACCAAGGTCCTCTTCTTCTACAAATTAACTACACTTCCCCTTATTTTCTTCCTACGAAATGAACATCAAAGCTTCAAAATTGAAGCTGTTGTTTTCCTCTTCCCAAATCAAAAACCGCGATTTGTGCATTTAAATCAAAATCGAAATCATGACATTCATTATTCCTGTTTCTTGCGGTCTACTAAAATCAACTTCGATCCAAAATATGATTCGAATCCAAATGGATTCCTGTAGCTCGAAACCTTGTGGGAGGCGGTTGCGATTTTGGGGTTTACGCATGGATTTGGGTTCGACAGGAGCAACCGTGATTTAGAGATTTAGGGCTTGATTGAGAGGTTTTGAGGTTCCAGGATATCGAAGAAGTCAAAGGTGGTTTCTGGCTCACGGCGCACGCTGTGGCACCATTAGTAGAAGCTTCGGTCAACCACCGTGAACTGCGACATCGGCTACAGGAAGTTCAACTACCGGTCACTTTTTTTCTTCTTTGATGGTTCGGTAGGGGGTGCGATGCAGAACTAAGGTTGTTCGAATTCTTAAGTAGTCGACGCAAAGGATTAGAGGGAGACAGGTTCGACAATAATGGTATGAAGTGGTAGGGCTTTGTCCAATTTTTCTATTGGGTCCAGTACATGAATTTGGTAATCGAGTGAAAATGGTTGCGTAGGAATGGTTGCTAATGTTACCAGTAAGTGATTTTGTGGACGATGCTGGAATTGGATTAGGGGAGAGAGAGATAACCACGGATTAAGGTATGAATTAATTTCAAAATCTGTAATTAACTTAGTATTTTTCCTTTGTGTGAAATAGTTTTAATGTAAATGCATAGAAATTAGTTAAAACTGAAACTAGCTGCTAATCTAGAATTTGGAAACTGAAAATAGAAATTTAATTTTTAGTATATTTTTAACATAAGACCTTGTTAAGGAAATTTCAATAGCTTAATTATAAAATTCGGATTTTTTTCGTATGCTAGAATAACTCGCATGGAATCATTCGTATGGGGTTCGGAGTCTCAGATATCATTGAAAAGGAACTGAAATTGGTACTAGTGCAAAATAAAATCTCGGTGAGTAAACTCACTTTCTGGTTCGTTTATAATTTTATTATAAACGAATTTTCAATTTAAATAATTTTTGTATGTTGTTTGTTGGTTGATTGGTTGCATTGATATTTATTTATAAATTGTGGTTATTAAATATATTAGTTATTTAGGCTTGGTGTTTGTGGCTATTATATATATATATTGGTGATTGGATTTTCCTGCAGTACCATTAGCTGATGCCCGCAGTATCATTAGCGGATAATCTTATACGCCTCACGCTATGATAGTGGATAACCTTCTATACTGTGATATCCTGCCTCGAAGCAGGATGGGTATTATTTATGGGCTAACGTCTGTGGATGCAGGAAACAGGTTGGAGGGATCCAACTGGATTCTTCAAAAATATTATTATTTGTTTGTTTTTCATATATATTATCATATATGATGTGTTAGAAAACCTGTCAGTTATAATTGGTTGTTTTGGGTGTTTAAAATATCATTGGCCCTAAATGATGATTTATTTTGAAATAAAAAGGGGAACTCTATTTTTCTAAAAATAGAATTCAAATTTCGAATGGACCGAGAAATATTAACTTGTTTGAATAACAAGAACAAGTAAAAAAATTTATAAACGATGTTTATAAATTAAAGAATGCGTGAATTGAAGAAGTTTATAAACGTTATTTATAAATTAAATAATACAGGACATTGAAGTAAATTTATAAACAGTGTTTATAAATAAAACGAAATGATTCTCGTGGGATAACCAGGGAATTGAAATGAATTTATAGGCAATGTTTATAAATAGAAATGGAAATTTTTTATCATGGGATAATTTGAATATTTAAATTCAAATGTGAATTTAAAGATAGAAATGGGGAAATCGTTTTAAAGAAATAAATGATGGAATTTATTCTGATGTTCAGAATATAAATTGAACTAAAATAAATCCGTAAGGATTTATGATTTGAATTCAATTAATTCTAATTTATTTAAATAGAAGTTAAATTGATTATGAAAATAAATTGGGTGTTATATATATAGGTTATTATAAATAGAAATTTCCAAAATAAGATTTTGGTTGTAAATAGATTTCTAAATAGAACTTGTTTAAATATATAAGACAAGGAAATTTATAAATTATGTTTATAAATATGATGAAATAATTATCAAGAGATAATTTGAATATTAAATTCAAATATGAATTTAAAAGTATAAATTGAAATCATTTCGAAAAAGAGATGATAGTTTTTATTCCGAAATTCGGAATATAAAAAGGGTTGGGTTTCAAATAGGTATTTAAAAGGAAAGCTTGTTTTAACTTTTAAACAAGAAAATTAATTTATAAACAATGTTTATAAAAATAGGGAAATAAATAATCATTGGACAATTTAGAAGTTTAAATTCAAGAAAGAATTTAAAAAGTGAAATTGGAAAATGTGTTGAAAATAGAATAATTGATTATATTCCGGGATTTAGAATATAAACTGAATTGAGAAAATCCAAAGGAGTTATAACTGGAATTCGATCATACCGAATTTTATAATTTATTTGTAAAAGGAATTGGAATTTAAAATAACAAATCGAGTATAAATAAATTTATAACCGAGTAAGGAAAAATCAACGATTATAGATAATCAGAATTTTTGAGTTGAATTGGGAAAATTGGTTTGATATATATTAAAAATATATTAGAATGGAGTTGAATTTATTTTGAACGAAGTTTAAAAGTTTATACATATAAATAAAATTGAAACAAACTCGCCGCAGCGCGGTAATTCGTAAATTTGTGTTTCAAACTTCAATTGAATATATGGAATTCAATTTAAGTCGAAATTCTTTGGAACAAGAACCGTCTGGACCGGTTGAATAATAGTTTTCTAATGGAAGAGAAAAATCTAGATTTCTTTGAATAGATTTTGAGTTATGTCAAAATCAAATTTTCAGAAAAACAGCACCAGAACCATTATAAAGCCATAATGGGTTATTTAAATAAATAAAAGGATTTTAAGGAAATAAAATCCGAATTGCCATCAGAAAAATCCAGACAGGAAATATAAAATAAATATGAACTCCAGTGAAGTAAGTGAAATGATTTTTGAAACAAAAATCATATTTTTAGTTATTAACTTGATTTAACTAGTTTGAAGAATAAATAGTTAATCGAGATTTGAATCGAAATTGGGCGTTGGATAAGTGAAAGAGATTTGGCAATTTTTATTCGAAATCGAATATGTAACTCGAGTTGAAAATGGAATTAGATTGGGTTCATGAGTAAATTAAAATATATTTGAATGTGATATGTTCGAATAGGAAGTGAAATAGGCAAATTTAGCTAATTAGAAAATAAATTAGCGAATTGGGTTAAGACGAATGGATTGAGTTGAAACCAAATGGAAATATTTGGATATGTGTTAGACAGGTATGGGGTGAAGTGTATGAATATTATAATTTAAGTGCTCGACAAAAAGGTACACGTTTAAATTCCATATGAGAATTTATGCGCCGAATCGGCAAGCCACTTGGCTTTTTGATTTCTTTTTGAATGGAAAGGGCCTAGAGAGGCGAATTGAGGTTTGAACTATCGACCGGTACAAAGGAGGTTATGGCGAAATTTTCTGGAAATTTAAGGAGTTAGAATATTTTTAAGATTATTTGATAATTAGAAATCTATATATCAATATATATAGAATCCGGTAAGGAAACGAACTTAAAAATAGAATATTATAAACAAAAAGGAAATCGAAAATCTGGTAATAGAAAGAGAAATATTTATATACATTTTAAAAATGAATAAGTGGTTTTTATGGTGTTGATGATTTGAGATAAGTGGTCTTGTTTGTTTTGAAGTTAAAAATGTTATTCAGTCAAGGTCTGAGAGATAATTATACCCCAACTTGATTGATTTCATTACTAACTGATAAACGACAAGATTCAGTCTCAAAGAGAGATGTTTAAAGAGTTTATTTGAATGCAATATTTTTGGTTATTGTAACGATGTTTTATACAACATTCGTTTTAACCCAAGGAAGTGGAATTTTGGAAAATAATAGTAAATATTTCCTAAGTATGGAAAACAAACGAGTCGGGAAGAGAGGTAAGCAATTGGAATGTTTTCCAATTATAAATAGAATATATTTTCTAAGTATAGAAAATAAAAGAAGACGATATATGGAAATGTTTTCCAAATACCGTAAGAGGCTAAGATGATTATTGAAAATATCATGTTAACAAATATGGATAAAGAAATGGAGAAGTGTTTTTATTAATGAAATATTAATTAAAACGCCCAATGATTTGTTTGGTGCTTTGAATGAATGTTTGTTTTTCTTCGATAGTTAAATAACCGACTATCGAAGTGTTTGCCAATATCGTTGTCGATATAGAGAGACCGGTTGGATTATTATCCGAGAACCACTCCGTATTGGCAGTAGCGTTGCGAATCAGATTATATGAAGATAATCGAAGATGGAGTAAAGTGCAAGGACTTTTTCTATTAATAGAAATTGTGCCTTCGATTTCGCTCAATCCCAGAACGAACATATATGGACGAATGTCTGACAGAGTATTTCCAATGATCTAATATGTTGGTCTGTGTAAATATATATGGTGGCGGAGAATTTATTCTCTTAGAAAAATATCCAGAATATATTTGTGCAAATCAATTGGTGAATAACGGATCTGACAATGTGACATTCAAAGTGATCGTGCTATCAATGAATGATAAGAAATCGTAGCCTCAGGCCTCAAAAACCGGAAATTGACAAAAATCGGGCAGGCAGCATGGCTATGTGGGTCGCTACTATTAGGGTGCATATTCACTTATCTATAGACATTCCATTTGCTTCTTTAATCTATCGATGCTGTCCCTTTTCGGGAAACGGTTGCTGATCCCAACCGTTGGTGATATACATTCGATACACTCAAGCAAAATGAGTGGTCGGTCATGTGTGGTCCGGGTTGCAAGATGTTCTCGTTGAACCCCAGTGTATCCCCTCTAGAGTACACTGATCGGAAGGTGGTTCCATACTTTGTCATGTTGGAAATCTAATCTCCAATAAGCGCCCTGCGGTTTTTGGTTTTATAATATATATGGAGCGTGAGATGCAAGTGTTCGGCTAGATTCTATTTATTTGATGTAGACATTATTATAATATAACTGGATTTGATATCAAAAATATTTTGGGTTATTGTAAGGTAAAAACCATCCGTGTTCATGTGTGGATCGGTCTTATGATTATCATTCCTTTCGAAAGGATTTTTAAAGTTAAACAAATGATTGGAGTTTACTCACACCAGTCCCATGACCGACCCAGAGTTTATTTTGTTTTTCCTAAACTCTTGGATGCCCGAATTTGTACGGGCAGCCAAGTAGTCGGGATTTTTCAGATTCACTTGGAACAGCTGGAAGCAGGAGGCTTCACCATTTAGCTATAGACTATCATATTTCCGCTGTGTACTATGTTGTATCTGGAAACATGTGTTTATAACTGTTCCAGGAATAATTGTTTTGCTCTGATAATGGTATGTATATGTAGGTACTGATTTGTATTTCAAAAGTTATGTTATTCAATTTATTTTATTCGTTCCGCTGTGAGATTTGTGTTCTTCGTTTTTCTTCTATTCTAACTTTTCTTTTTTTCTATTCCTCATCCTCTAACTAATTTCTACTAATGATTCGTATTTCTGTGTCACTTGGGTTGGACATGTGGTGTTATCAGTCAACTCAAAGGGTGCGAAAAATCGGGCCATTACAGTTGGTATCAGAGCTTAGGTTGAGCGAACACCTAGGCTTTGGTGGGATGTGCTCATTAGAGATAGGGTCAGTAGTGCCCTATAATGAGTTGAGCGTATA
The DNA here is from genome assembly GCA_030737875.1 of Allium sativum. Lineage (NCBI taxonomy): Eukaryota > Viridiplantae > Streptophyta > Magnoliopsida > Asparagales > Amaryllidaceae > Allium > Allium sativum. The sequence continues at coordinate 222,069,128 of CM060920.1, forward strand.
TATATGAGAGTGCTATTTGTTAATTGATATAAAAACTATTTTATATTTTGTTGGCTAGACTGTTAGGTGGTTTATGTATTCTGGTCGAATCGTGGGACGCCATGAAGTCGATAGGAATTTCTAAACACTTGAACAGAGAAATTTGACACCATATTGTTTTTAAGTGGGTTAATGAAACTATATTACCCAAAATTCTATTTTGTTAGAAAAGGAATAATTTTCTGAAATTATAGTAATATATGGATGTGTTTGTTGTTATAATTATAATCAAATGAGATTATAAAAATTAGTTGGTTATATATAACCAAATATAAATTGTATAAGAATGAAATATACAAATGAGGTGGATTAAAATTAAATTCAAACCAGAATTTGAAATTTAAATCCTGGGAAATTGGAAAATATTTTTTTGAAGTATATTAAAATAATATAGCTTTGTTTTAGAAGGATTTTTGAATAAAAATCATTTTGAATGGATTTTGAAATTGTTAAAGCTCTGAACTCACTTTAGTGGCTGGAAATTAATTCTGATGATGACGGCTGCATCGTCAGTGTTCATTTTCGAGTTTCTAAGTGATGAATTGCTACCTTAGAAAAAATTTTGGTGGAAATTTGTTTAGAAGAAAACAAGTTGTTTTGAAAAATTCAATGTTTTGAATTTGAGGTGGATATAAATATATACATAGGGTATTTGAATTCTGGAAATTAGATTTGAATTAAGCATGTTAAATAAATCAAGATGAATAAATTGATTAAAATCAATTTGAATGAATAGGAAATGGACGTGAATATACTGATTGTAGATCATTCGAATTAAATGAATGAAAACCAAAAGTTTTGGTTGGAACTAAAATTGTAGAAATATGAAAAGATAAATTCCAACATAAGTGATTTTTGAGAAGTTAATGGGTTTGTACCATTTTTCCTACCTTAGTAATTTTGGGGACGAAATTCTTTTAAGAGGGGAAGAATGTAACGATACAGATTTTTGGATCGATTTATTTTAAATATTTAATATGATTTTAAATACTTTATTAATAATATAAATGAATTTTTATACTGAGTTATTAATTTAATAATCGATTATTAAATTTCTAGTATATTGAATATCGTAATATGAAAATAGTATAATTTAATTCTGAATTAGAATTGAGTCAGAATAATTCACATAATCAACATAAATTCTGTTTGGAATATATATAATAATAAATAATAATTTATTATCGAAGAATTTATTTGTTTTTGAATTTAAATTATATTGTATTAATTTGTTTTGGTTATTTATATTTACTTTCAAATTAAATATCAAAATATATTCAGTTAGCTCAAAATAATGTTACACTGTTGAAGCAACAGTGGTTACGTTAAAATAGCGGTTCGTGATTTAAATTAATGGACCCCAAGATATTTGACTATGGATAGGTTCGAAATCAAATCGATATCTATTTAAAAAGAATAAAAATCTCTGTAAATCAAATCTCATTAAATTTAATATCAAATTAGATTAAATATGGCGTACTTAACCTATAAGCTATAATGTACCTTACGCTTACTAAATTCCTTAGTGACCAAGGTCCTCTTCTTCTATAAATTAACTACACTTCCCCTTATTTTCTTCACGAAATGAACATCAAAGCTTCAAAATCGAAGCTGCTGTTTTCCTCTTCCCAAATCAAAAACCGCGATTTGTCCATCTAAATCAAAATAGAAATCGCGACATTCATTATTCTTGTTTCTTGCGGTCTGCTAAAATCAACTTAGATCCAAAATATGATTCAAATCCGAATGGATTCCTGTAGCTTAAAACCTTATGGCAGGCGGTCGCGATTTTGGGGTTTGCGCATGGATTTTGGGTTCGATAGGAGCAACCGTGATTTAGGGATTTAGGGCTTGATTGAGCGGTTTTGAGGTTCCAGGATATCGAAGAAGTCATATGTGGTTTCTGGCTCATGGCGTACGTTGTGGCACAATTAGTAGAAGCTTCGGTCAACCACCGTGAACCGCGACATCGGCTACATGAAGTTCAACTACAGGTCACATTTTTCTTCTTCTTTGATGGTTCGGTAGGCGGTGCGATACAGAACTAAGGTTGTTCGAATTCTTAAGTAGTCGACGCAAAGGATTAGAGGGAGACAGGTTCGACAACAGTGGTTTGAAGTAGTAGGGCTTTGTCCATTTTTTCTATTGGGTCCAGTAAATGCAATTGGTAATCGAGTGAAAATGGTTGCGTAGGAATGGTCGCTAATGTTACCAGTAAGTGATTTTGTGGAGGATGCTGGAATTGGATTAGGGAGAGAGAGAGATAACTAGGGATTAAGGTATGAATTAATTTCAAAATCGGTAATTAACTTAGGTATTTTCCCTTTGTGTGAAATAGTTTTAATGTAAATGCATAGAAATTAGTTAAAACTGAAACTAGCCACTAATCTAGAATTTGTAAACTGAAAATATAAATTTAATTTTTAGTATATTTTTAACATAAGACCTTGTTAAGGAAATTTCAATAGCTTAATTATAAAATTCGAATTTTTTTTCTTATGCTAGAATAAATCTCATGGAATCATTCGTATGGGGTTCGAGGTCTCAGATATCAATGAAAAGGAATTGAAATTGGTACTAGTGCAAAATAAAATCTCGGTGATTAAACTCACTTTCTGGTTCGTTTATAATTTTATTATAAACGAATTTTCAATTTAAATAATTTTTGTATGCTATTTGTTGGTTGATTGGTTGCATTGCTATTTATTTATAAATTGTGGTTATTAAATATATTAGTTATTTAGGCTTGGTGTTTGTGGCTATTATATATATATTGGTGGTTGGATTTTCCCGCAGTACCATTAGCGGATGCCTGCTGTATTATTAGCGGATGCCTGCAGTGTAACAACCTGTATTTTCAATAACCTGTTATAACGTAAATCGGGGCAGAATTTAATTTATAAATCTGAATCAAGGGAAATGGGCTATGCCATTGCGTTCGTCTCGAAAAAATACGCGAAATAGAGTCCGAGTTTTCGAAAATCGGAGTCCGTATGACCCGATTAAGGCCCAACGAAGTTTTCAGAAAATTTCAAAGTAAAAACAGATTTCAAATTCAAGTTTGAAATTGGAAATTAGGTAGTTGGGCGCAGGCGGGAAATTTCCCGCCAGACCACCCATGTCGACAGCCCTGTCGACTGGGCAGTCGACATGGTTAGGCCCAAGTCGACAGCCCTGTCGACTTGGGCGTCGACTTGGTTCAGCCGGGCAGTTTTGCCTGGTGCACCATTTTGGGGTTTTGGTTAGGTTTTTGGGCCAGATTCGGTTTTAAGGGCTGAGATTGGAATTAGGGTTTAATCCTAAGGTTGAAACTAATCCTAACCTCTATAAATAAGACCCTAACCTAACCCTAAATCATCATTATTCATTCATACAACTAAACTATGGCAAAATCATTCCTCTCATGGCCTCCACTCTCTTCATAAAATTCCTAAATAAATTTCTATGAGAGATTTTCCATGCATACAAGTGTTTTCAAGCTTGTATGAGTGTCATTAGCTTGCATTCAAGTCAAGTTTCCATATTTGCATCATAAAGCAAGGGTTTTGATCATTTTTGCTCAAGGGTTTTTCTATTGGAGCTTGCATTTTGGGTTTATTTGATTGCATAAGGGCTTTGTCATATTTTTGTGTCTTCATAAGCATTGTAAGCCCTTTTCTACTTTCATATTTAAACTCTAAAGTTAATGAATGATGCAAGTTGTGTTTGATCATTATGATATGCAAGGTTTATCATGTTATGTTATGCAAGTATGCCATGTTATGATATGCAAGTTTACCATGTTATGCTATGCAAGTTTGCCATGTTATGATATGCAAGTTTATCATGTTATGTTATGCAAGTATGCCATGTTATGATATGCAAGTTTACCATGTTATGCTATGCAATGCAAGTTTGCCATGTTATGATATGCAAGTTTATCATGTTATGTTATGCAAGTTTGCTATGTTATGATATGCAAGTTTGCCATATGATATGCAAGTTAAGTTATGCAAGTTTGGGTTGATCATTTTGCTCATGTTATCATGTTATGCAAGCTTATCTTGGGTTTATGAACATAAAGCTTCAAGCTTTATGCTAAAGGTTGCATTTTGGCAACATGTAAGTTATCATATCCCTTATGATAACTTGCATGTGAGGCTAAATGCGAACTTATGGCCATTTCTACATGTCATTTATCACCATGTATCACCAATATGCTAAGTTTGGTTTTATGCATGCTTTTGAGGCCTAATGCAAGTATATGAACATATGTACATTTCATATGCCACCATGTTAAACTTGTGGCTTCAACACCTTTATGTCATGATTATGCCAAGTTCCCTCTTTCTATCCTTTATGCGCTATTGCGATATGTAAGCGATGGGATTGCGTTTGGGGTTGGGTAAAACTTAAAAGACATAAAAACATAAGATTGGGAATTTACCTATTAAGTTAGGTCTACCCATTGGGAATTTACCTATTAAGTTAGATCTACCCAAATGCTTGAAAACTTGTAATATGTTTTGGAAACATGATGGACATGACACTTAGAAAATATAATGTGACCAACTCGAGGTTGGGTTGAGTTTGTAGCGTAAAACTACCTAGAACCGACCGGCTTAACTAGTTGCTACAAACAATAGGACCCAATGTGAGAAGTTGGTCATGTTGTACCTTGAACCCGAGGTTAGACCAAGTTGTGGTGTAAAGCTACCCGGACCCGCCCGGCTTAACTAGTAACCAAAACAAGGTCTAATGTGAGAGGTTAAGGCACATTAATTAATTAATGACTCATGATTAGGGTTAAGTCATGGTCCACTTAATACTTAACCAATTTGGGCTTGGTAGATTAATCCAGGTTAAGTCGTGAACTCATCGTTACACTTAACCAAGATAATCCATGATTAGCAAGAGGGTTAAACCGTACTTAACCCACTTGAAAATCCTAGCAATGGGGGTCCACTCCAGCAGTAATCCCAAGTTTGTATCATTAAGACCCTAGGGACTAGGCTAGGGTGGGGGCACGATTACTGGACTTGAGGTAAGTGACCAAAACGACGGCAGAGTGGTACGCCGATGTAGTTCCGGACGGACTATGGTCATGCACGTAGTCCGTATTTGGAGAAGTCAAGCATGGGTACCCGTAGATCTAGACCGTGCACTTATGTTTATGGTGTCCAGGGGTTGACACCCTAGGGCTTGATACACCCGACGGGAGACCCGGCACAGTCTGACTACAATTATGTTTGGGCTGTATTGACACCAACACGTGACGAGTTAGGCTTAGGGAGCCGATCGATTAGACCGTTTGGTTGGACCTCGTATTAGGGTCAGTTCATATTATTGGACCTCGTATTAGGGTCACTTCATGTTATTGGGCCAAAGCTTGGGCCAAGGGATCAATACCTGTTTATTCAAGTCATGTTAGCTTGCTAGTACACCTGTGGTGCAAAAACCTTAAACCTGATTATGCGATGACACCTTTATCTACCTTGCTAGTTAATCATCATGCTAGTATGTTGTTATCCTTATGTTCATCCCTACTTCTCATGCCAGTTAACTTTATCAGTTTACATTGATTGTAGTAGGGCTTACTCAGTCTTTTTGACTGACCTGTTTTCTTTTGCCTCTTTTCTTCCGTTTCCCCCCCAGGTTCTCAGGGTGGGAATATTGGAGCTTAGCTTGGATTTCTGATCGCTTGCTTGTGGGATTTTAGCTCATGTACGGTCTTGACATGAAGCTAGCTATGGTTATCACTTATTTTGGGGATAGTACTTATGTATTTCAGTTTCTCAGTGATGTTGTTTTTATCTAGACTTGTGTATTTGGAAAGTTGACATTATGTTGTACCAGACTTGTTTTGAAATAGTTTGAAATCTTCCGCTGTTTTACTTATCTTATTTACTCTGTTTACATATATACATATGTTCTTGTTCTGCCTTGATATATCATTATGCATGTTTACCTGATTCAAACGCCCCTCCAAAGTCAGAGTGCTTGCAAGAGCCACCCTGGCGGAGGTGGGGTGTTACATTTGGTATTAGAGCATATGGTTTACGAGAAGGAACAAAAAGGTTTTTAAAACTTTTGGAAAACTATTTTCAAAACCAAGTATAAAGTATTTTCCAAAGAAAAGTCTAGTTTATTTTAAAGGCTATTCCCCAAAAAGCCATTAGCAAAATTCCTTCGTTTTTCTCCATTCTGAATCTGTCTTTTTCTTTTTCAGTATGGCCGATAACTTTGCTATTCCGGAGGGAGTACACGTACCTGTTTAGTATAGGAGACTTTTGGAGGCTAGGGCGACCGAAGCCGGCCCCGCAGATGTTCCTCCTCCTCCTCCTCCGGTAGTTAATGTTCCTCCTCCTCCTGTCGCTGATGTTCCTCCCCCTCCTGTCGCTGAGGTTCCTCTTCCTCCTCCCCCTCAGCATCCTCAAGTTGACTTCGCAAAGACCTGCAAAGATTTCAAAGCAATGGGTGGCAAGAACTTTCAAGGCACTGAGACTTTTATAGGGGCCAGAAATTGGTTGAAAGAGACCGAGGATTTATTTGCTATCTTTGGGTTAGACGATCAGAGGAAGATCTTGTTGGCGGTTTGGCTTATGAAGGATGAAGCCGCTTATTGGTGGGAAGTCACCAATGGTACTAGGCCTGTTGAGACTTGGGCCGATTTCAGGGCAAGGTTCGTGCTTAAGTTTCTATCTTCTGCTGAGGAGAATCTGCAAATGGAGAGGTTCATAACTTTGAAACAAGGAGATATGTCTGTCAAAGAATATGTGAACAAGTTCAATCAGTTAGCTCGTTTTGGCTTGGATATGGTGAGTACTCCTCAGAAGAAGGCTCTTCGTTTTGCTAGAGGATTGAATGAGCCGTTGCAGGGATTGGCTATGTCACATATTCCCCATGGGGCCACGTTTGAGAGCTTGGTTGATATGGCGTTACTTCAGGGAGATGTCAAGAAAGAGGTCAAGATGAATGATACTCAAGCCAAGAAGACTGATTCCCAGTGGAAAGGAAATCAGGGTAATCCAAGTGGTCAGAGCAGTCAAGGCAATCAGAACAAGAACAAGAACAAGAGTCAAGGCAACAAGGGGAACAACAACAAGGGAAATAACAACAAGGGGAAGTGCCATTATTGTGGTTCAGTTGGGCATCTTATTAAGGATTGTAAGAAGAGGAAAAGGAAGAATGGTGAATGCTTTTTCTGCGGTGAGACTGGACATTTCAGTAAGGATTGCCCGAAGAAGCAAGGGCAAGGCCAGGGTCAGACTCAGCGTGCTGGACCTTCAGGAGGGCAAGTTCATGCTCTCAATGCCGCTCCAGTTCCCGATCGAGGTAGTATTTCTGTTGAGAGCCTTGTATATATTTCTGATTTTCCAGTTCGTACCTTGTTTGATTCTGGTGCATCGCATAGCTTTATCTCATCTGATCTTGTTGATAGTTTGCACCTAAGTACTAGCTTGGTAGATGATCCCGTCTGTGTCTCAAATCCTATTGGGGGTTCCGCCCATCTGTCTATTGTATGTGGGGATTTGAGGATCTCTATACTGAGTGTAGAGTTCTTGTGTAGTGCTTATGTTCTTGGTTTTAGGGGATACGGATTGATATTGGGCATGGATTGGTTGTCCAGATATGGAGCCATCCTTGATTGTGAGCATAGGGTTGTGAGGCTCGTGACTCGCCTCGGAAACACCCTAGAAATTTCTTGTAATCCGAGAGGTCCCGTCATGTTGTGCTATCTTGAATCACTCGACTCGTCAATGGAAACTCTTCAGTCTGTGAGAGTGGTTCGAGAGTATCCGGATGTTTTCGATGAAGTTAGGGGGTTGCCCCCTAAGCGAGAGATTGATTTCCGCATTTATCTGGTGGATAATGCAAAGCCGGTTTCTTTGCCTGTTCGGCACATGGCTCCGCGTGAAAGGCGGGAGCTAAGTAAGCAAGTGAAGGAGTTGCTTGAGAAGAACTTCATTAGACGAAGTATATCTGAATGGGGAGCGCTGTGGTATTTGCTACCAAGGCAGATGGTTCTCTCCGACTTTGTGTTGACTATCGAGAGTTGAATAAGCTGACTAAGAAGAACAGACACCCGTTACTGAGAATTGATGATCTCTTTGACCAGCTTGTCGGTGCTTCTGTTTTCTCTCAGCTTGATCTTGCTACTAGATTCCATCAGCTCAGAGTAGCTGAAGATAGTATAGACAAGACTGCGTTCAGAACTCCAGATGGATTCTTCGAATGGCTTGTCATGCCGTTCGGCTTGACTAATGCACCCGCATATTTCGTGGACTTGATGAGTAGGGTGTTCAGGGAGTTCTTGAACAAGTTTGTCGTGGTCTTCGTAGATGATATTCTGATCTTCTCTAAGGATGAGGAAGAGCACGCAAGGCATCTCGTGGAGGTGATGGATACGCTTAGAGGGCATCAGTTGAAGGCCAAGTTCTCCAAGTGTCACTTTTGGAGAAGGGAAGTTAGATTCCTTGGGCATATAGTATCTAAGCAAGGCTTAGCGGTGGATCCCGCTAAGGTAGTTGCAGTTCAGGATTGGAAGACTCCAAGGAATACAACCGAAGTGAGAAGTTTTATAGGTCTTGCAGGCTTTTACCGGAAGTTCATCAAGGACTTCGCGGAGATTTCCGCTCCTCTCACTAAATTGACGAAGAAGAATTTAGTTTTTGCTTGGAGCATAGAATGCGAGCTTGCTTTTCAGAGGCTCAAGAGAGCTCTCACATCAGCACCTGTTCTAGCTTTGCCCGATGGAGGGAAGTTATTTACAGTATACACCGATGCATGTGGCACGGGGTTAGGAGCTATTCTGATGTAAGAAGGAAGAGTGATATGCTTTGGCGGTAGACAACTCAAAGTGCATGAGAAGAATTATCCCACTCATGACTTAGAGTTGGCAGCAATAGTATATGCACTCAAGGCTTGGCGCCATTATCTTCTGGGAGAAAGATTTGAGCTTTATACCGATCACAAGTCATTGAAGTGTCTCTTTTCTCAGAAGGATCTGAATCTGAGGCAACAAAGATGGATGGAATTCTTGGCGTCCTACGATTTTGAGATAGCTTATACCCCTGGCAAGGGGAATGTGGTAGCAGATGCATTGAGTGGAAAAAGGTTGACTCTGAGTCCTCTATTCGTTGAAATGAAGAATTTAGAGTATGTGGCAACCTTTGATTTCCCTTTGGCGATTGAGTCGATGACCGGTTCTTTAGCATCTCTGGAACTCAGACCTACCCTTCTTGATCAAGTTGGGGCTTCGCAGAGAGAAGACCCTCAGATAGTTGAGATTATGGATAAGCTGATTCGAGGAGAGGCGTCTAGTCATCTCGCTCGATATTCTATTGATGACAAGGGTTGGCTGAGGAGAGACGGAAGGTTATGTGTTCCAATGCTAGAAGATTTAGTTAGAAAAGTTCTTGAGGAAGCGCATCGCTCTAAGTTGACTATACATCCGGGCGGAGATAAGATGTATAAAGATATGAAGCGCATTTTCTTTTGGCCTGGGATGAAGAAGGATGTGGCAGAGTTTGTCTCTAGATGTATCATTTGCCAGCAAGTTATGGCCGAGTCGAAGAAGCCCGGTGGGCTATTGCATCCTCTAGACGTTCCACTATGGAAGTGGGAGAGTATTTCCATGGATTTTATCGATGGGCTACCAAGGTCAAGGAAAGGGAATACGAGCATTTGGGTTATTGTGGATAGACTTACGAAGAGTGCTCATTTCATTCCGGTGAAGAGCAAGAGGACCGCATCTTGGCTAGCGTCTGTATATCTTCGTGAGATTGTGAGACTACATGGAGTCCCTTCTAGTATAGTCAGTGACCGTGACCCAATCTTTACAAGTCAGTTCTGGAATAGCTTGCAAGAAGCTATGGGCACGAGGTTGAATCTAAGTACGGCTTATCACCCACAGACGGACGGTCAAACCGAAGGGGTGAATAGGGTACTCGAGGATCTGTTGAGGCTTTGTATTCTGGATTTTGGTGGTACTTGGGAAGACCATCTTCCTCTTGTTGAGTTTGCATATAATAACAGTTATCAGGCAAGCATAGGGATGGCACCATTTGAAGCTTTATATGGGAGGCCGTGCAAGTCGCCTACATGTTGGTGGGAGACCACAGATGAGCTTATACTTGGGCCTGATATGATCAAAGATACATCCGAGAAGGTCGAGTTGATTCGGAGACGGATGAAAGCGGCCCAAGACCGACAGAAATCCTATGCTGATAAGCGAAGAACTGATTTGGAGTTTGATGTTGGGGATATGGTTTTCGTGAAGGTTTCTCCTTTGCGGAATGTGGTCCGATTTGGAGCCATTGGGAAGTTAGCACCGAGGTTTATTGGACCATTCCCTATTATAGAGAGGATCGGGCAGATGGCTTATAGAGTGGAGTTGCCCGAGAAGCTTGCCGGAGTACACGATGTTTTTCATATCTCGCATCTCCGGAAGTGTTTACATGAATCAGCAGAGGTTGTTGAGCCAAGTGTTCTGAAAGATGTGGAAGTGGAGAAAGAGGCTACCTTGAGGAGAGCTCCGATTCATATCTTGGGGACGGAGACCAAGAAGCTAAAGAATCAAGAGGTCAAGTTGGTGAAGGTTCAATGGGGTGAAGCTGTAACACCCCACACCCGCTATGGTCACTCTCTAAGGGAATGCCATAACATCGGTGGAGTATTTTGAGTGAATATAGAACAGAGTAATTACAGCAAGACAGATATAAATAATACTTGAAAATTTAAAACATCATTTCACTTGCAGCGGAAAATAAAACATGTCTGGTTACATCACAAAACCATAATAGGAGTCAAGTACAAATATCCATCATGATAAATAAAAATACATAATCCCAATACATGAACTGATAGCCATAAAAGAAAAAGGGTAAGCTGAGCTCTACACCTAGGGTCCAAGCTCCAAGAGAGTAATAAAAGCAGCCTGATCAAAGCCCACTCGTGCTGGGCCCACTCTGAGAACCTGAGGGTTGGGAAAAAGATAAAAACAACGGGGTCAGACATAAGTCTGAGCGAGTCCTATAACTTTAACAATGTAATCATTAAAGTAATAAGGATATGATATAACTTGGTACGGTGTGACTGGGGATAAAGGACTAAACTCAGTAGCCAATCAGACTTAGAATGAACTAAGATAATGATAAGGACGCATCCACCCACCCAAGGATAATTACTACACTGCACCACACCAGTCATTCCTACTTAAAGGTTGATCCCTCCCAAGGACTTAGAAAAAATTTCCCAGTAGTTTCGTATACCCCTAGCTGACTACATAGGTGCCGTCTGCCCCTATCTCCACTAGGTGTACCCACTACTCCCAAGTGATCGGCTCCCTACCGTAGATACCCGTGCCGGCCCCACAGTGGGGTGTATCGCTCCCCAAAGTGGCAACCCGATATAATTAACGGTGCACGGCTTATATCTACACGATGCAACAACGTCTTACCTACCAGCCCGGGTCCACACACGCATATGAAACCCGTTGGACTTGCGTTGCCACCGCTAACCCGTTTTGGCCTCTTATAGTCAAGCCCAGTACGCGTGTCCCGTCCTCGACATGGGTCGAGCCCAATAAGATACATATGGGTTACTGGTTGAAATGGGCCCCCACAAGCTACCCACCTAAGCTTGTCCCTTTTTCTAGTGCATCCCACTTAACCCTTTAATCATGTTTTAATTACATGTTCCACTTGGTTAAGTATTCTAATCGTATTTTCTATTGCCACCCAAGGCAACCCACTAGATTTCCACATGCCACCCAAGGCACCCACTTAACCCCTCATGTCCCTCTACATGCTAATATGGTTAAGTGTTTCTTAATTAATCAATTAAGATTATGACCTCATAAAGACCTCTCATATTAGACCGTCTTTTATGACTGCTGGATATGCCGGTCGGTTCCGGGCAGACTTCTGTCATCAAAAGGGTCTAACCTCGTGTCTTTACTTTAATCACGTATTTAATTTATGACTAAGACCTCTCACGTTGGGCCAATCATTTGTAGCCGCTGGATGGCCGGCCGGTTCCGGGCAGACTTCCGCTACAAAAGGGTCCAACCTCGTGTCTTAGTTGATTAATTACACCTAATTAATCACCCCCATAATTAATTATCCCTAATTAATTACACATTTTTAAGAATATGGGTAGACCTAACTCAATAGGTAAATTCCCAATTCCATAGTGTGGGTAGACCTAACTTAATAGGTAAATTCCCAACTCCATAATGAGGGTAGACCTAACTTAATAGGTAAATTCCCAATTATGTCCATTCATTTTATGTTATGCTTAATCATAACAACTTTACACCTTTTTATAATCATGCATATTAACCCCATAGTTTCCCACGTAATTCGTTTACATAACATGTCATACATAGGGGCAACCATGCATATGTTATGCACATCATAAAAAGAGAAAAACTTGCATATGAACTTGCATAAAATTTGCATATGAACTTGCATAAAACTTGCATATGAACTTGCATAAAACTTGCATAAAACTTTCATATGAACTTGCATAAAACTTGCATATGAACTTGCATATCATGTCATATCACAAAGGCAAACTTGCATATGTTATGCATATCATAAAAAGAGACTAACTTGCACATGAATCATGTCATATCACAAAGGCAAACTCGCATATGTTATGCATATCATAAAAAGAGACTAACTTGCACATGAATCATGTCATATCACAAAGGCAAACTCGCATATGTTATGCATATCATAAAAAAGAGACTAACTTGCATATGATCTTACATATAAACTTGCACAAAACTTGCATATGAACTTACATGACACATCATATCATAAAAGAGGCAAGTTTACATAAGAACTTATAACATATGACAACCACAACTTGCATAATCCACATTTACATCCATAGCCTCCTAATATCCTATCCTAATTAGTTTAGCAATTACTTGCTAAAGGCATAGGAACTCACCAAAACCAAGATTAGCAAACTTATGAAGTAAAACTAGTTGCAATATTTGAAGGAGATGATGATTAGAGGTTGATTAACTTGCAACTTCCTTCATAAACTAGTGGAGGCTCCTCCTAAGTTTGATTTTGGCGGCATGATGCCATTATTTCTATTTTTAGTATGGATTAGGCTTGCATTAGGGTATATTTATAGGATTAGGGTGTGTTTTAGGCCATAGGATTAACCCTAGGCTAGATTAGGTCCGTCAGATTTAGGAAGTCTCTAGAACACAGCCCAGCCCTAGCTAGAAAACCAGATCTGGTGCAGCCAAGCCAACTGGCTCGACACCCTGTGTCGACAGGCAAGTCGACAGGGCAGTCGACTTCCCAGTCGACAGGCCTGTCGACATGGGTAGGGCGGGAAGTTTCCCGCCTGGCCCCCTGCTGGCTCCAATTTCGAAATCTGATTTTTAATTTTTAAATCTGTTTTTAACTTTGAATTTTCTGCAAACTTCATTGGGCCATAACTGGGCCATACGGACTCCGATTTACAAAATTTCGGACTCTATTCTGCGTATTTTTCTGAGACGAACGCAATGACTTAGCCCGTTTCCCCCAATTCTTACATTTGAGATTATTTATCCTGCAATTAGTGAATTTTAGCATTAACCGAAATTCGGGGTGTTACATTCTCCCCTCCTTAAAGGATTTCGTCCCCGAAATCTCTAAGCTAAGGAGAATGCATATCCTACCATCCAAACAACCATCTACTCAATCCATCAAATACGAGCATCCATTGTCCTTAAACAATTTCTAATGATGTATGAGCATATGCAAAAAGTGTGTGTATATGTTCCCTATCTAATGTATGAACATATGCAAACCATGATAGTGCCATGCATCCATTATGTATGCGAAAGAACCCTATCGACACATACAATATCTACATGAGTGCACAATCATTCACCAAAATGCATCATCCATATGATAACACAATCATTAGACATCCATAAATATAGCTTCCTACACACAATTTTGTGCAATATGCAATATGAAGTGATTGAGCCGATCTAGTGCCTAGAGTGTGTATATATGCATCCACGAGCAACCACTAGCAACCACTTGCATCCACATGCATCCATCAAACATAACATGTCTCAAACACATGTTTCAACCATAGGTTTACCCTATCTAAAGGTCAGAGGTACAAATGAGAGGACATACTAGAGATAAGATAAGTACCAGACAAACGATAAAAGAGAAGTTAAAAGACATACCCTCAAAAAGGAACGGGTACAATGAACGCATCTTCGCTTCCGTTTCCCAAGTTGCGTTGCTCTCGTCTTCTCCCCATTGTACTTTGACTAGTTGAACCTCTCGATTCCTCAATTTCCTAGTCTCTGACCCAAGGATGCGGGTAGGAGCTCGTCGAATAGTCGCATCACGCTCTACTTCCACTTCTTTAAGCAAGCTCGGCTCTACCACCTCTACGGTCTCATGTAAGCATTTCCTCAAATGGGACACATGGAATACATCATGTACCCCACTAAGTCTGTCGGGCAACTCCACTCTATATGTCATCCGTCCAATCCTTTCCTTAATAGGAAATGGCCCTACGAACCTTGGTGCTAACTTCCCAACAGATCCAAAGCGAACCACATTTCGTAACGGAGACACTTTGACAAAGACCATGTCCCCTACTTCAAATTCAAGATCCGTCCTTCTCTTGTCCGCATAAGATTTTTGCCTATCCTGCGCTGCTTTCATTCTCCTTCGAATCAAGTCAATCTTCTCAGAAGTCTCCCTAACCATATCAGGCCCAAGCAAGATCTTATCCGTAGATTCCCACCAACATGTAGGTGATCGACAAGGCCTTCCATAAAGAGCTTCGAAAGGAGCCATACCAATACTGGACTGAAAGCTGTTATTATATGCGAACTCCACTAATGGAAGATGCTCTTCCCATGTACCTCCAAAATCCAAGATACAAAGCCTTAAAAGGTCTTCTAGGACACGATTCACCCTCTCGGTCTGGCCGTCCGTCTGAGGATGATATGCGGTGCTCAGACATAATTGAGTCCCCACTGCTTCTTGCAAGCTTCTCCAGAACTCGCTAGTGAAGATAGGATCTCGATCACTCACTATGCTAGAGGGTACCCCATGCAATCGAACTATCTCTCGAAGATATACTGAAGCTAGCCATGGAGCAGTCCTCTTGCTCTTCACAGGTATGAAATGGGCGCTTTTAGTAAGTCTATCTACCACCACCCAAATTCCCGTATTACCCTTTCTTGATCTGGGTAACCCGTCAATAAAATCCATTGAGACGCTATCCCACTTCCATTGCGGAACTTCCAATGGGTGAAGCAACCCACCTGGTTTCTTTTGCTCCGCCTTTACTTGTTGGCAGACCAAGCATCGAGCGACATATTCGGCCACATCTTTCTTCATACCGGCCCAGAAGAAAACCCGCTTCATATCTTGGTACATCTTGTCCCCACCGGGATGAATGGTCATCCTAGAACGGTGTGCATCATCAAGAATAGCCTTCCTCAAACCCTCATCTTGCGGTACACAAAGTCTACCGTCTCTCCGCAAGCACCCCTTATCGTCTAGGGTGTACCTACTCAAATGGCTGGACGACTCCCCCCTTATGAGCTTCTCCACCAACTCAACCAACTGTGGGTCGTCCCTCTGTGCTTCTCCAATCCGCCCCAAAAGAGTAGGTCTGACCTCCAAGGATGCTAGCAAACCGGGTACATAGTCAATGGAAGGTCTGAAATCAAACATCGAGATAAATTCCAAGCTTCGTCGTTCCACGAACAATGGACTCAAGGACAACCTCTTTCTGCTCAAGGCGTCCGCCACCACATTACCCTTGCCAGGGGTATACGCTATCTCGAAATCATAGGATGCTAAGAACTCCATCCACCTTTGCTGTCTCAAATTCAAATCCTTCTGAGAAAACAAGTACTTCAATGATTTGTGGTCAGTGAACAATTCGAATCTCTCACCAAGAAGATAATGGCGCCAAATCTTAAGCGCGAAAACAATAGCGGCCAACTCTAAATCATGTGTAGGGTAATTTTTCTCATGCATTCTCAACTGCCTTCCACCATAGGCTATTACCCTTCCCTCTTGCATTAAGACTGCGCCTAGTCCTGTACCACAAGCATCGGTATAGACAACAAATGGCTTACTCCCATCTGGCAACACTAAAACTGGAGCAGTGGTTAAAGCTCTCTTTAACCGTCGGAACGCATCATCACAATCTACGTCCCATGTGAAAACAAGATTCTTCTTCGTTAAGCGGGTTAATGGGGCTGATATCTTCGCAATGTCTTTAATAAACTTCCTATAATAACCCGCCAAACCCAAGAAACTTCTCACTTCGGTAGCATTCTTCGGAACCTTCCAATCCTGAATTGATACTACCTTTGCGGGATCCACAGCTATTCCTTCCTTGGAGACCACGTGCCCCAAGAACCGCACTTCCTTCCTCCAGAAGTGACATTTAGAGAATTTCGCCTTAAGGCTATGTGCTCGAAGAGTCTTCAACACCTCCCCAAGATGTAGGGCATGCTCTTCTTCACTCTTAGAAAATACTAAGATATCATCCACAAAGACCACCACAAACTTATTAAGGAACTCCCTGAACACCCTACTCATCAAATCAACAAAGTATGCAGGGGCGTTCGTCAACCCAAATGGCATTACCAGCCACTCATAGAAACCATCCGGAGTTCTAAAGGCAGTCTTGTCTATGCTATCCTCAGCCACCCTCAACTGATGAAACCCCGTGGCTAAGTCCAATTGAGAAAATACTGAAGCGCCAACCAATTGATCGAAAAGATCATCAATCCTCGGCAATGGGTGTCTATTCTTCTTTGTGAGCTTGTTGAGTTCTCTATAGTCTACACAAAGCCTGAGGGACCCATCCGCCTTTGTAGCAAAAACTACTGGAGCACCCCACTCCGATATACTTCGTCTTATGAACCCCTTCTCAAGCAACTCCCCTACTTGCTTATGGAGTTCCCTCCTCTCACGAGGAGCCATGTGGCGCACTGGTAAAGATACGGGTTTAGCATTATCCACCAGATATATTCGGAAGTCAATCTCCCGCTTCGGAGGTAAGCCCTTCACCTCCTCAAACACATCCGAGTATTCCCGGACCACTCTAACAGATTGCAAACTTTCGACCGAAGCGTCAAGCGATTCAAGATAGCTTAGCATAACAGAATCCATGGGATTACAAGAGATCTCGAGAGTGTTACCCAAGCGGGTCATGAGCCTAACAACTCTCCTTTCGCAATCAAGAACGGCACTATTACTGGATAACCAGTCCATGCCCAAAATCAACCCATAGCCCGTGAAGCCCAACACAAAAGCATCACATCTAAACTCAATGCTAAGTATAGAAATCTTCAAACCCAAACATATCATGGACAAGTAAGTGGAGCCCCCCAATTGGGTTTGAAACAACCAAGGGATCATCTACCAGACTGGTGTCTAAGTGCAGTGACTCAACTAATGATGATGAGATAAACGAATGCGATGCGCCAGAATCAAACAATGTTCGGACAGGATGATCAAATAGAAAAACCAGACTTTCAACGGAAATAGTTCTACCTCTTTCCTGAATCGGTGGAACCGCGAGAGCCTGTACTTTCCCCCTAGCCTGACCCGGTGCCATAAGAGCTTGCACCTGTCCTCCTTAGGTAGATCCCGTCCTTTGCCCCTTCTTAGGGCAATCTTTCACTAGATGCCCTGCTTCGCCACAATGAAAGCAACCAGTCTTCTTCTTCTTTCTACAATCTTTGCTTGTGTGACCTGGTATCCCACAATTGAAGCACTTCTTCTTCCCCTTGCCACCGTTGCCTTTCCCACCTTTGTTTTGCTGTTGTTGCTGAGGTCTCTTTTGATCTCCCTTCTTCTCGGGTGCCTTATTAGCATTGGGACCCTTCTCTTCTTCATGCATGAGTGCCATGTCAACTAGCTTCTCAAAGGTGGCCCCCATAGGGATATGAGTCATAGCCAACCCATGCATCGGTTCATTCAAGCCTTTCACGAACCTCAAAGCCTTCTTCTCCGGTGTATTCACCATGTCTAGGCCAAACCTTGCCAATTGATTAAACTTGTTGACATATTCCTTCACTGAGAGATTTCCTTGCTTTAGAGTCAAGAACCTTTCCATATACAAGTTTTCCTCCGCCCTTGAGAGAAACTTTGCCACAAATCTTTGCCTAAAATCCGCCCAAGAGTCAACGGGGCGTTCTCCATTAGTGACCTCCCACCAGAATGAGGCCTCTCCCTTCATTAACCAAGCAGCTAACTTGACTTTCTTTCCTTCTTCCGTCTCGAAGATATTTATCAACTCTTCCACCTCCTTAAGCCAATCTCTAGCCTCCACAAAAGTTTCAGATCCTTGAAAAGGTTTTCCTCCCATAGCTTTGAATTACTTACAAGTCTTAGCAAAAGTATCCGTGCGAGGAGGTGGGGGAGGAGGAAGATCGGGTGCCACGGTTGGTGGAGGAACATTTGCTGGACCCGCAGTGGTGGCCCTAGCCTCCATCAATCTCCTATACCATACTGGTATCGTCACACCCTCCGGAAAGTTAAGATCCTCGGCCATGCTGAAACGAAAAAGGAAAGATTCAAAATGGAGAATTCGAAGGACAGAGATATGGCTATTGGGGATTATGCTTTTCTTTCAAAAACTTTTCTCTTTAAAGACATGTTTTTGAAAATATCTCTTCCAAAAATGTTTTAGAAAAATAGTTTTCTAAAAATTTTATCTGTTCCGGTAACCTGGCTCTGATACCACGTGTAACACCCCACACCCGCTATGGTCACTCTCTAAGGGAATGCCATAACATCGGTGGAGTATTTTGAGTGAATATAGAACAGAGTAATTACAGCAAGACAGATATAAGTAATACTTGAAAATTTAAAACATCATTTCACTTGCAGCGGAAAATAAAACATGTCTGGTTACATCACAAAACCATAATAGGAGTCAAGTACAAATATCCATCATGATAAATAAAAATACATAATCCCAATACATGAACTGATAGCCATAAAAGAAAAAGGGTAAGCTGAGCTCTACACCTAGGGTCCAAGCTCCAAGAGAGTAATAAAAGCAGCCTGATCAAAGCCCACTCGTGCTGGGCCCACTCTGAGAACCTGAGGGTTGGGAAAAAGATAAAAACAACGGGGTCAGACATAAGTCTGAGCGAGTCCTATAACTTTAACAATGTAATCATTAAAGTAATAAGGATATGATATAACTTGGTATGGTGTGACTGGGGATAAAGGACTACACTCAGTAGCCAATCAGACTTAGAATGAACTAAGATAATGATAAGGACGCATCCACCCACCCAAGGATAATTACTACACTGCACCACACCAGTCATTCCTACTTAAAGGTTGATCCCTCCCAAGGACTTAGAAAAAATTTCCCAGTAGTTTCGTATACCCCTAGCTGACTACATAGGTGCCGTCTGCCCCTATCTCCACTAGGTGTACCCACTACTCCCAAGTGATCGGCTCCCTACCGTAGATACCCGTGCCGGCCCCACAGTGGGGTGTATCGCTCCCCAAAGTGGCAACCCGATATAATTAACGGTGCACGGCTTATATCTACACGATGCAACAACGTCTTACCTACCAGCCCGGGTCCACACACGCATATGAAACCCGTTGGACTTGCGTTGCCACCGCTAACCCGTTTTGGCCTCTTATAGTCAAGCCCAGTACGCGTGTCCCGTCCTCGACATGGGTCGAGCCCAATAAGATACATATGGGTTACTGGTTGAAATGGGCCCCCACAAGCTACCCACCTAAGCTTGTCCCTTTTTCTAGTGCATCCCACTTAACCCTTTAATCATGTTTCCATTACATGTTCCACTTGGTTAAGTATTCTAATCGTATTTTCTATTGCCACCCAAGGCAACCCACTAGATTTCCACATGCCACCCAAGGCACCCACTTAACCCCTCATGTCCCTCTACATGCTAATATGGTTAAGTGTTTCTTAATTAATCAATTAAGATCATGACCTCATAAAGACCTCTCACATTAGACCGTCTTTTATGACTGCTGGATATGCCGGTCGGTTCCGGGCAGACTTCTGTCATCAAAAGGGTCTAACCTCGTGTCTTTACTTTAATCACGTATTTAATTTATGACTAAGACCTCTCACGTTGGGCCAATCATTTGTAGCCGCTGGATGGCCGGTCGGTTCCGGGCAGACTTCCGCTACAAAAGGGTCCAACCTCGTGTCTTAGTTGATTAATTACACCTAATTAATCACCCCCATAATTAATTATCCCTAATTAATTACACATTTTTAAGAATATGGGTAGACCTAACTCAATAGGTAAATTCCCAATTCCATAGTGTGGGTAGACCTAACTTAATAGGTAAATTCCCAACTCCATAATGTGGGTAGACCTAACTTAATAGGTAAATTCCAATTATGTCCATTCATTTTACGTTATGCTTAATCATAACAACTTTACACCTTTTTATAATCATGCATATTAACCCTATCGTTTCCCACGTAATTCGTTTACATAACATGTCATACATAGGGGCAACCTTGCATATGTTATGCACATCATAAAAAGAGAAAAACTTGCATATGAACTTGCATAAAACTTGCATATGAACTTGCATAAAACTTGCATATGAACTTGCATAAAACTTGCATAAAACTTGCATATGAACTTGCATAAAACTTGCATAAAACTTGCATATGAACTTGCATATCAACTTGCATATCATGTCATATCACAAAGGCAAACTTGCATATGTTATGCATATCATAAAAAGAGACTAACTTGCACATGAATCATGTCATATCACAAAGGCAAACTCGCATATGTTATGCATATCATAAAAAGAGACTAACTTGCACATGAATCATGTCATATCACAAAGGCAAACTCGCATATGTTATGCATATCATAAAAAAGAGACTAACTTGCATATGATCTTACATATAAACTTGCATAAAACTTGCATATGAACTTACATGACACATCATATCATAAAAGAGGCAAGTTTACATAAGAACTTATAACATATGACAACCACAACTTGCATAATCCACATTTACATCCATAGCCTCCTAATATCCTATCCTAATTAGTTTAGCAATTACTTGCTAAAGGCATAGGAACTCACCAAAACCAAGATTAGCAAACTTATGAAGTAAAACTAGTTGCAATATTTGAAGGAGATGATGATTAGAGGTTGATTAGCTTGCAACTTCCTTCATAAACTAGTGGAGGCTCCTCCTAAGTTTGATTTTGGCTGCATGATGCCATCATTTCTATTTTTAGTATGGATTAGGCTTGCATTAGGGTATATTTATAGGATTAGGGTGTGTTTTAGACCATAGGATTAACCCTAGGCTAGATTAGGTCCGTCAGATTTAGGAAGTCTCTAGAACACAGCCCAGCCCTAGCCAGAAAACCAGATCTGGTGCACCCAAGCCAACTGGCTCGACACCCTGTGTCGACAGGCAAGTCGACAGGGCAGTCGACTCCCCAGTCGACAGGCCTGTCGACAGCCCTGTCGACATGGGTAGGGCGGGAAGTTTCCCGCCTGGCCCCCTGCTGGCTCCAATTTCGAAATTTGATTTTTAATTTTTAAATCTGTTTTTAACTTTGAATTTTCTGCAAACTTCATTGGGCCATAACTGGGCCATACGGACTCCGATTTACAAAATTTCGGACTCTATTCTGCGTATTTTTCTGAGACGAACGCAATGACGCAGCCCGTTTCCCCCAATTCTCAAATTTGAGATTATTTATTCTGCAATTAGTGAATTTTAGCATTAACCGAAATTCGGGGTGTTACAGAAGCCGAAGAAGACGCAACTTGGGAAACCGAGGAGAAGATGCGTGGGCTTTATCCATTCCTTTTTGAGGGTACACTCTCAATCTCTTTTCTTTGTTAGCATATCTTTCTCTTTGCTATCCATGATTATCTAGTTTATCATGTTAATCTTGTCATGAGAACCTTAGGTAGAAACCCTTTGGATGAAACATGTGTTTGAAACATGTTATGCTTGATGGTTGCAAGTGGTTACTCATGGATGCAGTATACACGTTAGGCACTAGATCGGCTCACACACTCCTCATATTGCATATGCATGAGTGTTTATGCTTATTCATGGATGAAAATTTTTGTGTTATCACATGGATGTTGCATACGGATGTATGTTATGTGCACACATATAGATGTTATACATTATGTTAGGAATTGCATACATATGGATTCATTTCACTAACAATTTGCATTGATGATATTTGCATTAGGTAAGTACATATACACACACCTTTGCATATGTTCATACAACATTTAGAATCTTGTAAGGACAATGATTGCTCGTGGATGATGTTTTGAGTAGATGGATGTTGGATGGTAGGATACGTTCTTCCTAACTTGAAGATTTCGGGGACGAAATCCTTTAAGGAGGGGAGAATGTAACAACCCGTATTTTCAATAACATGTTATAACGTAAATCGGGGCAGAATTTTATTTATAAATCTGAATCAAGGGAAACGGGCTATGCCACTGCGTTCGTCTCGGAAAAATACGCGAAATAGAGTCCGAGTTTTCAAAAATCGGAGTCCGTATGACCCGATTAAGGCCCAACGAAGTTTTCAGAAAATTTCAAAGTAAAAACAGATTTCAAATTCAAGTTTGAAATTGGAAATTAGGCAGTTGGGCGCAGGCGGGAAATTTCCCGCCAGACCACCCATATCGACAGCCCTGTCGACTGGGCAATCGACATGGTTAGGCCCAAGTCGACAGCCCTGTCGACTTGGGTGTCGACTTGGTTCAGCCGGGCAGTTTTGCCTGGTGCACCATTTTGGGGTTTTGGTTAGGTTTTTGGGCCAGATTCGGTTTTAAGGGCTGAGATTGGAATTAGGGTTTAATCCTAAGGTTGAAACTAATCCTAATCTCTATAAATAAGACCCTAACCTAACCCTAAATCATCATTATTCATTCATACAACTAAACTATGGCAAAATCATTCCTCTCATGGCCTCCACTCTCTTCATAAAATTCCTAAATAAATTTCTATGAGAGATTTTCCATGCATACAAGTGTTTTCAAGCTTGTATGAGTGTCATTAGCTTGCATTCAAGTCAAGTTTCCATATTTGCATCATAAAGCAAGGGTTTTGATCATTTTTGCTCAAGGGTTTTTCTATTGGAGCTTGCATTTTGGGTTTATTTGATTGCATAAGGGCTTTGTCATATTTTTGTGTCTTCATAAGCATTGTAAGCCCTTTTCTACTTTCATATTTAAACTCTAAAGTTAATGAATGATGCAAGTTATGTTTGATCATTATGATATGCAAGGTTTATCATGTTATGTTATGCAAGTATGCCATGTTATGATATGCAAGTTTACCATGTTATGCTATGCAAGTTTGCCATGTTATGATATGCAAGTTTATCATGTTATGTTATGCAAGTATGCCATGTTATGATATGCAAGTTTACCATGTTATGCTATGCAAGTTTGCCATGTTATGATATGCAAGTTTATCATGTTATGTTATGCAAGTTTGCTACGTTATGATATGCAAGTTTGCCATATGATATGCAAGTTATGTTATGCAAGTTTGGGTTGATCATTTTGCTCATGTTATCATGTTATGCAAGCTTATCTTGGGTTTATGAACATAAAGCTTCAAGCTTTATGCTAAAGGTTGCATTTTGGCAACATGTAAGTTATCATATCCCTTATGATAACTTGCACGTGAGGCTAAATGTGAAAACCCGTAACTTCCCCGTAAAGGAAAGTGTCGGATAGTTCGAGAACAAGCCACAACAGAACGCATACAGAAGAACATTTCATTGTATATTACAACAATGCATCAGATTACAAGAATATACAGAGTAGAAAAGAATATTACACAGAAATATCAGAGATTTAAATTACATTTAAATACATAGCAGCGGAAAATAATACAATACACAACTAGAAGAAGATATACGGATACAAAGCTTTCCGGATATCGTTCCAGCTGTAAACCAGGATCCTGTGAATATAAATCTGCAAAACCAAAACTACTAGCTGCCCGTGTCAAAATAGGGGCACCCAGAGTTTAGGTTAAAACAATAAACTCCAGGTCAGTCATGTGACTGGTGTGAGAACTAAAACAGTTATTAATCTTTATTTTAAATCATTAGGTAAATCAAGGGACCACGCCGTATAACACGGAACGGGTTTCCTCCCAAGAATACCAGTGCATAAAACAACAGCGCAATGCTAAATAAAGAAAAATGAAGCTGTTATAAGACCCAGGTCCCATCACACAATGCAACGCAGTCGAGGATAGGGTTTTCCCTTATAACAGCCAAAGAATGCTTGATACGTTGAAAACAAATCGTTTGGTACTATAATAAGTGCATAGTGTATAAAACAACTTCAAATCATAAGTATCAATCATAGGCGGCATGAGCGCCCCATCCCACTATGTCACCATATATAGGTTTACATATAAAACCGCAAAGTCGCGTATTTGGAAATTGGATTTCCGTCTATGAACCGAGGCAAAAGATAGTCCTCAACCGATTCGAGACGCTCTAGCCCGTGTCTCAGGATCAGAGCTCGAGTGACCCTTGGAGCGACAGGGCCGGTCCACCGATGTGGATTAAAATGTCTGAACACTGCGTTTCCCCACCCTTTGGGGTGTCAATGAGCCAACAAATGACTCCATCGGTTCGAGAACGACCGATCAATCCGAGGCGCCTCGCAACAGCAACAACCACATAAGTCAAACTCGTCAGGGCGTGTAAAACCACTGACGCCACTTTTTAGCTAGAAGGAAACGCATGCCCTCCCTGAGGTCCGTCTCCCGTTTTTGGTTCATACCGGGTGTGAAACACGCGAGGTAAACGTTACACAAAGCTACGCCACAAAGGCCGTGCTTTGATCATCACCACAAGACTTTGCTTTTCAACAGAAGCCTTGATCATTTGCATCTTAGCATGCCACACAGGCAAACCATCCTATGCAACCGATATCAGTCACACAGAATGAAATCCGATGTCAGACACACAGTCCATTTACAAGTCCGTTCTGGGTCTGAACGAAACCGGAGGCACCTAGTACCCCGCATATCCATCGATCTCCAAGTACGTCTGGACGATCACTAACTGTTTCCATCTTCTTGGGTGTACAGCCCAATCAAGATCATCAGTAATTACCCAAACGACGTGAAGACCTCCGGTCTTCGACCATCGTCTTCATCTTCGACTTATCGTCGTATCAGTTATTCAGAATGGGATTAACCCGGTCTTTCCGAATAACTCGCGTATATTTTAAATAAGTGTTACACAAACACAACATACGCCTCATTCCAATTCATTAGTCACTAACCGTAAATTAATCAAGAGAATAATTCCCCAAATATTAACCCCGAAGGCCGAAACCAACATCAGATCAATATCCAGAAAACCATTCTGCTTGGCCAACCGACAGTTAGTTTCTAAATTTCACATTCATAGGGAAATGTTCCCATTAATTTTATCCAAGATAAATTTCTTGAATTTATTCTTCTTTTGAATTTCGATTCAACTAGTCGAGATTAACGAACCTTACCGAAGTAATCATTGGTTTTAATTTCCCAATCCCAACCTATTCATCCCATGAAGTAAAACTGGTTATACTTCATATCTAACACCACGGTGTTATCGGTAAATTCAATTACCATTTCACGTTCAAATCTAATTAAAGATTTAACTATCGCCTGGAGCAAAACTGGTGGTACTCCATTTTCGATCTTTTCAATCTAATTAAAGATTCATTAAAACTCCACTTAGTTTTAATCTGTGACTGGGTTAAAGAATCAGTGTCATTTAAAACACGGTTCACGATAAACCCAAAATCACATTTCATTAATGATCGGGTTAAAGAACGAGTGTTATTTAAAACACTGTCCACGATAAACCCAAAAATCAATATCGATTCAATTCCAATTAAATGTTATTTAATTGGTACACTTCATTAAATCTAAATAAAAAGATTTAATCTTTTCTCAACTGGGCTCAAGAACAGTGTTAGTGAAGACACCATTCACGACAAACCCAAATCACATTTGATATTAAATACAAGGCTCTGAATAGAAAATATCCCGGCTTATATTCAATATCAAATTCTACGATTAACAAATGTCGTATTGGAAATAACGATATAAATATATATCTTTCAAATTTCAATAACAACATCTGTATAATCACGAATTCCAACATCGAAATATTCCGAAGACAATTTCGATTCAAATCCACTCCAATGCAATCATTGGATATTTTGGTTATTTTCAAAACCCTTTTCGAATTCAATTTATTTATTTAAAAATAAATAGAATTATATTTCTAGTTCAAAACTAGTTCATTTCGATAAAAATCTATTTTTATCTTTTCAAATGTGGAGTTTTTCATCCCAATTCTTCCCAAATCATTTCTTATGATTTTACACAAATTATTACTATTTTTAATAATTTTATCAAGGCCCGTACAGTCGATTTCCAACAATGGCCATCGAACTGCACTTACAGCGACCTTTTTCGAATTTGATTTGGACGTATCTCCAAATCCAACCGTTAGATTTCTAATTTCTAATATTCGTTAGAAAGCTCTTTTCGATACGAACCCAACGGTTCCGGTTTTAGGAGAATCCGACGGTCGGATCTCCCGTAATGCCCGTTTGAAATCAATGGTCGAAATTCGCGAACTGCCGCGGCGCGGCACGTTCTATTCAGGCCATTATATTATATATATAATATATATAATATATATTTCGTCGATTTCTATTTAAAACGAATT
The DNA here is from genome assembly GCA_030737875.1 of Allium sativum. NCBI lineage: Eukaryota > Viridiplantae > Streptophyta > Magnoliopsida > Asparagales > Amaryllidaceae > Allium > Allium sativum. Next base: position 222,095,946 of record CM060920.1, read on the forward strand.
ATATGAATAGTTTTGAATTCGTTTCAAAAGCAATTTCAACTTCCATTTCAATTCAAATCAAAATTGAATTCTTCTTTATAAATTCGTTTTAAAATTCATTTCTATTCAATTCAAATTTCAATTCAATTTGAATTCATTTCAATTCACTTTCAATTCAATTTGAATTCGTTTTCAATTCAATTCATTCCGAAATCGTTTTCAATTCAATTCATTTCGAAATCGTTTTCAATTCATTTTGAATTCGTTTTCAATTCAATTCATTTCGAAATCGTTTTCAATTCAATTCATTTCGAAATCGTTTTCAATTCATTTTGAATTCGTTTTCAATCGATATAAATATCGTTCACGTCAAAATGGCGTCAATCTAATCAACACGGCTTCATAAATTTCTATTTTCAAAATAGTTGTTATTATCAAAATATTTCGTTCAACACATGACCAATCTCAATGAATGAGTACTGTCAACACATGAACTTTTATTTTATATCGATAAAGATGTAAATTTTAATATTAAAATATTTCGTTCAACACATGACCAATCTCAATGAATGAGTACTGTCAACACATGAACTTTTATTTTATAATATTCTTATTTTTCAAATTGGAATGAGGCCCAATCAATTACCATATAAAATTAATTATATGGATTTTCATACATTACACACATGTAATAGCATTGAAGAATAATCAACCATCAACCAAAGTGCACTACACTGTATAAGCATCAAATATAAATATCTAACGCTTATAACAGCCTGTCAATCGATCGATCGACATATTTAATCAATCAGGATGAGTGAACTTCAAATTTCATCCTAACACCCGTGTGGGGTTTCAAACAATCAAACACGTATTTTATTTGTGCAGTTGGGCGATGTGTAAAATTTATCGTCCCAATCAATGTCCTTCAAATAGGTGTACATAAACAAACCGTTCGGTTTATAAATGAATATTTATTTATTCGCATTCACGTTAAAAATTATATTTTTAACGATAAAACATTTTATTCCAACATATGAATTTCTATTCAATTCATTTACACAATAAAATGATATTTTTATTTTCTAACACATTTTAGAAAATTTCGGCGGCATAACGGCACGATACTAGAAACGGGACAAGGCCTAGCCTTATCCCCGGTCTAGTGAAGGCCCACGCCATTCACACATCAATCATATTCACCAAACAACCAAATTCAAATCAAATCATCAAAACTAATCTATACAACCAAAACAAACAAGTCCATGGTCTGTGGACAATTGTGTCGGGTGCTACTAAGCACCGTCTGCATCCTAGTATATATATATATAACTAGAAAAAGAAATTGAAAGGTGAGAAATTCTCACATATAGCTATCCTAGCTCCACGGCACTTCTAATGCAGAAAAATGGCCAATTTCCAGTCGATTAAAATCAACTGAAATGGTCAAAACGCGTTTTCCTTTGCCACGCTCACATATTGATCCGAAAAATTATGAAATTTAAAACCTAGCAATAATCTGACATCACGGGCCCAACAAAACTGGTTTCGTCGAAATCCGAGGTCGTTTGCAAAATTTCCATTTTTAAGGGCCTGAATTCCATAGCGACTATTCAGAATTTTCAACTGGACATATCTTTTGATCCCCGCTATGAAATTTCAATTATTCGGATTCGTTGGAAAGATATTCACAATTAGATCCTATTATTTTTGGTTTCACTAAAATCCGGATTGTTTTGCACCCGGTACATTCAATTGAAGTTTGAAATCGAATTATCGAACTACCGCGCCATTTTCAATTCTATTTATAAATATAAATAAATATTTATATTCTAACGACGACGCGTATATAATATATACGTTCAAATTATATTCAAAATAAATTTCTCGTCGATATTATTTAAAATATTTCATTTTAAATAATCAAAATTCGCTAAAATTGCCAAAATAAAAATTTTAAACTGGCCCAGATTTTCGGGTTGTTACAATCTCCCCCACTTAAAACTTTTCGTCCCCGAAAAGGAACAAAGTCGAAAGCGGTTTGATTATTCAACTCTACATTCGATCTGGCTTCCCTTCTCCAACTTTTCAGTTTCTGAGAATTTCCAAAATTTCAAAAATTTGGCTAACACCCTAAATTTTTGAAAAATTTCGCCATAACCTCCCCTGCACCGGGAGCATCGGGGAATTTCAAATAGCTTCCCCGGTCCTTCAGATCTCAAAAAGAAAAAGAAAAAGCCAAGCGGCTAGCCAATAGGCTCACAAAATCATCATCACCCAAACAAAACAGGAAATTATGTAGTAAACATGTACCTATTTGTCGGGCAAACAAATTTTATTCTTCGGCTCTAGCCTCCTTGCTATGACCTATTCAATGATATATATGTATATGCAAGCAGATGCGGCCAATTTTCAATATAATTCAATATTTGATCGAATTAGGCATAATGGTTCAAAATTATCAAACAATTAAACAAACAACACAAACTTCAATCAATTAGTGAATTATCATTTGAAATTCATAACTTTGATACATATACAAAAAATCTTATTTTTGATGCCAATTCACAACAAAGGGTTCTAGCTATATAAGATTTTGGGTTCTCACACCAGTCTAATGGAAATATATAGAAAATCACACCTTCGAAACTCGAATACCAATTCTGATGATGTCTAGACTATCATCAGAATCGTCTCCGGGCGACTAGAGTGTGACTCTATATCTATCCAGTATATTAAAACTTCGAATACACGCGGATCAGACGTATACGCAAAATCTATATATACTGGACTGTCCCACTCAATATAAATAGATAATCAAATACGAATAATTGATTTAAATTTTCAAAACAAAAATTGTTTTCACTTTTAAAAATATAATCTTCACACTCGTTCTAGGATACTACTGATCCCATCTCTAACGAGTCCTTCTCATTGGATATTGCTAATCCAATATCTGATGAATTCTTTCGTATGTTTCTAATGTGTCTTGTTCTCTAGCTTTGTAAACCAAAGCTCTGATACCAACTGTGAAAACCCGTAACTTCCCCGTAAAGGAAAGTGTCGGATAGTTCGAGAACAAGCCACAACAGAACGCATACAGAAGAACATTTCATTGTATATTACAACAATGCATCAGATTACAAGAATATACAGAGTAGAAAAGAATATTACACAGAAATATCAGAGATTTAAATTACATTTAAATACATAGCAGCGGAAAATAATACAATACACAACTAGAAGAAGATATACGGATACAAAGCTTTCCGGATATCGTTCCAGCTGTAAACCAGGATCCTGTGAATATAAATCTGCAAAACCAAAACTACTAGCTGCCCGTGTCAAAATAGGGGCACCCAGAGTTTAGGTTAAAACAATAAACTCCAGGTCAGTCATGTGACTGGTGTGAGAACTAAAACAGTTATTAATCTTTATTTTAAATCATTAGGTAAATCAAGGGACCACGCCGTATAACACGGAACGGGTTTCCTCCCAAGAATACCAGTGCATAAAACAACAGCGCAATGCTAAATAAAGAAAAATGAAGCTGTTATAAGACCCAGGTCCCATCACACAATGCAACGCAGTCGAGGATAGGGTTTTCCCTTATAACAGCCAAAGAATGCTTGATATGTTGAAAACAAATCGTTTGGTACTATAATAAGTGCATAGTGTATAAAACAACTTCAAATCATAAGTATCAATCATAGGCGGCATGAGCGCCCCATCCCACTATGTCACCATATATAGGTTTACATATAAAACCGCAAAGTCGCGTATTTGGAAATTGGATTTCCGTCTATGAACCGAGGCAAAAGATAGTCCTCAACCGATTCGAGACGCTCTAGCCCGTGTCTCAGGATCAGAGCTCGAGTGACCCTTGGAGCGACAGGGCCGGTCCACCGATGTGGATTAAAATGCCTGAACACTGCGTTTCCCCACCCTTTGGGGTGTCAATGAGCCAACAAATGACTCCATCGGTTCGAGAACGACCGATCAATCCGAGGCGCCTCGCAACAGCAACAACCACATAAGTCAAACTCGTCAGGGCGTGTAAAACCACTGACGCCACTTTTTAGCTAGAAGGAAACGCATGCCCTCCCTGAGGTCCGTCTCCCGTTTTTGGTTCATACCGGGTGTGAAACACGCGAGGTAAACGTTACACAAAGCTACGCCACAAAGGCCGTGCTTTGATCATCACCACAAGACTTTGCTTTTCAACAGAAGCCTTGATCATTTGCATCTTAGCATGCCACACAGGCAAACCATCCTATGCAACCGATATCAGTCACACAGAATGAAATCCGATGTCAGACACACAGTCCATTTACAAGTCCGTTCTGGGTCTGAACGAAACCGGAGGCACCTAGTACCCCGCATATCCATCGATCTCCAAGTACGTCTGGACGATCACTAACTGTTTCCATCTTCTTGGGTGTACAGCCCAATCAAGATCATCAGTAATTACCCAAACGACGTGAAGACCTCCGGTCTTCGACCATCGTCTTCATCTTCGACTTATCGTCGTATCAGTTATTCAGAATGGGATTAACCCGGTCTTTCCGAATAACTCGCGTATATTTTAAATAAGTGTTACACAAACACAACATACGCCTCATTCCAATTCATTAGTCACTAACCGTAAATTAATCAAGAGAATAATTCCCCAAATATTAACCCCGAAGGCCGAAACCAACATCAGATCAATATCCAGAAAACCATTCTGCTTGGCCAACCGACAGTTAGTTTCTAAATTTCACATTCATAGGGAAATGTTCCCATTAATTTTATCCAAGATAAATTTCTTGAATTTATTCTTCTTTTGAATTTCGATTCAACTAGTCGAGATTAACGAACCTTACCGAAGTAATCATTGGTTTTAATTTCCCAATCCTAACCTATTCATCCCATGAAGTAAAACTGGTTATACTTCATATCTAACACCACGGTGTTATCGGTAAATTCAATTACCATTTCACGTTCAAATCTAATTAAAGATTTAACTATCGCCTGGAGCAAAACTGGTGGTACTCCATTTTCGATCTTTTCAATCTAATTAAAGATTCATTAAAACTCCACTTAGTTTTAATCTGTGACTGGGTTAAAGAATCAGTGTCATTTAAAACACGGTTCACGATAAACCCAAAATCACATTTCATTAATGATCGGGTTAAAGAACGAGTGTTATTTAAAACACTGTCCACGATAAACCCAAAAATCAATATCGATTCAATTCCAATTAAATATTATTTAATTGGTACACTTCATTAAATCTAAATAAAAAGATTTAATCTTTTCTCAACTGGGCTCAAGAACAGTGTTAGTGAAGACACCATTCACGACAAACCCAAATCACATTTGATATTAAATACAAGGCTCTGAATAGAAAATATCCCGGCTTATATTCAATATCAAATTCTACGATTAACAAATGTCGTATTGGAAATAACGATATAAATATATATCTTTCAAATTTCAATAACAACATCTGTATAATCACGAATTCCAACATCGAAATATTCCGAAGACAATTTCGATTCAAATCCACTCCAATGCAATCATTGGATATTTTGGTTATTTTCAAAACCCTTTTCGAATTCAATTTATTTATTTAAAAATAAATAGAATTATATTTCTAGTTCAAAACTAGTTCATTTCGATAAAAATCTATTTTTATCTTTTCAAATGTGGAGTTTTTCATCCCAATTCTTCCCAAATCATTTCTTATGATTTTACACAAATTATTACTATTTTTAATAATTTTATCAAGGCCCGTACAGTCGATTTCCAACAATGGCCATCGAACTGCACTTACAACGACCTTTTTCGAATTTGATTTGGACGTATCTCCAAATCCAACCATTAGATTTCTAATTTCTAATATTCGTTAGAAAGCTCTTTTCGATACGAACCCAACGGTTCCGGTTTTAGGAGAATCCGACGGTCGGATCTCCCGTAATGCCCGTTTGAAATCAATGGTCGAAATTCGCGAACTGCCGCGGCGCGGCACGTTCTATTCAGGCCATTATATTATATATATAATATATATAATATATATTTCGTCGATTTCTATTTAAAACGAATTATATGAATAGTTTTGAATTCGTTTCAAAAGCAATTTCAACTTCCATTTCAATTCAAATCAAAATTGAATTCTTCTTTATAAATTCGTTTTAAAATTCATTTCTATTCAATTCAAATTTCAATTCAATTTGAATTCATTTCAATTCACTTTCAATTCAATTTGAATTCGTTTTCAATTCAATTCATTCCGAAATCGTTTTCAATTCAATTCATTTCGAAATCGTTTTCAATTCATTTTGAATTCGTTTTCAATTCAATTCATTTCGAAATCGTTTTCAATTCAATTCATTTCGAAATCGTTTTCAATTCATTTTGAATTCGTTTTCAATCGATATAAATATCGTTCACGTCAAAATGGCGTCAATCTAATCAACACGGCTTCATAAATTTCTATTTTCAAAATAGTTGTTATTATCAAAATATTTCGTTCAACACATGACCAATCTCAATGAATGAGTACTGTCAACACATGAACTTTTATTTTATATCGATAAAGATGTAAATTTTAATATTAAAATATTTCGTTCAACACATGACCAATCTCAATGAATGAGTACTGTCAACACATGAACTTTTATTTTATAATATTCTTATTTTTCAAATTGGAATGAGGCCCAATCAATTACCATATAAAATTAATTATATGGATTTTCATACATTACACACATGTAATAGCATTGAAGAATAATCAACCATCAACCAAAGTGCACTACACTGTATAAGCATCAAATATAAATATCTAACGCTTATAACAGCCTGTCAATCGATCGATCGACATATTTAATCAATCAGGATGAGTGAACTTCAAATTTCATCCTAACACCCGTGTGGGGTTTCAAACAATCAAACACGTATTTTATTTGTGCAGTTGGGCGATGTGTAAAATTTATCGTCCCAATCAATGTCCTTCAAATAGGTGTACATAAACAAACCGTTCGGTTTATAAATGAATATTTATTTATTCGCATTCACGTTAAAAATTATATTTTTAACGATAAAACATTTTATTCCAACATATGAATTTCTATTCAATTCATTTACACAATAAAATGATATTTTTATTTTCTAACACATTTTAGAAAATTTCGGCGGCATAACGGCACGATACTAGAAACGGGACAAGGCCTAGCCTTATCCCCGGTCTAGTGAAGGCCCACGCCATTCACACATCAATCATATTCACCAAACAACCAAATTCAAATCAAATCATCAAAACTAATCTATACAACCAAAACAAACAAGTCCATGGTCTGTGGACAATTGTGTCGGGTGCTACTAAGCACCGTCTGCATCCTAGTATATATATATAACTAGAAAAAGAAATTGAAAGGTGAGAAATTCTCACATATAGCTATCCTAGCTCCACGGCACTTCTAATGCAGAAAAATGGCCAATTTCCAGTCGATTAAAATCAACTGAAATGGTCAAAACGCGTTTTCCTTTGCCACGCTCACATATTGATTCGAAAAATTATGAAATTTAAAACCTAGCAATAATCTGACATCACGGGCCCAACAAAACTGGTTTCGTCGAAATCCGAGGTCGTTTGCAAAATTTCCATTTTTAAGGGCCTGAATTCCATAGCGACTATTCAGAATTTTCAACTGGACATATCTTTTGATCCCCGCTATGAAATTTCAATTATTCGGATTCGTTGGAAAGATATTCACAATTAGATCCTATTATTTTTGGTTTCACTAAAATCCGGATTGTTTTGCACCCGGTACATTCAATTGAAGTTTGAAATCGAATTATCGAACTACCGCGCCATTTTCAATTCTATTTATAAATATAAATAAATATTTATATTCTAACGACGACGCGTATATAATATATACGTTCAAATTATATTCAAAATAAATTTCTCGTCGATATTATTTAAAATAATCCATTTTAAATAATCAAAATTCGCTAAAATTGCCAAAATAAAAATTTTAAACTGGCCCAGATTTTCGGGTTGTTACACTAAATGCGAACTTATGGCCATTTCTACATGTCATTTATCACCATGTATCACCAGTATGCTAAGTTTGGTTTTATGCATGCTTTTGAGGCCTAATGCAAGTATATGAACATATGTACATTTCATATGCCACCATGTTAAACTTGTGGCTTCAACACCTTTATGTCATGATTATGCCAAGTTCCCTCTTTCTATCCTTTATGCGCTATTGCGATATGTAAGCGATGGGATTGCGTTTGGTGTTGGGTAAAACTTAAAAGACATAAAAACATAAGATTGGGAATTTACCTATTAAGTTAGGTCTACCCATTGGGAATTTACCTATTAAGTTAGGTCTACCCAAATGCTTGAAAACTTGTAATATGTTTTGGAAACATGATGGACATGACACTTAGAAAATATAAGTGTGACCAACTCGAGGTTGGGTTGAGTTTGTAGCGTAAAACTACCCGGAACCGACCGGCTTAACTAGTTGCTACAAACAATAGGACCCAATGTGAGAAGTTGGTCATGTTGTACCTTGAACCCGAGGTTAGACCAAGTTGTGGTGTAAAGTTACCCGGACCCGCCCGGCTTAACTAGTAACCACAACAAGGTCTAATGTGAGAGGTTAAGGCACATTAATTAATTAATGCCTCATGATTAGGGTTAAGTCATGGTCCACTTAATACTTAACCAATTTGGGCTTGGTAGATAAATCCGGGTTAAGTCGTGAACTCATCGTTACACTTAACCAAGTTAATCCATGATTAGCAAGAGGGTTAAACCGTACTTAACCCACTAGAAAATCCTAGCAATGGGGTTCCACTCCAGTATTAATCCCAAGTTTGTATCATTAAGACCCTAGGGACTAGGCTAGGGTGGGGGCACGATTACTGGACTTGAGGTAAGTGACCAAAACGACGGCAGAGTGGTACGCCGATGTAGTTCCGGACAGACTATGGTCGTGCACGTAGTCCGTATTTGGAGAAGTCAAGCATGGGTACCAGTAGATCTAGACTGTGCACTTATGTTTATGGTGTCCAGGGGTTGACACCCTAGGGCTTGATACACCCGACGGGAGACCCAACACAGTCTGACTACAATTATGTTTGGGCCGTATTGACACCAACACGTGACGAGTTAGGCTTAGGGAGCCGATCGATTAGACCGTTTGGTTGGACCTCGTATTAGGGTCACTTCATGTTATTGGACCTCGTATTAGGGTCACTTCATGTTATTGGGCCAAAGCTTGGGCCAAGGGATCAATACCTGTTTATTCAAGTCATGTTAGCTTGCTAGTACACCTGTGGTGCAAAAACCTTAAACCTGATTATGTGATGACACCTTTATCTACCTTGCTAGTTAATCATCATGCTAGTATGTTGTTATCCATATGTTCATCCCTGCTTCTCATGCCAGTTAACTTTATCAGTTTACATTGATTGTAGTAGGGCTTACTCAGTCTTTTTGACTGACCTGTTTTCTTTCGCCTCTTTTCTTCCGTTCCCCCCCAGGTTCTCAGGGTGGGAATATTGGAGCTTAGCTTGGATTTCTGATCGCTTGCTTGTGGGATTTTAGCTCATGTACGGTCTTGACATGAAGCTAGCTATGGTTATCACTTATTTTGGGGATAGTACTTATGTATTTCAGTTTCTCAGTGATGTTTTTATCTAGACTTGTGTATTTGGAAAGTTGACATTATGTTGTACCAGACTTGTTTTGAAATAGTTTGAAATCTTCCGCTGTTTTACTTATCTTATTTACTCTGTTTATATATATACATATGTTCTTGTTCTGCCTTGATATATCATTATGCATGTTTACCTGATTCAAACGCCCCTCCAAAGTCAGAGTGCTTGCAAGAGCCACCCTGGCGGAGGTGGGGTGTTACATGCAGTATTATTAGCGGATGACCTTAGACGCCCCACGCTATTATAGTGGATGACCTACTATACCGCGATATCTTGCCTCGATGCAGGATGGGTATTATTTATGGGCTAACGTCTGTGCATGTAGGAAACAGGTTGGAGGGATCCAACTGGATTCCTCAAAAATATTATTATTTGTTTGTTTTTCATATATATTATCAAATATGATGTGTTGTAAAACCTGTCGGTTATAATTGGTTGTTTTGGGTGTTTAAAAAATCATTGGGCCTAAATTATGATTTATTTTGAAATAAAAAGGGGAAATCTATTTTTCTAAAGATAGAATTTGAATTTTGAATGGATTGAGAAATATTAACTTGTTTGAATAACAAGAACAAGTAAAGAAATTTATAAACGATGTTTATAAATTAAAGAATGCGTGAATTAAAGAAATTTATAAACGTTGTTTATAAATTAAATAATACAGGACATTGAAGTAAATTTATAAACAGTGTTTATAAATAAAATGAAATGATTTTCATGGGATAACCAGGGAGTTGAAATGAATTTATAAACAATGTTTATAATTGGAAATGAAAAACAAATTAACATTGGATAATTTGAATATTTAAATTCAAATGTGAATTTAAAGATAGAAATGGGGAAATCGTTTTAAAGAAATAAACGATGGAATTTATTCTGATGTTCTGAATATAAATTGAACTAAAATAAACCCGTAAGGATTTATGATTTGAATTCGATTAATTCGAATTTATTTTAATAGAAGTTAAATTGATTATGAAAATAAATTATGTGTTATATATATAGGTTATTATAAATAGAAATTTCCAAAATAAGATTTTGGTTGTAAATAGATTTCTAAATAGAACTTGTTTAAATATATAAGACAAGGAAATTTATAAACGATGTTTATAAATATGATGAATTAATTATCAAGAGATAATTTGAAATATTAAATTCAAATATGAATTTAAAAGTATAAATTGAAATCATTTCGAAAAAGAGATGATAGTTTTTATTCCGAAATTCGGAATATAAAAAGGGTTGGGTTTCAAATAGGTATTTGAAAGGAAGGCTTGTTTTAATTTTCAAACAAGAAAATTAGTTTATAAACAATGCTTATAAAAATAGGGAAATAAATTATCATTGGATAATTTAGAAGTTTAAATTCAAGAAAGAATTTAAAAAGTTAAATTGGAAAATGTGTTGAAAATAGAATAATTGATTATATTCCGGGATTTAGAATATAAACTGAATTGAGGAAATCCAAAGGAGTTATAATTATAATTTGATTATATCGAATTTTATAATTTATTTATAAAAGGAATTGGAATTTAAAATAACAAATCGAGTATAAATAAATTTATAACCGAGTAAGGAAAAATCATCGATTATAGATAATCAGAATTTTTGAGTTGAATTGGGAAAATTGGTTTGATATATAGTAAAAATATATTAGAATGGAGTTGAGTTTATTTTGAACGAAGTTTAAAACTTGATATACATAAATAAAATTAAAACGAACTCGCCGCAGCGTGGTAGTTCGTAAATTGGCATTTCGAACTTCAATTGAGTATATGGAACTCAATTTAAGTCGAAATTCTTTGGAATAAGAATTGTCAGGACCGATTGAATAATAGTTTTCTAATGGAAGAGAAAAATCTAGATTTCGTCGAATAGATTTTGAGTTATGTCAAAATCAAATTTTCAGAAAAGCAGCACCAGAACCATTATAAAGCCATAATGGTTTAATTAAATAAATAAAAGGATTTTAAGGAAATAAAATCCGAATTGCAATCAGAGAAATCCAGACTGGAGATATAAAATAAATATGAACTCTAGTGAAGTAAGTGAAATGATTTTTGAAACAAAATCAGATTGTTAGTTATTAAGTAGATTTAACTATTTTGAAGAATAAATAGCCAATCGAGATTTGAATCGAAATTGGTCGTTGGATAAGTGAAAGAGATTTGACAATTTTTATTCGAAATCGAATATGTAACTCGAGTTGAAAATGGAATTAGATTGGGTTCATGAGTAAATTAAAATATATTTGAATGTGATATGTTCAAGTAAGAAGTGAAACAGGAAAATATAACTAATTAGATAATAAATCAGCGAATTGGGTTAAGACGAATGGATTGAGTTGAAACCAAATGGAAATATTTGGATATGTGTTAGACAGGTATGCGGTGAAGTGTAGGAAGATTATAATTTAAGTGCTTGACAAAAAAGTACACGTTTAAATTCCATATGAGATTTTATGCGCCAAATCGGCAAGCCACATGGCTTTTTGATTTTCTTTTTGAATGGAAAGGACCTAGGGAGGCGAGTTGAGGTTTGAACTATCGACCGGTACAAAGGAGGTTATGGCGAAATTTTCCGGAAATTTAAGGAGTTAGAATATTTTTAAGATAATTTGATAATTAGAAATCTATATATCAATATATATAGAATCCGGTAAGGAAACGAACTTAAAAATAGAATATTATAAACAAAAAGGAAATCAAAAATGTGGTAATAGAAAGAGAAATATTTATACATGTTTTAAAAATGAACAAGTGGTTTTCATGGTGTTGATGATTTGAGATAAGTGGTCTTGTTTGTTTTGAAGTTAAAAATGTTATTCAGTCAAGGTCTGAGAGGTAATTATACCCCAACTTGATTTATTTCATTACTAACTGATAAACAACAAGATTCAGTCTCAAAGAGAGATGTTCAAAGAGTTTAGTTGAATGCAGTATTTTTGGTTATTGTAACGATGTTTTATACAACATTCGTTTTAACCCAAGGAAGTAGAATTTTGGAAAATAATAATAAATATTTCCTAAGTATGGAAAACAAACGAGTCGAGAAGAGAGGTAAGCAATTGGAATGTTTTCCAATTATAAATAGAATATATTTTCTTAGTATAGAAAATAAAAGAAGACGATATATGGAAATGTTTTCCAAATTGCATAAGAGCCCAAGATGATTATTGAAAATATCATATTAACAAATATGGATAAGGAAATGGAGAAGTGTTTTATTTAACTAAATACTAATTAAAAGGCCCAGTGATTTATTTGGTGCTTTAAATGAATGTTTGTTTTTCTTCGATAGTTATATAACTGACTATCGAAGTGTTTGCCAATATCGTTGTCAATATGAAGAGACCGGTTGGATTATTATCCAAGAACCACTCCGTATTGGCAGTAGCGTTGCGAATCAGATTATATGAAGATAATCGAAGACAGAGTAAAGTGCAAGGACTTTTTCTATTAATAGAAATTGTGCCTTCGGTTTCGTTCAATCCCAGAACGAACGTATATGGACGAATGTCTGACAGAGTATTTCCAATGATGGAATATGTTGGTTTATGTAATTATATATGGTGGTGGAGAATTTATTCTCTTAGCATAATATCTAGTATATATATGTGCAAATCAATTGGTGATTAACGGCTCTGACAATGTGGCATTCAAAGTGACCGTGCTATCAATGAATGATAAGAAATCATAGCCTCATGCCTCAACAACTGGGAATTAACAAAATCCGGGCAGGCAACATGGCTATGTAGGTCGCTCCCACTAGGGTGTATAATCACATATCTAGAGATATTCCATTTGCTTTTTTAATCTATCGATGCTGTCCCTTTTCGGGAAGCGGTTGCTGATCCCAACCGTTGGTGATATACATTCGATACACTCAAGCGAAATGTGTGGTCGGTTATGTGTGGGCCGGGTTGCAAGATGTTCTTGTTGAACCCTAGTGTAACCCCTCTAGATTACAATGATCGGAAGGTGGTTCCATACCTTTTCATGTTGGAAATCCAATCTCCAATAAGCGCCCTACGGTTTTTGGTTTTATAATATATATGGACCATGAGACGCAAGCGTTCCGCTAAATTCTATTTATTTGATGTTGACATTATTATAATATCACTGGATTCGATATCAAAAATATTTTGGGTTATCGTAAGGTAAAAACCATCCGTGTTTATATGTGGATCGGTCTTACGATTATCTTTTCTTTCGAAAGGATTTTTAAAGTTAAATAAATGATTGGAGTTTACTCACACCAGTCCCATGACTGACCCAGAGTTTATTTTGTTTTTTGTTTTCCCTAAACTCTTGGGTGCCCAAATTTGTATTGGCAGTCAAGTAGTCGGGATTTTTCAGATTCACTTGGAAGAGCTAGAAGAAGGAGGCTTCAACAATTAGCTATAGACTATCATATTTCCGCTGTGTACTATGTTGTATCTGGAAAATGGTGTTTAGAAACGTTCCAGGAATAACTGTTGTGCTCTGAAAATGGTATGTATATATAGTTACTGATTTGTATTTCAAAAGTTATTTTATTTAATAAATTTTATTCGTTCCGCTGTGAGATTTGTATTCTTCGTTTTTCTTCTATTCTAACTTTTCTTTCTTTCTATTCGTCATCCTCTAACTTCTTTCTACTAATGATTCGTATTTCTGTGTCATTTGGGTTGGACATGTGGTGTTATCAGTCAACTCAAAGGGTACGGAAAATCGGGCCATTACAGGATCCAAACTCCGCTATGATCCCCATCTCCAAGCTGGACCTGCAACTCTACTAGACTAACTGGCCAGTTGGAGGAGCCATTAAAGTTGTAGACAGTGGCATGGCATAGATTTATGTCTTTGGCCTCAAGTCTCATTTGGTCGTAAGCAGACTTAAAGATGATGTTAACATAGCTCCCTGAGTTAATGAGGACCCTAAGGACATAAGTCGAACTTATGTACATAGAAATAACAAGAGGTTTTATGGTTGGAATGTCGATTCTGGTAGCATCCCTCTTGTAGATGTCATCATGCATAGTCTTTTGAAGCTTGACCGAGACAAAATCGTCCTAGGAAGCATGCTTGATTAAGTTGGCGTACTTCACATGTCCGAAGCTTTCATTTGCAGGGTGAGGTCCGCCGCAAATAGTGTTAATCACGATAACCCCATGAGGAGGTCTCGGATTGGAGGGCTCAGAGGATGCTTGAGCTTGAGGAAGTGTGGGTGTTGAAGGTCCCGTGGCTACTTCTTAGGGAGCAGGTTTTGGGACATACTGCTCTAGACGTTTCTCCCAGATGAGTTTTTCAACGACATCCTTGCAATGACGATAGTTGTTAACACCAAATTTCCTTTCGACCTAATATGACGAAACGAAAGCTCCAAAGCCGAAAGTGCAAGGGGTTTCGGACAGCGAAACCAGGATCATGAAAGAAAGAGAAAAACTAAGGTGTTCCCTAAAGCAAGGTCCGAAGAGCCGACAACAAAACCATAGGGTAGGGCAGAAAAAGCACCAAATACAACAACAGACGAGGCCAAAAGCATTAAGCCGAAAGATGATACTGGCAGCAAGAAAGATATAGATTACAACCAAGCATCAGTATTTGGTGACGTTTAGGTAATAAAGCGAGAACCACAATCATTGTGGAAAGACCTGAGTAAATAAAGGCCGACAGCAAAAGAGGACAGGAAAAGACGAAGTCTAGAACCGATACGAAAGAAGAAGACATCGGCAGCGTAATGTCGACACTAAAGGGGACACATAGTGGCAACTCCGGAAGCATTCCACGTGATATCGGAAGTTAGCAATAAGGCGTTACCAATGGCATATGATCCGAAACCTAAATAGAGGGAGGTAAGAGGCTATTGATTCCAGCATCAAGAAGTAGCTTCAACGTCACCGAAAGGCATTCCGAAAGAATACCTTTAATAGCTAAAGAAAGGGGCTAGAAATATGGCAAAAAGAAGCTATCGGTACCAATAGTCTTGATATAGATACCAGTGGAGAAGACCTACACCTTATGGAACAAGCATTGAGGGAAGAATAGGGTGGCAGAAGATAATAGTGATTAAAGTTAAAGACATATACACAGAAAGATGAAGGCAACTAAGCTAATATCGACAACAAATTACATTTGACACCAATATCAAAGCCATCTCAGTTTAGCAACGAAGGACAAGCATGGAAAAAGGAACACAAGAAGGCACCAACAAAGATATTCAATAAAGAGAAAGGTGGCTGAAACTATTCTGTCGGAACCAGAAGTCACAAAGGCAACTGAAACCTTGTTTCTGCATCCGAAAGTAGCTTTTACCGACTTCACATTAGAAGGGGGCCACTTTTCCTATAAATAAGACACCAAGGGTCTCATTTTTGGGACCTTTTCCTCATTCCTCAATCCTGCTCTCATTTCTAAGGGAGATAACCCTAATTTGTAAATCAATTTGGGATTTCTATGTAACCTCCTCTATGGATATAATCATCAGAACCCTTAAAGTGAATGTAGGTTCAATCCGAACCAAACCACTATAAATTGTTGTGTTCTTTACTATTTTTCTTATTATATGACATATTGTTGTGTTATGCTATTTAATGCTTCTCAATCCAACCCCATTCAATGAACACCTGGTAATCTTATGCTTTCTTCACAACAAAAGCCTTCAATTCCCTTAGCCTTAAATCCTTAAGATACCCTTCTGCAAGCCATTTAGCTTCTTTACTTGTGTTGTGCTTAGGGAACCCTTATCCCAAGGTAATTGTTAGTTGTTTAGTCTCGCAAATGTTATACTTACACTTAAGGGAGGAGTAACTAATCTTCGGGCTAAAGACCTTGATATATAGGAAACAATGAACTAACTCAAGCTTGTGGGAACTAAATAATCCCATTCTATCCTTAGGTCTACTTCCATAGACCTATCTCCGGTGTTAACGAAAAATATCTTTTAACATTTTAGCGCTAGAAGGAGGGCTTGAACCTCCGACCCCATTCCTACCTTAAACCTTTTGGATAACTTACCGCATTTCTAACTGTGTTGTTCCATCCTGGGTTGGACTAAGCTTTGAAGAAGCAAGATTATAGATAGAGTCTCAGTAAAGAGATTATGTGTAATAACCCGGAATTTCTGAACCAATTTAAATTTTTTATTTTAGCTATTTCAATGTATTTTGAATGTTAAAAATGGTTTATTTTAAATAATAACGACTAAAAATTTATTTAAATCTAAGTTAGAATATATATATTTAATTTAATTATAAATAGAGCTTGAAGTGGCACGGTAGTTTGAAATTCAATTTTAAATTTCAGTTGAATGTACAGAATTCAAAATAAATCGGATTTTAGTAAAACAAGAAATATTTGAATCTGTTTTATTATATCTTTCTAATGGATATGAAAAATTCAGATTTCATAGTATAAATTGAAAGTTATGTCCAGTTTAAAATTTAGAATAGTCATTATGGAATATATATATATATATGTACATACATATATATATATATTAATATAATATATAGCCCTTAAAAATAGTCATTTTGCAAATGACCTCCGTTTTCGATGAAACCACTTTTGTTGGATGTGGAATGTCAAATTATTGATAGGTTTCAAATTTCATAATTTTTGGAATTAATATGTGAGCGTGGTAAATGTAGACGTGTTTTTGTCAGTTTCAGTTTGAATTTAATCGACTGGAAAAAAGCCATTTTTCAAATGGCCTCCTAATTCGATGAAATTAGTTTTGTTAGGACCGTATCGTCAATACATTGTTAGATTTATTTTTCTGTAATTTTTGGAGTCAGTATGTAGCCCCGGTAAATTAAAATGTGTGTTCAAATTCAATTTTGATTGATTTATATTTTAATTTTGATAAAAGCCAGTTGAAACAATCGAATTAGCTTATGAAACATATCCCATTATGTCTGGAATGGGGGTATTTAGCTAGGTGCGACAGTCATTGGGTTTCATTTGGAGATCATACGCGAAATGTCACATTTAAACAAAAATGGAATAAATATTTTGAAAGGCATTTTAATCTTTATTCACAACAACAAATTACACATATACATTACTGTAACACCCCACGTCCATTAATGTCACTCACGAAGGGAATGAATTAACTTCCATGGAGGTTATAAGTGAATATAGAAAAGAAAAATTACAACAAGACAGATAGTAAATAGTACTTGGAAATCTAAAACTTCATTTTGTTGCAGCGGAAATTAAACATGTTTGTTACATCATAAAACCATAGATCATAACCAAGTACAATATCCATCTTCATAAAAACAAAATACATAATCCCATTACATAAATAGCCATTAAAAAGATAACAAGCTGGACTTTACTTCAACGGTCCAAGCTTTCCAAAGAGAGATGAAGCAATTCAATCAAAATCCACTAGAGCTGGGCCCAACCTGAGGACCTGGAGAGGAAAAATGATAGAAATAGAGGGGGTCAGACATAAAGTCTGGCGAGTATGATAATTCTAACAATACTATTATCAAAATAACTAGACTAAGGCATAAACTGGAAGATAAGTAAATGTCTATGAACTCTTAGGAAGATAAAGATAGCGTTTAAGATAACGTTAAAGATAACGGTAAAGGAACACCTAATTGCTAACGAATGATTACTACACTGCACCGCACATTACTACACTGCACCACACCAGTCACCCTATTGTTTGATCCCACTTGCTTCACACAGAAACTTTATAAATAGCCTTACGTACCCCTAGCTGACTACATAGGTGCCGTCTGCCCCTATCTCCACTAGGTGTACCCCACTACCCACTTTCGATCGGCTCCCTACTCGTAGATACCCGTGCTGGCCCCATAGTGGGGTGTATCACTCCCCTAAAGTGGCAACCCGATACAACTTGAGAATGCACGGCTTATACCTACACGATGCAACAGCGTCTTACCTACCGCCCGGGTCCACACACGCATATGAAACCCGTTGGACTTGCGTTGCCACCGCTCCCCGTTTTGGCCTCTTACAGTCAAACCCAGCATGCGTGTCCCGTCCTCGACTTGGGTCGAGCCCACAAAGATACGTTTGGGATACTGGTCGAAATGGGCCCCCACAAGCTACCCACCTAAGCTTGTCACTAGTATATCCTACTTAACCCTCTTAGTCATGTTCATTTACATGTGTGTTTGGTTAAGTCTTACTAATCGTATTTCACATGCCACTAAGGGCACCCCCAAGATTCCTCATGCCACCCAAGGCACCTACTTAACCCCCATGTCTCACCTTACATGTTTATCTGGTTAAGTATTTCTTAATTCATTCAGGCCATAACCTCATAAAGACCTCTCACATTAGACTGACATTTATGGCAGTTGGATTTGCCGGGCGGGTCCGGGCAGGTTTACGTCACAAACGAGTCCAACCTCGTGTCCTAAGCATTGATTAAAACTTAAAATCTTTTACCCCAGTTTTAATAATTCCCTATTCAAATTATTAATTAAGTCAACTTTTAATGATGTCCATAATTGACTCAATTATGGCCATCCACTTATGGCATGCAAAATCATATCAATTGCACCCCAACTTTTTAATATTAAATCCTTAATATAACCCCTAACCCACGTTTATACGTTCGCTTATTCAACGCATAATATAGGCTAGACTTGTATAGTCTAACACCTAGCACAAAGATAAATTATCACAACATATAGACAATTAAAATAAATCTAATCATAATAGGGGTGAAACTTGCATAAACTACACATGTTAAGGATCAAAAGGTGTCAACTTGTTAAATGTCTCAATTTACATGATATGATCATAACCCAAATCTATACATAAACTTGCATATGGGGTTTTTAGGCAACATAATGATGGGGTGAACTAGCATAGGATATCACATATGTCATAGCATAATTCTAGATGTCATAATAGATGTCTTGGAATATGTTCATAACTTTTCTAATCAATCTAACTTGCATATGTGACTTGTCATATAGATCAACATAACCCAAACATGATGATTTAATTAATATGAACTAACTAGCATAGATGGTAACATCATGGCCTTTTTAACATGTATGATTCATCACAACTTAGCATAGAAACTTTCAACATACATAACATCATCATAGCATGATTTACAACATATAAGATATCGTCATCACATAACATTGGATTTACAATATACATGATAGCAAAAGGGGTTTACAACAACATATATGATAATTCACATCATCTACTCATAATCCATTCATAACTCAACCTAATTAAAATGATAATAATCTTGTTAAGATCATCATACTCACAATTTAGAGAAGAAAAGAGAGAGTTTTGCTTTGCTTTAGGGTTGAGAGAATTAGAATTAAATTTGCTTTTCTTCTTTCTTAGTTGGCGGCGGCTCCATTGATTTCCATGGCGACGGTAACTATTCTATTTTAATTAGGTTTAGGGTTAGCATTAGGATGTATTTATAGGTGTAGGAAGTTATTTTGGACCATTAGATTAACCCTGAACCATGAGAACCAATCAAATGCAAAATCTGCATTTGAGCGAATCGGCCCACGGGTTGACAGCCAAACACCCTGGATTAACCCCTAGTCGACCCAGCAGGGCTCGGGTCGACCTCAAAAATGGGCCGGTTCGGTTATTTCCCCTCCCAATTCGCTGTTTTGAACTTTTTCACATATTTATTTATTTAATATTTAATTTATATATATATATCAATATATATATATATATTTCTTTGCGCAACCCATTTCACTTAATTCTTTTCTAAAAATTAAGTATACTTTAATTTGTGAATTTTAATGTTATAAAATTACGGGGTGTTACAATTACAATCAGCTATATAAGGTTAGCATTGAGGAAAAATGAGCTATGATCAATACAACGTAAATGAAAAAACCTTATTGCTAACCTGAAATTAGACAACATACATCAAAACTAACCCAAGTACAAATTACAAAACATTGCTCAAAAAACAAGAGCTCCAATAGCAATCTCCATAGATAAAGAAAGAATGAGCCAAATCTGAACATGATTAAAATCACCATAACTGAATTGCAAATCACTAACCCCTAATCATGCAGTCTTTTTCAGTATTGCACTAGTTAAAACTGAAAACATTGCATCAGAACTCAATCTGTAGAAGAAAAGATTCTTCGATTTCTTTCAGACCAAATTTCCAGTAGAAAAATCTTCAGAACTTTTAAAAGAATTCATCCTACTTTCGATTTCCATCTAGGAGCTTTAAACAAGTTGAACCACTCTTTTCTACTATTGCTTGAAGGTTGGTGCAACTTTCCAAAGTCCAGAACTGTCTTCTATAACTGTTGCACATAACATCACTCAAAAAACAAATGTGTGTTACATTCAATATCAGCTCGACAGAGAACACATATATCATCAGTGGTAATTCCTAATTTAAACAACTTATCTTTGGTGTTTCAAGCAATTGACGTCACCTTCCAAAGCAAGAGATTTTGCTTTGCATTACTCATCAAATTCCACACTCTTTTATACCAAGGAAAGATTTCTTTATCACCATTTAAAAGATCATATACTAGCCTGATGGAGTGAGTCTTACCCATCCAAGTAATACTAGCATTTCCAGTTTTAAAATTATTAGAAATTTCATTCCAAAGCCTTCTTAACACTACAGAACTACTATGCGACAAAATGAGTTCACCTTCATGTATCAGATCATTAACTTTAGCAGATTCTGATATGCCACAATTCCTTCTCAAATTATATTCTACCACATCATGTAAAATTAAACCCTTACCTGCCCAAGGTAAATGCCAAAATGAACCAGTCATATGATTAGCAGAGCATTGGATAAATGGTAGAAAAGTGCTTCTTAGTTTCAGGATTTGCCTCCAGCTCCAACTACAAAAATTTGGGATTTGCATTGTCCAGAAATTCTTTTTACCTATCAGATTACTCTTCACAAATTTGGACCACAAACAATTCTCATCAGCGAAAATCTTATCAATATATAAAGAAGTGGCTGCCTTATTCCATTGAAAAAGATTGATAATTCCTAATACTCCATATTTCTTATCTTCACATAAAAAATGGAATAAATATTATTATTTAAAAAAGCATAAATATACCCTTTCTTTGGTCAAACCCCAGTCAATTCACGTTCACACTCAAAAATTCCTGAAGCCGCTCCCAATTTGTTTCAATGAACGAAATCGCCCCATGTTTTTTCCTTATGATCTCCAAATCCGCCAAGCTTCATCAGAAAAGTTCTGCTATTGAATCACTCAGCTCGATGAGTTATCTCGTCTCAACGGTGGATATCTGTTTTGGTTCGACGGAGAGGACGGAATTGGCTTCTTCAGGCGCGACTTTCGTAAGCTTCAAGGAGGCGAAGGGCTTAACCAGGTGCTGCGAAATTTAGGGGGAGGATAGAGGAGGCTCAGATGCATTTTTGGGTGATGATCGATGATCTCCTGATGGTGGCGTTTGCGTGTGCTCAGGCGATGGTTGAGAGCGAGATTTTTTGTGCATCACCTGGTGATAGAGCGGTAAGAAAGGTTAAAAAATATAATTTAGTTAATTATAAAATTAAGTATATTAATTATGTGATTAAAATTTAAACTGCTATAACATTGGCAAACAGAAACAGAATTAAACGATTTCAGTCGCGTTGGAATCGTCTCAACGGGAACTTCGCTATGGAACCGACTAGAAGCAATTTGGAGCAAACTAGATTTGAGGCGATTTTAAATGAAAACAGAACAATTCAGAAATAAAGAACGACGGAGTGGAACCCAATGTGAGAACTTCTCACTATAATTTTTGTACGGTTATTTATTTTATAACTGCATATATAAACTGCCAGTATTGATTTTTTATCAGTTTTTAATTATCACAAATGTTGTACGGTGCCTGTTAGCTCACATTCACTGCTGTTTGAAAACCATGGATGATTAAATGGACTGTATTGTGTTGTGATTATGGTGTAAAATGGAGTAAATAATATATATATATATATGCGTTATGAAAAATATTTATGCAATGTATAAAATATATATATGCGATGTAAAAAATATATATGTTGTATAAAATATATATGCATAGTATAAAATTGTCATGCAATGGAATATTCAATTTCGATTTAAAATTGAAATGGAAGTTGGAATCGTTTTTTAGAACGAATTTATAATATACCTTTTAAACGGAAATCGATGAAACATATATATATATATATATATATATATATAATGGCTTGAATGGAACGCGCCACGCAGCGACCGTTCGTGAATTTCAACCATTAACTTCAAATTCGTGTAACGGAGATCCGACCGTCGTTTCTCCTAAAACCGGAACTATTGGGTTCGTATTGCAAAGATCTTTCCAATGAGTATAAGTGATTTAAATTTGAACAGTTGGATTTTAAACTATGCCCAAATCATTTCAGAAAAGGTCGTTATGGATGCAGTTCGGTGGCCGTTATTGGAAACTAACTGTAAAGGCCTTTATAAAATTATTAAAAATATGGAAAAATTGGGTAAAATCATAATAAATGATTGGAAAGGTTTTGGATGAAAAATTCCATGTTTGGAAAGATAAAAATATATTTTTATCGAAATGAACTAGTTATTAAATAGAATAATAATCCAATGTTTTTAGAAATAATAAATTGGATTGAAAAGCGGTTTCAAAATAACTAGAATTTTCCAACGTATGAATTGGAATGGATTTGAATGAAAATAATCTTCGGGTATTCCGATATTGGATTCCGTGAATATACGAATATTATTGAGGAATTTGGAAGATATAGATATTGTTATTCCCAATATAATATCTGTTAGTTTCATAATTTGATGTTGAATATTAGTCAATATTATTTCTATTCAAAGCTTTATATTTAATATCAAATTGGATTTTGGAGTTTATAGTGAACAATATTTTAAATAACATATGTTCTTTAACCCAATTAATAGTGAAGATATGATTTGGAATTTATAATCTTTTGAATAAGATTAATGAAATTTTCCGAAGTGAAGTTTTCCTATTTAATACATTAAATTGGAATTGAATGGAATTCAATTTGGTGGTAATCGATATGAACTTCTATAAAGAAAGACCATTACTATTTAAGGAATTTAAAAGGCCTTACCGCTATTCCACTTATAGTATTAGTTTGATATGGAAATTTATATCGATTACGATTGATCAGATTTCTGTGAAGGTTCCATTTTGATGGAAAATGATTTTGTGTGTATCGTGAATTGTGTTTTAAGTGGCATTGGTTCTTTAACACAATTAAAGGCCGGATTAATTTCCAGAAAATTGAATAATCATTAAGTAATGATTTGTGAAATTAAAACTGGACTAGAATTTTAATAAATCTTTAAATAGATTTGAATGAACGACGGGTAATTAAAGTTACCAAAACATGAGGTGGGGTATAAACCAAATACACTTGGTTATTGATATTGATTGTAATTGGTTGATTGTTTGGATTGTGCTCGACCAGTTTATGAGCAAAATATGCTTTTACATTTAGCATTGAGTTGAGTAGAAATATTTGTATGATAACATCTTTTGAATCACTTCACCATTTGACTATGGGATGTTTAGTGATGTTTTTGAGGTCATTTAAAATTTAATGAATGATTTTGAAATGATATTTTCTTAAGTGAAAAGAAATGTCATCCCGATGTTGGATAGGGAATGTTTTATAAAAATGTTTTACAAAACAGAAAGGATTTCGAGGGCTAAACCCGATGATTTTGAAATGATTAGGAATTGTATTATGGTTTTATATTGCAGTTCAACACGTAACCGATTAGTTACTATTGATGATGTATCCGTTTGGTGGTGGAGAATTTATTCTCTTGCTTAACACCCTTCTTTGAGACGTACGAGCTCAAAAGGTTATGTGATTAATAATGATTGATCATATGTGTGAATTGCTGATGTGAAGTACTATAGTTTGAAAGTACTTGTGATTATTACGTTGTGAAATGATTTTCTCTACTTCAGGATATAAAAATGATTTAGTATGTGGCTAAAGATTTTGGTAACCCGGACGACTAAAAGTATGGATGAGATGGCGGTGTAGTTCCCCGAGGGCGTGGGATTGTGCATCATCAGTGTAGCCTGCTCCATCGTGGGAGGTGGACATATATATATATCGAGTTGATAAGGTAGTACCCTTTGCCTTGTCTAAGGGGAGCCTGATATTTGGTTGCATACTTATTTGTATGCATTGTGATGTCCTGGAATTCATATTTCAGAAGATTCTGGTTTGAGACCCCGAAGTGAAATCTACTTTACTTTGAAAGCTAGCTATATTTTAAATGATTTGAAATAAGAAATCAGGTAATAAAGTCCAGAGGAATAGTTCTGTAAATTGAATTGGATTTCGAAAAATCTAAATTTGGGATTAAGCCTAAATGGGTAGATTGAGGACTTGTATGTTGTATGTTGCGTAGTAGATCCATATTTCAATTATTGGTTGTTGTTTATGCACTGGTATTCGTGGGGGTGAACCCGTTCTGTGACATGCGGCGTGGTCCCGTGATTTACCAGATTTTAAAGTAAAGTTTAATAACTGTTTTGAGTTCTCACACCAGTCCCATGACTGACTCGGAGTTTATTGTTTCAACCTAAACTCTGGTGTCTATATTTTCTGCTCGTGCAGTCAGTAGCTTTGGTTTTGCAGATTATTTCATTTAGTAGGATTCTGGATTGAAGCTTAAAGATGTGCCCAGAGCATTGATAGTCTTTTGCTGTGTTAGTTTATTTGTTTCCGCTGCATTGTATTACATTTATTGTAAATTTGTTTTCCGTTGTATTATTTTCGATACTCTGATAATCGTTACTCTGATGTAACATTATTATGATGTTTATAAAAGGCTTCTGTTGTTTGTTTTTATGTGTTTTGCTCCCAAAGTTAGCGTATTCGCCTTTTGGTTCGATTTTAGTTGGTTTAACAATCAATTTGGATCGACTGAAAAGGAGGGTCACTACTATGGTATCAGAGCTTTGGTTAACTCAAACATTTGGGGTGAAAACATAATAAAAGACTCATCAGAGATTGGATTAGTAATATCCTATGAAAGAAAACTCATTAATGATAAGATCAGTAGTATCCTAGAATGAGAAACTCGTTAGAGATGGGGTCAGAAATGCCCTAGAATGAGTTGAGAGTGATAAGTTTATAATTAACATATTTTAGATTATATATAATCCGATCTCAGAAAATATGAATTTCGAATATATAAAAGTTATGTATATTTGGAAATTTGACCAACTAATTGATTGTTGATTGTGATGTGTGATTCTTAGTTCAACTAATTAAATTTTTGGAATAATAAAACCAATATGAAAATGAAAAGCGAATTAAGCCAAATCGAATCAAATATTGAACTAAATTGAAAATTTGTTCGAATTGCATACATGTACGTATATAATGAGTCATATCATGGAAGCTAAGAAGAGGAATAAAATTGTATACCCGATAAATAGGTACATGTTTACTACATTCATTGGGTTTAATGATTTTATGAGCCGATTGGCAAGCCACTTGGATTTTTCTTTTTCTTTTTGATTGATGAGGGCCTTGTGAGGCAAGTTTTGGTTTTACCGATCAGCCCGTACAAAAAGGGTTATGGCAAATTTTTTCGAAAATTTTGGGTGTTAGCCAAATTTTTGAGAAATTAGAAAATTCATAGAAACCGAAAAGTCGAAGAATGAAAGTTAAGTTGGTTTGTTAAACAACTTTCAGCTTCGTTCCTTTTTGAGGATGAAAAGATTTTAAGTGGGGGAGATTGTAACAACCCGAAATTTCCAAACCAATTTAAATTTTTTATTTTAGCTATTTTAATGTATTTTTAATATTTAAAATGGTTTATTTTAAATAATAATGACTAAAAATTTATTTAAATCGAAGTTAGAATATATATATATATATATGTGTATATTTATTTAATTTAATTATAAATAGAGTTTGAAATGACGCGGTAGTTTGAAAATTCGATTTTGAATTTCAATTGAATGTACAGAATTGAAAATAAATCGGATTTCAGTAAAAGAAGAAATATCTGAATCAGTTTAATTATATCTTTCTAACGAATGTGAAAAATTCAGATTTCATGGTATAAATTGAAAGTTATGTCCAGTTTAAAATTTAAAATAGTCGCTATGGAATATTATATATATATATATTAATATAATATATATCCCTTAAAAATAGCCATTTTGCAAACAACCTCCGTTTTTGATGAAACCACTTTTGTTGGATCCGTAATGTCAAATTATTGTTAGGTTTCAAATTTCAAATTTTTTGGAATTAATATGTAAGCGTGGTAAATTTAAACGTGTTTTATCAGTTTCAGTTCGAATTTAATCGACTGGAAAAATCCATTTTTCAAACAGCCTCCAAATTCGATGAAATTAGTTTTGTTAGGACCGCATCGTCAAAACATAGTTAGATATATTTTTCTGTAATTTTTGGAGTCAGTATGTCGCCCCTGTAAATTAAAATGTGCTTTCAAATTCAATTTTAGTTGATTTATATTTTAATTTTGATAAAAACTGGTCGAATTGGCTTACGAAACATATCCCAATGTATCCGGAATGGCGGTATTTTGCTGGGGGCGACAATCGTTGGGTTCATTTGAAGATCATAAACGAAATGTCACATTAACAAAAATGGAATAAATATTATTATTTAAAATAGTATAACATACCCTTTCCTTGGTCAAACCCTAGTCAGTTCACATTTACAGCTAAAAATTCATGAAGCCGCCCCCAATTCGTTCCAACAAATGAAATCACCCCATGTTTTTTCCTCATAATATACAAATTCGCCAAGCTTCATCAGAAAAGTTCTGCTATGGAATCGCTCAGCTCGACGAGTTCTCTCGTCTCAATGGTGGAGATCTGTTCTGGTTCGATGGAGAGGCCGGAATTGGCTTCGTCAGGCGCGACATTCGAGAGCTTGTAGGAGGCGGAGGGCTTAACCATATGCTGCGAGATTTAGGGGGAGGACAGAGGAGGCTCAGACGCATTTTTGGGTGATGATCGATGATCTCCCGGTGGTGGTGTTCGCTTGCGCTTAGGAGATGGTTGAGGCGGGCTTTTTTGTGCGTCACCTGGTGATAGAGCGGGAAGAAAGGTTAAGAAATATAATTTAGTTAATTATAAAATTAATTATATTAATTATGTGATTAAACTTTAAACTGCTATAACGTTGGCAAACATAAACGGAGTTGAACGATTTCAGTCGCGTTGGAATCGTCTCAACGAGATCTTCGCGATGGAACTGACTAGAAGCGATTTGGAGCAAACTAGAATTTGAGGCGATTTTAAGTCAAAACAGAACAATTCAGAAATAAAGAACGACGGAGTGGAACCTAATGTGAGAACTTCTCACTATAATTTTTGCACTGCCATTTATTTTATTACTGCATATATGAACTGCCAATATTGATTTTTATCAGCTTTTAATTATCACAAATGTTGTACGGTGCCTGTTAGCTCGCATTCACTGCTGTTTGAAAACCATGGATGATTAAATGGACTATATTGTGTTTTGAAATGGAGTAAATAAAGAATATATGCGTTATGAAAAATATATGTGTTGTATAAAATATATATGCGATGTAATATATATGGCGAGCGTTCAATGGCACCTGAAACAGTGTAGCACCCCTAAATGCCCCCTGATTTCCACCACATATCCCGTTTCTCTCTCCCTCCACTCATTCTCTCACCTCCCACTAACTTAAACTACTATAAATACTTGGTTTCTGTTGGGGGCATTTGGGGTGCTCACTATTTGGGGGTGCCATTGAACGCTCCTCAATATATATATATATATATATATATATATATATATATGTGTGTGTGTGTGTGTGTGTATGTGTGTTGTATAAAATATACATGCACATTATAAAATTGTCATGTAATGGAATATTCAATTTTGATTTAAAATTGAAATGGAAGTTGGAACCATTTTTAAAACGAATTTATAAAATACGTTTTAAACGGAATCGATGATATATATATATATATATACATATATATATATATATATAATGGCTTGAATAGAACGCGCCGTGCAACGACAGTTCACGAATTTCAACCATTAACTTCTCATTGATGTAATGGGAGATTTGACTGTCAGATTCTCCTAAAACTGGAACCATTGGGTTCGTATCGAAAAGTTCTTTCCAATGAATATAAGAGATTTAAATATGATTGGTTGGATTTTAAATTATGTCCAAATCAATTTAAGAAAAGGTCGCTATGGATGCAGTTCGGTGGCCGTTATTGGAAACCGACTGTAAAGGCCTTTATAAAATTATCAAAAATATGGAAAATTGTGTAAAACCATAATAAATGATTTGGAAAGGTTTTGGATGAAAAATTCCAAGTTTGGAAAGATAAAAATACATTTTTATCGAAATGAACTATTTATTAACAAGAATAATAATCCAATGTTTTCAGAAATAATAAATTGGATTGAAAAAGGGGTTTTAAAATTACCAGAATTTTCCAACGTATGAATTGGAATGGATTTGAATAGAAATAGTATTCAAATATTCCGATATTGGATTCCGTGAATATATGGATATTGTTGAGGAATTTGGAAGATATAGATATCGTTATTCCCAATACGATATCCGTTAGTTTCAGAATTTGATGTTGAATATAAGTCGATATTATTTCTATTCATTGCCTTATATTTAATACCAAGTTGGATTTTGGGGTTTATAGTGAACAATGTTTTAAATAACACCCGTGTTTTAACCCAATTAACAGTGAAGATATGATTTGGAATATATAATCTTTTAAATAAGATTAATGGAATTTTCCAAAGTAAAGTTTTCCAATTTAATACATTAAACTCGAATTGAATGGAATTAGAGTTGGTGATAATCGAGATGAACTTCTATAAAGGAAGATCGTTACTATTTGTTGAATTTAAAAGGCCTTGCCGCTATTCCATTTATAGTATTAGTTTTATACGGAAATTTATATCGATTACGACTGATAGATTTGCGTGAAGGTTCCATTTTGATGGAAAATGGTTTTGGGTTTATCGTGGATTGTGTTTTAAATGACATTGGTTCTTTAACCCAATTAAAGGCAGGATTAATTTCCAGAAAATTGAATAATCATTAAGTAATGATTTGTGAAATTAAAACTGAACTAGGGTTTTAATAAATCTTTAATTAGATTTGAATGAACGAAGGGTAATTAAATTTACCAAAACATGAGATGGGGTATAAACCAAATATATTTGGTTATTGATATTGATTGTGATTGATTGATTGTTTGGATTGTGCTCGACTAGTTTATGAGCAAAATGTGCTTTTACATTTAGCATTGGGTTGGGTAGAAATATTTGTATGATAACATCTTGTGAAACACTTCACGATTTGACTATGGGATGTTTAGCAATGTTGTTGAGGTCATTTAAACTTTAATGAATGATTTTGAAATGATATTTTCTTAAGTGAAAATAAATGTCTTCACGATTTTGGACAGGGAAAGTTTTAGAAAAATGTTTTATAAAACAGAAAGAATTTCGAGGGCTAAACCTAATGATTTCGAAATGATTTGGAAATGTATTATGGTTTTACACTGCAGTTCATCACGTAACCGATTAGTTACAATTGATGATGTATCCGTTTGGTGGTGGAGAATTTATTCACTTTCTAAGCACCCTTCTTTGAGACGTACAAGCTCAAAAGGTTATGTGATTAATAGTGATTGATCATATGTGTGAATTGCTGATGTGAAGTACTATAGTTTGAAAGCACATGTGATTATTATGTTGTGAAATGATTTTCCCTAATTCGAGATATAAAAATGATTTAGTATGTGGCTAAAGATTCTGATAACCCAAAAGACTAAAAGTATGGGTGAGATGGTGGTGTAGTCCCTGAGGGTGTGGGATTGTGCATCGTCAGTGTAGCCTGCTCCATCGTGGGAGGTGCACATATATATATCGAGTTGGTAATGTAGTATCCTTTGCCTTGTCTAAGGGGAGCCCGATATTTGGTTGCATACTTATTTGTATGCATTGTGATGTTATGGAATTCGTATTTCCAAAGATTTTGGTTTGAGATCCCAAAGTGAAATCTACTTTATTATGAAAGCTAGATATGTATTTCAAATGATTTGAAATAAGAAATCGGGAAATAAAGTCCAAAGAAATCATTTCTGTAAATTGAATTGGATTTCGAAAAAAATCTAAATTTGGGATTAAGCCTAAATGGGTAGATTGAGGAATTGCATGTTGTATGATGCATAGTAGGTCCATATTTCTATTATTGGTTGTTGTTTATGCACTGGCATTCGTGGGGGTGAACCCGTTCCGTGACATTAGGCGTGGTCCTGTGATTTACCTGATTTTAAAGTAAAGTTTAATAACTATTTTGAGTTCTCACACCAGTCCCATGACTGACTCGGAGTTTATTATTTCCACCTAAACTCTGGGTGCCAATATTTTGGTTTTGCAGATTATTTCTTTTAACAGGATTCTGGATAGAAGCTTAAAGCTGTGTCCAGAGCATTGATAGTCTCTCATTGTGTTAGTTTATTTGTTTCCACTGCATTGTGTTACATTTATTTTAAATTTATTTTCTACTGTATTATTTTCGATACTCTGATATTTTGTACTATGATGTAACATTATTATGATGTTTATAAAAGTCTTCTGTTGTTTGTTTTGATTTGTTGTATGCCCAAAGTTAGCGTATCCGCCTTTTGGTTCGATTTAAGTCGGTTTAACGATCGATTTGGATCGACCGAAAAGGAGGGTCATTACACTATGAAGAACAATTGACTGGTTAAGGCATCGTTAATCTAAGCTATTCGAAGAATAGGATAAACTTAAACCTTCATCCTTATTGTGGACCCTCCGTACTTATCTAAAACCTTCTAACCTTAATTCTCTCCATCATAATAAGATAATTTAAAAACCAGTTAAAAAATGATTCAATTGGGAAGGAATGGTAAAGAAGGATCCAACATGTTATCCATCCTAGAAAGAAACTGGATGATCTTCAACCTTAACGAAAAGAGCGAGTAACACTACAAAAAAAATTCACATAGACATCAGCT
The DNA here is from genome assembly GCA_030737875.1 of Allium sativum. NCBI lineage: Eukaryota > Viridiplantae > Streptophyta > Magnoliopsida > Asparagales > Amaryllidaceae > Allium > Allium sativum. Next base: position 222,127,700 of record CM060920.1, read on the forward strand.
AAAAAACGATGTCTTCATTTTTGTGGAGTGATGTTGATGTCATGATGTCTAAATTGCCAAAAAATTACATTAGTTAAAAACGATGTCGAAGCAGCAGTAAGACATCATAAAATAATTAATTAACTGCTAAGTATTTTATCATATCTGCTTTCGACTGATGTCAATGATGGCTTTTATACTGATGTCCATGATAGCTTGTTTATGTTGTTTTCTCATCTCATATACTGAAATAAATATTTATTAAATGAAATAATGTTGCGCAAAATTTAATATTCAAACAATATTTAATTTCAAAATATGAAATAACACAAATTTTTGACTCCATGTATTTTACATTCACATTTCCCATACACAATTCAATACATTACACAATCAGTTTTACATTGCCACCTAGCTACAACACTCATCACTCTAGCTGACTTTTGATTTTCATTGTCTAGCTTGTGCCCAGATGTCCATTCTCCTGTACTTGTCACATAAATTTCTAGAGCAATAAACTGTAAAATATAATATAATTTAAATACAAGCATATATAAGTTTATTTTAAATTTTATTTGCCTTAGAATTTTGGTGTGTTTCTTATCATTTTTCTAGACTTGGTCTTATATATATAAGTCTAGACTACTTGTAATATTCACAGTGATACACTGTAAAAGCTACAAGAAAATTGTATACTCTAGCTCTCAGATCGGCCTCAACACAACTACACTGGTTTGCTGATCAGAACCAACATTATAATTAACTAATTCTGAACAGCCCCAACACAGATCAAGTGGTTTGCTGATAGAAAATTCATGTCTGTCATTTGAATAGCTCACATATATAAACTACACGTGCACGATATATGTATACACATACTATTGTACATATATATAGATATATATATATATCTGTGTGTGTGTGTAGGTGAATAGATCGATCTATAAAGCATGATCACAATGGAATATGCATAAGATCAACAAATACATGGTAGCATAAAAAACCAATAAAGACTCAGGTGAACAAGGGACAAAACAGCTCATACGTACGCATGGCAATGTACACGTGAATGGGAAAACATCAAGGCAACAGTTACATATGTATATGTACAAATCTGGCCAAAATAATCAGCTCAGCAAAATGGTAAATCAATCAAGCAGGTAAACAAGCCTATGTGCACAAGTCAATAGCAAGGAAGACTGTGGTATGAAAATCCATGGAGTTGTGCTGGGTCACCAATCAATTTAATATGCAAAAAAATTGGTAATGCAAATCAAAGGGCAGCAGTATGCACAAATAGTTCTTGCATCAAATCAAAACAGTATAAATGCAACAATACGCAACAAGCATGTTTAAGTAAAGCATCTTGGAACATTTGGATAAACATTAACATGCAAGCAGTAGAAAAATTTCAAGTACAAGTGCCAAGAACAAATGAACAAAACTAGTAACAACATGCTCAAGTGAAACGGGAAACGCCACAATTTACACAGCACATGAATATTCATCTGTAACAAGCTCAGTGAAACAACATTATGCACAACATAGAATTAATATTTCAAGTGTAGCATCAGTTCAATGTTTTTTGGTAAATCAAGAACAATATCAATTCTAATCACTAGAAAATTAAAAAAAGGGATAGGAAAATTCTTTTAATTCGAATAGAACCGTGATGCAAGTATGGTGCAGCTACTCAATTTTTTTTAAGGAACTTCCAGATGATATTAAAGGGACGTGCATAGCCTAAAGAATAGGAGGAACCCATGCCGTAGGATATTAGTTAAAAGTCAAGAAATTCATACGAATTTTATCCTAGAAAAAGATCAGCAAAAGGTTCAATAAATTCAAAAAGTTATTTAGAATAATTGAAAAATTCAACTTTATCACAATCGAAGATTTCAACCCAATTTTTTTGCAAATATCAAAGACCAAATCAAACGTTGAAATCAGAGATTATTTCAGATTTTCAATCCTATTTATACACCCATCATCATCGACAATTAATCATCCAAGTTCGAGCATAAATCAAACATAAATTTAAATTGAAAAGTCATACCAGCGAGTGGACAAACAACTTGGATAGAATTAAAGTATTTGAACTCTCGAGATAGCTACTGGAAATCTAAGAGCATATACAAAGAAGCGGCAAAACATTACTTCACGAATCAAAGGGAATTAGAAACCCTAGTAATTTTGTATCCACCATTTTCAATTTCCAGAGACAAAAGAGATATCGGGTCAAATAACTGAAGTGGGTTAAAGCCAAACATGAAGAGGGGAATTGGTGATGACGTGGAAGAGGCTAATTGGAGGTTTGATGGGTGCAGATTAGAGAAGTGATTAACGGCTAGATATAGCCAATTATGGGGGCGGGATTGACAAAGAGACCATTAACATCACGCAAGAAGCTGATGTAAATGATGCATAAAAACTCATATTAAAGCACATTTCAATTTGTTTATTAATGTATGATTTTTTTTCTTCTAATTTGTATTTTGCTAAGAAACAAGATATACCGTTTTTGGACTATAATTACTAAAACATATTAACAATAATTTACTAATTATAATATAATTAATAAATATTAACTACAATTAATAAATATTAACTATAATTATTAAAAAATATTTACTATGAAATATAATTAATGTTAAGCACATTTCAATTTATTTATCAATGTAAGATATAATTTTACTATAAAATATAATTAACATAAATTAACTATAATTAATAAATATTAACTGTAATTACTAAAAAATATTAGGGTCCGTTTGGCACATGTCCCGTTAAGGTTTTAAATTAGGCTCAAGTCCGGTCCAAAAATTATTGTAAATTAGGTCCCTATTTTTTGAAAAATCATCAAAAAATCAACCAAAAAAATATAAACAAATCACAATAATTCGTTATTAAATAAAACCTAAAAAATTCATGCGTTAAAACAATCAAAAACCACATGAAAACCCAAAATAACACAAAATCAGCGAAACAACAGTTTTTTGCATCAAAAGATGCACCTATTCGTAAATAGTTGCATACATTTATGCTTATATTTCAGCGTTTCGCCTAACTGCAGTACAAATGCATACATGAATGCAACTGAACAGCATTATACGCATCCTTTCATGCATATATTCAAATTTAATCTTTTTTCCAAGCATTTGCCGTTTTCAGACATTGTTGCACACATTTATGCTCTTGTACAGTGCATGCACTCATGCACATATTTAGAAGTCATCGTCCCTTTCAAATTTGTTGCACACATGCATGCATATATACGCAATAGTTGCATACATGTATGCAACCATTCGTAACACATGCATCTCTGTTCAACTTTATATGCATACATGTATGCAGCTATTGAAAATAGTTGCATACAAGTATGCGTATATTGGTCCAGATTTTCAACATAAAAAGACTATATGAGTATATGCATGAATGTATGCTACTATTGGCAATAGTTGCACAGAAGTATACAACTTATTTTTTTTGGGCAAATGCTTCTGGAAATATTTCCAATTTTTTTTTAAGTCACTGGTGCATTTTTTTGGGTCTAAACAGGGAAAAGGCGGAAGTGGATGGACAAGAAGGCGGAAGGGATAAAAAAAAGAGCGGCACCTTCATTTTAGGGACCAGATTTGCAAACAAACTTTGGGGGACGTGTGCTATATTTTGAAATGTTTTAGGGATGTGAGTTTAATTTTCACTTTAAATTTTATCCAGCCCCATCAATTTGAGTCTTTACTATTTGCTAATTTTTACTCCATCCCTCCATCTCCTACCTGTTTATGATCGTCGTTCTTCTTCACGCCGTCGTTGGTGACTGCCAATCTTTTCTAACAGCCATATGAGGTCTTTTGTAAGCATGTAAAGGCTGTCATGTTTAGGTAATCTCCTTTACCATTTTTTCTATGCTGCGTTTGCTTTCCTTTGTATGTTAGGTATTTCAGAGTACTTGATTTCTCAAATGACCTTTTGGTGATGAGAAGCTCCATGTCTATCTTGCTGTTAGAATCAAATTGTATCTTTATAATTGGGCGAGTTCTTCTCTAATCATTAGAACCTTCACAATTTTTATTTTTAATTTTTAATTTTTTTATTATGTGTGCATTATATAAATCAACAAATTAAGGCAATCGTCCAAAAATCTATGCGAATTTGTATCAGTAGTTAACACGCTATCAGAGTACTCATAAACTGTACTTATTTCAACAATCCGTAGTTTTATAGAAAATTTCTTTCAGAGCTGGTGTGAAAATTGAAATTGATGAACTTTCTAAGTCAACAATGTTTTGTTTGGCTATTTATCAGTAAAAGGTGAAGTTGACATATAAAAACACCGTAGCATGACTCTCAGTTTCCTATAATTGTTTGGATTAAATATAGCATATACTTTACCACCTAAAATTACTTAACTTACAACTTGTAAAAGTTAAAGAATAATAATTGCACTAGCTTTCATGTGTAAAATGCTAATTTTAGAAATAAGGTATTATAAAAATGTTGTTCATGTATACTTTTAGATTTGATCAAAAAAAAAACATTTGGAATGACAAAAGCACGTTCCAATAACGACCATATTTTAACAAATCACATTAAAATTTAGAGACCACTCTGATGTACTCCATTTTAAAAAAAAAGTAGGCTTCATGGAAGCATTAAAATAAAAGTTCATTTTACTTTAAAAGGCCATTGTTTTAAGGTTAACTCATTGCGTTAATTATAGTGGCTATTCATAGAGAGATTACCGCAAAAAGTTATTCAGTATGTCTTTAATTTTTATATATTCATTTAACGTTTAAAACATACCTGATTTCATTTTTCTTTTGTCCTTTGTAGATTTTGATATATAAAGACTCGATGTCGAATGTTTGAAACAATTATGATTGCTTGTGTAACACCCCACCTCTGCCAGGGTGGCTCTTGCAAGCACTCTGACTTTGGAGGGGCGTTTGAATCAGGTAAACATGCATAATGATATATCAAGGCAGAACAAGAACATATGTATATATGTAAACAGAGTAAATAACATAGATAAAACAGCGGAAGATTTCAAACCATTTCAAAACAAGTCTGGTACAACATAATGTCAACTTTCCAAATAAACAAGTCTAGATAAAACAACATCATCTGAAAAACTGAAATACATAAGTACTATCCCCAAAATAAGTGATAACCATAGCTAGCTTCATGTCAAGACCGTACATGAGCTAAAATCCCACAAGCAAGCAATCAGAAATCCAGCTAAGCTCCAATATTCCCTCCCTGAGAACCTGGGGGGGAGGGGGGGGGGGGAAACGGAAGAAAAGAGACGAAAGAAAACAGGTCAGTCAAAAAGACTGAGTAAGCCCTACTACAATCAATGTAAACTGGTAAAGTTAACTGGCATGAGAAGCAAGAATGATCATAAGGATAACAACATACTAGCATGATGATTAACCAACAAGGTAGATAAAGGTGTCATCGCATAATCAGGTTTAAGGTTTTGCACCACAGGTGTACTAGCAAGCTAACATGACTTGAATAAACAAGTATTGATCCCTTGGCCCAAGCTTTGGCCCAATAACATGAAGTGACCCTAATAAGCGGTCCAACCAAACGGTCTAGTCGATCGGCTCCCTATAAGCCTAACTCGTCACGTGTTGGTGTCAATACGGCCCAAACGTAACTGTAGTCAGACTGTGCCGGGTCTCCCGTCGGGTGTATCAAGCCCTAGGGTGTCAACCCCTGGACACCATAAACATGCGTGCATAGTCTCGATCTACTGGTACCCGTGCATGATTTCCCCGGCTCCGGACTACATGCACGACCATAGTCCGTCCGGAACTACACCGGCGTACCACACTGCCGTCGCTTTTGGTTGCTTACCTCCAGTTAGTAATCGTGCCCCCTCCCTAGCCTAGTCCCTAGGGTCTTAATGATACAAACTTGGGATTACTGCTGGAGTGGACCCCCATTGCTAGGATTTTTCTAGTGGGTTAAGTACGGTTTAACCCTCTTGCTAATCATGGATTAACTTGGTTAAGTGTAACGATGAGTTCACGACTTAACCCTGATTAATCTACCAAGCCCAAATTGGTTAAGTATTAAGTGGACCATGACTTAACCCTAATCACGAGGCATTAATTAATTAATGCGCCTTAACCTCTCACATTAGACTTTGTTGTGGTTACTAGTTAAGCCGGGCGGGTCCGGGTAGCTTTACACCACAACTTGGTCTAACCTCGGGTTCAAGGTACAACATGGCCAACTTCTCACATTGGGTCCTATTGTTTGTAGCAACTAGTTAAGCCGGTCGGTTCCGGGTAGGTTTACGCTACAAACTCAACCCAACCTCGAGTTGGTCACACTTATATTTTCTAAGTGTCATGTTCATTATGTTTCCAAAACGTATTACAAGTTTTCAAGCAATTGGGTAGACCTAACTTAATAGGTAAATTCCCAATGGGTAGACCTAACTTAATAGGTAAATTCCCAAGCTCATGTTTTTATGTCTTTTAAGTTTACCCAACCCCAAACGCAATCCCATCACTTACATATCGCAATAGCGCATAAAGGATAGAAAGAGGGAACTTGGCATAATCATGACATAAAAGTGTTGAAGCCACAAGTTTAACATGGTGGCATATGAAATGTACATATGTTCATATACTTGCATTAGGCCTCAAAAGCATGCATAAACCAAACTTAGCATATTGGTGATACATGGTGATGAATGACATGTAAAAATGGCCATAAGTTCGCATTTAGCCTCACATGCAAGTTATCATAAGGGATATGATAACTTACATGTTGCCAAAATGCAACCTTTAGCATAAAGCTTGAAGCTTTATGTTCATAAGCACAAAATAAGCTTGCATAACATGATAACATGAACAAAATGATCAACCCAAACTTGCATAACATAACTTGCATATCATATGGCAAACTTGCATATCAAACTTGCATAACATAACATGATGAACTTGCATATCATAACATATCAAACTTGCATAGCATAACATAGTAAACTTGCATATCATAACATATCAAACTTGCATAGCATAGCATAGTAAACTTGCATATCATGGCAAACTTGCATATCATACATTTAACTTTAGAGTTTAAGTATGAAAGTAGAATAGGGCTTACAATGCTAAAGAAGTCACAAAAATATGACAAAGCCCTTATGCAACCAATTAAACCCAAAATGCAAGCTTCAATAGAAAAACCCTTAAGCAAAATTGATCAAAACCCTTGCTTTATGATGCAAATATGGAAACTTGACTTAAATGCAAGCTAATGATGCTCATACAAGCTTGAAAACCCTTGTATGCATGAAAAATCTCTCATAGAAATTTATTTAGGATTTTATGAAGAGAGTGGAGGCCATGAGATGATTGGTTTTGCCATAGTTTAGTTGTAGGGTTGATTAATGATGATTTAGGGTTAGGTTAGGGCCTTATTTATAGAGATTAGGACTAGTTTCAACCTTAGGATTTAACCCTAGTTCCAATCTCAGCCCTCAAAACCGAATCTGGCCCCCAAGCTCAACACAAACCCAAAATGGTGCACCAGGCAAAACAGCCCGGCTGGACCAAGTCGACAGCCAAGTCGACAGGGCTGTCGACTTGGGTCCAACCAAGTCGACTCCCAAGTCGACAGGGCTGTCGACTTGGGTGCTCTGGCGGGATTTTTCCCGCCTAGCCCAATCTGACCTAATTTTTCAAATTCAAACTTGAATTTGAAATCTGTTTTTTACTTTGAAATTTTCTGAAAACTTCATTGGGCCTTAATCGGGTCATACGGACTCCGATTTTTGAAAACTCGGATTCTATTTCGCGTATTTTTCCGAGACGAACGCGATGACATAGCCCGTTTCCCTTGATTCAGATTTTAGAATTAAATTCTGCCTCGATTTACGTTATAACAGGTTATTGAAAATACGGGTTGTTACAGCTTGGACATTTTCTTTACAACTCTTCTCCTCCATAGATTTAATTAATGCTAACAATTTGTACTAAATAGATGGTATGCAATTTTCCTCTATTTTTCACAAGTAAAAATTTATCCTGAACTTATGTTATTGTTTTTTTAATCAAAACTTATCCATGTATTGATATTTTATTTCTGATATAAAGAATTCCACCCTTAATTGGATTAGGAATTAATTTAATACAAAGGCCTATTAACGGGGAGTTTCCTTTCCACTCTGTGGTCTAGTAATAATTGTTCCGATGTCAATATTTGTAACGCCCAACCCCTAGACCCATGCTAACCAAGAGCAACACTAAGTATTACTGTCAGAAAGCACGGAGAATGGGACTCGATAGGGCTAAAAGTTGTACTCATTCCCTTGAACGAACACCGGCACGAGAATTTTTGAATTTTCTCAACTTACCGTTCATGCTCAGTATAAGTTCAAAGCAATGGTGCAAGAAAATTTCCCAAGTTACATAGTACAAAATATAATAGAATCAAGCGCAGCACAATAACAACAGCAGAATACATAATACATATTATAATAGAGATGTCCAAATACATAGTCCATCATACACAATATCACTTCCAAAAATACATAATAGTGCACATACCATAATACTACACGCTACTGATTGTCTGAAGCTGCATAATTCAAAACCCCAAAACGTGAAAAAAGATAAGAGTGACGCTACACTCCACGCAAACCTAAGCTGCTAACAATCCTCAGCCTGACCCGAGGATTGTTTTAACAAAACAAATCACATGGGTCAGACTATGTCTAGTGTGAGTGAAGTAAGTATCTATGGACATTAAATAATTTAACAAAGAAGTAAAGGTGCCACATGTATAAGTCAACATGAGGCGTATGGATGTTACAATATATGAACAATTCAGCCTAGTCATCGCATTAATATGACATAATCTCAGGCATCGGTATTGTACGTAAAGCAATACAATACCAAAACAATTATCATATGTAAAGCAATATAATAATATATAAATAAATATATATATATATAAAATAAAATTAAAGGTCACAGGTATTGTATGTAAAGAAATACAATACCAAGCAATTATCATATGTAAAGCAATATGATAATATAAAAAGTAAGATTAAAAGGCATATGTATTGTATGTAAAGCAATACAATACCAAACAATTATCATATGTAAAGCAATATGATAATATAAAAGAGTAAGATTAAAAGGCACAGGTATTGTATGTAAAGCAATATAATACCAAAACAATTATCATTTATAAAACAGTATGATAATATAATATTGGGTTTCCAAATTAACTTGGGTAATATGCCAACATTATTCAAATAAATAAGAGGGTAATAAAGAATTATGGGAACTACCGGATAAATATAAAATGACTCATAACAGATACCAAATAAACAGATGCTAGTATTGTAAAATCACAGTGGTAGAGCTCGAGCGTGCACAGAGACATCAGCACCGTAACCTACTCATAACGCCATAACGACACCTGGCGATCAACCCAGGATAACCAAGACGGTCTAAGGTGAAGGTCGTATGCTACCCGTTCACGGCACTACACGTGGCACACCCACGCCTCCATCTAATATAGTCCGTGACCCGTCGATCGGGAATCTCGATCAAAACAACAAAATTGCCCAATGTAGCAGACCGTTTGACCTTTGGTGGTAGATGAGCGGAAATTAAAACCACCATGATTCAGGAAGCGAACCTGAATCAGGTCAACCAAGATGGAGTTTTGGCCCATTGGTACAACAGAGTCCAATCTATCCCAATCCCAAAACCAAAAGTATTTTTAAAACATTATTTTGTAAAATCATGCCTTAAAAACTCATAGTGTTTATAACACCAAAACAATATATAAAACCACTCATCGTAATATTCATATAACTGAGTTTTATAAAACCCAGTATTCTTTGCAAAAAGATCAACAATTCATGTCCATAGATGGTTACACTACCGTTTCACTCTAATACATAAGTACCCCACAATACTTGTATATCATAACGAAACATAAGAATTGTTTAGCATGTTTAGCTTGTTTGGAATTAATAAAAATATTCGACCATTTAATTTATATATTAACAAAATTGTCGTTGTAGGAAAACAGAACTTTAAAAACAAAATAATTTACAACTGTAAATCATGTAATTTTTTTTAATGAAGATCTTATTTTAAACCAAAAATAAATTTAAGGTTTTTTTTTTTAAAAAAAACTGCTCTACTGGGCTGCACTATGCAACCCATATATGGGCTGCAATATAGCCCAGATACAGGCTGCATGCAGCCCGTTCTGGGCCGCCCTGCAGCCCAGTCACGGGCTGCCGCATGCAGCCCAGACACGGGCTGCTGCAGCCCGTTCTGGGCTGCACTACAGCCCGAACGTGGCTGCACTGCAGCCCGAACGCGGGCTGCACTGCAGCCCGTCCTGGGCTGCTGCGCAGCCTGCGCCTGGGCTGCCTTTGTAGCCCAGTTCTGGCTACACAGTGCAGCCTAGCTGTGCAGGACTGCACAGCAGTCCCCCCCTCCCCTTGCTGAAATTTCCATCAAAAAAATTAATTTTTTTTCTTTGTATCAAGCAGCAAAGGCTGGTTTTTTTTCCAATAATTATGAGAATGATTATCTAAGGGGCAATTATACATATACTTTGCATGCGATAAAATCATATGCAACAAATATGAGGCATTTAAACAAATATCTTGCATGCAATAAAAATTACATGCATGCAACATACATGAAGAAATTGAACATATATCTTGCATGCAATAAAAGTTGTATGCATGCAACCAATTTTAAGATATTATGCCTTCAATTATGCAATACTACCGCAAATCTAATCTAACTGACCCAAATATACCAATAGTAAATCATATATAGGGGAAGGGGCAAATTTACAATCAAAATTTCACCTTTTACCCATCATGCCTACACAATTCATGATTTAAAGAGGAAAAAGGTGAAAACTTCACTCACCTCCAACACCAAAATGCAATCTTTCAGCTCTGAAATTGACTAATCTCTCGATTGAAGCCCTCTACAAAAAGGATTTGAATAGGAAAACAAGCCTGAGATCTCAATTTACAAGGATTGAAAGAACGATAGAAGATTGAATAGGTCTAGGGAATACTTACTTGAAGAATTGGGAATCTTACTTCAATCTTTGATTGTAATTTTTTGACTTTTATTTTGATTTTGATGAGAGGCTCTGTGTTTCTGGTTTGAAGCTTCTGGCTAAGGAAGAAAAGAAATACGAGTGTTTTTTTAGTCAGTGAATGAGGAATGAGGCACGGGAGATTAATGAGAAGGAATTTCATGTTTAGCCCCTTCTCTAGATTCTTCCACCAAGTCCCCCCCTTTATTTTATTATTTCACTCTTCCCTAAAGAAACAAAATGATTAAAGTTTGTCTTATTATGAGATATTTTTGTTTTCCATCTTATTAAATTTGATTCTAGAGCTTTCATCAAAAATGCATACTTTATTTTTATTTTGTTTACATATTTTTTCTTTAATATAAAAGTTCTTTCTCTTTTTTCTTCTTCTTCTTTTTTTCTATGAAAATAAAATGGACATAAAATTTTCTTTTTACCTTACATTACACACATTTTCAACATTACGTGATTTTTTTTTTCATAACTCGAAAACACCGAGAAAACTTTATTTTTATATTATTTAAATATTACACTTTGAAATAAATATGCTTTATGAAATCAATCAAAATTTTCCACTAATTTTGCGCTTTTCCTTTTAAAATTGTTATTTAATCAAAACAATAAACTTTAACATTGTTACAACAAAACGTGCAACATTTTACATTAACTACATACGCCTAATAATTCATAAAACATGTATTTTCCTCTCATCCCAAAAATAGATGTTTTGCTTTTATCTATTTATTTATTCATTATTATATTTATTTTTCCTCTAAATTACCAAAACAATTAGTTGATTCCCAATTCATTATCCTTAATAAAAGCGGGTTGTTATAGACTTCCCCCTTACAAAAATTGCGTCCTCGCAATTTCTACATAAGGGATACATCTGTAACAAAATTATAGTTTCAACTCAAAATAATAGGACATACCTTACTCAAGCGCCAAACAATTTGGGATAATGCCTCTGCATCGACTCTTGTGTTTCCTAAGTGCAGTCTTTTGGATTACTTGACCACTGCACCTTGACTAAAGGAACCACTTTACTACGAAGCTTCTTCGTCTCAAAGGCAATAATACGAATAGGCTCTCGAGTAAAAGTCATGCTAGGAGCGATCTCAATCTGCTGCAACTACTTCGGCTCTATGACCTCTTCGGAGTCCCTTAATCACTTCCTCAAGTGAGACACATGGAAGACATGCACACTCGATAAGTGTTCAGGTAGGGCAACTCTATAGGCAAGTTTTCCAATTCGCTCCACAATAGGAAAAGGGCCAATAAATCTCGGAGCAAGCTTACCAGTCTTACTGAACCTCATTACTCCTTTTAAAGGAGTAACCTTCACGAATACATGATCTCCAACACTGAACTCCAAGTCCTTTCTTCGACGATATGCATAGGACTTTTGTCTATCCTGCGCCTCTTTCATCCTTCTTCTAATTAGGTCCACCTTCTTAGAAGCTTCACGCACAGTATCGGGACCAAGCACCAACCTATCCCCAGTCTCAAGCCAGTACGAAGGAGATCTACAGGGTCTTCCATACAATGCTTCAAAAGGAGCCATGCCTATACTGGACTGAAAGCTACTGTTATATGCAAACTCGACCAAGTATAGGTGGTTCTCCCAAGACCTGCCAAAATCAAGGATACAAGAACGCAACAAATCCTCCAATAACTTGTTAATTCTCTCAGTTTGCCCATCGGACTGAGGATGATATGCTGAGCTAATATTCAACTTCGTCCCCAAAGCAGACTGCAAGCTTCTCCAGAATCCACTAGTAAATAATGGATCCCTATCACAAACTATAGCACTAGGTACACCATGGAGACGAACAACTTCCTTCATATATAGCTTTGCCAAATAAGGAGAGGTTCTTTTTGACTTGACTGGGATAAAATGGGTAGATTTAGTCAAACGATCCACTACTACCCATATGCTATCATGCCCTTGCTTTGATCTTGGCAATCCATCAATGAAGTCCATGGATACCTAAACAAAGCATTTATATTTACAGAATTACGCCGAAGGATCTAAGTATAAATGAACAATTTAGAATCTTAATTCACTTGTACCAGATCCCATTTCCATAGCGGAATCTCCAATGGCTAAAGAAGATCGCTAGGCTTTTGGTGCTCGCACTTCACCAATTGGCAGGTAATACAATTCTTCACGTACTCGCCTATATCGCGCTTCATTCCTTCCCAGTAATATAGACGTTTCATGTCCATATACATTTTACTGCCACTAGGGTGAATTGTATATCGCGAATAATGGCAATCACTCATCACCTCATGCCTAAGACCTGCAACATTAGGTACAAAGATCCTGCCTTTCTTCCTTAAACAACCCTGAGCATCCAACTCAAATCCTTTCAAACCATCAGCTTTCTCACCATTCTTCAGCCGATGAATATGCTCTAAAGCAGTAGGATCTTCCGTCTGAGCATGAGAAATCCTATCCATTAGGCTCGGTCTCATAACCATATTGGCCAACATCCTTCTAGAGCTATGAGTGGGCATATTACAATAAATTCCACTAGAAGCCAACACCTCCAAGTCTCTCCATTCAGCTATCATCATTGATACAACTGTTTGATGCTTACGGCTGAGAGCATCCGCTACATAATTACCTTTCCTAGGTGTATACTGAATATCGAAATCATATGCCGCCAAAAACTCCAACCATCTTTGCTGGCGCATATTCAGCTCTCATTGGGTCTTAATTTTCTAGATGCATAAGCCACGACTCTTCCCTTCTGCATAAGCACAACACCCAATCCAGACCCACAAGCATCAGTATACACTACAAGATCTTGATTACCATATGGAATCACCAAAACTAGCGCATTACTGAGCGTCTCCTTCAACTTGGAGAAAGCTTCTTCACACTTATCCGTCCACTCAAACTTTACACCCTTCTTCGTCAGCCTTGTCAAAGGAGTGACAATCTTTGAAAAATCCTTAACAAAGTGACGATAGTATCCTGCAAGATCGAGAGAGCTTCGAATCTCTGTAATGGTCTCGGGCCTTTTCCAATTCTCCTTCTGCCAAAAGTGGCACTTGGAAAACTTTTCTTTCAGCTTATGTTCCCTCAAAGTCTCCAAAAACAATCCTCAGATGCCCCTTATGCTCTTGCTCAGACTTGGAATATACTAAGATATCATCAATGAAGACCAAGACAAATCTATCAAGATAGCTTCTGAACACCCTATTCATCAGGTCTAAAAAGTACGCAGGAGCATTCGTAAGCCCAAACGACATTGCTAACCACTCATAAGATCCATAACGAGTGTGAAAGGCAGTGAGAGGAATGCTGTCTTCCACTACTCGTAATTGATGGAATCCAGTGGCTAAGTCTAGCTGGGAAAAGACTTTTGCTCCACTTAACTGATCAAAAAGATCATCAATACGAGGGAGTGGATACTTATTCTTTACGGTCAGCTCATTAAGCTTTCTATAATCAATGCACAAGCGGAGAGAGCCATCAGCCTTCTTTACAAAGACTGCGGCAGCTCCCCAAGGAGAGCTACTCGATCGGATGAACTACTTCCCTTCCAACTCAGTCAACTGCTTCCGAAGCTCTTCCATCTCAACACGAGACATACGATTAGGAGGTCTACTGACCGGTTGGGCTCCAGGGATAAGATCTATGCGAAACTCCACAGCCCTCTTAGGCGGCAAGCTGGTAACATGCTCAAACACGTCACCAAAATCCCTGACAACAGGAACTCTAGCTATCTCCTCATCATCTCGTGACTCAGTGGAAATGACTATTAGGACCTTGCATACCAAGTGTTATATTAACAAGCCCTTTGAAAGAGGGGTGTTTCAAAGTAACAACTCTATCTAAGCAAGAAAGTTGAGCCTCATATCGCTCCAACCAATCCATCCCCAAGATAATATCAAAGCCAAGACACTCAAATACATGCAAGTCACATGAGAAAGGATGTCCTCCTAAGAATAGCTCAAGGTTCTTGCACAACATTCCAAGCGTTGCGGACTAACCAATGGGATTCGCAACCCTTAGAGATGTGACAAGATAAACTACATCCAAAGCATGTTTATCAACTAAATCTTTAGAGATAAAGGAGTGTGATGCACCGGTGTCAAAAAGTATGCAAACGAAAGTATCTATAAATGGGATTGTACCTTTCATTACTTGCTTTCCTTTCCTTTGGCTTGGACCCGGATCTCCCTCTATGACATGGATCCTAGCTGCTTGCTTTTTCTTTGTGAGTTGCGAACACTCGTTTCTTAGATGACCAATCTGGTGACACTCATAACACTCCCTTTGAGGGTAGACATGAGCAAAATGCCCCTTTGCTCCACACTTATAGCATTCTACTCCACCTTTAGCTTGCTTTTGTGAGCCTGAAGCTTGACCCTCCTTTTTCTTCTTTTGATAATTATGCTTCTTCTTAGGGATAAATGGAGCTTTCCTCTTAGGTGCATTATCATTTCTTTCACGATACAAGTCCTCATACCTCAAAGCCAGATCAACAATCTCATCAAAAGTAGAACGAAGCTAAGTCAAGAGCTGTTCCCTCAGCTTCCTACGAAGACCATCTACAAATTTCTGATTCTTTTTGAGCTGGGTGTTGATCAAGTCTGCACCATACTTAGAGAGGAAATTGAAGGTATTGACGTACTCCTGAACTGACATATCTCTCTGCTTAAGCTCAATAAATCTACGAGTAAGGATGGTCTTCTCTGCCTCTGGAACGAACCTCAACTCAAATCGTTCCCTAAATCTTTCCCATGTAAGCACTTCCTCTCCCCTCTCAGCATTCACAGTGTCAAACCAATCAGCAGCAATGCCTTAGAGGAAGCTAGAAGCAATCTCGACCTTTTGACGGTCAGTCACACCCATATGCCCAAAAACACGCTCATAGGTGTTAAGCCAGGCCTGAACTTCAATAACACCTTTTTTCCCAAGGAAAGGCTTCCCTCCAAGGCTCGTAAAGTTCTTACACATACGAGTGAAATCAGCTCTAGGAGCGGGTGCGGCTTGAGGCATGTTCCGCATCAACTCCAACCACTGCTCCATCGTCAAACAGGGAGGTCTTCCAGCCATCTTTCTCACTACTCTGCATATAGTGAGATATATCATTAAGGTGGAATTAAACAATACTCACACACTAGAACGCTAAAAGATTGGGGTTTCGGTTCAGGTATGTAAAACTATTATTATATGATGGGAGTGATACTGTAAAATAACAGACATGCATAATGTTTCTGCTGTCTTATGCTAATCCCTGTTCTAATTATATGTTGTACTATGTCAAACCTGGGCTCTGATACCAACAATGTAATGCCCTACCCCTAGACCCATGCTAATCAAGAGCAACACTAAGTATTGCTGTCGGAAAGAACGGAGAATGGGATTCGATAGGGCTAAAAGTTGTACTCATTCCCTTGAACGAACACTGGCACGAGAATTTTTAAAATTTCTCAACTTACCGTTCGTGCTCAGTATAAGTTCAAAGCAATGGTACAAGAAAATTTCCCAAGTTACATAGTACAAAATATAATAGATCAAGTGCAACACAATAACAACAGCAGAATACTACACGCTACTGATTGTCTGAAGCTGCATAGTCCAAAACCCCAAAACGTGGAAAAAGATAAGAGTGGCGCTGCAGTCCACGCAAACCTAACCTGCCAACAATCCTCAGCCTGACCCGAGGACTGTTTTAACAAAACAAATCACACGGGTCAGACTATGTCTAGTGTGAGTGAAGTAAGTATCTATGGACATTAAATAATTTAACAAAGAAGTAAAGGTGCCACATATGTAAGTCAACATGAGGCGTATGAATGTTACAATATATGAACAATTTAGCATAGTCGTCGCATTAATATGCCATAATCTCAGGCATCGGTATTGTATGTAAAGTAATACAATACCAAAACAATTATCATATGTAAAGCAATATGATAATATATATATAAAATAAGATTAAAGGTCACAGGTATTGTATGTAAAGAAACACAATACCAAGCAATTATCATATGTAAAGCAATATGATAATATAAAAGGTAAGATTAAAAGGCATAGGTGTTGTATGTAAAGAAATACAATACCAAACAATTATCATATGTAAAGCAATATGATAATATAAAAGAGTAAGATTAAAAGGCACAGGTATTGTATGTAAAGCAATACAATACCAAAACAATTATCATATATAAAACAATATGATAATATAATACTGGGTTTCCAAATTAACTTAGGTAATATGCCAACATTATTCAAATAAATAAGAGGGTAAAAAACAATTATGGGAACTACCGGATAAATATAAAATGACTCATAACAAATACCAAATACCAAATACCAAATAAACAGATGCTAGTATTGTAAAATCACAGTGGTAGAGCTTGAGCGCGCGCGGAGATATCAGCACCGTAACCTACTTATAACACCATAACGACAACCTGACGATCAACCCAGGATAACCAAGACGGTCTAAGGCGAAGGCCATATGCTACCCGTTCACGGCACTACACGTGGCACACCCATGCCTCCATCTGATGTAGTCCGTGACCCGCCGATTGGGAATCCCGATCAAAACAACAAAATTGCCCAATGTAGCAGACCGTTTGACCTTTGATGGTAGATGGGTGGAAATTAAAACCACCATGATTCAGGTAGCGAACCTGAATCAGGTCGACCAAGATGGAGTTTTGGCCCATTGGTACAACAGAGTCCAATCTATCCCAATCCCAAAATCAAAAGAATTTTTAAAACATTATTTTGTAAAATCATGCCTTAAAAACTCATAGTGTTTATAACACCAAAACACTATATAAAACCAACCATGGCAATATTCATATAACTGAGTTTTATAAAACCAAGTATTCTTTGCAAAAAGATCAACAACGCATGTCCATAAATGGTTACACTACCGTTTCGCTCTAATATACAAGTACCCCATAATACTTGTATATCATAACGAAACATAAGCATTGTTTAGCATGTTTAACTTGTTTGGAATTAATAAAAATATTTGACCACTTAATTTATATATTAACAAAATTTTCGTTATAGGAAAACAAAACTTTAACAAGAAAATAATTTACAATTGTAAATCATGTAATTATTTTTTTAATGAAGATTTTATTTTAAACCAAAAATAAATTTAAGTTTTTTTTCTCTCTTTTTTTTTAAAAAAAACTGCTCTGCTGGGCTGCACTATGCAGCCCACATATGGGCTGCAATGTAGCCCAGATACAGGATGCATGCAGCCCGTTCTGGGCCGCCCTGCAGCCCAGTTACGGGTGGGCCGCACTGCAGCCCAGTTACGGGCTGCATGGCAGCCCGTTCTGGGCTGCCACATGCAGCCCTTCTGGGCTGCCGCATGCAGCCCAGACACGGGCTGCTGCAGCCCGTTCTGGGCTACACTGCAGCCCGAACGTGGCTGCACTGCAGCCCGTTCTGGGCTGCCCTGCAGCCCGAACGCGGGCTGCACTGCAGCCCGAACGCGGGCAGCACTCTAGCCCGAACGCAGGCTGCACTGCAGCCCGTCCTTGGGTGCATGGCATCCCAAATGCGGGCTGCTGTGCAGTCCACCCCAGCGCTGCTGCGCAGCCTCCGCCTGAGCGGCCTGTGCAGCCCAGTTCTGGCTGCACAGTGCAGCCTAGTTGCGCAGGACTGCACAGCAGTCCTCCCCCTCCCCTTGCTGAAATTTCCGGCAAAAAAATTAATTTTTTTTCTTTGTATCGAGCAGTAAGGATCTGAATTTTTTTTTCAAGTATTATGAGAATGATTATCTAAAGGGTAATTATACATATACTTTGCATGCGATAAAATTATATGCAACAAACATGAGGCATTTAAACAAATATCTTGCATGCAATAAAAATTACATGCATGCAACATACATGAAGCAATTGAACATATATCTTGCATGTAGTAAAAGTTGTATGCATGCAACCAATTTTAAGATATTATGCCTTCAGTTTTGCAATACTACCGCAAATCTAATCTAATTGCCCCAAACATACCAATAATAAATCATACATAGGGGAAGGGGTTAATTTAAAACCAAAATTTCACCTTTTACCCATCATGCCTACACAATTCATGATTTAAAGAGGAAAAAGGTGAAAACTTCACTCACCTCCAATATCAAAATGCAATCATTTAGCTCTGAAATCGACTAATCCCTCGATTGAAGCCCTCTACAAAAAGGATTTGAATAGGAAAACAAGCCTAAGATCTCAATTTACAAGGATTGAAAGAACGCTAGAAGATTGAATAGGTTTAGGGAATACTTACTTGAAGAATTGGGAATCTTACTTCAATATTTGATTAAAATTTTTGATTTTTATTTTGATTTGGATGAGAGGCTCTGTGTTTCTGGTTTGAAGCTTCTAGCTGAGGAAGAAAAGAAATACGTAGTGTTTTTTTTAGTCAGTGATTGAGAAATGAGGCACGGGGGATTAATGAGAAGGAATTTCATGTTTAGCCCCTTCTCTAAATTCTTCCACCAAGTCCTCCCCCCTTTATTTTATTATTTCACTCTTCCCTAAAGAAACAAAATGATTAAAGTTTGTCTTATTATGAGATATTTTTGTTTTCCATCTTATTAAATTTGATTCTAGAGCTTTCATTAAAAATGCATACTTTATTTTTATTTTTATTTTTTTTACATATTTTTTCTTTAATATAAAAGTTCTTTCTCTTTTTTTTCTTTCTATGAAAAGAAAATGGACATAAAATTTTCTTTTTACCTTACATTACACACATTTTCAACATTATGTGAACTTCTTTTTTTTCACATTATTTAAATATTACACATTGAAATAAACATGCTTTATGAAATCAATCAAAATTTTCCACTAATTTTGCGCTTTTCCTTTTAAAATTGTTATTTAATCAAAACAATAAACTTTAACATTGTTACAACAAAACATGCAACATTTTACATCAACTACATACGCCCAATAATTCATAAAACATGTATTTTCCTCTCATCCCAAAAATAGATGTTTTGCTTTTATCTATTTATTTATTCATTATTATATTTATTTCTCCTCTAAATTACCAAAACAATTAGTTGATTCCCAATTCAATATCCCTTATAAAAGCGGATTGTTACAATATTACTTTAGAAACTTCTTTATCGCCACCAAATGTAATAGAGTCTGAGGCCAGTGAGACTCATATTATTCTATTTATACCCCTGGAATGTTTCTCGGAGAAATTTTGTGAGTCGGTTAATGAATTTGACTGTGGCTACTGAATATTTTAAATATGATGTAGAAAGCAGTCAAGCATTTTTCTAGAAGAAACAAAAAGGAGGAAAGTGTGTTGGCATCTGACTATGATTAATTAGTTAAAACATGTAATAGGGTCTGTTAGTAAGAATGGAGATAATATATAGAGTTATAAGATAGAGGGTAAGGAGAATATTTAGTTGTAGTTATGATAACAATCTCTTAACACCATATTGTGCAGGTAAATAAGTTCGATCAAACAAGTTTATTTTAATTTGTAACTTAATCTTGGTGATGACATCTATTATTTGCTAGGGTTGGGCTTAAATGGCTTGCTTTTCATAGGTGTTTAAATGCAAAGAAAACATAATCAACTTTTTCTCATTTCCATCATGCACATTCAAATATGCAGTTTGTAGTTATTTAAATAGCATTAGGAACGTAATTTTATGTGGTATGTAATTTAAGTCATATGCTTCTTTCTATACAAGCAATCCAGATTATAATACATATATTTTGAGTGGTAAAACCTCGGGTATTTTTAGTAGTAAAGGGAAAACAACCATATTTGTGTTGAAATAGTATATGTTTACGGTCCAAGATTTGTGTGTTTGCAAGGAATTTTCAATTATTTTACATATTTATCTGCCAGAGCCACTTAATTTGTTGAACTATTGTATTTCATATACAATTTAAAGAATTTTAGTAGGGTAATTAATGGAGTATATTGTTAATCTACCATGGTTATGTTCCATGCATGGATAGATAAAATAAATTATTACTACCAATTTTGACCACTGATTTTTTATAAAAAACTTTTGTTTTATTTGATGCATTTTTCACTGTAGGAAAATAGGCATTTATTTGTCTAAGCACAGTTTTTTCGAACACTTTTTCCTATACGTGAAGTTAGTATTCTTGATTTTTATGTATTTATACTTTGGTAGCAAAATATGTCTTAGAAATACGATATCCTTCAATTCAAGCCAAGCAATTATGGTTATAGATTTTGAATTAAAGCAATCTTTCATTGAATCCCCAGTTCCAACCTTCGATGGATCACGAGATGTCAAATGGGAAATTTGATTTTTGAAGAGTGAATACCAACACATAGTTTTTTAGATTTATAGAAGATTTTATGTGGATATTTTTATACTTCTATCTATAAGTATATAAAGGTTGATACAAATCTCAAAACTCAAGTGGGTGGAGACTGGAGACCAAAACAAAACATGACACCTTTAATGTTTAGAAACTAAAAAATGTGCAGCATTAATATATGTATTCGTTCTCGGTTTTAATGTGATATGCACTCCTCTCCTTCATATTGAAAATATATCCATGCTCATTTGTATCAAAGTTAAAAAGGAACTCAAATATCACTTCTTTAGTGGTGTAGAAGCAGGCCCGGCTCCCGACTAGTTTGGCTGCCCTAGTCGAGTGTGAAACCTTTTCAAGTAAAAACAACACAAACATGGAAAATTTCAATGCCCCAAATTTGAACCCAGTACAATTTTAACAAACTAATGCCCTACAAACACTACACCAGCTGAACATTTAGCAATCACCTAGAAATTGTTATTTCTTTGTAATAAAACTCTATACTTATTCCTACAAACCTGCTGCTTATTGCCACTCCTCCTCCCGCTGCCCTAGATGGTTGGCTCGCCCGACTTGCCCTAGGGTCGGGCCTATACAGAAGTACTAGTATGCATTCATTGTCTTTTAATTGTTATTGTTTTCTTTTGGGCATGGTTATATGTAGTCAACTTTTGTATTTTGTATTTGGACATTTTTAATTGTATTAATGCTTTATTTGATTCTTTATGGTTTTGTAACATAAAGCATAAACACTAAAATGAATCAAATCATTTACGTAAATGTGCTCATATTAGTACATTGCCTTATGCTTTAAGAAAGGATAATAGATGGTAGTAATAACCATTTATGGTAGGTCACATGCATAGCATCTTTGGAATAGATGGTAGTATTAACCATTTATGGTAGGTCACACCAGCTTTAGCATGTTAAAAGTAAATGATTTTAGTTTATACATAAAATTTTCTTTCTTCCTATGCTCGGCTAACTGTATATAGATACATGGTGGTTAAGCGAAATTAAAAAAATTAATAGGTTCATGTAAGAAATGGATAAAATTAAGGAAAAAAAACTAGATTGAAGAGTGAATGAAAATAATATATTATTTGAATTATGATGTTTTGGACAAAGCATACAGTTGGCATACTGAAAGAAACACTATTTATATTTGGCTTATTTATACAAGCGAAACGGCACGCGCTTCACGCGTGTATTGTTATTTCTCAAATATTGTGTATTTTACATATGTAAGGAAAAATAATTTATACTAATATTGTGCATGATCGATAAGTTGCCTCTCCAAGAGGAAAAAAAGTAAACGATATAAATAAATTCAAATTTAATGATTACAAAATATTATTGTTAGCCTACTTTGTGAACTAGGCAACACAAAGTCAAGAAACCAGACATTGAAGGGCATTTTTAATTAGAAGACTTCGGTTCGGGTTGGAGAAGAAACTACAATCTACATTGGATGGCTGCAATTGTTCGGGTCGGGTCAGAGCAACATATCGGTTAGGGTCGGATAGAGCTTTCTGTTCGGATCGGTGAACTGCTGCTGAGGAAATTGGTAAGGTATATCTAACCGGATCGGAGGACAACATGATCTCAATTGGATCGGAAAGCCACCTGTTTACCACGAAAATGGATCGGAGCGGAATAGATTAGAGAAGAAGAGAGCGTTGCATCCAAGCCAATCCGGTTCGGGTCGGATATCCCGATCCGAACCCCTTGTCTGTGCGTCTCCGATCCGAGTCCATGTTCCATGTTATTCTCCTACAAAAGCGCCTGGATATCCGGACCGGTTGTGACCAATTCCTACTCGTAACGTCCGTTCCTTTGATGCGTTGTCAACATAATAATTCATCCGAACCCGAAGATAGTGGGATGGACGACATGTGGCCCCGACCCGGATCAAGTTTCAAGCAAATTCACACCTATAAATACCCCGTTTGGAGACAAAGAGAAGGATCTTTTTTAGGCACTTTGAGAATTCAACTACTTCCATAATCCGAACTCCATTGCTCCCGGAGAATCCAAATCTTCTTTTATTATTTGTTTTAATCTATTGAGTGAATATAAGCGAGTTGTGAGTGAAATCAAGTGACAATTACATTGTATTTGCAACTGAATTATTGAATATAGTGAAAGATAAGTGGACGTAGGCATTTCTTCGCCGAACCACTATAAATCCTGTGTGTTCATTTTTATTTTTATCTCATCTTATTTGCTTTTAATCAATTCGGGTGTTAGAACCACTTTTGGGTCTAACATTTTGGTGCTTTCACTGAGAACCTCATCTAAATTCTTTATTTTCCGGGATTTCTCTCTACTTTTTGGACCGTTGAGTTCAAAGAAGTAAATCCTTAAGTTTTTTCTCTCTTTCATATTCGTTGAAGTGATTGTCAAAGACTCATGGCCAAAGGAAAAGGCAAGGAAGTTCAGTCTGTTCGAGGAAATGGAGCTGGAGAAGATCAACAAAATGCTGTTGTAACAAGGTCTCGGGGGCAGAGTTCAGCAGCAGGAAGAACCAATGCAGGAAATCCGAACCGACAGCAGGGGGAGAGCTCCGATCCGATCCGGGTAGGAGATTCCAAAGCAGTGCATTCCCCCAATCTGAACCGACCCGAGATGCTTGCCACGTACCGATCCGACCAAGCCCCCCAGCTCCGAACCGATCCGGCCTCCTACCTCCGATCCGACCCGATGCTTGGTGAAGCTGGAACCTCTACTCGAGTCCCTACGAATGCTCCAATTCCAGCCACCAGGGTTGGTGATCAGGTCAATCCATCTGCGCCCATCACTCAAGGAGATTTCTCGCGCTTGCTTGACATGCTTGAGAGCACAAGGGAAGCTATGAAAGTTCACGAGCGCACTAATCTCATGATGCAGGAAAATATGAGGCTCATGAGTCGGGAGATTAGTGAACTCCGTCGATAGAGAACTCCATCACCGGTTCGTCACACACCAGTTGATCAATCTTCATCTTCCGAGGAAGAGAGGCCCCGTGAACGAAGGCCACTCGAACTACCTCAGAACGTGGAGCAGCTGACATTTGGATCTTTGGGATCTCGTGAGGATATTACACGAGCATGAGGAAACAATGACCCCACCAGGGGGCAAAGACTCCAGTCCCCTCCTCCCGAGATCGACCGGGAACGCAGGGAACGGAATCGAGCAGAGGCAGCACGAAGAAGAAGGGCATCTCCTGAACAAGAGCCCAGAAGGAATTCGGATACTAGGGCCAGGGAACCTGAGCGACCCCTAACTAATGCTGATGTATAGGCAATGGTTCGCCAGATCATGTCCAAGAGCCGGAACTATACAAATGAAGATTATGGCATTGAACGAAGCCATACTCCCTTCACCGATGATATCCTCGACTTCCAATTTCCCCGACGCTTTAACTTGCCCCAGATGGACAAATACAACGGAAGGACTGATCCGGGACAGCATTTAATGCGGTACTCATGGCTCATGAATGCTGCTGCTGCCCCTGATGAAGTGAAGTGCAAAGCGTTCCCAATCTACTTAGAAGATGTGGCGCTGTTCTGGTTTACCCGACTTCCTCCTCGTTCGATTTCAAATTACAAGGAATTAAGCGAGCGTTTCATGAACCAGTTCCGTCTCCATGCCCAAAAGTCCAAAAGTGTTATTGAATTATCGAGAATTAAACAGGCACCAGGAGAGTCTTTGAGGGCATATCTTGACCGTTTTAATCAAGCTGTGACTGAGGTCAGTGACCCGCACGAGCCCACCATCCTGATGGCATTAAAGGAAGGAGTTGATCCTGAATCTGAGTTTGGAGACTACCTTTCTGGGAAAACACCTTCCACAAGGGAGATATTCTACGAAAAAGCCGATTTTTATTTAAGACGAGAGGAGGCCAGGGCAAACCGAAAGAGAAAGTCTGAGATGGCTTCAAAGGAGAATGTGCAGAGTAATATCGCCGTGAAGCAGTCTGGGGAAAGTTCTGGCAAGGTTGAAGTAAATGTAGGAAACAAGGGTGGAACAGCAATGCTGGAAGCGGGGGTAACAACAACAATAATCGTAATCCAAACGGTAACAGAAGAAACAGAAATAGGGGAAGTGATCCTAACAAAAGACCCCGGTTCCAGAACTACGAGAATTATACACCATTGAATGACACCCTGGAAAATATCTACCTGGATACGTACAATGTGTTACAGTACAAAAGACCGCCACCTCGTGATTCGACCGAGAAAGAAATGGCGACAGGGAAATTTTGCTTGTTTCACGGAACTCATGGGCATTCGACCAATGAATGTCGGCATTTGAGGGATGTGATTGAGAAGCTGCTGCGTGAAGGAAAGTTGGATGAGTACAAGGTTGCCCCGAGGGACAGGGGGCAAGGAGAGCAGGCTCCAAAACAGATCCTACCTGCTCCCAAGCCTACAACACAGCAGAAAGGTAAAGGAATTGTCATCAACTCCATAGTAGGCGGACCTCACCCGACAATCCGAAGTTTCAGATCAATGGATCAATATGTGAATGCTGCCAAACATCTAGATGTGAATGAAGGTGATGATTTGGAAGATGTCACCCCAATAAAACAACAGAAGACCATGTTTGACGACGTGGTATTTCGAAGCCGAGACAATACTGGGATACAATCACCCACCAATGATCCGTTGGTTATTACTACCACCATTGGGCCGGCCTTGGTCCATAAGGTATTAGTAGACAACGGAAGTTCCGTTAATATTTTGTTCAAGAAGTCATTTGATCAGATGATGCTTGAGTCCGAAGATCTGAAGCCTTGTGAAGGATGGATCAGAGGCTTCAACGGGGCGTCGACAGCTCCCATGGGATACATAGAGTTGCCCGTGACCCTGGGGCAAGGAGAACGTAGAAGAGTGCGAATGCTTCAGTTCGTAGTATTGGATGTAGATTCGCCTTATAACGCATTTCTGGGGAGACCTGCCCTCGTTGAATTTAGAGTTTGTATCGCCCCTTGGTGCTTGTTACTTAAGTTCCCAACCGAAGCCGGAACTGGAGTAATGAGGGGGGATCAGGTTTCCGGACGGGCCTGCTATGTGGCCGAGTTAAAGATGTTGATGAAAGGACATAACGTTGAAAGTAAGGATGCCTCGTCTCCCTCGAAGTGGGACTCGACATAGCAATTAGAGAGATTGACCCCAAAGGAGTTGCCCAAAGGAACACCTGAAGACCTGGATCCCAGAAAAGACGAGGAACCAGAAGCTAGGAATGCAACTCCTAACGAAGCGACAGTGGAAATTCCCATTGATAAAGCTGATCCGACAAAAGTTTTGAAGATTGGTTCTCAATTGGATCCACGTCGAGCTAAAGAACTAACGGACTTCTTGAAGGCAAACTTAGACGTGTTCGCCTGGACCCATGCTGACATGTTTGGGATATCGCCATCCATTATAAGTCACAAATTGAATGTAAATCCGAAGCATCCGCCTGTGAAGCAAAAGAGACGCATGCTGGGCCCAGAGAGGTCGGCTGCTCTCAAAGAGGAAGTAGAAAAGTTGAAGCAGAATGGATTTATTCGAGATTCGACATATCCCGACTGGATATCGAATCCCGTCTTAGTAAAGAAGCCAAACGGAAAGTGGCGGACTTGCATTGATTTTTCAGATTTAAATAAAGCTTGCCCGAAGGATAGTTTCCCACTTCCCAGGATTGACCAGCTTGTAGACTCGACAGCAGGTCATGAACTTCTCTCTTTCATGGACGCATATTCTGGATACAACCAAATTCCTATGCACGTACCAGACCAAGAACATACGAGCTTCATTACGAATTTGGGGTTATATTGTTATGTTGTAATGCCATTCGGATTAAAAAACGCTGGAGCTACCTATCAGCGCTTGGTAAATAGAATGTTTTATGATCAAATAGGAAAAACTATGGAAGTTTATGTGGATGATATGCTTGTCAAATCAAAGCAGTCTTCCAGCCATACGCAAGACTTGGCGGAAATGTTTGGTATCTTGCGAAAGTACCGGATGAAATTGAATCCTCTGAAATGCTCGTTTGGAGTGGCATCGGGAAAGTTCCTTGGCTTCATTGTGAGTTCCCGAGGAATTGAAATCAACCCTAGCCAGATAGCAGCAATTAGAAATATCCAAGAACCAAGGAGAATTAAGGACGTCCAAAGTCTTGCAGGGAAAGTAGCGGCGCTGAGTAGATTCATCTCCAAAGCCACAGATAAATGTGTTCCGTTTTTTGATTTGATTAAAAGGGGAAAGAAGAACTTCGAGTGGACTCCGGATTGTGTTGAGGCCTTTCGAAATCTATTGGAACTGCTAGAGAAACCGCCGATTTTATCAAAGCCCATAGATCATGAAGAATTGTTTGTTTACTTGGCAGTCTCGGCTCACGCTGTCAGCACAGCCCTGGTTCGAGAAGAAAACAAAGTACAAAGGCCAGTGTATTATGTAAGCAAGAAGTTAGCAGCGGCAGAGCGCAACTACCCAAAAATTGAGAAGCTTGCTTACAGCCTCCTGATCGCATCCCGAAAACTTCGTCACTATTTCCAAGCCCATCCAATAACCATATACACCGACCAGCCGTTAAGGCAGGTGTTACAGAGGCCTGAGGCATCGGGAAGGTTGATCAAATGGAACATAGAACTAAGTCATTTTGATTTGAATTTTCAACCACGAAAGTCAATCAGGGGGCAAGCTCTAGCAGACTTTATTGCGGAATTCACCATTCCAGAGGAGGAAATAATCAATGACAGAGTGGTTAAATCCGAGGACGAACTAAAGATGAATCCATGGAAACTATATACAGATGGAGCCAAGAATGATCGAAGGTCCGGAGCTGGGATTGTCTTAGTCACTCCCGAGGGACGGTCGTTATATTACGCCCTGCGATTAGAATTTTCGGCAACTAACAATGACTCAGAATATGAAGCCCTGATTGCCGGGCTGAAGCTTGCTAAAGACCTCGGAGTAAAAATGATGGACATATTTTGTGACTCAAAAATTGTTGTTTGTCAAGTGCGAGAGGAATTCGTGGCTCGAGGACCTCGACTTATTGCCTACCTCAAGAAAGTGAAAGAGCTATTGAATAGCTTAGAGCGGTACAACATAACACATATTCCCAGAGTTGAAAACCAGAAAGCGGATAGACTGGCAAAGCTGGCTAGTTCCGACAACCCAGAAGAGACTGAAGTAATTCCAATTGAAACGTTGGAGTCGCCAAGCTTTGAGTCAATGGAAATTGAATTCACCTTTGAAGCAGAACCAGAGAAGGAGTCGTGGATGACTCCAATTAAGAATTTCCTCAAGAATGGGACACTCCCATCAAAGAAGAGTGAGAAAAGAGCTGTAGTTCGCAAAGCTACCAGATATGTCATACAAGACGATACTCTCTATCGACAAGGATTTTCTATGCCCCTGTTACGATGTATCGCACACAACGACATCAAGCATGTACTAAGAGAAGTACACGAAGGTGAGTGTGGAGATCATACAGGAGGTCAAACTTTAGCAAAGAAGATACTGCGATACAGATATTTCTGGCCTACGATCAATAAAGATGCAGCTGATTATTCTCGACGCTGCGATAAGTGCCAGAGATTCGCCAAAATTCCCAGGGCACCGTCGACCCAACTTAAATCAATGGTGAGTCCTTGGCCATTTGCCACATGGGGAATTGATATCATTGGAGTTCTACCAATTGCTAAAGGAGGAGCTAAATATGCAATAGTAGCCGTGGACTATTTTACGAAGTGGGTGGAAGCTGAGCCCTTGACCAAGATCACAGCAAGAAAGGTGATAAGTTTTGTGGTCAGAAATATTATATGCCGGTTCGGGATTCCAAGGACGATTATAACTGACAACGGAACCCAGTTTGATAGTACTGAATCCAGAAATTTCTGTCAGAAGTATAAGATAGACAAGCGATATACTGCAGTTGCCTATCCGCAGTCAAACGGGTAAGTAGAGGCAATAAACAAAGTTATAAAATCCATCCTCAAGAAATGGTTAGAGCGTGCAAAGGCGAGATGGGTTGACGAATTGCCTCTAGCTTTGTGGGCATATCGAACAACATTTAAAACGGCCACCGGTCATACCCCTTTCTCTCTCTCCTTTGGCTCAGAAGCAGTAATTCCAGTTGAGCTAGAAGTTCCTTCCCACAGGGTGACATATTATGACCCGATGACGAATCGGGCGCTCTTACTTGAGTCTCTTGATGAAGTCGAAGAGAAAAGGGACGAAGCAGATTTGCGTGCAGCAAGACATCGGCGTCAGATGGCACGCTATTATGACAAAAAGTTCGCCTCAGAACTTTTGAACCAGGAGATTTGGTGCTAAAGAGAATTTTTCCATCCCTTCCTCACCTCGGCCCAAAATGGGAAGGACCCTTTGTCATCCAACGGAAACTTGAAAAAGGAACCTTCAAGTTAACGACCGTAGATGGCGAAGAAGTCCCTCGAGCATGGAATGCTCAACACTTAATGCGATATTTGGATTAGAAATGCTGTACTTTTTATTATTTTTCCTGTGAACTCTGTAATAAGGCACGAGTTGCCTTAGGAAAATCTGACGATATGAATAAAGGACTATAAAGTGGATGTAGGCTACGACTTAGCTGAACCACTATAAAAATATTGTGTGTTATTTACTTTTATGCATTACGTATATACATTTATCAGTTATTCTGTTGTGATTATGAGATACAGGATAACTCACAGCTTAAAAAGGTTGAAGGCAAATAAGACATAAAAGAATGAGAAAACAACATTCGTAACTCTAACTCTCCAGAGAGAGAGAGAGAGAGAGAGAGTATAAAAGCGTCTCAGACTGAGCGCTGAAAAAGAAATTCTTCTTGTAACTCTAACTCTCCAGAGAGAGAGAGAGTATAAAAGCGTCTCAGACTGAGCGCTGAAAAAGAAATTCTTCTTGTAACTCTAACTCTCCAGAGAGAGAGAGAGAGTATAAAAGCATCTCCGACTGAGCGCTGAAAAAGAAATTCTTCTTGTAACTCTAACTCTCCAGAGAGAGAGAGAGAGAGAGTATAAAAGCGTCTCCGACTGAGCGCTGAAAAAGAGATTCTTCTCGTAACTCTAACTCTCCAGAGAGAGAGTATAAAAGCGTCTCCGACTGAGCGCTGAAAAAGAACTCTTTCCCCGTTGAAAGACCGGGGAATGAATAGATGACTAAGCTCGAACTCTAACTCTCAAGAGAGAGAGAGAGTATAAAAGAAATGCCAGAAAAAACGACAGGTACTGACGACACAGGAAGTGCTATCCCGTCAGAGAATTGGGAGCATTCAGATTGCTTGATTAAGCGTATTAAATAATTTGTGGGAGTTAACCGGGGACACGTATGCAAACACATATTTCCCCCTCCACAACTTCGTTTCATAATTACAGACATGCATTTTTACATAAGTGCAGAACTACTAACAAATAAACATTGCAAAAAGTGAATTATTTTTATTTACAAATGAATGAATTTGTACAGGGAAATAGCTAAAAAAGAAAGTGCAGGAGCTGCTTTTGCAGCAGCAATTATTGGTTCACAAAGATGCTAAAAAGATACAGGGGAACCCACTATTTAGGTTTGGAATGAGCCTTAGATTTCTTGGCGGCTTTCTCCGCATCCTTTGCTTCCTTCTCGGCTTCAGTCAAGATTCGTTTTGATTTCTTTTTCCCTGAAGATGTGGTACTGGAGCCAGTGGACTTCTTCCCGGGGGGCGGGACACTGGAATCAAGAGAAGATTTTTTAGCAAGTTCTTCGGTAATAGATCTAGTTGAGAGCTTAACAACTAACCTTGAAC
Source organism: Allium sativum (assembly GCA_030737875.1). NCBI lineage: Eukaryota > Viridiplantae > Streptophyta > Magnoliopsida > Asparagales > Amaryllidaceae > Allium > Allium sativum. The sequence continues at coordinate 222,158,894 of CM060920.1, forward strand.
CCGCATCCACAACTGCGAGGGGCTTAAGGACCTCAGGGTCTAGTTCTTCGGCCTTTAATTGCAAACGCTTGTCTTGGTCAGCCTTCATTGCAGCCAAGGTAACGTCATCAGCACTTTTTGACTCCCCGGTTATTGCGACTTCCGGTTCCTCTTCATGCCCCCCGTCTCCGCCATCATCCTTTAAAGCCGCTATCGTTTCTTCATCATGGGGAGTGGAGTCCTTAGTTGGCTCGTTTCCTTCTCCCAAGTCTATAGAAGCAGCCTTGTCTTCCCCTTTTTTGGCCCCATCTGCGGGCTTTGTCCCAGCGGTGGCTCCTTGAGCTACATCTGTCTTTTCGGATGATTCGACACCTACAGAATGAGAAGCAACAGTTATCAACTCAGGCGAAAACAATGGGTCTCTCATCGAATGTTCAATCACGTAGCGAAAGGTAGTAATAGCTTTGGCAAATTGAGGAGAAAAGATAGGGATACCTTCCGAAGACTTTTCAGCAGGGGTGACTACTACCTCTGGGGCTATTTCAGGAATGGGAGATAGCAGAGTTGTTCGGGGAATTCCCGGATTTTCGGGATCATACCCTTCTACTTCGGGAGTTGCAGGAGCAGAAGAAGAGGAACCAGCTTCGAGAATGGTTTTTTGTTTAGACTTCTGTCTCTCTTCTTCCATGGCCTTAGCAATAAGGCGGCGCCCTTCAGCTAGACGCTCCGGTTCATCATCTCTCAAATATTTCTCCATCAGTTTATCTTCATCGACGGAATCGACCTTAAGTTCCTCTTTTTCCCACTCGACGATCTGATTCCATACTTGAACCAGAGTGGATGGATAATCTTCGATCCAAGAAATGTTTCGGCGACGAATAATATGTGCGAAAAATTCAATCATTAGTTCGCCGAAACTTTGAATCTCAACCTCCGCCTCAGATAATTGCTTGCGGGCTTCCTCCGCAGATTTGATAGCGCATTCCACATTGCCCTCGGCCAGGGCAGCTCTATTCTCCGCCTCCAACAACTTTGAAGCCAAGTCAGCATTCTTCTTTTCTAATTCAGCACTTCTCTTTGCTAACTCGGCGTTTTTCCGTTCAAGCTCAGCATAAGCAAGGCGTGTCTTAGCAGCTTCTGACTTGGCCTCGTCAGCTTGCTTTTTTAGTTCAGAACGCTCATGAGTATGAGACTCAAGCAGATCGTGATAACGCTTTTGCATGTCCTCGAATTGTTGTTTGAAGTTAGAAGCGTTCCTTTGAGCGACAGCTAACTGAGCTTGAGTATCTTCTAAATCTTTTCCTAGAGCTTTTAAGGCCTTAGCATCCTCCTCCGCAGTCTTTTGCATTGAATCAGCATTTGTCATTAGAGTGCGGATGATTTTAGAAAGATTGCGTGAATACTTGAACATCTCGGTATATTGTTTTTCCACCAAATCAATCTTTGCTTTAGCCTCATCTGCCCAATTAGAAGAAATAGGTTCAAGGGTAGGTAGAAAGGTCAAAGTCTCGAAGTAGTGCTCGGGAAATTGCTCCTCTAAATATGCCAGCTTTACCGCAGTTCCCGCATCTGGTGGGGGAGGAGCAGGAATTGATAATTCGGTGCCCCTATGTGAAGAGGATTCAGTAGTCTCTTTATCCGACCTAGGTCGCTTAGTGGCAGGGACCTTGTGCTTACTTTGAGACCCGGTTTCTTTTGGAGGAGTTTTCTCTCTACTCCGCTTTTCATGGGAGGAAGTGGAGTCTTTAGATGGTGGTCTATCCTCCTCCCTGCGACTTTGATAGCTCTTATATTTCTCTTGTTCCGGTCGAACTGGTGAGCGGGAGCGTGAGGGTCGAGAACGATAGGGATCATAAGGTCTTCTCTCCTCCCTACCACGATCATCCCGGCGATCATACTCGACATCCTGAGGAGGATTGGACATGCTGCGACGAAGCTTTCTTATATCGTAATAGGATCGAGACATTGTACCTGCACGATAAATCAAACGAAGTTTAGAATTAATGGATTCATGGAGAAAGAAGTGCAATGAATACTAGTGCTGTGGTGTAAAGTGTATCCTAAGTGGTGTGTTTCCCCCCAACCAACCCGAGTCTGAAGCTAGACTAGTGCGGGCAGGCTCTTTGGCCTTAGCGGGAGTGGTTTCTTCAGAAGAGGTGAAGACTAAAGGATCCTTCCTGAAATCCTCTGAAGTATATATAGTCTCAGGTAAGGGGAGATCCCCCAAACCCTGAAATATGTGCTCATCAGTACTAGGAACATCCCCTTCGGAAGCATGAAGTGGCGACTCTTGGGAGGATTTTGACTTGTCTGGAGAAGTAGTTTCCTCGGGGGCAATATACCCTTCACGATGCTTTTCGGCCAGATTAGCCAATTCATCATCTTGTGTGGAAGACGGAGAAGGTGAAGTTTGAAGAGGCATTGTAGGAATTCCCGAGCCTTCTCCAGTCTCTGGAACTATCTCCACTGGAGGAATGTATGCGTAAGGGACCGTCCCATGACCGATGCTACGAAAAACGGATAGCAGCCCATGAAAGTGAAGGTATTCATCTTTAAGGACCTCGTCGATAGTCAAGAATTTTTGATCGCCATTAAGAAGTCGGTGCATCCGATCAAAGAACACCTGATCTGATATCTGTTTAGGGTTGTCGACTGCAAACAAAAAGGAAAACAGGTCAGGGTGATGATTCAAGTGCATAGAGTCCGGATTTAGAAAATCAACGCTTTACTTGATTTTGTCCATCTCCTGGCGCATCCAGGCTGTTGCTTCACATAGAACCATTCTAGTCTGGAATCCCCAGCTTTACTGCTAAATGGTGCCGAGATTATCTTCCTTTTTGGAACTGATTCAAAGTAGCAGAAGGATGGAGTTTCTCGGGTCCGATGCTTGAAATTATAGAAAAAGTGAACGTCATCGAATGTGAGCTCTATGCCTAAGATTTCACGGTATGCTATGTACAAGGTGTGCAGATAGGCATATGAATTGGGGTGCAATTGCATGGGGGCAATCTGCATTTGTCTTAAGAAATCAACGATGGAAGGAGAGAATGGAGGAATGGCGCCGACCATGCACATCAATCGAGTGACCGTCATATATCCTTCTGGAGGGTTGTGGGGATGGTCAGAGCGTGAGGGCACTAGGGTATCCCTTTTCATTATTCCATACTTTAAGCAAATTCGAACAAGTCGGTCGTTGTCGATTGTCGATTCTACGGAATCTGGAGGTGACTCCAATATAATGGCTGAGTCAAATTCGTCAGGGGCTCGATCGTCACCGATCCCTCCTTCCTCCTCAAAACCCAGAGAAACCTCATTCTCCGAAGACGCCTCGTTGCTTTCTCGATCTCCAACCCTGTAGTCTGGACCCTCACTGTCCCATTCTGGATCACACGAAGAAGATATATCCTCAAGAGTGATTTTGTTAGAAGTTTCCGGGGCTTCTTTCCTCTCAGCCAGTCGGGAAGAGCGCCTGGGCCTCATTGTCATAGAACTATTGAAGAAGCAATAGCACGGATTAGAGTAAATTATCCCGTGCCCCCTGTGTATGTGTGTGAACTAAAATGTGTGCAGCAAATGTGAGAAATGCAAAGTAAAAGTACAGCAATGTAAGATGAAGCTTTGAAGAGAAAGTGATAGTCAGAGTTGTTCTTAATGTTCGTTTACATTCATAAGGCACTACCCTAACTGTTCATTAAGTTGAAGATTATGTCAAGCATTGATTAACCCTGGTTGGATAAAGTCTTGTGCTTTGAGTTGGAATATGCATATCATTCAGTTCGGGTAGGGTGTGCTTATTGTTGGGTTCGGATCGGATGTGCATATAGCTGGGATCGGCTCGGGTCTGCGTATTGTTTGGTTCGGAGCAGACATTCATATTTGACAGTTTAAAACCGGATCGGAATAAGCATTCGGAGTGGTTCAGCAAACAAAAGGATCCATACGTCCTTTTCCTTTCTCTATCTTTTCCTCCAATCCGACCTGGTCGGGCAAGCATGGCTTTCTCCACATCGCATTTCATTCCGACCCGATCCTAACATATGAACTTGTCCTCCCCTCCGCTGCTTCAGCACTTCCTTACCCGAACCGAACCCAGTTCCTATTCTCCCCTTTCTCGTCTTCAAATTTCACTAGACCCAAATGAAGTTAAGCATTTATGTGGTTGAATGTTTAACGCTGGATCCTAATGACCCCCGTTGCTACCTCGAGACGACGAAGACGCCATCAACGACGATGACAAACGGTGGAGGAGATCCAAGTGCCGGAGTTTAACAAACACCGCACTCCAATCGTTCGATTTAACCACAAATTCTAGCTGAAATCAGTTATTACATAAATAATCGGAGATTTAAAATACCTATATGTTTATTCGAAGATTGAAACGAGAAGTTTTGGAGTTTTTGGATTTTTTAGGAAATAGGGTTTCGGTATAAAGCTGGGAGAACAAGAATTATGGAAGTAAAAAAGGTAGAAGAGTTTGGGTGGTTGAGTTTATATAAGACGTGAGATGGCTCTTTGTATTCCCCGTATTTTACTCCATTCGGACCGAGTCCAAGCTAGCCCACATCTTCCGGCCCATCAACCCAGTGCAAAGCGAAATAGGAGGAAAAGGTGCTCGAGTCGGACCCCGAACCGGGTAGAAATCTGTGCATTCGAATTGGACTTAAAAGAAAAACTAGGAAAGAACATCCCTGAGAAGAATACTATATGTCGAGAAGAACTTCTGGACTTGACTCAAAAATGAAGAAAATGAATCAAGTATTTCACGACATATATATAAGCGATAAGAGACATGTCTTCATGAAGCAACGCATCATCACAAACGAACAAAAGTGACTTCCTGACTGTTCTGATTCAAGGACTAGCATTCAAACGACATCAAAGCACGCTTCGTATACAACAGAAGCATCCTTTGAGGGGGCAAAATGTTAGCCTACTTTGTGAACTAGGCAACACAAAGTCAAGAAACCAGACATTGAAGGGCATTTTTAATTAGAAGACTTCGGTTCGGGTTGGAGAAGAAACTACAATCTACATTGGATGGCTGCAATTGTTCGGGTCGGGTCAGAGCAACATATCGGTTCGGGTCGGATAGAGCTTTCTGTTCGGATCGGTGAACTGCTGCTGAGGAAATTGGTAAGGTATATCTAATCGGATCGGAGGACAACATGATCTCAATTGGATCGGAAAGCCACCTGTTTGCCACGAAAATGGATCGGAGCGGAATAGATTAGAGAAGAAGAGAGCGTTGCATCCAAGCCAATCCGGTTCGGGTCGGATATCCCGATCCGAACCCCTTGTCTGTGCATCTCCGATCCGAGTCCATGTTCCATGTTATTCTCCTACAAAAGCGCCTGGATATCCGGACCGGTTGTGACCAATTCCTACTCGTAACGTCCGTTCCTTTGATGCGTTGTCAACATAATAATTCATCCGAACCCGAAGATAGTGGGATGGACGACATGTGGCCCCGACCCGGATCAAGTTTCAAGCAAATTCACACCTATAAATACCCCGTCTGGAGACAAAGAGAAGGATCTTTTTTAGGCACTTTGAGAATTCAACTACTTCCATAATCTGAACTCCATTGCTCCCGGAGAATCCAAATCTTCTTTTATTATTTGTTTTAATCTATTGAGTGAATATAAGCGAGTTGTGAGTGAAATCAAGTGACAATTACATTGTATTTGCAACTGAATTATTGAATATAGTGAAAGATAAGTGGACGTAGGAATTTCTTCGCCGAACCACTATAAATCCTGTGTGTTCATTTTTATTTTTATCTCATCTTATTTGCTTTTAATCAATTCGGGTGTTAGAACCACTTTTGGGTCTAACAATTATTTAACTATTTTGTCTTTTAACGGATATAAGTACATCTCTATAAACGACACTTTTAGTATAAGTCCCCGATTTTCCAATGACATTGCCATCTTTTATTAAAACTTTTGTGTTATTCATTCAAATTCCTATTGATAATGCAACATAAAGTTGACCATGTCCGAACACGTGTTGAGGCAAATAAATTGTTAATGTACAAAGACTACCTGTTTTATAGTTTTTGTCGATACAAGCTGTGTTGATTAAATATCATTTTGAACATTCAAGTGTTTTTAGGAAATGATCTTTAATGCCATAATAACCATCCTCCAAATATAGGATTTCACAAACTTCAATATTAAATTACGACCAACCATTAAAAACAGTTCAAATCCATAGAGAAAAATATATGTTAAAAAAATTAACATTCAATTTTAGCATTAGTAATCTTTTGATTTAAAAAATTGAAGTATATGTTTGGAAAAACTAACATAAATAATTTAGCATTAATAATCTTTATTTTTTTGAAAATTAAAAATAAAAAGGAGGGAAAAAATTTATTTATGACAAATGGTAAAAATAGAAATCAAGATTTTTCAAAGTTGATGATTCAAAATATTAATGTTTCGAATTTCTTATGATTTCAAATTTTGAGTTGTATAACTCGTAAAGGTATAAAAACTACACAATTCAAAATATATAACATATGAATATAAATTAAAACAATAGTTAGGAACAAAATTTTCAAACATTGAATAATCAAAATTTTATAACAATTTTTGAAGTATTGTTTAAATTTATGTATTTAGATGTCATATACTGAAAAGAAAGAAAGTTTAACGACATAAAATATTATTCTTAACAGAAGGTTTTTAGTTTATTTCGTAATAGGCACCGGCAAAAAATTAAATTCACATATCTCAGTCATTGTTCACAAAGAAGAAATAACTTCCAAATTAGATACATTGACACAATCAGTAGCATAATCATCCAACTCAAGCAGAAAAAGTTTTAAACCTGAAACCTTTAAATAAATTACCTTACAATCAGCGAGCAGGTAACCGGTTTCAGGCGTGGAGCAGGCACAACGAGAGGCGAGAAGGCACTGAATTGTAATTAATGTGTGAAATTTTATTCTTGTATGAAGTGAAAAAAAGGGCACAAAAAATAGAAGCAGAGAAAAGAATATTACCCGCGCAAGCTTAGAGATAGAAAGTTATAAAAAATGACAGAATGTTTAGGTGGAGAAGAAGTTGACTGCTGCGTGTAAAGGAGAAGCAGAGCATCCTATTTATAGATGATAGATGAATAGATTTCTAATATTATTATGCGAATTTCAAGGAGTATATTGTTCCTTTTTTGCTAATTTAAAAATGTATTTTAGGAATGATATAGGGCATATGCATTTTAGGAATAACGTAACAAAATATACTATTATAGAAATTGGATTATTTTATACATGATAATTTTAATGATATATACATTACCAATTATATTTGAATGACACAGGGCATATGCATTTTAGGAATGCGATAAAATATATGCACTATTTATCATCGAATTAAAGTCATACAATATATGCAATTAAGAAAATGGATTATTTAAAATTAATAGAATGATATAAGGCATATAAGATAATTATACAAATCAAATACAATTAGAGTAAAAAGAGAGGAATGCATCGTTTTACAAATTATGGTAGGATGAAGTATGTTCGCTGATGGAACCTTTGGTATACATAAATTATCGGAAGTATAAATAAATGCATTGTTTTTTCCATATAAGGAATGCATTATCCTACCATAATTCTATTATTATTAATTAATAACCAAAAATGTATTACCGGTATTCATGCAGATTCTTACGGTAAAGGGCATTTTTGGCACTTCACGTTTACATCAAAAAAGTGTTACATCAAACCTATTCCAATTATTAGTAAAGATAACTAATTATAATGTCAGGTGTAAATAGTTATTTAATGAAATGAAACCTTTGCATATTTGACACAAGATCTATACTAAGATCGTAATCTTCCATATTTATCAAATGTGAACTAAAGCACACTTGCTTTGCCTTAAACTATTATTTGCTTCAAATATTGTTTAATGAAGCTAATGGTGAAAATAAAACTTTTTGGCAGTTGTGATCTAGAGATATCACTTTTGGTTGTGCTAGAGTTTTGGCATAGGTGATACTTCTTTGTGCTATCATGTAATCCTTTTGTGTAATGTTGAATGATGTGCTTTGGCATGCTAATTCTCTTTCTTCTCAGTCATCTTACCAGCAACAATGGGGAAGCTTCGCTCACATTGCAGTTGTATTTGCTGGCTGACCTACTTTCCTTCCTCTCACGTCCTTCTAAAATAAACTAACTGGTGATGGCCGAGTATACTGGCTCTGAGTTTGTCAAATTGTTTTATGTAATGGTTATTTAAGTGACGGTGCCTTGTCGTGGCTCTGGGTTTGGTGCTGGTCAAGGAAATGTCAATTCTTCATGTGCTGTTTGGTACAACACTTACTCGACAATGCTCGAATACCCTGTACCTTGATGTTGCACTAAGCTACTTTGTTCAGTGATTTTTTATTCATTATGTAATGTACTTCTTTTAAAGTAAGAAATGTATTTAAGAAAGTTACCCCCTGCGAGGAGATGTAATTATACTTTCGCTCCCTACGTGGAGTCGAATGTATGTCTATAGTATAGAAAAAGTGTCTGGCTCATGTGCCGTAACCTAGCTAGGATAATGGTGGACGAGCCACCTTAAAAACCAAATGTAGTAGGTTAGTAACCACCAATCTCCTAAAATATTTGTAATTATTATTGGTTATAATAATAAGTGCTTGCAGTCACTATAAAAACCTGTCGACTTTGCCAAAAAAGGTGAAAACAAAATTCACTATAGCTAAGAAAACGTATGCACCAAATTAAAGTTTCTCAAACAATAAGATGAAGTTTTCAATTTATTAAAATCTCAAAAGATCATCAGTGAAGTCCAATATTGGTTGTACCTCTCCTACTGCTATGCAGAATACTGCTATTCCATTTGTGTTTCCTATCTTAAAATAAAGTTATGTTTTTTCTAGTGTGATTTCAAAACAAATGCTTGAAAGGTTCCTCTATAACATATTATTACAACTGATTTTTCCTTAATGATGCTTTATGTAAATAAGGGACATTTGACAACTTATTTATAATTAGTTGTTATACTATACATAGATAATTGTTTTTTTATTTTACTATGGTTCTTTTGACTTTTTGTTATTATCAAATCAATAACTCATTTTTGCATGTTTCCACTTGAGTTTGCTTCATATTCTACGATTTACAGTCCGTTCGCACATCTTAAAACAATATTTGATCTCATGTAAAAGGAGACTGATAGATAATAAATTCTCATGTTGCTAGGAGAGTGACAAAGTAAGAAACATATATGCGCAACTCAAAGTTTCTATCAATTTTAACTCTTCTATGTTGTTAGTTCAGAATGAGGAATTGAGTGCATTCAATGCATAATTAAGGCTTTTCTATTGAACATTGCTGCAAATCAATAGAGCGAGCACCTTAACAGGTTTTTTTTTGAGTAGGACGGTTGTGTAGAGCAGATCTACACAACCGATTCATAATTAATATTAAGATAAAATATAGTAATGGTCAACAAGCCTGACCGCTGACTGAAATAGACAAGAGTTTGCATGCATGCATGCAAACAAAGTACGTAATGCATAGTGCTAATAATGTACAAACATAGGAGATCATATATTACAACAGTAAGCATCAAGTAGATCAACCAATGAGCTGAAATATACTGCTCCAAAACATTACTATGCACAACAAACCAAAAGACCGACATAAGAGCATATAGTACATCATCATTTGGCAAACAAGATGAGGTTACCTTGGATGGGGATAGGATCGACACTGGCGCAGCCCATAAGCCTCAGAGCTGCCCAAAGATTCATCCCAAATGATCGTAATATCCATAATAGTGGGGATGAAAGGAAAAGCCTATGTACCTGTACAAAGATGGTAAAAGTAAGAAAATCTATGGCATAACTGAGATTTTAAAGCATAACGTCCATTGAAGCATCGGTTGTTTCGTTCAAGCCAAATGGTCCAAATAAAAGCAACAAAGAAAGTGTCGAGGCTAATCGATGAGGGAGAGTATTTCCAATATTCAAAGTGATGAAGCTGAGGAGGAAGATAATCATAAACATGAGTAGCCATCGAAACCTAAAGGCAGAAGCTAAGGTCACAGTCATAAAGAAGATGAGTGATAGATTCATTGTCATGATGGCAAAGAATGCATGGACTGACTAGAACTCCTTTGTGAATCAACATATATCTGTATTAATTCTTTCACGAGCAAGACACCATAGAAAAAAGTGTACTCTCGGTGGCACTTTGACCTTCCAAATTCATGAGTAAGCAAAAAGCCTACCAGCGTGAGTGATGTAGTTATAATAGGACTTGACCGAGAATGTTTGTTTGGTTGCGGGGATCTAGTAAAAGGAATTAGGGATATAGTGTAAGGTGGTTGACTAGATGATGTTCAGCACTTCGCAAATATATTGGAGGATGATCGAGTGGAAGTAGGTGGTTGGCATGATGGCATAGATTCCTTCGTGAACCACTTCTTGTATGGTGATGGATGGATAGAGACAATGGAGAAAAGTGAAGGGAAAAGGTGCGCTAAAGGGAATTCAAAGAACCAAGTGTCCTGCGAGAAATAACTTGTGGATCCATCTCCTACCTTGATGGCGAAAAGGTGCAAAATGCGAGGTAATGATCTTAGCACACCCTCCCCGAACAGTGAAGGCTGGGATCGTGGACGTGAGTGCAGTATGGAATTGGGTTGATTGTTGTGGTAGAAGGAGAGGATTAAAGACTTCCAAGTGAAAATGCCAGGAGTTAGGCGTTGGTATATCCATTTAGCAAGTAGCGCATGGTTAAGTGAGCAGAGATCAGGAATCCCCATCCCACCTGCATTGACACTCAAATAAACTAGCTTTCAACTGACAAGAGATCGAACTGGACCGCCATGCCAAGGAAAGGAACGTCTAGTATGGTCAACATTTTTCATAACCCAGCTAGGAGCTCGATGAATTGAAAGCCAATATTAAGGTAGGGCATAAAGAACAACCTTGATCAGAACCAAATGACCAGCGGAGGAGAGGGAAGAGGCTTTCCAGCGAGCCAATCTCGAAACAATCTTAGTGAGGAGGGGGGTCCGATCAGTTTGAAAAAGTTTGGTTGGTCGAAGGGGAACACTAAGGTAAAACATCGGGAAGTGCTGGAGCTTGCAATTAAGAACATGAGCGATTGCAATGTCACGACTATCGGTGTTCCCCAGCATGTGGATTAAGCTTTTGGAAAAATTGATGGAAGGACCCGATATCAATTCGAAGGAGTAAAGGAGAACTTCGAGATAATGAATATTTTGAGGAATAGGTGTGGTGAAGAGAATGGTGTCGTCAGCGAATTGAATGTTCGCATAGACTGGACTAGGAAGACTTATGTGTATGCTCGATAAGATGTTGTTATGGGGGGAAAGTCTAATCATCTGGTTTAGGGTGTCAGCAATGAGGACGAAGAGGAGGGGGAAAGGGGTTCACCTTTGCGTAGTCCTCTTCTTGATTTGATGAGGCTGCCATCAATACCATTGGTCTGGACAGAAGACATACTTGAGTTTAGGATAGCGGAGATCCACATACACCATCGAGGAGGGAAGCCTCTATTGGAGAGAATTTGAAGGAAAAAGTCCCACCTAACAGTATCAAAGCCTTGCGAAAGTGGATTTCGAGAATAAGACCTTCAGTGTTGGTGCGATGGCAATTGGAAATGATTTCTTATGCCAAAGAAATGCAATCATGAATGTTTCTACCAAAGATAAGGCAGATTGTTCGGTACCAATCAACGAGGGGATGAATAATTGAAGGCAATTAGCAAGTACTTTAGTGATGAGTTTAAAGTAGCAGTTAAGAAGGCTGATGGGTCTGAAATTGGTAGAATGGTTTGCTCCTTCATGTTTAGGGAGGAGTATGATTTTGGCATAGTTCAAATGGTTGATATTGGTTGGATCTGAGTAAAAGGATTGGAATAGTTTGATGATGTCTTGTTGATGGTGTCCCAAAAGTTGATATAGAAAGCAGGACCAGAACCATCAGTACCACAAGCTTTATTGATATCCATGTCTTTAAGGGCAGTCAGAATCTCGATCTCGGTGAAGGGATCATCAACGGGAAGAGGGGTTTGGTTGGGGTAAAGAAGTGGCCAGTCAATAGGTAGTGAGGGTAGTGGTTGATGTTCAAGGAGGTTTCTGCAAAAGGTGGTAAAGTGGGTGTTAATGGCAATGGGGTTGGAGGTATGGAAGTCATCCTCATCATGAAGCTTGGTAATGATCATGAAGCGCCGTCTAACATTCGCAAATCTGTGGAAAAAAGCAGTGTTCTGGTCTCGATCAGATAGCCATCTAGCTTTGGAACGCTACTTCCAACTAATCTCCTTTTGTTTGAGAAGTCGCTAAAGTTCGTTCTCCAGTTTTAACAATTTGTTAGAGTCATCTAAACTTAGAGGGGATGATTCTTCTTTGATGTTGAGTTCAATAATGTCATTTTGAATGGTGGCAATGCGCCTTCTGATAGAACTCCAAACATTGTTTTCCCTGGGTTTGGTGAGTTTACAAAGGCATCTAAGTTTGGACACAAAAGTGGCCGAAGCAACATGAAGCTGTGGGAAAGAAAGCCATGCAGTTTTAACAAAGTCTGAAAAACCAGGTTCATTCAACCATAAGCGTTTGAAACGGAATGGATGACATGAAAGAAGATTGTTATCAATGGATGGCGATATCAGGAAGTGGTCAAGAAGCATTGAAGCTAGGCCAGAGACTATGGAGAGAGGAAAGAGATCGTCCTAGAGTGAGTTAAAGAGGAAGAGATCATGCTTGACTGAGGTGGAAAATTCTCTATGGTTCGACTAGGTGAAACGCCTGTTGGTAATGTGGGTCGACCAGAGCACAGGTGTTGATAAAATCATTAAAATCAATAGATTCAGATGAGATAGTAGCGTTGCTACATCTAGACGGTCCACGAGTGACGTTAAAGTCGCCACCGAGAAGCCATGGACCATTATGGTTAAGGCCAACATCCATGCAGTCTTGCCAAAGCTAGCGCTTGTTGTTGCTGCATGGCGGTCCATAAATATTGGAGAAAAGGAAGGTAACGTTGGAGGAAAGGTGACGAAGGGTGACGTGGAGGGCTGACATGGATTTGTGGACATGTTGTGGGGACCACAAGACATTATTCCAGGCTGTAATTAATCACCCACTTGAACCAACGACATTAACGAACTTCCAATTAGAAAAAGATGAATGAAAATAAGAATTAGTGGAAGTAGGGTCATTAATTTTGGATTTTTGGATTAAAAGAATGATGAGATGTAAAGAAAACAGAATGAAATTAACTGCAAACCATTTGTTGGGGTCCCTCAACCCCCGAATGTTCCAAAAAGAATCTGCATTGATAAAAAGAGGATCTCTCCTTTTTCAATGTTTGCATGGAAGAACAGTGTTCATCAGATAAATATATCCCCATGCAACGTGCTAACTTTAATTTAAAGTATAATTTTTGTCAGAAAAAACAATAGGCTGAAAGAAACTACCTTTAACAGGTGAGAGCTTACCGGAGGTTGAAGCGTTGAGTTTGGCACTTCGACAAACAACTAAAGTTGAAAGAGCTGGATCCAGCAGCGGAGATTGATTGTTAAAGGGAGGCGGTGGTGGCGGTTCAGTGAATAGGGGGTCTGGGGCTCGCCGGGATTGGTCGAAACAGGTGGGGGAGGTGGATCTGATAGGTCAATATCGCTTTGGGGGGGGGGGGAGGTCCCATCTTGGTTCTGGCGAAGGCCAGGGGTCCCATACTAGCGGACCGATACCTCCGTGGAGATGTTAGGGATTGGATTAGGAAGGGATTCTGCTGGTGCATGAAGTGGAGAAAGGGTTTGGTTATGGTGGATTCGACAATCATGGCGTCAAAACGGCAGTCTGGGTCAGGCGAGGGGAGATGATGGTGCTCCACGAAAAAAATTCCTATTGTTTTCGAACTGGTTGCTTAAAAGGAGGTCACGAGGGTCAAGGGTTGGATGGAAATGGTCCCAGTTTTCAACGGTGATGATGTAGTGGCTGTTGTTAAGGTAGATAGAGTAAGTACATGGAAGGTTGACAACTTTAAGGAGTGACTCTGGCAAAGATGAAGCGGAAGTCCCTTAAGGCCCATCCACAATCGTCTGCCGTAAGGTAAATGGCAACTGGATAAATGGCGGTGGTGAGGCAATCTGGGATGTGGCGGAGGTGGATAGGGAAACCTCTAATTCCACGTAGTGGGTTAGAATTCCGTGACAATGTTCTCTGTTACTAGCGACCAAGCATCCAGAGCAAGGGCGTCGCCTGGCTTAGAGATGAACTAACGATTCAGCGCGACGTGGTACATATCTACTGAAGGGAACTGGATGAGGAACTATTGGTCAGAGATGATGTAAATAGTCCAATCATAGTCGTCAAAAAAGTCATAAAGCATCGATCGCACAGTGTGGATGTTCCATAGGGCTGTCACTGGATACTCGAAAAATCCGAAATCCGTCCGCATCCACATCCGAAAAGCGGATAAATATCCAATATCCGGGAAAGCAGATGTGGATGCGGATATAATCATATCCAGATCCAAAAATTATCCATCCTCTTTTTTTTCACGATTACAGCTTAAATTATGTGTATTTTAGCATAATTAAATATATTAATTTATTGTTATGCAAAATTAAAAGTCTCCTAATTGCATGTTAATTGCTTAAAATTATATATTATCATCATATTTATTTATTTTTAGCACTTTAGTAATTAATTATTTTGAAAAAGTTTAATATTAAGCTAAAAAAATTATTTAATGTTTATTGATTTATCGATCGTTGGCAGAGCGGATAATTATTCGATATCCATCCGTATCCGTGGATGCGGATATCCGATATCCGAAAATGGTTTCGTATGCAGATATAGATATGGCACTATCCGCATCTAAAGTATCCGTTGACAGCCCTAATGTTCCAATAGCCGGCGATGATGGAAGCGCAGACAAAATTAGCAGCGTTAGAAGGAAGTTTCATTACGGCTTCGGAGGAAGAAGGGATGAGATTTTGCGAAGATGAAGTGAATTTTTTGAGAAAGATGTGGTAGATTTATGAGAGGAAGGAAGAATGACACAATTTTTGATGGATGAGAAGAAGAGGTGTGGATGGCCAGCACGTGTGATGGAAGAAAAGCTGATTTGATGGACGAATCATCCAAAGTAGGAGAATGGGCAGAGTCATTTTGGGTAACTGAGGCAGAAAGTGCCTTTCGTTGTTTACCCAGACGTGTGCAACTTTGATTTGAATGCTCGAAAAATCAACAACTATAACAAATCCTAGCATTCCTACAGTTCTTTGCCACATGTCCCTTAGAAGCACAGTGGTAACAATGGTGATTGAATTTTAAAAATTCAATAGTGCGCGCAATTGAAGTGAATGAGGTAAGGAGACCCTTTTGAGCAGGTGATGATGACTTCACAAGTAACAAAGATTGGTGTCGCTGTGGTTGTAACTTTAAAGCAGTGGTGTAAGAGAGGCAGTGGGATTCAGGTGGCGTGGGGAGACAGGGTAGTAACGGAAGATTGCAAGGTGCTGGCGTAGTTGTTGGCGTTGGAGGTGGAGGAGTTGGTGATGACGTAGTAGCTGGTGGTGGAGGCGCTGGTGCAGACATTGGGGCTGGAGGTTGCGTGGAAATGAGTGCTTCCTTAACAATCAGATCTAGGCAGCCCAAATCTGGTAGTTGAATAGAAGCGATGGCGTGGGTGAAGACGGTGGTCGTTAGAGGTTGAGGATGAAAGGAGGGAGGATCAGGTGGTGAGGCAGCCATGGATGGTTTTATCCCAAACGATATTTGTTCTTTAACCACGTTAGTCAAGCAGGTATATATATATATATATATATATTAATCCTTTTTAAATTATTGACCTTATTTAACCTCACATATGTATTTTGAGAGGTTTATTTACTAGTTGGCATTTACTACCATAAAATTTTATCCTTTGTATTATGGTTAATATTTTAATTTTGATTTTCCGTACACAGGATTTTTTAGCAATCATGAAGTAGTGAATTATGTATAGCTGGAACAATCAACTATATATTACTAATTGAGGCGATTGAAATGTTTATGATAATGGTTCATTCCAAATATAATATGTAAATAATTTATCTTGGGATTTGTGGAACAAGGACAATATGGTTATGCAAAAAAGATGTAGATCATTGCACGATTCTACCTTGCTTAGAATTGTAGTTCTAAGATATTTCACTATCAGGAATAAATATTAAGTTTGTCTATATGGGAAAGAATATGGATGTAACGCACTGCATTTCATCCGCTTCAAGTCGGTAATTAAACCAACTCAAACCGTTCGAAACGACAGATTGTTATTAGCTTCTGAGGTAAAAAGAATAAATCATAGAATCACAGGTCATAGACACAGAGTAATATAATATCTCGCACCAGAGTACACACACTTACACAAAAAATCTCACCAACTCACGCAGGGAAAGAATGTAACAACCCAGAAAATCTGAGCCAATTTAAAAATTTTAATTTGGCTATTTTAGTGGATTTTAAATATTTTAAATAAATATTTTAAATAATAACGATGAAAAGTAAGTTTGAATCGATGTTTGAAAATGAATATAATTAATTCTAATTATAAACAAGGCCTGAAATGGCGCGGTAGTTTCAAAATTTGAATTCAAACTTTGACTGACTGTACCGGGTGCAAAACAAAACGGATTTTAGTGAAACCAAAAATATTTAATTCTGTTAGTGAATATCTTTCTAACGAATCTGGAAAATCGAAGTTTTATAGCGGGAAGCAAAATTTATGGCTAAATGAATTTTCAGAAAGGTCGCTATAGAGTTTATATAGCCCGTGAAAATGGCCATTTTGCAAACGACCTCAGAATTCAACGAAACCACTTTTATTGGATCCGGGATGTTAAATTATTGCTAGGTTTCAAATTTCATAATTTTTGAAGCTAGTATGGGAGCATGGAAAAGGAAAATGTGTTTTGGTCAACTATAATTAAAATGGATTGACCAGAAAAGGGCCATTTTTCAAACGGTCTCAGAATTCGACGAAGTCGGTTTTGTTGGGACCGTATCGTCAAAACATAGCTAGATTTATTTTTCTGGAATTTTTAGAATCAGTATGTGGCCCCGGCAAATTGAAATGTACGTTCAAAGCAAATATTGAATGTTTTATATTTTAAATTGAAGAGAAACTGACTGAAATAGTCGAATGGGCCTGTGAAACATATCCCATTGTGTTCGGAATGGGGGTATTTAGCTAGGGACGACAGTCGTTGGATTTGGATTGGTGTTAGTACGTGAAGAGGGGTATTTTTGGATTTTTAAAATATATAAATAAAATGAAAATCTCTCATTGTTCAACCATCTTTCTCTCTCCCCGTAATCCTCCTGAAACGATCGGCGGAACTCCTTCTTCCCTCCTCGTTTTCTCCTCCTACATGCATCGATAGCCTTCGACCCAGTTGGGGTTTTTGAAGAGCTCCCCTCAAGCTTCAAATCCATAGTCGTTGCACCCCTTCTCGTTAAGTGAATCGCGAGATCCAGGCCTCTAAAGTCGGCGACTTTATCTCGCCGCCGCCACCTCTACAGGCGATCGAGCCCGACGCCTCCGCCATTGTTAGGCGCGCCTCTCCTCCCTCTTCCTTGTGGTGAAGACCGATCGACGAATCGCTGCACGGATTGGCGTGAAAATCAGAACCTAGTTTAGAACAAAACGACTGAGGTATGGTTAAAATTATTTTAAACTATTCTATAGCACTTTAATGCACTACGGTTTTTGATTTCACTGTAAAAATCATATCTTTTTCGTTTCTAGATGAAATTCAGTGAAACAAGAGACAGTGGACTCGTGTGGACGTCTTCTACATTCTAGAAGAGACCGCATATTTTTCTGAGCCTTCTTCTATTTTTGGTGGAGTGGAACCCAATGTGAGATTTCTGAATTATAAACGATATGGAAATGACGATGTATAAATTATATATTCGAAGTATGAGTTATATAAACGTTGTACACCTCATGTATTAGCGTTGTATAAGTTGTATGTTCGATGTATAAGTTATATATGCGTTGTAAAAATTATACATGTGTTGAAATGAAGTGAAATACACTTATATATATATATATATATATATACGCCCCTCGTCCACAAACCATGGACAGTATTTATTGGTTGTGATTGGTGTGAAAATTGGTTGATAGCGAATGGTTGACTAGAATTGTTTGTGGTTGAAATTGATTGATTGTGGTTGAAAAATACCCGTTTGTGGTTGAGAATTATTTGGTAGAAACCACATAGGATTAGTTTCTGGAAAAGAAAAAAAAATATAAACATGCCTCCTGCGTGCGAACTAGATGCATGAAATCCCCATTGTCAAAAGCTGTGAGGCTTTAAGGTAGAGCGAGGAGCCGTACTAGGGACGGCCTCGGTTTTAGCTACCCTGCCATTATGTTGCCGAAATTTTCAATAATATTCATATGTTAGAATTATTTTCATGTGTTGAAACAATATTCGTGTGTTGAATAGAAATTCATGTGTTGAATAGAAATTCATGTGTTGAATGACATTCATGTTTTGAAATAAATTATTTTATAACAAAAATCATATTTTTATCATCTATATGAACTATATAAAATAGTCATGTTTTGAAATTAATTGTTTTATAATAAAAATCATATTTTTATCATCTATATGAACTATATAAAATAGTCGTGTTTTGAAATAAATTGTTTTATAATAAAAATCATATTTTCTCATCTATATGAACTATATAAAATAGTCGTGTTTTGAAATAAATTGTTTTACATTAAAAATCACATTTTATTATATACATGAATTGTTAAAAATAGAGAAGTGTTGAAATAAATGTCTGTTGGATAAAAATATCATTTTTATCAAATGTATGAAAAGAAAATGGTTTTAAAATCGAAGGATAGATTATACTCATATATATATAAATAAAATCAAAATAAATCGAAGAACGAAGCTGCAGTTTGTGTTTTGAAACCGTGATTTCAAACGATTAGTGCGGGAGATCCAACCATCGGATTTTCCCAAAACCGAAACCGTTGGGTTTGCCTTGGAAATATCTTTCCAACGACACCCACTTTGTGAAGATCCAACGGTTGGATTGTTTGGAATGTTTAATTCAAATCTGAAGAAAAACAGCGCCAGAATCGATTATATATATATACACATATATACATATACATATATATATAAATATAATTTAATTAAATCGAATAACGATGCTGCAGTTCGTATTTTGAAATCAAAACTTCAAACGAGTGTACCGGGAGATCCGACCGCCGGATTTTCCCAAGACTAAAACCGTTGGATTCGTTTTGAAAAGATCTTTCTAATGATATAAAATTTATGAAGATCCAACAGTTAGATTTTCAGATATATGCAAATCAAATCTGAAGAAAAAACAGCGCCACGACCACGTTATGGCCTGAAGCGTCATTTGAATAAATTGGCTATTTTTAAATAAATAAAAATAGCGATAAATCGTTATAAAATATTATAAACGATACTGAATGTAAATAAACCGAATTGGAATGAGGCGTATGTTGAGTTTGTGTAGCACTTGTTTATTATATACGTGAGTTGCTCAGAAAGACCGGGTTTATCCAATTTTGAATAACTGAATCGACGATAGGAAGTCGATGATGAAGACGGTGGTTGAAGACCGGAGATCTTCACCTTGGTGGGACGATAACTGATGTCCTTATTGGGAGGCATCCCGAAATATGGATAATGAGTGGTGATCGTCCAGACGTACGTGGAGATCGATGGGTATGCGAGGTATATAATGCCTCCGGTTTCGTTCAGACCCAAAACGGACTTGTAAATGGTTTGTGTGTCTGACATTGGATTTCAATCTGTGTGATTGATAGACGTTAGTTACATGGCGTGAATTGCCTGGGTGGCATGCTAAGGTGTAGTGTTCAAGGCTTCTGTTGAAAAGCAAAGTTTTGTGGTTGATGATCAAAGCACGGCCTGTGTGGCATAGCTTTGTGTATAACGTGAATTCGCGAGCCTCACACCCCAGTACGAGCCAGAAACAAGAGAGGACCTCAAGGAGGGCATGCGTTTCCTTCTAGCTAGAGGTGGTGTCATTGCATAAACTGGCTGACATATATATTACTTTTACCTGTGTGGTTGTTGCTGTTGCGAGGCGCCTCAGATATATCGGTGACTATGTGAAGCCGATGGAGTCATTCATTGGCTCATTTACGCCCCAAAGGGCGAGGAAACGTAGTGTTCAGGTATTTTAATCCACATCGGTGGACCGACCCTTTCGCTCCAAGGGTCACTCGAGTTCTGATCCTGAGACATGAGCTAGATTGTCTTGAAGTCGGTAAGGACTATCTTTTCCCTTGGTTCATGATGGAAATCCAATTTCCAAATACGACACCGTGCGATTTTGATTGTATATATATATATATATATATATATATATATATATATATGGCGACATGATATATGGTACTCATGCCGTCTATGATTGATAGTTATGATTGAAATTGTTTTTGAAACCTATAAACACTAGTAATAATATCAAATTCTTTTGTTTTATTCGTATCAAGCATATTTTGGCCATTATAAGGTAAAACTCTATCCTCCGGCTTGCGTTGCATTGTGTGATGGGAACTGAGTCTTATAGTGGCTTCATTTTTATAAAAAGCATTGCGATGTTTAAAGATTTACTTGTTGTAAACCACTGGCAATCCAATGGAGTAAATCCGTTCCGCGAAAGTGGCATGGTCCTGTGATTAGCCATATTATAAAATGTGTTAAGTAGATTTCTCATACCAGTCCCATGACTGACTCGTAGTTTGTTTCACTTGCAAACTCGGGTGCCCCTTTTTCTACACGGACAGCCTTGTGTTCAAGTTTTAGCAGGCTCTTTCTGGATAGCTGGAGCTAAAGATGGATTCTATCATTTATCTCTTTTTATGTTATTCAGCTCCTATTGTACATATTATGTTTGTTTTCCGCTGTAGACATTTATGTATAGCTGAACTGTATTTGTACTAAGTATGATCCTGTATACTGTGTAACTCTGATGATTATGTTTATCCAGTGTATTCTATTGTACATTATCTGGTGTATTTATTTATTTCTGTTCTGCTATTTTCTGTTTATGTGTTATATTCCAAAGATTACCCTTGCCACCGTTGTACGGGGTTTGGGGTCGTCACAATGTGGTATCAGAGCTTTGGTTAAGCTTAGTGCTGGAATATAACATATTAACGAACTCATCAGAAATAGAACCAGTAGTGTTCTAGGTCGAATAACTCATTACAAATAGGATCAGTAAGGTCCTAATATGGGTAAAGCAGAACGAAATACACCCCAATAGACACGTTTACATTTAAAGTATATGTCTCTATGTTTGAAATATCCTTTCTGTTGACCTGACACTTAGTCTGCCATTTGCAGACGTACTAGAAAATGAGTGCCAGAAACAGAAGAAGTAATACTGACCCGGATATAGAAGCTCTATTTATGAAATATAGAAATCCGGGTGGAATACCATTCTTAGGCGAAGAATCTATTATGAAAACACAAGCTTGGATTCGTTCTTCTGAGAAAATCTTTGAAGGTTTAAAGCTGAGGGATGACCAGAAAAGATTACTGGCATCTTGGGCACTCAAAGACGAAGCCTTGTTCTGGTGGGATTCAATTATTAAGGATAATCCAGAAGGTGATATCACCTGGGATATATTTAAAGTGATTTTCCTAGAAAGATTTACTCCTCCTGAAGCAACTGAGCGGT
This sequence comes from Allium sativum, assembly GCA_030737875.1. Taxonomy (NCBI): domain Eukaryota; kingdom Viridiplantae; phylum Streptophyta; class Magnoliopsida; order Asparagales; family Amaryllidaceae; genus Allium; species Allium sativum. The sequence goes on from CM060920.1 coordinate 222,180,634, forward strand.
TATGTGATGAATTCTCTTATCTGATACAAGGAGATATGAATATCCCAGAATATCATAAGAAATTCAATGAACTTTCTCATTTTGCCCCTCATCTAATTCAAAATACGAAGAGAAAGAATCTGAGATTTATTAACGGGCTTCAAAGAAAGTACCAAAGTAAAGTAATGGGGCATGTGAAGCTTCCTTTCTCTGAAATGGTATACATGGCTTACCAATATGAGGATCTCGACAAGAAAGGTATGTTGCATTACGAAGAGGAAGTCTGTTCTAGTAACAAAGAACAGTCTGAGACCGATAGTCCTGAGGCCAGTACAATGTCTGAGGTCGGTAAGAAGCCTAAAGTCAATTGGAAAAGGGCCAGATCTGAGAAAGAACCAGTAACGATTGCCATATGCAATAACTGCCATAAGCAAGGGCATTTGTAGGGGAATTGCAAACCCTCGAAGAAACGAATAAAGAGTGGATCTAAATCCAAGAAGAAGTTTCAAGAGAATAGAAAATGTGGTGGATGTCATCAGACTGGTCATCTTTTAAAGGCCTGCCCACTATTCAGAAAACCTGAAGCAGTGCATGTAAATGAAGTGGCAGAAGTGCCTGTATCTTCGTCTTCTCAGGAAAGGTCTGATGTTTTGGAAGGCATGCTTAACGTTAAAAACATTCCAGTTAAAGTATTGTTGGATACAAGTGCGTCACGAAGCTTTATTGCAAATAATGCAGTTAATAAGTGGGATTTGAATTTGAAAAAGCTCAAAGAACCCATCACTGTCCATAATCCGGTTGGGGGTTCTCTCGGTCTTTGCTGGATTTGTGGGGTGTCTGTCTCTTTTTCCTGCCATAAGTTCCCTACCATCTCGATCGTCATGAATTTTACTGAATTCGATCTTATTTTGGGATTAGATTGGTTAACCAAATATAAAGCAGAGGTTAAATGAGCCGAAAGAGTTGTTAAGGCGAAGGCCCAATCAGGGAACTATATAACCATACCATGTGAAGGCCCGGATTCAAATAGAAAAGACTTTTGGTCAGCTCTGGATGTTTCTCCTGCTCAAACAGAAAACATCCCTGTAGTAACAGAGAATATACAGGACCTCATAAAAGATATTCCTGTCGTAAAGAATTATGCAGATGTGTTCGAAGAAGTCTTTAGTTTACCTCTGCAGAGGGAAATTGATTTCAAGATCGCTTTAATTCCGAACGCAAGGCCAATAGTGCACGCTATTCGGAGAATGACTCTAAAGGAGAAAGAAGAACTAGACAATCAAACTCGACAGCTTGTATGGAAGGGTCTGATCAGGCCTAGTTTCTCTGATTGGGGAGCAACAGTGGTGTTTGTCCCAAAGTCTGACGGTACTCTGCGACTATGTGTGGATTATCGTGACTTGAATAAGCAGACAATAAAGAATAGATATCCATTGCCGCGAATCGATGATTTATTGGATTGTCTGAATGGAGCACAAGTGTTTTCAAGGATGGACCTAGCTACAGGTTTCCATCAGCTTCGTATTGCCAAAGAGTGTGTTCCTATGACAACATTCAGAGGTCCAGACTTGTTCTATGAGTGGTTAGTAATGCCGTTCGGCTTATGTAACGCTCCAGCTTACTTCATCGATTTGATGAATCGAGTGTTCAGAGGAGTCTTAAATAAGTTTGTTCTAGTTTTTATTGAAGATATTTTAATCTTCTCTAAGTCAAAAGCCGAACATGAAAACATTTGGAACAAGTTCTAGAAATTCTAAGAAGGAATGTATTGAAAGCTAAACTTTCCAAATGTATATTCTGGCAAGATGAAGTAAAGTTTCTTGGCCACGTCGTATCAAAAGAGGGAATTGTTGTGGATCCAAATAAAATCACAGCTATTCAAAATTGGAAACAGCCTAGTACTCCCACAGAAGTCCGAAGTTTTCTTGGATTGGCTGGTTATTACCGGAAGTTCATTAAAGATTTTTCGAAGATGTCTAGTCACTTAAGAAAGCTTACAAAGAAGCACGCAAAATTCAAGTGGACTCCAGAATGTGAGGAGGCTTTTTAGAAGCTAAAAGTCAGATTAACAACGGCTCCAGTGTTAACGATTATCGATGGCAATCAAGACTTGAAAGTCTGGACAGATGCCTCTAGAGAAGGCCTTGGTGCACTATTAATGCAAAGAGGTCAAGTGGTTGCTTATGCTAGCCGTCAACTGAAGCCACATGAAAAGAATTATGTTACTCATGATCTTGAGTTGTTGGCTAGAGTATTTGCTTTGAAAATCTAGAGACATTATCTTTTGGGTGAGAAATTCGAACTGTTTACAGATCATCAGTCGCTAAAGTATCTGTTCACCCAAAAAGACTTGAATCTGAGACAACAACTATGCTAGAATTTCTTGCAGCATACGATTTTGAGATTCTGTACACTCCAGTGAAAGCCAATGTTGTGGCCGATGCGTTAAGTAGAAAGAATGTAATGATCGCCAGTTTTATTATTACGACTTCATTGATGGATAAAATATGTTCTCTTCAGAAGGACGATCACTTCATTCAGAAGATCAGAGAAAGAATACAGAAAGGCGAACACTTGAGTTTCCAGATTGATAACCAAGGGATTCTAAGGCTAAAGGGTCGAATCTGTGTATTGAGCTCCGAAAGGAAGTGCTGGATGAATGCCACAAGTCAAAACTTAGTATCCATCCAGGAGTGAGCAAAATGTATAATGACATCAAACACACTTTCTGGTGGAGGTCGATGAAGAGAGATATTTCTTTATATGTTAGAAGGTGCCATACTTGCCAATTAGTCAAAAGCGACCAATAGAAACTGGCCGGATTGTTGCAACCGCTAGACATTCCAGGTTGGAAGTGGGAACATATTTCCATGGACTTCATAGATGGTTTGCCCAGAAACAGAATAGGAAATGATAGTATTTGGGTGATCGTAGATCGCTTCACGAAGACTGCCCATTTCATACCTGTCAGATCGAACAGAATTGCTCAGAGTCTGGCCCAGATTTATTTCAAGTAAATTGTTAGGCTACATGGAGTGCCGATCAGTATAGTCAGCGATAGAGATCCAATATTTGCTAGCAAATCCTGGGAGGCATTTCAAGTAGAACTGGGAACGAAGCTGAATCTAAGCACCGCCTATCATCCTCAGACAGATGGTTAGACTGAGAGGGTGAATCGTATACTAGAAGATTTATTGCGGGCTTGTGTTCTTGATTTTGGAAGATCATGGGAAGACCATTTACATTTAGCTGAGTTCTCATATAACAACAGCTACCAAGTGAGCCTGACAATGTCACCATTCAAAGCATTGTATGGTAGACCGTGCCGATCTCCTGCTTGTTGGGTCGAACCTGGTAATAGACTTGTATTGGGACCAGATATGATCCGTAAAGCTGCAGACAAGGTCGATTTCGTTAAGAAACGATTACTCGCCGCTCAAAGCCGACAGAAGAGCTATGCTGATTCGAGAAGAAGGGATTTGGCTTTTTCTGTTGGTGATTATGTGTATCTAAGGGTTTCTCCGATGAGAGGAGTGATTCGATTTGGCAAAACTGGGAAGTTGGCGCCCAGATTTATTGGTCCATTCCCTATTCTTGAACGGATTGGAACCCTCGCTTATAGAATTCAATTTCCTGATTGGTTGCCTGACATACACGATGTATTTCACGTATCTCAACTTCGAAAGCATGTCCATGACCCAGACTTGGTTGTGGAAGAGGCCGCACAACAGGATATTGAAATTACTCTAGAATTGGCTGTGAGAAGAGAGCCGCTAAAGATTATTGGCAAAGAAACCAAAGAGCTGAGGAACAAGAAGGTTCACTTAAACAAAGTGCAATGGAGTGGAGATCCGCGAGATTGTACTTGGGAAACAGAGGAAAGCATTAAGAAAGCCTATCCTAAGTGCAGGGTGGATATCTCTGATTGACTCTGGTGCAAGGTACATTTACCATACTTTGCATTTCCATTCTGTTCTTTACTTTGCTGTTGTTTTCTTTACATTGATGTAGACTTTTTAATTATAAAGTCTGAATGTTTTCAAAAGAGTGTATGAATTAATTTGTATGATTTTGAAAAGTTAAAAATAAAATTAATTGTTGTTTGTGTTGTATGATAGTGGATTTGATTAATTAAATTATTAGAACGATAGTTAATTTAATAAATAAGAGAATGAATGGTAGAATTTATTCGATCAAATTACACATTGAACTGAGTTAAAAATAGATAGAAATAAATACATGTGCATTATATATGTTTGAACATGTAGATGGATTCGCTGTTGAGTAAAGAATTTATTTGCGTGCCCGACAAATAGGTAAACCTTAATGAGTTGGATGCGAAATATTATTATATCAACTCCTGTGAATACCATTGGATGCGGAGTGCTGGTTGTTCTGTGTGTAATAATAAATGTCGCCATAGGATAGTAACAATTAATTTTGAACTACGCTACATGGAATACTTCTTGAAGATAGGCATACTTCATCATATACCACATAAGCATTTGGAGCTTGTGTGATGAGGTTGAAAATTTACCATACGAGCGAGAGGCTTGTATGGCGATGACTATATATTACAGGTTGAACTGATCAGTGATATGGACCATATAAAATGTAATGGTAAATTGCAAGATTAATAAAAACCCCACATGGGTCTGGAGATGACAATAAACACGTCTCTCTGATCATTAAGGCACAAAAACCATTTATAGGGTGATGAGAATTTATTTTCTGGAGTTATGATCTATACACACTCCCCTGTGGACACCGGAATATATCATTATAAATATGTGCATGCTTATTAGGATTTATTGGGTACCTAATACGGCCAAATAAATTTCCAAACCCCTCCCCGTACAAAGGAGGTTATGGCGAAATTTTTCGAAAATTTAGGGTGTTAGCCAAATTTTTGAAGAATTTGAAAATTCTTAGAAACTGAAAAGTTGAAGAATGGAAGCCAAATTGAAAGTAGAGTTGATTAATCAAACTACTTTTGACTTTGTTCCTTTTCAGGGGCGAAAAGTTTTAAGTAGCGGAGATTGTAACAACCCGGAAAATCTGAGCCAATTTAAAATTTTTAATTTGGCTATTTTAGTGGATTTTAAATATTTTAAATAAGTATTTTAATTAATAACGATGAAAAGTAAGTTTGAATCGATGTTTGAAAATGAATATAATTAATTCTAATTATAAACAAGGCCTGAAATGGCGCGGTAGTTTCAAAATTTGAATTCAAACTTTGACTGACTGTACCGGGTGCAAAACAAAACGGATTTTAGTGAAACCAAAAATATTTAAATCTGTTAGTGAATATCTTTCTAACGAATGTGAAAAATCGAAGTTTCATAGCGGGAAGCAAAAGTTATGGCTAAATGAATTTTCAGAAAGGTCGCTATAGAGTTTATATAGCCCGTGAAAATGGCCATTTTGCAAACGACCTCAGAATTCGACGAAACCACTTTTGTTGGATCCGGGATGTTAAATTATTGCTAGGTTTCAACTTTCATAATTTTTGAAGCTAGTATGTGAGCGTGGAAAAGGAAAATGTGTTTTGGTCAATTATAGTTAAAATGGATCTACCAGAAAAGGGCCATTTTTCAAACGGTCTCAGAATTCGACGAAGCTAGTTTTGTTGGGACCGTATCGTCAAAACATAGCTAGATTTATTTTTCTGGAATTTTTAGAATCAGTATGTTGCCCCGACAAATTAAAATGTACGTTCAAAGCAAATATTGAATATTTTATATTTTAAATTGAAGAGAAACTGACTGAAACAGTCGAATGGGCCTGCGAAACATATCCCATTGTGTTCGGAATGGGGGTATTTAGCTAGAGATGATAGTCATTGGGTTTGGATTGGTGTTAGTACGTGAAGAGGAGTATTTTTGGATTTTTAAATTATATAAATAAATTAAAAATCTCTCATTGGTCAACCATTTTTCTCTCTCCCCGTAATCCTCCTGAAACGATCGGCGGAACTCCTTCTTCCCTTCCCTCCTCATTTTCTCCTCCTACACGCATCGATAGCTTTCGACCCAGTTAGGGTTTTTGAAGAGCTCCCCTCAAGCTTCAAATCCATGGTCGTTGCACCTCCTCTCGTCAAGTGAATCACGAGATCCAGGCATCCAAAGTCGGCGACTTTATCTTGCCGCCGCCACCTCTACAGGCGATCGAGCCCGACGCCTCCGCAACCGTTAGGCACGCCTCTCCTCCCTCTTCCTTATGGTGAGGACCGATCGACGAATCGATGCACGGATTGGCATGAAAATGAAAACCTAGTTTGGAACAAAATGGCTGAGGTACGGTTTAAATTATTTTAAACTATTCTATAGAACTTTAAAGCGCTACGGTTTTTGATTTCACTGTAAAAATCATATCTTTTTCGTTTCTAGACGAAATTCAGTGAAACAAGAGACAGTGGACTCGCGTAGACGTCTTCTACATTTTAGAAGAGACCACATATTTTTATGAGCCTTCTGCTATTTTTGGTGGAGTGGAACCCAATGTGAGATTTCTGAATTATATGGAAATGACGATGTATAAATTATATATTCGAAGTATGAGTTATATAAGCGTGGTACACCTCATGTATAAGCGTTGTATAAGTTGTATGTTCGATGTATAAGTTATATATGCATTGTAAAAATTGTACATGTGCTGAAATGAAGTGAAATATACTTATATATATATACACACACACGCCCCTCGTCCACAAACCATGGACAATATTTATTGGTTGTGATTGGTGTGAAAATTGGTTGATAGCGAATGGTTGATTAGAATCGGTTGTGGTTGAAATTGATTGATTGTGGTTGAAAAATACCCGTTTGTGGTTGAGAATTATTTGGTTGAAACCACATAGGATTAGTTTGTGGAAAAGAAAAAAAAATATAAACATGCCGCCTGCGTGCGAACTAGATGCATGAAATCCCCATTGTCAAAAGCTGCGAGGCTTTAAGGTAGAGCGAGGAGCCGTACTAGGGACGGCCCCGGTTTTAACTACCCTGCCGTTATGCTGCCGAAATTTTAAATAATATTAATATGTTAGAATTATTTTCATGTGTTGAAACTATATTCGTGTGTTGAATAGAAATTCATGTGTTAAATAGAAATTCATGTGTTGAATAGAAATTCATGTGTTGAGTAGAAATTCATGTGTTGAACGACATTCATGTTTTGAAATAAATTGTTTTATAATAAAATCATATTTTTATCATCTATATGAACTATATAAAATAGTCGTGTTTTGAAATTAATTGTTTTATAGTAAAAATCATATTTTTATCATCTATATGAACTATATAAAATAGTCGTGTTTTGAAATAAATTGTTTCATAATAAAAATCATATTTTCTCATCTATATGAACTATATAAAATAGTTGTGTTTTGAAATAAATTGTTTTACATTAAAAATCACATTTTATTATATACATGAATTGTTAAAAATAGTGAAGTGTTGAAATAAATGTTTGTTGGATAAAAATATCATTTTTATCAAATGTATGAAAAGAAAAATGTTTTGAAATCAAAGGATAGATTATATTTCTATATATAAATAAAATTAAAATAAATCGAATAACGAAGCTGCAGTTCATGTTTTGAAACTGTGATTTCAAACGATTAGCGCGGGAGATCCGGCCATCGGATTTTCCCGAAACCGTTGGGTTCGCCTTGGAAATATCTTTCCAACGACACCCACTTTATGAAGATCCAACGGTTGGATTGTCTGGAATGTTTAATTCAAATTTGAAGAAAAACAGTGCCAGAATCGATTATATTTTTATATATATATAAATATAATTAAATTAAATCGAATAACGACGCTGCAGTCCATATTTTGAAATCGAAACTTCAAACGTATGTATCGGGAGATCCGACCGTCGGATTTTCCCAAAACTGAAACCGTTGGATTCGTTTTGAAAAGATCTTTCAAATGATATAAAACTTGTGAAGATCCAACAGTTAGATTTTCAGATATGTGCAAATCAAATCTGAAGAAAAAACAGAGCCACGGCCGCGTTATGGCCTGAAGCGTCGTTTGAATAAATTGGCTATTTTTAAATAAATAAAAATAGCGATAAATTGTTATAAAATACTATGAACGATATGGAATGTAAATAAAACGAATTTACCCGGTTTATTGGATATTTGATGGTTGAATGTGAAATTTATAAACTAACTGGAGGTTAGCTATGTCAGATGGTTTCCTGGGTTTTGATCTGATGTTGGTTTCGGCCTTCGGGGTTAACACTTGGGAAATCGTTCTCTTACTAATTTCCGGTTAGTGAATGATGAGTTGGAATGAGGCGCGTGTTGTGTTTTTGTAGCACTTGTTATATTATATACGCGAGTTGCTCAGAAAGACCGGCTTTATCCCATTCTGAATAACTGAATCGACGATAAGAAGTCGATGATGAAGGCGGTGCTTGAAGACCGGAGATCTTCACCTCGGTTGGACGATAACTGATGTCCTGATTGTTAGGAATCCTGAAATATAGATAATGAGTGGTGATTGTAACACCCCACGTCCATTAATGTCACTCACAAAGGGAATGCATTAACTTCCATGGAGGTTTTAAGTGAATATAGAACAGTAAAATTACAACAAGACAGATATAAAATAGTACTTGGAAATTCAAAAACTTTATTTCATTGTAGCAGAAGTCAAAACATGTTTGATTACATCATAACACCATATTCAATGTCAAGTACAATATCTATCTTGATAAAACAAGTACATAATCCCATTACATGAATAGCCATTAAAAAGAAAGATAACAAGCTGGACTTTACTTCAGCAGTCCAAGCTTTCCAGAAGATAAGCGATCCAACTAGACTCCACTAGAACTTGGCCCAACCTGCGGACCTGAAGGGAGAAAAAGGATGGAAAAGAGGGGGTCAGACATAAAGTCTGGTGAATATGATAATTCTACAATACTATTACCAAAATAACTGGACTAAGGCATAAGCTGGAAAACAAGAAAATGTCTATGAAGAGCAGATTAAGGACATAGACAATCGCTAAAGGCAACGTTATAGGCGCTCCTAAATACTAAAGGATAAACACTATACTTCACCACACCAGTCACCCTAAAGATTCATCCCACTTAGCTTCACTTAGAAACTTTCCCAATGGCTTTACGTACCCCTAGCTGACTACATAGGTGCCGCCTGCCCCTATCTCCACTAGGTGTACCCTACTTCCCATTATTCGATCGGCTCCCTAACTCGTAGATACCCGTGTTGGCCCCACAGTGGGGTGTATCACTCCCCTAAAGTGGCAACCTGATACAACGGACATGCACGGCTTATACCTACACGATGCAACAACGTCTTACCTACCAGCCCGGGTCCACACACGCATATGAAACCCGTTGGACTTGCGTTGCCACCGCTCCCTGTTTTGGCCTCTTATAGTCAAACCCAGTATGCGTGTCCCGTCCTCGACTTGGGTCGAGCCCACAAAGATACGTTTTGGGATACTGGTGGAAATGGGCCCCCACTATTTACCACAAGCATTCCACCTAAGCTTGTCCCCATTAGTCCATCCCACTTAACCCACTTAGTCATGTTCATTTACATGTGTGTTTGGTTAAGTCTAATCGTATTTCAAATGCCTCTAAAGGCAACCACCAGTTTCCTCATGCCACCCAAGGCACCTACTTAACCCCCATGTCCCACCTTACATGATTATCTGGTTAAGTATTCCTTAGTTCATTAAGGCCATAACCTCATAAATACCTCTCACATTAGACTGGCATTTATGGCAGCTGGATTTGCCGGGCGGGTCCGGGCAGTCTTACACCATAAAAGAGTCTAACCTCATGTATTTACAACTGTTATGCTTTAGTTTGGGCCTAGGACCTCTCACATTGGGCTGACATTTGTGACTACTGGATTTGCCGGGCGGGTCCGGGCAGGTTTACATCACAAACGGGTCCAACCTCGTGTCCTAAGCATTGATTATTAATAATAATCCACTTTCCCCCAATTTTAATAATTCCCTACTTGAATTATTAATTACTTCCAATTTTTAACAATGTCCATAATTGACTCAATTATGGACATTCATTCATGGTATGCAACATCTTACAAAATTGCACCCAATTTTTTAATTCCTAATATTACCCCTACCCCACGTTTGAACGTTTATTCGCAAAATATATGTTAGACTCGAATAGCCTAACTCATAGCATAAAAGAGATTATCATAATAACAACATGTATATGTGACCAAATGAATCATAATAAGGGGTGAAACTTGCATATGTCCAACTTGCATAGATTATACATGTCATGGATCTAAAGGTGTCAACTTGTTCAAAATTCACCTAATATGATCTCAATCAATTTTCATAAACTTACATATGAACATGTGTGAATCAACATCATCTAATTTTTTAACAACATGGTTTTATATGGGTACACCTAACTCAATAGGCAAATTCCCATAATCAAGTTTTATTTAATTATAGTTTCAAGTTTATGGGTACACCTAACCTAATAGGCAAATTCCCATAAACAAGATCCATTTAAATTAAAAAAAAACATAACTTTAAGCATGATCCAACAACATCATGATTTTTCAACATAATATAGCATGATTTACAACATGGCATAGTATGATAGTATAACATAACTTGACATGATTCTCAACATAGCACGACATAGCATAAGAGAATTTACAACATAGCATGACATAGCATATATAATTTACATCATACGACAATATAATAACATAATAAGAGATCCACAATATATAGAATTTACAATTACAAATCACATCACTTTCTTGTGATCCATTCATAACTGAGTCAAATTAGTTTGTAATAGTCTTGTGAGAATCATCATACTCACCAACAAAAGAAGAGAATTAGAGAGAGAGTTCTTTGGTTTGATTTGTTTTGTTGAGTAGAATTTAGTTGTAGTAGATTAGGCTTCCTCTTCTTAGTTTGTGACGGCTACGCTGAACTCCATGGCAGCAGCATGACGGTAGCTTCTCTAATTTTACAAGTGATTTAGGTTTTGGGTCTACCCACTTATTTATAGATTTTAGAATGCATTTAGGCCATTAGATTTAACCTAGAAATAACCGCAGCCGTTCAGACAAGATGGGGTTTATCTTGCTGACTCAGCAATGAGTCAGAAGTGACTCAGCAAACACTCAGCAAATTAATAAACTTCTATTCATGTTTGCATTAACTGCCCATATATATATATATATATATATATATATATATATATATATTCTACAATGTACACATTAGATACATCCCCCCCTTTTACACACTTATTATTGTTTTTATATACATATTAGATACATCCCCTCTCTTACACACTTATTAATATTTTTATATTCATATTAGATACATCCCCTCTCTTACACACTTATTAATATTTTTATATTCATATTAGATACATCCCCTCTCTTACACACTTATTAATATTTTAGCAACTTTAGTGTTAATAGAAAATTCGGGGTGTTACATTCTCCCCTCCTTTTAGGATTTCGTCCCCGAAATCTTCAAGTCTGGAAGAATGTATATCCTACCATCCAAACGTCCATCTACTCATCCATCATACACAGGCATCCATTGTCCTTAAAAGACTTCAAATGCTTTATGATCATATGCAAAGTGTGTGTACATGTCCTTACCTAATGCGAAATCAGGCGGTCTACTGATTCAGTTGACCTCCTTAATGCAAATTATGTAAGTGTCATGAATCCATTATGTATGCAAAAGATCCTAATTGCTTACATACTACTTCTATATGCGTGCACACCCATTCAAACGAATGCAGCATCCATATGATGGTACAACCATTATACATCCATTATACTAAATACATCCATATATATGCAATATGCAATATGAAGTGACTGAGCCGATCTAGTGCCTAAAGTGTGTGTATATATGCATCCACGAGCAACCACTAGCAAACACTTGCATCCATTTTGCATCCATCATACATAACATGTCTCAAACACATGTTTCAACCATAGGATTATCCTAACTAAAGGTCAAAGATACTAATGAGAGGACATACTAAAGATAAGATAAGATAAGCTAAGCGATAAAGGAGAAATTAAAAGACATACCCTCAAAAAGAAAAGGGTACAACGAACGCATCTTCTCTTCTGTCTCCCAAGTTGCATTGCTCTCATCATCTCCCCATTGCACTTTAACCAGTCTGACCTCTCGATTCCTCAACTTTTTGATCTCCGACCCAAGAATGCATGTAGGAGCTCGTCTAATTGTTGCATCACGCTCTATTTCCACCTCTTTAAGCAAGCTCGGCTCTACCACCTCCGCGGTCTTGTGCAAACACTTCCTCAAATGTGATACATGGAATACGTCGTGTACTCCACTAAGTTTCTCAGGCAACTCCACCCTATATGCCATCTTCCCAATCCTGTTTTTTTTACAGGAAACGGCCCTACAAACCTTGGTGCTAATTTCCCCACGGACCCAAAGCGAACAACATTCTGTAATGGAGATACTTTGATAAAAACCATGTCCCCAATGTCAAACTCAAGATCTGTCCTCCTCTTATCAGCATACGATTTTTGCCTATCTTGTGCTGCTTTCATCCTCCTTCGAATCAACTCAATCTTCTCCGAGGTTTCCCTAACCATATCGGGCCCAAGTAGGATTTTATCGGTAGATTCCCACCAACATGTAGGCGAACGGCAAGGCCTTCCATAAAGAGCTTCGAAAGGTGCCATGCCAATACTAGACTGAAAGCTATTATTATATGCGAATTCTACTAACGGACGGTGCTCTTCCCATGTACCCCCAAAGTCTAGGATACAAAGCCTTAAAAGATCCTCTAGAATGCGATTCGCCCTCTCGGTCTGGCCGTCTGTCTGAGGATGATATGCGGTGCTCAAACATAGCTGAGTCCCTACCACCTCTTGTAAACTCTTCCAAAATTCGCTAGTAAAGATGGGGTCACGGTCGCTTACTATACTAGAAGGAATACCGTGCAAACGAACTATCTCCTTAATGTATACAGAAGCCAACCACGGAGCAGTCCTCTTACTTTTCACGGGAATAAAATGAGCGCTTTTAGTAAGTCTATCTACTATAACCCAAATCCCCGTGTTACCCTTCCTTGATCTTGGTAATCCATCCACAAAATCCATTGAGATGCTTTCCCATTTCCATAGTGGAACTTCTAATGGGTGAAGCAAACCACCGGGTTTCTTTTGTTCTGCTTTAACTCGTTGGCACACCAAGCATCTAGCGACGTACTCGGCCACATCCTTTTTCATACCGGCCCAAAAGAAAATCCGCTTCATATCTTTGTACATCTTATCCCCGCCGGGATGAATGGTCATTTTTGAGCGATGAGCATCATCAAGAATGGCCTTCCTTAAGTCTTCGTCTTGTGGTACACAAAGTCTATTATCCCTTCGTAACCAACCCTTATCGTCTAGGGTATACCTACGAAGATGGCTTGACGACTCCCCTCCTTTGAGCTTTTCTACTATCTCAACCAACTGTGGGTCGTCTCGCTGTGCCTCACCAACCCGTCCTAGAAGTGTAGGTCTAACCTCCAAGGATGCTAACAGACCGGGTACTAAGTCAACGGAGGGTCTAAAGTCAAACATAGAGATGAATTCTAAGCTTTGTCGTTCAACAAACAACGGACTCAAGGACAACCTTTTCCTACTTAAGGCGTCTGCCACCACGTTACCCTTGCCCGGGGTATATGCTATTTCAAAATCGTAGGAGGCTAAGAATTCCATCCACCGTTGCTGCCTTAAATTCAAATCCTTCTGAGAGAATAAGTATTTTAATGATTTGTGGTCAGTGAACAGTTCGAATTTCTCACCAAGAAGATAGTGACGCCAAGACTTAAGCGCGAAAACAATTGCGGCTAGCTCTAAGTCATGCGTGGAGTAATTCTTTTCATGAACCCTCAACTGCCTTCCACCATAGGCTATTACTCTTCCCTCTTGCATGAGGACCGCGCCAAGTCCCGTCCCACAAGCATCAGTATAGATGGTAAACGGTTTATTCCCGTCTGGCAGCACTAAGACTGGGGTTGAAGTTAAGGCTCTCTTTAAACGTTGGAACGCATCATCGCAATCTTTGTCCCACGTAAAAACCAGGTTCTTCTTCGTTAACCGTGTTAATGGAGCTGATATTTTTGCGAAGTCTTTGATAAACTTCCTATAATAGCCAGCCAACCCCAAGAAACTTCTTACTTCGTTTGCATTTTTAGGGACCTTCCAATCTTGGATGGCCACAACCTTTGCGGGATCCACTGCTATCCCTTCTTTGGAAACCACGTGCCCTAAGAACCGTACTTCCTTCCTCCAGAAGTGACACTTAGAAAATTTTGCCTTAAGGTTATGCGCTCGAAGGGTTTCCAACACTTCCCTAAGATGTAGGGAGTGCTCTTCTTTATTCTTAGAAAAGACTAAGATGTCATCCACAAAGACTACCACGAATTTGTTAAGGTATTCCCTAAACACCCTACTCATCAAATCAACAAAATATGCAGGGGCGTTTGTCAAACCAAAGGGCATAACTAGCCATTCATAGAATCCGTCAGGAGTCCTAAAAGCAGTCTTATCTATACTATCCTCAGCCACTCTCAGTTGATGAAAGCCAGTGGCTAAGTCCAACTGCGAAAACACTGAGGCGCCAACTAACTGATCAAAGAGATCGTCAATCCTTGGCAGTGGGTGTCGGTTCTTTTTAGTAAGCTTGTTTAGTTCTCTATAGTCCATACAAAGTCTAAGAGACCCATCCGCCTTTGTGGCAAAAACTACTGGAGCACCCCACTCCGATATACTACGTCTTATGAACCCCTTCTCAAGCAACTCCTTTACTTGCTTATTGAGTTCCCTCCTTTCACGAGGAGCCATGTGGCGCACTGGAAAAGATACGGGTTTAGCATTATCCACAAGATAAATTCGAAAGTCTATCTCCCGCTTTGGAGGTAAGCCCTTCACCTCCTCAAACACATCCGGATATTCCCGGACCACTTCTACCGATCGCAGGTTCTCTACAGACGCGTCAAGCGATTCAAGATAACTTAGCATAACGGAATTTATGGGATTACAAAAGATGTCGAGAGCATTATCAAGGCGAGTCACAAGCCTAACTACTCTCCTTTCACAATCAAGAATGGCCATATTTCTAGACAACCAATCCATTCCTAAAATTAGCCCATAGCCCGTGAAGCCCAATACATAAGCATCACATCTAAATTCAACGCTAAGTATAGAGATTTTCAAATCCAAACATATCATGGTCAAATGAGCCGAACCCCCAATTGGATTTGAAACGACCAAGGGATCCTCTACTAAGCTGGTGTTCAAGTGCAGTGATTCAACTAATGATCAGAGATAAACGAATGAGATGCGCCAGAATCGAATAAGGTACGGACATGATGATCAAACAGAAAAACTAAGCTTTCAACAGAAATTGTTCTACCTCTTTCTTGCAGCGGTGGGGCCGCAATAGCCTGAACTTGCCCCCTTGCCTGCCCTGGTGCCATAAGAGTCTGCACCTGTCCTCCCGAGGTAGACCCTGCCCTCTGCCCCTTCTTTGGACAGTCCTTCACTAAATGTCCCGCATCTCCACAATGAAAACAACCAGTCTTCTTTTTCTTTCTACAATCTTTGCTGAGATGGCCAGGCGTCCCACAATTGAAGCATTTCTTCTTCCCTTTGCCATTATTGTTTTTACCACCCTTCTTATTTTGCTGTTGGGGTTTCTTCTGATCCCCTTTCTTTTCAACTGCCTTATCCTCATGCATAAGTGCCATTTCTACTAGCTTTTCAAAGGTGGCTCCCATAGGGATGTGGGTCATAGCCAACCCTTGCAACGGTTCATTCAAGCCTCTAACGAACCTCAAAGCTTTCTTCTCTGGCGTGTTCACCAACTCCAAGCCAAACCTTGCTAACTGATTAAATTTATTGACATATTCCTTTACTGATGAGCTCCCTTGCTTTAGTGCCAGGAATTTTTCCATATTTAAGTTCTCCTCTGCCCTTGAAAGAAACTTTGCCTCAAACCTTCGTCTGAAATCCTCCCATGAAACAACTGGACGTTCCCCGTTAGTGACCTCCCACCAAAACGAGGCCTCTCCCTTCATTAACCAAGCAGCTAAACGGACTTTCCTCCCATCTTCCACTTCAAAGATATCCAACAATTCCTCAGTCTCCTTAAGCCAATCTCTGGCCTCCACAAACGTCTCAGTCCCTTGAAAAGTTTTTCCTCCCATAGCCTTGAATTCCTTGCACGTCTTTGCAAAAGTGTCAACACGAGGAGGAGGACGAGGAGGAATGGGTGCAACTAGGGGTGGAGGAGTATCCGCTGGGCCTGCAGTGGTGGCCCTAGCCTCCAAGTATCGCCTAAACCACCCTGGAATCGTCACACCTTCTGGGAGATTAGGATCTTCAGCCATGCTGAAACGAAAAAGGAAAGATTCAAAATGGAGAATCCGAAAGATAAAGATAAGGATGTGGCTATTTGGGATTATGTTTTTCATAAAAACTCTCTTTAAATAACATGTTTTTTTTTTGAAAGCACTTCTTCCAAAAATACTTTAGAAAAAAAATATTTTTCTAAATTTTTTTTTTATCTGTTCTGGTAACCTTATGCTCTGATACCACGTGTAACACCCCACGTCCATTAATGTCACTCACAAAGGGAATGCATTAACTTCCATGGAGGTTTTAAGTGAATATAGAACAGTAAAATTACAACAAGACAGATATAAAATAGTACTTGGAAATTCAAAAACTTTATTTCATTGTAGCAGAAGTCAAAACATGTTTGATTACATCATAACACCATATTCAATGTCAAGTACAATATCTATCTTGATAAAACAAGTACATAATCCCATTACATGAATAGCCATTAAAAAGAAAGATAACAAGCTGGACTTTACTTCAGCAGTCCAAGCTTTCCAGAAGATAAGCGATCCAACTAGACTCCACTAGAACTTGGCCCAACCTGCGGACCTGAAGGGAGAAAAAGGATGGAAAAGAGGGGGTCAGACATAAAGTCTGGTGAATATGATAATTCTACAATACTATTACCAAAATAACTGGACTAAGGCATAAGCTGGAAAACAAGAAAATGTCTATGAAGAGCAGATTAAGGACATAGACAATCGCTAAAGGCAACGTTATAGGCGCTCCTAAATACTAAAGGATAAACACTATACTGCACCACACCAGTCACCCTAAAGATTCATCCCACTTAGCTTCACTTAGAAACTTTCCCAATGGCTTTACGTACCCCTAGCTGACTACATAGGTGCCGCCTGCCCCTATCTCCACTAGGTGTACCCTACTTCCCATTATTCGATCGGCTCCCTAACTCGTAGATACCCATGCTGGCCCCACAGTGGGGTGTATCACTCCCCTAAAGTGGCAACCTGGTACAACGGACATGCACGGCTTATACCTACACGATGCAACAACGTCTTACCTACCAGCCCGGGTCCACACACGCATATGAAACCCGTTGGACTTGCGTTGCCACCGCTCCCTGTTTTGGCCTCTTATAGTCAAACCCAGTATGCGTGTCCCGTCCTCGACTTGGGTCGAGCCCACAAAGATACGTTTTGGGATACTGGTGGAAATGGGCCCCCACTATTTACCACAAGCATTCCACCTAAGCTTGTCCCCATTAGTCCATCCCACTTAACCCACTTAGTCATGTTCATTTACATGTGTGTTTGGTTAAGTCTAATCATATTTCAAATGCCTCTAAAGGCAACCACCAGATTCCTCATGCCACCCAAGGCACCTACTTAACCCCCATGTCCCACCTTACATGATTATCTGGTTAAGTATTTCTTAGTTCATTAAGGCCATAACCTCATAAAGACCTCTCACATTAGACTGGCATTTATGGCAGCTGGATTTGCCGGGGGGGGGGGGGGGTCCGGGCAGTCTTACACCATAAAAGAGTCTAACCTCGTGTCTTTACAACTGTTATGCTTTAGTTTAGGCCTAGGACCTCTCACATTGGGCCGACATTTGTGACTACTGGATTTGCCGGGCGGGTCCGGGCAGGTTTACATCACAAACGGGTCCAACCTCGTGTCCTAAGCATTGATTATTAATAATAATCCACTTTCCCCCAATTTTAATAATTCCCTACTTGAATTATTAATTACTTCCAATTTTTAACAATGTCCATAATTGACTCAATTATGGACATTCATTCATGGTATGCAACATCTTACAAAATTGCACCCAATTTATTAATTCCTAATATTACCCCTACCCCACGTTTGAACGTTTATTCGCAAAATATATGTTAGACTCGAATAGCCTAACTCATAGCATAAAAGAGATTATCATAATAACAACATATATATGTGACCAAATGAATCATAATAAGGGGTGAAACTTGCATATGTCCAACTTGCATAGATTATACATGTCATGGATCTAAAGGTGTCAACTTGTTCAAAATTCACCTAATATGATCTCAATCAATTTTCATAAACTTACATATGAACATGTGTGAATCAACATCATCTAATTTTTTAACAACATGGTTTTATATGGGTACACCTAACTCAATAGGCAAATTCCCATAATCAAGTTTTATTTAATTATAGTTTCAAGTTTATGGGTACGCCTAACCTAATAGGCAAATTCCCATAAACAAGATCCATTTAAATTAAGAAAAAAAAACATAACTTTAAGCATGATCCAACAACATGATTTTTCAACATAATATAGCATGATTTATAACATGGCATAGTATGATAGTATAACATAGCTTGACATGATTCTCAACATAGCACGACATAGCATAAGAGAATTTACAACATAGCATGACATAGCATATATAATTTACATCATACGACAACATAATAACATAATAAGAGATCCACAATATATAGAATTTACAATTACAAATCACATCACTTTCTTGTGATCCATTCATAACTGAGTCAAATTAGTTTGTAATAGTCTTGTGAGAATCATCATACTCACCAACAAAAGAAAAGAATTAGAGAAAGAGAGATCTTTTGATTTGATTTGTGTAGATTTAGTTGTAGATGATTAGGCTTCCTCTTCTTAGTTTGTGACGGCTACGCTGAACTCCATGGCAGCAGCATGACGGTAGCTTCTCTAATTTTACAAGTGATTTAGGTTTTGGGTCTACCCACTTATTTATAGATTTTAGAATGCATTTAGGCCATTAGATTTAACCTAGAAATAACCGCAGCCGTTCAGACAAGATGGGGTTTATCTTGTTGACTCAGCAATGAGTCAGAAGTGACTCAGCAAACACTCAGCAAATTAATAAACTTCTATTCATGTTTGCATTAACTGCCCATATATATATATATATATATATATATATATTCTACAATGTACACATTAGATACATCCCCCCTTTTACACACTTATTATTGTTTTTATATACATATTAGATACATCCCCTCTCTTACACACTTATTAATATTTTTATATTCATATTAGATACATCCCCTCTCTTACACACTTATTAATATTTTTATATTCATATTAGATACATCCCCTCTCTTACACACTTATTAATATTTTAGCAACTTTAGTGTTAATAGAAAATTCGGGGTGTTACAGTGATCGTCCAGACGTACGTGGAGATCGATGGGTATGCGAGGTATATAGTGCCTTCGGTTTCGTTCAGACCCAGAATGGACTTGTAAATGGACTATATGTCTGACATTGGATTTCATTCTGTGTGATTGATAGACGTCGGTTACATGGCGTGAATTACCTGTGTGGCATGCTAAGATGCAGTGATCAAGGCTTCTGTTGAAAAGCAAAGTCTTGTGGTTGATGATCAAAGCATGGCCTGTGTAGTATAGCTTTGTGTATAACGTGAATTCGCGAGCCTCACACCCCGGTATGAGCTAGAAACAGGAGAGGACCTCAGGGAGGGCATGCGTTTCCTTCTAGCTAGAGGTAGTTTCATTGCTTAAACTGGCTGACATATATATTACTTTCACTTGTGTGGTTGTTGCTGTTGCGAGGCGCCTCGGATACATAGGTGACTATGTGAATCCGATGGAGTCATTCGTTGGCTCATTTACGCCCCAAAGTGCGGGGAAACGTAGTGTTCAGGCATTTTAATCCACATCGGTGGACCGACCCTGTCGCTCCAAGGGTCACTCGAGCTCTGATCCTGAGACATAGGCTAGATTGTCTCGAAGTCGGTAAGGACTATCTTTTTCCTTGGTTCATGATGGAAATCCAACTTCCAAGTACGACACCGTGTGGTTTTGATCGTATATATATATATGGCGACATGATATATGGTACCCATGCCGTCTATGATTGATAGTTATGATTGAAATTGTTTTCGAAACCTATAAACACTAGTAATAATATCAAATTCGTTTGTTTTATTCGTATCAAGCATATTTTGGCCATTATAAGGTAAAACTCTATCCTCCGGCTTGCTTTGCATTGTGTGATGGGAACTGAGTCTTATAATGGCTTCATTTTTATAAAAAGCATTGCGATGTTTAAAAGATTTACTTGTTGTAAAGCACTGGCAATCCAATGGAGTAAACCCGTTAAGCAAAAGTGGCGTGGTCTCGTGATTAGCCATACTATAAAATGTGTTAAGTAGATTTCTCATACCAGTCCCATGACGGACTCGTAGTTTGTTTCACTTGCAAACTCGAGTGCCCCTTTTTCTACACATGCAACCTTGTGTTCAGGTTTTAGCAGGCTCTTTCTGGATATCTGGAGCTGAAGATGGATTCTATCATTTATCTCTTTTTATGCTGTTCAGCTCCTATTGTACATATTATGTTTGTTTTCCGCTGTAGACATTTATGTATAGCTGAACTGTATTTGTACTAAGTATGATCCTGTATACTGTGTAACTCTGATGATTATGTTTATCCAGTGTATTCTATTGTACATTATCTGGTGTATTTATTTATTTCTATTGTGTTATTTTCTGTTTATGTGTTATATTCCAAATATTACCCTTGCCACCGTCAGTACGGGGTTTGGGGTCATTACAAAGAAAGCAACGGCTGCAGCAGGAATAAGCAGGTTCGGTGAAGGCATAGTCTTATTAGTTTGGAGAAGTTAGCAGTGAGTGTGATGGTGGCGTGGGCTGAGGTCAGCAGCTGCGGCTTATAGGTTTGAAGAGAGAGGTTGCGACTTTGGAGTGCAGTGTAGGGAAACAGTCGATGGGGAGGTTCGGTCACCGAAGTAGGAGGATTTCGGTAGAGTAAAATATGGTCAAGTGGAGAGAAGATGGGGAGCCGCTGCATCTTCCTTTATTTTCGTAGGGAGAAAATATGGGGCGTTATGGGGACAAAAAGAATGATTAAAATAATTTTCCAACGCCATTCTGTAAGACTGTAACTTCATGTGTGTGTGTGTATATATATTTGTGGGAAGAAAGAAACCAAGGGATGGGACAGTTTTAAAAATGGAGATAGAGAATGTGTACGGTGGAATAAAAGTAGTGATGCAGAAGAATAGCTCAAAGCGATGGAATGGAACAAAGTTTTGAATGGGTTTGGGAGAAAGAAATTATCCTCGGAAAAATTGGAGCGTGGCATTGGAAAAGGGAAAAACATGTTTATTTTCCAACTTTGAACACATAAAATGAATTGAACTGAATAGTTTTGGTTGTGGCATTGTTTTGGAAAAATGAAATGGAAATAACACATGATGTTTGGCACATAAGTAATTTTTGGAGCCTTAAAGAAAATGAAAAAGGGTGATAGTTAAAAGTAAAGTGATAACGAACGTGCATGCCTTTTGTAATAAGGTGTCACTTAACTTATGTCCAAACTAAGCCTTCAAAGAAATATAAAAAATTATGAGTGGTTTAGTAAAATAAAAAGACAGGTTTTGCAGACCTAAATTGACTAGAAAAATATGCAGGACCTGAAAAGGGACACTTCGAACTCAAATGACTTTGTTTTACAAATGAACTGCGTAAGCCTTTTCGTAATTTCAGCGCGAACCAAACATCGAAACTGACCAACAACTATATTGTGATAATCAGCGTGATGAGATGGAAACAACGATAATTAGTTTGTAGTGCCAAGATGCTCCATTCAAAAACGTGTTACGGACCCCTTCAAACGTAAAACCGGATAGCAAAACGGAGGTCAAAATGTCTGATTTTTGCGAAATGAATTTCGCCATCAGATTCGTGGCAATGAATAAAATATTTTCTTGTTTATCCGAACTGATTTCAGAGAGATTTCAAAATTTCTAAAATTTTAACCGTTATGCGTAGCTTTGCACTAAAAGTTGCACGACTGACAAACGTTCAAATTTTCCCTTGAAATTTTCACTGTTGTTATGTCTCACTATACGTATTTTAAATTCCCGTTATGAAAAATTATATAATATTTTCAAAATAAAAATATGATTTAAATCGGAAATTAAATCGTTAAAATAACGGGTTGTTACAATCTCCCCCACTCAAAACATTTCGTCCCGGAGAAGAAACAAGATAGAGAAATGGTAATTAAATAATTTAATATATTAAACCCATGGTTCATTTCTATTCTCGTACATACATATAATTTGAAATATATATAAATCTAAAGTTAAAATATTTTCAAACATTTCAAAACAGTTCCAAGTATTTATTTGACATCTCGATTGGCTATAAGTATGTGTATATATATACCCCACTTTCGAAACCCGAAAATAGATATCGATGATGCTGCAGTCATCACCAAAATCATTTTCAAGCGACTAGAGTGTGACTCTATATCTATCTAATACTTATAGGATTTAATATATACGTTGATCAGACGTATACCTAAATCAATATGTATTTGATAGGCCGACTTTAACGTCATGTAAGTACTCAAAACATCCTTTTTATATTCAAACAGAATATATACCAAATACTATAAATATTATATATCAAACCTTTAAAATTTCAAGTAGGAAAAATATATCTCTCCCCACTCGTTTATTTATTAAAATTCTACCTCAATCCATAATAAATATACAAATAATATTATTATTAAATCAAATACATAACAATAAGATTCTATACTATATCTAAATATTTCCAAAATCAAGTTATCTAATTTAAATTCATAAATTAAATCTTTATAAACTATATATACATACATTTTTAGACCAATTTAAATTTATAAATTCCTATAAATACATACATTTATAAACTATATCATTATAAATTCTAACCAAGATAAAATCATCTACATCTTTAAATCTAATTCAAAATATAAAGTTTATAAAAATCTAAAGTCTTAAAATATAAACATCAAATAATTTCAAAATATTGGTATTACCAAAACATAATATTATTTACAAATATATATATCAAAATTTAAATACTATATCTAGAAAAATTTATATTATAATACCTTTTAGAATAAAAATTTGAAACCAATATTTAATAAGATTTAGCTCGCTATAAAAGATTTATAATCATCTTCTACTTCTTACCTTGTTATGGATAAGGATAAGTTATAGAATTCGAGTTAAAAGAGGAACGAACGAAAGAACCTAATCAAAAAAGGACCTATGAAGGAAGATGGATTCGAATGGAAAGGAAATTTCAGAAAAGAAAAATATTTAAGTACTAAAAAAAAAATTATACCCGAAAATATTTGTTTTAAAACATTTTAAGATCATTTCAAAACAATTTATACTTTCAAAATACGTTCTCTCAAGGAGTATTCCGTGACTGATTCCACTCATTCTAGGGTATCGCTACCCTATCTCTAATGAGTTTTTACCCCATAGGCTAAAGCTTTGAAAAACCAAAGCTCTGATATCACATGTAACTTTACAAGAAAATGCTGGTTTAACATAAAAAATTTAGAAGCGGAAATTTCCATCGCTAATTTGCGACTGATTTCCATGAGATCTGCAAGGGATAGTATTTTGTTTTTTCAACCTTTTTTTATGCTTCTATCATCCCTCACTAAACCGCTGCAAACTGCATTAAATTATCGACAGAAAATTTATGCTGCTACTTTCCGCTGCAAATACAGTTAGAGTACCAACGAATATTATCGAAGCTATTTTGCAGCAGAATTCCGACAGATTCGCAAGAGATGTTTACATTATTTTTCTAAGATATACTTAGCAATTGCACTATCTATGTGTACACATTCTGCATCGTTGAACTAATATAATCCAATATTGATTATTTAGCAATCCATTTTTCATTCTTACAAAAATCTGGACTATAGATTAATAATCTAGCATTTAGCTAAAATCTATTCCTTGAACTCGATTCCAAATCAAACATATTTCTTTTATCACACGTAGTTCTTCATTTTCCCTAAATCCATTTTATCTCCCTATTCCAAAAAGAATAAGAGATTTAAGAAGATTCAGCTTTACAAAAATGGGGGCGAGGGTTTTTTGTGTGTTGCCTCTTTATTCTCTTCCCTTTTTTCCCTCTTCTTCATTGCAACACTCTCAAATAACCTAGTTTTCTCCACGCCTATCTTAGGCTGTGAGCTTTCCACACAAATCATGTGCTTGTTCTCCTCAGACCTATATAGTGTTACAACATTCTCGCTCTCCTTCTTTGGCTCTGATGACTCATCAGTGTTCAGATCTATTGTGTTTTCCCTGTCCAGTTTGATTTTTTTCATGGCCAATTCCTTCTGCTTTGGGCGAGATTATTGTGACGACCCGAACTTCCCCGGTCTCCGAAGATAAGAGAAAGAACGGATTGTCTAAGAACACGACAAATCAGAACACAAACAGAAGAACATTTCATTGCTTACTACAACAATTACATCAGAGTACAAAAATATAACAGAGTATGAATAATTTATACGTCAGAAAAACATCAGAAATTTAAAATACATTACATAGTAGCTAAAAATAATACATAACACAACTTAAAGAATTATACGGATACAGAGCGTTCCGAATATAGCTCCAGCTGTAAACCTGGATCCTGTGAATATGATATCTACAAAACCAAAACTACTAGCTGCCCATGTAGAAAATAGGGGCACCCAGAGTTAGGGCTAGAACAATAAACTCTAGGTCAGTCATGTGACTGGTGTGAGAACTAAAATAGTTATTTAAAACTTCGCTTTAAAATAGAGTAAGTCAAGGGACCACACCATATAACACGGAACGGGTTTCCTCCCAAGAATACTGGTGTATATAACAAAACAGCGCAACAAATTTTGGAAAAATGAAGCTATTATAAAACTCAGGTCCCATCACACAATACAACACAAGCCGAAGGATAGAATTTTACCTTATAATAGCCAAACATGCTTGGTACGTTAAAACAAATCATTTTGATACTATTATAAGTGTAAAGTGTATAAAACATCTTCAAATATAAATGTATCAATTATAGACGACATAACATCCCATGCTACTATGTCGCCATACTAGTTCTACAATTAAAACCGAAATGTCGTATTGGAAGTTGGTTTCCATCATAAACCAAGGCAAGGGATCATCCTTACCGAATTTGAGACATTCTAGCCTACTATATCTCAGGCTACAGCTGCAGCTGCACCTAGTAATATGCAGGGCCGGTCCACATTTTAAGTGGATTAGTAATTCCTGAACAATACGTTTCCCCGCTCTATGGGGTGTAAATGAGCCAGATGACTCAATATCCATCGGCTCCGTAGTAACCGATATATCCGAGGTTCCTTGCTTACGATCATCTACATAAGTAAAAATGTCGGGGCTCCATACCATGACACCACTCCTAGCTAGAAAGAAACGCATGTCCTCCCTACCGTCCTTCATCCCATTTCTGGTTCATACCGGGTTGTGAAGCTCGCGAATTAACACTACACAAAGCTACGCTTTATTAAAGTCGTGCTTTGATCATCAACCACAAGACTCTGCTTTTCAATAGAAGTCTTGATCCTTTTGCATCTCAGCATGCCACACAGGCAATTCACGCCATGCAACTGATGTCTATTGATATATAACCTCTGAGCTCGTACGCCTCAGAGAAGGGTGTTAAGCAAGAGAATAAATTCTCAGCCACCAAACAGATATATATTTAATAGAGATCAATCAATATAAGATAAAATCCAATGTCAGACACACATCCATTTACAAGTTCGTTCCGGGTCTAAACGAAACTGGAGGCACCTTATTCCTCATCCCATATGTCCAATACAGGAGAGAGGTCCTCACATATCCGGTCAATCTCCAAGTACGTTTGGACGATCACCACTTATTACCTTGTCTTGGTTGTACAACCCAATCAAGACATCAGTAATCATCCAAATGATGTGAAGACCTCCGGTCTTTAACCACTATCTTCATCGTCGACTTATCGTCGAATCAGTTATTCAGAATGGGTATAAACCCAGCCTTTCCGAATAACTGGCGTATATAATAAACAAGTGCTATAAAAACACAACATACACGTCATTCCAATTCCGAATATTCTTTTATTTTAACATTCATATCCTCTGGGAAATGTTCCTATTAATTTTATCAAAGATAAATTCTTTAAATTTATTCTTTAATCTTCCTTTGGATATCAATTCAAACCAAATTAAGGTTTATCCAAACTAGTCGGGATTAGTGCACCTTACCGAAGTAATCATTTGTTTAATTTCCTAATCCCAACCTATTCATCCCATGGAGCAAAACCGGTCATACTCCATACCTAACACCAGGGTGTTATAGATAAAATTTATTTTCAATTCCACATTCAAATCTAATTAAAGATTTAACTATCGCTAGGAGCAAAACTAGTGATACTCCATTCTCGATCATTTCCCAAATTTGATAATTTAAATTATCAATTCCCATTTCAATCTAATTAACGATTCATTAAAACTCCACTTAGTTTTAATCTTCCCAAAAATCAATATTAATGATTATTTAACTTTGGAAACACAAACATGCCGCATCAACAATCTACACTATACTATTGATTTCTGCCGATATATAACCTCTAAGATCGTATGTCTTAGAGAAGGGTGTTACGCAAGAGAATAAATTCTCCGCCACCAAACTGTAATGACCCGGGTTTTTAGCGATCTTGGTTATCCGATATACAACACATATCGAACATCCAAGGATCGAAAATACTGGTCATTAATGAAAGAAATTAGAGGGTGAGGAAAGATAAGATAGAAACTTAGAATAGAAGAATAAGAAGAACACAACATCAGAGTAACACGAATCTCACAGCGGAATGAAACAACATATAATAGATAACATAACTTTGAAATATAACTTTGTACTTGAATATACATCATTTTCAAAGTACAGCACTTACAACAAAGAGGAAATAAACTATAGCTATATGATCCTGAAGCCTCCTGCTCCAAGCTCTTCCAGTATATCTGTAAATCCTGACTACTTGACTGCCCATACAAATTTAGGCACCCAAGAGTTTAGGGAAAACAAACAAATAAACTCCGGGTCAGTCATGGGACTGGTATGAGTAAAACAGTTTAAAACAGTTCAAGCAGGTAATCGATATCTCATAAGACCACGCCGTATAATGGAACGGGTTTTCCCTTATGAGAATCCAAATTATCTTTATATCAAAAACTTTTTTGATATTATAAAAATGTCTATCAACCACAATATAATAATCATTTAGCAGAAACGCTTTCATCTCACGTTCTCCATATATAGTACACAATCAAAACCGCAAGCACGTATTGGGTAATGGATTTCCAACTATGACAAGGTATAGAACCACCTTTCGCTAGTGTACCTCTAGAGAGGAATACACTGGGTTCAACAAGAACATCTTGCAACCCGGCCAAACATGACCGACCACTCATTTCGCTTGAGTGTATCGAATGTATATCACCTACGGTTGTGATCAACAACCGTTTCCCAAATGGGACAGCATCAACAATAGATTTCTAGAAGTAAATGAAACTCTATATCAGGTGATTATACACCCTACTTCGGTGCGATCGACTTAGCCATGCTGCCTGCCCGATTTCTGTCATTTACCGGATGTGAGGCTAGAAGCTACAACAGGTGTGCAACCAATAGTCTGTGATTTAACTATCGAAGAAAAACAGGTGTGCAAACAACGATACTATTTCCAAATGGAAATTTATATCGATCAAACATCATTCGACAGTTATCTCTTTGTTTCATAAATTTACTTATCTCCTGTTTCCCAATATTCGATATTTCTTATTTCTAAATTGGGAAAATATACGTTATTAACAATGGAAAACATTTCCATTTCTTGTTTTCTTTATTAGAAAACATTTCTGGTTTCTTATTTGGAAAACATTTCCGAAGCTTCTTCATTGGACTTAGATAGATGTTTAAACAAACCATCGCGATGCCAACTCAAACCATTACGCTTATTAACTAAATTCCTTCAACCCACCATCACTATTGAACCTTAACCATTCCTTAGTTAAAAATGAAGTCAATCAAGTTGGGGTAATATTACCTCTCAGACCTTAACTGAACAACGTTTCTAACCTTGAAATAGACAAAGTTCACCGTTTAAATTCTTTAACAGCTTCCTTACGTAACTCTCTTTCGAATCATCTCTATTTGCTAATTCTTTCCTTCGAATAAAGTATATTCGATAACTCTACTCAATTTATTCTATTCACTTAACTCTTTTGATTTAACTTTAACTCTGTTCACTTAACTCCTATCGAATAAACTATATTCGATAACTCTTTTAATTCTGTTTGAATAAACTATATATTCAATTAACTCCTTTTACTCTATTCGAATAAACTACATTCGATTAACTCCTTTATTCTATTTGAATAAACTATATATTCGATTAACTCCTTTTACTCTATTCGAATAAACTATATTCGATTAACTCCTTTACGCAATTTGAATAAACTATATATTCGATTAGCTCCTTTATTCTATTCGAATAAACTATATATTCGATTAACTCCTTTTACTTTCTATTCGAATAAACTATATTCGATTAACTCCTTTATTCTATTTGAATAAACTATATATTCGATTAACTCCTTTTACTTTCTATTCGAATAAACTATATATTCGATTAACTCCTTTATTCTATTCGAATAAACTATATATTCGATTAACTCCTTTGTTCTATTTGAATAAACTATATTCGATTAACTCCTTTATTCTATTCGAATAAACTATATTCGATTAACTCCTTTATTCTATTCGAATAAACGATACATTCGATTAACTCCTTTTACTTTCTATTCATTTATAAAGATTTACTTTTAGTAACGGTTCTTCACTTTACAAATGATTTCCCTTTTTTTAATTCTATTCGTAAATGGTTTTACAAATATCCCCTATTCAATCTCATTTGTAAATGGTTTACAAACATTTCTCTTTCTGATTGATTTGTAAATGGTTTACAAACCTTCCTCGTTCTAATCTATTTGCTAATGGTTTTACACTATTTCCTTTTCAAACCTATTTGTAAATGGTTTACAAATATTTCCTTGTATATCTTTACCTATTCTACTCTAGTTATTTCCTTTTTTCTATTCTATTCGGTTTATCAACATTTTTCCCTTTTATAAAACTCTATTCGTTTTATAAACATTTCCCCTTTTATTTACTTTTGAAATATTTCCTTTTATAAAATCTATTGATTTTATAAAAATCCCTTTTATTTCAATATACATTGAAAAAATTCTTTTTACATCCTAGGGTCTTTTATGATATTTAAAATATCGAATAACAAGGATCAATATCATTCCAACACACATAATCCATCACAGATTATATAACACATCATATATCACAATATATGAAAAACAGTAAAATAAATGTTGAGGAATCCAGTCGGATTCCTCCAACTTGTTTCCCTGCATCCACAGATGTTATATAATATAAAATCAACATCACTTTCAGTTCCATATGATATATCCTGTTAAACAGAATCAATGTAGAAACTCAACTAACTGACTAGCAGTTCAATCAAACAGTCAACACACAGTCAATCAACCAATATTTAACAGTTCTAAAAATACAACATGAAATTTATAAACTGTTCAGAGTTGGTGAGTTTTACTCACGTTTGCAGTTCATCGTTAAAGAACGATAAACTGTTGTTTGATTTCATTCAAACAGTTTATTTCGCCATAAATTCATACGAGCCCCAATCCACTTTCAGTCAGCTTCATTGTGTTGTTCCCGTCCATACGATCCCGACGGATCTGACCGTTCGTTAATCTGACATCGTATGATAAAGTTATACACTTTCTAAGTTTGACCACTATTTAAATTAAAAAAACAAACTTAGTTTAAGTATTTATTCCTTTCATGGGCCGTACCTCTTTATTGGGCCCAACTACTAACCGGTTAAAAGCCCCAACCTGCACACCCTTCTTCTCCAATTACCACGTCGAGCTCCTCCTGTAACCACTCTTGGCCATAGCCGAACTTTGCAACCACCATACTCCATCACCACTTCATTTAAATTCAAACTAAATTGACAACAATTATCCTCTTCCAAAGCCCCACCTTCCCATACCATTGACTTCCAAGTCGCACGCGTCAAAGGATTTCCGTCCTCAGCCTCGACCTGTACAGGTGCGACATCAAGTCGCATAGTTTTTCACCAAAATCCCCTACAACGTGTGCCATTCTCTACTGATCACCACGCACCTGTCCACTCTCCTCCTCGATGACCACATAGCCGGAAAAACCCAGCCCTAGGTGGTTACTGTTGAAACCCAATACCCTAATACCAACGTCGAACTCTTTGAAATGCATCCCAGTTTGAAGAGCGGGCTACAAGAACTTCAAATATACATGTATTACGATTTTAGGAATTTGATTTCTATTTATTTTGATTGATTTCCTCTCAACATTTTTGCTGTAAGAAGAAAGAAGAACGGCGGAAATATCATTGACTTGTGGAATGAAGAATTAGGTTAGAAGAAAGTTAAAGTGTTTATATAGGATATTTTTAATAATTAAATATTATATTATTATATTAAATTATAAGCAAACGCTTTTTTTTCTGTGTCCTCTAAAATTCCTGTGATCACATACGATACCCAAAAATCACCAAACTGGGCATACTGCTAGAGTTTGACATTGCGGTCCCAACGAAACTGGTTTCGTCGAATTCCGACTCCATTTGCTCACACAGCGTATTTTTAACCGTCGAAATACTGACTGTTTCTCACTCTAAAAATCCGTACGACCACACAGTGACTCTAAAAATCACGGAAACTGACATCTAGTAACTATTTGACATTGCTGTTCCAACAAAATTAGTTTCGTCGAATTCCGACTTCATTTGTAAAAGTGGCTATTTTTAAAGCTCTTAATGACCCATTTAAATATATAAATATATTTAAATATAATTAAATTAAATATTTAAAAGTAAATATTATCGTCTATATTCACAGTGGAATACCATACGCTCTATTGGGATTTATAACATGATATTTCAAATCCCGATTAAATCGATATTCGATTTAAAATGAAATTCCTTTTTAAAAATATATAAAATTCCTTCATAAATTATAAAGGAATTCAACAGCGACTTTTCTAAAATTTGATTTGGACATAAATCAAAATCTACACGACGAAATCCCGATTTTTTTCTTCCACTAGAAAGATATACTCCACCAGCTCCACACGTTTCTTGTTTCACAGAAATTCGGCTTAAAACAAATCCTGTACATTCAATTGAAGTTCAAATCGCCAAATTACGAACTGCAGCGCCATTTCAAGCTCGATTATAATTATATTATAACTCTACGTTCAACTATCGTTTATATAATATATTCGTTATTCAAATTCAATTCTAAACTGAATTAAATATCACAGATGATCCAGTTCACACCATATCGCCATTTCAGCCAATTCTGATTATTTAAGAATTAAATATATTATTTAATTTATTATTTTAATTAAATATTCACCATTATTAATTCTACGACCATTAAATTCACTATACCACCATTTATATAATTAAATAAATTAATTATAATACCTCTGCCAATGCGGATCATTACACAAACAGATATATATTTAGTAGAGATCAACCATACAGTTCGAAATACAATGTTAGACATGTAATCCTGTCTTTAACTGGGTTAAAGAACTAATGTCATTTAAAACACAGCTCACGTTAAACCCAAAATCACATTCCATTAATCATGGAATCTTCACGGAAAACAGATCAATATATATATAATGGATATCAATTTCCGTACTTCGGTTAATAATATAAATGGAATAATGAAAAGCCTTTTAAATTCCATATATATTAACAGTCTTCCTCCACAGAAGCTCATTTCGATTACTATTAAATCGAATTCCATTCAATTCCAATTTAATATATTAAATTGGAAAACTTTACTTTAGAAAACTTCCATCAAATTTTAATAAAAAGATTTATAAATTCCAAATCACATTTCACCGTAAATTGGGTTAAAGAACGAATGTCATTAAAAACACAGTTCACAATAAACCCAATTCGCATCCCATTTTATTCCAATTAAATGTTAATTAACTGGAAACACCAATAATCTTAATTAGAAGATTTATTCTTTTCACAGGGGGTTTAAGAATAGTGTTATTGAAGACACCATTCACGACAAACCCAAAATCCAATTTGATATTAAATACAAGGCTCTGAATAGAAATTATATCGGCTTATATTCAATATCAAACTCTAAAACCAACAAATATCGTATTGGTAATAACGATATGAATATATCTTCCAAATTTCCATAACAATATCCGTATAATCATAAAATCCAACATCGAAGTATTCCAAAGATGATTTCCATCCAAATCCACTCCAATTCATATATTGGAAATTCTGGTTATATTAAAATCCATTCTCAATCCCATTTATTTATTTAAAAATAATTGGATTACAATTCTAGTTAATAACTAGTTCATTTCGATAAAAATATACATTTATCTTTTCAAATATGGAACTTTTAATCCCAATTCTTTCCAAATCATTTATTATGATTTTACACAAATTATCAATATTTTTAATGATTTTATTAAGGCCATTTCAGTCGATTTCCATATACGGTCATCGAACTACACTTACAACGACCTTTTCCAAATTTGATTTGGACATAATTCCGAATCCAACCGTTAGATTTCAAATCTCTTATATTCATTGGAAAGCTCTTTTCGATACAAAACCAACGGTTCCGGTTTTAGGAGAATCAGACGATCGGATCTCCTGTAATATCAATTCGAATTCAATGGTCAAAATTCGCGATCTGCCGCGGCGCGTTCTATTCAGGCCATTTAATATATATAATATATATATTATATATATTTCATTGATTTACATTTAAAACGTATTTTATAAATCATTTTAAATTTGTTTTGAAAACAATTTCAAATTCATATTCAATTTTAAATCAAAATTGAATATTCCATATCATTAATATATAAATGATAGTATTTTCAAAAACATTAGATTTTGAAATCACTTCCTTTTTAATATTCATTATAAAAATGAATAAAATCGATATAAATATCGTTTGCGTCAAAATGGCGCATCTCTAATCAACACGGCTTCATAAATTTTAATATTTTCGTGTCCTTCCCAAATCAGACATCAAAATCACGTTTGATCCATTACTGAATATTATTTTAAAATATTCATTATTCGCTATTTTAAAATATTCGTTATTTTAAAATATTCATTCCTTCCGAATTGGAATCAGACACAGTCAATTACCATATAATTTTATTCATATGGATTTCCTACACACATGTACACTACAATAATTAAACACAGTCAACCATTATCCAGAGTGCATTACACAACTACATAAATGTTAAATATAAATAATTAACGCTTACAACAGCCTGTCAACCAATCGATTGACATACAACTAAATATTGGGATTAGTGTAAGTCCAATACCATCCCAATACCCGTGTAGGGTTTTCAAATAACAAACACTGATTATTATTTGTGCGGTTGGACGATGTGTAAAATCTATCGTCCCAATTAATATCAGTCAAAAACAAATCGTCCTGTAACGACCCACATTTTTTGACCGTTTAAATCGACAATAAACCGCACATGTCGACCCAAAAAAATTCACAAATACAGGTAGTTATTAGGAAAAGAAGGAAAAGGAAGAAAGAAGAGAAAAACCAATCAAAGAATCTCACAGCGGAAGGACAACATATAATAAATAATTAACAGTTAAAAATAGTTGGAATATATACATTTGACTATAACGTACAAATGATAAATCAGAGTTACACATAAACAGATATACATAACATGGCAGCGGAATATATATAACTAGTAGATAAACCAAATCTTCGTATTCGATCTCCAAGTCACAACCATCCATGTTAACTACATGTCTGCTGACCCGAGCGTATTGTATAAAAAGAAAACACAACAAACACTCGGATCAGCACTAAATCATTCTCATATTAGTCAAATTAAAATACGAAATAACTGGAGTGTCATGGTGCAGTAACTCAAGAGATGTTACAGGATATTTCCATCTCTTATGGATCCGTTAAACTAATATATACATAGTATAGTACACTATTATGATAAGGTTTATCGAGTAAAGTAAATATAATAAAAATAGCGTAAGCGGGATTACCATATTACCCTTATGCCGTTTACAAGCATCAATAGTCTATACAGTACCGTAAATTCACCGTACTGATGTTACCAGAGGGCACTCCATAGAAGGCAATGCTAAATCAAATCGTATGGGGCTCGATATGGATAAATATGACAAGGCACTCGAGGCAATGCCCAGGGTAGGATTCTACCAGTTGCACTTCCGGACCGGTGGTAACGCATAGCAGCCAATACCGCCCACCTCGGATCACACTCCCAGTTCAAATGGGCCCAAATCATCATCATTATCATCATAGTCATAGAAATAGTATCGAAGAAGTGTGTACGATAGAAGGTGCTACCTCAATTAGTCACGGTATAGCTCCTGTTTTAGTTATTTCAATTCTGACCCAAAGGTCAGGGCTATTTCGTCATCGTTCATCTCCTTCGATTCAATAATCGCATCCAAGTCATCATACATCATTCTGGATACGTCGTAACGTTCACAGTTGTCAAAGTGGTATCGACACTGACAGAGAGTATGCCTTATGTTGACTCCGGTCTCCTTAACAACCAATGCTTACATCTTTCACACTGGTTGGTTCTTTTATATTTCATAAAGGTTCGCCTTCATATCAAAATATCATATTCTGTTTCGAACCAATTTATATTCAAATAGAATATAATTCCATATCGTTATATCATAATCATACCAAATCGATTATATTCTAAATTAGAATATATTTCCATATCCTTATATTATAATCATATAATATTTCAAAAATCGACTTATATTCAAATAGAATATATTTATCTCAAAGATTTCAAATTTATTCCAAATCGATTTATGTTTGAAATCCATTCGTATTCAAATAGATTATATATACTTTCACTTCACTCATTTCAATCCCTTAAGAGGTCCATTTATATTCGAATAGAATATAATTTACATTTCCCGAGCAAAATCGGTTTAGAAATCGATTCATATTCAAATCAAATATAGCTTTATTTCAACTCCATTTCGAACCAGCGGTTTAAATCCAAACACTTCCTATTCGGAAGAAATTTATATTTTATAAAGTATACATAAGAAAAATAGGTTCTTACAAAGAATCTTTATATAAACATATATATATATATATACATATATATAGAATATAATAGTTAGAATAAAATAAGATAATTTAAACACTAAGTATATACAAAATTTAGAAGTTTACTAATTTGTTTAAGAAATAAAATATAAGGAAACTTTAGTTATAACAAAAATAGTTTTATAGGTAAAGGTTTTAATAAATAAAATTTTAAAGGGATAGTTATTAGATATCAAACAGTGTAAATAAATAAATAAATATATATATAATAAAATCCTTTAACCATAATCGTTTCTTTCTTCCGAACTTCAACCACTTGGATCTATACTCTAGCCTCAATTGAGTTAACATAGTTCAATATCTTGTTTCAACACCATTTCAAATCCATCCTTTAAATTAGAGAATTCAAATCATATCCATATGAAATTCCAATTCAAACTTTAAATTTGTTTTTGGACCATTTCCTTAACCATTTCAATATCATTCAAGATTCCGATCCTTAAAGCGAGAATAGAGTTTATCTGAAATTGACACATTTCTTTTAAATCAAGTTCCCATCACATAGAGTTTCGAATATAGAAGTTAATTTAACCAACCGATGTCCATATATAATTTGCTATCCTATGGCCAAGTGATTTTAATTTTCGAAATTTCATGGATGGATATATATCATTTCAATCCAAATCAGGGTCACGGATATTTATCATTTCAATCCGTGTTCTTAATTTATTTTATCGATAAATCCCGGGTTTATTAGATGCCCGTAACATCAATGATAAATGGGATTTATCGTCAAAAATCAACGTGTAGTACAATATACTGAAATATGGAGCATCAGCAGCGTCAATATCAATTCAGTAACAAATTTCAACCAAACGTCCATCACAACCATTCCATTCAACTGATCAGCATTAAACTGTTTCAGGATTTAGCCAGGGTTCGAATTTCCAACTAGAAATTTAAATTTAGTTAAAAACTAATCATTGACCTAAATTTGCATGGTAACACACTTGCATGTGAATTTTAAACACACATCAACAATAAAACACAACCATGCAACCAAATTTATTTCATAATTCAATTTAAAAAATATGGGAACAATTCAGTTCATCGTGAGTGGAAAAATCACTCACCTTTTGGTCTTAATTGGATCAGACGTCCAAAAGAAGCGCAAAATTTGACAGTCTCCAAACGCAGCCAATCCAGTCTCAGATTGCTCGCAATTCCGCCCCGATCCCAACACACCCAACCGCGTCCAAATCCGAGTTAATATGTGAAAGTTATTAGCGTTTTAGCATTTTGAAAATTTGAAAATATAAAATTAATAAAAATCATTTATCACCCACTCAGAAGGCGACACGTCAGCACACCGTTAGGCTTCTTCCCGCTCCTCCACAATTCCGTGCATGAACAGTAGCCAAGAAAACAAACCCAAGATGCCCGAACTTTGACCGACCACTGCCCTCAACTCCCGCCACCGGACATCCCGAGACTACCCTCAAATGGAAGCTCCATGAAAACCGCACCTCCCTGTACCAGTGACTACGCCTCCGATGGCCTTCTCTTCGTTGGGGACAGAGATGAACGGAATGCCTTTTTACCCTTCAACGGCCAAATTCCAGCGCCAAACTCCACTTTAAAGCCCACGAACGCCACCGTTGCACTAGTATGGATCCCCTCTTCAATACCCAGAAGCCTGATTTCGCGATTAACCTTTAAATCGAAAACCCCAAATTTCATGCTTAGGGTTCCGTGATTTAAAGGTTTGACCTTTGATTTTTGGCAAATCTGAACAATGCGTTTTGAAACAAATGGTACCCATAGCTTCGTAGCGTCGAGAGCTTCAATCTGATATATAATTTGTCGGGGTTTTGATAAAGTCTGTATTTTCTTTTCTAGGGTTTTTGTAGTTTTTCTTGCATTAGAGAAAGAGTCGGTGGAGGAAATATACGTATGTTGAAAAATTGCTGAGGTGTGGTTAATGGGCTTCATTTATATAAATATAGGAGGTTCAACATAAGAGACAAACAATTATCTAGTTACATAGATCTCTTTCACACTTTCTCTCGTACGGTCAAACAGTAAGTCCGTTCGTAACGCAAATTGGAATCCTACCCTAATTCATCGTTCTGAATCCAATGGCGCCAGTTTCATCAAATTCTGAAACAGTCGCCAAAATAGTTAAATTCCACAGCCAATTAAATAAATAAAATATTCAATTATTCGATTAACTGTTTTAATTCAAATTAAATATTGATAAAAAAATCAATTTAAATCAAATTTAACTTAAATAAATTCTATAAATTTATTTCACACATTTTAAATGTTAGTTTGATTATTTGAATCTTTGATTTGAATTTTAGTTATTATTTCCTAACTTAGAATTCTCCATTTATCCAATTAAATTTGAATTTCCATTATAAACTAAATAACTCAAATTTATTAAACAAATAAAATATAAATTTTCAAATTGTACTAATTCTAAGTATAACTAAATTTAAAATCTATTTATATTCCACTCAAAAAATCATCATCATTAAAATCGACAAAATTTGATTTTTATCCAATATTATTCTATTTTATTTATTTAAAATTTGAAAATTAAATATACTAAAAAATATGGGATGTTACATTCTCCCCCACTTAAAATCTTTTCGTCTTCGAAAAGAGAATGAAATAAGGTATTGAACAAATCATACTTTCAAATTCATACTTACAAAATAGCATTTATAAGATAAGTCATAAATAGTTGAAAAATCTCAAAAAATTTCTAACTCCCGAAATCATGGAAAATTTCGGCAGCATCTCCTTTGTACGGAGAGGTTCGGAAAATCACAATATATATAAAATTCAAATATACATCTCATCATTCGATGAGGCATCCCAAAAATGGGGAAAACACCACATGTATGCAACTACAAAACTATATAATTCAAATATGTACCTTCTTAGCGTTTGTTTGCATTTTTATTTATCTTAGCATTTAGCATTTAGCGCAAGTGAGCTCCGTAGCATAGCGCGACTTCCCTACACCTGCTACGTACTCACATATATATGAGAATCAAACATATATACACTAAATAGCAAATGCAGATCACTTACACAACATATCATCGACATTTCATCTACAAAACTATAGTATTCATGACAGGCCAGCAAACAAATCATCGATTATGACCATATCAATGATGGAATTGGTCTAAAATACACTAGGTAAAAGTTTTTGTATTTCTTTCAGGCTTTCCGAATTGTCCGGACTCGTCGAATTCAGATAATTCGTTCAAAAGTTATGACTATTTTAATGAAGATGAACATCTCAGCCTGTACACTGAAAAATGTAGATCTGAGTTGTTCAACCCAGTTTTTACCCCTTTAAACAGCAAAATTTTACCTAGCAATTTAAGGAAAAGTTCTAGCAGATCCTGGGCTTTCCGAATTGTACTCGTACATTAAAATCCGACGTTTCGTTAGGAAGCTATGGTCAAAACAATATAGGTATACGCTTCAGTATATATATATATATATATATATATATATATATTGCACATACATCTACAACTAATTCTCGGATTTCAACTTGATAAACATGAAAATTAGGCAAGGCGCTATTAACAAAAGTTTTAGTTCAGTTTCTATCGTTTTTCCAACAGACCCAGAATAGTCGAATTCCGATCATCCATTCAAAAGTTATGGTCAATTTAGTTCCAGTTTATCGACTATTTCAAATTCTTGCATAAACAACGGTTTATTTTATTAGAAGTTTTGAACCCTTTTGATTCCAGTAATTTTGTAAATCTTTAACACCTCAATTTGTTATCACCTCATTTCCCGAGGAATGTATTCACATCCAATTTGCTTACTCCATTCCGCTATATTATCTATTCCATTTCTTGTTATACTTGGTTTAAGTCAACTAATTCCCATTTCCTGAGTTTACTTCACTTATTTTAGTTCATTCGATTTAATAGAATTCATTTAATTCCAAATCCTCGATATTCTAATTTAATAAATTAGACTTAGGTTTTATATTTTTCTATACCTTCTTCCATAATTCCAATCTCCATTTTATTTCATTTCCTCGTTTTAACTTTGAATCTGTGTAAATAGAATAAGGTCCGTTATGGTTTTATGTAAACCCTCTTATCATATCTCATTATTAAATTTCAAATAAAAATTAAATTCATTCTAAACTTTCCCAATTATCTTGAGTATATTCAACCCTTAATTCATTAACACGGACCAATTCGCCAAATTTCATCTCTCATTTCCCTGGTATTTGCACTTCTATTCATTCCTCTAACCATTTTCTTATCCACTTATTCCGATTTCCACCTTAAATTGAATCTTCTTCCATTAAATCGACTTATTTATTTGATTAACAAATCATGGTCGGATTAAGGACGGTTCATAACTAAATTTTTATACTTCATTTAACCTGATTCCTCTGCTCGAATCAAGTTATACTTCATTCAACTAAATGGCTTACATTCCATTCATTTCATCATTTATACTTCGATTTATACTCGATATATTGTCCTAATGAGATTTAAACATTTATATTTTTATATCTTCATTTTACATGTACTCAAATTCACTATCTAATTTCTTCGTTTTTCCTTGTCCATACACCTTTCATTAACAACTTAATTTTTTATCAATTCCGTCGCGACTAACTTAACGTACTCATTAACTATTTCGCATCATAAGTGGTTTCCATTTTTATTACACAACCAAATTCTTCAATTCATTTTAGTCGACTTAAATTAAGCTTTTGTTTCATAAAATTTTCATATACTCCAATCGACCAACCAGGGATTTGTTGAATTTTATTGTCATACATAAGAATTTTTAAATGATTATTTCCCCTTTTCTTTTAATACTTACACTATTTTATAGAAAAATCATGTCATAAAGCTTTAAATCCAATTCTTAATTAACAAAACATAGAGATATTCAAACCTAGTTAAATTTAAATTAAATTTTTAAATAGCATATACTAATAGTTCTATAAATTTTTTATACCATACGAAATTTAAATCCAAAATCCTTTATCAAAACCAATTATAATAATTGCTGAGGTGTCTGTCCCCCACTTAAACCTTTCAGAATAAACATCGATAATGTGCACACTCATTACCGACATCGTTTCTAAGGTCCAAGAAGGGATTATACCCGCTTTAAAAAATCTTTAAAACCATTTCTTTTCGATCATACCTATAATATGATATTATTTAAAACTTTGGCAAAACTATTTCCAAAGATCCCATAAGATCAAGTTTCAAGTTCATTTCTGTTTCAATCACAACTTTTACGTCCAA
Source organism: Allium sativum (assembly GCA_030737875.1). Lineage (NCBI taxonomy): Eukaryota > Viridiplantae > Streptophyta > Magnoliopsida > Asparagales > Amaryllidaceae > Allium > Allium sativum. The sequence continues at coordinate 222,221,520 of CM060920.1, forward strand.
TTATACCTACAAGTATTTCATTTCAAATATATTCTAAATTCATTAAATTTTCCTTATTAGATTTATTATCTAATCAACAATAATAGGTTAATAGCTTGATATTATCACCTACTAAAATGAATACATATATATACTTGAACCAATAATATATATATGTGTGATATATTTTAAAATATAATCCAAAACCATATTATGTCGATCATTCTGATCAATTATCTAGAAATTCCTATCGATTATATGGCGTCCCATATATCGACAAAAATCCATAAATGTTCAAAAGAATAAGTCAACACAAACTAAAACCAACTTATATAAAAAATACAAGTACGCTCTCTCATATCACTCAAACCCATTCTAGGGCATTCTAACCCCATCTCTAATGAGTTAATTCCCAAATAGAGCCAAGGTTATCGCTAACCATCGCTCTGATACCAACTGTAACGACCCACATTTTTTGACTGTCTAAATCGACAATAAACCGCACATGTCGACCCAAACAAATCACAAATACAGGTAGTTATTAGGAAAATAAGAAAAAGGAAGAAAGAAGAGAAAAACCAATCAAAGAATCTCACAGCAAAAGGACAACATATAATAAATAAATAATAGTTAAAAACAGTTGGAATATACACATTTGACTATAACGTAGAAATGATAAATCAGAGTTACACATAAACAGATATACATAACATGGCAGTGGAAATACACACACACACACACATATATATATATATATATAACAAGTAGATATACCAAATCTTCGTCTTTGATCTCCAAGTTACAACCATCCTTGTTGACTGCATATCTGCTGACCCGAGCATAATGTATAAAAAGAAAACACAACAAACACTCGGATCAGCTCTAAATCATTCTCATATTAGTCAAATTAAAATGCGAAATAACTGGAGTGTCATGGTGCAGTAACTCAAGAGAGGTTACAGTATTTTTCCATCTCTTAAGGATCCGTTAAACTAATATATGCATAGTATAATATGCTATTATGATAGGGTTTATCAAGTAAAGTAAATATAATAAAAATAGCGTAAGTGGGATTACCATATTACCCTTACGCCGTTTACAGGCATCAACAGTCTATACAGTACCGTAAATTCACCGTACTGGTGTTATCAGAGGGCACTCCATATAAGGCAATGCTAAATCAAATCGTATGGGGCTCGATATGAATAAATATGACAAGGCACTCGAGGCAATGCCCAGGGTAGGATTCTACCAATTGCACTCTCGGACCGGTGGTAACGCATAGCGACCACTACTGCCTACCTCGGATAACACTCCCAATTCAAATGGGCCCAAATCATCACCATCATCATAGTCATAGAAATAGTATCGAAGAAGTGTGTCCGATTAAAGGTTCTACCTTAATTAGTCACGGTATAACTCCTGTTTTATTCATTTCAATTTTGACCCAAAGGTCAGGGCTATTTCATCATCGTTCATCTCCTTCGATTCAATAATCGCCTCCAAGTCATCATACATCACTCAGGATACGTCGTAACGTTCACAGTTGTCAAAGTGGTATCGACACTGACAGAGAGTATGCCTTATGTCAACTCAGGTCTCCTTAACAACCAACGCTTACATCTTTCACATCGGTTGGTTCTTTTATATTTCATAAAGGTTCGCTTTCATATCAAAATATCATATTCTGTTTCGAACCAATTTATATTCAAATAGAATATAATTCCATATCGTTATATCATAATCATGCTAAACTGATTAGATTCTAAATAAGAATATATTTATGTATCCTTATATTATAATCATATAATATTTCCAAAATCGACTTATATTCAAATAAAATATATTTATTTGAAAGATTTCAAATTTATTCCAAATCGATTTATGTCCGAAATCCATTCGTATCCAAATAGAATATATAGTTTCACTTCACTCATTTCAATCCCTTAGGAGGTCCATTTATATTCGAGTAGAATATAATTTACATTTCCCTAGCAAAATCGGTTTAGAAATCGATTCATATTCAAATCAAATATAACTTTATTTCAACTCCATTTCGAACCAGTGGTTTAAATCCAAGCACTTCCTATTCGGAAGAAATTTATAGTTTATAAAGTATACTCAAGAAAAATAGGTTCTTACAAAGAATTTATATATATATATAGAATATAATAGTTAGAATAAAATAAGATAATTTAAACACTAAGTATATACAAAATTTAGAAGTTTACTAATTTGTTTAAGAAATAAAATATAAGGAAAATTTAGATATAACAAAAATAGTTTTATAGGTAAAGGTTTTAATAAATAAAATTTTAAAAGGGATAGTTATTAGAAATCAAATAGTGTAAATAAATAAATATATATAATAAAATCCTTTAATCATAATCGTTTCTTTCTTCCGAACTTCAACCACTTGGATCTATACTCCAGCCTCAATGGAGTTAACATAATTCAATATCTTGTTTCAACACCATTTCAAATCCATCCTTTAAATTAGAGAATTCAAATCATATCTATATAAAATTCCAATTCAAAATTTATATTTGTTTTTGGACAATTTCCTTATCCATTTCAATACCATTCAAGATTCCGATCATTAAAGGGAGAATAGAGTTTACTGGAAATCGACACATTTCTTTTAAATCAAATTTCCATCACATAGAGTTTCGAATATAAAATCATTTAACCAACCGATGTCCATAAATAATTTGCTATCCTATGGCCAAGTGATTTTAATTTTCGATATTTCAGGGATGGATATATATCATTTCAATCCAAATCAGGGTCACGGATATTTATCATTTCAATCTGTATTCTTAATTTATTTTATTGATAAATCCTGGGTTTATTAGACGCCCGTAACATCAAGGATAAATGGATTTATCGTCAAAAATCAACATGCAATACAATATACAGAAATATGGAGCATCAGCAGTGTCAATATCAATTTAGTAACAAATTTCAACCAAACGTCCATCACAACCATTTCATTCAACTGATCAGCATTAAACTGTTTTAGGATTTAGCCAGGGTTCGAATTTCCAATTAGAAATTTAAATTTAGTTAAAAATTAATCGTTGACCTAAATTTGCATGGTAACACACTTACATGTGAATTTTAAACACACGTCAACAATCAAACACAACCATGCAACCAAACTTATTTCATAATTCAATCCAATGAATATGGGAACAATTCAGTTCATCTGAGTGGAAAAATCACTCACCTTTGGGTCTTAATCGGATCGGATGTCCAAAACAAGCCCAAAATTTGTCAGTCTCCAAACGCAGCCAAACCAGTCTCAAATTATACGCAATTCCGCCACAATCCCAATGCGCCCAGCCGCGTCCAAATCCGAGTTAATATGTGAAAGTTATCAACGTTTTAGTATTTTGAAAATTTGAAAATATAAAATTAATAAAAATCATTTCTCACCCACTCAGAAGGCGACACGTCAACACACTGTTAAGCTTCTTTTCGCTCCTCTACAATTCCGTGCGTGAACAGTAGTCGAGAAAACAAACCCAAAATGCCCGAACATTGACCGACCACCGCCCTCAACTCCTACCACCGGACATCCCGAGACTACCCTCAAATGGAAGCTCCTTGAAAACCGCACCTCCCTATTCCAATGACTCCGCCTCCGATGGACTTCTCTTCACCGGGTACAGAGATGAATGGAACTCCTTTTTACCCTTCAACGACCAAATTCCAACGCCACACTCCACTTTAAAGCCCATGAACGCCACCGTTGCACCCGTATGGATCCCCTCTACAATACCTAGAAGCCTGATTTCACGATTAACCTATAAATTGAAAACCCCCAATTTCATGCTTAGGGTTCCGCGATTTAAAGGTTTGACCTTTGATTTCTGGCAAATATGAACATTGCATGATGAAACAAATGGTACCCATAGCTTCGTAGCATCGAGAGCTTCAATCCGATATATAATTTGTTGGGGTTTTGAAGAGATTTGATTTTAAAGTCTGTATTTTCTTTTCTAGGGTTTTTGAAGTTTTTCTGCCATTAGAGAAAGAGTCGGTGGAGGAAATATACGTATGTTGAAAAATGGCTGAGGTGTGGTAAATGGGTTTCATTTATATAAATATAGGAGGTCCAACATAAGAGACAAATAATTATCCAATTACATAGATCTCTTTCACACTTTCTCTCGTACGGTCAAACAGTAAGTCCGTTCGTAACGCAAATTGGAATCCTACCCTAATTCATCATTTTGAATCCAATGGCTTCAGTTTCGTCGAATTCCGAGAAAGTTTCCTAAACAATTAAATTTCACAAATAAATTATTCAATTATTCGATTAACTATTTTAATTCAAACTAAATATTGATAAAAATTCCATTTAAATCAAATTATAACTTAAATAAATTCAATAAATTTATTTCACAAATTTTAAATCTTAATTTGATTATTTGAATCTTTGATTTGAATTTCAGTTATTATTTCCCAACTTAGAATTCTCCATTTATCAAATTAAATTTGAATTTCCATTATAAACTAAATAACTCAAATTTATTAAATAAATAAAATATAAAATTTTCAAATTGCACCAATTCTAAGTATAAATAAGTTTAAAATCTATTTATACTCCATTCAAATAATCATCATCATTAAAATCGACAGAATTTGATTTTTATCCAATATTATTCTATTTTATTTATTTAAAATTTGAAAATTAAATATACAGAAAAATATGGGATGTTACACGTCCGATTTGTAAATGAATATTTATATTATTCATATACACGTTAAAAATTATATTTTTAACTATAAAATATTTATTTCAACTCACGAATATTTTATATAGTTCATATATACATTAAAAATGATATTTTTATTATTCTAACATTTTAAGAAAATTTCGGCAATATAACGGCGTGATACTAAAACCGGAATAAGGTCTAGCCTTATCCCTCGCCTAATAATGGCTCGCGCCATGCACATACCAATTCTAATCAATTCATTTCATCTCTCAAACCAAACTCAAACAAATAAACTAGTCAACCAAACAACCAAACAAACATGGTTTCAAACAAAGGTGTCGGGTGCTACTAAGCACCTCTGCATCCTAGTATACATATTTAACTAGAAACAAGATTACAGTGAGAAGTTCTCACCTTTGGGATCCACTCCTCCATTTTTATTTCTATACTGTTTGGATTTGCGCGAAATTCCAACGTAGTCTTTTCCACGCTGTTCATAGTAAAAATCACATTTTCATTTCGCTATCTTCATAATAAAAATCATTTTTTTTGCTAACATCATAATAAAAATCGTATTTTTATTTCAAATCTACATTATAAAAATCATATTTTTACAACGCTACTTTCTATATAAAAATCATATTTTTATATCGCTACTTTATATATAAAAATCGAATTTTTATTTCGTTTCATATATTTCATACCTATGATAAAAATTATATTTTTATCTAACTAAAAATAATATTTTTGTCTACTAAAAATAATAATTTCATATCGCTATTCAAACAATAGAAATCATCTTTTCATTTTTAAAAAATCCCATCTTTCTATTTTTAAAAACCCTATCGTTTTATTTTTTAAAAATCCTAACTTTATATTGTTAAAAATCCTAACTTTTTATTTTTAAAAATCCTAACTTTTTATTTTTAAAAATCAAAAATGTTTATTTATAAAAAAATCATAACTTTTTATTTATATTACATACAAAAACTGAAAAGAAAATTAAATAATAAACTATAAAATTAAAAACTTACAAGGCTTAGGGGTTTTGGAGCTGCGTCAGTGCAGTGGTGGTGCATGGAGGTGGAACGGCGGCTTAGTGGGGGGGTTGCGGTAGTTTTCTGATGGTATGGGGGGTTTTGGGCATGGTCTTCAAATCGATTTGGGGGGGGGGAGGGTTTGCCGTTGGAGGACGATGGAGGGGCCGGAGATGGCCAAGGCGGCGCGGCTGGCACGGAGGAGGAGGGCGGCGTCGATCGCGGCGGTGTAGGTGGAGGGATAGATCGTCGATCTCATTTTTCTTTTTCTTTTTTATTTTAAAATGTTGACTTTTGTGAGAGGAGAGAGAGAGTGAGAGGTATATATATATATTATTTTATTTAATTTTAGATCCACAAAGTTACTTTTTAATCCTAACTCCAAATCGAACCCAACGACTGTTGCCCTTAGCTAATTACCCCAATTCTGAACACAAAGGGATATGTTTCGTAACCCAATTCGACTATTACGATCAATTTTTGCTAAATTTAAAATATAAATCATTATATTTTAAATTCAAACGCACATTTTAATTTACCGGGGCCACATACTGATTTTAAAAATTCCAGGAAAATAAATCTAACTATGTTTAGATGATACGGTCCTAACAAAACTAATTTCATCAAATTTGGAGGTCGTTTGAAAAACGATCATTTTTCAGTCGATTAAATTCAAATTGAAATTACCAAACATGTTTAAATTCACCACGCTCACATATTAATTCCGAAAATTATGAAAAGTGGAATCTAGCAATAATTTGACATTCCAGATCCAACAAAAGTGGTCTCATCGAAAACGGAGGTCGTTTGCAAAATCGCTATTTTTAAAGGGCTATATATATATTAAATACCATAGCCACTATTATGAATTTTCAACTGGGAATTTTTTTTATTCCCATTACGAAATCTGGATTTTTCACATTTGTTGGAACGATATTTTCAGATAGATTAAAATATTTCTGGTTTTGCTGAAATCCGATTTATTTCCAATCCTGCACATTCATTTGAAATTTGAAAATTGAAATTTCAAACTAATGCTCCATTTCCAATTCCTTTTATAATTAAAATAAATATTTATATTCTTGCTTCATTTTAAATAAATTTATACGTTCTAATTCTATTAAAAATAAATTTCTATTCGTTATTATTTAAAATAAATCATTTTAAATATTCAAAATCCATTAAGTTAGCCAAAATAAATTTTTTAAATTGGTTTCGATTTTCCGGGTTGTTACAATCTCCCCCACTTAAAATCTTTTCGTCCTCGAAAAGGAACGGAGCTGAAAGTTGTTTAAGTAATCAACTTAACTTTCATTTTGACTTTCATTCTTCGACTTTTCAATTTCTAAGAATTTTCCAATTCTTCAAAAATTTGGCTAACACCCTAAATTTTCGAAAAATTTCGCCATAACCTACTTTGTACGAGGAGACATTTAAAACCGCAACTAGCCACGCAGGGCCCTCATCATCGAAAAAGAAAAAGCCAAGCGGCTAGCCAATTGGCTCATAAAATCATCCAAACCCAATAAATTAGTAAACATGTACCTATTTGTCGGGCATACAATTTTATTCCTCTTCTCTAGCCTCCTTGTTATGACCTATTCATCGTACATACATGTATATGCATGCAATTGCAATAAATTTTCAAGTCAGCTCAGTATTTGATTTAATTTGGCTTAATGGTTCTAAATTTTAATTAATAAAACCAATAATCAAACAACACAACCAACAATCAATTAGTTGATTATCGTTTCAAACACATATCTTTGATATATATATATATATACATGGCATCAAAAATCATACTTTTGATGCCAAATCACAATAAATAACCCGGTCTAGTTTTGGTTCTCACACCAGTCAATTGGAAATATATAGATATCACGCTTTCGAAACTCGAACACAGATGCTGGTGATGTGGCCACATCATCAGAATCATCCCCGGGCGACTAGAGTATGACTCAACATCAATCGAGTATATTTGAGACTTCGAATACACGCTAGCTACGCGTATAGGCAAAATCTTCATATACTCGATTGTCCAAAATTAATATAGATAAAATACACAAATATGTATAATTGGATTTAATTTCCAAAACAAACTTTGTTTTCATTTTTATTTTTTTTAAAACAACGCTCTTCACACTTGTTCTAGGATACTACCGATCCCATCTCTAACGAGTCATTCTCATTGGATATTACTAATCTAATCTCTGATGAATTCTTTCATTCGGTTCTAATATGTCTTGCTCTCGAGCTCTGTAAACCAAAGCTCTGATACCAAACTATGATGACCCGAACTTACCCGGTCTCCAAAGAGAAGAGAAGGAACGGATTGTCTTAAAACACGACAAATCAAAACACAAACAGAAGAACATTTCATTGCTAATTACAATAATTACATCATAGTACAAGAATATAGTAGAGTATGAATAATTTATACATCAGAAAAATATCAGAGATTTAAAATACATTATATAGTAGTGGAAAAATAATACATAACACAACTAAAAGAAATATACGGACACAGAGCGTTCTGAATAAAGCTCCATCTGTAAACCAAGATCCTGTGAATATAATATCTGTAAAACCAAAACTACTAGCTGCCCTTGTGGAAAATAGGGGCACCCAGAGTTTAGGTTAAAACAATAAACTCCAGGTCAGTGATGTGACTAGTGTGGGAACTAAAACAGTTATTTAAACCTTTGCTTTAAAATAGAGTAAATCAAGGGACCACGTCGTATAACACGGAACGGGTTTCCTCCCAAGAATACCAGTGCATATAACAAAACAGCGCAATGCTTTTTGAAAAAATGAAGCTATTATAAGACTTAGGTCCCACCACACAATGCAACGCAAGTCGAAGGATAGACTTTTACCTTATAATAGCCAAACATGCTTGTACGTTTAAAACAAATCATTTTGATACTATTATAAGTGTAAAGTGTATAAAACATCTTCAAATATAAATGTATCAATCATAGATGGCTTAGCATCCCATGCCACTATGTCGCTATACTAGTTCTAAAATTAAAACCGAAATGTCGTATTAGAATTTGGATTTCCATCATGAACCAAGGCAAGGGATCATCCTTACCGAATTCGATACAATCTAGCCTACCATGTCTCAGGCTACAACCGCAACTTCACCTAGGAAAATGCAGGGCCGGTCCACATTTTAAGTGGATTAGTTATAACAACCCGGAAAATATGAGCCAATTTAAAATTTTTAATTTGGTTATTTCAAAGGAATTCTAACAATTGAAATAGAATATTTCAATAAAATAGTGAATTAGAAATAGTGTGTCAGTTTGAAAATTTGAATTCAAACTTTAACTAGCTTCACCGGGTGCAAAATATAACGGATTTTAGTGAAACCAAAAATATTTAAATCTGTTACTGAATATATTTCTAATGAATCTGAAAAATCGAAGTTTCATAGCGGGAATCAAAAGTTATGGCCAAATGAATTTTCAGAAAGGTCGCTATATAGAATATATAGCCCTTGAAAATAGACATTTTGCAAACGACCTCGGAATTCGACGAAACAACTTTTGTTGGGTCCGGGATGTCAAACTATTGCTAGGTTTCAAATTTCATAATTTTTGAAGCTAGTATGTGAGCGTGGAAAAAGAAAATGTGTTTGGTCAAATTTTGTTGAATTGGATCGACCAGAAAAGGGCCATTTTTCAAACGATCTCAGAATTCGACGAAACTAGTTTTGTTGGGACCGTAGTGTCAAAACATAGCTAGATTTATTTTTCTGGAATTTTTCGAATCAGTTTGTGACCCAAGCAAATTGAAATATACGTTCAAATTGAATATAAAATGTTTTATACTTTAATTTGAAAAATAACTGACTGTAACAGTCGAATTGGCCTACGAAACATATCCCATTGTGTCCGGGATGGGGGTATTTAGCTAGGGGAGATAGTCGTTGGGCTTGAATTGGTGTCCGTATGGAGTAACACTATTTAAAAATTTCTATAAAGCATCGACCAATAGGAAATTTCCTTTCATAATTTAGAAAAATTAAAAAAACTCATAACCCTAGCCGCCTCTCTTGTTTAACGGTGGAAAACCGTTCGCTCCTTCCCGACGAAAATCCCTCCGCCACAGGCGACGCCAGCCAACGCCACCACCCTGACACGACGGCGCCCACCTCCATCTTAAAATCTGACCAACCCCCGCCCTTTCTCCCTTCGCCAGCGTCGAGAATGACACCGAGGAAGTCGCCGACTTCACGTCGACGCCACGATCGCCAGAGGCGATCGCACCTGCTCCTCCGACCACAGACAGGACCGCCTCGCTCCCCTCTTTCACATCCCACCCTCTGATCGGAGCATCGATTCACGGATTTTCTGAAAAATTCGAACCCTAGTTCGAATCACTTTGAAAGGTGAGACCTTTATTTTATCTGAACTTTGAAAAATCATATCTTTTTCGTGTATTGACGAAATTCGATGAAACAGGAAACATCGGGACCGCAAGGAGGCTCTCTAACACATAGAAGAGACCGCGGATTTTTCTGAGCCATCTATGATTTTTAGCACTCCGAAAACCAATGTGAGAAATCTAAATTAAATGAAATTGAATGGAAAATGTCATGTATAAATTATACAAGCGAAGTATAAATTATACACGTGTTGTGTACCACATGTACATGCGTTGTGTAAGCTATATGTGCGAAGTATGAATTATACATGCATAGTATAAATGATATGTGTATTGAAATGCAAGTGATATATATATATATATATATATATATATATATATACACACTCCCCTCGTCCACAAACCATGGACGATATTTATTGTTGTGAATTGGTGTGAAATATTGGATGAATAATACGAATGGTTGAATAATTGTTTGTGGTTGATATTGATTGGTTGTGGTTGAAAAATACCCATTGGTGATTGAAATAAATTGGAAATAATTGTGGAAATGAAAATAAAACATGCCGCCTGCGTGCGAATTAGATGCATGGATCCCCATTGTCAAAAACTGCGAGGTTTTAAGGTAGAGCGAGGAGCCGTACTCGGGACGGTGCCGGTTTTAACTACCCTGCCGTTATGCTGCCGAAATTTTGAATAATATTCATGTGTTAGAATTATTTTCATATGTTGAAATTATTTTCATGCGATGAAACTAAAGTCATGTGTTGAAACAATATCCATGTGTGGAGATGCTCATATGTTGAGAAGTGATGTGTGAAAATTAAATTCATGTGTGAATGAATAAAGTGTTTAATCAATAAAAATCACATTTTTATAATATATGTGAAGTATGTAAAATATCCCAATGATTATCCTTAACACCGTGTCATGGGGTTTTGGGATCGTCACATTAGTAATCCCTGAACAATACGTTTCCCCGCCCTATGGGGCGTAAATGAGCCATATGACTCAATATCCATCGGTTTCGTAGTAACCGATATATCCGAGGTCCTCTCTTTCCATCATCCACATAAGTAAAAATGTCTGGGCTCCATACCTTGACACCACTCCTAGCTAGAAAGAAATGCATGTGCTCCCTGCCATCCTTCATCCCGTTTCTGATTCATACAGGGGTGTGAAGCTCGCGAATTAACGCTACACAAAGCTATGCTATATTAAAGCCGTGTTTTAATCATCAACCAAAAGCCTCTGCTTTTCAACAGAATTCTTGATCCTTTGCATCTCATTATGCCACACAGGCAATTCACGTCATCCGACTGATGCCTATCGATATATAACCTCTGAGCTCATACGTCTCAGAGAAGGGTGTTAAGCAAGAGAATAAATTCTCTGCCACCAAACAAATATATGTTTAGTAGAGATCAATCAACAAAGAATAAAATCCAATGTCAGACACACATCCATTTACAAGTTCGTTCTGGGTCTGAACGAAACCGGAGGCACCTTATTCCTCGTCCCATATGTCTAATACAAGAGAGAGGTCCTCGCATATCTGGTCAATCTCTAAGTACGTCAGGACGATCACCACTTATTACCTTGTCTTGGGTGTACAGCCCAATCAAGACATCAGTAATCATCCAAACAATTGAAGACTCCGATCTTCAACCACTATCTTCATCGTCGACTTATCGTCGAATCAGTTATTCAAAATGGGTATAAACCCGACCTTTCCGAATAACTGGCGTATATAATAAACAAGTGCTATAAAAACACAACATACGCGTCATTCCAGTTCTGAATATTCTTTTATTTAAATATTCATATCCTTTGGGAAAGGTTCCCATTAAATTTATCAAAGATAAATTCTTTAAATTTATTCTTTAATCTTCTTTTGGATATCAATTCAAACCAAATTAAAGTTTATCCAAGCTAGTCGGGATTAGCGCACCTTACCGAAGTAATCATTTGTTTAATTTCCTTATCCTAACCTATTCATCCCATGGAGCAAAACCGGTCATACTCAATATCTAAGACCATGGTGCTATCAGTAAATTTAATTACCATTTCACGTTCAAATCTAATTAAAGATTTAACAATCGCTAGGAGCAAAACAGTTGATACTCCATTCTCGATCATTTCCCAAATTTGATAATTTAAATTATCAATTTCCATTTCGTTCTAATTAAAGATTCATTAAAACTCCACATAGTTTTAATCTTCCCAAAAATCAATATTAATGATTATTTAACTTTGGAAACACAAACATGCCGCATCGACAATCTACACCGTACTATTGATTTCTGCCGATATATAACCTCTAAGCTCGTACGTCTTAGAGAAGGGCGTTAAGCAAGAGAATAAATTCTTCACCACCAAAAAGATACATATTTAGCTGAGATCAACCACACAGTTCGAAATACAATGTTAGACATGTAATCCTGTCTTTAACTGGGTTAAAGAACTAATGTCATTTAAAACACAGTTCACGATAAACCCAAAAATCACATTCCATTAATCATGGAATCTTCACAAAAAACAGATCAATATATATAACGGATATCAGTTTCCGTATCCGACTAATAATATAAATGTAATGGCCCACAAATCCGTACTATTTGAGTTGACTAATAACACCACACGTCCAACCCAAATTGCACATAAATACAAATCATTATTAGTAAGAAGTTAGAGGATGAGAAATAGAATGAAAGAAATATTAGAATAGAAGAAAACGAAGATCACAAACTCACAGCGGAATGAATAAAATATATTATATAACACAACTTTTGAAATACAAATCAGTAACTGTATATACATACCATCATCAGAGCACAACAGTTATTCCTGGAACAGTTATAAATACTTGTTTCCAGATACAACACAATACACAGCGGAAATATGATATTCTATCTCTAACTGGTGAAGCCTCCTGCTTCCAATTCTTCCTAGTGAATCTGAAAAATCCCGACTACTTGACTGCCCGTACAAACTTGGGCACCCAAGAGTTTAGGGAAAACAAATAAAATAAACTCTGGGTCAGTCATAGGACTGGTGTGAGTAAACTCCAACCATTTGTTTAATTTTCAAAATCCTTTCGAAAGAAATGATAATCGTAAGACCGATCCACACTTAAACACAGATGGTTTTTACCTTACGATAACCCAAAACACTTTGATATGAAAATCCAATGATATTATAATAGTGTCTAAATCAATATAAATAACAATCTAGCGGAAACGCTTGCATCTCACACTCCACATACATAGTATAAAATCAATAACCGCAGGGCGTTTATTGGAGATTGAATTTCCAACTATGATAAGGTATGGAACCACCTTACGATAGTGTATCTCTAGAGAGGAATACACTGGGTTCAACAAGAACATCTTGCAACCCGACCCACACATGACCGGCCACTCATTTCGCTTGAGTGTATTGAATGTATATCACCAACGGTTGGGATCAGCAACCGTTTTCCCGAATGGGACAACATCGAATATAATAAGGAATTAATTGAATCTCTAGATAGGTGATAATACACCCTAATGGGAGCGACCCACATAGCCATGCTGCCTGGCCGATTTTTGTCATTTCCCGGTTGTTGAGGCCTGAGGCTACGATTACTTTCTATTCATTGATTGCACAATTACTTTGAATGCCACATTGTCAGATCCGTTAAGCCCTAATTGATTTGCACAAATATTCTGGATATTATGCTAAGGGAATAAATCTGTTGCTACCATATATATTTGTACAGATCAACATATTCGATCATTGGAAATACTCAGTCAGACATTCGTCCATTTACGTTCGTTCTGGGATTGAACGAAACTTAAGACACAATTTCTATTAATAGAAAAAGTCCTTGCACTTTACTCTGTCTTCGATTGTCTTCATATAATCTGATTCGCAACGCTACTGCCAATATGGAGTGGTTCTCGGATAATATTCCAACCGGTCTCTCCATATTGACAACGATATTGGCAAACACTTCGATAGTCGGTTATTTAACTATCGAAGATAAATATCAAACATCCATTCAAAACATCAAACAATCACTGGGCCCCTTGATTACTATTCATTAATTAAATCACCCTTTCCATCTCCTTTTCAATATTTGTTAAACAAATATTTTTAGTTATTTTCTCGGTCTCTTACATTCTTTGGAAAACATTTCTATATCTCGCCTTCTTTTATTTTCTACACTTAGAAAATATACTCTATTTGAAATTGAAACAATTTCAATCAGTTATCTCTTTCCCGACTACTTTAATTATACTCAGGAAATATTTACTTTTATATTTCCAAAATTCCATCACTTGTGTTAAAACGAATGCTATGTAAAACATCGTTACAACAACCCAAAATATTTTATTCAACTAACTATTTTCCAACACTTCTCTTCGAGATTGGATCTTGTTATTTATCAATTAAAAATGAAATCAATCAAGTTGGGGTAAAATTACCTCTCAGACCTTGATTGAAACATCATTAACTTCAAAACAGACAAAACCACTTACCTCTAATAATCAACATTATAAAATCCAATTATTCATTTTTAAACGTATGTATGTTTCTCTTACTATTACCAGCTTATCTATTTCCCTTTTTGTTTATAATATTCTATTTTAAATTCGTTTCCTTATCGAATTCTATATATATCGATACGTTTATTTCTAACTATCAAAATTTCTTAAAAATATTCTAACTCCTTAAATTTCCGAAAAAATTCGCCATAACCTCCCTTGTACCGGGAGCATCTGGATATTTCAATTAGCCTCCCATGGCCCTTTCCATTCAAAAAGAAAATCAAAAAGCCAAGTGGCTTGCCGATTCGGCGCATAAAACCTCATATGGAATTTAAATGTGTACCTTTTTGTCGGGCACATAAATTAAAATCTTCATATACTTCATCCCATGCCTGTCTAACACATGTTCACCTGTTTTCAATTCAATTCAACACTATCCAATCATTTGAATTCAATTTCGCTCATTTATTCTTTAATTAGCTATTTTGCCTATTTCACTTCTTTTTTGAACATAACATGTTCAAATAAAAATATTTAACTTGCTCATAACCAAATTGAATTTCAAATTTCAATTCTAGTTTCCCTTTTCGATTTTGAATATAAATTTTCAAATCGAATTCACTTATTCAAAGCCCAATATTAATTCAAAATCTCATTAACTAATTACTACTCGAATTAGTTTATTCTATTCAATAATCAAAAATCTGATTTCTGTTTCAAAAATCAATTAATTACTCTACTTGAGTTCACATACAATTTATAACTCAAATCGGAAATTTTCTAAATAGAAATTCGGATATTATTCGCTTAAAATCCTTTCATAAAATTAAATAAACCGTTATGATTTTTAAATGGTTATGGTGATGTTTTTCTGAAAATTTGATTTTGATATATCTCAAAATCTATTTAATGAAATCCATATTTTTCTCCTCCATTAGAAAAGTAATATCGAATCGGTCCTGACATTTCTTGTTTCAAAGAATTCCAACTTCAATTGAGTTCTGTATACTCATTTGAAGTTCGAAACGACAGTTTACGAACTGCCGCGCTACGACGGGCTCGTTTTAATTATATTCATATATATATAAACGTTTAAACTTCATTTATAATAAATTCAACTCCATTCTAATATATTTTTATATATATATCAAATCAAAATTTTCAATTCAACATAATATTTTTGATCTTCTAAAATTGTCGAGTTTCCCTATCACAGAAATAAATTTATTTATACTTCGATCTTCTATATTCAAATTCTATTTCGAATTGAATTTCCTATATCCAAATTCCATTATCAATCTCCATTTGAATTTCAATATATTTTCAAACTTCATTTGGATTTCTATATTCAAATCTATTTTCCAACTCCATTTGAATTTCAATATATTCAAATCTATTTCAAATTATATTTTAAAATTCTATTTCAAGTTCTATCTAAATTTCTATATTAAATTTCATTTTCTTTTACAAATTATAAATCCTTTGGATTTATTCCTATTCTGTTTAAAAATCCGATTGCTGAAAATATATTTCGTCGTTCCCATTTCGAAATGATTTCAACTTTCAATTTTCAAATTCTATTTGAATTTTCTATATCCAAATTCCTTATATTCAAATTCTATTTGAATTCTCTATGTTCAAACTCTATTCAAATTCTAAATTTGAATTTCCTTTATATTTTCTATATTAAAATTCTATATTTGAACTCCATTTGAATTTCTATATTCAAATGCCATTTGAATTTCTGTAGTCCATTTCTATTTGAATTTTCTTATTCAAATTCTTAAACAAGTCTCGATTTCAATTTCTTTTGAAATCGATATTTCTACTTTTGGAAAATAGATTTCCCTTTTCAATTTCACACTTATAATTTATTTCTGAATTATCCAATTGATAATTCTTTTCACTTTATTTATAATCTTCGTTTATAAATGAATTTCTTGTTTTATTCCTTTAAAAAAAGTTAATATTTTTATTCCATTCAAGTTTCAAATTTTATTTTAGAAAAATAGAATTTCCCCTTTTTAACTCTGGAAATCTCCTTTTTCGATATTTTTAAAATATCAACATTTAGGCCCAATGATATTTAAATACCAAACAACCAATTAATTATTTTTCTAACACATCATATAAGACAGTATATATGCAAACAAATAATATATTTTTGAGGAATCCAGTTGGATTCCTCCAACCTGTCTTCCTGCATCCACAGACGTTAGTCAACATAGTAATACCCATCCTTCTTCGAGGCAGGATATCGCGGTATGAAGGTCATCCACTAATATATATTTGTGGGGGTGCATAGGGAAATCATCCGCTAATGATACCGCAGGCATCCGCTAATGATACTGCGGGAATCAATCCAATCATCAACCCAATATCTATATAATAGTCAACCCTAAATAACTAATATATTTCAAACAATCAGAAAGAATTCAAACAAGCAATAACAATGATTTTTAACGAGATAAAAATAATTCTAAATAAATAGGTGAGTGAGATTTACTCACCGAAATTGCAGTTGTCGAATATCCCGTTTAATTCCAAATCATCGGCTATGAATCTTCTCGAATGAATTCACACCTACGATAATTTGATTTAAATTTACTGATTAACATTTATTTATTTAATTTAATGAATAAATAATTTCTTATATATATATATATATATATATTTCTCTTTCATTCATCTAATTTATATTTTAGCAAATGATTCGCTAAATTAATTTTTCTTTTCAATTTCCTAATTCTAGATTAACATTTAATAACATTTCCTTTAATTGTATACTAAACTTTGGTTTTCAACTAATATACTAAATAAAATAAGTAAAAAAAATTCAAATAAGGATTCACCTCCTATTACTTTGAATTTTCCAATCCTAAACCCTACCACAAATCAACAGCAGTTCCCACCGTGCTCATCTGACACTTCCTTGAAGTCTGTTTCCATTATGGCTCCTTCCAGTGATCAAATCCCAAAGTACTGAACCCACTCTTGTGCGTGAACCTGCTCCTCCACCTACCGCGAGGCATACACTTCCCATCGTAACTGCCATAACTAACATCGAATTCCCAGCAAAAGACCAAAACCATTTGCAACCCCTCAAAAGTATGGCCCCTCAAATCCATCGCACCAAACTCCCCCAAAACTCCATTGCTTGGAATTCCGATCTCATCAGCTTCGACCTTCACCTGATTCGAACCCTAACTGGCCATCGCGACTTACTAATCCCAGAACCTCGAGTGAGCCCCATTATCGAACGCGACTCCAAAGCCAAAGCTTCAACCAAAGTTCGCGAGTGCTTGATATTGAATCGATCTTAAATCCGCGACTTCGATCTCGATTTTATATTCTCTTTTTTTCCTTTTAAATCGAATGACTTGATTTCAGTTTTAGCTTTGACAGAGGGCTTGCGGTTTCTATTTGATTCCAAAATGAGTTGAGGAGAGGCCTCTTCCGCTGAAGCTTTTGATTTTATACAGTTCGATTTACTTTAAAGAGGGTGGCCATCTTTGTTTTGAGGCCACCAGATTTTGTTTAAGGAGCGTAATGGAAGAACAGAAGGGAGGGTGTCACGTTTTATAACAGAAGACTTACTTGGCTATTAAGGAATTATATTAGCCTAGGTACAGTGAAGTACAACGAATTAAATTCGATTTGAAAGTGATTTGATTTAAGAAGATTTTTATTCTTTTAAAATAGATACTGATTTGATTTCGAACCTATCCACAGTCAGATATTTCAGGGTCCATTAATTTAAATCACGAACCACTATTTTAGCGTATAGTCCGATATTTAATTGTAATAATGATATTCTGAGCTCAACAGAATATTTTCTGAAATTTATTTCGAATGTGTATATATAAAATAACCTTATTAAATTGATATAATATACTTTAAATTCAAAAACAAATAAATTTTCTGATAATAAAATATTTTTATTATCATCTATATTCAAACACAATTAATACTGATCATCGGAATTGTTTTGATTTAATTCTAACTTCGAATTGAATTACTTTAGATTCTCGTATTATGATGATTATCAAAATAAATCGTATTTCGATTATTTAATCGATAACCCAATAAAATACCATTTATATCATAAATTCAATATTTAAAACCATACTAAATATTTAAAATAAATCGACCAAAAATCCGGGTCGTTACATTCTTCCCCACTTAAAATAATTTCGTCCTCAAAATTGCTAAGGTAGGAAAAATGGTACAAATCCATTACTTTTCAAAATCTCACTTATGTTGAAACTCATCTCTTCATATTTCAACAACTTTAATTCCACCAAAACTTTTGGTCGTCCTTCATTTAATTCGAATGATCTACGATCAATTCATTTATATCCAATCTATATTCCAATAAACTTATTCAAATTGATTCTAGTCGATTGATTCACTTGAATCCATTTAACTAGCTTAAGTTAAATTCCAATTCCAGAATCCAAATCCCATAGTTTTCATTACAAATCCTTTTGAAATCACACAAATATATACATATATATTTATAACCATTTCAAATTCAAAACATTTGAATATTCAAACTAACTTGTTTTCTTTCAAACAAATTTTCATCAAAAACTTTTCTAAGGTAGCAATCCATCACTTAGAAACTCGAAAATGAACAATGATGAAGCTGTAGTCATTATCAGAATTATTTTCCAGCCACTGAAGTGAGTTCAGTGCTTTAACACTTTCAGAATCCATTCAAAATGACCAAAAATCCTTCCAAAACAAAGCTATATTATTTTAATATACTTCGAAAATATTTTCCAAATCTCCCGGGATTTAAATTCTTAATTCAAATTCTGAACCCAATTTTTATTCATCTCATTTGTATATCTTATTCATATACAAATTATAACTAGTTATACATAACCATTTCAATTTTTATAATCTTATTCGATTATAATTTTAACATCCAACACATCCATATATTATAATAATTTCAGAAAATTATTCCTTTTCTATCAAAATAGAATTTTGGGTAAAATTATTTTATTTACCCACTTAACAATATCGTGTTCAATCTTCTATTCAAGTGTTTATAAATTACTATTGACTTCGTGGCTTCCCACGATTCGATCAGAATTCATAAACTACTCAAAAGACTAGCCAACACAATATAAAACAACTTTTATATCAGCTAACAAATACTCTCTCTCGTATAAATACACACTCAACTCATTCTAGGGTACTGCTGACCCTATCTCTAATGAGCACATCCCACCAAAGCCTAGGTATTCGCTCAACCTAAGCTCTGATATCAACTGTAATGGACCGCAAATTCGTACTATTTGAGTCGACTAATAACACCACACGTCCAACCCAAATTGCACAGAAATACGAATCATTATTAGAAAGAAGTTAGAGGATGAGAAATAGAAAGAAAGAAATATTAGAATAAAAGAAAATGAAGATCACAAACTCATAGCGAAATGAATAAAATATATTATATAACATAACTTTTGAAATACAAATCAATAACTGTACATACATACCATCATCAGAGCACAACAGTTATTCTTGGAATAGTTATAAATACTTGTTTCCAGATACAACACAATACACAGCGGTAATATGATATTCTATCTCTAACTGGTGAAGCCTCCTGCTTCCAGCTCTTCCAAGTGAATCTGAAAAATCCCGACTACTTGACTGCCCATACAAATTTGGGCACCTAAGAGTTTAGGGAAAACAAACAAAATAAACTCTGGGTCAGTCATGGGACTGGTGTGAGTAAACTCCAACCATTTGTTTAACTTTCAAAATCCTTTCGAAAGAAATGATAATCGTAAGACCGATCCACACATAAACACGGATGGTTTTTACCTTACGATAACCCAAAACATTTTGATACGAAAATCCAGTGATATTATAATAGTGTCTAAATCAATATAAATAATAATCCAGCGGAAACGCTAGCATCTCACGCTCCACATACATAGTATAAAATCAAAAACCGAAGGGCGCTTATTGGAGATTGGATTTCCAACTATGACAAGGTATGGAACCACCTTCCGATAGTGTATCTCTAGAGAGGAACACACTGGGTTCAACAAGAACATCTTGCAACCCGGCCTACACATGACCGACCACTCATTTCGCTTGAGTGTATCGAATGTATATCACCAACGGTTGGGATTAACAATAGTTTCCCGAACGGGACAGCATCGAATAGAATAAGGAATTAATTGAATCTCTAGATAGGTGATAATACACCCTAATGGGAACGACCCACATAACCATGCTGCCTGGCCGATTTTTGTCATTTCCCGGTTGTTGAGGCCTGAGACTACGATTACTTTCTATTAATTGATAGCATAATCACTTTGAATGCCACATTGTCAGATCCGTTAATCCCTAATTTATTTGCACAAATATTCTGGATATTATGCTAAGGGAATAAATCCGTTGCCACCATATATATTTGTACAGATCAACATATTCGATCATTGGAAATACTCTGCCAGACATTCGTCCATTTACATTCGTTCAATGATTGAACGAAACCGAAGGCACAATTTCTATTAATAGAAAAAGTCCTTGCACTTTACTCCGTCTTCGATTGTCTTCATATAATCTGATTCGCAATGCTACTGCCAATATGGAGTGGTTCTCGGATAATAATCCAACCGGTCTCTCCATATTGACAACGATATTGGCAAACACTTCGATAGTCGGTTATTTAACTATTGAAGAAAAATAACAAACATCCATTCAAAACTTCAAACAATCACTGGGCCCCTTGATTACTATTCATTAATTAAATCACCCTTTCCATTTCCCTATCAATATTTGTTAAACAAATATTTTCAATTTTCATCTCGGTCTCTTACATTCTTTGGAAAACATTTCTATATCTCGCCTTCTTTTATTTTCTACACTTAGAAAATATACTCTACTTGAAATTGAAACAATTTCAATCACTTATCTCTCTCCCGACTACTTTAATTATACTCAGGAAATATTTACTTTTATATTTCCAAAATTTCATCACTTGGGTTAAAACGAATGTTGTGTAAAACATCGTTACAAAAACCCAAAATATTTTATTCAACTAACTATTATCCAACACTTCTCTTCGAGATTGGATCTTGTTATTTATCAATTAAAAATGAAATCAATCAAGTTGGGGTAAAATTACCTCTCAGACCTTGACTGAAACATCATTAACTTCAAAACAGACAAAACCACTTACCTCGAATAATCAACATTATAAAATCCAATTATTCATTTTTAAACATATGTATGTTTCTCTTATTATTACCAGCTTATCGATTTCCCTTTTTGTTTATAATATTCTATTTTAAATTCGTTTCCTTATCGAATTCTATATATATCGATACATTTATTTCTAACTATCACAATTTCTTAAAAATATTCTAACTCCTTAAATTTCCGGAAAAATTCGCCATAACCTCCCTTGTACCGGGAGCATCGGGATATTTCAAATATCCTCCCATGGCCCTTTCCATTCAAAAAGAAAATCAAAAAGCCAAGTGGCTTGCCGATTCGGCGCATGAAACCTCATATGGAATTTAAACGTGTACCTTTTTGTCGGGCACATAAATTAAAATCTTCCTTTATGAGACGACCCCAAACCCCGTACTGACGGCGGCAAGGGTAATCTTTGGAATATAACACATAAACAGATAATTGCAGAACAGAATTAAATAAATAAACCAGGTAAGGAACAAATAATACACTGGATAAACGTAATCATCAGAGTTACACAGTATACAGGATCATACTTATTACAAATACAATTCAGCTATACATAAATGTCTACAGCGGAAAACAAACAAAATATGTACAATAGGAGCTGAAAAACATAAAAAGAGATAAATGATAGAATCCATCTTCATCTCCAACTGTCCAGAAAGAGCCTGCTAAAACCTGAATACAAGGCTGCCCGTGTAGAAATAGGGGCACCCAAGTTTGCAAGTGAAACAAACTATGAGTTAGTCATGGGACTGGTATGAGAAATCCACTTAACACATTATACAATTGGCTAATCACAGGACCACGCCACTTTCGCGGAACGGGTTTACTCCATTGGATTGCCAGTGCTTTAAAACAAATAAATCTTTTAGACATCGCAATGCTTTTTATAAAAATGAAGCCATTATAAGACTCGGTTCCCATCACACAATGCAACGCAAACCGGAGGATAGAGTTTTTACCTTATAATGGCCAAAATTTGCTTGATACGAATAAAACAAAAGAATTTGATATTATTACTAGTGTTTATATGTTTCAAAAACAACTTCGAATCATAAGTATCAATCATAGACGACATTAATGCCCCATACCACTATGTCGCCATATATAGGTATAAAATCAAAACCGCACAGTCACATATTTGGAAATTGGATTTCCGTCATGAACCAAGGCAAAAGATAGTCCTTACCGAATTCGAGACGCTCTATCCCGCCCCTCAGGATCAGAGCTCGAGTGACCCTTGGATCGTTAGGGTCGTTCCACCGATGTGGATTAAAATTCCTGAACATTGAGTTTCCCCGCCCTTTGGGGCGTAAGTGAGCCAACGAATGACTCCATCGGTCCCGAATCGACCGATATAAGCGAGGCGCCTCGCAACAACAACAACCACTTAGGTGAAAATAATATAAATGTCAGCCAGTTTAAGCACCGACACCACCTCTAACTAGAAAGAAACGCATGCCCTCCCTGAGGTCCTCTCCCGTTTCTGTTTCATACCGGGGTGTGAGGCTCGCGAATTCACGTTATTCACAAAGCTACGCCACACAGGCGATGCTTTGATCATCAACCACAAGACTTTGCTTTTCAACGGAAGCCTTGATCATTGCATCTTAGCATGCCACACAGGCAATTCGCACCATGCAACTGATGGCTATCAATCACAGAGAATGAATTCCAATGTCGGACACACGGTCCATTTACAAGTCCGTTCTGGGTCTGGACGAAACCGGAGGCACTATATACCTCGCATACCCATCGATCTCCACGCACGTCTGGACGATCACCACTAATTATCCATATTTCGGGATGCTTCCCAATCAGGACATCAGTTACCATCCCACCGAGCTGAAGATCTCCGGTCTTCAACCACCGTCTTCATCTTCGACTTCTTATCGTCGATTCAGTTATTCAGAATGGGATAAACCCGGTCTTTCTGAGCAACTCGCGTACATAATAAAAAGTGCTACACAAACACAACATACGCTCATTTCAATTCATCAGTCACTAACCGTAAATCAGTAAGAGAACGATTTCCCAAATATTAACCCCGAAGGCTGAAACCAACATCAGATCAAAACCCAGGAAACCATTCGACTTAGCTAACCTTCAGTTAGTTTCTAAATTTCACATTCCATATCGTTTATAATATTTTACAATGATTTATCGCTATTTTTATTTAGTCATTTATAGCCAATTTATTCAAACGACGCTTCGGGACATAACGTGGCCGTGGCGTTGTTTTTCTTCAGATTTGATTTACACATATCTAAAAATCTAACCGTTGGATATTCACAAATTTTATCATTAGAAAGATCTTTTCAAAACGAACCCAACGGTTCCAGTTTCGGGAAAATTCGACGGTCGGATCTCCCGATACACTCGTTTGAAGTTTCGATTTCAAAATACGAACTGCAGCGTCGTTATTCGATTTAATTTAATTATATATATATATATAAATATAATCGATTCTGGCGCTGTTTTTCTTCATATTTGAATTAAACATTCCACACAATCCAACCGCTGGATCTTCACAAAGTTGGTGTCGTTGGAAAGATATTTCCAAAGCGAACCCAACGGTTTCGGTTTCGGGAAAATCCGATGGTCGGATCTCCCGCACTAATCGTTTGAAATCACGGTTTCAAAACACGAACTACAGCTTCGTTATTCGATATATTTCAATTCTACTTATATATATATATAACCGATTCTTCGATTTCAAAACTATATTCTTTTCATACATTTGATAAAAATGATTTTTTTATCCACCCGACATTTATTTCAACACTTCACTATTTTTAACAATTCATGTGTATAATAAAAATGTGATTTTTATTGCAATACAATTTATTTCAAAACACGACTATTTTATATAGTTCATATAGATGATAAAAATAGGATTTTTATTAAAAAACTATTTATTTCAAAACACGACTATTTTATATAGTTCATATAGATGATAAAAATAGGTTTTTTATTATAAAACAATTTATTTCAAACACCAATACCATTCAACACATGAATTTCTACTCAACGAATGAATTTCTATTCAACACATGAAGGTTTTCTGTAGTTCGTATATATAAAATAAATAATGTGATTTTTATTGTTAAAATAATTTATTTAAAACACGAATACCATTCAACACATGAATTTCTATTCAACGAATGAATTTCTATTCAACACACGAATATAGTTTCAACACATGAAAATAATTCTAACACATGAATATTATTCAAAATTTTGGCAGCATAACGGCGGGGTATTTAAAACCGGGCGGTCCCTAGTACGACACCTCGCTCTACCTTAAAGCCTCGCAGCTTTTGACAATGGGGATTTCATGCATCTAGTTCGAACGCAGGCGGCATGTATATTTTTTTTCATTTCCACAACCAATCCTATGTGGTTTAAACCAAATAATTCTCAACCACAACGGGTATTTTTCAACCATAATCAATCAATTTCAACCACAAACAATTCTAATCAACCATTCGCTATCAACCAATTTTCACACCAATCATAACCAATAAATATCGTCCATGGTTTGTGGACGAGGGGCGTATATATATATATATATATATATATATATATATATATATATATAAAAGCAAATTTCACTTCTATTCAACACATATAATTTTTTTACAACGCTTGTATAACTTATACATCGATCGTACAACTTATACAACGCTTATACATGTGGTGTACAACGCTTATATAACTCATACATCAACTATATAATTTATACATCGTCGTTTTCCATATCGTTTATAAATTTGAAATCTCACATTGGGTTCCACTCCGCCGAAAATAGCAGAAGGCTCAGAAAAATATGCGGTCTCTTCTAGAATATAGAAGACGTCCACACGAGTCTACTGTCTCTTGTTTCACTGAATTTCATCAAAAAACGAAAAAGATATGATTTTTACAGTGAAATCAAAAACTGTAGCGCTTTAAACTGCTATAATATAGTTTAAAATAATTTGAACCGTACATCAGCTGTTTCGTTCAAAACTAGGTTTCGATTTTACTCGAAATCCGTGAAGCTTGAAGAGGATCGGGCTACGCAGTGTCGAAGAGGGAGGAGAGGCGCTCAGGCGCAGGGAGGAGTTGGCTAGTTCGACGGCCTGTGGAAGCGGCGGCGGTGGTTGGAAGGTGCCAACTTCCTGCGGTCGATTCTCTCACCTCACTCAACGAAAAACCTCACACCTTATATGGATTTGAAGCTCTCGTGATGCTCTTCAAAATCTTCAACCGGGGCTCGGTCTAATTTCGCGTGTAGAGGGAGTAATAGGAGGGGGAGGGTTTGAAGAATTCTCGCCATCGATCGAGGGTTTCAGAGAAAAGACGGGGAGGGAGAAATCTGAGTTGGCCCAATAACATTTTTTCTTTAATTTATATATTTTTAAATTTCGAAAATACCCTCTTTCACACACGAACCCCAATCCAGACCCAACGACTGTCGTCCCTAGCTAAATACCCGCATTCCAAACACAATGGGATATGTTTCGTAGGCCCATTCAACTGTTTCAGTCAGTTTTTGTAACAACCCAAAAATCTGGGCCAGTTTAAAATTTTTATTTTGGAAATTTTAGCGAATTTTGATTATTTAAAATGAATTATTTTAAATAATATCGACGAGAAATTTATTTTGAATATAATTCGAACGTATATATTTATACGCGTCGTCGTTAGAATATAAATATTTATAAATAATTATAAATAGAATTGAAAATGGCGCGGTAGTTCGATAATTCGATTTCAAACTTCAATTTAGTGTACCGGGTGCAAAACAATCCGGATTTTAGTGAAACCAAAAATGATAGAATCTAATTGATAATATCTTTCCAACGAATCCGACAAATCAAATTTTGATAGCGGGAATCAAAAGATATGTCCCGTTGAAAATTCTGAATAGTCGCTATGGAATTCAGGCCCTTAAAAATGGACATTTTGCAGATGACCTCGGATTTCGACGAAACCAGTTTTGTTGGGTCCGCGGTGTCAAATTATTGCTAGATTCCAAATTTCATAATTTTCTGAATCAATATGTGAGCGTGGCAAAGGAAAACGCGTTTGACCAGTTTCAGTTGATTTTAATCGACTGGAAAATGGCCATTTTTCTAACGGTCTCAGAATTCGACGAAACTAGTTTTGTTAGGACCGTATCGTCAATACGAAGCTAGTAAATATTTTTATGAAATTTTTAGAGTTAGTATGTGACCCCGGTAATTTGAAATGTACGTTTAAAATTCAATATAGCGATTTAGATGTAAATTCAACGAAAACTGATTGTAACGATCAAACCAGCTTACGATACATATCCCATTGTGTTCGGAATGGGGGTAAAACGCTATGGACGACAGGCGGTAGACCTCGTTTCGAGGTCGTATGTAAAAGTCAACCTTTTTACCAAAATTAAATAATTAAAAAAATATATATTATTTTAATTTTCGTTTCCCCCCTTTTTCTTCATTGGCCCCCCCGATTCATCATTCGGTAACGAGAAATAAAAAAAAAAGAAAGAAAAACCCTAATCTCGTCGAGCCGCCGCCTGGACCCTTGCCGCCGACGAACCCCTCGACGCCGCCCCCCACCTCGAAGCCGCCCTTACCTCGAGACACCCAGCCGCCGACGCGAATCGAAGCAACCCCACTACCTCGAAGACGCCTCCACCTCGAACACCACAGCGACGCCCCCCTGAAGCCTGCCGCCGACGAACATCATCGAGCCCTCCCTCTTCGCAGCCTGAGGTGAGCGTTTAGGTTATTTTATTTTTGTTTTTTTTTATTTTTGTTTTGCTGTAAATTAAAAACTGATTTAAAAGAATTTAAAAACTGTTTTTTTAGAAATGGAAAACTGTTTTTTTAGAAATGGAAAACTGTTTTTTTAGAAATGGAAAACTGTTATTTTTAGAATTTAAAAACTGAATTTATAAAAAGATAAAAACTGATTTTATAAAAGATAAGAACTGATTTTATAAAAGGCAAAAACTGATTTTATAAAAGAATTAAAAACTGATTTGATAAGGAGAAGAAAACTGATTTTATTTTAAGGTTTAAAATAGAAAATAAAGGTTTAAACTTTGGAATAGAAAAAGGTTTAATCTTTTAATAGAAAAAGATTTGAACTTGCAAAAATAAAGATCATATTTTTAAAAATAGAAAAGATGGAATTTTTATTGGGTAGAAGGAGCAAGACATGATTTTAGTATTTTTAAAATAATAAAAATATAATTTTTACATCATGGGAATAATAAAAATATAATCTTTATATTTAATAGCGAAGTCAAAATGCAATCTTTATATATTGAATAACATAGTAAAAATTCGATTTTTACCTATGTAGAGAATACAGGCAACGAAAGCAACAAGAAGGCGAAATAGGCGAAGATTTCTATTAAGGAAGAATCGTGTTATTGGATAGCTATTTGTGAGAATTTCTCACCTTTCAATTTCTTTTTCTAGTTATATATATATACTAGGATGCAGACGGTGCTTAGTAGCACCCGACACAATCGTCCACAGACCATGGACTTGTTTGTTTGGTTGCATAGATTAGTTATATGATTTGATTTGAATTTGGTTGTTTGGTGATTTTGATTGATGTGTGAATGGCGTGGGCCTTCACTAGACCGGGGATAAGGCTAGGCCTTGTCCCGTTTCTAGTATCGTGCCGTTATGCCGCCGAAATTTTCTAAAATAAGTTAGAAAAATAAAAATATCATTTTATTGAATAGAAATGAATTGAATAGAAATTCATAGGTTGAAATAAAATGTTTTATCGTTAAAAATATAATTTTTAACGTGAAGTGAATAAAATAAAATATTCATTTATAAACCGGACGGTTTGTTTATATACACCTATTTGAATGACATTGATTGGGACGATAAATTTTACACATCGCCCAACTGCACAAATAAAATATGTGTTTGATTGTTTGAAACCCCACACGGGTGTTAGGATGAAATTTGAAGTTCACTCATCCTGATTGATTAAATATGTCGATCGATCGATTGACAGGCTGTTATAAGCGCTAGATATCTATATTTGATGCTTATATAGTGTAGTGCACTTTGGTTGATGGTTGATTATTTTTCCATGCTATTATATACATGTGTTGTATGAAATTCCATATAATTAACTTTATATGGTAATTGATTGGGCCTCATTCCAATTTAGAAAATAAAGAATATTATAAAATAAAAGTTCATGTGTTGACAGTACTCATTCATTGAGATTGGTCATGTGTTGAACGAAATATTTTAGTAATAAAATTTGCACCTTTATCGATATAAAATAAAAGTTCATGTGTTGACAGTACTCATTCATTGAGATTGGTCATGTGTTGAACGAAATATTTTAGTAATAAAATTTGCACCTTTATCGATATAAAATAAAAGTTCATGTGTTGACAGTACTCATTCATTGAGATTGGTCATGTGTTGAACGAAATATTTTAGTAATAAAATTTGCACCTTTATCGATATAAAATAAAAGTTCATGTGTTGACAGTACTCATTCATTGAGATTGGTCATGTGTTGAACGAAATATTTTAGTAATAAAATTTGCACCTTTATCGATATAAAATAAAAGTTCATGTGTTGACAGTACTCATTCATTGAGATTGGTCATGTGTTGAACGAAATATTTTAGTAATAAAATTTGCACCTTTATCGATATAAAATAAAAGTTCATGTGTTGACAGTACTCATTCATTGAGATTGGTCATGTGTTGAACGAAATATTTTGATAATAACAACTATTTTGAAAAAAGAAATATTTGAAATAGAATATTTGAAAATAGAAATTTATGAAGCCATGTTGATTAGATTGACGCCATTTTGACGTGAATGATATTTATATCGATTTTATTCATTTCGAAATGAAATGAATTGAAAACGATTTCGAAATGAAATGAATTGAAAACGATTTCGAAATGAATTGAATTGAAAACGATTTCGAAATGAAATGAATTGAAAACGATTTCGAAATGAATTGAATTGAAAACGAATTCAAATTGAATTGAAATTTGAATTGAATAGAAATGAATTTTAAAACGAATTTATAAAGAAGAATTCAATTTTGATTTGAATTGAAATGGAAGTTGAAATTGCTTTTGAAACGAATTTTAAAACTATTTATATAATTCGTTTTAAATAGAAATCGACGAAATATATATTATATATATTATATATATAACATAATGGCCTGAATAGAACGCGCCGCGCCGCGGCAGTTCGTGAATTTCGACCATTTATTTCAAACGGACATTACGGGAGATCCGACCGTCGGATTCTCCTAAAACCGGAACCGTTGGGTTCGTATCGAAAAGAGCTTTCTAACAAATATTAGAAATTTGAAATCTAACGGTTGGATTTGGAATTATGTCCAAATCAAATTTGAAAAAGGTCGTTGTAAGTGTAGTTCGATGGCCATTGTTGGAAATCGACTGTACGGGCCTTGATAAAATTATTAAAAATAGTAATAATTTATGTAAAATCATAAGAAATGATTTGGGAAAAATTGGGATGAAAAACTCCATATTTGAAAAGATGAAAATAGATTTTTATCGAAATGAACTAGTTTTGAACTAGAATTATAATTCTATTTATTTTTAAATAAATAAATTGAATTTGAAAAGGGTTTTAAAAATAACCAGAATCTCCAATGATTGCATTGGAGTGGATTTGAATCGAAATTGTCTTCGGAATATTTTGATGTTGGAATTCGTGATTATACAGATGTGGTTATGGAAATTTGAAAGATATATATTTATATCGTTATTTCCAATACGACATTTGTTAATCGTAGAATTTGATATTGAATATAAGCCGATATATTTTCTATTCAGAGCCTTATATTGAATATCAAATGTGATTTGGGTTTGTCGTGAATGGTGTCTTCACTAACACTGTTCTTGAACCCAGTTGAGAAAAGATTAAATCTTTTTATTTAGATTTAATGAAGTGTACCAATTAAATAATATTTAATTGGGATTGAATTGATATTGATTTTTGGATTTATCGTGAACAGTGTCTTAAACAACACTCGTTCTTTAACCCGATAATTAATGAATGTGATTTTGGGTTTATCGTGAACTGTGTTTTTAAATGACACTGATTCTTTAACCCAGTTAAAGATTAAAACTAAGTGGAGTTTTAATGAATCTTTAATTAGATTGAAAAAGTCGAGAATGGAGTATCACCAGTTTTACTCCAGGCGATAGTTAAATCTTTAATTAGATTTGAACGTGAAGTGGTAATTGAATTTACCGATAACACCGTGGTGTTAGATATGAAGTATTACCAGTTTTACTTCATGGGATGAATAGGTTGGGATTGGGAAATTAAAACCAATGATTACTTCGGTAAGGTTCGTTAATCTCGACTAGTTTGAATTGATATTCAAAAATAGAATAAAGAATAAATTCAAGAATTTATCTTTGATAAAGTTATTGGGAACCATTCCCTATGAATATGAAATTTAGAAACTAATTGTCGGTTAGCCAAGCAGAATGGTTTTCTGGATATTGATCTGATGTTGGTTTCGGCCTTCGGGGTTAATATTTGGGAAACTATTCTCTTGATTAATTTACGGTTAGTGACTGATGAATTGGAATGAGGCGTATGTTGTGTTTGTGTAACACTTATTTAAAATATACGCGAGTTATTCGGAAAGACCGGGTTTATCCCATTCTGAATAACTGATACGACGATAAGTCGAAGATGAAGACGATGGTCGAAGACCGGAGGTCTTCACGTCGTTTGGGTAATTACTGATGATCTTGATTGGGCTGTACACCCAAGAAGATGGAAACAGTTAGTGATCATCCAGACGTACTTGGAGATCGATGGAGATGCGGGGTACTAGGTGCCTCCGGTTTCGTTCAGACCCAGAACGGACTTGTAAATGAACTGTGTGTCTAACATTGGATTTTAGTCTGTGTGATTGATCTCTATTAAATATATATCTGTTTGGCGGCGGAGAATTTATTCTCTTGCTTAACGCCCTTCTCTGAGACGTACGAGCTCAGGGGTTATATATTGATGGATATCAAACGCATGGAGTGAATTGCCTGTGTGGCATGCCTAAGTGGCAATTGATCGAGACTTCTGTTGAAAAGCAAAGTCTTGTGGTGATGATCAAAGCACGGCCTTTGTGGCGTAGCTTTGTGTAACGTTTACCTCGCGTGTTTCACACCCGGTATGAACCAAAAACGGGAGACGGACCTCAGGGAGGACTTGCGTTTCTTTCTAGTTAGAAGTGGCGTCTGTGGTTTTACACGCCCTGACGAGTTTGACTTATGTGGTTGTTGTTGTTGCGAGGCGCCTCGGATTAATCGGTCGTTCTCGAACCGATGGAGTCATTTAGTTGGCTCATTTACGCCCTAAAGGGCGGGGAAACGTAGTGTTCAGGCATTTTAATCCACATCGGTGGACCGGCCCTGTCGCTCCAAGGGTCGATGCGCTCTGACCCTGTGGCTCGGGCTAGAGAGTCACGAAAACGGTTGAGGACTATCTTTTGCCTCGGTTCATAGACGGAAATCCAATTTCCAAATACGTGACTTTGTGGTTTTATTTGTAAACCTACATATGGCGACATGATATATGGTACCCATGCCGCCTATGATTGATAGTTATGATTTGAAGTTGATTTATACACTATGCACTTATTATAGTATCAAATGATTTGTTTTAAAACGTATCAAGCATTCTTTGGCTGTTATAAGGGAAAACCCTATCCTCGGCTGCGTTGCATTGTGTGATGGGACCTGGGTCTTATAACAGCTTCATTTTTCCTTATTTAGCATTGCGCTGTTTGTTTGATGCACTAGTATTCTTGGGAGGAAACCCGTTCCGTGTTATACGGCGTGGTCCCTTGATTTACCTAACTTTTAAAATAAACAATAATAACTGTTTTTAGTTCTCACACCAGTCACATGACTGACCTGGAGTTTATTGTTTTAACCTAAACTCTGGGTGCCCTTATTTTGACACGGGCAGCTAGTAGTTTTGGTTTTGCAGATTTATATTCACAGGATCCTGGTTTACAGCTGGAACGATATCCGGAAAGCTTTGTATCCGTATATCTACTTCTAGTTGTGTATTGTATTATTTTCCGCTGCAATGTATTTAAATGTAATTTAAATCTCTGATATTTCTGTGTAATATTTATTTGTTTATACTCTGTATATTCTTGTAATCTGATGCATTGTTGTAATATACAATGAAATGTTCTTCTGTATGCGTTCTGTTGTGGTTTGTTCTCGAACTATCCGACACTTTCCTTTACGGGGAAGTTACGGGTTTTCACAGTTGGTATCAGAGCTTTGGTTTACAAAGCTCAGAGAACAAGACACATTAGAACCATACGAAAGAATTCATCAGATATTGGATTAGTAATATCCAATGAGAATGGCTCGTTAGAGATAGGATCAGTAGTGTCCTAGAACGAGTGTGAAGAGTATATTTTTAAAATGAAAGCCAATTTTGTTTTGAAAATTTAAAATCAATTATTCGTATTTGATTATTTAGTTATATTGATTTGGACAACCCAGTATATAAAGATTTTGCATATACGTCTTGCAAACGTGTATTTGAAGTTTTAATATACTGGATAGATATAGGATCGCACTCTAGTCGCCCGAAGATGATTCTGATGATAGTTCGAACATCATCAGAATTGGTATTCGTGTTTCAAAGGTGTGATATCTATATATTTCCTATTGACTGGTGTGAGAACCAAAATTAGATAGGGCCTATTGTTGTGATTTGGCATCAAAAACATGATTTTTGTATATGTATCAAAATTATGAATTTGAAACGTTAATCCACTAATTGATTGATGTTTGTGTTGTTTGTTTAATTGTTTGATAATTTTGAACCATTATGCCTAACTGAATCAAATATTGACTTGTATTGAAATTTGGTCGCATTTGCTTGCACGTACATATACTTACATTGAACAGGTCATAGCAAGGAGGCTAGAGCCAGAGAATAAAATTTGTTTGCCCGACAAATAGGTACATGTTTACTACATAATTTCCTGTTTTGTTTGGGTGATGATGATTTTGTCAGCCTATTGGCTAGCCGCTTGGCTTTTTCTTTTTCTTTTTGAGATCTGAAGGACCGGGGAAGCTATTTGAAATTCCCCGATGCTCCCAGTGCAGGGGAGGTTATGGCGAAATTTTTCGAAAATTTAGGGTGTTAGCCAAATTTTTGAAAATTTGGAAATTCTCAGAAACTAAAGAGTTAGAGAATGGAAGCCAGAGCGAGCGTAGAGCTGAATAATCAAACCACTTTCAACTTTGTTCCTTTTCGGGGACGAAAAGTTTTAAGTGGGGGAGATTGTAACAACCCAAAAATCTGGGCCAGTTTAAAATTTTTATTTTGGAAATTTTAGCGAATTTTGATTATTTAAAATGAATTATTTTAAATAATATCGACGAGAAATTTATTTTGAATATAATTCGAACGTATATATTTATACGCGTCGTCGTTAGAATATAAATATTTATAAATAATTATAAATAGAATTGAAAATGGCGCGGTAGTTCGATAATTCGATTTCAAACTTCAATTTAGTGTACCGGGTGCAAAACAATCCGGATTTCAGTGAAACCAAAAATGATAGAATCTAATTGATAATATCTTTCCAACGAATCCGACAAATCAAATTTTAATAGCGGGAATCAAAAGATATGTCCCGTTGAAAATTCTGAATAGTCGCTATGGAATTCAGGCCCTTAAAAATGGACATTTTGCAGATGACCTCGGATTTCGACGAAACCAGTTTTGTTGGGTCCGCGGTGTCAAATTATTGCTAGATTACAAATTTCATAATTTTCTGAATCAATATGTGAGCGTGGCAAAGGAAAACGCGTTTGACCAGTTTCAGTTGATTTTAATCGACTAGAAAATGGCCATTTTCCTAACGGTCTCAGAATTCGACGAAACTAGTTTTGTTAGGACCGTATCGTCAATACGAAGCTAGTAAATATTTTTATGGAATTTTTAGAGTTAGTATGTGACCCCGGTAATTTGAAATGTACGTTTAAAATTCAATATAGCGATTTAGATGTAAATTCAACGAAAACTGATTGTAACGATCAAACCAGCTTACGATACATATCCCATTGTGTTCGGAATGGGGGTAAAACGCTATGGACGACAGGCGGTAGACCTCGTTTCGAGGTCGTATGTAAAAGTCAACCTTTTTACCAAAATTAAATAATTAAAAAAATATATATATATTATTTTAATTTTCGTTTCCCCCCTTTTTCTTCATTGCCCCCCCCCCCCCGATTCATCATTCGGTAACGAGAAAAAAAAACCCTAATCTAGTCGAGCCGCCGCCTGGACCCTTGCCGCCGACGAACCCCTCGACGCCGCCCCCCACCTCGAAGCCGCCCTTACCTCGAGACACCCAGCCGCCGACGCGAATCGAAGCAACCCCACTACCTCGAAGACGCCTCCACCTCGAACACCACAGCGACGCCCCCCTGAAGCCTGCCGCCGACGAACATCATCGAGCCCTCCCTCTTCGCAGCCTGAGGTGAGCGTTCAGGTTATTTTATTTTTGTTTTGCTGTAAATTAAAAACTGATTTAAAAGAATTTAAAAACTGTTTTTTTAGAAATGGAAAACTGTTTTTTTAGAAATGGAAAACTGTTTTTTTAGAAATGGAAAACTGTTATTTTTAGAATTTAAAAACTGAATTTATAAAAAGATAAAAACTGATTTTATAAAAGATAAGAACTGATTTTATAAAAGGCAAAAACTGATTTTATAAAAGAATTAAAAACTGATTTGATAAGGAGAAGAAAACTGATTTTATTTTAAGGTTTAAAATAGAAAATAAAGGTTTAAACTTTGGAATAGAAAAAGGTTTAATCTTTTAATAGAAAAAGATTTGAACTTGCAAAAATAAAGATCATATTTTTAAAAATAGAAAAGATGGAATTTTTATTGGGTAGAAGGAGCAAGACATGATTTTAGTATTTTTAAAATAATAAAAATATAATTTTTACATCATGGGAATAATAAAAATATAATCTTTATATTTAATAGCGAAGTCAAAATGCAATCTTTATATATTGAATAACATAGTAAAAATTCGATTTTTACCTATGTAGAGAATACAGGCAACGAAAGCAACAAAAAGGCGAAATAGGCGAAGATTTCTATTAAGGAAGAATCATGTTATTGGATAGCTATTTGTGAGAATTTCTCACCTTTCAGTTTCTTTTTCTAGTTATATATATATACTAGGATGCAGACGGTGCTTAGTAGCACCCGACACAATCGTCCACAGACCATGGACTTGTTTGTTTGGTTGCATAGATTAGTTATATGATTTGATTTGAATTTGGTTGTTTGGTGATTTTGATTGATGTGTGAATGGCGTGGGCCTTCACTAGACCGGGGATAAGGCTAGGCCTTGTCCCGTTTCTAGTATCGTGCCGTTATGCCGCCGAAATTTTCTAAAATAAGTTAGAAAAATAAAAATATCATTTTATTGAATAGAAATGAATTGAATAGAAATTCATAGGTTGAAATAAAATGTTTTATCGTTAAAAATATAATTTTTAACGTGAAGTGAATAAAATAAAATATTCATTTATAAACCGGACGGTTTGTTTATATACACCTATTTGAATGACATTGATTGGGACGATAAATTTTACACATCGCCCAACTGCACAAATAAAATATGTGTTTGATTGTTTGAAACCCCACACGGGTGTTAGGATGAAATTTGAAGTTCACTCATCCTGATTGATTAAATATGTCGATCGATCGATTGACAGGCTGTTATAAGCGCTAGATATCTATATTTGATGCTTATACAGTGTAGTGCACTTTGGTTGATGGTTGATTATTTTTCCATGCTATTATATACATGTGTTGTATGAAAATCCATATAATTAACTTTATATGGTAATTGATTGGGCCTCATTCCAATTTAGAAAATAAAGAATATTATAAAATAAAAGTTCATGTGTTGACAGTACTCATTCATTGAGATTGGTCATGTGTTGAACGAAATATTTTAGTAATAAAATTTGCACCTTTATCGATATAAAATAAAAGTTCATGTGTTGACAGTACTCATTCATTGAGATTGGTCATGTGTTGAACGAAATATTTTAGTAATAAAATTTGCACCTTTATCGATATAAAATAAAAGTTCATGTGTTGACAGTACTCATTCATTGAGATTGGTCATGTGTTGAACGAAATATTTTAGTAATAAAATTTGCACCTTTATCGATATAAAATAAAAGTTCATGTGTTGACAGTACTCATTCATTGAGATTGGTCATGTGTTGAACGAAATATTTTAGTAATAAAATTTGCACCTTTATCGATATAAAATAAAAGTTCATGTGTTGACAGTACTCATTCATTGAGATTGGTCATGTGTTGAACAAAATATTTTAGTAATAAAATTTGAACCTTTATCGATATAAAATAAAAGTTCATGTGTTGACAGTACTCATTCATTGAGATTGGTCATGTGTTGAACGAAATATTTTGATAATAACAACTATTTTGAAAAAAGAAATATTTGGAATAGAATATTTGAAAATAGAAATTTATGAAGCCGTGTTGATTAGATTGACGCCATTTTGACGTGAATGATATTTATATCGATTTTATTCATTTCGAAATGAAATGAATTGAAAACGATTTCGAAATGAAATGAATTGAAAACGATTTCGAAATGAATTGAATTGAAAACGATTTCGAAATGAAATGAATTGAAAACGATTTCGAAATGAATTGAATTGAAAACGAATTCAAATTGAATTGAAATTTGAATTGAATAGAAATTAATTTTAAAACGAATTTATAAAGAAGAATTCAATTTTGATTTGAATTGAAATGGAAGTTGAAATTGCTTTTGAAACGAATTTTAAAACTATTTATATAATTCGTTTTAAATAGAAATCGACGAAATATATATTATATATATAATATAATGGCCTGAATAGAACGCGCCGCGCCGCGGCAGTTCGTGAATTTCGACCATTTATTTCAAACGGACATTACGGGAGATCCGACCGTCGGATTCTCCTAAAACCAGAACCGTTGGGTTCGTATCGAAAAGAGCTTTCTTACGAATATTAGAAATTTGAAATCTAACGGTTGGATTTGGAATTATGTCCAAATCAAATTTGAAAAAGGTCGCTGTAAGTGCAGATCGATGGCCATTGTTGGAAATCGACTGTACGGGCCTTGATAAAATTATTAAAAATAGTAATAATTTGTGTAAAATCATAAGAAATGATTTGGGAAAAATTGGGATGAAAAACTCCATATTTGAAAAGATGAAAATAGATTTTTATCGAAATAAACTAGTTTTGAACTAGAATTATAATTCTATTTATTTTTAAATAAATAAATTGAATTTGAAAAGGGTTTTAAAAATAACCAGAATCTCCAATGATTGCATTGGAGTGGATTTGAATCAAAATTGTCTTCGGAATATTTCGATGTTGGAATTCGTGATTATACAGATGTGGTTATGGAAATTTGAAAGATATATATTTATATCGTTATTTCCAATACGACATTTGTTAATCGTAGAATTTGATATTGAATATAAGCCGATATATTTTCTATTCAGAGCCTTATATTGAATATCAAATGTGATTTGGGTTTGTCGTGAATGGTGTCTTCACTAACACTGTTCTTGAACCCAGTTGAGAAAAGATTAAATCTTTTTATTTAGATTTAATGAAGTGTACCAATTAAATAATATTTAATTGGGATTGAATTGATATTGATTTTTGGGTTTATCGTGAACAGTGTCTTAAACAACACTCGTTCTTTAACCCGATAATTAATGAATGTGATTTTGGGTTTATCGTGAACTGTGTTTTTAAATGACACTGATTCTTTAACCCAGTTAAAGATTATAACTAAGTGGAGTTTTAATGAATCTTTAATTAGATTGAAAAAGTCGAGAATGGAGTATCACCAGTTTTACTCCAGGCGATAGTTAAATCTTTAATTAGATTTGAACGTGAAGTGGTAATTGAATTTACCGATAACACCGTGGTGTTAGATATGAAGTATTACCAGTTTTACTTCATGGGATGAATAGGTTGGGATTGGGAAATTAAAACCAATGATTACTTCAGTAAGGTTCGTTAATCTCGACTAGTTTGAATTGATATTCAAAAATAGAATAAAGAATAAATTCAAGAATTTATCTTTGATAAAGTTAATGGGAACCATTCCCTATGAATGTGAAATTTAGAAACTAACTGTCGGTTAGCCAAGCAGAATGGTTTTATGGATTTTGATCTGATGTTGGTTTCGGCCTTCGGGGTTAATATTTGGGAAATTATTCTCTTGATTAATTTACGGTTAGTGACTGATGAATTGGAATGAGGTGTATGTTGTGTTTGTGTAACACTTATTTAAAATATACGCGAGTTATTCGGAAAGACCGGGTTTATCCCATTCTGAATAACTGATACGACGATAAGTCGAAGATGAAGACGATGGTCGAAGACCGGAGGTCTTCACGTCGTTTGGGTAATTACTGATGATCTTGATTGGGCTGTACACCCAAGAAGATGGAAACAGTTAGTGATCGTCCAGACGTACTTGGAGATCGATGGAGATGCGGGGTACTAGGTGCCTCCGGTTTCGTTCAGACCCAGAACGGACTTGTAAATGGACTGTGTGTCTGACATTGGATTTTAATCTGTGTGATTGATCTCTATTAAATATATATCTGTTTGGCGGCGGAGAATTTATTCTCTTGCTTAACGCCCTTCTCTGAGACGTACGAGCTCAGGGGTTATATATTGATGGATATCAAACGCATGGAGTGAATTGCCTGTGTGGCATGCCTAAGTGGCAATTGATCGAGACTTCTGTTGAAAAGCAAAGTCTTGTGGTGATGATCAAAGCACGGCCTTTGTGGCGTAGCTTTGTGTAACGTTTACCTCGCGTGTTTCACACCCGGTATGAACCAAAAACGGGAGACGGACCTCAGGGAGGACTTTCATTTCTTTCTAGCTAGAAGTGGCGTCAGTGGTTTTACACGCCCTGACGAGTTTGACTTATGTGGTTGTTGCTGTTGCGAGGCGCCTCGGATTGATCGGTCGTTCTCGAACCGATGGAGTCATTTAGTTGGCTCATTTACGCCCCAAAAGGCGGGGAAACGTAGTGTTCATGCATTTTAATCCACATCGGTGGACCGGCCCGGTCGCTCCAAGGGTCGATGCGCTCTGACCCTGTGGCTCGGGCTAGAGAGTCACGAAAACGGTTGAGGACTATCTTTTGCCTCGGTTCATAGACGGAAATCCAATTTCCAAATACGTGACTTTGCGGTTTTATTTGTAAACCTATATATGGCGACATGATATATGGTACCCATGCCGCCTATTGTAACACCCCGAGAATTCTGAACTATGAAATTCACAAATTAAAATATAATTAATATCAAATCAAAGAACTAAGGGAAACGGGATACGCCATTGCGTTCGTCTCGGAAAAATACGCGAAATCGAGTCTGAGTTTTCGAAAAACGGAGTCCGTATGAAGAAGATATGGCCTTCGGAAGTTTTAAAATAAGTTTAAAATTCAAACAGAACTAAATAATTAAATATTCCGAAGTGGAGCCCAATGGGCCAGGGTGGAAAAACACCCGCCTGGGCCACCCAGGTCGACTGGGCTGTCGACCTGGGCTACCCATGTCGACAGGGCTGTCGACAGCCCTGTCGACAGGGGTATCGACCTGGTCGAGCCCAGTCAACCTGGCTGGCCAGGTCTGTGTTCCTCCGATTTTCTGTGGTCTGCTTTGTCACTAGGGCTAGGTGGCGGGTTCTAATTGGTCTCTCTATCTAATGAATGGCTACGATCTAACCTAGCAACATCAATGGTCCTAATCAATTCCTAACCTCTATATAAACAACCCTAGACTAAACCCTAATCTATTCATTCAAATTAAGAGTATAGCCGCCATGTTGCTGAGGAACGACTAAGAGTAGCCGCCAACTAGAGAGAGGATTAGGGAGGAAGTTCTAAAGCCTAAAGCAATTCAAGCAACCTAAAGCTAATCAATTCAACAAAGGAATCATATCTCTTAATTAGAGAATTCGCCGCAACCATTGTAAGTAGAGTATTACTTTGGTATGAATAAACAACTGTATTGATTTGTATGCTTGAATTGGGATAATAAAGTAATTCATATTTGTGCAAATTTATGTTATTCATTATAAAGAACTACATGCGGTAGTTCTATGCAAGTATACGTTTGGAATATTGCGCAAATTATGTAATCTATGTTAAAGCTACATGTATGTAGTTGATTGAAATTCATGCAAGTTTGGGGCTTTGTTATTATGCCATCATGATGTCTATTTTTGTGCATAAATCATTTGCAAGTAATTGAGACAAGTTTGGTTGTTATAGTTCATATGAAACTATGTTGGAATTTTGATACCATAATCCATGTATTAAGTCATGCTTTTGCAAAACTTGTGAATATGGCTAGGCTATGAATAATATTTGGCATAATTGAAATCCATGATTAAGTCTATCTTGTTTAAAAGAATTATATGATGACATATGTGAGACATGGCTAGGTTAGACTCAAAAAATCCCTTTTTGCAAGTTTAAAGCAAACACCATGATTAGGAATATTTATGCATAAGTATATTTATACCATCATTATGTGATTAGACTTAAATCATGATTAAGTTGAACTATGCTTTTGTGTTAGTAACAAAGTATCTTCTTTGTAAACATGTAGAAACCTTATGAACATGACTTGTTTATATTTATGCCATGAACAAATTTAACTATACCTATGCCATGCTTATGTTTGATATTATGCCATGCTTATGTTTGACATCATGCCATGCTTATGCTAGAAATATTTATGCCATGCTTATGTTTGACATTATGCATAAATAAGAATATAGGTTCATGTTGCAGTTAAACCTATGCAAGTTCACATGCTTTGATTCATGTCACCTATGTTACCACTATGCAAGTACACCAGTTTCTAGTATGTATTTCCAACGTCATATGCAAGTTCATGCGCTCACCTTCCCCTCTTTGTGTATGTAATCACGCTTTAAGCCTCCCCTTTTCGCATGGCTAAATTGGGCTTTAAAAGGCTAAGCCCAATATACATAAACGGACGTGTAAAAACGGGGGTAAATAACGTTGGGCTAAATTGATTTAATGAATGGAAACTAAAGTAAAAGGGCCCAAATTCAAGTATGGGTTGGGCCCATGATTGGTGTAACCTTTACACCATTAACTTAATAATGGGCCGCAAATATTTACATATAAGAAATAAAGAAGAATGACAAAATATGTAAATGTAGAACATACGATGTGTTTAACCCGAGGTTGGATTGAGTTGTGATGTAAACCTGCCCGGAACCGCCCGGCTGTCCAGTAGTCACAACAATACCTATCCAATGTGGGAGGTTAAACATGGAGCCCAGCAAGGACCCGAGGTTAGACTGAGTTGTGGCGTAAGACTGCCCGGAACCAACCGGCAACAGGCAGCCACAATAATACCTGTCTAATGTGAGAGGTCCAGGCCTTAATAAGACAATTAAGGCTGAGTCAGGATTGTTAGGATTAAGTGGACTAAAGACTTAATCAAAATGGAACATGCTAAACAAAACGGACTGGTGGGGGTTAGGTTAGGAAACACTTAACCAACTTAGCATGTTGGCTAGAGATAGAAAACCTAGTAACGGGGGACCCTTTTCAGCAGTAACCCTA
Organism: Allium sativum; assembly: GCA_030737875.1. Taxonomy (NCBI): domain Eukaryota; kingdom Viridiplantae; phylum Streptophyta; class Magnoliopsida; order Asparagales; family Amaryllidaceae; genus Allium; species Allium sativum. The sequence goes on from CM060920.1 coordinate 222,264,194, forward strand.
AAAGGTGTATCAGGATACCCTGAACTAGGCAGGGTGGGGCACGATTACTGGGCTGATTGTAAGAGGTCAAAACGACGGCGGTGGTGTAGCAGTGTAGGTTCTAACGGAGTGCGGGCGTGCACACACTCCGGCGCAGAAAAATAAGGCACTGGACACCAGTAGCATACCTGTGCACTCTAAGGTTGTGTCGGGTTGCCACTATGGGACTTGATACACCCCATGGTGGGACCAGCATAGGTAACTACAACATCGGGGGCCGTAAGACACATGTAACTATGCGAGTAGGAGCCGATCATCATTGAATGGATCACATCACCCTGATTATGGGGTGCCAGTTGGAAACTAGTTTATATGGGTTCAGAGATTAAACATGGGGTACGATAGTATATTCGACCCTAGACAACTTAACCAAGTTATGGTGTTTGCCCACTTCTTGTTATTACTTATCATACCCAGTTCTTTATTCATAGACAAAATAGTACTAGACTTACTCAGGCTTTATGTCTGACTCTACTTTTCTTTCGTCTTCTTTCTTCCGTTCCCCCCCCAGGTTCTCAGGGAGGGAACACAGCAGCTTGACCAACCTCAACATCCAGCTTGAAGAAGAGAAATGTATTGCTTGGACTTTCCTGTTTTGAACTATGGCTTTGGACAATCCACTATGGGGCTTTTGCAGTTTATCTATGTTTTATTTATGCTTCTTTAAATAATGTACTCAAGACAGATTATGAAAGTGTTATGTTATGTTTTTGGAAAGGATGTTGTTGTAACACGTATTTGACTTTATGAAATAAAGTTTGTTGTTCTTCCGCTGTTTACAAATATGTGTTCTTATATCTGTCTTGTATATCTGTGACTTGTACTTATAAACGTCCACCAAAATTAGGGCATTCCCTTTGAGAGTGACCCTAACGGAGGTGGGGTGTTTCACTTGGTATCAGAGCATAGGTTTACCAGATAAGATAAAAAGTTTTGAAAATTTATTTTCAAAAAGGAAATTTAAAGAAGCATTTTTAAAAGATAAAAATATTATTTTATTTTTTAAAAGGCAAAGTCCACTCCCCAAAGCCATAGGTACTATCTCTTATCCTTCGTTTTGAACCTATCCTTTTTGTTTCAGCATGTCTGAAGATCTTAACTTGCCGGAAGGGGTACCAATACCTGGTTGGTTTAGACGGTTCTTAGAAGCAAGGGCCACTCAGCCAGGTCCTACCGTTCCTCCTCCCCCACCTGCCGGTAATCATCCAGCTGCAGCAGCACCCCTTCCTCCACCTCCTCCACGAGGAAACGCGTTTGCTAAGATATGTAAGGATTTTAGAGCTATGGGAGGAAGGGATTTCCATGGAACTGAGTCCTTCGTGGCAGCTAGAAATTGGCTGAAAGAAACGGAGGACCTATTCATCATCTTTGAGGTAGAGGATAGACAAAAAGTACAATTGGCAGTGTGGCTGTTGAAGGGCGAGGCTTCCTACTGGTGGGAAGTCACTAATGCTGAAAGACCAGTAGAGACATGGGAGGACTTTAGGGCAAGGTTTGAGACCAAATTTCTCTCAGATGCGGAAAGAAGTTTGCAGTTGGAGAAATTCTTATTTCTTAAGCAAGGAGACAAGACTGTTAGAGAGTATGTGAATCAGTTTGATGAGCTGGCTAGGTTTGGGCTTGACCTAGTCAACACCCCGCACAAGAAGGCTCTCCGTTTCGTCAAGGGGTTAAATGAGCCATTACACAGTTTGGCCATGACCCATATACCCATGGGAGCCACGTATGAAAGATTGGTGCAAATGGCATTGCTGAATGAAGAGGACAAGGGCAAGAAGGAGACGAAGGCAGAAAGCTCTCAAGGGAAGAAGGAGGGTTTGCAGCCTAAGAAGACAGACTTTAAGAAAGGCGGGAAAAGCAACAAAGAGAAGAGGAAGTGCAATTTCTGTGGCAAAGTGGGGCACTTAGTAAAGGACTGCCGGAAAAAGAAGGCCAAGGAGAATGGTGGGTGCTTTTCTTGCGGTCAGACAGGCCACAGAGCTAAAGACTGCCCAAAGAAACGAGGGCAGGGGCAGAGCGCTGGATCCACCCCAGGGGCACAGGTTCATGTGCTGGAAGCGCCACCTTTGCAACAGCGAGGTACAAACACTTCTGTAGAAAGTGTAGTTTATCTTTATGATCACCCCGTTCGCACTTTATTTGATTCTGGCGCATCACACTCCTTTATCTCGTCTGCTTTAGTAGAATCTCTGCACCTAAAAACTAGTATGGTAGAGGACCCCTTAATTGTTTCAAACCCAATTGGGGGCCCAGCTCATTTGTCTATGATCTGTGTGGGATTGAAAATTTCTATTCTAAGTGTAGAATTTCAATGTAGTGCCTTTGTTTTGGGCTTTTCGGGGTATGGTTTGATTTTGGGTATGGATTGGCTATCCAGTAATGGGGCCATCCTTGATTGTGAGAAAAGGGTTGTTAGGCTCCTAACCCAGCTCGGTAATACTTTGGAAATTTCTTGTAATCCCTCGTATGCGGTTATGCTTAGTTATCTTGAGTCGCTAGATGCCTCTGTTGAAAATTTGCAATCAGTTAGAGTGGTCCGGGAATATCCGGATGTCTTCGAAGAGGTGAAGGGCTTGCCTCCGAAGCGGGAGATAGACTTCCGCATATATCTTGTGGATAATGCAAAGCCCGTTGCGTTGCCCGTTAGACATATGGCTCCACGGGAAAGGAAAGAGCTCAGTAAACAGATTAAAGAGCTTCTAGAAAAGGGGTTCATTAGGAGGAGCATTTCAGAATGGGGCGCTCCAGTGGTGTTCGCTACAAAGGCGGATGGTTCACTCCGTCTATGTGTTGACTATAGGGAGCTCAACAAGCTAACGAAAAAGAATAGGCACCCTCTCCCTAGAATTGACGATTTATTTGACCAGCTTGTAGGAGCGTCTGTTTTCTCCCAACTCGATTTGGCAACCGGTTTTCATCAGCTAAGGGTGGCTGAAGATAGCATCGATAAAACGGCATTCAGAACCCCAGACGGTTTCTTTGAATGGCTTGTCATGCCTTTCGGCTTGACAAATGCACCTACTTACTTCGTGGACCTAATGAGTAGGGTATTTAGAGATTTCCTCAACAAATTCGTAGTGGTCTTCGTAGATGATATCCTTATCTTCTCAAAGAATGAAGAGGAACATGCTCAACACTTAAGGGCAATCATGGAAACGTTGCGAGCCCATCAACTAAAAGCCAAATTCTCCAAATGCCACTTTTGGAGAGAAGAGGTGAGGTTCCTTGGGCACATAGTATCCAAACAAGGGTTGGCGGTGGACCCTACTAAGGTAGTGGCGGTACAGGATTGGAAGACACCAAGGAATGCAACTGAGGTCCGAAGCTTCCTAGGACTAGCGGGTTTCTATCGAAAATTCATAAGGGATTTTGCGAAAATCTCAGCTCCGCTCACGAAATTGACTAAGAAGAATCTAGTGTTCAATTGGGATTTGGATTGCGAGTTTGCTTTCCAACGACTGAAAAGGGCTCTCACAACAGCCCCAGTTTTGACGCTGCCAGATGGGAGCAAGATGTTCACTGTTTATACGGATGCATGTGGGACAGGGCTAGGCGCCGTCTTAATGCAAGAAGGAAGGGTAGTAGCTTATGGCGGGAGGCAGTTGAAGGTGCACGAAAAGAACTACCCAACCCACGATCTTGAGTTAGCCGCCATCGATTTTGCACTCAAGTCTTGGCGACACTATCTCCTAGGTGAGAAGTTCGAACTTTACACTGACCATAAATCGTTGAAATATCTTTTCTCGCAGAAGGATCTTAACTTGAGGCAACAAAGGTGGATGGAGTTTCTTGCCTCGTACGATTTCGAAATCTCCTACACTCCGGGCAAAGGCAACGTAGTTGCAGACGCGTTGAGCCGAAAGAAATTGACCCTAAGCCCGTTGTTTGTTGAAAGACAAAGCCTAGAGTTTATAGCCAGCTTCGACTTTAGGCCTTCCTCCGATTTCGTACCGGGCTTGCTTGCATCTCTCGAAGTGCGCCCGACTTTAGTGGATTCAGTAGGGGCAGCACAACGCGAAGACCCTCAGCTTGTAGAAATAATTGATAGGCTAATTAGGGGTGAGACTTCAAGTCACCTCAACAGATACTCCATCGACGATAAGGGTTTACTAAGGCGAGATGGAAGGCTATGCGTCCCACAGACAAACGATTTAATAAAGAAGGTTCTCGAAGAAGCTCATCACTCCAAGATGACGATACACCCAGGCGGAGATAAAATGTACAAAGACATAAAAAGGACTTTCTTTTGGAACGACATGAAAAAGGATGTGGCAGAGTTCGTTTCCAAGTGTATGGTGCGCCAACAGGTTAAGGCGGAACAGAAAAAGCCTGGTGGACTACTACATCCTCTAGAGGTCCCGTAGTGGAAGTGGGATAGCATCTCAATGGACTTCATCGATGGGCTGCCTAGGTCTAGGAGAGGCAACACTAGCATTTGGGTAATAGTGGATAGGCTTACTAAAAGCGCCCACTTTTTACCTGTCAAAAGTAAAAGAACTGCCTCATCCCTAGCATCACTTTACCTCAAGGAAATCGTTCGACTCCACGGAATACCATCTAGCATCGTTAGTGACCGAGACCCCATCTTCACCAGCGAGTTTTGGCGGAGTCTGCAAGAAGCAGTAGGAACGCAGTTATGCTTGAGCACAGCCTATCATCCTCAAACCGACGGCCAAACGGAGAGAGTGAACAGAGTTTTGGAAGACCTTTTAAGGTTATGCGTCCTTGACTTCGGAGGGACATGGGAAGACCACCTTCCTTTGGTGGAATTTGCCTACAACAACAGCTATCAAGCAACCATCAGAATGGCGCCCTTCGAAGCTTTATACGGAAGACCGTGCCGATCGCCCACTTGTTGGTGGGAGTCTACTGATAAGCTCATACTAGGACCAGACATGATCCGAGAGACTTCAGAGAAAGTAGACTTAATACGAAGAAGGATGAAGACGGCCCAAGACAGACAAAAGTCCTATGCCGACAAAAGGAGAACCGACCTTGAATTTGAAGTTGGAGACAGAGTTTTTCTCAAGGTATCACCGCTAAGGAACGTTGTTCGTTTCGGAACCACAGGAAAGCTAGCAGCAAGGTTCGTAGGACCATTCCCTATCATCGAGAAGATTGGGAAAATGGCCTATAGATTAGAGCTACCCGAGAAGTTGGCTGGAGTCCACAACGTTTTTCACGTTTCACATCTCCGAAAATGTCTACATGAGTCAGCTGAAGTGGTAGAGCCAAATATACTCGAAGAGGCCGAAGTGGAACGCGAAGCAACCATAAGAAAGGTTCCAACCCGCATACTAGGAACGGAAGTGAAGAAGCTACGCAACCGCGAAGTCAAACTCGTCAAAGTCCAGTGGAGCGACGCCGAGGGAGACGCGACTTGGGAAACTGAAGCTAGAATACGCACTGCATACCCTTTTCTATTCGAGGGTACGTCCTTGATCTTTCTTTTTCCTTAAGTTGCGCTTTTATCTATCTTTTTAGGGTATATTTCCTCGACCTTATCTTTTAGGTAGAAACCCTTTTTGGATGAAAACATGTAATTGAAACATGTTATGTATGATGGTTGCAAGTGGTTGCAAGTGATTGCTAGTGGTTGCTCGTGGTTGCATATACACACACAATCTAGGTTTTAGATCGGCTCAATCACTTCATATTGCATATGCATATATGTTCGCATTCATATATGGTTGAATTGTAATGTGTTGGCATATGGATGTTGCATTTGTATTGAATGATTGTGCACTCATGTAGAATCAAGAATAGGAAAATTTGCATACATAATGGATTCATGGCACTTACATAATTCGCATTAAGGAGGTCAACTGAATCAGTAGACCGCCTGATTTTGCATTAGATAAGTTCATGAACACACACACTTCGCATATGATCATGAAGCATTAGAAGTCTTTTAAGGACAATGGATACTCGTGTTTGATGGATGAGTAGATGGATGATTGGATGTTAGGATATACATTCCTCCTAACTTGAAGATTTCGGGGACGAAATCCTTTTAAGTGGGGGAGAATGTAACACCCCGAGAATTCTGAACTATGAAATTCACAAATTAAAATATAATTAATATCAAATCAAAGAACTAAGGGAAACGGGATACGCCATTGCGTTCGTCTCGGAAAAATACGCGAAATAGAGTCCGAGTTTTCGAAAAACGGAGTCCGTATGAAGAAGATATGGCCTTCGGAAGTTTTAAAATAAGTTTAAAATTCAAACAGAACTAAATAATTAAATATTCCGAAGTGGGGCCCAATGGGCCAGGGTGGAAAAACACCCGCCTGGGCCACCCAGGTCGACTGGGCTGTCGACCTGGGCTACCCATGTCGACAGGGCTGTCGACAGCCCTGTCGACAGGGGTATCGACCTGGTCGAGCCCAGTCAACCTGGCTGGCCAGGTCTGTGTTCCTCCGATTTTCTGTGGTCTGCTTTGTCACTAGGGCTAGGTGGCGGGTTCTAATTGGTCTCTCTATCTAATGAATGGCTACGATCTAACCTAGCAACATCAATGGTCCTAATCAATTCCTAACCTCTATATAAACAACCCTAGACTAAACCCTAATCTATTCATTCAAATTAAGAGTATAGCCGCCATGTTGCTGAGGAACGACTAAGAGTAGCCGCCAACTAGAGAGAGGATTAGGGAGGAAGTTCTAAAGCCTAAAGCAATTCAAGCAACCTAAAGCTAATCAATTCAACAAAGGAATCATATCTCTTAATTAGAGAATTCGCCGCAACCATTGTAAGTAGAGTATTACTTTGGTATGAATAAACAACTGTATTGATTTGTATGCTTGAATTGGGATAATAAAGTAATTCATATTTGTGCAAATTTATGTTATTCATTATAAAGAACTACATGCGGTAGTTCTATGCAAGTATACGTTTGGAATATTGCGCAAATTATGTAATCTATGTTAAAGCTACATGTATGTAGTTGATTGAAATTCATGCAAGTTTGGGGCTTTGTTATTATGCCATCATGATGTCTATTTTTGTGCATAAATCATTTGCAAGTAATTGAGACAAGTTTGGTTGTTATAGTTCATATGAAACTATGTTGGAATTTTGATACCATAATCCATGTATTAAGTCATGCTTTTGCAAAACTTGTGAATATGGCTAGGCTATGAATAATATTTGGCATAATTGAAATCCATGATTAAGTCTATCTTGTTTAAAAGAATTATATGATGACATATGTGAGACATGGCTAGGTTAGACTCAAAAATCCCTTTTTGCAAGTTTAAAGCAAACACCATGATTAGGAATATTTATGCATAAGTATATTTATACCATCATTATGTGATTAGACTTAAATCATGATTAAGTTGAACTATGCTTTTGTGTTAGTAACAAAGTATCTTCTTTGTAAACATGTAGAAACCTTATGAACATGACTTGTTTATATTTATGCCATGAACAAATTTAACTATACCTATGCCATGCTTATGTTTGATATTATGCCATGCTTATGTTTGACATCATGCCATGCTTATGCTAGAAATATTTATGCCATGCTTATGTTTGACATTATGCATAAATAAGAATATAGGTTCATGTTGCAGTTAAACCTATGCAAGTTCACATGCTTTGATTCATGTCACCTATGTTACCACTATGCAAGTACACCAGTTTCTAGTATGTATTTCCAACGTCATATGCAAGTTCATGCGCTCACCTTCCCCTCTTTGTGTATGTAATCACGCTTTAAGCCTCCCCTTTTCGCATGGCTAAATTGGGCTTTAAAAGGCTAAGCCCAATATACATAAGCGGACGTGTAAAAACGGGGGTAAATAACGTTGGGCTAAATTGATTTAATGAATGGAAACTAAAGTAAAAGGGCCCAAATTCAAGTATGGGTTGGGCCCATGATTGGTGTAACCTTTACACCATTAACTTAATAATGGGCCGCAAATATTTACATATAAGAAATAAAGAAGAATGACAAAATATGTAAATGTAGAACATACGATGTGTTTAACCCGAGGTTGGATTGAGTTGTGATGTAAACCTGCCCGGAACCGCCCGGCTGTCCAGTAGTCACAACAATACCTATCCAATGTGGGAGGTTAAACATGGGGCCCAGCAAGGACCCGAGGTTAGACTGAGTTGTGGCGTAAGACTGCCCGGAACCAACCGGCAACAGGCAGCCACAACAATACCTGTCTAATGTGAGAGGTCCGGGCCTTAATAAGACAATTAAGGCTGAGTCAGGATTGTTAGGATTAAGTGGACTAAAGACTTAATCAAAATGGAACATGCTAAACAAAACGGACTGGTGGGGGTTAGGTTAGGAAACACTTAACCAACTTAGCATGTTGGCTAGAGATAGAAAACCTAGTAACGGGGGACCCTTTTCAGCAGTAACCCTAAAAGGTGTATCAGGATACCCTGAACTAGGCAGGGTGGGGCACGATTACTGGGCTGATTGTAAGAGGTCAAAACGACGGCGGTGGTGTAGCAGTGTAGGTTCTAACGGAGTGCGGGCGTGCACACACTCCGGCGCAGAAAAATAAGGCACTGGACACCAGTAGCATACCTGTGCACTCTAAGGTTGTGTCGGGTTGCCACTATGGGACTTGATACACCCCATGGTGGGACCAGCATAGGTAACTACAACATCGGGGGCCGTAAGACACATGTAACTATGCGAGTAGGAGCCGATCATCATTGAATGGATCACATCACCCTGATTATGGGGTGCCGGTTGGAAACTAGTTTATATGGGTTCAGAGATTAAACATGGGGTACGATAATATATTCGACCCTAGACAACTTAACCAAGTTATGGTGTTTGCCCACTTCTTGTTATTACTTATCATACCCAGTTCTTTATTCATAGACAAAATAGTACTAGACTTACTCAGGCTTTATGTCTGACTCTACTTTTCTTTCGTCTTCTTTCTTCCGTTTCCCCCCCCCCAGGTTCTCAGGGAGGGAACACAGCAGCTTGACCAACCTCAACATCCAGCTTGAAGAAGAGAAATGTATTGCTTGGACTTTCCTGTTTTGAACTATGGCTTTGGACAATCCACTATGGGGCTTTTGCAGTTTATCTATGTTTTATTTATGCTTCTTTAAATAATGTACTCAAGACAGATTATGAAAGTGTTATGTTATGTTTTTGGAAAGGATGTTGTTGTAACACGTATTTGACTTTATGAAATAAAGTTTGTTGTTCTTCCGCTGTTTACAAATATGTGTTCTTATATCTGTCTTGTATATCTGTGACTTGTACTTACAAACCTCCACCAAAATTAGGGCATTCCCTTTGAGAGTGACCCTAACGGAGGTGGGGTGTTTCACCTATGATTGATACTTATGATTTGAAGTTGATTTATACACTATGCACTTATTATAGTATCAAATGATTTGTTTTAAAACGTATCAAGCATTCTTTGGCTGTTATAAGGGAAAACCCTATCCTCGGCTGCGTTGCATTGTGTGATGGGACCTGGGTCTTATAACAGCTTCATTTTTCCTTATTTAGCATTGCGCTGTTTGTTTGATGCACTAGTATTCTTGGGAGGAAACCCGTTCCGTGTTATACGGCGTGGTCCCTTGATTTACCTAACTTTTAAAATAAACAATAATAACTGTTTTTAGTTCTCACACCAGTCACATGACTGACCTGGAGTTTATTGTTTTAACCTAAACTCTGGGTGCCCTTATTTTGACACGGGCAGCTAGTAGTTTTGGTTTTGCAGATTTATATTCACAGGATCCTGGTTTACAGCTGGAACGATATCCGGAAAGCTTTGTATCCGTATATCTACTTCTAGTTGTGTATTGTATTATTTTCCGCTGCAATGTATTTAAATGTAATTTAAATCTCTGATATTTCTGTGTAATATTTATTTGTTTATACTCTGTATATTCTTGTAATCTGATGCATTGCTGTAATATACAATGAAATGTTCTTCTGTATGCGTTCTGTTGTGGTTTGTTCTCGAACTATCCGACACTTTCCTTTACGGGGAAGTTACGGGTTTTCACAGTTTTCCTTCAAATTAAAATATAAAACTTTCAATATTCAATTTGAACGTGCATTTCAATTTGCCAGGGCCACAAACTGATTTGAAAAATTCCAGAAAATTAAATTTCTCTATGTTTTGACAATACGGTCCCCAAAAAATTAGTTTCGTCGAATTCTGAGACCATTGGAAAAATGGCCCATTTCTGGTCGATCCAATTTAACTGTAATTGACCAAAACACGTTTTCCTTTGCCTCGCTCACATACTAGCTTCAAAAATTATGAAATTTGAAACCTAACAATAATTTGACATCCCGGATCCAACAAAAGTGGTTTCGTCGAATTCCGAGGTCAATTGCAAAATGGTCATTTTCACGAGCTATATAAACTCTATAGCGACCTTTCTGAAAATTCATTTGGCATTAACTTTTGCTTCCCGTTATGAAACTTCGATTTTTCAGATTCGTTAGAAAGATATTCATTAACAGATTTAAATATTTTTGGTTTCACTAGAATCCGTTTTAATTTGCACGCGGTACAGTTAGTCAAAGTTTGAATTCAAATTTTGAAACTACCACGCCATTTCAGGCCTTGTTTTAGTTAGAATTAATTATATTTATTTTCAAACGTCAATTCAAACTCACTTTTCATCGCTATTATTTAAAATATTTAAAATCCACCAAAATAGCCAATTTAAAATTTTCTAATTGGTTCAGATTTTCCGGGTCGTTACAATCTCCCCCACTTAAAACTTTTCGTCCCCGAAAAGGGACAAAGTCGAAAGTGGTTTGATTAATCAAATCTACTTCCAATCTGGCTTCCATCCTCCAACTTTTCAGTTTCTGAGAATTTTCAAATTCTTCAAAAATTTGGCTAATACCCGGAATTTTCGAAAATTTCGCCATAACCTCCTTTGTACGGGGAGGGGTTTGGAAATTTATTTGGCCGTATTAGGTACCCAATAAATCCTATAAAGCATACACATATTTATAGTGATATATTCTGGTGTTCACAGGGGAGTGTGTATAGATAATAACTCCAGAGAATAAATTCTCATCACCCCGTCTAAGCCTGAGGGAGTGTGTATTTTTAATTACTCCAGAGAATAAATTCTCGTCACCTCGTCCCGCGTGGGAAATAAATAATCCATGTGCCATATCTAATAACTAGAGAGACGTGATTATTGTCAACTCCAGACCCGTGTGGGTTTTTTATTATTCTGGCAATTTATCGTTACAATTTTATATAGCCCATATCAGTCATCAGTTCAACCTGTAATATATAGTCATCGCCATACGAGCCTCTCGCTCGTATGGTAAATCTTCAACCTTGTCACATAAGCTCCAAATGCTTATGTGGTATATGATGAAGTATGCCTATCATCAAGAAGTATGCCATGTAGTGTAGTTCAAAATTAATTGTTACTATCCTATGATGACGTTTATTATTACACACAGAACAACCAGCACTCTACATCCAATGGCATTCACAGGAGTTGATATAATAATAAAATTGCGCATCCAACTCATTAAGGTTTACCTATTTGTCGGGCATGCAAATAAATTATTTACTCAACAGCTAATCCATTTACCTGTTGAAACATATATAATGCACATGTATATATTTCTATCTATTTCTAACTCAGTTCAACGTGTGATTTAATCGAATAAATTCTACCATTCATCCTCTTATTGATTAAATTAACTATCGTTCTTAATAATTTAATTAATCAAATCTAATATCACATAACACAAACAACAACCAATTTGTTTTTAACTTTTCAAAAATATACTAATTGATCCATAAACTCTTTTAAAATCATTCAGACTATAGAATTAAAAGTTTACATCCATGAAAAGAAAATAACAACAAAGTAGAGAACAAAATGGTAATGCAAAGTATGGTAAATGTACCTTGCACCGGAGTCAATCAGAGATATCTACTCGACACTTAGGATAGGCTTTCTGAATGCTCTCCTCAGTTTCCCAAGTATAATCTCGCGGATCTCCACTCCATTGCACTTTGACTAAGTGAACCTTCTTGTTCCTCAGCTCTTAGGTTTCTTTGCCAATGATCTTTAGCGGCTCTCTTCTTACAGCTAATTCTGGAGTAATTTCAATATCCTGTTGCGCTGCTTCTTCTACGATCAAGTCTAGATCATGAACGTGCTTTCAAAGTTGAGATATGTGAAATACATCATGCACTCCACGCAACCAATCAGGCAATAGAATTCTATAAGCGAGAGTCGCAATCCATTCGAGAATAGGGAATGGACCAATAAATTTGGGTGCCAACTTTCCAGTTTTTCCAAATCTAATCACTCCTCTCATTGGAGAAACCCTTAGATACACATAATCACCAACAGAGAAAGTCAAGTCCCTTCTTCTCGAATCAGCATAGATCTTCTGTCGGCTTTGAGCGGCGAGTAATCGTTTCTTAACGAAGTCGACTTTGTCTGCGGCTTCTCGGATCATATCTGGTCCCAATACAAGCCTATTTCCAGGTTCAACCCAACAAGTAGGGGATAGGCACAGTCTACCATACAATGCTTCGAATGGTGACATCATCAGGCTCGATTGGTAGCTACTGTTGTATGAGAACTCAGCCAAATGTAAATGGTCTTCCCATGATCCACCAAAGTCAAGAACACAAGCCCACAGTCGTTCTTCTAAAATACGATTCACCCTATCAGTCTGGCCATCTGTCTGAGGATGGTAGGCGGTGCTTAGATTCAGTTTTGTTCCCAGCTCTACATGAAATGCCTCCCAGAATTTGCTAGTAAATATTGGATCTCTATCACTAACTATACTGAGTGGCACTCCATGTAGCCTAACAATTTCCTTGAAATATATCTGCGCCAGACTCTGAGTAGTTCTATTGGATTTGACAGGTATAAAATGGGCAGTCTTCGTGAAGCGATCTACGATCACCCAAATACTGTCATTTCCTTTCCTGGTTCTAGGCAAACCATCTATGAAGTCCATAGAAATATGTTCCCACTTCCAACCTGGAACGTCCAGTGGTTGCAACAATCTAGCCAATTTCTGTTGGTCGCTAAAACCTGAACAATATGTACAATAGGAGTTGAACAGCATAAAACCATGGAAATATGTACAATAGGAGCTGAACAGCATAAAAAGAGATAAATGATAGAATCCATCTTCAACTCCAGCTATCCAGAAAGAGCCCGCTAAAACCTGAATACAAGGCTGCCTGTGTAGAAATAGGGGCACCCGAGTTTGCAAGTGAAAAAAACTACGAGTCAGTCATGGGACTGGTATGAGAAATCTACTTAACACATTATACAATTAGCTAATCACAGGACCACGCCACTTTCGCGGAACGGGTTTACTCCATTGGATTGCTAGTGCTTTAAAACAAATAAATCATTTAGACATCGCAGTGCTTTTTATAAAAATGAAGCCATTATAAGACTCAGTTCCCATCACACAATGCAACGCAAACCGGAGGATAGAATTTTTACCTTATAATGGCCAAAATATGCTTGATACGAATAAAACAAAAGAATTTGATATTATTACTAGTGTTTATATGTTTCAAAAACAACTTCGAATCATAAGTATCAATCATAGATGGCATTAATGCCCCATACCACTATGTCGCCATATATAGGTATAAAATCAAAACCGCACAGTCACGTATTTGGAAATTGGATTTCCGTCATGAACCAAGGAAAAAGATAGTCTACCGAATTCGAGACGCGCTAGCCCTCCTCTCAGGATCAGAGCTTGAGTGACCCTTGGATCGTCAGGGTCGGTCCACTGATGTGGATTAAAATTCCTGAACACTGCGTTTTCCCGCCCTTTGGGGCGTAAGTGAGCCAACGAATGACTCCATCGGTCCCGAATCGACCAATATAACCGAGGCGCCTCGCAACAGCAACAACCACTTAGGTGAAAATAATATAAATGTCAGTCAGTTCAAGCACCGACGCCACCTCTAACTAGAAAGAAACGCATGCCCTCCCTGAGGTCCTCTCCCGTTTCTAGTTCATACCGGGGTGTGAGGCTCGCGAATTCACGTTATACACAAAGCTACGCCACACAGGCGATGCTTTGATCATCAACAACAAGACTTTGCTTTTCAACAGAAGCCTTGATCATTGCATCTTAGCATGCCACACAGGCAATTCGCACCATGCAATTGATGGCTATCAATCACACAGAATGAATTCCAATGTCGGACATACGGTCCATTTACAAGTCCGTTCTGGGTCTGAACGAAACCGGTGGCACTATATACCTCGCATACCCATCGATCTCCACGCACGTCTGGATGATCACCACTTATTATCCATATTTCGGGATGCCTCCCAACCAGGACATCAGTTACCATCCAACCGAGGTGAAGATCTCCGGTCTTCAACCACCGTCTTCATCTTCGACTTCTTATCGTCGATTCATTTATTCAGAATGGGATAAACCCGGTTTTTCTGAGCAACTCGCGTATATAATAAAAAGTACTACACAAACACAACATACCCCTCATTTCAATTCATCGGTCACTTACCGTAAATCAGTAAAAGAACGATTTCCCAAATATTAACCCCGAAGGCCAAAACCAACATCAGATCAAAACCCAGGAACCCATTCGACTTAGCTAACCATCAATTAGTTTCTAAATTTCACATTCCATATCGTTTATGATATTTTATAACGATTTATCGCTATTTTTATTTATTTATTTATAGCCAATTTATTCAAACAACGCTTCGGGCCATAATGTGGCCGAGGCGCTGTTTTTCTTCAGATTTGATTTACACATATCTGAAAATATAACCATTGGATCTTCACAAATTTTATATCATTAGAAAGATCTTTTCAAAACGAACCCAACGGTTCCAGTTTCGGGAAAATCCGACGGTCGGATCTCTCGGTACACTCGTTTGAAGTTTCGATTTCAAAATATGAACTTCAGTGTCGTTATTCGATTTAATTTAATTATATATATATATGTATATATATATATATAATCGGTTCTGGTGCTATTTTTCTTCAGATTTGAATTAAACATTCCTGACAATCCAACCGTTGGATCTTCACAAAGTTGGTGTCGTTGGAATGATATTTCCAAAGCGAACCCAACGGTTTAGGTTTCGGGAAAATCCGATGGCCGGATCTCCCGCACTAATCGTTTGAAATCATGGTTTCAAAACACGAACTGCAGTTTCGTTATTCGATATATTTCAATTCTATATATATATATAAAAATATAATCGATTCTTCGATTTCAAAACTATATTCTTTTCATACATTTGATAAAAATGATATTTTTATCCACCCGACATTTATTTCAACACTTCACTATTTTTAACAATTCATGTGTATAATAAAAATGTGATTTTTATTGCAATAAAATTTATTTCAAAACACGACTATTTTATATAGTTCATATAAATGATAAAAATACGATTTTTATTATAAAACTATTTATTTCAAAACACGACTATTTTATATAGTTCATATAGATGATAAAAATAGGATTTTTATTATAAAACAATTTGTTTCAAACACGAATACCATTCAACACATGAATTTCTATTCAACGAATGAATTTCTATTCAACACATGAAAGTTTTCTATAGTTCGTATATATAAAATAAAAAATGTGATTTTTATTGTTAAAAAAATTTATTTAAAACACGAATACCATTCAACACATGAATTTCTATTCAACGAATGAATTTCTATTCAACACACGAATATAGTTTCAACACATGAAAATAATTCTAACACATGAATATTATTCAAAATTTGGGCAGGATAACGGCAGGGTAGTTAAAACCGGGGTCGTCCCTAGTATGGCTCCTCGCTCTACCTTAAAGCCTCGCAGCTTTTGACAATGGGATTTCATGCATCTAGTTCGCACGCAGGCGGTATGTATAATTTTTTTCATTTCCACAACTAATCCTATATGGTTTCAACCAGATAATTCTCAACCACGAACGGGTATTTTTCAACCACAATCAATCAATTTCAACCACAAACAATTCTAATCAACCATTCGCTATCAACCAATTTTCACACCAATCACAACCAATAAATATCATCCATGGTTTGTGGACGAGGGGTGTATATATATATTTATATAAGCAAATTTCACTTCTATTCAACACATATATAATTTTTGCAACGCTTATATAACTTATACATCGACCATACAACTTATACAACGCTTATACATGTGGTGTACAATGCTTATATAACACATACATCGACTATATAATTTATACATCGTCGTTTTCCATATCGATTATAAATTAGAAATCTCACATTGGGTTCCACTCCACCAAAAATAGCAGAAGGCTCAGAAAAATATGCGCTCTCTTCTAGAATGTAGAAGACATCCACACGAGTCCATTATCTCTTGTTTCACTGAATTTCGTCAACAAACGAAAAAGATATGATTTTTACAGTGAAATCAAAAACCGTAGCGCTTTAAACTGCTATAATATAGTTTAAAATAATTTAAACCGTACCTCAGCTATTTTGTTCAAAACTAGGTTTCGATTTTACTCAAAATCCGTGAAGCTTGAAGAGTATCGGGATACGCAGTGTCGAAGGGGGAGGAGAGGCGCTCAGGCGCCGGGAGGAGTTGGCCAGTTCGACGGCTTATGGAAGCGGCGGTGGCGGTTGGAAGGTGCCAACTTCCTGCGGTCGATTCTGTCACCTCACTCAACGAAAAACCTCACACCGTATATAGATTTGAAGCTCTCGTGATGCTCTTCAAAATCTTCAACTGGAGCTCGGTCTAATTTCGCGTGTAGAGGGAGTAATAGGAGGGGGAGGGTTTGAATAATTCTTGCCGTCGATCGGGGGTTTCAGAGAAAAGACGGGGAGAGAGAAATCTAAGTTGGCCCAATGACATTTTTTCTTTAATTTATATATTTTTAAATTTCGAAAATACCCTCTTTCACACACAAACCCCAATCCAGACCCAAAGTTTGTCATCCCTAGCTAAATAACCCTATTCCGAACACAATGGGATAGGTTTCGTAGGCCCATTCGACTGTTTCAGTCAATTTTCCTTCAAATTAAAATATAAAACATTCAGTATTCAATTTGAACGTACATTTCAATTTGCCAAGGCTACAAACCGATTCGAAAAATTCTAGAAAAATAAATTTCGCTATGTTTTGACGATACGGTCCCAACAAAACTAGTTTCGTCGAATTCGGAGACCGTTTGAAAAATGGCCCATTTCTGGTCGATCCAATTTAACTGTAATTGACCAAAACACGTTTTCCTTTGCCACGCTCACATACTAGCTTCAAAAATTATGAAATTTGTAACCTAGCAATAATTTGACATCCCGGATCCAATAAAAGTGGTTTCGTCGAATTCCGAGGTCGTTTGCAAAATAGCCATTTTCACGGGCTATATAAACTCTATAGCGACCTTTCTGAAAATTCATTTGGCCATAACTTTTTCTTCCCGCTATGAAACTTCGATTTTTCAGATTCGTTAGAAAGATATTCATTAACAAATTTAAATATTTCTAGTTTCACTAGATTCCGTTTTAATTTGCATCCGGTACAGTCAGTCAAAGTTTGAATTCAAATTTTGAAACTACCGCGCCATTTCAGGCCTTGTTTACAATTAGAATTAATTATATTTATTTTCAAACGTCAATTCAAACTCACTTTTCGTCGTTATTATTTAAAATATTTATTTTAAATATTTAAAATCCACAAAAATAGCCAATTTAAAAAATTTAAATTGGTTCAGATTTTCCGGGTCGTTACAACATACTTCATCCCATACCTGTCCAACACATATTCACCTGTTTTCAATTCAATTCAACACTATCCAATCGTATGAATTCAGTTTCGCTCATTTATTCTTTAATTAGCTATTTTGCCTATTTCACTTCTTGTTTAAACATAACATATTCAAATAAAATTATTTAACTTGCTCATAACCAAATTGAATTTCAAATTTCAATTCTTGTTTCCCTTTTCGATTTTGAATATAAATTTTCAAATCGAATTCGCTTATTCAAAGCCCAATACCAATTCAAAATCTCATTAACTACTTACTACTCGAATTAGTTAATTCTATTCAATAATCAAAAATCTGATTTCTATTTCAAAAATCAATTCATTACTCCACTTGAGTTCACATATAATTTACAACTCAAATCTGAAATTTTCTAAATAGAGTTCGTATTTTATTCGCCTAAAATCCTTTTATAAAATTAAATAAACCGTTATGGTTTTTAAATGGTTATGGCGCTGTTTTTCTGAAAATTTTATTTTGATATAACTCAAAACCTATTCGACGAAATCCAGATTTTTCTCCTCCATTAGAAATCTATTATCAAATCGGTCATGACGTTTCTTGTTTCAAAGAATTCCGACTTCAATTGAGTTCTGTACACACAATTGAAGTTCGGAACCACAATTTACCGCGCTACGGCAGGCTCGTTTTAATTATATTTACATATATAAACGTTTAAACTTCGTTTGTAATAAATTCAACTCCATTCTAATACACATACATATATATATATATATATCAAATCAAAATTTTCAATTCAACATAATATTTTCGATCTTCTAAAATTGTCGAGTTTCCCTATCATAGAAATAAATTTATTTATACTCTTATATATTCAAATTCTATTTCGAATTGAATTTCCTATCCAAATTCCATTATCAATCTCCATTTGAATTTCAATATATTTTCAAAATTCATTTGGATTTCTATATTCAAATCTATTTCCCAACTCCAGTTGAATTTCAATATATTCAAATCTATTTCAAATTCTATTTTGAAATTCTATTTCAAGTTCTATCTAAATTTCTATATTAAATTCCATTTCCTTTTACAAATTATAAATCCTTCGGATTTATTTCTATTTTGTTTAAAAATCCGAATGCTGAAAATATATTTCGTCGTTCCCATTTCGAAATGATTTCAACTTTCTATTTTCAAATTCTATTTGAATTTTCTATATCCAAATTCCTTATATTCAAATTCTATTTGAATTCTCTATATTCAAAATTCTATATTTGAATTTCCTTTATATTTTCTATATTAAAATTCTATATTTGAACTCCATTTGAATTTCTATATTCAAACGCAATTTGAATTTCTATATTCCATTTCTATTTGAATTTTCTTATTCAAATTCTTAAACAAGTCTCGATTTCAATTTCTTTTGAAATCGATATTTCTACTCTTGGAAAATAGATTTCCCTCTCAATTTCACACTTATAATTTATTTCTGAATTATCCAACTGATAATTCTTTTCACTTTATTTATAATCTTCATTTATAAATGAATTTCTTGTTTTATTCCTTTAAAACAAGTTAATATTTTTATTCCATTCAGGTTTCAAATTCTATTTTAGAAAAATAGAATTTCCCCTTTTTAACTCTAGAAATCTCCTTTTTCGATATTTTTAAAATATCAACATTTAGGCCCAGTGATGTTTAAACACCAAACAACTAATTATTTATTTTTCTAACACATCATATACGACAATATATATGCAAACAAATAAACAAACGGATAATATATTTTTGACGAATCCAGTTGGATTCCTCCAACCTGTTTTCCTGCATCCACAGACGTTAGTCAACATAGTAATACCCATCCGGCTTCGAGGCAGGATATCGCGGTTTGAAGGTCATCCACTACATATATTTGTGGGGCGCATAGGGAAATCATCCGCTAATGATATCGCGGGCATCCACTAATGATACTGCGGGAATCAATCCAATCATCAGCCCAATATCTATATAATAGTCAACCCTAAATAACTAATATATTTCAAATAATCAGAAAGCATTCAAACAAGCAATACCAATTATTTTTAACGAAATAAAATAATTCTAAATAAATAGGTGAGTGAGATTTACTCACCGAAATTGCAGTTGTCGAATATCTCGTTTAATTCCAAATCATCGGCTACGAATCTTCTCGAATGAATTCACACCTACGATAATTTGATTTAAATTTTGCTGATTAACATTTATTTATTTAATTTAACGAATAAATAATTTCTGATATATATATTTCTTTTTCATTCATCTAATTTATATTTTATCAAATGATTCGCTAAATAAAAATTTTCTTTTCAATTTCCCAATTCTAGATTAACAGTTAATAACATTTCCTTTAACTGTATACTAAACTTTGGTTTTTAACTAATATGCTAAATAAAATAAGTAAAACAAATTCAAATAAGGATTCACCCCCTATTACTTTGAATTTTCCAATCCTGAACCCCACCACAAATCAACAGCACTTCCCACCGTGCTCATCCGACACTTCCTTGAAGTCTGTTTCCATTATTGCTCCTTCCAGTGATCAAATCCCAAAGTACTGAACCCACCCTTGGGCGTGAACCTGCTCCTCCACCTACCGCGAGGCCTACACTTCCCATCACAACTGCCATAACTAACATCGAATTCCTAGCTGAAGACCAAAACCATTTGCAACCCCTCAAAAGTACGGCCCCTCAAATCCATCGCACCAAACTCCCCTAAAACTCCATTGCTTGGAATTCCGATCTCATCAGCTTCGACCTTCACCTGATTCGAACCCTAACTGGCCATCGCGACTTCCCCATCTGACCATCGCAACTTCCTGATCCCAGAACCTCGAGTGAACCCCATTATCGAACGCAACTCCAAAGCCAAAGCTTCAACCAAAGTTCGCGAGTGCTTGATGTTGAATCGATCTTAAATCCGCGACTTCGATCTTGATTTTATTTTCCTTTTTTTTCTTTTAAATCGAATGACTTGATTTCAGTTTTAACTTTGACAGAGGGCCTGCGGTTTCTATTTGATTCCAAAATGAGTTGAGGAAAGGCCTCTTCCGCTAAAGCTTTTGATTTTGTAATGACCCAAAATTCCGGTCCAATTTGAGCTGACCAAAAACACAAGTCTAACCCCAAATTAAACTGAAAATCAGGAAATTAATAGAAAGAAAACAGAGGGTGAGGATAGATAAGATAGAAACTTAGAATAGAAGAAGAAGAAGAAGAACACAATATCAGAGTAACACGAATCTCACAGCGGAACGAATAAATATATTTCATAACATAACTTTGAAATACAAATCTGTACTTGAATATACATATCATTATCAAAGTACAGCACTTACAACACAACGGAAATAACTATAACTATATGATCCTGAAGCCTCCTGCTCCAAGCTCTTCCAGTATATCTGTAATTCCCGACTACTTGACTGCCCGTACAAATTTAGGCACCCAAGAGTTTAGGGAAACAAACAAATAAACTCTGGGTCAGTCATGGGACTAGTGTGAGTAAAACAGTTTAAAACAGTTTAAGTAGGTAATCGACATCTCATAAGACCACGCCGTATAACGGAACGGGTTTTTCCCTTATGAGAATCCAAATATCTTTATATCAAAAACCTTTTGATATTATAATAATGTCTATCAACACAATGTAATAATCATCTAGCAGAAACGCTTTCATCTCACGTTCTACATATATAGTATACAATCAAAACCGCAAGCACGTATTGGGTAATGGATTTCCAACTATGACAAGGTATGGAACCACCTTCCGCTAGTGTACCTTTAGAGAGAAATACACTGGGTTCAACAAGAACATCTTGCAACCCGGCCACACATGACCGACCACTCGTTTCGCTTGAGTGTATCGAATGTATATCACCAACGGTTGGGATCAACAACCGTTTCCCGAATGGGACAGCATCAACAATAGATTTTTAGAAGTAAATGAAATTCTAGATCAGGTGATTATACACCCTACTTCGGTGCGACCGACTTAGCCATGCTGCCTGCCCGATTTCTGTCATTTACCGGATGTGAGGCTAGAAGTTACGCTTTATCATCACACCAGATTCACTTCGAATGCCACATCATCAAATCCATCAAATCACCGATTAACGTCCTCAACCATACATTATGTGTTAGCTAAAAGAAGTTTCCTTCTCCGCTTCCACTCTTGGTACGGTTGGAGAAATCAATATACGTGATCTTTTTGGAAATACTCTGTCAGACATTCATCCATACATGTCATCCAGGAACATGATGAACCGAAGGTACTATTAAGTATATCCATCTTAGGCACTGTTATCTAAGACTTATACAATAGCCCTTGCACTTAACTCCGTCTTTAATTATCTTTGGCATGTATGATTCGCAACGCTTATGCCAATACAGAGTGGTTCTTGGGATAATAATCCAACCGGTCTCTTTATATTAACAACGTTAAAATGGTCAAAACTTCGATACTCTGTGATTTAACTATCAAAGAAAAACATGCGTGCAAACAACGATATTATTTCCAAATGGAAATTCTATCAATTAATCATCAATCATATATCTCCTTAGTTCATTAATTTACTTATCTCCTGTTTCCCTATATTTAACATTTCTTATTTTCTAAATTTAGAAAATATATGTTATTACCATTGGAAAACATTTCCATTTCTTGTTTTCTATATCAGAAAACATTTTTGGTTCTTATTTGGAAAACATTTCCGAAAAACTCCTTCATTGGACTTAGACAGATGTTTAAACAAACCATCGCGATGTCAACTCAAACATTACGCTTATTAACTAAATTCCTTTAACCCACCTTCACTATCGAACCTTAACCATTCCTTAGTTAAAAATGAAGTCAATCAAGTTGGGGTAATACTACTTCTCAGACCTTAACTGAACAACGTTTCTAACCTTGGAATAGTCAAAGTTCACCCCTTTAATTCTTTAACAACTTCCTTACGTAACTCTCTTTCGAATCATCTCTATTCGATAATTCTTTCCTTCGAGTAAGATATATTCGATAACTCTATTCAATTTACTCTATTTGATTAACCCTTATCGATTAACTCTATTGGACTAACGCTATTGGATTAACTCTATTGGACTAACGCTATTGGATTAACTCTATTGGACTAACGCTATTGATTTACTCGTTTCACTTAACTCCTTTCGAATAAATTATTTTCGATAACTCCTTTTACTCTATTCGAATAAACTATATTCGATTAACTCTATTTACTTTATATTCGAATAGACTATATTCAATTAACTCATTTGCTTTAACTCTAATCGATTAACTCCAACTGGTTTAACTCTAACTGGTTAACTCTAATTGATTAACTCCATCTGGTTAACTCTAACTGGTTTAACTCTAACTGGTTAACTCTAATCGATTAACTCCATCTGGTTAACTCTTATTCGAATAACAAATATTCGATTAACTCTATTCAACTGACTCGACTCGACTAACCCCTTACGAATAACTAATTCGATTTACTACTTTCGAATACCATATTCGATTTTACTCCTTTCGAATAACTAATTCGATTTACTATTTCGAATACCATATTCGATTTAACTCCTTTCGAATAACTAATTCGATTTACTACTTTCGAAGACCATATTCGATTTAACTCTTTTATTCTCTTTATAAAGAATTCCTTTTTAACAACATTTATTCATTTTAAAGATTTACTTTTAGTAACGGTTCTCCACTTTAAAGTGATTTCCTTCTTATTAATTTTTTTTTTTATAACGTTATCCCATTTTCTAAATATCTCCTATTTATAAATATTCCAATTTATAAATATTTCTTATTTATAAATATTCCATTTATAAATATTTTATTTTCAAATATCACTTTGAAAATATTCCCTTATCAACATTTCAGTATGTTATGGTATTCAACATATCAAATCACGATGATCAGTATCGTCCAAACACATATAATCGACAGCAGATTATATATCACATCATATATCACAATATATGAAAAACAGTAAAATAAACGTTGAGGAACCCAGTTGGGTTCCTCCAACCTGTTTCCCTGCATCCACAGATTTACACAATTAAATCAACATTACTTTCAATTCCATATGATATATTCTGTTAAATAGAATCAATATAGAAATTCAACTAACTGACTAGCATTTCAATCAAACAGTCAACACACAGTCAATCAGCCTATATCTAGCAGTTCTAAAAATACAACATGAATTTATAAACTATTCAGAGTTAGTGAGATTTATCACTTTTGCAGTTCATCTTTAAAAACGATTAACTGTCGGTTGATCCATTCAGACGTTGGTTTTTATCACGAAATTCTATGTTCTCTGTTCTAAACCACATCAGCTCCATAATGCAGATCCCATCGTTCCCATTCCATCGTGACCAGTTTTCGTCTGATTCTGTACCCGTATGAATAATATATGATGTTTACAACTTTTTATTTTAAATCGAAATAAAAGAACTTAATGATGGTCATTAAGAAGCTAATTACCATGTTTAAACTAATTAACCAAAATTAGTGGCTTCAGCCTTCCTTCTTCTTTAAAAATCCTGTCACCAAAACTTATCTCAATCGGATCAACAACCAGAACCATTGATACCCAAACTTCCACCAAACTCGGAATCACTCTCCCCTCAACAGCAACTTTCAAAGTGCCACTCTCTTAGCATCATTACCAACCCTAAAATCTTCCCAGCTGCAAGGACACCCCTCCCCCCCCCCCAACTACACACTCCATAATATTCAAACAAATCTCAAGACTTCACTGTTAAAATTTTCCATCCTCTCCACTAAGACCAAATCTGAACCATTCTCAAGTACTGTACTTGACATTGCAACACCCCACTCAAATCGTGATTCCCAGTTGTGTAAAAACCCGTAACTTCCCCAAAAAGGAAAGCGTGGATAGTTCGAGAACAAGCCACATCAGAATGCGGACGGAAGAACATTTCATTGTTATTACAACAATTCCATCAGAATACAGGAATATACAGAGTATAAATGAATATTACACAGAAATATCAGAGATTTAAATTACATTTAAATACATCGCAGCGGAAAAAAAACAATACACAACTAGAAGTAATACACGGATACAAAGCTTTCCAGATATCGTTCCAGCTGTAAACCAAGATCCTGTGAATATAAATCTGCAAAACCAAAACTACTAGCTGCCCGTGTCAAAATAAGGGCACCCAGAGTTTAGGTTAAAACAGTAAACTCTAGGTCAGTCATGGGACTGGTGTGAGAACTAAAACAGTTATTAATCTTTATTTTTAAAGTTAGGTAAATCAAGGGACCACGCATAACACAGAACGGGTTTCCTCCCAAGAATACCAGTGCATAAAACAAACATCGCAATGCTAAATAAAGAAAAATGAAGCTATTATAAGACCCAGTTCCCATCACACAATGCAACGCAAGCCGGAGGATAGGGTTTTTACCTTATAATAGCCAAGAATGCTTGATACATTTAAAACAATTCATTTGATACTATTATAAGTGTATAGTGTATGAAACAACTTCAAATCATAAGTATCAATCATAGGCGGCATGAATGCCCCATACCACTATGTCGCCATATATAGGTTATACAATCAAAATCGCAAAGTCACATATTTGGAAATTGGGCTTCCATCTATGAACCGAGGCCAGGGATCGTCCTCTACCGATTCGAGACGCTCTAGCCCGTGTCTCAGGAACAGCCGCAACTGCCCCATGGAGCGACAGGGCCGGTCCACCGATGTGGATTATTATGCCTGAACACTACGTTTCCCCGCCCTTTGGGGCGTAAATGAGCCAACGAATGACTCCATCGGACCCGGATCGTCCGATCAAACCGAGGCGCCTCGCAACAGCAACAACCACACAGGTGAAAAGTATATAAATGTCAGGGCTGGTAGGTCACTGACACCACCCTAGCTAGAAAGAAACGCATGCCCTCCCTGAGGTCCTCTCCCGTTTTTGGTTTACAACCGGGGTGTGAGGCTCGCGAATTCACGTTACACAAAGCTGTGCCACACAGGCTGTGCTTTGATCATCACCATAAGACTTTGCTTTTCAAAAGAAGCCTCGATCAATTGCCACTTAGGCATGCCACACATGCAATTCATTCCATGCGTTTGATATCCATCAATATATAACCCCTGAGCTCGTACGTCTCAGAGAAGGGCGTTAAGTAAGAGAATAAATTCTCCGCCGCCAAACAGATATATATTTAACAGAATTCAATCACACGGAATAAAATCCAATGTCAAACACACAGTCCATTTACAAGTCCGTTCTGGGTCTGAACGAAACCGGAGGCACCTAGTACCCCGCATATCCATCGATCTCCAAGTACGTCTGGACGATCACCAACTGTTTCCATCTTCTTGGGTGTACAGCCCAATCAAGATCATCAGTAATTATCCAAACGACGTGAAGACCTCCGGTCTTCAACCATCGTCTTCATCTTCGACACCACGTCGAAACAGTTATTCAGAATGGGATAATCCCGGTCTTTCTGAATAACCCGCGTATATAATAAACAAGTGTTACAAAAACACAACATACGCCTCATTCCAATTCAGAATATTCTTTTATTCAAATATTCTTATACTTTGGGAAAGGTTCCCATTAATTTTATCAAAGATAAATTCTTTAAATTTATTCTTTAATCTTCTTTGAATATCAATTCAAACTAGTCGGGATTAACGAACCACACCGAAGTAATTATTTATTTTATTTCCCAATCCCAACCTATTCATCCTATGAAGTAAAACTGGTCATACTTCATATCTAACACCACAGGGTTATCGGTAAATTCAATTACCATTTCACGTTCAAATCTAATTAAAGATTTAACTATCGCCTGGAGCAAAACTGGTGATACTCCATTCTAACACCTTTTCAATCTAATTAAAGATTCATTAAAACTCCACTTAGTTTTAATCGTTAACTGGGTTAAAGAATTAGTGTCATTTGAAACACGGTTCACGATAAACCCAAAATCACATTCCATTAATTATCGGGTTAAAGAACGAGTGTTATTTAAAACACTGTTCACGATAAACCCAAAAATCAATACCAATTCAATTCCAATTAAATATTATTTAATTGGTACACTTCATTAAATCTAAATAAAAAGATTTAATCTTTTCTCAACTGGGTTCAAGAACAGTGTTAATGAAGACACCATTCACGACAAACCCAAATCACATTTGATATTAGTTACAAGGCTCTGAATAGAAAGTATACCGGCTTATATTCAATATCAAATTCCACGACAAACAAATATCGTATTGGAAATAACGATATAACTATATCTTTCAAATTCCCATCACAATACCTGTATCATCACGAAATCCAACATCGAAATATTCCAAGGATAATTTCGATTCAAATCCATTCCAATATAATTATTGGAAATTCTGGTTATTTTCAAAACCATTTCAAATCCAATTTATTTATTTAAAAATAAATATAATTATAATTCTAGTTCAAAACTAGTTCATTTCGATAAAAATCTATTTTTATCTTTTCAAATATGGAGTTTTTCATCCCAATTCTTTCTAAATCATTTCTTATGATTTTATACAACTTATTACTATTTTTAATAATTTTATCAAGGCTCGTACAGTCGATTTCCATCAATGGCCATCGAACTGCACTTATAGCAACCTTTTTCAAATTTGATTTGGACATAATTCCAAATCCAACCGTTAGATTTTCAATTTCCAATATTCGTTAGAAAGCACTTTTCGATACGAACCCAACGGTTCTGTTTTTAGGAGAATCCGACGGTCGGATCTCCCGTAATATTTGTTCTAAGTCAATGGTCGAAATTCGCGAACTGTCGCGGCGCGGCGCGTTCTATTCAGGCCATTATATTATATATATATAATATATACTTCGTCGATTTCCTTTTAAAACATATTATGTAAATCGTTTTAAATTCGTTTTCGAAATGATTTCAACTTCATTCTCAAATTCAAATCAAAATTGATTTTTTTTCAATATAAATTCGTTTTAAATTCATTTAAAATTGATTTCAATTCGAATTCATTTCTATTCAATTTCAATTCGAATTCATTTCTACGCAGTTTCAGTTCGAATTTCAATTCTTTTCAAAATATCAGATTTTGAAATCACTTTCGATATTCATTATAAAATGAATAAAATCGATATGAATATCGTTCACGTCAAAATGGCGTCAATCTAATCAACACGGCTTCATATGTTTCTATTTTCAAATATTCTATTTCAAATATTTCTATTCAAATATTTCTATTCCAATATTTCTTTTTCAAATATTTCTATTTCAAATATTTCTATTCAAATATTTCTATTCAAATATTTCTATTCCAATATTTCTTTTTCAAATATTTCTATTTCAAAACTGGAATGAGGCCCAATAAATTACCCTATAATGTTAATTATATGGATTTTTCTATAACACATGCATACATCAACAATGACAAATAATCAACCATCATCCAAAGTGCATTCTACACTGTATAAGCATCAAATATAAATATTCAACCCTTATAACAGTCTGTCAATCAATCAATCGACATACAACTAATTATTGGGATTAGTGTATGTCATATATCACCCCAATACCCATGTGGGGTTTCAAACAATCAAACACAGATTTTATTTGTGCAGTTGGGCGATGTGTAAAATTTATTGTCCCAATCAATGTCAGTCAAATGTGTGTATATAAACAAATCGTCCGATTTTTTTATTTTATTTTATTTCATATATACGTTAAAAATTCTATTTTTAACTATAAAATATTTTTAACTAAATAAATATTTTATTTCATTTCACATCACATCACACAATCAATTACACATCAAAATCAAACAAACAAACATACAAGCCGTCCATGGTCTATAGACGACAGGTGTCGGGTGCTACTAAACACCGTCTGCATCCTAGTATATATTTCAACTAGAAATAAATTTAAAAGTGAGAAGTTCTCACCGATTTGCTAATCCAATCCCACGACTCTTCTTATGTAGAAATCTTTGCCGTTCTTGCCTCTTGTCATTTTTCACTGCCCGTATTTTCTACATATAAAAATCGAATTTTTACTTCGCTATTCAATATATAAAAATCGAATTTTTACTTCGCTATTCAATATATAAAAATCGAATTTTTACTTCGCTATTCAATATATAAAAATCGAATTTTTACTTCGCTATTCAATATATAAAAATCGAATTTTTACTTCGCTATTCAATATATAAAAATCGAATTTTTACTTCGTTATTCAATATATAAAAATCGAATTTTTACTCTGCTATTCAATATATAAAAATTGAATTTTTACTATGCTATTCAATATATAAAAATCGAATTTTTACTTCGCTATTCAGTATATAAAAATCGAATTCTTACTTTGCTATTCAATATATAAAAATCGAATTTTTACTTCGCTATTCAATATATAAAAATCGAATTTTTACTTCGCTATTCAATATATAAAAATCGAATTTTACTTTGCTATTCAATATATAAAAATCGAATTTTTACTTCGCTATTCAATATATAAAAAATCGATTTTTTACTTCGCTATTCAATATATAAAAATCGAATTTTTACTTAGTTGCCATGTATATAAAAATCCCATTTTTATAATCACCCTATATGGATAAAAATTCTATTTTTACATCGCTACTATATAGACAAAAATTATATTTTTACAATGCTACTGTATAGATAAAGATTTCGCCTTTTCAAATATAAAGATTTCGCCTTTTCAAATTTCAAAAATCTAATCTTTTCTATTTTAAAAATCTAATCTTTTCTATTTTAAAATCTAATCTTTTCTATTTTAAAAATCTAATCTTTACTATTTTAAAAATCTAATCTTTTCTATTTTAAAAATCTAATCTTTTCACCTCTAATAATCATATGATAAAAATCAAAACTTTATGGCTTAAAGATCTAAACTTTTCGCTATTAAAAACCTCAATCTTATCACATAGAAAAATCTAATCCTATATGCTAATATATATACATGTAAACTGATTTATACATATGTTTTCAGACTTTTTTTATTCAGTTACAAAGTTAATCAAACTAATTACATAACAAATAAATAAATACATAAGGGTAGAACTCACTGTGGAAGGCGTAGGAGGACGGGGAAGGCTCGGCAGGTCGAAGGCGGCGCCACATTGGCCGGAGCAGCGAAGAAATGGGGTTTTCGGGGCTTTAATAAATTAAAAATCGGGTTTTTAATAGGGAAGGAGGGTCCACGGGGTCTGGATTGAGCTGAGGTGGTGCGGGAAGGGTTGCTGAGGTGGCGGGGGGCGACGCCGGTCGGGGTTTGGCCGGTGGTGGCTGGATTAGGTTCGATTTGGGGCTAGGTTTCGCTGTGGAGCTAGAGGGGGTGCAATTGGGTCGTGGTGGCCAGGGGAGGCGCGTTGGAAGCGGCGTAGGTGGGGGAGTGGGGTCGCGGTGGCTGCGGTTGGTCGGAGTGGGGCTGGCGGCGGGATGAATGGGAGCGACGGAATTTAATTGGAGGGCTCAGTTTTTTCTCCTGAACGATATAAAGGGGCTGGGGGGGTATAAGTGTGAATATATATTTATTTTATTATTTTATTTTATTTTCCACCAAAAAGCAACTTTTATTTTCGACCTCAAAACGAGACCCACCGCCTGTCGTCCATAGCTAATTACCCCCATTTCGAACACAATGGGATATGTATCGTAAGCTGATTCGATCGTTTCGATCAGTTTTCGTCAAAATCAACATATAACTCTATATATTGAATTTGAACGCGTATTTCAATTTACTAGGGTCACATACTAACTCGAAAAATTCCGGAAAAATATTTTCTAGCTTCGTATTGATGATACGGTCCTAACAAAACTAGTTTCGTCGAATTCTGAGACCGTTGGAAAAATGGCCATTTTCCAGTCGATTAAAATCAACTGAAACTGGTCAAACGCGTTTTCTTTTGCCATGCTCACATATAGATTCGAAAAATTATGAAATTTGAAACCTAGCAATAACTTTACATCGCGGATCCAACAAAAGTGGTTTCGTCGAAATCCGAGGTCGTTTGCAAAATGTCTATTTTTAAGGGCCTGAATTCCATAGCGACTATTCAGAATTTTCAACTGGACATATCTTTTGATCCCCGCTATGAAATTTTGATTTTTCGGATTTGTTGGAAAGATATTCACAATTAGATTCTATTATTTTTGGTTTCACTAAAATCCGGTTTATTTTGCACCCGGTACATTCATTTGAAGTTTGAAATCGAATTATCGAACTACCGCGCCATTTTCAATTCCTTTTATAAATCAAAATAAATATTTATATTCTAACGACGATCTATATAACTATTGTAATAACCCGAAATTCTGGGCCAGTTTAAAATTTTTATTTTGGCAATTTTAGCGAATTTTGATTATTTAAAATGAATTATTTTAAATAATATCATCGGGAAATTTATTTTAAATAGAATTCGACGTATATATTATACGCGTCGTCGTTAGAATATAATTTATCTATAATTATAAATAGAATTGAAAATGGCGCGGTAGTTTGATAATTCGATTTCAAACTTCAATTGAATGTACCGGGTGCAAAACAATCCGGATTTTAGTGAAACCAAAAACATTAGGATCTAATTGATAATATCTTTCCAACGAATCCGGAAAATCAAGATTTCATAGCGGGAGTCAAAAGATATGTCCAGTTGAAAATTCTGAATAGTCGCTATGGAATTCAGGCCCTTAAAAATGGACATTTTGCAAATGACCTCGGATTTCGACAAAACCAGTTTTGTTGGGTCCGCAATGTCGAATTATTGCTGGATTCCAAATTTCATAATTTTTCGAATCAATATGTGAGCGTGGCAAAGGAAAACGTGTTTTGACCATTTCAGTTGATTTTAATCGACTGGAAATTGGTCATTTTTCCAACGGTCTCAGAATTCGACGAAACTAGTTTTGTTAGGACCGTATCGTCAATACGAAGCTAGAAAATATTTTTCTGGAATTTTTCTAGTTAGTATGTGACCCCGGTAATTTGAAATGTGCGTTTAAAATTCAATATAGTGATTTAAATGAAAATTCAAAAGGAAACTGATTGCAACGATCAAATCAGCTTGCGATACATATCCCATTGTGTTCGGAATGGGGGTAAAACGCTATGGGCGACAGGCGGTGGGCCTCGTTTAGAGGTCGTATGTAAAAGTCAATATTTTGAAATTAAAATAAAAAAAAATTCTCTCTCCTCCCCATACCTTCTCCCAGGCCCCCCCCCCCCGTTCACTTTTTCAGAATAAAAAAAAAACAAAAAAATAAAATAAATAAACGACGGGATCTCGTCGTTCAGGCAGGAGCGCTGCCACCTCCGCCGGAGCCGCTGCGCGCCACCCCATCTCTAGCACCTCCTCCTCCCGTCGCCTCTCCCCTCCTCCACACGAGAACCGCGACCCTTAAACTTTGAACCCCCCCCCCCGTAATCGAACCAGCGACGCCGTGGGAGCTTCAGCGCCACCGCCCCCATCGATTTTCCCCCTCCGCAAGCCTGCCTCCATCGCGACCCCAAGCTCCGACGAAGCCGCATAGCTTCCCCCCTCTCTTCCCTTTTACTATAAGTATTTTATTGTATTTTAGTTTTATTTTAATTCGTTAAAACTAATTTCGATTTTAGGGATTTAAAAACTGTTTTTTTTAGGCATATAAAAACTGATTTTTATAGAGAATAAAAACTGATTTTTTTTTTTTAAAAAAAGAATATTAAAACTGATTTTAATTAAAAGGTTAAAATAGATTTTTTTTCTAAAGATTTAAAACTGATTCTTTTTTAAAAAGGTTTTAAAAGATTTGAATTTTAAAAAGGTTTTAAAAGATTAGGATTTTTAAAAGGTAAAAGATTTAAACTTCAAAGAGTAAAAGAAAAGAATAGGTCTTTGAAATGGAAAAGGCGGAATCTATATTAATAAAAATTCGATTTTTATATAGAAGGGAGCATTGTAAAAATATATGAAGTGGAAATAAAAATGTGATTTTTATATATTGAACATCGAAATAAAAATGTGATTTTTATATATTGAACATCGAAATAAAAATGTGATTTTTATATATTGAACATCGGAATAAAAATGTGATTTTTATATATTGAACTTCGGAATAAAAATGTGATTTTTATATATTGAACTTCGAAATAAAAATGTGATTTTTATATATTGAACATCGAAATAAAAATGTGATTTTTATATATTGAACTTCGAAATAAAAATGTGATTTTTATATATTGAAAAGCGAAGTAAAAATTCGATTCTTGCATATGTAGCGAAAGCGGACAACGAAAGCGACAAAAAGGCGAGTTGGCAAAGATTTCCTGCATTAGAAGTGCCGTGGAGCTAGGATAGCTATATGTGAGAACTTCTCACCTTTCAATTTAATTTTTCTAGTTATATATATATGCTAGGATGCAGACGGTGTTTAGTAGCACCCGACACAATCGTCCACAGACCATGGACTTGTTTGTTTGGTTGCATAGCTTAGTTGTATGATTTGATTTGAATATGGTTGTTTGGTGATTTTGATTGATGTGTGAATGGCGTGGGCCTTCACTAGTCCGGGGATAAGGCTAGGCCTCGTCCCGTTTCTAGTATCGTGCCGTTATGCCGCCGAAATTTTCTAAAATAAGTTAGAAAAATAAAAATATCATTTTATTTAAAGAATGAACTGAATAGAAATTCATATGTTGGAATAAAATGTTTTGTCGTTAAAAATATAATTTTTAGCGTGAATGTGAATAAATAAATATTCATTTACAAACCAGACGGTTTGTTTATGTACACCTATTTGAAGGACATTGATTGGGTCGATAAATTTTACACATTGCCCAACAGCACAAATAAAATCTGTGTTTGATTGTTTGAAACCCCACACGGGTGTTAGGATGAAATTTGAAGTTCACTCATCCTGATTGATTAAATATGTCGATCGATTGATTGACAGGCTGTTATAAGCGTTAGATATCTATATTTGATGCTTATACAGTGTAGTGCACTTTGGTTGATGGTTGATTATTTTTCAATGCTATTATACATGTGTTGTATGAAAATCCATATAATTAACTTTATATGGTAATTGATTGGGCCTCATTCCAATTTGAAAAATAATGAAAATTATAAAATAAAGGTTCATGTGTTGACAGTACTCATCCATTGAGAATGGTCATGTGTTGAACGAAATATTTTAGTAATAAAATTTACATCTTTATCAATATAAAATAAAGGTTCATGTGTTGACAGTACTCATCCATTGAGATTGGTCATGTGTTGAACGAAATATTTTAGTAATAAAATTTACATCTTTATCAATGTAAAATAAAGGTTCATGTGTTGACAGTACTCATCCATTGAGATTGGTCATGTGTTGAACGAAATATTTTGATAATAACAACTATTTTGAAAATAGAAATTTATGAAGCCGTGTTGATTAGATTAACGCCACTTTGACGTGAACGATATTTATATCGATTTTATTGATTTTGAAATGAAATGAATTGAAAACGATTTCGAAAAGAATTGAATTGAAAATGATTTCGAAAAGAATTGAATTGAAAACGATTTCGAAAAGAATTGAATTGAAAACGATTTCGAAATGAATTGAATTGAAAACAAATTCAAATTGAATTGAAAACGATTTCGAAATGAAATGAATTGAAAACGATTTCGAAATGAGATGAATTGAAAACGATTTCGAAATGAAATGAATTGAAAACGATTTCGAAATGAAATGGATTGAAAACGAGTTCAAATTGAATTGAAAACGAATTGAAATGAATTCAAATTTAATTGAAATTTGAATTAAATAGAAATGAATTTTAAAACGAATTTATAAAGAAGAATTCAATTTTGATTTGAATTGAAAAGGAAGTTGAAATTGCTTTTGAACCAAATTTAAAACTATTTATATAATTCGTTTTAAATAGAAATCGACGAAATATATTATATATATTATATATATAATATAATGGCCTGAATAGAACGCGCCGCGCCGCGGCAGTTCGTGAATTTCAACCATTTATTTCAAACGGACATTACGGGAGATCCGACCGTCGGATTCTCCTAAAACCGGAACCATTGGGTTCGTATCGAAAAGAGCTTTCTAAAGAATATTAGAAATTAGAAATCTAATGGTTGGATTTGGAATTATGTCCAAATCAAATTCAAAAAAGGTCGCTGTAAGTGCAGTTCGATGGCCATTGATGGAAATCGACTGTACGGGCCTTGATAAAATTATTAAAAATAGTAATAATTTGTGTAAAATCATAAGAAATGATTTAGAAAGAATTGGGATGAAAAACTCCATATTTGAAAAGATAAAAATAGATTTTTATCGAAATGAACTAGTTTTGAACTAGAATTATAATTCTATTTATTTTTAAATAAATAAATTGAATTTAAAAAGGGTTTTGAAAATAACCAGAATATCCAATGATTGCATTGGAGTGGATTTGAATCGAAATTGTCTTCGGAATATTTCGATGTTGGAATTCGTGATTATACAGGTGTTGTTATGGAAATTTGAAAGATATATATATATTTATATCGTTATTTCCAATACGACATTTGTTAGTCGTAGAATTTGATATTGAATATAAGCCGATATATTTTCTATTCAGAGCCTTGTATTTAATATCGAATGTGATTTGGGTTTGTCGTGAATGGTGTCTTCACTAACACTGTTCTTGAACCCAGTGGAGAAAAGATTAAATCTTTTTATTTAGATTTAATGAAGTGTACCAATTAAATAATGTTTAATTGGAATTGAATTGATATTGATTTTTGGGTTTATCGTGGACAGTGTTTTAAATAACACTCGTTCTTTAACCCGATCATTAATGAAATGTGATTTTGGGTTGTCGTGAACGGTATCTTCAATAATACAGTTCTTAGACCTAAAGGAGTTAAGAAAATCAGAAACTAACTGGAGATTAGTTAAGTTGAATAGTTCCCGAGGTATTGATCTGATGTTGGTTTCGGCCTTCGGGATTAATACTTAGGGAATTGCTCACTTGCTAATTTACAATTAGGGACTGATTGAAATGTGATGTGATTTTGGGTTTATCGTGAACCGTGTTTTAAGTGACACTGATTCTTTAACCCAGTCACAGATTAAAACTAAGTGGAGTTTTAATGAATCTTTAATTAGATTGAAATAATCGAAATGGAGTATCACCAGTTTTGCTCCAGGCGATAGTTAAATCTTTAATTAGATTTGAACGTGAAATGGTAATTGAATTTATCGATAACACTGTGGTGTTAGATATGAAGTATTACCAGTTTTACTTCATGGGATAAATAGGTTGGGATTGGGAAATTAAAACCAATGATTACTTCGGTAAGGTTCGTTAATCTCGACTAGTTGAATCGAAATTCAAAAGAAGAATAAATTCAAGAAATTTATCTTGGATAAAATTAATGGGAACATTTCCCTATGAATGTGAAATCAGAAATTAACTGTCGGTTAGCTAAGCAGAACGGTTTTCTGGATATTGATCTGATGTTGGTTTCGGCCTTCGGGGTTAATATTTGGGAAATTATTCTCTTGATTAATTTACGGTTAGTGACTGATGAATTGGAATGAGGCATATGTTGTGTTTGTGTAACACTTATTTAAAATATACGCGAGTTATTCAGAAAGATCGGGTTTATCCCATTCTGAATAACTGATACGACGATAAGTCGAAGATGAAGACGATGGTCGAAGACCGGAGGTCTTCACGTCGTTTGGGTAATTACTGATGATCTTGATTGGGCTGTACACCCAAGAAGATGGAAACAGTTAGTGATCGTCCAGACGTACTTGGAGATCGATGGATATGCGGGGTACTAGGTGCCTCCGGTTTCGTTCAGACCCAGAACGGACTTGTAAATGGACTGTGTGTCTGACATTGGATTTTAGTCCGTGTGATTGATCTCTATTAAATATATATCTGTTTGGCGGCGGAGAATTTATTCTCTTGCTTAACGCCCTTCTCTGAGACGTACGAGCTCAGGGGTTATATATTGATGGATATCAAACGCATGGAGTGAATTGCCTGTGTGGCATGCCTAAGTGGCAATTGATCGAGGCTTCTGTTGAAAAGCAAAGTCTTGTGGTGATGATCAAAGCAAGGCCTTTGTGGCGTAGCTTTGTGTAACGTTTGCTTCGCGAGTTTCGCACCCGGTATGAACCAAAAACGGGAGAGGACGTCAGGGAGGGCATGCGTTTCTTTCTAGCTAGAAGTGGCGTCAGTGGTTTTACACGCCCTGACGAGTTTGACTTATGTGGTTGTTGCTGTTGCGAGGCGCCTCGGTTATATCGGTTTCGGCCGAATGCATTCTGGTCGGCTGACGGACCAGACTTACACCCCAAAGGGTGGGGAGACGTAGTGTTCAGGCATAATAATCCACATCGGTGGACCGGCCCAGAGGATCCAAGGGGCAGTTGCGGCTGTTCCTGTGGCTCGGGCTAGAGAGTCACGAATCGGTTGAGGACTATCTTTTGCCTCGGTTCATAGATGGAAATCCAATTTCCAAATACGTGACTTTGCGGTTTTAGTTGTAATCCTATATATGGCGACATAGTGGGATGGGGCGCTCATGCCGCCTATGATTGATACTTATGATTTGAAGTTGTTTTATACACTATGCACTTATAATAGTATCAAGCGATTTGTTTTAAACGTATCAAGCATTCTTTGGCTGTTATAAGGGAAAACCCTATCCTCGGCTGCGTTGCATTGTGTGATGGGACCTGGGTCTTATAACAGCTTCATTTTTCTTTATTTAGCATTGCGCTGTTGTTTTATGCACTGGTATTCTTGGGAGGAAACCCGTTCCGTGTTATACGGCGTGGTCCCTTGATTTACCTAATGATTTAAAATAAAGATTAATAACTGTTTTAGTTCTCACACCAGTCACATGACTGACCTGGAGTTTATTGTTTTAACCTAAACTCTGGGTGCCCCTATTTTGACACGGGCAGCTAGTAGTTTCGGTTTTGCAGATTTATATTCACAGGATCCTGGTTTACAGCTGGAACGATATCCGGAAAGCTTTGTATCCGTATATCTACTTCTAGTTGTGTATTATATTATTTTCCGCTGCGATGTATTTAAATGTAATTTAAATCTCTGATATTTCTGTGTAATATTCGTTTATACTCTGTATATTCTTGTAAACTGATGCATTGTTGTAATATACAGTGAAATGTTCTTTTGTTTGCGTTCTGTTTTGTCGTGTTCTCAAAACGATAGGGCGTTTCGAACGGTCTGGGTCGGTTTAGCGACTGGTTCGGACCGAGCGAAATTCCTTGTCGTCACAGTTGGTATCAGAGCTTTGGTTTACAAAGCTAGAGAACAAGGCACATTAGAACCATACGAAAGAATTCATCAGATATTGGATTAGCAATATCCAATTAGAATGACTCGTTAGAGATAGGGTCAGAAGTATCCTAGAACGAGTGTGAAGAGTATATTTTTGAAAATGAAAACAATTTTTGTTTTGAAAATTTAAATCAACTATTCGTATTTGAATAATTTATTTATATTGATTTTGGACAATTCAGTATATAAAGAATTTGCATATACGCCTTGCAAACGTATATTCAAAGTTTTAATATATTGGGTAGATATAGAAACACATTCTAGTTGCCCGGGGATGATTCTGATAATGCTGCAGCGTTACCAGTATTTATTTTCGAGTGACGAAGGTGTGATATCTATATATTTCCTATTGGCTGGTGTGAGAACCAAAATTAGATAGGGCCTATTGTTGTGATTTGGCATCAAAAATCTGATTTTTGACTATGTATCAAAGTTATCAATTTGAAACTCTAATTCACTAATTGATTGATGTTTGTGTTGTTTGTTTATTTGTTTGATAATTTTGAGCCATTTAGCCTAATTGAACCAAATATTGACTGTATTGAAAATTGGCCGCATTTACTTGCATATACATATACTTATATTGAACAGGTCATAGCAAGGAGGCTAGAGCCAGAGAATAAAATTTGTTTGCCCGACAAATAGGTACATGTTTACTACATAATTTCCTGTTTTGTTTGGGTGATGATGATTTTGTGAGCCTATTGGCTAGCCGCTTGGCTTTTTCTTTTTCTTTTTGAGATCTGAAGGACCGGGGAAGCTATTTGAAATTCCCCGATGCTCCCGGTGCAGGGGAGGTTATGGCGAAATTTTTCAAAAATTTAGGGTGTTAGCCAAATTTTTGAAATTTTTGAAAATTCTCAGAAACTGAAAAGTTGGAGAATGGAAGCCAGATCGAGCGCAGAGTTGGTTAATCAAACCACTTTCGACTTTGTTCCTTTTCGGGGACGAAAAGTTTTAAGTGGGGGAGATTGTAATAACCCGAAATTCTGGGCCAGTTTAAAATTTTTATTTTGGCAATTTTAGCGAATTTTGATTATTTAAAATGAATTATTTTAAATAATATCATCGGGAAATTTATTTTAAATAGAATTCGACGTATATATTATACGCGTCGTCGTTAGAATATAAATATTTATCTATAATTATAAATAGAATTGAAAATGGCGTGGTAGTTTGATAATTCGATTTCAAACTTCAATTGAATGTACCGGGTGCAAAACAATCCGGATTTTAGTGAAACCAAAAACATTAGGATCTAATTGATAATATCTTTCCAACGAATCCGGAAAATCAAGATTTTATAGCAGGAGTCAAAAGATATGTCCAGTTGAAAATTCTGAATAGTCGCTATGGAATTCAGGCCCTAAAAAATGGACATTTTGCAAATGACCTCGGATTTCGACGAAACCAGTTTTGTTGGGTCCGCAATGTCGAATTATTGCTGGATTCCAAATTTCATAATTTTTCGAATCAATATGTGAGCGTGGCAAAGGAAAACGTGTTTTGACCATTTTAGTTGATTTTAATCGACTGGAAATTGGTCATTTTTCCAACGGTCTCAGAATTCGACGAAACTAGTTTTGTTAGGACCGTATCGTCAATACGAAGCTAGAAAATATTTTTCTGGAATTTTTCTAGTTAGTATGTGACCCCGGTAATTTGAAATGTGCGTTTAAAATTCAATATAGTGATTTAAATGAAAATTCAAAAGGAAACTGATTGCAACGATCAAATCAGCTTGCGATACATATCCCATTGTGTTCGGAATGGGGGTAAAACGCTATGGGCGACAGGCGGTGGGCCTCGTTTAGAGGTCGTACGTAAAAGTCAACATTTTGAAATTAAAATAAAAAAAAAATTCTCTCTCCTCCCCATACCTTCTCCCAGGCCCCCCCCCCCCCCCCCGTTCACTTTTTCAGAATAAAAAAAAACAAAAAAATAAAATAAATAAACGACGGGATCTCGTCGTCCGCTGCGCGCCACCCCATCTCTGGCACCTCCTCCTCCCGTCGCCTCTCCCCTCCTCCACACGAGAACCGCGACCCTTAAACTTTGAACCCCCCCCCCCCGTAATCGAACCAGCGACGCCGTGGGAGCTTCAGCGCCACCGCCCCCATCGATTTTCCCCCTCCGCAAGCCTGCCTCCATCGCGACCCCAAGCTCCGACGAAGCCGCATAGCTTCCCCCCTCTCTTCCCTTTTACTGTAAGTATTTTATTGTATTTTTGTTTTATTTTAATTCGTTAAAACTAATTTCGATTTTAGGGATTTAAAAACTGTTTTTTTTAGGCAATCAAAAACTGATTTTTATAGAGAATAAAAACTGATTTTTTTTTTTTTAAAAAAGAATATTAAAACTGATTTTAATTAAAAGGTTAAAACAGATTTTTTTTCTAAAGATTTAAAACTGATTCTTTTTTTAAAAGGTTTTAAAAGATTTGAATTTTAAAAAGGTTTTAAAAGATTTGGATTTTTAAAAGGTAAAAGATTTAAACTTTAAAGAGTAAAAGAAAAGATTAGGTCTTTGAAATGGAAAAGGCGGAATCTATATTAATAAAAATTCGATTTTTATATAGAAGGGAGCATTGTGAAAATATATGAAGTAGAAATAAAAATGTGATTTTTATATATTGAACATCGAAATAAAAATGTGATTTTTATATATTGAACATCGAAATAAAAATGTGATTTTTATATATTAAACATCGAAATAAAAATGTGATTTTTATATATTGAACTTCGGAATAAAAATGTGATTTTTATATATTGAACTTCAAAATAAAAATGTGATTTTTATATATTGAACATCGAAATAAAAATGTGATTTTTATATATTGAACATCGAAATAAAATTGTGATTTTTATATATTGAACTTCGAAATAAAAATGTGATTTTTATATATTGAAAAGCGAAGTAAAAATTCGATTCTTGCATATGTAGCGAAAGCGGACAACGAAAGCGACAAAAAGGCGAGTTGGCAAAGATTTCCTGCATTAGAAGTGCCGTGGAGCTAGGATAGCTATATGTGAGAACTTCTCACCTTTCAATTTAATTTTTCTAGTTATATATATATGCTAGGATGCAGACGGTGTTTAGTAGCACCCGACACAATCGTCCACAGACCATGGACTTGTTTGTTTGGTTGCATAGCTTAGTTGTATGATTTGATTTGAATATGGTTGTTTGGTGATTTTGATTGATGTGTGAATGGCGTGGGCCTTCACTAGTCCGGGGATAAGGCTAGGCCTCGTCCCGTTTCTAGTATCGTGCCGTTATGCCGCCGAAATTTTCTAAAATAAGTTAGAAAAATAAAAATATCATTTTATTTAAAGAATGAACTGAATAGAAATTCATATGTTGGAATAAAATGTTTTGTCGTTAAAAATATAATTTTTAGCGTGAATGTGAAT
Organism: Allium sativum; assembly: GCA_030737875.1. Lineage (NCBI taxonomy): Eukaryota > Viridiplantae > Streptophyta > Magnoliopsida > Asparagales > Amaryllidaceae > Allium > Allium sativum. The sequence continues at coordinate 222,305,838 of CM060920.1, forward strand.
AAATAAATATTCATTTACAAACCAGACGGTTTGTTTATGTACACCTATTTGAAGGACATTGATTGGGTCGATAAATTTTACACATCGCCCAACATCACAAATAAAATCTGTGTTTGATTGTTTGAAACCCCACACGGGTGTTAGGATGAAATTTGAAGTTCACTCATCCTGATTGATTAAATATATCGATCGATCGATTGACAGGCTGTTATAAGCGTTAGATATCTATATTTGATGCTTATACAGTGTAGTGCACTTTGGTTGATGGTTGATTATTTTTCAATGCTATTATACATGTGTTGTATGAAAATCCATATAATTAACTTTATATGGTAATTGATTGGGCCTCATTCCAATTTGAAAAATAATGAAAATTATAAAATAAAGGTTCATGTGTTGACAGTACTCATCCATTGAGATTGGTCATGTGTTGAACGAAATATTTTAGTAATAAAATTTACATCTTTATCAATATAAAATAAAGGTTCATGTGTTGACAGTACTCATCCATTGAGATTGGTCGTGTGTTGAACGAAATATTTTAGTAATAAAATTTACATCTTTATCAATATAAAATAAAGGTTCATGTGTTGACAGTACTCATCCATTGAGATTAGTCATGTGTTGAACGAAATATTTTGATAATAACAACTATTTTGAAAATAGAAATTTATGAAGCCGTGTTGATTAGATTAACGCCACTTTGACGTGAACGATATTTATATCGATTTTATTGATTTCGAAATGAAATGAATTGAAAACGATTTCGAAAAGAATTGAATTGAAAATGATTTCGAAAAGAATTGAATTGAAAACGATTTCGAAAAGAATTGAATTGAAAACGATTTCGAAATGAATTGAATTGAAAACGAATTCAAATTGAATTGAAAACGATTACGAAATGAAATGAATTGAAAACGATTTCGAAATGAGATGAATTGAAAACGATTTCGAAATGAAATGAATTGAAAACGATTTCGAAATGAAATGGATTGAAAACGAGTTCAAATTTAATTGAAAACGAATTGAAATGAATTCAAATTTAATTGAAATTTGAATTAAATAGAAATGAATTTTAAAACGAATTTATAAAGAAGAATTCAATTTTGATTTGAATTGAAAAGGAAGTTGAAATTGCTTTTGAACCAAATTTAAAACTATTTATATAATTCGTTTTAAATAGAAATCGACGAAATATATTATATATATTATATATATAATATAATGGCCTGAATAGAACGCGCCGCGCCGCGGCAGTTCGTGAATTTCAACCATTTATTTCAAACGGACATTACGGGAGATCCGACCGTCGGATTCTCCTAAAACCGGAACCGTTGGGTTCGTATCGAAAAGAGCTTTCTAAAGAATATTAGAAATTAGAAATCTAATGGTTGGATTTGGAATTATGTCCAAATCAAATTCAAAAAAGGTCGCTGTAAGTGCAGTTCGATGGCCATTGATGGAAATCGACTGTACGGGCCTTGATAAAATTATTAAAAATAGTAATAATTTGTGTAAAATCATAAGAAATGATTTAGAAAGAATTGGGATGAAAAACTCCATATTTGAAAAGATAAAAATAGATTTTTATCGAAATGAACTAGTTTTGAACTAGAATTATAATTCTATTTATTTTTAAATAAATAAATTGAATTTAAAAAGGGTTTTGAAAATAACCAGAATATCCAATGATTGCATTGGAGTGGATTTGAATCGAAATTGTCTTCGGAATATTTCGATGTTGGAATTCGTGATTATACAGGTGTTGTTATGGAAATTTGAAAGATATATATATTTATATCGTTATTTCCAATACGACATTTGTTACTCGTAGAATTTGATATTGAATATAAGCCGATATATTTTCTATTCAGAGCCTTGTATTTAATATCGAATGTGATTTGGGTTTGTCGTGAATGGTGTCTTCACTAACACTGTTCTTGAACCCAGTGGAGAAAAGATTAAATCTTTTTATTTAGATTTAATGAAGTGTACCAATTAAATAATGTTTAATTGGAATTGAATTGATATTGATTTTTGGGTTTATCGTGGACAGTCTTTTAAATAACACTCGTTCTTTAACCCGATCATTAATGAAATGTGATTTTGGGTTGTCGTGAACGGTATCTTCAATAATACAGTTCTTAGACCTAAAGGAGTTAAGAAAATCAGAAACTAACTGGAGATTAGTTAAGTTGAATAGTTCCCGAGGTATTGATCTGATGTTGGTTTCGGCCTTCGGGATTAATACTTAGGGAATTGCTCACTTGCTAATTTACAATTAGGGACTGATTGAAATGTGATGTGATTTTGGGTTTATCGTGAACCGTGTTTTAAGTGACACTGATTCTTTAACCCAGTCACAGATTAAAACTAAGTGGAGTTTTAATGAATCTTTAATTAGATTGAAATAATCGAAATGGAGTATCACCAGTTTTGCTCCAGGCGATAGTTAAATCTTTAATTAGATTTGAACGTGAAATGGTAATTGAATTTACCGATAACACTGTGGTGTTAGATATGAAGTATTACCAGTTTTACTTCATGGGATAAATAGGTTGGGATTGGGAAATTAAAACCAATGATTACTTCGGTAAGGTTCGTTAATCTCGACTAGTTGAATCGAAATTCAAAAGAAGAATAAATTCAAGAAATTTATCTTGGATAAAATTAATGGGAACATTTCCCTATGAATGTGAAATCAGAAATTAACTGTCGGTTAGCTAAGCAGAACGGTTTTCTGGATATTGATCTGATGTTGGTTTCGGCCTTCGGGGTTAATATTTGGGAAATTATTCTCTTGATTAATTTACGGTTAGTGACTGATGAATTGGAATGAGGCGTATGTTGTGTTTGTGTAACACTTATTTAAAATATACGCGAGTTATTCAGAAAGACCGGGTTTATCCCATTCTGAATAACTGATACGACGATAAGTCGAAGATGAAGACGATGGTCGAAGACCGGAGGTCTTCACGTCGTTTGGGTAATTACTGATGATCTTGATTGGGCTGTACACCCAAGAAGATGGAAACAGTTAGTGATCGTCCAGACGTACTTGGAGATCGATGGATATGCGGGGTACTAGGTGCCTCCGGTTTCGTTCAGACCCAGAACGGACTTGTAAATGGACTGTGTGTCTGACATTGGATTTTAGTCTGTGTGATTGATCTCTATTAAATATATATCTGTTTGGCGGCGGAGAATTTATTCTCTTGCTTAACGCCCTTCTCTGAGACGTACGAGCTCAGGGGTTATATATTGATGGATATCAAACGCATGGAGTGAATTGCCTGTGTGGCATGCCTAAGTGGCAATTGATCGAGGCTTCTGTTGAAAAGCAAAGTCTTGTGGTGATGATCAAAGCAAGGCCTTTGTGGCGTAGCTTTGTGTAACGTTTACTTCGCGTGTTTCGCACCCGGTATGAACCAAAAACGGGAGACGGACCTTAGGGAGGGCATGCGTTTCTTTCTAGTTAGAAGTGGCGTCAGTGGTTTTACACGCCCTGACGAGTTTGACTTATGTGGTTGTTGCTGTTGCGAGGCGCCTCGGTTATATCGGTTTCGGCCGATGCATTCTGGTCGGCGGACGGACCAGACTTACACCCCATAGGGTGGGGAGACGTAGTGTTCAGGCATAATAATCCACATCGGTGGACCGGCCCTGACGATCTAAAGGGTTGATGCGTTCTGATCCTGTGGCTCGGGCTAGAGAGTCACGAATCGGTTGAGGACTATCTTTTGCCTCGGTTCATAGACGGAAATCCAATTTCCAAATACGTGACTTTGCGGTTTTATTTGTAAACCCATATATGGCGACATAGTGGGATGGGGCGCTCATGCCGCCTATGATTTATACTTATGATTTGAAGTTGTTTTATACACTATGCACTTATTATAGTATCAAATGATTTGTTTTAAACGTATCAAGCATTCTTTGGCTGTTATAAGGGAAAACCCTATCCCCCGGCTTGCGTTGCATTGTGTGATAGGACCTGGGTCTTATAACAGCTTCATTTTTCTTCATTTAGCATTGCGCTGTTTGTTTTATGCACTGGTATTCTTGGGAGGAAACCCGTTCCGTGTTATACGGCGTGGTCCCTTGATTTACCTAATGATTTAAAATAAAGATTAATAACTGTTTTAGTTCTCACACCAGTCACATGACTGACCTGGAGTTTATTGTTTTAACCTAAACTCTGGGTGCCCCTATTTTGACACGGGCAGCTAGTAGTTTTGGGTTTTGCAGATTTATATTCACATGATCCTGGTTTACAGCTGGAACGATATCCGGAAAGCTTTGTATCCGTATATCTCCTTCTAGTTGTGTATTGTATTATTTTCCGCTGCGATGTATTTAAATGTAATTTAAATCTCTGATATTTCTGTGTAATATTCGTTTATACTCTGTATATTCTTGTAATCTGATGCATTGTTGTAATATACAGTGAAATGTTCTTTTGTTTGCGTTCTGTTTTGTCGTGTTCTCAAAACGATAGGGCGTTTCGAACGGTCTGTGTCGGTTTAGCGACTGGTTCGGACCGAGCGAAATTCCTTGTCGTCACAACTATATACGATTGAATTTTATTCAAAAGAAATTTTCTCGTCGATATTATTTAAAATAATTCGTTTTAAATAATCAAAATTCGCTAAAATTGCTGAAATAAAAATTTTAAACTGGCCCAGATTTCCGGGTTGTTACAATCTCCCCCACTTAAAAATTTTCGTCCCCGAAAAGGAATGAAGTCGAAAGTGGTTTGATTAATCAACTCTACGTTCGATCTGGCTTTCATTCTCCAACTTTTCAGTTTCTGAGAATTTTCAAATTCTTCAAAAATTTGGCTAACACCCTAAATTTTCGAAAAATTTCGCCATAACCTCCCCTGCACAGGGAGCCACGGGAAAATCCCGAAATTGCCATATAGGCCTTCTGATCTCAAAAAGAAAAGGAAAAAGCCAAGCGGCTAGCCAATAGGCTCATAAAATCATCATCACCCAAACAAAACAGTAAATTATATAGTAAACATGTACCTATTTGTCGGGCAAACAAATTTTATTCTCTGCTCTAGCCTCCTTGCTATGACCTGTTCAATGTAAGTACATGTATACGCAAGAAAATGCGACCAAATTTCAATACAATTCACTATTTGATCAAATTGGCTATATGGTTAAATTTTACCAAACAAATAAACAAACAACACAAACATCAATCAATTAGTTGATTAGCTTTTCAAATTCATAATTTTGATATCTAGTCAAAAATCAGATTTTTGATGCCAAATGACAACAATAGGCCCTATCTATTTTGGTTCTCACACCAGTCAATAGGAAATATATAAATATCACACCTTCGACACTCGAACACTAATTCTGATGATGTAGCTACAATCGTCAGAATCATCTCCGGGCGACTAGAGTGTGAATCTATATCTATCCAGTATATTAAAACTTCAAATACACGTTTGCAAGGCATATATGCAAAATCTTTATATACTGGACTGTCCAAATCAATATAAAATAAATAATCAAATACAAATAATTGATTTAAATTTTCAAAACAAAATTTGTTTTCACTTTAAAAATATACTCTTCACACTCGTTCTAGGATACTACTGATCCTATCTCTAACGAGTCATTCCCATTGGATATTACTAATCCAATATCTGATGAATTCTTTCGTATTGTTCTAATGTGTCTTGTTCTCTGAGCTTGGTAAACCAAAGCTCTGATACAAACCGTGAAAACCCGTAACTTCCCCGTAAAGGAAAGCGCGGATAGTTCGAGAACAAGCCACATCAGAACGCGGACGGAAGAACATTTCATTGTTATTACAACAATTCCATCAGAATACAGGAATATACAGTATAAATGAATATTACACATAAATATTAGAGATTTAAATTGCATTTAAGTACATCGCAGCGGAAAATAATACAATACACAACTAGAAGTAATACACGGATACAAAGCTTTCCGGATATCGTTCCAGCTGTAAACCAGGATCCTGTGAATATAAATCTGCAAAACCAAAACTACTAGCTGCCCGTGTCAAAATAAGGGCACCCAGAGTTTAGGTTAAAACAGTAAACTCCAGGCCAGTCATGGGACTGGTGTGAGAACTAAAATAATTATTAATCTTTATTTTTAAAGTTAGGTAAATCAAGGGACCACGCCGTATAACACGGAACGGGTTTCCTCCCACGAATACCAGTGCATAAAACAAACAGCGCAATGCTAAATAAAGAAAAATGAAGCTATTATAAGACCCAGTGCCCATCACATAATGCAACGCAAGTCGGAGGATAGGGTTTTTACCTTATAATAGCCAAGAATGCTTGATACGTTTAAAACAATTCATTTGATACTATTATAAGTGTATAGTGTATAAAACAACTTCAAATCATAAGTATCAATCATAGGCGGCATGAATGCCCATACCACTATGTCGCTATATATAGGTTATACAATCAAAATCGCAAAGTCACGTATTTGGAAATTCGGTTTCCATCTATGAACCGAGGCCAGGGATCGTCCTCTACCGATTCGAGATGCTCTAGCCCGTGTCTCAGGAATAGCCGCAACTGCCCCATGGAGCGATAGGGCCGGTCCACCGATGTGGATTATTATGCCTGAACACTATGTTTCCCCGCCCTTTGGGGCGTAAATGAGCCAACGAATGACACCATCGGACCCGGATCGTCCGATCAAACCGAGGCACCTCGCAACAGCAACAACCACACAGGTGAAAAGTATATAAATGTCAGGGTTGGTAGGTCACTGACACCACCCTAGCTAGAAAGAAACGCATGCCCTCCCTGAGGTCCTCTCCCGTTTTTGGTTCACAACCGGGGTGTGAGGCTCGCGAATTCACGTTACACAAAGCTGTGCCACACAGGCTGTGCTGTGATCATCACCACAAGACTTTGCTTTTCAACAGAAGCCTCGATCAATTGCCACTTAGGCATGCCACACATGCAATTCACTCCATGCGTTTGATATCCATCAATATATAACCCCTGAGCTCGTACGTCTCAGAGAAGGGCATTAAGCAAGAGAATAAATTCTCCACCGCCAAACAGATATATATTTAATATAAATCAATCACATGGACTAAAATCCAATGTCAGACACACAGTCCATTTACAAGTCCATTCTGGGTCTGAACGAAACCGGAGGCACCTAGTACCCCGCATATCCATCGATCTCCAAGTACGTCTGGACGATCACTAACTGTTTCCATCTTCTTGGGTGTACAGCCCAATCAAGATCATCAGTAATTATCCAAACGACGTGAAGACCTCCGGTCTTCAACCACCGTCTTCATCTTCGACACCACGTCGAAACAGTTATTCAGAATGGGATAAACCCGGTCTTTCTGAATAACCCGCATATATAATAAACAAGTGTTACACAAACACAACATACGCCTCATTCCAATTCAGAATATTCTTTTATTCAAATATTCTTATACTTTGGGAAAGGTTCCCATTAATTTTATCAAAGATAAATTCTTTAAATTTATTCTTTAATCTTCTTTGAATATCAATTCAAATTAGTCGGGATTAACGAACCACACCGAAATAATTATTTATTTTATTTCCCAATCCCAACCTATTCATCCCATGAAGTAAAACTGGTCATACTTCATATCTAATACCACAGGGTTATCGGTAAATTCAATTACCATTTCACGTTCGAATCTAATTAAAGATTTAACTATCGCCTAGAGCAAAACTGGTGATACTCCATTCTAACACCTTTTCAATCTAATTAAAGATTCATTAAAACTCCACTTAGTTTTAATCGTTAACTGGGTTAAAGAATTAGTGTCATTTGAAACACGGTTCACGATAAACCCAAAATCACATTCCATTAATTATCGGGTTAAAGAACGAGTGTTATTTAAAACACTGTTCACGATAAACCCAAAAATCAATACCAATTCAATTCCAATTAAATATTATTTAGTTGGTACACTTCATTAAATCTAAATAAAAAGATTTAATCTTTTCTCAACTGGGTTCAAGAACAGTGTTAATGAAGACACCATTCACGACAAACCCAAATCACATTTGATATTAGTTACAAGGCTCTGAATAGAAAGTATACCGGCTTATATTCAATATCAAATTCCACGACAAACAAATATCTTATTGGAAATAACGATATAATTATATCTTTCAATTTCCCATCACAATACCCGTATCATCATGAAATCCAACATCGAAATATTCCAAGGATAATTTCGATTCAAATCCATTCCAATATAATTATTGGAAATTCTGGTTATTTTCAAAACCATTTCAAATCCAATTTATTTATTTAAAATTAAATAGAATTATAATTCTAGTTCAAAACTAGTTCATTTCGATAAAAATCTATTTTTATCTTTTCAAATATGGAGTTTTTCATCCCAATTCTTTCTAAATCATTTATTATGATTTTACACAACTTATTACTATTTTTAATAATTTTATCAAGGCCCGTACAGTCGATTTCCATCAATGGCCATCGAACTGCACTTATAGCGACCTTTTTCAAATTTGATTTGGACATAATTCCAAATCCAACCGTTAGATTTCCAATTTCCAATATTCGTTAGAAAGCTCTTTTCGATACGAACCCAACGGTTCTGGTTTTAGGAGAATCCGACGGTCGGATCTCTCGTAATATCCGTTCGAAGTCAATGGTCGAAATTCGCGAACTGTCGCGGCGCGACGCGTTCTATTCAGGCCATTATATTATATATATAATATATATAATATATACTTCGTCGATTTCCTTTTAAAACATATTATATAAATTGTTTTAATTCGTTTTCGAAACGATTTCAACTTCATTCTCAAATTCAAATCAAAATTGAATTTTTTTCAATATAAATTCGTTTTAAATTCATTTCAAATTGATTTCAATTCGAATTCATTTCTATTCAATTTCAATTCGAATTCATTTCTATTCAGTTTCAGTTCGAATTTCAATTCTTTTCAAAATATCAGATTTTGAAATCACTTTCGATATTCATTATAAAATGAATGAAATCGATATGAATATCGTTCACGTCAAAATGGCGTCAATCTAATCAACACGGCTTCATATGTTTCTATTTTCAAATATTCTATTTCAAATATTTCTATTCAAATATTTCTATTCCAATATTTCTTTTTCAAATATTTCTATTTCAAATATTTCTATTCAAATATTTCTATTCAAATATTTCTATTCCAATATTTCTTTTTCAAATATTTCTATTTCAAAAATGGAATGAGGCCCAATCAATTACCCTATAATGTTAATTATATGGATTTTTCTACAACACATGCATACATCAACAATGACAAATAATCAACCATCATCCAAAGTGCATTCTACACTGTATAAGCATCAAATATAAATATTCAACACTTATAACAGTCTGTCCATCAATTGATCGACATACAACTAATTACTGAGATTAGTGTATGTCATATATCACCCCAATACCCGTGTGGGGTTTCAAACAATCAAACACAGGTTTTATTTGTGCAGTTGGGCGATGTGTAAAATTTATCGTCCCAATCAATGTCAGTCAAATGTGTGTATATAAACAAATCGCCCGATTTATTTATTTTATTTTATTTTATTTCATATATACGTTAAAAATTCTATTTTTAACTATAAAATATTTTTAACTAAATAAATATTTTATTTCATTTCACATCACATCACACAATCAATTACACATCAAAATCAAACAAACAAGCATACAAGCCGTCCATGGTCTGTGGACGACGGGTGTCGGGTGCTACTAAACACCGTCTGCATCCTAGTATATATTTCAACTATAAATAAATTTAAAAGTGAGAAGTTCTCACTGATTTGCTAATCCAATCCCATGACTCTTCTTACGTAGAAATCTTTTCCGTTCTTGCCTCTTGTCACTTTTCACTGCCCGTATTTTCTACATATAAAAATCACATTTTTACTTTGCTACTCAATATAGAAAAATCGAATTTTTACTTCGCTATTCAATATATAAAAATCGAATTTTACTTCGCTATTCAATATATAAAAATCGAATTTTTACTTCGCTATTCAATATATAAAAATCAAAAATCGAAATTTTACTTCGCTATTCAATATATAAAAATCGAATTTTTACTTCGCTATTCAATATATAAAAATCGAATTTTTACTTCGTTATTCAATATATAAAAATCGAATTTTTACTATGCTATTCAATATATAAAAATCGAATTTTTACTTTGCTATTCAATATATAAAAATCGAATTTTTACTTTGCTATTCAATATATAAAAATCAAATTTTTTACTTCGCTATTCAATATATAAAAATCGAATTTTTACTTCGCTATTCAATATATAAAAATCGAATTTTTACTTTGCTATTCAATATATAAAAATCGAATTTTTACTTCGCTATTCAATATATAAAAATCGAATTTTTACTTCGCTATTCAATATATAAAATTCGAATTTTTACTTAGTTGCCATGTATATAAAAATCCCATTTTTATAATCACCCTATATGGATAAAAATTCTATTTTTACATCGCTACTATATAGACAAAAATTATATTTTTACAACGCTACTATATAGATAAAGATTTCGCCTTTTCAAATATAAAGATTTCGCCTTTTCAAATATCAAAAATCTAATCTTTTCTATTTTAAAAATCTAATCTTTTCTATTTTAAAAATCTAATCTTTTCTATTAAAAATCTAATCTTTTCTATTTTAAAAATCTAATCTTTTCACCTCTAATAATCATATGATAAAAATCAAAACTTTATGGCTTAAAGATCTAAACTTTTCGCTATTAAAAACCTCAATCTTATCACATAGAAAAATCTAATCCTATATGCTAATATATATACATGTAAACTGATTTATACATATGTTTTCAAACTTTTTTTTATTCAGTTACAAAGTTAGTCAATCTAATTACATAACAAATAAATAAATACATAAGGGTAGAACTCACTGTGGAAGGCGTAGGAGGACGGGGAAGGCTCGGCAGGTCGAAGGTGGCGCCACATTGGCCGGAGCAACGAAGAAATGGGGTTTTCGGGGCTTTAATAAATTAAAAATCGGGTTTTTAATAGGGAAGGAGGGTCCATGGGGTCTGGATTGGGCTGAGGTGGTGCGGGAAGGGTTGGTGAGGTGGCGGGGGCGGCGCCGGTCGGGGTTTGGCTGGTGGTGGCTGGATTAGGTTCGATTTGGGGCTAGGTTTCGCTGTGGAGCTAGAGGGGGTGCGATTGGGTCGTGGTGGCCAGGGGAGGCGCGTTGGAAGCGGCGTAGGTGGGGGAGTGGGGTCGCGGTGGCGGCGGTTGGTCGGAGTGGGGCTGGCGGCGGGATGAATGGGAGCGACGGAATTTAATTGGAGGGCTCGGTTTTTTCTCCTAAATGATATAAAGGGGCTGGGGGTAAAATGTGAATATATATTTATTTTATTATTTTATTTTATTTTCCACCAAAAAGCAACTTTTATTTTCGACCTCAAAACGAGACCCACCTCCTGTCGACCATAGCTAATTACCCACATTCCGAACACAATGGGATATGTATCGTAAGCTGATTCGATCGTTTCGATCAGTTTTCGTCAAAATCAACATATAACTCTATATATTGAATTTGAACGCGTATTTCAATTTACTGGGGTCACATACTAACTCGAAAAAATCCGGAAAAATATTTTCTAGCTTCGTATTGACGATGCGGTCCTAACAAAACTAGTTTCGTCAAATTCTGAGACCGTTGGAAAAATAGCCATTTTCCAGTCGATTAAAATCAACTGAAACTGGTCAAACGCGTTTTCTTTTGCCACGCTCACATATTGATTCGAAAAATTATGAAATTTGAAACCTAGCAATAACTTTACATCACGGATCCAACAAAAGTGGTTTCGTCAAAATCCGAGGTCGTTTGCAAAATGTCTATTTTTAAGGGCCTGAATTCCATAGCGACTATTCAGAATTTTCAAATGGACGTATCTTTTGATCCCCGCTATGAAATTTTGATTTTTCGGATTCGTTGGAAAGATATTCACAATTAGATTCTATTATTTTTGGTTTCACTAAAATCCAGTTTATTTTGCACCCGGTACATTCATTTGAAGTTTGAAATCGAATTATCGAACTACCGCGCCATTTTCAATTCCTTTTATAAATTAAAATAAATATTTATATCCTAACGACGATCTATATAACTATATACGATTGAATTTTATTCAATAGAAATTTTCTCGTCGATATTATTTAAAATAATTCATTTTAAATAATCAAAATTCGCTAAAATTGCCGAAATAAAATTTTTAAACTGGCCCAGATTTTCGGGTTGTTACAAGTTGAAGCACGGTTAGTCAGTAAGAGTAATGAACCCCTTTCCAGTCCGTTCTCCTTCAACTTCCCATGAAAGTCAATTCCCTAACCACCATTCATCATCTCGGCCAAACCACAGTCACCTCATCGTCTCCTGCTTCAACTCGTCGGCTCCCTTTTCCTCGCGTTCTACACTCAGCGTCGCACCTTACAGTAACCCCTTTCCTTTTCAACGAAGGTCAAAACAGAAAACGTCACCACTCTCCTCATCTCGTTCTCTTTCTCTCCATCCTCGTATAGACATCCTTCAACTCGAGCTCCCTCTTCGCATTTTGTTCTCCAGCAGGTCGCGACTTCCTCAGAAAATCCATCGACACCACAAACGGATCTCCTCGCTACCCCAAATACAAATGCATCCTCCAATGATGCCTCAAATCCTCCGTTTTGTGAATCCTAGGCATGACTGGGAAAAGGTCGATCCCAGAAAAACCCCATCGAGCTCTACAATCTTGAATTTATAAGGTTTTATTTTGATTTTAAACAGAATTTTGAAGTTGCGATTTGTTTGAGGGAGAACGATGATGGCAGCGCGATTTAATTTCTAGAGAAATGAGAATTAGGTCTCTAAGGAATTTGAGTTAAATGTTTATTTATAGGGTGAAAGTGGCATATTCTCGGTATATTCCTTTTTGTTAATTCGTTATTGCCTTCTAAAAATTCGTGTGATCACACACGATACTCAAAAATCACGAAAATTGACATGCAGGTAGAGTTTGACATTACGGTCCCAACGAAACTGGTTTCGTCGAATTCTGACTTCGTTTGCTCACACAGCATATCTTTAACTGTCAAAATAATGATTGTTTCTCACTCTAAAAATCCGTACGGCCACACAGTGACTCTAAAAATCACGGAACTTGGAATCTAGCAATAATTTGATGTTACGGATCCAACAAAATTAGTTTCGTCGAATTCCGACTTTGTCTGCAAAAGTGGCTATTTTTAAAGCTCTGGATGACCCATTTAAATATATAAATATATTTAAATATAATTAAATAAAATATTAATAAATAAATATTATCGTATATATTCGTATACGATATCATACAGTTCCAGAATATCATATTAGAGTTTATACTCGATATTCCCGAATTCCAGAATATCTCGATATTCAATTTATATCGAAAATCATTTTATAACGTAAAAAAAGTGTTGCGAATTTCAAAGGAATTCCATAGCGACTTTTCTAAAATTTGATTTGGACGTAAATCAAAATCTACACGACGAAATCCCGATTTTTCTCTTCCGCTAGAAAGATATACTCCACCAGCTCCACACGTTTCTTGTTTCATAGAAATCCGGCTTAAAATGAATCCTGTACATTAAGTTAAAGTTCGAATCGCCAATTTACGAACTGCAGCGCCATTTCAAGACCCATTTTAATTATAATATAATTATACGTTCAAACTGTCATTCAAATAATATATTCGTTATTCTAATTCAATTCTAAACTGAATTAAATATCACAGATGATCCAGTTCACACCATATCGCCATTTCAGCCAATTCTGATTATTTCAGAATTAAATATATTATTTAATTATTATTTTAACTAAATATTCCCAGCTATTTAATTAAACCACCATTTAATTCACTATATCACTATTTATATAATTAAATAAATTAATTATAATACCTCTGCCAATACGGGTCATTACATTCTTCCCTACTTAAAATAATTTCGTCCTCGAAATTGCTAACTTAGAGGATGACCCTATCGACTGGTTTAGAACATATTTTTTCACTTCTTAACTTCAATTTCCAACTAGACCAATTTAATTTCAAATTAATATTAATTAATTCTTATCAACGAAAATTTTCAAAAATCCTGAAAAATTTCTAATGCCTTAACTCTTCGAAAAATTTCGCTAGTACCTCCTTTGTACTGACCACTAGGTCAAACTCCAACTCGCCTCTCTGGGCTATCAGCATCCCAAAAGAAGATCAAACAGCCAAGCGGCTTGCCCATTCGGCTCATAAATCTCTTGCTTATATCGAATATAAACTGGTACCTTGTTGTCGGGCATATCAACTTTATCACTTCCATATGCCATCAACTCAACATATACCAGTGTTATCCTAATCAAATTCCAATCTGCTTATATGCGAACCAAATATCATTCCAACTCTAGTTTCATTCTTGATTCCCAACTATTAACTAATTTCACATTACACTTTAAATTTGAATCTCACAATCCAATTTGTCTTGATATCATTCTAATTCAATCTCAGTTACCACTTTACTGGCTTTACTTTAATTCAATTTTGCTTTCACAAATTTCTGTTAAATTTGTTTTTAATTCAAACAGTCTTTCCCTGGGAGTTTTTTTTAAATAGTTTACTCTTTTCAAAAAATCAAATTTTCCTTTTGAACATGTCACTGAGCCTTTAATTAATATTCCATTAGTTAAATCACTTCTCTATTTCTTTATCAATATTTGTTAACCAAATATTTTCAATAACCATATTGGCCTTTTATGTTATTTGGAAAACATTTCCGAATATCGCCTTCCTTTATTTTCCAAACTTTAGAAAATATATGCTATTTATAATTGGAAAATATTCCAATTACTTATCTCTTTTCCGATCTCGTTTATTTCTATACTTAGGAAATATTCTTTATTATATTTCCAAGCTTACACTTATTTGGGTTAAAATGGATGTTGTGTAAAACATCGTTACGACAACCCAAATACTATATTCAACTAACTCTTATTTAACATTGATCTTCGATCTTGAAATCTTACTATTTATTTGTTAATAATGAAATCAATCAAGTTGGGGTATAACTACCTCTCAGACCTTGACTGAATAATATTTATAACGTCAAAACAGATATGACTACTTACTCGAATAATCAATACCATACAACTACTTATTCACTTTTAAACACATATACGCTTCCTCTTTCTATTCTTACTAGATTTTATTCTTAGTCTTCCTTTTTGATTTTACTATTCTATTTCTAAGTTCGTTTCCTTATCGACTTCTATATATATATATATCGATACGTTGATTTCTAACTATCAAATTATCTTAAAAATATTCTAACTCCTTAAATTCCCGAAAAAATTCGCCATAACTTCCTTTGTACCAGGAGCATCGGGATATTTCAAATAGCCTCCCATGGCCCTTACCAATCCAAAAGAAAAAGAAAAAGCCAAGCGGCTAGCCGATACGGCGCATAAAATCTCATATATGAATTAAATACATACCTTTTCGTCGAGCATTCTATTTATATACCTTCATACCTTATCCATACCTATCTCATGTATATTTATACCTACCCAGTCTATTTTAACTATACCTGATCATTTTAACTCAATTCGTTAATTAATTTGTTAGTTAACTCTTTAGTCTATTTCACTTTTATATTTGAACATGACATGTTAAAATATATTTTTACTTGCTTACTAACTAATTTGAATCCAAATTTCAAATTTAAGTTCTATATTCGATTTCGAATATCCATTTACAAATCCAATTCACCTTTCAAAGTTCCACTTCAAATTCAAAACTCGATTAACTAATTCCTCTTTGACTTAGTTATTTCTATTCAATTTCTATTCAAATTTTATATCACTTCTATTATTCAAATCTATATATCAAATTCTATTCAAATTCTATATATTCACATTCTATAGTTTAAATTCCATTTGAATTCTATATTCAAATTCTATTTGAATTTTTATATTCAAACTCTATTTCAATTCCATTGAATTTCATATATTCAAACTCCCTTTGAATTTCTGTATTCAATTTCTATTTCAATTCTCTTTATTCAAATTCTATATTCAAATCTATTTGAATTCTCTTTATTCAAATTTTATATTCAAATCTATTTGAATTCTCTTTATTCAAATTCTATATTCAAATCTATTTGAATTCTCTTTATTCAAATTCTATATTCAAATCTATATTATAAATCCCATTTTGAAATTCAACACAACTTGTCTTTCCCAAAACAAATTCAAAACAGTATCTCTGGTAGTAATTCTTCACTTACAACTCGAAAATGAATACTGATGATGCAGCTGTCATCATCAGAATCTATTTTCCAGCGATCGAAGTGAGTTCAATACTATAAAACCATATCTAACCATTTCCACTTTGAAATTCATTTCAAAATATAATTCACACTGCTTGTAAAACAATTTAAAATCTCCCAGAATCTTAAATTTTCCTGATTTTTAATCCAAAACCATTTACAAACGCTTATCCAATTTTCCAGAGTTTTAACTTAATTTCTGGCTTAAATTTCAGATTTAACTCATCTGATTTCACGTATTTCACTTATATGAATTCTGATTGGTTATTCACATAACCATTTTACTTATAATCTTACTCGATTATAATAACAACCAGTGTATCCATTATATTATAATTTTGATATATACATCTTCTCTATATCAAGATATACCTTGGGTAAACTTATTTTAATTTACCCTCTTTTCAAAACATACCGTGCCGACCCATCGTATTCGAGTGTTTAGTAACTCCTACCGATACAGTGGATCAAACTGATCGACCAGAACTCATAAACTACTCAACCAATAAATCTCCACAATAAAAAATTATTTTTATATCAAATAACAAATACGTGGACTTGTATATATACACTCAACTCAATCTAGGGTATTACTAACCCTATCTCTACCGAGTCACGCCACAGAGCCAAAGTAATTCACTTAATCTTAAGCTCTAAAACCAACTGTAATGACCAAAATTCCGGTCCAATTTGAGCTAACCAAAAACACAAGTCCAACCCCAAATTAAACTGAAAATCAGGAAATTAATAGAAAGAAATCAGAGGGTGAGGATAGATAAGATAGAAGCTTAGAAAAGAACACAATATCAGAGTAACACGAATCTCACAGTGGAACGAATAAATATATTTCATAACATAACTTTGAAATAAAAATCTGTATTTGAATATACATATCATTATCAAAGTACAGCACTTACAACACAGCGGAAATAACTATAACTATATGATCCTGAAGCCTCCTGCTCCAAGCTCTTCCAGTATATCTGTAAATCCCGACTACTTAAATGCCCATACAAATTTAGGCACCCAAGAGTTTAGGGAAACAAACAAATAAACTCCGGGTCAGTCATGGGACTGGTGTGAGTAAAACAGTTTAAAACAGTTCAAGTAGGTAATTGATATCTCATAAGACCACGCCGTATAACGGAACGGGTTTTTCCCTTATGAGAATCCAAATATCTTTATATCAAAAACCTTTTGATATTATAATAATGTCTATCAACACAATATAATAATCATCTAGCAGAAACGCTTTCATCTCACGTTCTACATATATAGTATACAATCAAAACCGCAAGCACGTATTGGGTAATGGATTTCCAATTATGACAAGGTATGGAACCACCTTCCGCTAGTGTACCTCTAGAGAGGAATACACTTGGTTCAACAAGAACATCTTGCAACCCGGCCACACATAACCGATCACTCATTTCGCTTGAGTGTATCGAATGTATATCACCAACGGTTGGGATCAACAACCGTTTCCCGAATGGGACAGCATCAACAATAGATTTTTAGAAGTAAATGAAATTCTAGATCAGGTCGCGACTTCCTCAGAAAATCCATCGACACCACAAACGGATCTCCTCGCTACCCCAATTACAAATGCATCCTCCAAATCCTCCAAAGAGGCCTCAAATCCTCGGTTTCGTGAACCCTAGGCATGACTGGGAAAAAGTCGATCCCAGAAAAACCCCATCGAGCTCTACAATCTTGATACCAGAACAAACCTTTTCAAATGGTGATCGCAAATATATATATATATATTATAATTTATAAGGTTTTATTTTGATTTTAAACCGAATTTTGAAGTTGCGGTTTGTTTGAGCGAGAACGATGATGGCGGCGCGGTTTTATTTCTGGAGAACTTAGAATTAGGACTCTAAGGAATTTGAGTTAAATGTTTATTTATAGGGTGAAAGTGGCATATTCTCGGTATATTCCTTTTTGTTAATTCGTTATTGCCTTCTAAAAATTCGTGTGATCACACACGATACTCAAAAATCACGAAAATTGACATGCAGCTAGAGTTCGACATTATGGTCCCAACGAAACTAGTTTCATCGAATTCCGACTTCGTTTGCTCACACAACATATTTTTAACTGTCAAAATACTGACTGTTTCTCACTCTAAAAATCCGTACGGCCACACAGTGACTCTAAAAATCACGGAACATGGAATCTAGCAATAATTAGATGTTGCGGATCCAACAAAATTAGTTTCATCGAATTCCGACTTCATTTGCAAAAGTGGCTATTTTTAAAGCTCTGGATGACCCATTTAAATATATAAATATATTTAAATATAATTAAATAAAATATTAATAAATAAATATTATCGTATATATTCGTATACGATATCATTCAGCTCCAGAATATCATATTAGAGTTTATACTCGATATTCTCGAATTCCAGAATATCTCGTTATTCAATTTATATCGAAAATCCTTTTATAACGTAAATAAAGCATTGCGAATTTCAAAGGAATTCCATAGCGACTTTTCTAAAATTTGATTTGGATGTAAATCAAAATCTACACGACGAAATCCCGATTTTTCTCTTCCGCTAGAAAGATATACTCCACCAGCTCCACATGTTTCTTGTTTTACAGAAATCCGGCTTAAAATGAATCCTGTACATTCAGTTAAAGTTCGAATCGCCAATTTACGAACTACAGCGCCATTTCAAGCTCGGTTTTAATTATAATATAATTATACGTTCAAATTGTCGTTCAAATAATATATTCATTATTCTAATTCAACTCTAAACTGAATTAAATATCACAGATGATCCAGTTCACACCATATCGCCATTTCAGCCAATTCTGATTATTTCAGAATTAAATATATTATTTAATTATTATTTTAATTAAATATTCCCAGCTATTTAAATAAACCACCATTTAATTCACTATATCACTATTTATATAATTAAATAAATTAATTATAACACCTCTGCTAATGCAGGTCATTACAGATTTTATACAGTTCGATTTACTTTAAAGAGGGTGGCCATCTTTGTTTTGAGGCCACCAGATTTTGTTTATGGAGCGTAATGGAAGAACAGAAGGGAGGGTGTCGCGATTTATAACAGAAGACTTACTTGGCTATTAAGGAATTATATTAGCCTAGGTACAGTGAAGTACAACGAATTAAATTCGATTTGAATGTGATTTGATTTAAGAAGATTTTTATTCTTTTTAAATAGATACTGATTTGATTTCGAACCTATCCACAATCAGATATTTCAGGGTCCATTAATTTAAATCATGAACCGCTATTTTAGCGTATAGTCCGATATTTAATTGTGTTAACGATATTCTGAGCTCAACAGAATATTTTCTGAAATTTATCTCGGATGTTTATATATAAAATAACCATATTAAATCGATATAATATACTTTAAATTCAAAAACAAATAAATTCTCTGATAATAAAATATTTTTATTATCATCTATATTCAAATACAATTAATACTGATCATCTGAATTGTTTTGATTTAATTCTAACTTCGAATTGAATTATTTTAGATTCTCGTATTACGATGATTATCAAAATAAATCGTATTTCGATTATTTAATCGATAACCTAATAAAATACCATTTATATTATAAATTCAATATTTAAAACCATACTAAATATTTAAAATAAATCGACCAAAAATCCGGGTCGTTACAATAAATGGAATAACGACAAGGCCTTTTAAATTCCATATATATTAACGGTCATCCTCCACAGAAGCTCATTTCGATTATTATCAAATCAAATTCCATTCAATTCCAATTTAACATATTAAATTGGAAAACTTTACTTTGGAAAATTTCCATTAAATCTTAATAAAAAGATTTATAAATTCCAAGTCACAATTCATTATAAATCATTTAAAAACACAATTCACAATAAACCCAATTCACGTCCCATTTTATTCCAATTAAGTGTTAATTAACTGGAAACACTAATAATCTTAATTAAAAGATTTATTCTTTTCACATGGGTTTTAAGAACAGTGTTGTTGAAGACACCATTCACGACAAACCCAAAATCTAATTTGATATTAAATACAAGGCTCTGAATAGAAATTGTATCGGCTTATATTCAACATCAAATTCTAAACCGACAAATATCGTATTGGAAATAACGATATGAATATATCTTCCAAATTTCCATAAAAATATCCATATAATCACGAAATCCAACATCGAAATATTCCGAAGATGATTTTGATTCAAATCCACTCCAATTCATATATTGGAAATTCTGGTTATATTAAAACCCATTCTCAATCCCATTTATTTATTTAAAAATAATTGGATTATAATTCTAGTTAATAACTAGTTCATTTCGATAAAAATATATTTTTATATTTTAAAATATGGAATTTTTCATCCTAATTCTTTCCAAATCATTTATTATGATTTTACACAAATTATCAATATTTTTAATGATTTTATTAAGGCCCTTTTAGTCGATTTCCATAAACGGTCATTGAACTGCACTTACAATGACCTTTTCCAAACTTGATTTGGACATAATTCCAAATCCAACCGTTAGATTTCAAATCTCTTATATTCTTTGGAAAGCTCTTTTTGAAACGAACCCAATGGTTCTGGTTTTAGGAGAATTTGATGGCCGGATCTCCCGTAATACCAATTTGAAGTCAATGGTCGAAATTCGCGAGCTGCCGCGGCACAACGTGTTTTATTCAGGCCATTTAATATATATAGTATATATATTATATATATTTTGTCGATTTCCATTTAAAATATATTTTATAAATCATTTTAAATTCGTTTTGAAAACGATTTCAACTTCTTATTCAATTTTAAATCAAAATTGAATATTCCATATCATTAATGTATAAATGATAATATTTTCAAAACACTAGATTTTGAAATCACTTCCTTTTAAATATTCATTATAAAAATGAATAAAATCGATATAAATATTGTTCGCGTCAAAATGACGCATCTCTAATCAACACAACTTCATAAATTTCAATATTTCCGTGTCCATCCCAAATCGGACATCAAAATCATATTTTGATCCATTACTGAGTATTATTTTGAAATATTAGTTATTTTAAAATATTCATTATTCGCCATTTTAAAATATTTGTTATTTTAAAATATTCATTCCTTCCGAATTGGAATCAGACATAGTCAATTACCATATAGTTTCACTTATATGGATTTCATACACACATGTATACCACAATAATCAAACACAGTCAACCATCATCCAGAGTACATTACACAATTGCATAAGCATTAAATTTAAATAATTAGCGCTTAAAACAGCCTGTTAACCAATCGATTGACATACAACTAAATACTGGGATTAGTGTATGTCCAATATCATCCCAATACCCGTGTGGGGTTTTCAAACAACAAACACTGATTATTATTTGTGCGGTTGGTAAAATATATCGTCCCAATCAATATCAGTCAAATGTGTGTACATAAACAAATCATCCGATTTGTAAATGAATATTTATTTTATTCATATACGCGTTAAAAAGTATATTTTTAACTATAAAATATGTATTTTAACCCATGAATATTTTATACAGTTCATTTATACAATAAAAAGGATATTTTTATTGTTCGAACATTTTTAGAAAATTTCGACAGCATAACGGTGCGATACTAGAACCAGAATAATAGCTTTATCCGTCGCCTAATAATGGCTTGCGCCATACACATACCAATTCTAATCAATTCACTTCATCTATCAAATCAAATTCAAACAAATAAACTGAAACGACCCAAACTTCCCAGTAAAGGAAAGGCTGGATTACTTTGAGAACAACACACATCAGAATACAAACTAAAAAAAAAATTATTGCTGGTTACAACAGTTACATCAGAGTAAAAGAATATAACAAAGTATGAATACTTATTACATAATAGAAATACAATAATATCAGAGTTTCAAATTACATTTAAATAGCAGCGGAAAAATAATACAAATATACAACTGAAAGGAATACACGGATACAGAGCTTTCCGAATACCGCTTCAACTGTAAGCCAGGGTCCTGTAAATATATCTGCAAAAAGCTACTCGACTGCCCGTGTGGAAAATATGGGCACCCGAGTTCTGATGTCGTAACTATATAATAATAAGGCTAATCACATGACCACGCCGCTAACGTGGAACGGGTTTACTCCATTTGGATTACCAGTGCCTAAATTAAAGTAAGACGTTAAACAATGCAATGCTTTTTAGAAAAATGAAACCATTATAAGACCCAAGTCCCATCACACAATGCAACGCAAACCGGAGGATAGGGTTTTACCTTATAATGGTCAAAAGATGCTTGATACGATAAAACGGATTTAATATTAGTGTGTATATCTATGGGTATATATATTTTAAAAACAATTTCAATCATAATGTATTAATCATAGACGGCATAGTACCCCATCCTACTATGTCGCCATACTAGTTCTACAATCAAAACCGCAAGGTCGTATTGGAAATTGGATTTCCATCATGAGTCGAGGCTAGGGGAAAGTTCCTCTCCGATTCGAGACACTCTAGCAAATGCCTCAGGATCCCCCGCAGTGAACCCTTGGATCTTCGGGGCCGGTGCCCGCCTATCGGCAGTGGATTGGTTATGCCTGAACACACGTTTCCCGGTTCCTTTGAACCTATAATACGACCACTATCGGCCCATAAAAATCCGAGGTGCCTCAAAATCCATTATCCACATAAGTAAAATGCCAGGCCGTGTTAAAGCACTGACACTACCACTAGCTAGAAAGAAACGTGTGCACTCTCTGCAGTCCATATCCCATTTTTGACTCATACCGGGGTGTGAGGCTCGCGAAGTCACGATATACACAAAGCTATGCCGTAATAGGCTATGCTTTGAGCATCCCACAAGGCCCTGCTTTTCAATAAAAGCCTTGATCAGTTGCATCTTGGCGTGCCACATTGACAATTCATGTCATGCGATCAATCACTGTTAATATATACCAGGGTGTTAAGTAGAGAATAAATCCTCCACCACCAAACAGACATACATTAACAGAAATCGATTTAATTCACACTGAACGAAATCCAATGTCAGACACGCATCCATTTACTAGCTTTTGCTCTGGGTCTGAGTGAAAACCAAATCCAAATAATCAACAATAGTCCGGACGACCACCATTGAAACCCCTTCAAGGTAGCTACTCCATCAAGGGTCTCTGTAGCAACACATCCATTCGATGTGAAGATCGTCGGTCTTCAATCACCGTCTTCATCTTCGACTCTTCATCGTCGTAGTAATTATTCGGAATGTGTTAAACCCGGTCTTTCCGAATAACTAGCGTATTTTATAATTAAAAATCAAGTACTATAAAAGCACACCCAACGTCGCATTCAAATTCAGAATATTCTTTTAAATAAAATATTCACATTATTTTATCAAAGATAAACTCTTTAAATTATTCTCAAATCTTACTTTTAAAGATTTATTAAGAACCCAATTTGGTTTCAAATATCACAAATCATTATTCAATGATTAATTAAATTTAAGAAATTTATCTTATCTTTAACTGGGTTAAAGAACTAGTGTCATTTTAAAACACCGTTCACGATAAATCCAAAATCCTCTTCCATTAAATTAGGAAATCTTCATAGAAATCAAATAAATATACTCGTTATAAATTTCTGTATCCGACCAATAATATAAATGGAATAACGGCAAAGCCTTTTAAATTCCATATGTAGTATCGATCTTCTTTTACAGAAGCTTATCTCGGTTATTATTAATTTGAATTCCATCCGATTCCAATTTAATATATTAATTGGAAAACTTTACTTTTGGAAAATATCCATTTAAAACTTAATAAAAGATTTACAAATTTCAAATCATATTTTCACTGTTGGTTGGGTTAAAGAACAAATGTCGCTTAGAAACACAGTTCACAACCTTTCATCTTATTCCAATGACCAAGTATAACTGAAACTTTAATAATCTAAATTAAAAGATTATTCTTTTCATATGAGGTAAAGAACAGTGTTATTTAAAACACTATTCACGACAAACCCAAAAATCCAATTTATTCTATTTAAAAACATTGGATTCTTATTCTAGTTAAAAACTAGTTCATTTGAAAAAAAAAAATCTTTTCAAAAAAAAATGGAATTTTTCACCTAAGATCTTTCTAAATCATTTATTATGATTTTACATAATTTTTGCATATTTGTTTATAATTTTATTTTTGCTCGTACGGTCGGTTTCCAATAACGGCCACCGAACTGCACTTACAACGACCTTTTCTAAAATTGATTTGGACATAATTCCAAATCCAACCGTTAGATTTTAAAGTTCTTATATCCGTTGGAAAGATCAATTCGATACGAACCCAACGGTTCCGGTTTTAGGAGGATCCGACTGTCGGATCTCCCGTTACGCCCATTTAAAGTTAATGGTCGAAATCCGCGAACGGTCGCTGCGCGGCGCGTTCTATCCAGGCCATTAAATATATATATATATATATATATATATATATATATATATATATATATTATACCGTCGATTTCCATTTAAAACATACTTTATAAAATATTTATGAATTCGCTTTAAAACGGTTTTAACTTCATTTCTAATTTAAAGTCAAAATTGAATATTCTATTTTCATATCATATTAAAAATATTGATATTAAATTTTTAAAACACTTTTTTTTATATTCATTTATATTTTATACTGGGCCAGACCGCCCACATTAAGCCTGCGACTTATGGATGCTAGATATGCCGGTTGGTTCCGGGCAGACTTATCCCATAAGTTGGGCTTAACCTCGTTTTATGGCCCATTTCATATTTTAACACAACCCTTTTTGTTGCTACTACTTAACAAACAAAATAAAATCTCTTGAATTCAAAACATCAAAGCCACTGTTTGATTTCTTTAACTGAATATTATATTAAAATATTCTTTTAATTTAAAATTGGAATGAGGCCCAAATAATTACCATATAATTTAATTATATGGATTTCCACCACAAGAATACTATACTAATGATAAATATTATAAAAACCATCCACAACATCCAAAGTGCATCATATATTATATAAGCGTCGAATAAATAACGCTTATAACTAATCACAAGAGAGATGTGTGAATATCATCCCAAGACCCGTGTGGGGTTTTCAACCAACACATAACCATAACAAATAATTGATTAAATTATTGTGCACATGGGCGATGTGTGAAAATTATCTTCCCAATCACATAAACAAGTCAGGAAACTTGTAAATGGAAGTGTATTACACAATATATAACACGACGATAAAAATGTCTCTTCTATTTCTATTCTTTTTATCGCATATAAAATGACGATAAAAAATATAATCTTTATTTCTATACTTTTCATTCTAATTTACATTTTCTAACATAATTTCCCTTTATTATAATTTACATTGTATGAAATGTTTATTCCTTTACATTGTATGAAATGTAATCCTCTTTATATTATATAAAAATATAATCTCTTTTTATATTGCATAGAAAATGTACTCTTTCCTATATTAACCAGGAAATGTATTCGTTTTAGCATTACAAATTACTATGTATCTTTTCTATATTGGATAGAAAATATATTCCTTTATCATTACATAGAAACATGTATTTTCTTAATTCATTTCTTAGATTACATTGAAAAATGTAATTTCTTTGCATTGTATGATGTGACATAAAAATGTAACCTTCTAACATTACAAATAAAATGTAATTCTTTTTATTTGCAAAGCAAATGTAAATCCGTTTTTCATTATAAAGAAAATGTAATCTTTTTACTTAACATAAAAATAATTTATTTTTTCATTCTTTGATTAAATTTAAAATCAAAATTTTCATTTCAATATATGATTACATAGAAAAATGTTATTTTTCATTGCCATATATGATTACATAGAAAAATGTAATCTTTCATTGCAATATATGATTACATAGAAAAATGTAATCTTTTTAATTCATTTCTAATTACAGTGAAAAATGTAATCGTTTTATTTTCCTTTCTTACATTAAAAAAAAATGTAACTTTTCCTATCTTTATATTACATTATAAAAATGTAACTTTTCTACTTTTTAACTACATCAAATAATAATGTAATTTTTCTACTTTTTGATTACATTAAATAAAAATGTATTTTTTTTCTATTCTTCCTATATTTACATGAAAAATTTAATATTTTTCTTTCATTCTTTAATTACATTATAAATGTAATATTCTTCTTTCATTCTTTATTTACATTGAAAATGTAATCTTTTATTTCATCTTTAATTACATTAAAGAAAATAATGTATTCTTTTTATTTCATTTCTAATTACATTGAAAAATGTAACTTTTATGTCAACACATTTGATAACCAATGCACCTTCTCCTAAGATTCATTTACATTGAAAATGTAAATCTTAATGTTTTCTCATATACAATAAAATATGGATTTTTATTGTTACTACATTTCCATTTCAAACCAATGTGTATTTTTAATGATTCATAATATATATATATATATAAATTTCAGTGTAACACATTTTTATTTAACTAATGATCATTTTTAAAATTTCATTTACATTAAAAATGCAAATTTCAAAGAAAATATATTTTATATACAATGAACATTTTGATGTTTCATTTACGATAAAATAATAAATTTTAAAGTAAAGAAATTTTTATATCATAATGTTTATCTTTAATGTTGCATTTACATCGAAAATGTAAAATCAAATGTATAAACATTTCTATATGACATGGTTCACTTTAATGTTCATTTACATTAACAAATGTAAATTCAAAGTATAAACATTTTTATATAACAAGGTTCACTCTTAATGTTTATTTACATCAACAAATGTAAATTTATTGTAGGACAATTTTCGTTTTAAATAATGATCATATTTTTATATATATACAATAAAAATCTAATTTTTATTATTCACACAATTCTATATTATTACATGAATATTTCATAACACATAAATATTTTAGAAAGATTCAATCACCAAAATCAACCATTTTAACATCACAAATAACAACACATAGCAACTAATAGTGGAGGGATAATATCACAATCATAATTACTTTATTTTAATTATTTAAAAGGAAACAGAATTCTCACATTGATTTTATTCTAAATTTTCAACGTGCTCTGTTTCAGATCTGGTCTGTTCCATCACGAAGATCTTATCAACACGAGTCCAACGCATTTTGTTTTGCTGAATTCTGACAACGTAGTAAAAAGATATGACATTTTAACATTTGCTTTCATAAATTATTTAACTAATTATAATTAACAATTATAATTACATGATTAAGGGTTGATAATGCTTTCCCCTTCGTCGCTAATTGCTGAACCGTAGGAACCTAACATTGTGCCTTCCAATCCCAAAACGCACAGCACCCAAGGCCTCCAGTTGACGATCAACCACCACCAATCCAACCGCCTACGTGAGCGCGCCCATCGCCTACAACAGCTCGAGATCCGCACCCCCATGCGGTCCCAGAATCCAGTTCGAACTCAGCATGTTTGTGTGAAAAAATTGAGAAATTCAAGCCTTTGAATTCGATCATAACCGTTGATAATAATGAGCTTGTTGTCCTCTTCGATTTCGTGTTTTTTAGATTTGAATTTTGTTATTTGAATTCAACGAAAAAAAGGGAGGAACGAGAGAAGTTTCTGGCCATTGGTGTTGTTGAAAGTGGCGGCTACATATATTAGATTAGGGTTACGTAAATGGTAGGTATATATATATATATATACTAATACTATTTTATCCTTTTATTCCAAAAGACCCATTTAATTATAATTAAATTCCTAATGAATTGTTATACTTTGATTTTACCACACCATAATTATCATATGACCAATTAGTATTTATTTACACATTTTACATTCATAATTCGCAGTCATCATCTTAACCATATAAGTTTATTTTAGAATGCTGCATTCTATATATATATATATATATATATATGTATGTATGTATATATATCGTTTTGATTACTTAAATAATTTACGCTATTTTTAAGACAAATTCACATACCAAAATTCAAGTTAGTTATTACACCGATTTATAGTGTTTGGTTTCAATTGTAATTAAATTTCATTAAGTATATATATATATATATATTTAATTTCACTAAATTTGGTTTGATTTAATTATGTCAATGAGTTACAAGGGAAAAAAATAGCAATCCAAATATGGTTACATGTTTATTGTATATGGACAAAAACAAATGGTTGCATATGTTAATAAATCTTCTACCTTTACCTTATTAATTCACTTTAATGGACTTTAATTGCAATTAATTGTAGCTTATTTCCAATATTAAATTCCATCCTTCATTGTTTACCCATATAAACAAAACCACCCATTTATTTGAAATCAATACAGGTCAGAAATGTCAAAACATGTTAATTTAATTACTTTCACAGTTATACCATTTAAAGCTGATTTGTGAATTTCTTGACTCAATTAGATTCCAAAGATTCAATAATTTCAATACAAACCAATTTATAATTATATTTACAATCAATGCATATATTCATTTTACAAACAATGGATTATATCTTATTACTGTATTCAATACATTAAAGAATTCCATATACATGGAATTTCAAAATTATTTAATCCATTATATATTGTTAATTTAGTATTAACTTCTTACTTCAACATAATTATATTATCAAACAAGTCAAGTTCATAAATAGCTATTGAAATACATTATTTAACAAGACAAGTCAAATTCCGTACTTTATAAATTTACAACATAAACCATTAATTATAATATTTAAACCAACATTGTTTTAAATCAAATAGTTTGTAAAAACTAATTTTAAAGTTATTCTTACATTTTTATTTTATAAAAAAAATAACCAATTTATACTCCATATTCCCCAAAATAGCTTAAATTAAAAAAAATTAAAATTGGTTCTGAAATTCTGGGTTGTTACAATCGCCCCCACTTAAAATCTTTTCGTCCTCGAAAAGGAACGTAGCTAAAAGTTGTTTAATTAACCAACTTAACTTTAAATTTTTATTCATTGGTTTCAATAATTTTGTTAGTTAAATTAATTATCATTTCTATACTTTTATTAGTTAAACTAATAATCAAACATCACAACCAACAATCAATTAGGTGACTAACCTTTCAAATATACATAACTTTTATATATAGTCAAAAATCATATTCTTAGTGCAAATCACAGCAATGTGTCCCAACTAAGTGTTGATTCTCATACCAGTCAATGGAAATATATAGGAATCCCACTTTCGAGACTCGAACATAATTTCTGATGATGTTTCGAACCACCATCCGAACATCTCCGGGCGACTAGAGTGTGATTCTATATCTATCCAGTATATTAAAACTTCTGTGAAAACCCGCAAGTTCCCCGGTGAGGAAAGTGCGGATAGTTCGAGAACAAGCCACAACAGAACGCAGACAGGAGAACATTTCATTGTATATTACAACAATTCCATCAGATTACAAGAATATACAGAGTATAAATGAATAAATATTACACAGAAATATCAGAGATTTAAATTACATTTAAATACATAGCAGCGGAAAATAATACAATACACAACTGAAGGAGATATATGGATAAAAAGATTTCCGGATATCATTCCAGCTGTAAACCAGGATAAATAAGTAAAACAATATAAATAAATGAAAAATGCTTAAATTCGGAGCTTTTAGGGGTGGGGGTTCTGACGAGGGCGTCGGGGTCGAAGGTGGAGGTCTCTAGGCGGTCGCCGGTCTTCAGGCGGGGGGGGGGGGGGGGGGGGGGGCGATGAAGGGGCGGAAGCGTTCGCTTCAGGGGGGGTTTCGGGGGCTTTAAATGAGGAAGGAGAAGGGGCGTAGGCTGAGGGGGGTGGCTCGCGGGTCTTGAGGTGGGCATAGGAGGAGGCCTTGGCAGCGATCGAGGCGGCGCGCAACGCCTGGAGGACGGGCAGCGTCGGGCGATTTAGGGTTTTGCGGTTTTTTTTCTTTTTTTATCGTGAATTGTAAAGGAGAAAGAGAGAGGGAGAGGTGAGAGAGTATATAGTTTATAATATATATATATATATATATTTAATTAATTTAATTCCAAAAAGGTACTTTTATTTTCGACCTCGAAACGAGAACCACCGTGTAACACCCCGTATTTTTAATATAATTAAAAATAAAATAAAATATATAAAAATATGCTTATGATGGGTAAATAATGGTGATGCATAAGAAGAATTAATTAATACATGGAAGAGAAGAAAAATTAGTTCGATAACGATGTATGTAACGGAAAAGATAGTAAAATAAGGATAATTAATTTAAGAATCAGTAATTAGGTAAAATGTACATCACCATTGCGTTCCTCTTGGAAAAATACACGAAATAGAGTCTGAGTTTTCGAAAATCGGAGTCCGTATGACCAAGATATGGCCAAAACAAGATTTCAGCAGACTTTCTAGCAGACTGACCCAGGTCGACCATAGTGTCGACACTATAGTTGACCTGCCCCCCTCCCCCCCCAGGTCGAATATAGTGTCGACCCCCCCTCTGTACAGGTCGACCTGGTCGGCCTGGGGTGGTCCAGAACCCATTTTTGAGGCCCGGGACGAGTTTTGATGGTCCGCATGGGTTTTAGGGTTAATCCGATGGCTGAAATGAATTGCTACACCTATAAAATAACACCTAGACCTAACCTAATTCATAACAAATCATTCTTACACCTAAATGCTATTGGAATCTCTCTTTAGCCATGGCCGCCGTCTCCAAATTAAAGCTTAAGCGTTCAAACCCAAATCAAATCAAAGATCAATGCTTCTACAACAAATTCAAGAGGATAGATCAATGACACTGCAACTTTCTACGACAAATTCACTCCCTAATTCATTAGCCGTTCTATTTAAGTTCTAGTTGCTTTCCGATTTAAATATTTAATTATAATATGGCCATGAATTAAAGTGGAATTGGATTAAGCATGATCTATTCCTGTTGCTTTTTGAATCTTTAGTTTTGAGACTTGTCTACCTTTATTCTCATGACAAGTTTGTGATTTATTCAGCAGTTTTCTTGATTCGTAATGATGTTATCATCAAGTTTTAATCTTTATGCCTATCATGATGTTGTTTTTCTCTCTGATCTATTTATTATGCAAAATTCTACCTTTCCCCTTTTTGTTTTCTTTTGATGAACCTTGGTCAATTTCGGACCTAGGCCTAAACTGCGATTTGCGTGCGATTGAATACGGGGGAAATATTGGGATATTTCCTTTTTGGATATATGTGTTTGGTAGAATCGAAGGCATAATATGAAAACTGGATACTTGGGTATTATTTCCATTAACACGAAATTTGAATTTGGGTATTATCGTTATAATTAAAGTTTTGCTAGCTTGGGTAAATTGGGGTAAACATGGAATACATGTAGTTGGTATAAAACTTGACCTATGTAAAATATGGCAAGAATATTGATACATATATTTGGCTAAAAATTGATCTATGTGAATTGGGCATAGCTTTGTAAACATGTAAACTATGAATCTTGATATATGTATAAAAAGGCATGAAACTTGGTATATATGTAATATTGTCTAAGATTAGGCATATATAAATTTGGCATACATGTAAACAGGCATGAATTGAACATATGTAAATTTGGTATGAATTAGGCATATGTAAAACGGACATGTAATCTAGAACTGGGGTGAAATTTGTAGTTGAAACACATATGATAATTTGTGTCTTGAAAAGGGGCTAATATGAACACGCCTAAATAGATTTTGGGTAGTTGGCATGTAATAGCCTTAAAAGAGGGATAAATATAAATTGAGATAAGTTGCCTTTAATGGCCTAAGATAAATTGTGGTAAAATTGGTATGATTTTCCATACCATTAATTGATGGACATAATTGAGTCAATTAT
Organism: Allium sativum; assembly: GCA_030737875.1. Lineage (NCBI taxonomy): Eukaryota > Viridiplantae > Streptophyta > Magnoliopsida > Asparagales > Amaryllidaceae > Allium > Allium sativum. The sequence continues at coordinate 222,338,170 of CM060920.1, forward strand.
GGACATCGTTAAATTAGGAATAAATTGATAATTTGAATAGGGGAAATAAATTCAAATTGGGGTAAAAGATTATAAGTAATAATCAATGCTTAGGACACGAGGTTGGACTCATTTGTGACGTAAACCTGCCCGGAACCGCCCGGCGAATCCAGTAGTCATAAATGTCAGCCCAATATGAGAGGTCCTAGGCCCAAATTAAAAGCGTAACAGTTGTAAAGACACGAGGTTAGACTCTTTTATGGTGTAAGACTGCCCGGACCCGCCCGGCAAATCCAGCTGCCATAAATGTCAGTCTAATGTGAGAGGTCTTTATAAGGTTACGGCCTTAATGAATTAAGAAATACTTAACCAGATAAACATGTGGTGGGACATGGGGGTTAAGTTGGTAACATGTGGAAATACGAATAGTAATACTTAACCAACGTAACATGGTAATTAGACCAGTGGGCAGGGTTAAGTAAATAAGAACACTTAACCAATATGATAAAAATGGGTGGGTTAAGTAATATGATTAGGTTAATCTGGACACTTAACCAATTTAATATGTTGAAAACGGGAGTGGGTAAGGTTAAACAAATGTTTAACCATTATAACATGATTAAAATGGACTAGAGAGTGAGGTTAAGTTAATGAGAACGCTTAACTAATACGATGGGTTAATTAGACAAGTGGTTGCGGTTAAGTAGTAACACTTAACCAACATAACAGGACAAGCGGGTGGGTTAAGTTAACTTGAATAAGTTGACAACACTTAACCATTATAATATGACTAGTGGATGGGGTTAAGTTAACATGCACTTAACCAATCTGATGTTAGGCGTGGTAGGGTAAAGTAACACATGGGGTTAAGTTAACAAGAAAATTCTTAACCAATGTAACCACATAGACGAACGTGGTTAAGTTAATAAACCACACTTATCCAATCAAACATAATAAGCGAGAAAGGTTAAGTAAACTAAGGTAAACACTTAACCATGGTAACATAACGAGTAGAAGGGTTAAGTACATATCGGGTTGGTGGGTAATATTAGTAAATATAGGCCCACATACACTTAACCATTAAATACACATGCTTGAATCAGTAGCGGGGTTAAGTACACATCGAGGTTGGTGGGTAATATCAGAGAATATAGGCCCACAGACTTAACCATTAGAAAAACCTAGTAACGGGGACCCATTTCAGCAGTAACCCACATTAGGTATCAACGGAACCCTGAGCTAGGCAGGGTGGGGCACGATTACTGGGCTGATTATAAGAGGTCAAATTAACGGCGGTTGGTGCAGCAGTGCAGGTTCTAATGGAGTGCGGTCGTGCACACACTTCGACGTAGAAAATTTAGCCATTGGGCATCAGTAGGTATAAAGCTGGGCATCTTGATTGTGTCAGGGTTGCCATCATGGGACTTGATACACCCCATGGTGGGACCAGCACAGGTATCTACAAGTAGGGGGCCGCGTGACACAAACGAGAACTAGGTCAAGTAGGGAGCCGATTGAAAAGGTAGTAAGGGTGCATCGAATATATACATGGCCATTGGGGTGATCGAGGTGGAATCCTCAAAATCGATGTACACCTGAAGGCTACCATAATTGCGGGGATTGGGATCACGTTGTAATTATTATATAACACGGGCTACTAGTTGGGACACTAGTAGGGGGTACGGATCCTTGTTACACAGGACACTGGTTGGGATACTAGTAGGAGTACAGATCATTCCATGTAAGACACTTATGAGGATGCTAGTTAGGTGGTGCAGAGCAAATAGATATCGTTTTAATCGTAAAACTTAGAAACCTTGCGATGTTACTCTTGATAGAAACCATGCGGTGGGATACTTGATAGGAATTATGGGATGTTATACTTGTTTCATCGTGCCCGAAGTTTATCTTTTTACCTTAGTTTATCTTGTTATCATAGTTTATCTTGTTATCTTAGTTTATCTTGCCTACCTTGTCATCATGCTTATGTTTACTTTCAGTTTATTCATGCCATATTATCTTTACTCATTTTTATGCTGAAAGCCACTAGGACTTACTCAGTCTTTATGACTGACCCGTTTTGTTTTGCCTCCTTTTCTTCCGTTCCCCCCCCCAGGTTCACAGGGTGGGAATACAGCTTAGTTCGGATCTTACCAAGCTCCAAGGCTCTTTCATGTATGGCTTGGATTTCTCTTGGCTATGGCTTGCTTTGCTTTATTGGGGAATACTGCAGTTTGTTTTTATGCTTCTTTGTTTTTGAGCAAGACAGATATTTTAACTATGAAATTGGGTATTGGAAGTTGATGGGCTTTTCTTGTAAACATAGGCTTTTCTTGTAAACATTTATATTTAATAAATGATTTGAAGTACTTCCACTTTATTTTCCGCTGTTTTATATATGTCTGTCTTGTAATATTTCTGTTCCAGTACCCATAATACTCCATTGAAGTTAAGGCATTCCCTTTGTGAGTGACCTTAACAGATGTGGGGTGTTACATTTGGTATCAGAGCAGAAGGTTACCAGGCTGGGCAAAAGTTATCAAAAACCTTCTGAAATTATCTTCAAAACATTTATAAAGAAGCAAATTTTCAAGAAAATTTTGTTTTGATTAAAAGGCATATTCCCCAAAGCCATATGCACTATCTTTTGATTCTCTCTTGAAATCTCTTCTCTCTCTTTTCACCATAGTTTCGTAGGCATCCGACACAGGTCGGAGGGCAAAGGAGTACCCAACCTCCATCTGTAGCCGCAGTAGTTCCATCTGCGTCTAATCTTATTTCAAGTTGGGTAGAGTTGCCGTGCGTTGGAGGTAGCTTCGAGAGACTTGTCAACAAACTATACAAGGACAGTAAGAACAAGGAACTAGTTGTTATAGCTTAATCCACGAAGGAGGAAAAAGGTGAAAGGAAAGAGGCCTAAGTGAAAGAATAGAAAAACCCATGACAAGAGAGAGTATCTTTAGTGAGAAGGGACATGCTGTTAAGTATTATAGGACAAGGGCAAGGGACAAGATCGTCGAGAGGGCAATTGAATGCTCTCACTACTAGCGTACCTAAGAGAGTGGTAACGTTTCTGTTAAAAGTTTAGCTTTTTCTTTCTATCATCCCAATAGAACTTTGTTTTTGTACATCGCATCCTTTTTATTCTGCTTCGAAAGTTGAGTCTTTGCACCTTAGTACTAGCATAATAGAGGATCCCATTTTGTCTCAAGTCCTGTTGGGGAAATCAGCTCATTTATTCATGACTTGTTTGGATTTGAGAATGTCTATGCTAAGTGTTGAGTCTAGAAGTAATGTTTATGTTTTGGGCTATGGGTTGATTCTAGCGATGGAGTGGTTATCCAGTAAGGGTGACCTTCTCGGTTTTGAAAAGAGGGTAGTTAGACTCTTGACTTGCCTCGGTAATGCCCTCGAAGTCGCATGTAACCTTTAGGGTTCTATCATGATTTGTTACCTAGAATCTCTTGACACATTTATTGGTAATTTGTAATCCGCTCGAGTAGTGTTCGCCACTAAGGCGGATGAGTCATTTCGCTTATGCATGAGTTGTAGAGAATCACCTTAGTAAGTACATTTGGCAGCATGGTTGGCATTTATTTTCAAGAGATAGTTCTTCTGCGTGGAATACCTGATAGTAAGTGGACGAGATCCAAGATTCACTAGTGAATTTTGGAGAGCTTGCATGTAACCATGAGTACACAGTTATGTTCGAGCCGAGTATACTAGGAGGAGAATAATTGAAAGTGGAACGAGAGGCAAAAGTGAAATGGATTCCAACCTATATTTTGGAAACAAGAATTAAGAAGCTACGGAATTGTGAAGTTAAAGGCGGTCAAAGCACAATGGAGTTAAGCTCAAAGAAATGCGACTTAGAAGATTGAAGACTAGATTCGCGCATCATATCTCTTTTTAAGAGTATATCCATGATCTCTCTTTTCCTATAGAGCTTACTTGCATGCTATCTTTTGTGTATATCCTCTCGGTCCTATTCTCAATCCTATTTCTATTGCGAACCTCATAGGGAGTATGACTCGTCTGTTAGTAATATATGTTGGGGCTTGAGGATGTCCGTCGGGTGGACTAAACTTTTTGGGTTTTATAGGATACGGGTTGGTCATAGGAAGGGATTCCCTTGTGACCTAAAAGGAGTCCATCATGCTTAGTTTCCTAGAATCATATATAGTGGTTGGGTTGAGTAATTCTTTGGGTGTCAGTCTGATGTTGATTTCATTCTTCGGGGCTGATGCTTAGAGAGTTCTTCTCCTAATCAATATATATGTGGCATAGATTTCCAGTTTTGACATTGCCTAATGGGCACAAAGTTTTTACTTGCTTCTATCATTCGAATATACCTTTAGATAGGAATAATTGGGTGTAAACATGTGTTTGAGACATGTTATGATTGATGGTTGCAAGTGGCTGCAAGTGGTTGCTAGTGGTTGCTCGTGGATGCATTTACACACATTAGGCACTAGATCGGCTCAATCACCTTTCATATTGCATATGCATGAGTGTTTACACTTGTTTGTGGATGAAATTGAATGTGTTATCATGTGAATGTTGCATATGGATGGATGTTTGTGCACAAATATAGTGTTTATGTGACTAGGACTATTTGCATACATGTTGGACTCATGGCACTAAACATATTTTGCATCTAGGAGATCAATCAGGCCTGATCATTTGCACTAGACAAGGAACATATACACACACTTCTTGCATATGTTTATACAGCATTAGAAATCTCTTAAGGACAATGAATGCCTGTGATTGATGATTGAGTAGATGGATGATGGATGGTAGGACACATTCTTCTTAACTTGAAGATTTCGGGGATGAAATCCTTTAAGGAGGGGAGAATGTAACACCCCGTATTTTTAATATAATTAAAAATAAAATAAAATATATAAAAATATGCTTATGATGGGTAAATAATGGTGATGCATAAGAAGAATTAATTAATACATGGAAGAGAAGAAAAATTAGTTCGATAACGATGTATGTAACGGAAAAGATAGTAAAATAAGGATAATTAATTTAAGAATCAGGAATTAGGTAAAATGGAAGTCACCATTGCGTTCCTCTCGGAAAAATACGTGAAATAGAGTATAAGTTTTCGAAAATCGGAGTCCGTATGACCAAGATATGGCCAAAACAAGATTTCAGCAGACTTTCTGGCAGACTGACCCAGGTCGACCATAGTGTCGACACTATAGTCGACCTGCCCCCCCCCCCCCCCCAGGTCGAATATAGTGTCGACCCCCCTTCTGTACAGGTCGACCTGGTCGGCCTGGGGTAGTCCAGAACCCATTTTTGAGGCCCGGGACGAGTTTTGATGGCCCGGATGGGTTTTAGGGTTAATCCGATGGCTGAAATGAATTGCTACACCTATAAAATAACACCTAGACCTAACCTAATTCATAACAAATCATTCTTACACCTAAATGCTGCTGGAATCTCTCTTGAGCCATGGCCGCCGTCTCCAAATTAAAGCTTAAGCGTTCAAACCCAAATCAAATCAAAGATCAATGCTTCTACAACAAATTCAAGAGGATAGATCAATGACACTGCAACTTTCTACGACAAATTCACTCCCTAATTCATTAGCCGTTCTATGTAAGTTCTAGTTGCTTTCCGATTTAAATATTTAATTATAATATGGCCATGAATTAAAGTGGAATTGGATTAAGCATGATCTATTCCTGTTGCTTTTTGAATCTTTAGTTTTGAGACTTGTCTACCTTTATTCTATTGACAAGTTTGTGGTTTATTCAGTAGTTTTCTTGATTCGTAATGACATTATCACCAAGTTCTAATCTTTATGCCTATCATGATGTTGTTTTTCTCTTTGATCTATTTATTATGCAAAATTCTATCTTTCCCCTTTTTGTTTTCTTTTGATGAACCTTAGTCAATTTCGGACCTAGGCCTAAACTGCGATTTGCGTGCGATTGAATACGGGGGAAATATTGGGATATTGCCTTGTTGGATATATGTGTTTGGTAGAATCGAAGGCATAATATGAAAACCGGATACTTGGGTATTATTGCCATTAACACGAAATTTGAATTTGGGTATTATCGTTATAATTAAAGTTTTGCTAGCTTGGGTAAATTGGGGTAAACATGGAATACATGTAGTTGGTATAAAACTTGACCTATGTAAAATATGGCAAGAATATTGATACATATATTTGGCTAAAAATTGATCTATGTGAATTGGGCATAGCTTTGTAAACATGTAAACTATGAATCTTGATATATGTATAAAAAGGCATGAAACTTGGTATATATGTAAAATTGTCTAAGATTAGGCATATATAAATTTGGCATACATGTAAACAGGCATGAATTGAACATATGTAAATTTGGTATGAATTAGGCATATGTAAAACGGACATGTAATCTAGAACTTGGGCATATGTTAAATAGGTGAAATTTGTAGTTGAAACACATATGATAATTTATGTCTTGAAAAGGGGCTAATATGAACACGCCTAAATAGGTTTTGGGTAGTTGGCATGTAATAGCCTTAAAAGAGGGATAAATATAAATTGAGATAAGTTGCCTTTAATGGCCTAAGATAAATTGTGGTAAAATTGGTATGATTTTCCATACCATTAATTGATGGACATAATTGAGTCAATTATGGACATCGTTAAATTAGGAATAAATTGATAATTTGAATAGGGGAAATAAATTCAAATTGGGGCAAAAGATTATAAGTAATAACCAATGCTTAGGACACGAGGTTGGACTCATTTGTGACGTAAATCTGCCCGGAACCGCCCGGCGAATCCAATAGTCAAAAATGTCAGCCCAATGTGAGAGATCCTAGGCCCAAATTAAAAGCGTAACAATTGTAAAGACACGAGGTTAGACTCTTTTATGGTGTAAGACTGCCCGGACCCGCCCGGCAAATCCAGCTGCCATAAATGTCAGTCTAATGTGAGAGGTCTTTATAAGGTTACAGCCTTAATGAATTAAGAAATACTTAACCAGATAAACATGTGGTGGGACATGGGGGTTAAGTGGGTAACATGTGGGTGACATGTGGAAATATGAATAGTAATACTTAACCAACGTAACATGGTAATTAGACCAGTGGGTAGGGTTAAGTAAATAAGAACACTTAACCAATATGATATAAATGGGTGGGTTAAGTAATATGATTAGGTTAATCTGGACACTTAACCAATTTAATATGTTGACTACGGGAGTGGGTAAGGCTAAGCAAATGTTTAACCATTATAACATGATTAAGCTGGACTAGAGAGTGAGGTTAAGTTAATGAGAACGCTTAACTAATACGACGGGTTAATTAGACAAGTGGTTGCGGTTAAGTAGTAACACTTAACCAACATAACAGGACAAGCAGGTGGGTTAAGTTAACTTGAATAAGTTGATAACACTTAACCATTATAATATGACTAATGGATGGGGTTAAGTTAACATGCACTTAACCAATCTGATGTGAGGCGTGGTAGGGTTAAGTAACACATGGGGTTAAGTTAACAAGAAAATTCTTAACCAATGTAACCAGATAGACGAATGGGGTTAAGTTAATAAACCACACTTATCCAATCAAACATAATAAGCGAGAAAGGTTAAGTTAACTAAGGTAAACACTTAACCATGGTAACATAACGAGTAGAAGGGTTAAGTACATATTGGGTTGGTGGGTAATATTAGTAAATATAGGCCCACATACACTTAACCATTAAATACACATGCTTGAATCAGTAGCGGGGTTAAGTACACATCGGGGTTGGTGGGTAATATCAGAGAATATAGGCCCACGGACTTAACCATTATAAAAACCTAGTAACGGGGACCCATTTCAGCAGTAACCCACATTAGGTATCAACGGAACCCTGAGCTAGGCAGGGTGGGGCACGATTACTGGGCTGATTATAAGAGGTCAAATCAGCAGCGGTTGGTGCAGCAGTGCAGGTTCTAATGGAGTGCGGGCGTGCACACAATTCGGCGCAGAAAATTTAGCCACTGGGCATCAGTAGGTATAAAGCTGTGCAACTTGTTTGTGTCAGGGTTGCCCCCATGGGACTTGATACACCCCATGGTGGGACCAGCACAGGTATCTACAAGTAGGGGTCCGCGTGACACAAACGAGAACTAGGTCAAGTAGGGAGCCGATCGATAAGGTAGTAAGGGTGCATCGAATATATACATGGCCATTGGGGTGATCGAGGTGGAATCCTCAAAATCGATGTACACCTGAAGGCTACCATAATTGCGGGGATTGGGATCACGTTGTAATCATTATATAACACGGGCTACTAGTTGGGAAACTAGTAGGGGGTACGGATCCTTGTTACACAGGACACTAGTTGGGATACTAGTAGGAGTACAGATCATTCCATGTAAGACACTTATGAGGATGCTAGTTAGGTGGTGCAAAGAAAATAGATATCGTTTTAATCGTAAAACTTAGAAACCTTGCGATGTTACTCTTAATAGAAACCATGCGGTGGGATACTTGATAGGAATTATGGGATGTTATACTTGTTTCATCGTGCCCGAAGTTTATCTTGTTACCTTAGTTTATCTTGTTATCATAGTTTATCTTGTTATCTTAGTTTATCTTGCCTACCTTGTCATCATGCTTATGTTTACTTTCAGTTTATTCATGCCATGTTATCTTTACTCATTTTTATGCTGAAAGTCACTAGGACTTACTCAGTCTTTATGACTGACCCGTTTTGTTTCGCCTCTTTTTCTTCCGTTTCCCTCCCCCCCCCAGGTTCACAGGGTGGGAATACAGCTTAGTTCGGATCTTACCAAGCTCTAAGGCTCTTTCATGTATGGCTTGGATTTCTCTTGGCTATGGCTTGCTTTGCTTTATTGGGGAATACTGCAGTTTGTTTTTATGCTTCTTTGTTTTTGAGCAAGACAGATATTTTAACTATGAAATTGGGTATTGGAAGTTGATGGGCTTTTCTTGTAAACATAGGCTTTTCTTGTAAACATTTATATTTAATAAATGATTTTAAGTACTTCCACTTTATTTTCCGTTGTTTTATAAATGTCTGTCTTGTAATATTTCTGATCCAGTACCCATAATACTCCATTGAAGTTAAGGCATTCCCTTTGTGAGTGACCTTAACAGATGTGGGGTGTTACACACCGCCTGTCATCCATAGCTAATTACCCCCATTCCGAACACAATGGGATATGTATCGTAAGCCGATTCGGTCGTTTCGATCAGTTTTCGTCAAAATCAACATATAACTCTATATATTGAATTTAAACGCACACTTCAATTTACCGGGGCCACACACTAACTCGAAAAATTCCAAAAAAAATATTTTCTAGCTTCGTATCGACGACACGGTCCTAACAAAACTAGTTTCATCGAATTCTGAGACCGTTTGAAAAATGGCCATTTCCCAGTCGATTAAAATCAACTGAAACTGATCAAACGTGTTTTCCTTCGCCACGCTCACATATTGATTCGAAAAATTATGAAATTTGAAACCTAGCAATAATTTGACATTGCGGATCCAACAAAAGTGGTTTCGTCGAAATCCGAGGTCGTTTGCAAAATTCCCATTTTTAAGGGCCTGAATTCCATAGCGACTATTCAGAATTTTCAACTGGGCATAAATTTTGTCCCCCGCTATGAAATCTTGATTTTTTGGATTTGTTGGAAAGATATTCACAAATAGATTCTAATATTTTTGGTTTCATTAAAATCCGGCTTATTTTGCACCTGGAACATTCATTTGAATTTTGAAATCGAATTATCGAACTACCGTGCCATTTTCTATTCCTTTTATAATTTAAAATAAATATTTATATTCTAACGACGAGCTATAAATATATACGTTCGAATTCTATTCAAAATAAATTTCTCGTCGTTATTATTTAAAATAATTTATTTTAAATAATCAAAATTCGCTAAAATTGCCAAAATAAATTTTTTAAATTGGCTCAGATTTCCGGGTTATTACAATCTCCCCCACTTAAAACTTTTCGTCCCCGAAAAGGAACAAAGCCGAAAGTTGTTTCATTAATCAACTCAACTTTCATTATTTTGACTACGGCTTAAGTTCTTCAACTTTTTAGTTTCTAAGAACTTTTCAAATTTTTCAAAAATTTGGCTAACACCCTAAATTTTCGAAAAAATTCGCCATAACCTCCCCTGCACCGGGAGCATGGGAAAATCCCGAAATTGCCATACAGGCCTTCTGATCTCAAAAAGAAAAGAAAAAGCCAAGCGGCTAGCCAATCGGCTCATAAAATCATCATCACCCAAACAAAACAGTAAATTATGGTAAACATGTACCTATTTGTCGTGCAAACAAATTTTATTCTCTGCTCTAGCCTCTTTGCTATGACCTGTTCAATGTAAGTACATGTATATGCAAATAAATGCGACCAAATTTCAATACAATTCACTATTTGGTTCAATTGGGCTATATGGTACAAATTTTAATAAATCAACCAATAATCAACAACACAACCATCAATCAATTAGTTGATTAGCTTTTCAAATTCATAACTTTGATATATAGTCAAAAAATCAGATTTTTGATGCCAAATCACAACGATAAGCCCTATCTAATTTCAGTTCTCGCACCAGTCTAATGGAAATATAGAAATCTCAATTTCGTTACTCGAAAATAAATACTGGCGACGGTGCCCCATCACCAGAATTATCCCCGGGCAACTAGAGTATGATTCTATAACTATCCAGTATATTAAAACTTCGAATACACGTTTGCAAGACACATATGCAAAATCTTTATATATCCGTGCTCTGATACCAACTGTGAAAACCCGCAACTTCCCCGGTGAGGAAAGTGCGGATAGTTTGAGAACAAGCCACAACAGAACGCAGACGGGAGAACATTTCATTGTATATTACAATAATTCCATCAGATTACAAGAATATACAGAGTATAAATGAATAAATATTACATAGAAATATCAGAGATTTAAATTACATTTAAATACATAGTAGCGGAAAATAATACAATACACAACTGAAGGAGATATACGGATACAAAGCTTTCCAGATATCGTTCCAGCTGTAAACCAGGATCATGTGAATATAAATCTGCAAAACCAAAACTACTAGCTGCCCATGTCAAAATAAGGGCACCCAGAGTTTAGGTTAAAACAATAAACTCCAGGTCAGTCGTGGGACTGGTGTGAGAACTAAAACAGTTATTAATCTTTATTTCAAAGTTAGGTAAATCAAGGGACCACGCTGTATAACACGGAACGGGTTTCCTCCCAAGAACTCCAGTGCATAAAACAACAGCGCAATGCTAAATAAAGAAAAATGAAGCTATTATAAGACCTAGGTCCCATCACACAATGCAACGCAAGCCGGAGGATATGGTTTTTACCTTATAATAGCCAAGAATGCTTGATACGTTTAAAACAAATCATTTATTATTACTATAAGTGTATAGTGTATAAAACAACTTCAAATCATAAGTATCAATCATAGACGACATAAGTGCCCCATCCCACTATGTCGCCATACTAGGCTCTACAAATAAAACTGCAAATGTCACGTATTTGGAAATTGGGTTATCATTTATGGTATGAACCGAGGCAAAAGATAGTCCTCAACCGATTCGAGACTGTCTAGTCCGAGTCTTAGGAACAGAACGCATCGTCCCTTGGACTCAGGGTCGGTCCACCGATGTGGATTATAATGCCTGAACAATACGTTTCTCCACCCTATGGGGTGTAAATGTGCCAATAAATGACTCCATCAGACCTGGATCGTCTGATCAAACTGAGGCGCCTCGCAACAGCAACAACCACATAAGTCAAACTCGTCAGGGCGTGTAAAACCACTGACGCCACTTCTAACTTGGAAGAAACGCATGCCCCCCTGAGGTCCTTCTCCCGTTTTTAGTTCGTACCGGGTGTGAAACTCACGATGTAAACGTTACACAAAGCTACGCCACAAAGGCCGTGCTTCGATCATCAACCATAAGACTTTGCTTTTCAACAGAAGCCTTGATCATTTGCCACTTAGGCATGCCACATAGGCAATTCACTCTATGCGTTTGATATCCATCAGTATATAACCCCTGAGCTCGTACGTCTCAGAGAAGGGAGCTAAGCAGGAGAATAAATTCTCCACCGCCAAACAGATATATATTTAATAGAAATCAATGTAATAACCCGAAAATCTGGGCCAGTTTAAAATTTTTATTTTGGCAGTTTTAGCGAATTTTGAATATTTAGAATGAATTATTTTAAATAATATCGACGAGAAATTTATTTTGAATATAATTAGAACATATATATTATACGCGTCGTCGTTAGAATATAAATATTTATATATAATTATAAATAGAATTGAAAATGGCGCGGTAGTTCGATAATTCGATTTCAAACTTCAATTGAATGTACCGGGTGCAAAACAATCCGGATTTTAGTGAAACCAAAAATGTTAGGATCTAATTGATAATATCTTTCTATCGAATCCGGGAAATCGAAATTTCATAGCGGGAGTCAAAAGATATGTCCAGTTGAAAATTCTGAATAGTCGCTATGGAATTCAGGCCCTTAAAAATAGCCATTTTGCAAATGACCTCGGATTTCGACGAAACCAGTTTTGTTGGATCCGCAGTGTCAAATTATTGCTAGGTTCCAAATTTCATAATTTTCCGAATCAATATGTGAGCGTGGCAAAGGAAAACGCGTTTGACCGGTTTCAGTTGATTTTAATCGACTGGAAATTGGCCATTTTTCCAACTGTCTCAGAATTCGACGAAACTAGTTTTGTTAGGACCGTATCGTCAATACGAAGCTAGAAAATATTTTTCTGGAATTTTTCTAGTTAGTATGCGACCCCAGTAATTTGAAATGTACGTTTAAAATTCAATATAGTGATTTAAATGTAAATTAAACGGAAATTGATTGAAACGATCAAATCAGCGAACGATACATATCCCATTGTGTTCGGAATGGGGGTAAAACGCTATGGACGACAGGCGGTGGACCTCGTTTAGAGGTCGTATGAAAAAGTCAACTTTTTGAATTTGAAAATTGAAATTAAATTAAAAATATATATTCACCCTTAACTCTTCTCTCTCCTCTCACTTCAGTCGATTCAGAAAAAAAAAAAAAAACCCCGATGGAGTCTGAAGCCGCCACTCCTCCACGACGCACCTCCCATCGCATCCGCCGCCGCCTATTGCATCGCACCCCCTTCCTCCTCCAGCTACCAGCAACCGCGGCCTCCCTCTCTCTTCCTTCTCCGATGAAGCAAGCCCTAAACCGAGCCCCAAATCAGCCCCGTCCGCCGCCGCCATGAGCCCCAGTTCGCTTGCGCCGCCCCCTTGGACCACGCGCCACCAGATCCCCCCCCCCCCGACCACTCGACAGCGCCCCCCTGTAAGTTTTTTTTATTTTTTATTTATTTTATTTTTATTTAAAACATAAAAGAAAACTGTTTTTTTATTTATGTTAAAACTGTTTTTTTTATTATGTTAAAACTGATTTTTATGATTTTAAAAACTGATTTTTTTTCATTTTATTCTTTGAGCTATAAATTTTGTTCACATAAGATTATAATTTTAATTAGGAAAAGATAACATTTTTATTAAGGTAAAAATTAGTTTTTATGCATGAAGTAGTGGAGGAAAATATAATTTTTATCGATATAAAAATATATTCTTTTGTTCTAGAAAGATATGATTTTCATATTTATAAAAAGATATGAATTTTTACATAGAAGAAGTTTGAATTTTTATAAGAGGAAAAGATGAATTTTTTATATTTATATATTTAAAAAGATGAGATTTTTACTTATAGAAAGGCGAGATTTTTAGAAATGCAAAGAAGGGATTTTCAAAATAGGGAAGGTTAGATTTTGATTATAAAAATTCGATTTTTATATATTCATTAGCGAAGTAAAAAATTCGATTTTTATATATGGAATAGAGAAATAAAAATAGAATTTTTATATATTGAACTTCGAAATAAAAATAGAATTTTTATATATTGAACTTCGAAATAAAAATAGAATTTTTATATATTGAACTTCGAAATAAAAATAGAATTTTTATATATTGAACTTCGAAATAAAAATAGAATTTTTATATATTGAACTTCGAAATAAAAATATGATTTTTATATATTGAATAGCGAAGTAAAAATTCGATTTTTACATATGTAGAGAATACAGGCGAAAGCGACAAAAAGGCGAGTTGGCGAAGATTTCCTGCATAAGAAGTGCCGTGGAGCTAGGATAGCTATATGTGAGAATTTCTCACCTTTCAATTTCTTTTCTAATTATATATATATACTAGGATGCAGACGGTGCTTAGTAGCACCCGACACAATCGTCCACAGACCATGGACTTGTTTGTTTGGTTGCATAGATTAGTTATATGATTTGATTTGAATGTGGTTGTTTGGTGATTTTGATTGATGTGTGAATGGCGTGGGCCTTCACTAGACCGGGGATAAGGCTAGGCCTCGTCCCGTTTTTAGTATCGTGCCGTTATGCCGCCGAAATTTTCTAAAATATGTTAGAAAAATAAAAATATCATTTTATTGAATAAATGAATTGAATAGAAATTCATAGGTTGAAATAAAATGTTTTATCGTTAAAAATATAATTTTTAACGTGAATGTGAATAAATAAATATTCATTTACAAACCGGACGGTTTGTTTATGTACACCTATTTAAAGGACATTGATTGGGACGATAAATTTTACACATCGCCCAACTGCACAAATAAAATATGTGTTTGATTGTTTGAAACCCTACACGGGTGTTGGGATGAAATTTGAAGTTCACTCATCCTGATTGATTAAATATGTCGATCGATTGATTGACAGGCTGTTATAAGCGTTGAATATCTATATTTGATGCTTATACAGTGTAGTGCACTTTGGTTGATGGTTGATTATTTTCAATGCTATTATATACATGTGTTGTATGAAAATCCATATAATTAATTTTATATGGTGATTGATTGGGCCTCATTCCAATTTGAAAAATAAAGAATATATAAAATAAAAGTTCATGTGTTGACAGTCTCATCCTTTGAGATTGGTCATGTGTTGAACGAAATATTTTAGTAATAAAATTTACGTCTTTATCGATATAAAATAAAAGTTCATGTGTTGACAGTCTCATCCTTTGAGATTGGTCATGTGTTGAACGAAATATTTTAGTAATAAAATTTACGTCTTTATCGATATAAAATAAAAGTTCATGTGTTGACAGTCTCATCCTTTGAGATTGGTCATGTGTTGAACGAAATATTTTAGTAATAAAATTTACGTCTTTATCAATATAAAATAAAGGTTCATGTGTTGACAGTTTCATTCATTGAGATTGGTCATGTGTTGAACGAAATATTTTAATATTAAAATTTACATCTTTATCGATCTAAAATAAAAGTTCATGTGTTGACAGTACTCCTCCATTGAGATTGGTCATGTGTTGAACGAAATATTTTGATAATAACAACTATTTTGAAAAAAAGAAATATTTGAAATAAAATATTTGAAATAGAAATTTGTGAAGCCGTGTTGATTAGATTGACGCCATTTTGACGTGAACGATATTTATATCGATTGAAAACGATTTCGAAATGAATTAAATTGAAAACGATTTCGAAATGAATTAAATTGAAAACGATTTCGAAATGAATTGAATTGAAAACGATTTCGAAATGAATTGGATTGAAAACGATTTCGAAATGAATTGAATTGAAAACGAATTCAAATTGAATTGAAAGCGAATTGAAATGAATTCAAATTGAATTGAAATTTGAATTGAATAGAAATGAATTTTAAAACAAATTTATAAAGAAGAATTCAATTTTGATTTGAATTGAAATGGAAGTTGAAATTGCTTTTGAAACGAATTTAAAACTATTCATATAATTCGTTTTAAATAGAAATCGACGAAATATATATTATATATATAATATAATGGCCTGAATAGAACGCGCCGCGGCAGTTCGTAAATTTCGACCATTTATTTCAAACGGACATTACGGGAGATCCGACCGTCGGATTCTCCTAAAACCGGAACCGTTGGGTTCGTATCGAAAAGATCTTTCTAACGAATATTAGAAATTTGAAATCTAACAGTTGGATTTGGAGATACGTCCAAATCAAATTCGAAAAAGGTCGCTGTAAGTGCAGTTCGATGGCCATTGATGGAAATCGACTGTACAGGCCTTGATAAAATTATTAAAAATAGTAATAATTTGTGTAAAATCATAAGAAATGATTTAGAAAGAATTGGGATGAAAAACTCCGTATTTGAAAGGATAAAAATAGATTTTTATCGAAATGAACTAGTTTTGAACTAGAAATATAATCCTATTTATTTTTAAATAAATAAATTGAATTCGAAAAGGGTTTTGAAAATAACCAAAATTTCCAATGATTGCATTGGAGTGGATTTGAATCGAAATTGTCTTCGGAATATTTCGATGTTGGAATTCGTGATTATACAGATGTTGCTATGGAAATTTGAAAGATATATATCTATATCGTTATTTCCAATATGACATTTGTTAATCGTAGAATTTGATATTGAATATAAGCCGGGATATTTTCTATTCAGAGCCTCGTATTTAATATCAAATGTGATTTGGGTTTGTCGTGAATGGTGTCTTCACTAACACTATTCTTGAACCCAGTTGAGAAAAGATTAAATCTTTTTATTTAGATTTAATGAAGTGTACCAATTAAATGATATTTAATTGGAATTGAATCGATATTGATTTTTGGGTTTATCGTGGACAGTGTTTTAAATAACACTCGTTTTTTAACCCGATCATTGATGAAATGTGATTTTGGGTTGTCGTGAATGGTATCTTCAATAATACAGTTCTTAGACCTAAAGGAGTTAAGAAAATCAGAAACTAACTGGAGATTAGTTAAGTTGAATAGTTTCCGAGGTATTGATCTGATGTTGGTTTCGGCCTTCGGGATTCATACTTAGGGAATTGCTCACTGGCTAATTTACAATTAGGGACTGATTGAAATGTGATGTGATTTTGGGTTTATCGTGAACCGTGTTTTAAATGACACTGATTCTTTAACCCAGTCGAAGATTAAAACTAAGTGGAGTTTTAATGAATCTTTAATTAGATTGAAATAATCGAGGATGGAGTATCACTAGTTTTGCTCCAAGCGATAGTTAAATCTTTAATTAGATTTGAACGTGAAATGGTAATTGAATTTACCGATAACACTGTGGTGTTAGATATGAAGTATAACCAGTTTTACTTCATGGGATGAATAGGTTGGGATTGGGAAATTAAAACAAATGATTACTTCGGTAAGGTTCGCTAATCCCGACTAGTTCGAATTGAGATTCAAACATAAATTCAAGGAATTTATCTTGGATAAAATTAATGGGAACCTTTCCCTATGAATGTGAAATTTAGAAACTAACTGTCGGTTGGCCAAGCAGAATGACTTTCTGGGTATTAATCTGATGTTGGTTTCGGCCTTCGGGGTTAATATTTGGGGAATTATTCTCTTGATTAATTTACGGTTAGTGACTAATGAATTGGAATGAGGCGTATGTTGTGTTTGTGTAACACTTATTTAAAATATACGCGAGTTATTCGGAAAGACCGGGTCTATCCCATTCTGAATAACTGATACGACGATAAGTCGAAGATGAAGACGATGGTCGAAGACCGGAGGTCTTCACGTCGTTTGGGTAATTACTGATGATCTTGATTGGGCTGTACACCCAAGAAGATGGAACAGTTAGTGATCGTCCAGACGTACTTGGAGATCGATGGATATGCGGGGTACTAGGTGCCTCCGGTTTCGTTCAGCCCCAGAACGGACTTGTAAATGGACTGTGTGTCTGACATCGGATTTCATTCTGTGTGACTGGTATCGGTTGCATAGGATGGTTTGCCTGTGTGGCATGCTAAGATGCAAAATATCAAGGCTTCTGTTGAAAAGCAAAGTCTTGTGGTGATGATCAAAGCACGGCCTTTGTGGCGTAGCTTTGTGTAACGTTTACTTCGCGAGTTTCACACCCGGTATGAACCAAAAACGGGAGACGGACCTCAGGGAGGGCCTGCGTTTCCTCCTAGCTAGAAGTGGCGTCAGTGGTTTTACACGCCCTGACGAGTTTGACTTATGTGGTTGTTGCTGTTGCGAGGCGCCTCGGTTAGATCGGACGATCCGGGTCCGATGGAGTCATTCGTTGGCTCGCTTACGCCCCAAAGGGCGGCGAAACGCAGTGTCCAGGGTTTAAGTTTAATCCACATCGGTGGACCGGCCCTGACGATCCAAGGTCACTCGAGCTCTGACCTGAGACTCGGGCTAGGCAGTCTCGAATCGGTTGAGGACTATCTTTTGCCTCGGTTCATAGATGGAAATCCAATTTCCAAATACGCGACTTTGCGATTTTGATTGTATAACCTATATATGGCGACATAGTGGTATGGGGCATTCATGCCGCCTATGATTGATACTTATGATTTGAAATTATTTTATACACTATGCACTTATAATAGTATCAAATGATTTGTTTTAAACGTATCAAGCATTCTTTGGCTGTTATAAGGGAAAACCCTATCCCCCGGCTTGCGTTGCATTGTGTGATAGGACCTGGGTCTTATAACAGCTTCATTTTTCTTTATTTAGCATTGCGCTGTTGTTTTATGCACTGGTATTCTTGGGAGGAAACCCGTTCCGTGTTATACGGCGTGGTCCCTTGATTTACCTATCTTTAAAAATGAAGATTAATAACTGTTTTAGTTCTCACACCAGTCACATGACTGACCTGGAGTTTATTGTTTTAACCTAAACTCTGGGTGCCCTTATTTTGACACGGGCAGCTAGTAGTTTCGGTTTTGCAGATTTATATTCACAGGATCCTGGTTTACAGCTGGATCGATATCCGGAAAGCTTTGTATCCGTATATCTCCTTCTAGTTGTGTATTGTATTATTTTCCGCTGCGATGTATTTAAATGTAATTTAAATCTCTGTTATTTCTGTGTAATATTCATTTATACTCTGTATATTCTTGTAATCTGATGCACTGTTGTAATATATAGTGAAATGTTCTTCTGTATGCGTTCTGTTGTGGCTTGTTCTCGAACTATCCGAAGCTTTCCTTTACGGGGAAGTTACGGGTTTTCACAGTTGGTATCAGAGCCAGGTTTACAAAGCTCAGAGAACAAGACACATTAGAACCATACGAAAGAATTCATCAGATATTGGATTAGTAATACCCAATGAGAATGACTCGTTAGAGATGGGATCAGTAGTATCCTAGAACGAGTGTGAAGAGTATGTTTTTAAAATGAAAACAAATTTAGTTTTGAAAATCTAAATCAAATATTCGTATTTGATTATTTATTTATATTGAGTTGGACAGTCCAGTATATATAGATTTTGCGTATACGTCTGATCCGCGTGTATTCGAAGTTTTAATATACTGGATAGATATAGAATCATACTCTAGTGGCCCGAAGATGATTCTGATGATTGACTAGTCGTCATTAGTATTCATGTTCGAGTAACGAAGGTGTGATATCTATATATTTCCATTAGACTAGTGTGAGAACCAAAACTAATATAGCTAGAATACATTGTTGTGAATTGGCATCAAAAACAAGATTTTCTCTATATATATCAAAGTTATCAAATTTGAAACGTTAATCCACTAATTGATTGATGTTTGTGTTGTTTGTTTATTTGTTTGCTAATTTTGAACCATTCATCCTAAGTGAATCAAATATTGACTTATATTGAAAATTGGTCGCATTTGCTTGCATACATGTATATCTTTTGAACAGGTCATAGCAAGGAGGCTAGAGCCAGAGAATAAAATTTGTTTGCCCGACAAATAGGTACATGTTTACTACATAATTTACTGTTTTGTTTGGGTGATGATGATTTTATGAGCCTATTGGCTAGCCGCTTGGCTTTTTCTTTTTCTTTTTGAGATCTGAAGGACCGGGGAAGCTATTTGAAATTCCCCGATGCTCCCGGTGCAGGGGAGGTTCTGGCGAAATTTTTCGAAAATTTAGGGTGTTAGCCAAATTTTTGAAATTTTGAAAATTCTCAGAATCTAAAAAGTTGGAGAATGGAAGCCGGATCGAACGTAGAGCTGATTAATCAAACCACTTTCGACTTTGTTCCTTTTCGGGGACGAAAAGTTTTAAGTGGGGGAGATTGTAATAACCCGAAAATCTGGGCCAGTTTAAAATTTTTATTTTGGCAGTTTTAGCGAATTTTGAATATTTAGAATGAATTATTTTAAATAATATCGACGAGAAATTTATTTTGAATATAATTAGAACGTATATATTATACGCGTCGTCGTTAGAATATAAATATTTATATATAATTATAAATAGAATTGAAAATGGCGCGGTAGTTCGATAATTCGATTTCAAACTTCAATTGAATGTACCGGGTGCAAAACAATCCGGATTTTAGTGAAACCAAAAATGTTAGGATCTAATTGATAATATCTTTCTATCGAATCCGGGAAATCGAAATTTCATAGCGGGAGTCAAAAGATATGTCCAGTTGAAAATTTTGAATAGTCGCTATGGAATTCAGGCCCTTAAAAATAGCCATTTTGCAAATGACCTCGGATTTCGACGAAACCAGTTTTGTTGGATCCGCAGTGTCAAATTATTGCTAGGTTCCAAATTTCATAATTTTTCAAATCAATATGTGAGCGTGGCAAAGGAAAACGCGTTTGACCGGTTTCAGTTGATTTTAATCGACTGGAAATTGGCCATTTTTTCAACTGTCTCAGAATTCGACGAAACTAGTTTTGTTAGGACCGTATCGTCAATACGAAGCTAGAAAATATTTTTCTGGAATTTTTCTAGTTAGTATGCGACCCCGGTAATTTGAAATGTACGTTTAAAATTCAATATAGTGATTTAAATGTAAATTAAACGGAAATTGATTGAAACGATCAAATCAGCCAACGATACATATCCCATTGTGTTCGGAATGGGGGTAAAACGCTATGGACGACAGGCGGTGGACCTCGTTTAGAGGTCGTATGAAAAAGTCAACTTTTTGAATTTGAAAATTGAAATTAAATTAAAAATATATATTCACCCTTAACTCTTCTCTCTCCTCTCACTTCAGTCGATTCAGAAAAAAAACCCCCCCCCCCCCCCCCGATGGAGTCTGAAGCCGCCACTCCTCCACGACGCACCTCCCATCGCATCCGCCGCCGCCTATTGCATCGCACCCCCTTCCTCCTCCAGCTACCAGCAACCGCGGCCTCCCTCTCTCTTCCTTCTCCGATGAAGCAAGCCCTAAACCGAGCCCCAAATCAGCCCCGTCCGTCGCCGCCATGAGCCCCAGTTCGCCTGCGCCGCCCCCTTGGACCACGCGCCACCAGATCCCCCCCCCCCCCCCCGACCACTCGACAGCGCCCCCCTGTAAGTTTTTTTTTATTTTTTATTTATTTTATTTTTATTTTATTTAAAACATAAAAGAAAACTGTTTTTTTATTTATGTTAAAACTGTTTTTTTTATTATGTTAAAACTGATTTTTATGATTTTAAAAACTGATTTTTTTTCATTTTATTCTTTGAGCTATAAATTTTGTTCACATAAGATTATAATTTTAATTAGGAAAAGATAACATTTTTATTAAGGTAAAAATTAGTTTTTATGCATGAAGTAGTGGAGGAAAATATAATTTTTATCGATATAAAAATATATTCTTTTGTTCTAGAAAGATATGATTTTCATATTTATAAAAAGAAATGAATTTTTACATAGAAGAAGTTTGAATTTTTATAAGAGGAAAAGATGAATTTTTTTTATTTATATATTTAAAAAGATGAGATTTTTACTTATAGAAAGGCGAGATTTTTAGAAATGCAAAGAAGGGATTTTCAAAATAGGGAAGGTTAGATTTTGATTATAAAAATTCGATTTTTATATATTCATTAGCGAAGTAAAAAATTCGATTTTTATATATGGAATAGAGAAATAAAAATAGAATTTTTATATATTGAACTTCGAAATAAAAATAGAATTTTTATATATTGAACTTCGAAATAAAAATAGAATTTTTATATATTGAACTTCGAAATAAAAATAGAATTTTTATATATTGAACTTCGAAATAAAAATAGAATTTTTATATATTGAACTTCGAAATAAAAATATGATTTTTATATATTGAATAGCGAAGTAAAAATTCGATTTTTACATATGTAGAGAATACAGGCGAAAGCGACAAAAAGGCGAGTTGGCGAAGATTTCCTGCATAAGAAGTGCCGTGGAGCTAGGATAGCTATATGTGAGAATTTCTCACCTTTCAATTTCTTTTCTAATTATATATATATATACTAGGATGCAGACGGTGCTTAGTAGCACCCGACACAATCGTCCACAGACCATGGACTTGTTTGTTTGGTTGCATAGATTAGTTATATGATTTGATTTGAATGTGGTTGTTTGGTGATTTTGATTGATGTGTGAATGGCGTGGGCCTTCACTAGACCGGGGATAAGGCTAGGCCTCGTCCCGTTTCTAGTATCGTGCCGTTATGCCGCCGAAATTTTCTAAAATATGTTAGAAAAATAAAAATATCATTTTATTGAATAAATGAATTGAATAGAAATTCATAGGTTGAAATAAAATGTTTTATCGTTAAAAATATAATTTTTAACGTGAATGTGAATAAATAAATGTTCATTTACAAACCGGACGGTTTGTTTATGTACACCTATTTAAAGGACATTGATTGGGACGATAAATTTTACACATCGCCCAACTGCACAAATAAAATATGTGTTTGATTGTTTGAAACCCTACACGGGTGTTGGGATGAAATTTGAAGTTCACTCATCCTGATTGATTAAATATGTCGATCGATTGATTGACAGGCTGTTATAAGCGTTGAATATCTATATTTGATGCTTATACAGTGTAGTGCACTTTGGTTGATGGTTGATTATTTTCAATGTTATTATATACATGTGTTGTATGAAAATCCATATAATTAATTTTATATGGTGATTGATTGGGCCTCATTCCAATTTGAAAAATAAAGAATATATAAAATAAAAGTTCATGTGTTGACAGTCTCATCCTTTGAGATTGGTCATGTGTTGAACGAAATATTTTAGTAATAAAATTTACGTCTTTATCGATATAAAATAAAAGTTCATGTGTTGACAGTCTCATCCTTTGAGATTGGTCATGTGTTGAACGAAATATTTTAGTAATAAAATTTATGTCTTTATCGATATAAAATAAAAGTTCATGTGTTGACAGTCTCATCCTTTGAGATTGGTCATGTGTTGAACGAAATATTTTAGTAATAAAATTTACGTCTTTATCAATATAAAATAAAGGTTCATGTGTTGACAGTTTCATTCATTGAGATTGGTCATGTGTTGAACGAAATATTTTAATATTAAAATTTACATCTTTATCGATCTAAAATAAAAGTTCATGTGTTGACAGTACTCCTCCATTGAGATTGGTCATGTGTTGAACGAAATATTTTGATAATAACAACTATTTTGAAAAAAAGAAATATTTGAAATAAAATATTTGAAATAGAAATTTGTGAAGCCGTGTTGATTAGATTGACGCCATTTTGACGTGAACGATATTTATATCGATTGAAAACGATTTCGAAATGAATTAAATTGAAAACAATTTCGAAATGAATTAAATTGAAAACGATTTCGAAATGAATTGAATTGAAAACGATTTCGAAACGAATTGGATTGAAAACGATTTCGAAATGAATTGAATTGAAAACGAATTCAAATTGAATTGAAAGTGAATTGAAATGAATTCAAATTGAATTGAAATTTGAATTGAATAGAAATGAATTTTAAAACAAATTTATAAAGAAGAATTCAATTTTGATTTGAATTGAAATGGAAGTTGAAATTGCTTTTGAAATGAATTTAAAACTATTCATATAACTCGTTTTAAATAGAAATCGACGAAATATATATTATATATATAATATAATGGCCTGAATAGAACGCGCCGCACCGCGGTAGTTCGTAAATTTCGACCATTTATTTCAAACGGACATTACGGGAGATCCGACCGTCGGATTCTCCTAAAACCGGAACCGTTGGGTTCGTATCGAAAAGATCTTTCTAACGAATATTAGAAATTTGAAATCTAACGGTTGGATTTGGAGATACGTCCAAATCAAATTCGAAAAAGGTCGCTGTAAGTGCAGTTCGATGGCCATTGATGGAAATCGACTGTACAGGCCTTGATAAAATTATTAAAAATAGTAATAATTTGTGTAAAATCATAAGAAATGATTTAGAAAGAATTGGGATGAAAAACTCCGTATTTGAAAGGATAAAAATAGATTTTTATCGAAATGAACTAGTTTTGAACTAGAAATATAATCCTATTTATTTTTAAATAAATTGAATTCGAAAAGGGTTTTGAAAATAACCAAAATTTCCAATGATTGCATTGGAGTGGATTTGAATCGAAATTGTCTTCGGAATATTTCGATGTTGGAATTCGTGATTATACAGATGTTGTTATGGAAATTTGAAAGATATATATCTATATCGTTATTTCCAATATGACATTTGTTAATCGTAGAATTTGATATTGAATATAAGCCGGGATATTTTCTATTCAGAGCCTCGTATTTAATATCAAATGTGATTTGGGTTTGTCGTGAATGGTGTCTTCACTAACACTGTTCTTGAACCCAGTTGAGAAAAGATTAAATCTTTTTATTTAGATTTAATGAAGTGTACCAATTAAATGATATTTAATTGGAATTGAATCGATATTGATTTTTGGGTTTATCGTGGACAGTGTTTTAAATAACACTCGTTCTTTAACCCGATCATTGATGAAATGTGATTTTGGGTTGTCGTGAACGGTATCTTCAATAATACAGTTCTTAGACCTAAAGGAGTTAAGAAAATCAGAAACTAACTGGAGATTAGTTAAGTTGAATAGTTTCCGAGGTATTGATCTGATGTTGGTTTCGGCCTTCGGGATTCATACTTAGGGAATTGCTCACTGGCTAATTTACAATTAGGGACTGATTGAAATGTGATGTGATTTTGGGTTTATCGTGAACCGTGTTTTAAATGACACCGATTCTTTAACCCAGTCGAAGATTAAAACTAAGTGGAGTTTTAATGAATCTTTAATTAGATTGAAATAATCGAGGATGGAGTATCACCAGTTTTGCTCCAAGCGATAGTTAAATCTTTAATTAGATTTGAACGTGAAATGGTAATTGAATTTACCGATAACACTGTGGTGTTAGATGTGAAGTATAACCAGTTTTACTTCATGGGATGAATAGGTTGGGATTGGGAAATTAAAACAAATGATTACTTCGGTAAGGTTCGCTAATCCCGACTAGTTCGAATTGAGATTCAAACATAAATTCAAGGAATTTATCTTGGATAAAATTAATGGGAACCTTTCCCTATGAATGTGAAATTTAGAAACTAACTGTCGGTTGGCCAAGCAGAATGGCTTTCTGGGTATTGATCTGATGTTGGTTTCGGCCTTCGGGGTTAATATTTGGGGAATTATTCTCTTGATTAATTTACGGTTAGTGACTAATGAATTGGAATGAGGCGTATGTTGTGTTTGTGTAACACTTATTTAAAATATACGCGAGTTATTCGGAAAGACCGGGTCTATCCCATTCTGAATAACTGATACGACGATAAGTCGAAGATGAAGACGATGGTCGAAGACCGGAGGTCTTCACGTCGTTTGGGTAATTACTGATGATCTTGATTGGGCTGTACACCCAAGAAGATGGAACAGTTAGTGATCGTCCAGACGTACTTGGAGATCGATGGATATGCGGGGTACTAGGTGCCTCCGGTTTCGTTCAGCCCCAGAACGGACTTGTAAATGGACTGTGTGTCTGACATCGGATTTCATTCTGTGTGACTGGTATCGGTTGCATAGGATGGTTTGCCTGTGTGGCATGCTAAGATGCAAAAGATCAAGGCTTCTGTTGAAAAGCAAAGTCTTGTGGTGATGATCAAAGCACGGCCTTTGTGGCGTAGCTTTGTGTAACGTTTACTTCGCGAGTTTCACACCCGGTATGAACCAAAAAGGGAGACGGACCTCAGGGAGGGCCTGCGTTTCCTCCTAGCTAGAAGTGGCGTCAGTGGTTTTACACGCCCTGACGAGTTTGACTTATGTGGTTGTTGCTGTTGCGAGGCGCCTCGGTTAGATCGGACGATCCGGGTCCGATGGAGTCATTCGTTGGCTCGCTTACGCCCCAAAGGGCGGCGAAACGCAGTGTCCAGGGTTTAAGTTTAATCCACATCGGTGGACCGGCCCTGACGATCCAAGGTCACTCGAGCTCTGACCTGAGACTCGGGCTAGGCAGTCTCGAATCGGTTGAGGACTATCTTTTGCCTCGGTTCATAGATGGAAATCCAATTTCCAAATACGTGACTTTGCGATTTTGATTGTATAACCTATATATGGCGACATAGTGGTATGGGGCATTCATGCCGCCTATGATTGATACTTATGATTTGAAATTGTTTTATACACTATGCACTTATAATAGTATCAAATGATTTGTTTTAAACGTATCAAGCATTCTTTGGCTGTTATAAGGGAAAACCCTATCCCCCGGCTTGCGTTGCATTGTGTGATAGGACCTGGGTCTTATAACAGCTTCATTTTTCTTTATTTAGCATTGCGCTGTTGTTTTATGCACTGGTATTCTTGGGAGGAAACCCGTTCCGTGTTATACGGCGTGGTCCCTTGATTTACCTATCTTTAAAAATGAAGATTAATAACTGTTTTAGTTCTCACACCAGTCACATGACTGACCTGGAGTTTATTGTTTTAACCTAAACTCTGGGTGCCCTTATTTTGACACGGGCAGCTAGTAGTTTCGGTTTTGCAGATTTATATTCACAGGATCCTGGTTTACAGCTGGATCGATATCCGGAAAGCTTTGTATCCGTATATCTCCTTCTAGTTGTGTATTGTATTATTTTCCGCTGCGATGTATTTAAATGTAATTTAAATCTCTGTTATTTCTGTGTAATATTCATTTATACTCTGTATATTCTTGTAATCTGATGCACTGTTGTAATATATAGTGAAATGTTCTTCTGTATGCGTTCTGTTGTGGCTTGTTCTCGAACTATCCGAAGCTTTCCTTTACGGGGAAGTTACGGGTTTTCACAATCAATCACACGGACTAAAATCCAATGTCAGACACACAGTCCATTTACAAGTTCGCTCTGGGTCTGAACGAAACCGGAGGCACCTAGTACCCCGCATATCCATCGATCTCCAAGTACGTCTAGACGATCACCAACTGTTTCCATCTTTTTGGGTGTACGGCCCAATCAAGATCATCAGTAATTATCCAAACGACGTGAAGACCTCCGGTCTTCAACCACCGTCTTCACCTTCGACTTATCGTCGTATCAGTTATTCAGAATGGGATAAACCCGGTCTTCCCGAATAACTCGCGTATACTTTAAATAAGTGTTACACAAACACAACAAATGCCTCATTCCAATTCAAACCGTAAATTAATCAAGAGAATAATCCCCCAAATATTAACCCCGAAGGACGAAACCAACATCAGATCAATACCCAGGAAATCACTCCGCTTAGCCAATCTACAACTAGTTTCTAAATTTCACATTCTTAGGGAAAGGTTCCGCTTAAATTTATCAAAGATAAATTCTTTAATTTATTCTTTAATCTACTTTTGAATATCAATTCAAACTAGTCGGGATTAACGAACCTGAAGTAATCGTTTGTTTTAATTTCCCAATCCCAACCTATTCATCCCATGAAGTAAAACTGGCAATACTTCATATCTAACACCACAGTGTTATCGGTAAATTCAATTACCATTTCACGTTCAAATCTAATTAAAGATTTAACTATCGCCTGGAGCAAAACTGGTGATACTCCATTCTCGATCATTTCAATCTAATTAAAGATTCATTAAAACTCCACTTAGTTTTAATCTGTGACTGGGTTAAAGAATCAGTGTCATTTGAAACACGGTTCACGATAAACCCAATATCACATCACATTTCAATCAGTCCCTAACCGTAAATTAGCAAGTGAGCAATCCCCTATGTATTAACCCCGAAGGCCGAAACCAACATCAGATCAATACCTCTGAAACCATTCAACTTAACTAATCTCCAGTTATTTTCTGATTTTCTTAACTCCTTTAGGTCTAAGAATAGTATTATTGAAGATACCGTTCACGAAAACCCAAAATCACGTTCCATTAATTATCGGGTTAAAGAACAAGTGTTATTTAAAACATTATTCACGATAAACCAAAAAATCAATTCCAATTCAATTCCAATTAAATATTATTTCATTGGTACACTTCATTAAATCTAAATAAAAAGATTTAATCTTTTCTCAACTGGGTTCAAGAACAGTGTTAATAAAGACACCATTCACGACAAACCCAAATCAGATTTGATATTAAATACAAGGCTCTGAATAGAAAATATATCGACTTATATTCAATATCAAATTCTACGACCAACAAATATCGTATTGGAAATAACGATATAAATGTATCTTTCAAATTTCCATATCAATATCTGTATAATCACGAAATCCAACATCGAAATATTCTAGAGATAATTTTGATTCAAATCCATTCCAATTTAATTATTGGAAATTCTGGTTACTTTTAAAACCCTTTTTAAAATCAATTTATTTATTTAAAAATAAAAAGACTTTTAATTCTAGTTCAAAACTAGTTCATTTTGATAAAAAAAAATATTTTTATCTTTTCAAATATGAAGTTTTTCATCCCAATTCTTCACAAATCATTTCTTATGATTTTACACAAATTATCGATATTTTTAATAATTTTATCATGGCCCGTACAGTCGATTTCCATCAACGGCCATCGAACTGCACTTACAACGACCTTTTCCTAATTTGATTTGGACATAATTCCAAATCCAACCGTTAGATTTCAAATTTCTAATACTCGTTAGAAAGCTCTTTTCAATACGAACCCAACTGTTCTAGTTTTAGGAGGATCCGACGGTCGGATCTCCCGCAATATCCATTCGAAGTCAATGGTCGAAATTCGCGAACTGCCGCGGCGCGGCGCGTTCTATTCAGGCCATTATATTATATATATAATATATACTTCGTCGATTTCAATTCAAAACATGCTTTATAAATCGTTTTAAATTCATTTTCAAAACGGTTTCAACTTCATATTCAATTTCAAATCAAAATTGAATATTCCAATATAAATTCGTTTTAAATTCATTTTAAATCGATTTCAATTGAATTTCAATTTAATTCGAATTTCTTTTCAATTTCAATTTGAATTCAATTCCTTTCGATTTCAATTCGAATTCAATTCTATTCAATTTAATTCGAATTTCAATTATTTCCAATATAATTCAAATTTCGAAATCACTTTCGATATAATTCAAATTTCGAAAACACTTTCAATATACATGGAAAATTGAATAAATCGATATAAATATCGTTCACGTCAAAATGGCGTCAATCTAATCAACACGGCTTCGTATATTTCTATTTCAAATATTTCTTTTTCAAATATTTCTATTCAAATATTTCTTTTTCAAAACTGGAATGAGGCCTAATCAATTACCATATAATGTTAATTATATGGATTTTCTACAACACATGTATACAATAACAACAATGAATAATCAACAATCATTCAAAGTGCATTCTACATTGTATAAGCATCAAATATAAATATTTGACGCTTATAACAGTCTGTCAATCAATCGATCGACATACAACTAAACAATTGGGATTAGTGTACGTCAAATATCATCCCAATACCCGTGTGGGGTTTCAAATAATCAAACACAGATTTTATTTGTGCAGTTGGGCGATGTGTAAAATTTATCGTCCCAATCTATATCAGTCAATTGTGTGTATATAAACAAATCATCCGATTTGTTTATTTTTATTTCATTTCATATACACGTTAAAAATTCTATTTTTAACTATAAAATATTTCCACTATAAAATATTTTATTTCAACTATATAAATATTTTATTTCATTTCACATCACATCACACAATCAACTACACATCAAAATCAAACAAACAAGCATACAAGCCGTCCATGGTCTGTGGACGATGGGTGTAGGGTGCTACTAAACACCGTCTTCATCCTAGTATATATTTTTAACTAGAAATAAAATTAAAAGATGAGAAGTTCTCACCAAAGCTAATCCAAACGCCACGACTCTTCTTATGTAGAAATCTTCGTCGTTCTCGCCTATTGTCACTTTCGTTGTCCGTAGCCACTACACATATAAAAATCATATTTTTATATTGTTACTATATAGCTGAAAATTCTATTTTTACACTACTACTATATAGATAAAAATTTTATTTTTATAACGATGTTCATATAATAAAGATCATATTTTTATCACGCTATTCTCTATAGAAAAATTTTGCCTTTTCAAATATAAAGATTTCGCCTTTTCAAATATAAAGAATTCGCCTTTTCAAATATAAAGAATTCGCCTTTTCAAATATAAAGAATTCGCCTTTTCATATATAAAGATCATATTTTTATTTCTACCTTATATATATATAAATCGAATTTTTAACTTCACTTTGTTATAAAAAATATATTTTAATATTGCTTTTCCCCTAATAAAGATTATATTTTTAAAATGTCACTAGTATAAAAATTATATTTTTAACCTTTACATATTATAAAAATTATATTTTTAACCTTTCTATATTATAAAAATTATATTTTTAACCTTTCTATATTATAAAAAATTATATTTTTAACTTACTACTCGAATAAAAATTATATTTTTATTCTCTACATCATAAGGAAAAATCTAATTTCCTTATCAATGAAAATCATAGCTTTCAATAACTAAAAATAATCGTTTTCACAAATGAAAAATCATATCTTTTCTCTAATAAAATTCAACCTTCACAAATCATTATTCTACATATAAATTAAAACTGATTTTTATTTTAACTAACCACCTTTAATAAACCAGAATAAATAAGTAAAACAATATAAATAAATGAAAAATGCTTACATTCGGAGCTTTTAGGGGTGGGGGTTCTGACGAGGGCGTCGGGGTCGAAGGTGGAGGTCTCTAGGCGGTAGCCGGTCTTCAGGCAGGGGGAGGCGATGAAGGGGCAGAGGCGTTCGCTTCAGGGGGGCGGGGTTTCGGGGGCTTTAAACGAGGAAGGAGAAGGGGCGTAGGCTGAGGGGGGGTGGCTCGCGGGTCTCGAGGTGGGCAGAGGAGGTGGAGGCCTTGGCAGCGATCGAGGCGGCGCGCAGCGCCTAGAGGAGGGGCAGCGTCGGGCGATTTAGGGTTTTGCAGTTTTTTTCTTTTTTTATCGTGAACTGTAAAGGAGAAAGAGAGAGGGAGAGGTGAGAAAGTATATAGTTTATAATTTTTTTTATTTAATTAATTTATTCCAAAAAGGTATTTTTATTTTCGACCTCGAAATGAGACCCACCGCCTGTCGTCCGTAGCTAATTACCCCCATTCCGAACACAATGGGATATGTATCGTAAGCCGATTCAGTCGTTTCGATCAGTTTTCGTCAAAATCAACATATAACTCTATATATTGAATTTGAACGCACACTTCAATTTACTGGGGCCACACACTGACTCGAAAAATTCCAAAAAATATATTTTCTAGCTTCGTATCGACGACATGGTCCTAACAAAACTAGTTTCATCGAATTCTGAGACCGTTTGAAAAATGGCCATTTCCCAGTCGATTAAAATCAACTGAAACTGGTCAAACGCTTTTTCCTTCGCCACACTCACATATTGATTCGAAAAATTATGAAATTTGAAACCTAGCAATAATTTGACATCGCGGATCCAACAAAAGTGGTTTCGTTGAAATCCGAGGTCGTTTGCAAAATTCCCATTTTTAAGGGCTTGAATTCCATAGCGACTATTCAGAATTTTCAACTGGGCATAACTTTTGACCCCCGCTATGAAATCTTGATTTTTTGGATTCGTTGGAAAGATATTCACAAATAGATTCTAATATTTTTGGTTTCACTAAAATCCAGCTTATTTTGCACCCGGTACATTCATTTGAATTTTGAAATCGAATTATCGAACTACCACGCCATTTTCAATTCCTTTTATAATTTAAAATAAATATTTATATTCTAACGACGAGCTATAAATATATACGTTCGAATTCTATTCAAAATAAATTTCTCGTCATTATTATTTAAAATAATTCATTTTAAATAAACAAAATTCGCTAAAGTTGCCAAAATAAAAATTTTATATTGGCTCAGATTTCCGGGTTATTACAACTTCGAATATCCGTTAATTACTCATAAATTCGAAATCTTTATATACTCGATTGTCCACATAAAAATATAATAATATACTCAAATACATATTTTAAGATAAAATTTTCAAAACTAAATTATTATTATTATTTGAGAAAATAATACTCTTCACACTCGTTCTAGGATACTACTGATCCTATCTCTAACGAGTTATTCTCATTGGATGTTACTAATCCAATCTCTGATGAATTCTTTCATTCGGTTCTAATGTGCCTTGTTCTCGAGCTTTGTAAACCAAAGCTCTGATACCAACTGAAACGACCCAAACATCACAGTAAAGGAAAGGCTAGATTGCTTTGAGAACAACACACATCAGAATACAAACTGAAGAACATTTTATTGCTGATTACAACAGTTACATCAGAGTACAAGAATATAACAGAGTATGAATACTTATTACATAATAGAAATACAATAATATCATAGTTTTAAATTACATTTAAATAGCAGCGAAAAAATAATACAAATATACAACTGAAAGGAATACACAGATACGGAGCTTTCCGAATACCGCTTCAGCTGTAACCCAGGATCCTGTAAATATATCTGCAAAAAGCTACTCGACTGCCCGTATGGAAAATATGGGCACCCGAGTTTGCCAATGAAACAAACTACAGGTCAGTCATGGGACTGGTATGAGAAATCTTAACTTAACTATCTAATAATAAGGCTAATCACAGGACCACGCCGCTAACGCGGAACGGGTTTACTCCATTTGGATTGCCAGTGCCTAAATTAAAGTAAGACGTTGCTTTTTAGAAAAATGAAACCATTATAAGACTCAAGTCCCATCACACAATGCAACGCAAACCGTAGGATAGGGTTTTACCTTATAATGGTCAAAAGATGCTTGATACGATAAAACGGATTTAATATTAGTGTGTATATCTATGGGTATATATATTTTAAAAACAATTTCAATCATAATGTATTAATCATAGACGGCATAGTACCCCATCCTACTATGTCGCCATACTAGTTCTATAATCAAAACAGCAAGGACATATTGGAAATTGGATTTCCATCATGAGTCGAGGCTAGGGGCAAGCTCCTCTCCTATTCGAGACACTCTAGCAAATGCCTCAGGATCCCCCGCAGTGAACCCTTGGATCTTCAGGGTCGGTCCCCGCCTATCGGCGTGGATTGGTTATGCCTGAACACACGTTTCCCGGTTCCTTTGAACCTATAATACGACCACTATCGGCCCATAAAAATCCGAGGTGCCTCAAAATACATCATCCACATAAGTAAAATGCCAGGCCGTGTTAAAGCACTGACACTACCACTAGCTAGAAAGAAACGTGTGCACTCCCTGTAGTCCATATCCCATTTTTGACTCATACCGGGGTGTGAGGCTCGCGAAGTCACGATATATACAAAGCTATGCCGTAATAGGCTATGCTTTGAGCATCCCACAAGGCCCTGCTTTTCAATAAAAGCCTTGATCAGTTGCATCTTGGCGTGCCACATTGACAATTCATGCCATGCGATCAATCATTGTTAATATATACCAGGGTGTTAAGTAGAGAATAAATCCTCCACCACCAAACAGACATACATTAACAGAAATCGATTTAATTCACACTGAACGAAATCCAATGTCAGACACGCATCCATTTACTAGCTTTTGCTCTGGGTCCGAGCGAAAACCAAATCCGAATAATCAACAATAGTCCGGACGGCCACCATTGAAACCCCTTCAAGGTAGCTACTCCATCAAGGGTCTCTGTAGCAACACATCCATTCGATGTGAAGATCGTCGGTCTTCAATCACCGTCTTCATCTTCGACTCTTCATCGTCGTAGTAATTATTCGGAATGGGTTAAACCCGGTCTTTCCGAATAACTAGCGTATTTTATAATTAAAAATCAAGTACTATAAAAGCACACCCAACGTCTCATTCCAATTCAGAATATTCTTTTAAATAAAATATTCACATTATTTTATCAAAGATAAACTCTTTAAATTATTCTCAAATCTTACTTTTAAAGATTTATTAAGAACCCAATTTGGTTTCAAATATCACAAATCATTATTCAATGATTAATTAAATTTAAGAAATTTATCTTATCTTTAACTGGGTTAAAGAACTAGTGTCATTTTAAAACACCGTTCATGATAAATCCAAAATCCTCTTCCATTAAATTAGGAAATCTTCATAGAAATCAAATCAATATACTCGTTATAAATTTCCGTATCCGACCAATAACATAAATGGAATAATGGCAAAGCCTTTTAAATTCCATATGTAGTATCGATCTTCTTTTACAGAAGCTTATCGCGGTTATTATTAATTCGAATTCCATCCGATTCCAATTTAATATATTAATTGGAAAACTTTACCTTTGGAAAATATCCATTTAAAACTTAATGAAGGATTTATAAATTTCAAATCATATTTTCACTGTTAGTTGGGTTAAAGAACAAATGTCTATAAATTTCAAATCATATTTTCACTGTTAGTTGGGTTAAAGAACAAATGTCGCTTAGAAACATAGTTCACAATAAACCCAACTCACATTTCATCTTATTTCAATGACCAAGTATAACTGAAACTTTAATAATCTAAATTAAAAGATTATTCTTTTCATACGAGGTTAAGAACAGTGTTATTTAAAACACTATTCACGACAAACCCAAAAATCCAATTTATTCTATTTAAAAACGTTGGATTCTTATTCTAGTTAAAAACTAGTTCATTTGATAAAAAATATATTTTTACCTTTTCAAAAAAAAAGGAATTTTTCACCTACGATCTTTCTAAATCATTTATCATGATTTTACATAATTTTTGCATATTTGTTTATAATTTTATTTTCGCTCGTACAGTCGGTTTCCAATAACGACCACGGAACTGCACTTACAGCGACCTTTTCTAAAATTGATTTGGACATAATTCCAAATCCAACCGTTAGATTTTAAAGTTCTTATATCTGTTGGAAACATCATTTAGATACGAACCCAACGGTTCTAGTTTTAGGAGGATCCGACTGTCGGATCTCCCGTTACGTCCATTTAAAGTTAATGGTCGAAATTCGCGAACGATCGCTGCGCGGCGCGTTCTATCCAGGCCATTATATATATATATACATATTATATCGTCAATTTCCATTTAAAACATACTTTATAAAATATTTATAAATTCGCTTTAAAACGGTTTTAACTTCATTTCTAATTTAAAGTCAAAATTGAATATTCTATTTTCTTATCATATTGAAAATATTAATATTAAATTTTTAAATCACTTTTTTTATATATTCATTTATATTTTATACTGGGCCAGACCCCCCACATTAAGCCTGCGACTTATGGATGCTGGATATGCCGGTTGGTTCCGGGCAGACTTATCCCATAAGTTGGGCTTAACCTCGTGTCATGACCCGTTTCATATTTTAACTCAACCCTTTTTGTTGCTACTACTTAACAAATAAAATAAAATCTCTTGAATTCAAAACATCAAAGCCACTATTTGATTTCTTTAACTGAATATTATATTAAAATTGTAACATCCCGTTAATTTCAACGATTTAAAATTTTGATTTTCGATCAATTTCTTTTTATCTTGAAAATTTAACATAAAAATTTTATAATGAGAATTTGATATTTGAAATGCGTCCATCTATATATAGCAGTCGGACAAGTTTCATCGAAAATACTCAAGTTCGTCGATTGTCAAAATTTTCTATGCATATCAGTTCAAAATGGGCATCCGTAAAGTTTTGTCCAAAATATTGACGATTCAGCGTTAGAAAATTCTTTTGCTTATTCTGAATTCAGCGGCGCAATCCGTTTTGCGAAATTCGTACATTTCGACCTTCGTTTTAATTTATTTGTACGTTTTTCTGCGTTAAAAGGTGTCCGTAACGGGTTTTTGATCGGAGTGTCGTGACACCGAGTTCTTTATACCGTTGCGTCCGTATCATCGCGTTGATCACCACGGTATATTTATTTATCAGTTTTGGGCGTCCGGTTTGCAATGAAAATTAAAATGGCTACGCAACAATTTTTGATACCGGTTCATTTTAGTTTGAAGTGTCCTTATTTATGTTCATCGGTTTTAGTTATTAATATTGGGTCTGTGAATCCAACTCTAAAAGCAACCAGAGAGTCTTCAAAATAAAGAAATGGGGCAACTCTTCGTTCTCTCAACCGTTCATTTATATATCACGTAACCATTCATTTATATATCACGTAACCATTCATTTCATGCTCCTCTTCATTCCATCTTCATCTGCTCGCTTTCTCTTCAAAACCTTTGTCTCTCTCTCGGAAAAAAAAACAACGAAAAGGGGGTCAAAAGGGAACAAAACAAATGATGGAAAGCACCTTCCTGTAGCTCACATATTTGCATTCTCTCTTCCAACGTGCAAAAGGGAAGGCGCCTCTTCCTTATTTTTCTTCCATTGCATGTTCTGAAACCTTCCAGGTGTGCAACTGTGAGTCCTCTTCCCTACCTTTCTCTCTATTTTCTTCTTCTCTTTTGCTGGAAACATTGCATGCTTATGTAAAAAAAAAGTACTATGTATTAGTTTCCAAACCATTGCATGCGTTGGTTTGTATACTGCATGTGTACGTTAGTACATATATATTTTTAAATGTTTTTTTTTACAGGTTATATATATATATATATATGTTTGTTTATAAAACTTTGGCCTCAAAGCATAGTTTTCTAGTTTTCTTTTGCAAAGTTTTGTTTTGAAACCGAATATACATTTTTTTTCTTTCTTTAAATAAGTTCTTCTACTGGTTTGAAATGAATCTAGCTATATGGTATTTATTTGCTGTTTTGTTTGGTTCTGGAAACTTATATGCATACTATATGTATGCTGTTTTTTGGAAATGCATAAAAGTTTGAAGTTGGATTTTTGTTTTTGTCAACTGTATATTATATTCGGGTTTTGAAATAAAAATATAACAAGTTGATTTTTATTGTATTTATGCAAACATTATAATTCTATTATTTTTGTTTCCAGTCGGAGAAGTTAGTAATAAAGAGGAATAGAGTCCGTTCGTTGTCCGCTTCACATCCGCTTTCATTATTCCTTTCATTTTGCTATGAAAGGTGAGACCCCACACTCACGATTAACATTTTTATTTAAGTGTATAAACCTGTGAATTAGTTATCTGAATTGCTAGGATTGCTATAGAGATCATATTATTGTACACTGTCGACATGTTATTGACATCATTGATGCACATGATATTATTTGGTTACATATATGTTGATATGACGTGTAAATATGTTGGACACGTAAAATGAAATCTATATGGATATAATACGTTCAGTGTAGCGTGCATGTTATTTGATACGTGTGAATGTGACGTGCACGATAGTGTACGTGACATGCACACGGATACGCGCACGAATATACTCTACGTATGTATGCCTAAATAAATGACATTTGACGTGTACGACGGATATTTAGACGTAATATGAACATGTACGAACGTGTCCTTATGACATGTACGGATCGATATTATATGTCGATGATTGTTTTGTTATGTCCTGATTTTCACATTGCAAGTTCCATTAGTTTAGGAAATCATAATGGGTTGAAATGACACATACCCGAACGACTTGATAGAATAGGGGAAAATCGTTATGGGTTGAAATGATAGACCCAATCGATTTTTATTGAATTTGGGATTACAGGTTGAAATGATATATACCCGTACTTGAAAATAAACGGATTGAAATGATACATATCCGTATCACTTGACCATAGGATAGAAAATTTTATATGGACATCGTTGGTCATATTCTAAAATCATAATTATATTTTATTTGAAAATATTGATTTCTGGAATTATAATTCAAGTATTTTCTATAATAATAATAATAGTTAGATTTCAAATGATAAACTTATATTTTGGAAATGTTTTGAAAAGCTAATTTATAAGAAGTATGGATTTAAATGATATTTGAGATTTTACTTATATTTTAATTGTTTTAAAAGTTTACAAAGGTTTTAATAACAAAATAAGTACCTATTTTATATATAGTATTTCTATAAATTTTATTATTTAATATTTTTATATTATGTTTTATTTTATAAACTTATATATTTTATAAACTTTAAATAGTGTAGAGTATAAGATGTGATTTTGAAAGTATTTGATATTTTGATAGTTATTTTGAGTAAAAATTATAAAACGACCACGGTGTGAAAAATGTAAACGATTGGTTGTTAAAGAGACCGGGATCGGATTTGTCATACTCTCTACCAATTCCGAAAACCACTTTAACAACTGTGTACGTGGTGGAATTCCATAATGAAGAAGGATAGCTTGGCGATCGATTCTATTTTCTATTTCATCTTAATTACGAGACCCTGACTACCTTGAGTCAGCTTGATGTGGCTAAAACAGTTGCTACACCGAGACCAAGTGAGGTCATTCCTCCTATCGAGCATACTTCTTCGAAACCATTCTATTACTTTTGTGATTCGACTTGTGCGCACCCTTGATATGGGAGTGTGTCT
Source organism: Allium sativum (assembly GCA_030737875.1). Lineage (NCBI taxonomy): Eukaryota > Viridiplantae > Streptophyta > Magnoliopsida > Asparagales > Amaryllidaceae > Allium > Allium sativum. The sequence goes on from CM060920.1 coordinate 222,376,984, forward strand.
CGAGGTGGGCGGTAGTTGCTGCTATGCGTTACCACCAGTCCGGTTATGCAAACGGTGAATCTACCCTGACATTCCTCACGTGCCTTGTCACATGCCTTATACGAGCCCAATACGATTTTGTTTTGTACTGTTTTATATGGGGTGCCCTCTGATCAACCTCCAGTTTACGGAGGAATTACGGTACTGTATATACTATGGGAATATATAACGGTGTAAGGGTAATCATGGTAATCCCGCTTACGCTATTTTTGATATTTACTTTACTGATAGACACTATTGTATATAGCGTATTATAATATATAGTATTAGTTTGACGGATCCTTAGAGGATGGTGATCCCAACATCCTTTAAGTTACTTTGCATTTCCGGAAATTTATTCACTTGAGTTATCAATTAAATAAGAATGTTAATCCTGACTCGAGTGTGTTTGTTTTACATGGATACTCGGGTCAGCTTGAGGATATCAGCTTGAGGATATCAGCCTTCTTGGTTCACTTGGAGCTTGGAGCTATCTATCTCTTCTTAGTCGTTGCAGTTATTTCAGCTTTCCAGTTATTTCAGTTATTTCCTATTCAGACTCTACTATTTCCTTATGCATTAATAGACTTATCTATGTATGGTACTCTATTGTATTTGCTTTAGACTCTATGGTTATGTAGTAGCTTATGAACTACTATTTTATCTATTCCGCTGTGTAGTATTTTATTTCTCTGTGTCTGTGATTCTGTGATTGATTTATTTACTATATATGTTGTTATTTGCCAATTTTTATTTACAATCTATCGTTTTGAGCAATTCAAGTCTGACATGTGTGGATTATTGTCAATTTGAATGGTTCAAAATGGTGGGTCGTTACATGTGGTATCAGAGCTCTGGTTTTAGGCAAATTTCAGCATATAGAGTAAAAAACTCTAGAATGAGATAAATTAATCACGGAATCATATTCGTTCAATCTCTACATACCTTATTAGGATTCCTTTTGATTAGTATCTCTTTTGAATATTCTATCTTTTCCTTCGTCTAACTCGTTTGAATATGTCCAGATGAGTAACCGAAGGAATACTAGGGGAAGAGGTCGTGGTAATGCCCCAGCTGCACCACCAGTCGAGCCACCTGTAGTTCATCCCGTTCAGCCAATTAGGTTCACTAAACTTTGCAAGGAGTACACTCAGCTCGGAGGTACCAAGTTCACCGGATCTGCAGGAATTGTTGAAGCTGAGCAGTGGCTGGAGAATCTTGAGAGGATTTTCATTGGACTTGAGATTAACGATGCTCAGAAGCGTCAGTTAGCCGCGTGGCAATTGCACGATGATGCTCTTCATTGGTGGCGGTCAGTTACCGCTAATACTATCGAGACGAACATCACCTGGCAGCAGTTCAGGCAAAAATCTTAACATTTTCTTTCTATCCTTGTTTTCCTTTCTTTGAATCTCTCTTGATTTTAAAAACTCGTTTTTTAGGGATATCTTTGTTGCTAAGTGGATACCCGATTCGGGAAAATCTCAGCTTTATAGGGAATTTATGGACCTTGAGCAAGGTGACATGACATTTACTGAGTACGAAAGGAAATTCAACGAGCTTTCCAAGTATGGGCCAAATCTGATCCAGACCCCACTCCAGAAGAATGAGAGGTTTATCTATGGTGGACGTCCGGAGTATTTTGACCGTTTGACTAATCATGTTCATGGAACTTTCACTGATCTCGTAGACATGGCTATTAGATTCGAGAATCCCAACACTAAAGGGAAGCAGAAGCAGGCTATACAGGCATCTCCGTCTCAGGGTAGTTCTAGCAGTGCAAAGAAGAGGAAGCCTAACTTTCAGCAGCAAAAGAAAAATTGGCAGAAGACCCACGGTATTGGTTATTCTTCTCAGAGTCAGCCGATCGACTTATCTCACATTACGTGCTTCAACTGTAATCAGAAAGGACATTATGCCAATAGTTGTCCAAACAAATCCAGAGCCGCTATCCCTCCAGCTCAGATGACTAGGAACAACTTGTGCCACATTTGTCTTCAGCCCGGTCACTTTAAGAAGGATTATCCCAGTCAGCAGCGTGGCAAGACAACTGGAGTCTTTTCCATGACATCTTCTACTACTCCCACTCCTAGTGATAACCAAGGTACCCTTCAGAGCACTTTTACTTTATTCTGTTTTCCTGTTCGTGTTCTATTCGATACTGGAGCTTCGCATAGTTTTATTTCTATCGACCTTTGTGATAAGTTTGAGAAATTCTTACATCCGCAAGTAGCAACTGAACCCTTATGTGTATCAAATCCTATTGGTGGTCCTGCCAATCTTAGTATGGTTTGTAAAGGGGTAAAACTCCTTTACAATGGGCGTCGATTCACCGGTGATTTCTATGTTCTCGGTTTTGATGCTTTCGATATCTTACTTGGAGGTGATTGGCTTAATAAGCATGATGCTCGCATTTCCTGTAAATCCCGAAAAGTTTCTTTGATAAGCGATTTTGGAGAGCCATTAGTGATCGAATGCAAAATGCCTCAGGACGTTGCTGGTAGCTTTATATTTTCTCTTGATTCCCAGCCGACTGATCTCGAGTCCACTCCTATAGTCAAGGACTTTCCGGATGTATTCGGTGAAGTCACTTCTCTTCCACCTAAGAGGGAAATTGAATTCCACGTTGATCTAATCCCTGGAGCTCGACCAGTTGTTCTTCCTCCTAGACGAATGGCTCCTAAAGAGAAAGTCGAGTTGAAAAAGCAAATTGAGGATTTATCCTCTAAGGGTTTGATTAGACCTAGTTTTTCCGAATGGGGTGCTGCTGTTGTCTTTGTTAACAAATCCGATGGTTCTCTAAGGATGTGTGTTGGTTATAGAGAACTAAACAAACTTACCATGAAGAACCGTTATCATATGCCTCGTATTAATGACATGTTTGATCAGCTTTATGGGGCTAAAGTTTTCTCTTAGCTAGATTTGGCTACCGGCTTCCACCAACTTAGGGTAGCTAAGGAGAGCATTCCTAAGACAGCTTTCCGGACCGAGAGTGGATTCTATGAATGGTTAGTCATGCCTTTTGGATTAACCAACGCTCCAACTTTCTTTGTCGATCTTATGAATCGAGTTTTCCGAGATGTTCTGAACAAGTTCGTCCTCGTTTTCATGGACGACATTCTTGTGTTTTCCAAATCAGAGAAGGAACATGAATCGCATTTGAGTTATGTTCTCCAAACTCTTCGGAAAAAACAGTTGAAGGCCAAATTCTCTAAATGTCATTTCTGGAAAGATGAGGTTCGATTTCTCGGACATATTGTTTCTAAGAATGGAGTTTCTGTAGATCCTGTTAAGGTTTCTGCGATCAATGTAAGCTTATCCATCTTTATTCTTTCGATAATCTAGTTGTCATATCCCTACTAGAACTCATTTCACCCCTTTCTATTTTCAGGACTGGGAGAAACCTAAGACTCCGACTGAGATTCGTAGCTTCTTAGGTTTAGCTGGGTATAATCGGAGATTTATCGAGAACTTTGCCCGCATAGCTGCCCCGCTTACTGCTTTGACTCGTAAGAATGCCAAGTTCAATTGGAATGATAAGTGTGAAGCAGCATTTAATGAGTTAAAGCAAAAGCATACCTTCGCCCCTGTTCTTACCGTGCCAAATGGAAGTGAAGGGCTAACAGTTTATACCGATGCTTGTAAGGAAGGTCTAGGAGCTGTTTTGATGCAGAATGGGAGAGTCATTGCTTATGCCAGTCGCTAGTTAAAAACTCACGAAGTAAATTATCCCACTCATGATTTAGAACTGCTTGCCATTGTGTTCGCTTTAAAGTTATGGAGGCATCATCTCTTAGGTACTAAGTTCGAGTTGTTCACAGATCACCAGTCGCTTAAGTATATCTTTTCTCAGAAGGATCTGAATCTAAGGTAAGTTAGATGGCTCGAATTCTTAGCATCCTATGATCTCGACATCAACTATACTCCAGGAAAAGGCATTGTTGTAGCGGATGCCCTAAGTCGAAAAAAGGCTATGCTTTGTCAGATTTTAGTTACTTCATCTCTTATGGATCGTATTGCAGCTAAACAAGATCAAGATGAGATGCTCAAGCTTATGAAGGAGAATATTCGAAATAAAAAAGATGACAATTAGACAAAATTTGGAGCACAAATTGACGAGAAAGGTATCTTAAAGATCAATAATCGTATTTGTGTTCCGAACGTCGATGGACTAAGACAGGAAGTGCTTAGAGAGAATCATCGATCCAAACTCTCTATTCATCCCGGTGTTACAAAGATGTATAAAAATATGAAGAAGTTGTTTTGGTGGAAGGGTATGAAACGAGATGTTTTCACTTATGTTAGCAGATGTGCCACATGTCAGCAAGTCAAGGCTGATCACCAAAAGACTGCCGGGTTGTTGCAGTACCTAGAGATTCCCGTTTGGAAATGGGATCAGGTTTCGATGGATTTTATTGATGGCTTGCCGAGAATTAGAAGAGGCAATGAGAGTATTTGGGTCATAGTCGATAGGTTGACTAAATCCGCTCATTTTATTATAGTCAGATCAAATCGCACAGCTTCAAGTTTGGAAGAGATCTATATGAGGGAGATTGTCAGACTCCATGGTGTTCCTTCCAGCATTGTTTGTGATCGTGACCCTATCTTTACCAGTAACTTCTGGAAAGCTTTTCAAGAATCTTTGGGTACCCGTCTGAACCTCAGCACTGCCTATCATCCTCAAACTGACGGTCAGACGGAAAGGGTGAATCAGATTTTGGAAGATCTCCTTCGTGCTTGTGTTCTTGATTATGGAGGATCTTGGGAAGATCATCTCCATCTCGTTGAGTTCACTTATAATAATAGCTATCAGGTATATCTTTGATTTAAATATTGATTCCTTTTGAGTTTAAAATCGATTAAATTCCATTCCTTTGAAATTTAGGCAAGTATTGAGATGTCTCCGTTCACTGCTCTATACGGACGACCTTGCAAATCTCCAGCTTGTTGGATTGAATCGGGTGACCGGTTGATTCTTGGACCCGATATGATTCTTGAGGCAACTGCGAAAGTAGAGGAGATTAAAAAGAAGATGAGAATAGCTCAGGATAGGCAGAAGAAGTATGCCGATAGACGGAGAAGGGATTTGGTATTTGCAGTAGGCGATCAAGTTTTTCTCAAAGTCTCACCTTTGAAGAACGTGATTCGTTTTGGTCAAAGAGGGAAGCTAGCTCCTAGATTTATTGGTCCTTTCTGCATTCTGGATAGAGTGGGTCCCTTGGCTTATAGATTGGATTTGCCAGAGAAACTCTAAGATGTTCACAATGTATTTCATGTGTCACATCTGCGCAAACATCTTCATGACCCTTCTCTGATTGTTCAACCTGCCCAGCTTGAGACTTTGGAGGTTGAGCCGAACCTCACAGTTGAGAGGAAGCCACTCCGCATTGTCGATCGAGGCACAAAGCAACTCAGAAGAAAGTCTGTCAATCTGGTCAAGGTACAATGGAGTACAGATGATCGGGATTGTACATGGGAGACGGAGGAAAGCATTCGTGCTTCAAATCCGGAATTGTTTACATCAGGTATGGTTCTTTCGAATCTATTTTTGTTCCTTTTCGGGGATAAAAAGTTTCGAGTGAGGAAGAATGTAACATCCCGTTAATTTCAACGATTTAAAATTTTGATTTTCGATCAATTTCTTTTTATCTTGAAAATTTAACATAAAAATTTTATAATGAGAATTTGATATTTGAAATGCGTCCATCTATATATAGCAGTCGGACAAGTTTCATCGAAAATACTCAAGTTCATCGATTGTCAAAATTTTCTATGCATATCAGTTCAAAATGGGCATCCGTAAAGTTTTGTCCAAAATACTGACGATTCAGCGTTAGAAAATTCTTTTGCTTATTCTGAATTCGGCGGCGCAATCCATTTTGCGAAATTCGTACGTTTCGACCTTCGTTTTAATTTATTTTTACGTTTTTCTGCATTAAAAGGTGTCCGTAACGGGTTTTTGATCGGAGTGTCGTGACACTGAGTTCTTTATACCGTTGCGTCCGTATCATCGCGCTGATCACCACGGTATATTTATTTATCAGTTTTGGGCGTCCGGTTTGCAATGAAAATTAAAATGGCTGCGCAACAATTTTTGATACCGGTTCATTTTAGTTTGAAGTGTCCTTATTTATGTTCATCGGTTTTAGTTATTAATATTGGGTCTGTGAATCCAACTCTAAAAGCAACCAGAGAGTCTTCAAAATAAAGAAATGGGGCAACTCTTCGTTCTCTCAACCGTTCATTTATATATCACGTAACCATTCATTTCATGCTCCTCTTCATTCCATCTTCATCTGCTCGCTTTCTCTTCAAAACCTTTGTCTCTCTCTCGGAAAAAAAAGAAAAAAAAAAACGAAAAGGGGGACAAAAGGGAACAAAACAAACGATGGAAAGCACCTTCCTGTAGCTCACATACTTGCATTCTCTCTTCCAACGTGCAAAAGGGAAGGCGCCTCTTCCTTATTTTTCTTCCATTGCATGTTCTGAAACCTTCCAGGTGTGCAACTGTGAGTCCTCTTCCCTACCTTTCTCTCTATTTTCTTCTTCTCTTTTGCTGGAAACATTGCATGCTTATGAAAAAAAAAACGTACAATGTATTGGTTTCCAAACCATTGCATGCGTTGGTTTGTATACTGCATGTGTACGTTAGTACATATATATTTTTAAATGTTTTCTTTATTTTTATTTTTACAGGTTATATATATATATATATATATGTTTGTTTATAAAACTTTGGCGTCAAAGCATAGTTTTCTAGTTTACTTTTGCAAAGTTTTGTTTTGAAACCGAATATACATTTTTTTTTCTTTCTTTAAATAAGTTCTTCTACTGGTTTGAAATGAATCTAGCTATATGGTATTTATTTACTGTTTTGTTTGGTTCTGGAAACTTATATGCATACTATATGTATGCTGTTTTTTGGAAATGCATAAAAGTTTGAAGTTGGATTTTTGGTTTTGTCAACTGTATATTATATTCGGGTTTTGAAATAAAAATATAACAAGTTGATTTTTATTGTATTTATGCAAACATTATAATTCTATTATTTTTGTTTTCAGTCGGAGAAGTTAGTAATAAAGAGGAATAGAGTCCGTTCGTTATCTGCTTCACATCCGCTTTCATCATTCCTTTCATTTTGCTATGAAAGGTGAGACCCCTCACTCACGATTAACATTTTTATTTAAGTGTATAAACCTGTGAATTAGTTATCTGAATTGCTAGGATTGCTATAGAGATCATATTATTGTACACTGTCGACATGTTATTGACATCATTGATGCACATGATATTATTTGGTTGTTTGTATAAATTGGTGATATACGATATATATATTGATCTGCGTATGTGATATTCGACACGTGTTGGTTACATATATGTTGATATGACGTGTAAATATGTTGGACACGTAAAATGAAATCTATATGGATATAATACGTTCAGTGTAGCGTGCATGTTATTTGATACGTGTGAATGTGACGTGCACGATAGTGTACGTGACATGCACACGGATACGCGCATGAATATACTCTACGTATGTATGCCTAAATAAATGACATTTGACGTGTACGACGGATATTTAGACGTAATATGAACATGTACGAACGTGTCCTTATGACATGTACGGATCGATATTATATGTCGATGATTGTTTTGTTATGTCCTGATTTTCACATTGCAAGTTCCATTAGTTTAGGAAATCATAATGGGTTGAAATGATACATACCCGAACGACTTGATAGAATAGGGGAAAATCGTTATGGGTTGAAATGATAGACCCAATCGATTTTTATTGAATTTGGGATTACGGGTTGAAATGATATATACCCGTACTTGAAAATAAACGGATTAAAATGATACATATCCGTATCACTTGACCATAGGATAGAAAATTTTATATGGACATCGTTGGTCATATTCTAAAATCATAATTATATTTTATTTGAAAATATTGATTTTTGGAATTATAATTCAAGTATTTTCTATAATAGTAATAATAGTTAGATTTCAAATGATAAACTTATATTTTGGAAATGTTTTGAAAAGCTAATTTATAAGAAGTATGGATTTAAATGATATTTGAGATTTTACTTATATTTTAATTGTTTTAAAAGTTTACAAAGGTTTTAATAACAAAATAAGTACCTATTTTATATATAGTATTTCTATAAATTTTATTATTTAATATTTTTATATTATGTTTTATTTTATAAACTTATATATTTTATAAACTTTAAATAGTGTAGAGTATAAGATGTGATTTTGAAAGTATTTGATATTTTGATAGTTATTTTGAGTAAAAATTATAAAACGACCACGGTGTGAAAAATGTAAACGATTGGTTGTTAAAGAGACCGGGATCGGATTTGTCATACTCTCTACCAATTCCGAAAACCACTTTAACAACTGTGTACGCAGTGGAGTTCCAGAATGAAGAAGGATAGCTTGGCGATCGATTCTATTTTCTATTTCATCTTAATTAGGAGACCCTGACTACCTTGAGTCAGCTTGATGTGGCTAAAACAGGTGCTACACCGAGACCAAGTAAGGTCATTCTTCCTATCGAGCATACTTCTTCGAAACCATTCTATTACTTTTGTGATTCGACTGGTGCGCACCCTTGATATGGGAGTGTGTCTCGAGGTGGGCGGTAGTTGCTGCTATGCGTTACCACCAGTCCGGTTATGCAAACGGTGAATCCACCCTAGCATTCCTCGCGTGCCTTGTCACATGCCTTATACGAGCCCAATACGATTTTGTTTTGTACTCTTTTATATGGAGTGCCCTCTGATCAACCTCCAGTTTACAGAGGAATTACGATACTTTATATACTATGGGAATATATAACGGTGTAAGGGTAATCATGGTAATCCCGCTTACGCTATTTTTGATATTTACTTTACTGATAGACACTATTGTATATAGCGTATTATAATATATAGTATTAGTTTGACGGATCCTTAGAGGATGGTGATACCAACATCCTTTAAGTTACTTTGCATTTCCGTAAATTTATTCACTTGAGTTATCAATTAAATAAGAATGTTAATCCTGACTCGAGTGTGTTTGTTTTACATGGATACTCGGGTCAGCTTGAGGACATCAGCTTGAGGATATCAGCTTGAGGATATCGGCCTTCTTGGTTAACTTGGAGCTTGGAGCTATCTATCTCTTCTTAGTCGTTGCAGTTATTTCAGCTTTCCAGTTATTTCAGTTATTTCCTATTCAGACTCTACTATTTCCTTATGCATTAATAGACTTATCTATGTATGGTACTCTATTGTATTTGCTTTAGACTCTATGGTTATGTAGTAGCTTATGAACTACTATTCTACCTATTCCGCTGTGTAGTATTTTATTTCTCTGTGTCTGTGATTCTGTGATTGATTTATTTACTATATATGTTGTTATTTGCCAATTTTTATTTACAATCTATCATTTTGAGCAATTTAAGTCTGACATGTGTGGATTATTGTCAATTTGAATGGTTCAAAATGGTGGGTCGTTACAAAAATATTATTTTAATTTAAAATTGGAATGAGGCCCAAACAATTACCATATAATTTAATTATATGGATTTCCACCACAAGAATACTATACTAATGATAAATATTATAAAAACCGTCCACAACATCCAAAGTGCATCTTATATTGTATAAGCGTCGAATAAATAACGCTTATAACTAATCACAAGGGAGATGTGTGAATATCATCCCAAGATCCGTGTGGGGTTTTCAACCAACACATAACCATAACAAATAATTGAATAAATTATTGTGCACAATGAAAATTATCGTCCCAATCACATAAACAAGCCAGGAAACTTGTAAATGGAAGTGTATTACACAATATATAACACGACGATAAAAATGTCTCTTCTATTTCTATTCTTTTTATCGCATATAAAATGATGATAAAAAATATAATCTTTATTTCTATACTTTTTATTCTAATTTACATTTTCTAACAAAAATTTCCCTTTATTATAATATACATTGTATGAAATGTTAATTCCATTAAATTGTATGAAATGTAATCCTCTTTATATTATATAAAAAATATAATCTCTTTTTATATTGCATAGAAAATGTACTCTTTCCTATATTAACCAGGAAATGTATTCTTTTTAGCATTAAAAATAACTATGTATCTTTTCTATATTGGATAGAAAATGTATTCCTTTATCATTACATAGAAACATGTATTTTCTTTATTCATTTCTTAGATTACATTGAAAAATGTAATTTCTTTGCATTGTATAAAAATGAAATCTTTTGATGTGACATAAAAATGTAACCTTCTTACATTACAAATAAAATGTAATTCTTTTTATTTGTAAAGCAAATGTAAATCCATTTTTAATTATAAAGAAAATGTAATCTTTTTTACTTAACATAAAAATAATTTTTTTTCATTCTTTGATTAAATTTAAAATGTAATTTTTCATTTCAATATATGATTACATAGAAAAATGTTATTTTTCATTGCCATATATGATTACATAGAAAAATGTAATCTTTCATTGCGATATATGATTACATAGAAAAATGTAATCTTTTTAATTCATTTCTAATTACAGTGAAAAATGTAATCTTTTTATTTTCCTTTCTTACATTAAAAAAAATGTAACTTTTCCTATCTTTATATTACATTATAAAAATGTAACTTTTCTACTTTTTAACTACATCAAATAAAAATGTAATTTTTCTACTTTTTGATTACATTAAATAAAAATGTATTTTTTTCTATTCTTCCTATATTTACATGAAAAATTTAATATTTTTCTTTCATTCTTTAATTACATTATAAATGTAATATTCTTCTTTCTTTCTTTTTTTACATTTAAAATGTGATCTTTTTATTTCATCTTTAATTACATTAAAGAAAAAAATGTATTCTTTTTATTTCATTTCTAATTACATTGAAAAATGTAACTTTTATGTCAACACATTTGATAACCAATGCACCTTCTCCTAATATTCATTTACATTGAAAATGTAAATCTTAATGTTTTCTCATATACAATAAAATATGGATTTTTATTGTTACTACATTTTCATTTCAAACCAATGTGTATTTTTAATGATTCATAAAATATATATATATATATATATATATATATATATAAATTTCAGTGTAACACATTTTTATTTAACTAATGATCATTTTTAAAATTTCATTTACATTAAAAATGCAAATTTCAAAGAAAATATATTTTATATACAATGAACATTTTGATGTTTCATTTACGATAAAATAATAAATTTCAAAGTAAAGACATTTTTATATCATAATGTTTAATGTTGCATTTACATTGAAAATGTAAAATCAAATGTATAAACATTTCTATATGACATGGTTCACTTTTAATGTTCATTTACATTAACAAATGTAAATTCAAAGTATAAACATTTTTATATAACAAGGTTCACTCTTAATGTTTATTTACATTAACAAATGTAAATTTATTGTAGGACAATTTTCGTTCTAAATAATGATCATATTTTTATATATATACAATAAAAATCTAATTTTTATTGTTCACACAATTCTATATTATTACATAAATATTTTAGAAAGATTCAATCACCAAAATCAACCAATTTCACATCACAAATAACAACACATAGCAATTAATAGTGGAGGGATAATATCACAATCATAATTACTTTATTTTAATTATTTAAAAGGAAACAAAATTCTCACATTGATTTTATTCTGAATTTTCAATGTGCTCTGTTTCAAATCTGGTCTGTTCCATCACGAAGATCTTATCAACACGAGTTCAATGCATTTTGTTTTGCTGAATTCTGACTACGTAGTAAAAAGATATGGCATTTTAACATTTGATTTCATAAATTATTTAACTAATTATAATTAACAATTATAATTACATGATTAAGGGTTGATAATGCTTTCCCCTTCGTCGCTAATTGTTGAACCGTAGGAACCCAACATCATGCCTTCCAATCCCAAAACGCACAGCACCCGAGGCCTCCAGTTGACGATCAACCACCACCAATCCAACTGCGTACGTGAGCGCGCCCATCGCCTACAACAGCTCGAGATCCGCACCCCCCTGCGCTCCCAGAATCCAGTTCGAACTCAGCATGTTTGTGTGTGAAAATTGAGAAATCCAAGCCTTTGAATTCGATCATAACCATTGATAATAATGAGCTTGTTGTCCTCTTCAATTTCTTGTTTTTTAGAATTGAATTTTGTTGTTTGAATTCAACGAAAAAGAGGGAGGAATGAGAGAAGTTTCTGGCCATTAGTGTTGTTGAAAGTGGCGGCTACATATATTGGATTAGGGTTACATAAATGGTTGGTATATATATATATACTAATACTATTTTATCCTTTTATTCCAAAAGACCCATTTAATTATAATTAAATTCCTAATGAATTGTTGTACTTTGATTTTACCACACCATAATTACCATATGACCAATTAGTATTTATTTACACATTTTACATTCATAATTCGCAGTCATCAACTTAACCATATAAGTTTATTTCAGAATGCTGCATTATATATATATATATATCGTTTTGATTACTTAAATAATTTATGCTATTTTTAAAACAAATTCACATACCAAAATTCAAGTTAGTTATTACACCGATTTACAGTGTTTGGTTTCAATTGTAATTAAATTTCATTAAGTATATATATATACATATATTTAATTTCACTAAATTTGGTTTGATTTAATTATGTCAATGAGTTACAAGGAAAAAAAATTAGCAATCCAAATATGGTTACATGTTTATTGTATATGGACAAAAGCAAATGGTTGCATATATTAATAAATCTTCTACCATTACCTCACTTTAATGGACTTTAATTGCAATTAATTGTAGCTTATTTCCAATATTAAATTCCATCCTTCATTGTTTACCCATATAAACAAAACCACCCATTTATTTGAAATCAATACTGGTCACAAATGTCAAAACATGTTAATTTAATTACTTTCACAGTTATACCATTTAAAGCTGATTTGTGAATTTATTGACTCAATTAGATTCCAAAGATTCAATAATTTTAATACAAACCAATTTATAACTATATTTACAATCAATGCATGTATTCATTTTACAAACAATGGATTATATCTTATTACTGTATTCAATACATTAAAGAATTCCATATGCATGGAATTTCAAAATTATTTAATCCATTATATATTGTTAAATCAGTATTAACTTCTTACTTCAACATAATTATATTATCAAACAAGTCAAGTTCATAAATAGCTATTGAAATACATTATTTAACAAGACAAGTCAAATTCCATACTTTGTAAATTTATAAGATAAACCATTAATTATAATATTTAAACCAACATTGTTTTAAATCAAATAGTTTGTAAAAACTAATTTTAAAGTTATTCTTACATTTTTATTTTATAAAAAAAAATAACCAATTTATACTCCATATTCCCCAAAATAGGTTAAATTAAAAAAATTAAAATTGGTTCTGAAATTCCGGGTTGTTACATAAACTAAACAACCAAACAAACATGGTTTCGAACAAAGGTGTCGGGTGCTACTAAGCACCGTCTACATACTAGTATACATATTTAACTAGAAACAAGATTAGAGTGAGAAGTTATCACCTTTGAGATCAACTCCTCCAGTTTTATTTCTGAGTTTTTTAACTGTTTGGATTTGCGCGAAATTCAAACGTAGTGTTTTCCACGCTGTTCATAGTAAAAATCACATTTTCATTTCGCTATCTTCATAATAAAAATCATATTTTTATTTTGCTGACATCACAATAAAAATCATATTTTTATTTCAAATCTACATTATAAAAATCAGATTTTTACAATGCTACTTTCTATATAAATATTATATTTTTATATCGCTACTTCATATATAAAAATTGAATTTTTATTTCTCTTCATATATTTCATACCTACGATAAAAATTATATTTTTATCTAGCTAAAAATAATATTTTTGTCTACTAAAAATAATATTTTCAGATCGCTATTCAAACAATAAAAATCATGTTTTTATTTTTAAAAATCCTATCTTTCTATTTTTAAAAATCCAATCTTTTTCTTTTTTAAAAATCCTAACTTTCTATTTTTAAAAATCCTAACTTTTTATTTTTAAAAAACTAACTTTTTATTTTTAAAAATAAAAAATGTTTATTTATAAAAAATCATAAATTTTATTTTTATTATATATATAAAAACTGAAAAGAAAATTAAATAACATTTTATAAATGTAATGTCCCGTATATATGCAGTATAATAATTAATTTATTTAATTATTTATATAGTGATTTAGAGTATTTAATGGTGATTTAATTAAATAACTTTGAATATTTGATTAATATAATAATTAAATAATATATTTAATTCTGAAATAATCATAATTAGCTGGAATGGCAATATTTTTTGAATTGGCCAATTCAAAATATATAACTTAGTTTAGAATTGAATTACGATAACGAATAAAATTAATTAATGACAGTTGAACGTATAATTATATTATAATTATAATCGAGCCCATATTGGCATGGCAGTTCGCTATTTGGCGATTTGAACTTAAATTGAATACACAGAATCTGTTTTAAATCGGATTTCTGTGAAATAAGAAACGTCCGGAGCTGGTGAAGTATATTTTTCTAGTGGAAGAGAAAAATCGGGATTTCACTATGTAGATTTTGAGTTATGCCTAAATCAAATTTTAGAAAAGTCGATATGGAATTCCTTTGAAATTTATAAATACAAATTTATATTATAATTTTTTTTATATATAAATCGAATATTGATATAACTGGGAATTTTGAAATATCGAGTTATAAATCCAATTGGAGTTGTATGATATTCTAGTGTGGATATATACGATAATATTTATTTTAAAATATTTAATTTAAATATTTTTAAATAATAATATTTAAAAAGGGTTATTTAGAGCTTCAAAAATAGCCAGTTTTGCAAATGACCTCCGTTTTCGATGAAACTAATTTTGTTGGATCCACAATATTAAATTATTGCTCGATTTCAATTTTCTTGATTTTTGGGGTCAGTATGTGGCCGTACGGATTTTTAATGTGAAAAATAGTCAGTATTTTGATGGTTAAAACTACGCTGTGTGAGCAAACGGAGTCGGAATTCGACGAAACCAGTTTCATTGGGTCCGTAATGACGAACTGTAACAGGATGCCCATTTTCATGATTTTTGGATATTATGTGTGACCATAGTAATTTTTAACGATAAAAATGAAATAGCGGTTGATTAAAATTAAATATAATAATCAAATATTAAAATATTTAACTGTCCTATAAATACTCTCAAATACCCTAAACCTAATTCTCACTTTCTATGGT
Organism: Allium sativum; assembly: GCA_030737875.1. Taxonomy (NCBI): domain Eukaryota; kingdom Viridiplantae; phylum Streptophyta; class Magnoliopsida; order Asparagales; family Amaryllidaceae; genus Allium; species Allium sativum. The sequence goes on from CM060920.1 coordinate 222,392,351, forward strand.
GGTCAACAAACATCGTAGCTACTAATTCTCTCTTCTCAAACCATTCGTGAGCAATAAAAATTCAAAACAATTCGAAGAAAAATCAATAAATCATTATGTATATATATTACGATTCTTGGTGGAATGCTCTTCGACTTCGTACAAACTTTAAGGGATGCGTTGTAAATTTGGGAGGTGCAATGTTTTACAGTGAGCTTTTTCACGAGCTAGGGTTTAGGAATTCGAAAATCCAAAGCATTGTTTGAAGTTATGACGATTGAATTTGTAGTTAGCGGGGTGTATAGCACTCGAGGGGGGTATTGGTGTGGAAATCGATCGCTGAAAAGGGCATTGTAATGACCCGCATTGGCAGGGGTATTTTGATTAATTTATTTAATTAAATCAATGGTGATATAGTGAATTTAATGATCGTTGAATTAAATAATGATGAATATTTAATTAAAATAATAAATTAAATAATATATTTAATTCTGAAATAATCAGAATTGGCTGAAATGACGATATGGTGTGAACCGGATCATCTGTGATATTTAATTCAGGTTGGAATTGAATTTGAATAACGAATATATTCAATCGATGTCAGTTTGAACGTATAATTTTAATACATTTAAAATCGAGCTCGAAATGGCGCTGTAGTTCGTAATTTGGCAATTCGAACTTCAACTGAATGTACAGGATTCGTTTTAAAACGGATTTCTATGAAACAGGAAACGTGTGGAGCTGGTGGAGTATATCTTTCTAGTGGAAGAGAAAAATCAGGATTTCATCGTATAGATTTTGAGATATGTCCAAATCAAATTTAAAAATAGTCACTATAGAATCATTTATCGACCGTAACGGTTTATTCGATATAACTAGATATCGGGTTTGAATTTAGACAAGGTTCTTTTGAGACATAACGATAATTTAATTTTTATAATTTTACTGTAATTTTTAATTAATTAAATAAGCAACTTTTTATTTGGGGTATTGTGCACCTTGTAATCAACAATTTGGGGTTTCACAATATGAGTCCATCTACCGGTATTATTATATTTTTGGGATCATGGCACCTTGCTGATCACGACGGTATGTTTGTTTCTGTCGATAGAGGTCCTTAAAATGATAAAAAACTCTGTGTAGCGCGGTACCCTCAAAATATCTAGATATTTGTAAAACCATATAAATACACCTTAACCTCCATTCTCCTTACGACCCAATCTCATTTACTCTGGCAAAACTCTTGTGCCGCCACTTCAATCGGAGAAAGAAAATCACCGCACGCTTCTAAAATCCTTCAACAATTCAAACAATAATCATTAACCCACTATACATATATTCGATTTCCTTATGAGGTTAGCTTCAAGCTCGTGTGGGTTTTGTGGGGTGCGATATACTCCATCGCGGATCAGAAATGGGTACGGCTGTCTAGGGCTGAGATCTGCGTGGGGGTGTGAAGCTTTTGTTTCCTGAAGTGGTTAAGGTCATCGGTGAAGTGGGGATGCGGGTTTTAGTTTTGCGTGTGTGTTGGTGTCGATGCTGGGTGTATACGGAGGTAGTGGGAGGTCGAGTAGCTGATGTTGGGAGGATCTGAGCTTGGTGTGGATGGGGGAGAAGTGTGGTTTTCTGGGGTTCGCAGTAATCAGAGAAGAGCAAGATTTTTGTTTAGGGATGTGTTGTGTCTCCTGGAGTTTGAAACCACAGGGTGTAAGTGGAGCAAGACGTGAAGGGAATTTTGTGGAAGTTTTTCATGGATCTGGAGTTCGGTTGATTTGCTGATGAAGGAATTGGTGTGGTGATGTGTTGGAGTCCGTTGATCTTTGGTGAAGAATGAAGGGTGCAGGATTTTCTGGTGAGTGTTGCGTGGGCTTGTCATATGTGAAATTGGATGGTCCTTGGGCCGTGTAAAAGGAAAGGAAAGGGGAGTCTAGGCTTTAAGGGTTTGGGCCGGGAAAATTTGCAAATGGGTTTGAGTAGATGGGCTGGGCCAGATTGAATAATGAAGTGGGCTTGGGTTTTTTTGAAAAACATGGTCGGGCCCGGATTTTCAAAGTGGGCTTGGGCCTTATTAAATGGTGAGCCCGGTTGTAAAATAAAATCTAGTTAATTTAAAATCTAAATAAATGTATTAATTTGTATGTATTATATATTATACATATTGTATCAGAATTGAGTGAAATCAGATCCTACAGGATCGCATAAACAGACACCTTATTATGGAAATTACTGGAAATGGATTGGAGCTCGTAACAATTTATATCGAAATAAATTGTCCGATTCGAATCAACGACAATTATCGTTAATTAACGATGATAGTCCAATGTGAGTAAACCTCACTAACTCTGAACAGTTTATAATTTCATGTTTTATTTTTAGAACTGTTAGATGTTGGTTGATTGACCGTGTGTTGACTGTTTGATTGAACTGTTAGTCAGTTAGTTGAATTTCTATATTTGATTCTGTTTAACAGAATATATCATATGGAACGGAAAGTGATGTTATCTATATTGTTTAACATCTGTGATGCAGGGAAACAGGTTGGAGGATCCGACTGGATTCCTCAACATTTATTTTACTGTTTTTCATATATTGTGATATATGATGTGTTATATAATCTGTTGTCGATTATATGTGTTTGGACGATACTGATCATCGTGATTTGATATGTTGAATACCATAACATACCGAATGTTGATAAAGGAATATTTTCAAAGTGTATTTTGAAAATGAATTATTTATATAAAATCGATGGATTTTATATAGAAAAGGAAAAGGATTTTTATAAAAGAAATATTTATAAAATCAAAGGATAAGTTAGAATAAAAGGAAATCATTTGTAAATTGAAGAACCGTTACTAAAAGTAAATCTTTACAAATGAATAGTTTATTCGAAAAGGAGTTAATCGATGTTAGCTTAATCGATTAGAGTTAAAGTAAAAGAAGTTAATCGATGTTAGTTAATCGATTAGAGTTAAAGTAAAAGAAGTTAATCGATGTTAGTTAATCGATTAGTGTTAAAGTAAAATGAGTTAATCGAATATAGTTATTCGAATAGAGAAAGTAAAAGGAGTTAATCGAATATAGTTATTCGAATAGAGAAAGTAAAAGGAGTTAATCGAATATAGTTATTCGAATAGAGAAAGTAAAAGGAGTAAATCGAATATAGTTTATTCGAAGAAAGAAAAAGGAGTTATCGAATATAGTTTATTCGAAAGGAGTTAAGTGAAATGAGTAAATCAATAGCGTTAGTCAAATAGAGTTAATCCAATAGTGTTAGTCCAATAGATCTAATCGATGTTAGTTTTAATCGATTAGAGTTAAAGCAAAGGAGTTAATCGAATATAGTTTATTCGAAGAAAGAAAAAGGAGTTATCGAATATAGTTTATTCGAAAGGAGTTAAGTGAAATGAGTAAATCAATAGAGTTAGTCAAATAGAGTTAATCCAATAGTGTTAGTCCAATAGAGCTAATCGATGTTAGTTTTAATCGATTAGAGTTAAAGCAAAGGAGTTAATCGAATATAGCTATTCGAAGAGGTTTAAGTAAGGAAGTTAGTAAAAGGGATATAAAGTGAACTTTGCCTATTTTAAAGTTAGAAACGTTGTTCAGTTAAGGTCTGAGAGGTAGTTCTACCCCAACTTGATTGACTCCATTTTTAACTAAGGAATAGTTAAGGTTCGGCAGTAAAGGAAATGGTTTGAGTTGGCATAGTGATGTTTGTTTAAACAAATGTCTAAGTCCAACGAAGAAGCTTTGGAAATGTTTTCCTAAGAAGAAACCAGAAATGTTTTCTGATATAGAAAACAAGAAATGGAAATGTTTTCCATTGTTAATAACGTATATTTTCCAAATTTCGAAAATAAGAAATATTGAATATAGGGAAACAGGAGATAAGTAAATTAATGAACTAAGGAGATGAATGATAAATGATGTTTGATCGATATAATTTCCATTTGGAAATAATATCGTTGTTTGCACACCTGTTTTTATTCGATAGTTAAATCACAGACTATCGAAGTTTTGACCATTTTAACGTTGTTAATATGGCGAGACCGGTTGGATTATTATCCAAAGAACCACTCTGTATTGGCATAAGCGTTGCGAATCATATATGCCAAAAGGAAATTGAAGACGGGGTTATGCAAGGGCTATCCTGTTTACAGAATAGTGCCTTCGGTTCATCCTGTTCCTGGATGACTTGTATGGACGGATGTCTAACAGAGTATTTCCAGACGATCACATATATTGATTTCTCCAACCGTACCAAGAGTGGAAGCGGAGAAGGAAACTTCTTTTAGCTAACACATAATGTATTGTTGAGGACGTCAATCGGTGATTGGATGGATTTGATGATGTGCCATTCAAAGTGAATCTGATGTGATGATAAACGTAGCTTCTAGCCTCACATCCGGTAAATGACAGAAATCGGGCAGGCAGCATGGCTAAGTCGGTCGCACCGAAGTAGGGTGTATAATCACCTGATCTAGAGTTTCATTTACTTCTAAAAATCTATTGTTGATGCTGTCCCATTCGGGAAACGGTTGCTAATCCCAACTGTTGGTGATATACATTCGATACGCTCAAGCGAAATGAGTGGTCGGTCATATGTGGCCGGGTTGCAAGATGTTCTTGTTGAACCCAGTGTATTCTTCTCTAGAGGTACACGAGCGATTGGTGGTTCCATACCTTGTCATAGTTGGAAATCTATTACCCAATACGTGCTTGCGGTTTTGATTGTATACTATATATATAGAACGTAAGATGAAATCGTTTCTACTAGATGATTATTATAGTTGTGGTTGATAGACATTATTATAATATCCAAAGGTTTTTGTTATAAAGATAATTTGGATTCTCATAAGGGAAAAACCCGTTCCGTTATGCGGCGTGGTCTTATGAGATATCGTTTACTTGTTCGAACTGTTTTTAAACTGTTTTACTCACACCAGTCCCATGACTGACCCGGAGTTTACTTTGTTGTTTTCCCTAAACTCTTGGGTGCCTAAATTTGTATGGGCAGTCAAGTAGTCAGGAATTTGCAGATATAGTTGAAGAGCTGGAGCAGGAGGCTTCAGGATCATATAGCTATAGTTATTTCCGCTGTGTTGTAAGTGCTGTACTTTGATAATGATGTATATTCAAATATAGATGTATATTTCAAAGTTATGTTAAGAAATATATTTATTTGTTCTGCTGTGAGATTCGTGTTACTCTGATGTTGTGTTCTTCTTCTTCTTCTATTCTAAATTTCTATCTTATCTTTCCTCACCCTCTAATTTCTTTCACTAATTACCAGGATTTTTCGATGTTTTGGTTATCGACATCGTGTTTATGCCGATAACCAAAGTCGCTCAAAATCCGGGTCATTACAGTTGGTATCAGAGCTTAAGTTAAGAATTACTTGGCTTTGTGGCGTGACTCGGTAGAGATTGGGTTAGTAATACCCTAGATTGAGTTTGAGTATATATATACGAGTGAACGTATTTGTATTTGATATAAAATTGTTTTATATTGTGGAGATTCATTGGTTGAGTCGTTTATGAGTTCTGGTCGATCAGTTTGATCCACTGTATCGGTAGGAGTTACTAAACACTCGAATACGATGGGTCGGCACGATATGTTTTGAAAGGGTGTTAAATTAAAATAAGTTTACCCAAGGTAAATTTTGATATAGAGAAGATATATATATATATATATATCAAAATTATAATATATTGGATACATTGGTTGTTATTATAATCGAGTAAGATTATAAATTAAATGGTTATGTAAATAACCAATCAGAATTCATATAAGTGAAATACGTGAAATCAGATGAGTTAAATCTGAAATTTAAACCAGAAATTGAAGTTAAAACTCTGGAAAACTGGATAAGTGTTTGTAAATGGATTTGGATTAAAAATAAGGAAAATTTAAGATCCTGGGAGATTTTAAATTGTTTTACAAACAGTGTGAATTATATTTTGAAATGAATTTCAAGGTGGAAATGTTTAGAAATGGTTTTATAGTATTGAACTCACTTCGATCGCTGGAAAATAGATTCTAATGATGACAGCTGCATCATCAGTATTCATTTTCAAGTTGTAAGTGACGAATTACTACTAGTGATACTATTTTGAATTTGTTTTGGGAAAGACAAGTTGTGTTGAATTTCAAAATGGGATTTATAAAATAGATTTGAATATAGAGTTTGAATAAAGAGAATTCAAGTAGAAGTTGAATATAGAAATTCAAAGGGAGTTTGAATATATGGAATTCAATGGAATTGAAATAGAATTGAATATAGAAAATTCAAAGGGGATTTGAATATAGAAAATTCAAAGGAGGTTTAAATATAGAAATTCAAATGAGATTTGAATAAAGAAGATCTGAATAATGGAAATTTGAATATAGAATTCAAATAGTTTGAAATGAAATTTGAATATAGAATTCAAATAGATTGAATTTGAAATTTGAATGTAGAAGATTCAAATAGAATTCAAATGGAATTCAAATATAGAATTTGAATAGAGGAAATTCGAATATAGAAATCGAATAGAATTTGACATATGAGAAATCGAATAGAATTTGACATATGAGAAATCGAATAGAATTTGAATAAGAGAAGTGACATAGAAATTGAATATAGAAATTTAAAGGAGTTTGAATATATGAAATTCAAATAGAATTGAAATGAAATTCAAATATAGAATTTGAGTAAGGAAATTGAAACGAAATTCAAATATAAAATTTGAATAAGAGATTTGAAATGAAATTCAAGTATAGAATTTGAATAAGATAATTGAAATGGAATTTGAATATAGGAATTTCAAATAGAATTGAAAAGGAATTCAATTAGTTGATAAACAAGTTAAAATATATTTGAACATGTTATACTCAAATATGAAGGTGAAATGGGCAAACCAGTAATTTGAAAATCACTTAACGAGGGATTGAGTTGGAATGAATTAGAAATGTATGGATATACATGAGATAGGTATGCATAAGGTATGAAGGTATATTAATAGAATGCTCAACGAAAAGGTATGTGTTTAATTCATATATGAGATTTTATGCGCCGTATCGGCTAGCCACTTGGCTTTTTCTTTTGGATTGGTAAGGGCCATGGGAGGCTATTTGAAATATTCCGATGCTCTTAGTACAAAGAAGGTTATGGTGAATTTTTCCGGGAATCTAAGAAGTTAGAATATTTTTAAGATAATCTGATAGTTAGAAATCAACGTATCGATATATATATAAAAGTCGATAAGGAAACGAACTTAGAAATAGAATAGTAAAATCAAAGAGGAAGTCTAGAATAAAATCTAGTAAGAATAGAAAGAGAAAGCATATATGTATTTAAAAGTGAATAAGTAGTTGTATGGTATTGATTATTCGAGTAAGTAGTCTTATCTGTTTTGACGTTATAAATGTTATTCAGCCAAGGTCTGAGAGGTAGTTATACCCCAACTTGATTGATTTCATTATTAACAAATAAATAGTAAGATTCTAGGCTCGAAGATCAATGTTGAATAAGAGTTAGTTGAATATAGTATTTGGGTTGTCGTAACGATGTTTTACACAACATCCGTTTTAACCCCAAATAAGCGTAAGCTTGGAAATATAATAAAGAATATTTTCTAAGTATAGAAATAAATGAGATCGAAAAAGAGATAAGTAATTTGAATATTTTCCAATTATAAATAGCATATATTTTCTAAAGTTTAGAAAATAAAGGAAGGCGATATTTGGAAATGTTTTCCAAATAACATAAAAGGCCAATATGGTTATTGCAAATATTTGGTTAACAAATATTGATAAAGTAATAGAGTAGTGATTTAACTAATGGAATATTGATTATGGGCTCAGTTGAATTTCAAAAAGGAAAATTTGATTTTTGAAAAAGTAAACTGTTTAAAATTCCCAGAAAGAGACTGTTTGAATTAAGAACAAATTTAAATAGAAGTTTGCGGAAGTAAGCTGAAATTGAATTGAAACAGTTAAGTGAAAACTGAATGGAAATAGAACGATATCAGGAAAAATTTATTCTTGAATAAAATTGGATTGTCAAGATAAGAATCTGAAATGAAAATTGGATCGGGAAGTTAAGAGTTTGAAATCGAGAATGGAACTTGAATTTGAAATAAAATTCGACTTAGGATATAAGCGAATGGTTGTGTCATGGATAAAAGAAGATGGGGATTTGATTGGGATGACCCTTATATCTGCTGAATTGATAACAGGTGATATGCCGACAAAAGGTACAAGTTTATATTTATATTGGATATAAGATTTATGAGCCGAATTGGCAAGCCGCTAGGCTGTTTGATTTTATCTTGGGATGGAGATGGCCCAAATAGGAATGGCAATGGGACGGGTTGGGGCGGGTTTCTCGTGCCCCAGACCCGACCCGGACTTTTTAAATCCCACCCCAGACCCGCCCCGTAGACCCGGTGCGGGTCTGGAATTTCGCCCCGTACCCGAAACCCGTACGGGTCAGGGTAGACCCGACCCGCCCCGCGACCCGGTGATATTATGTTCTAGTGTACACAAATTTATATATTTATATTTTTTTATCACTAAATGATAAATTATATGCATATTATAATGTGTTCACAATGACAAGAGAATATTATAAAATGAATTGCAAGATAATAGTTCAAAATGTATGCATTTGTTATTGTATGATTACCAATGATGCAACTTAATACAATGAAAATTTTATAGTTTGTCAATTGAAAGAATATAATATTCAAGTTACAACCATGTAAATTTAAGAAGATTAATAAGTAATAGTTATAGTTATAAAGAGTTTGAATGATGTTTCGATCATGCGGGTCGGGTTGGGGCGGGTTAGCCATGCCCCAGACCCGACCCTAGACCCGGACCTCCAAAAGCGGGTCGCGGGTCTACCCGCCCCGAAGACCCTATAGGGCGGGTCTAAATGGATCAAAACAGGGGCGGGTCAAGCGGGTTTGGACCCTAGACCCGCCCCATTGCCATCCCTAGGCCCAAAGAGGCAAGGGGTGGTTTGATGTATTGACCAGTACAAAGGAGGTGCTGGCGAAATTTTCGAAAATTTAAGGCGTTAGAAAATTTTCAGGATTTTTGAAAATTTTTGTTGATAAGAATTAATTAATAATTTAATTGAAATTAAATTGGTTCAGTTGAAACTGAAGTTAAGAAGTGAACAAATATGTTCTAACCAGTCGATAGGGTCGTCCTCTAACTTTTAGCAATTTCGAGGACGAAATTATTTTAATTGGGGAAGATTGTAATGACCGCATTGGCAGGGGTATTTTGATTAATTTATTTAATTATATCAATGGTGATATAGTGAATTTAATGATCGTTGAATTAAATAATGATGAATATTTAATTAAAATAATAAATTAAATAATATATTTAATTCTGAAATAATCAGAATTGGCTGAAATGACGATATGGTGTGAACCGGATCATCTATGATATTTAATTCAGCTTGGAATTGAATTTGAATAACGAATATATTCAATCGACGTCAGTTTGAACGTATAATTTTAATATAATTAAAATCGAGCTCGAAATGGCGCTGCAATTCGTAATTTGGCAATTCGAACTTCAACTGAATGTACAAGATTCGTTTTAAAACGGATTTCTATGAAACAAGAAACGTGTGGAGCTGGTGGAGTATATCTTTCTAGTGGAAGAGAAAAATCAGGATTTCGTCGTATAGATTTTGAGATATGTCCAAATCAAATTTTAAAATAGTCGCTATAGAATCGTTTATCGACCGTAACGGTTTATTCGATATAACTAGATATCGGGTTTGAATTTAGACAAGGTTCTTTTGAGACATAACGATAATTTAATTTTTAGAATTTTACTGTAATTTTTAATTAATTAAATAAGCAACTTTTTATTTGGGGTATTGTGCACCTTGTAATCAACAATTTGGGGTTTCACAATATGAGTCCATCTACCGGTATTATTATATTTTTGGGATCATGGCACCTTGCTGATCACGACGGTATGTTTGTTTCTGTCGATAGCGGTCCTTAAAATGATAAAAAACTCTGTGTAGCGCGGTACCCTCAAAATATCTAGATATTTATAAAACCATATAAATACACCTTAACTTCCATTCTTCTTACGACCTAATCTCATTTACTCTGGCAAAACTCTTGTGCTGCCACTTCAATCGGAGAAAGAAAATCACCGCACGCTTCTAAAATTCTTCAACAATTCAAACAATAATCATTAAATCCCACTATACATATATTCGATTTCCTTATGAGGTTAGCTTCAAGCTCGTGTGGGTTTTGTGGGGTGCGATGTACTCCATCGCGGATCAGAAATGGGTACGGCTGTCTAGGGCTGAGATCTGCGTGGGGGTGTGAAGCTTTTGTTTCCTGAAGTGGTTAAGGTCATCGGTGAAGTGGGGATGCGGGTTTTAGTTTTGCGTGTGTGTTGGTGTGATGCTGGGTGTATACGGAGGTAGTGGGAGGTTGAGTAGCTGAAGTTGGGAGGATCTGAGCTTGGTGTGGATGGGGGAGAAGTGTGGTTTTCTGGGGTTGGCGGTAATCAGAGAAGAGCAGGATTTTTGTTTAGGGATGTGCTGTGTCTCCTGGAGTTTGAAACCGCAGGGTGTAAGTGGAGCAAGACGTGAAGGGGATTTTGTGGAAGTTTTTCATGGATCTGGAGTTCGGTTGATTTGCTAATGAAGGAATTGGTGTGGTGATGTTTTGAAGTCCGTTGATCTTTGGTAAAGAATGAAGGGTGCAGGATTTTCTGGTGAGTGTTGTGTGGGCTTGTCAGATGTGAAATTGGATGGGCCTTGGGCCGTCTAAAAGGAAAGGAAAGGGGAGTCTAGGCTTTAAGGGTTTGGGCCGGGAAAATTTGCAAATGGGTTTGAGTAGATGGGCTGGGCCAGATTGAAATAATGAAGTGGGCTTGGGTTTTTTTGAAAAACATGGTCGGGCCCGGATTTTCAAAGTGGGCTTGGGCCTTATTAAATGGTGAGCCCAGTTGTAAAATAAAATCTAGTTAATTTAAAATCTAAATAAATGTATTAACTTGTATGTATTATATCTTATACATATTGTATCAGAATTGAGTGAAATCAGATCCTACAGGATCGCATAAACAGACACCTTATTATGGAAATTACTGGAAATGGATTGGAGAGCGTAACAATTTATATCGAAATAAATTGTCCGATCCGAATCAACGACAATTATCGTTAATTAACGATGATAGTCCAATGTGAGTAAACCTCACTAACTCTGAACAGTTTATAATTTCATGTTGTATTTTTAGAACTGTTAGATATTGGTTGATTGACTGTGTGTTGACTGTTTGATTGAACTGCTAGTCAGTTAGTTGAATTTCTATATTTAATTCTGTTTAACAGAATATATCATATGGAACGGAAAGTGATGTTATCTATATTGTTTAACATCTGTGATGTAAGGAAACAGGTTGGAGGAATCCGACTGGATTCCTCAACATTTATTTTACTGTTTTTCATATATTGTGATATATTATGTGTTATATAATCTGTTGTCGATTATATGTGTTTGGACGATATTGATCATCGTGATTTGATATGTTGAATACCATAACATACCGAATGTTGATAAAGGAATATTTTCAAAGTGTATTTTGAAAATGAATTATTTATATAAAATCGATGGATTTTATATAGAAAAGGAAAAGGATTTTTATAAAAGAAATATTTATAAAATCAAAGGATAAGTTAGAATAAAAGGAAATCATTTGTAAATTGAAGAACCGTTACTAAAAGTAAATCTTTACAAATGAATAGTTTATTCGAAAAGGAGTTAATCGATGTTAGCTTAATCGATTAGAGTTAAAGTAAAAGAAGTTAATCGATGTTAGTTAATCGATTAGAGTTAAAGTAAAAGAAGTTAATCGATGTTAGTTAATCGATTAGTGTTAAAGTAAAATGAGTTAATCGAATATAGTTATTCGAATAGAGAAAGTAAAAGGAGTTAATCGAATATAGTTATTCGAATAGAGAAAGTAAAAGGAGTTAATCGAATATAGTTATTCGAATAGAGAAAGTAAAAGGAGTAAATCGAATATAGTTTATTCGAAGAAAGAAAAAGGAGTTATCGAATATAGTTTATTCGAAAGGAGTTAAGTGAAATGAGTAAATCAATAGCGTTAGTCAAATAGAGGTAATCCAATAGTGTTAGTCCAATAGAGCTAATCGATGTTAGTTTTAATCGATTAGAGTTAAAGCAAAGGAGTTAATCGAATATAGTTTATTCGAAGAAAGAAAAAGGAGTTATCGAATATAGTTTATTCGAAAGGAGTTAAGTGAAATGAGTAAATCAATAGCGTTAGTCAAATAGAGTTAATCCAATAGTGTTAGTCCAATAGAGCTAATCGATGTTAGTTTTAATCGATTAGAGTTAAAGCAAAGGAGTTAATCGAATATAGCTATTCGAAGAGGTTTAAGTAAGGAAGTTAGTAAAAGGGATATAAAGTGAACTTTGCCTATTTTAAAGTTAGAAACGTTGTTCAGTTAAGGTCTGAGAGGTAGTTCTACCCCAACTTGATTGACTCCATTTTTAACTAAGGAATAGTTAAGGTTCGGCAGTAAAGGAAATGGTTTGAGTTGGCATAGCGATGTTTGTTTAAACATCTATCTAAGTCCAACGAAGAAGCTTTGGAAATGTTTTCCAAAGAAGAAACCAGAAATGTTTTCTGATATAGAAAACAAGAAATGGAAATGTTTTCCATTGTTAAAAACGTATATTTTCCAAATTTAGAAAATAAGAAATATTGAATATAGGGAAACAGGAGATAAGTAAATTAATGAACTAAGGAGATGATTGTTAAATGATGTTTGATCGATATAATTTCCATTTGGAAATAATATCGTTGTTTGCACACCTGTTTTTATTCGATAGTTAAATCACAGACTATCGAAGTTTTGACCATTTTAACGTTGTTAATATGGAGAGACCAGTTGGATTATTATCCAAAGAACCACTCTGTATTGGCATAAGCGTTGCGAATCATATATGCCAAAAGGAAATTGAAGACGGAGTTATGCAAGGGCTATCCTGTTTACAGAATAGTGCCTTCGGATCATCCTGTTCCTGGATGACTTGAATGGACGGATGTCTGACAGAGTATTTCCAGACGATCACATATATTGATTTCTCCAACCGTACCAAGAGTGGAAGCGGAGAAGGAAACTTCTTTTAGCTAACACATAATGTATTGTTGAGGACGTCAATCGGTGATGGGATGGATTTGATGATGTGACATTCAAAGTGAATCTGATGTGATGATAAGCGTAGCTTCTAGCCTCACATCCGGTAAATGACAGAAATCGGGCAGGCAGCATGGCTAAGTCGGTCGCACCGAAGTAGGGTGTATAATCACCTGATCTAGAGTTTCATTTACTTCTAAAAATCTATTGTTGATGTTGTCCCATTCGGGAAACGTTTGCTGATCCCAACTGTTGGTGATATACATTCGATACGCTCAAGCGAAATGAGTGGTCGGTCATGTGTGGCCGGGTTGCAAGATGTTCTTGTTGAACCCAGTGTATTCCTCTCTAGAGGTACACGAGCGATAGGTGGATCCATACCTTGTCATAGTTGGAAATCCATTACCCAATACGTGCTTGCGGTTTTGATTGTATACTATATATGTAGAATGTAAGATGAAAGCGTTTCTACTAGATGATTATTATAGTTGTGGTTGATAGACATTATTATAATATCCAAAGGTTTTTGATATAAAGATAATTTGGATTCTCACAAGGGAAAAACCCGTTCCGTTATGCGGCGTGGTCTTATGAGATATCGTTTACTTGTTCGAACTGTTTTTAAACTGTTTTACTCACACCAGTCCCATGACTGACCCGGAGTTTACTTTGTTTTTTCCCTAAACTCTTGGGTGCCTAAATTTGTATGGGCAGTCAAGTAGTCAGGAATTTGCAGATATAGTTGAAGAGCTGGAGCAGGAGGCTTCAGGATCATATAGCTATAGTTATTTCCGCTGTGTTGTAAGTGATGTACTTTGATAATGATGTATATTCAAATACAGATGTATATTTCAAAGTTATGTTATGAAATATATTTATTCGTTCCGCTGTGAGATTCGTGTTACTCTGATGTTGTGTTCTTCTTCTTCTTCTATTCTAAATTTCTATCTTATCTTTCCTCACCCTCTAATTTCTTTCACTAATTACCAGGATTTTTCGATGTTTTGGTTATCGACATCGTGTTTATGTCGATAACCAAAGTCGCTCAAAATCCGGGTCATTACAGGCATGGATTTTACTGGGGTTGCGTGAGGACTTGAAAACCCTGAACGAGGAAGGAGATGCAAGCTGTACGATTTTGGCATGAGATGTGATAGATTTTTAAGGAGAGTTCGATGGTTGACTTAGTAGGGAGAACGGTGAAGTGAGAAGGAAATAGGGGAGGGAGGAAGTTACGGGAATGGTGAGAGCGATGCTTGAAACTGTCGAGAGGAGAAGTAATGCAGGTTAAAGGATGCTGAAGCTGGCCTATTTCATTTGGAGGAAGGATTATAAAAGGATATGGAGAGAGGTTGAACAGAACTTTTCATTTAATCTTCATGAAAAAATAAGAATGGTTGTATGGAAGGAAGGAGCTCCAAAAGTTGCCATTGAAAAGTAGCGGGTTCTGGGTAAAGCAGTAGCTGTTGAATGCATTCCAGGTGGAAACCCAGGCTTCACATTTTTGTGATGAGGACAATGTACTTGCATTGAGAGGAAAAGTGGTGGTTACGAAGTTCATTTTCATTGTCCGTGGTGCTAGCTAGGCTGGAGACAAGTCACGACAATCAGAGTGTGGTAGTTCGAACGAAGAAGAATGAGCAAGAGGATTAAAAGGTTTAAGTGCTAATTAAGATTTATTAGTGAATAATTTAATCAAGCCAATGACCTTTTAAATGTATCTAAACTTTAAAAATATATAACTTCTATATCAGTTATCATAATTTTGTGAAACAAGATCCATTGGGATCGTATGGACGAGCGCTACACACCGGAACTGACTGGGAGTGAAATGAGGCTCGTTACAATTTATAGCGAAATAAATTGTCCGACTGAATCAATCGGCAATTATCGTTATTTAACGATGATTGTCCAATGTGAGTAAATCTCACTAACTCTGATCAGTTTATATTTTTATAACGTATTTTTATAACTGTTAAATGTTGGTTGATTTCTGTGTGTTGACTGTTTGCATTAACTGTTAATTTACTTGGTTGAGATTATAGATAACGATATATATAAATCGTTAATCGAATATTGATTCTGTTTATCAGAATACTTTATATTCGTGTTATTGGTGTTGATTAACATCTGTGATGCAGGGAAACAGGTCAGAGGAATCCAATTGGATTCCTCAACATTTTATTTTACTGTTTTCATATATTGTAATATATGATGTGATATATATTACATAATCTGTTGTTGATTATGTGTGTTCGAATGACATCGATCATTGTTATTTGGTATAGTAAATACCGTAAGAAATTCTGGGATGTAGAAAAGGGGGATTTTCAAAGTGTGTTTTGAAAATAAATTAGTAATATAAAATCAATGGATTTTATATATATAAGGAAAACGATTTTATAGAAGAAAATGGTTATAAAATCAAAAGAGTTTTGAAAAGGAAATATTTATTGAAAATAAATATGATATAAAAGGAAATATTTATGGATAATAAATATGATATTATAAAAGGAAATAATATGGGAAATAAATATGATAGAATAGGAAGAGGAAATATTTGTAAAACAAATAGAAAAGGAATTACTTATAAAATCAATGGATTTTATATAAAAAAATATTTTATAAAATAAATAGAATTATCAAAAGAAATATTTATTTAGAAAATAAATAGAATTATAAAAGGAAATATTTTATAAAATGAAAATAATTTTATAAAAAGGAAAACTTTACATTTGGAAGGTTTAGACCCGTGCTCCGCACATGGGTGTAACCCAATATCGGTTTAAAGTAAATATTTAAATAGATATCTGTTTTAAAAAGATAAAATTGAGAAGATAATTTATATATAATATTTTATAAATTAAAGTAAAAATATTTATCATTGGATAAATGAATATATAAGTCAGGACTTATATAAAGAAGTAAAAATTAATTTCAACGTCAATATTTGAAACTGAATATGGGCGTAGAGTTATTCGAATATTACTTATTCGAAAAGGAGTAAATCAAAAGTAGTTAACCAAAGGAGTTAATCAAAAGGAGTAAATCAAAAGGAGTTAACCGAAGGAGTTAATCAAAAGGAGTAAATCAAAAGGACTTAACCAAAGGAGTTAATTAAAAGGAGTTAATCAAAAGGAGTTATTCATATAGAGTTAATCATTTAGAGTTAACCAGTTAGAGTTAACCAGTTAGGTTAATCAGTTAGGGTTAACCAGTTAGGGTTAACCAATTAGAGTTAATCAGTTAGAGTTAACCAGTTAGAGTTAACCAGTTAGAATTAACCAGTTAGATTCGATCAGTTAGAGTTAATCGATTAGAGTTAAATCGAACTAGAGTTATTCAAATAGAGTTAATCGAACAAGAGTTAGTCGAATATTAGTTATTCGAACAAAGTGTTATCGAATAAGGTTATTCGAAGAAGAGAATTAATCGAATATAGTTTATTCGAAAGGAATTAATCGAATATAGTTTATTCGAAAGGAGTTATCGAATATTAGTTATTCGAATAGAGTTAAAGGAGTTATTGAATATAGTTTATTCGAAAGGAAGTAATCGAATATAGTTTGTTCAAAAGGAATTAATCAAATATAGTTTATTCAAAAGGAATTACCGAATATAGTTTATTCGAAAGGAGTTAATTGAATATAGTTTATTTGAAGAAAGGTGTTAGTTGAGTATTGTTTATCGAAAGAAGATTATCGAATATAGTTTATTCGAAAGAGAGATTATCGAATATTAGTTATTCGAAGAGAGTTAATTGAATAGAGTTATTCGGAAAAGAGTTATCGAATATAGTTTATTTGAAAGAGAGTTATACATGAAATTCGATTTTTCGAATTCGGGATATTACTATTCACTTTCCGTTTTAATCAAGATTTATTTGTTTATAAATAAATTGTCTATTTAGTTATTTAGTTAAATTAAGGAATCAAAGTTATAAATTGAAGTTAGATATTTCAGAAGTAGGGATTTTAAGGCTATAGTTATAATTAGTGTTTTTCAATAAAGAAGTGGATTCGTAAATAGAATCCGAGAGTTATGTAAGGAAGTTTGTAAAGATTTGGAAGGTGAACTTTCTCTATTTCAAAGTTAGAAATGTTGTTCAGTTAAGGTCTGAGAGGTAGTTATACCCCAACTTGATTGGCTTCGTTTTTAACAAAGGAATGGTTAAGGTTCGATAGTAAAGGTAGGTTAAGTGAATTTAGTTAATGAGTGTTAATGGTTCGAGTTGGCATAGCGATGTTTTATTTAAAGATCTGTTTAAATCCAATGAATGAGTTTTGGAAACACTTTCTAAATGTAATCAGAGATATTTTGTAATCCTAGAAAATGTAATGTTTGATGATAAAGAATACTAAAATGACAGCGATACGTGAAAAAGAGATGGAAATGTTTTCCAATGATTAATAACATATATTTTCTAAATTTGGAAAATAAGGAATGTTGAATATATGGAAACAGGAAATAAATAAATTAATGATAAATTAATTAAGAGATAATTGATGATTGATCGATAGAATTTCCATCTGGAAATAATATCGTTATTTGCACACATGTTTTTCTTTGATAGTTAACTCACCGACTATCGAAGTTTTTGACCATTTTTCCGTTGTCAATACGGAGAGACCGGAATCAGATTCATTATCTGAAAACCACTTTATATGGGCGTTCGCATTGCAATCAAATATGATGAACATAATTTAAGACGGAGTTATGCAAGGGCTGTCCGATTTACAGAATATTGCCTTCGGTTTTTCCAGTCCCAGGACGACCTGTATAGAAGAATGTCTGACAGAGTATATTTAATAGATCGCGTAAGTTGATCTCTTCAAACGTATGTACGTTTGGTAGCGGAGGAATTCGTTTCTCTTAGCTGTATACCCTTTGTATTTTTAGGGAAATCAATTTGTGATTTGGCAGGTATGACGATGTGATATTCAAAGTGAGTAAATGTGTGATCTGTCAGAGATAAGCATAGCCTCTAGCCTCACAACCGGAAAATGACAAAAATTGGGCATGCAACATGGCTATGTGGTTGGTTGCCAATTAGGGTGTATTATCACCTATCTAGAGATATTCATTTCATTCTATAATCTATTGTCAATGCTTTCCCATTCAAGAAACGGTTGCTGATCCTAACTGTTGGTGATATACATTCGATACATTCGAGCGAAATGAGGGGTCGGTCATGTGTGGCCAGGTTGCAAGATGTTCTTGTTGAACCCAGTGTATTCCTCTCTAGAGGTACACTATGGGAAGGTAGTCACATACCTTGTCATAGTTGGAAATCCATTACTAAATAAGTGCTCGGGGTTTTGATTGTATACTGTATATGTGGAACGTGAGATGAAAGCATTCTGCAAGATGATTATTATATTGTGGTTGATAAACACTATTATAATATCAAAAGAGTTTTGATATAAAAGAACATTGTTTCTTTCAAAATGATTTGAAAGTTAAATCAAATTGATTTGGATTCCCATAAGGGAAAAACCCGTTCCTTTATACGGCGTGGTCTTATGAGATATCGTTTTATTGTTCAAACTATTTTTAATTGTTTTACTCATACCAGTCCCATGACTGACCCAAAGTTTATTTTGTTTTGTTTTCCATAAACTCTTATGTGCCCAATTTTGTATGGGCAGTCAAGTAGCTAAGATTGTACAGATATACTTGGAGAGCTTGGAGCAGGAGGCTTCAAGATTATATAGCTATAGTTATTTCCGCTATGGTGTAAGTGTTGTACTCTAATAATGTTACTGTATACATATACTGATTTTATTTCAAAGATATGTTATCTATTATATGTTGTTCATGACGCTGTGAGATTCGTGTTACTTTAATGTTGTATGTTCTTCTTCTTCTTTTATTCAAAGTTTCTATCTTATCTATTCTCACCCTCTAATTTCTTTCATGGACTATCCGATGTTTTCGATGCTTGAATAGTCGACATAGTGTTGTATGTCGATATCCAAGATCGCGAAATCCTCGGGTTGTTACAGTTGGTATCAAAGCTTAAGGTTATGTAATTACCTTGGCTCTGTGGCGTGACTTAGTAGAGATGGGGTTAGTTGTACCCTAGATTGAGTTGAGTGTATATAGATGAGTGAACGTTTTTGTTATTTGATATAAAAACCGTTTTATGTTATGGATATTTATTGGTTGAGTTGTTTATAAGTTCTGGTCGTTCAGTTTGATCCACTGTATCGGTACGGGTTTATAAAAACTTGAATACGATAGGTCGACAGGATATGTTTTGAAAAGAGGGTAAACGAAAATAATTTTACCCAAAGTATATTTTGATACAGAGAAAATATATATTGGAATTATAATATATTGGATGTGTTGGTTGTGATTATAACCAAGTAAGATTATAAATTAAAAGGGTTAAGTAAATAACCAATTCGAATTCATATAAGTGTAATATATGGAATCAGATGGATTAAACCAGAAATTAAATCAGAAATTGTAATTTAAAATTTCTGGAAATTGGAAAAGTGTTGGTAAATGAATTTGGATTAGATATATGAGAATTTTAAAATCCTGGGAGACTTTAAATTGTTTTGAGAATGATATTTTGAATTGATTTCAAAATGGAAATGTTTAGAAATGGTTTTGAAAGTGATATAGTATTGAACTCACTTTGATCGCTGGAAAATAAATTCTGATGATGATAGCTGCATCATCAGTGTTCAATTTCGAGTTGTTGAGTGATGGATTACTACCAAAGATTTCGTTTTTAAATTGTTTTGTGAAAACAAGTGTTCAGAAATTCAAAGGTTTTGAATTGTTATTATGATTTCAAATTTGATTTGAAATAAAACCCAGGAAATTGAATTTCTGAATTTGAAACTAAAATTTAATTTATGAAGTTAAAAAGATTCAAATGGAAAAGGTGAATATATAAATTATAGTTTAACTTAAAATAAGTTAAATAGAATCCGAATTTGATTATGAAATGATTTGGAATGGAATTGAGTGATAAGTAACGAGTTTGGAATTTTTGATTGAGGTTGAAAGGAAATTCGACTTAGGTATAAGAGAACGGTTGTGTTAAAGATAAATTGATTTGAGATCAAGTTGGAAACGTATTGGTATATGCAGAATCGGCAACATATGGAAATGATATAAGGATATGCCCGACAAAAAGGTGCCAGTTTATATTTATATGGGTATGAGTTTTTATGAGCCGATTTGGCAAGCCACTTAGCTATTTGATTTTCTTTTGGGTTGGAGAAGGCCTAGAGAGGCGAGTTGTAGTTGTACCGATTGAGCAGTAAAAAGGAGGTGTTGGCGAAATTTTTCAGAAATTTCGGGTGTTGGAATATTTTTAGGATTTTCGAAAATTTTCGTTAATTGAAATAAAGTAATATTTAGTTGAAATTAAATTGGTTCAGTTGAAATTGAAGTTGATAAGTAAACAAATAAATTTGTACTAGTCAATAGGGATTATTTTCTACCTTAGCAATTTCGAGGGCAAAATTATTTTAAGGGGGAAAGAATGTAATATCCCATATATTTGCAGTATAATAATTAATTAATTTAATTATTTATATAGTGATTTAGAGGATTTAATGGTGGTTTAATTAAATAACTTTGAATATTTAATTAATATAATAATTAATTAATATATTTAATTCTGAAATAATCAGAATTAGCTGGAATGACAATATTGTTTAAATTGGACAATTCAAAACATATAATTCAGTTTAGAATTGAATTACGATAACAAATAAAATTAATTAACGACAGTTGAACGTATAATCATATTATAATTATAATCGAGCCCGTAATGGCGCGTCAGTTCGCTATTTGGCGATTTGAACTTAAATTGAATATACAGAATCCGTTTTAAATCGGATTTCTGTGGAACAAGAAACGTCCGGAGCTGGTGAAGTATATTTTTCTAGTGAAAGAGAAAAATCAGGATTTCATTATGTAGATTTTGAGTTATGTCCAAATCAAATTTTAGAAAAGTAGCTATGGAATTCCTTTAAATTTATAAATACATATTTATATTATAAAAGAATTTTATATATAAATCGAATATCAATATAATTGGGAATTTTGAAATATTGAGTTATAAATCCAATTGGAGTTGTATGATATTCTAGTGTGGATATATACGATAATATTTATTTTTAAATATTTAATTTAAATATTTTTAAATATATTAATATTTAGAAAAGGGATATTTAGAGCTTTAAAAATAGCTGGTTTTGCAAACGACCTCCATTTTCGTCGAAACTAATTTTGTTGGATCCACAGTATTAAATTATTGCTTGATTTCAATTTTCATGATTTTTGGGGCCAGTATGTGGCCGTACGGATTTTTAATGTGAAAAACACTCGGTATTTTGATGGTTAAAAATACGCTGTGTGAGTAAACGGAATCAGAATTCGATGAAACCAGTTTCATTGGGTCCGTAATGACGAATTGTAGCTTATGTCCATTTTCATGATTTTTGGGTATTATATGTGATCATAGAAATTTTTAACGATAAAAATGAAATAGCGGTTGATTAAAATTTAATATAATAATCAAATATTAAAATATTTAACTGTGCTATAAATACTCTCAAATACCCTAAACCTAATTCTCACTTTCTCTGGTGGTCAGCAAACATCATAGCCGCCAGTTATCTCTTCTCAAACCATTCATGAGCAATAAAAATTCAAAACAATTCGAAGAAAAACCAATAATTCATTATGTATATATATTACGATTCCTGGTGGAATGCTCTTCGACTTCGTACAAACTTTAAGGGATGCATTGTAAATTTGGGAGGTGCGATGTTTACAGTGAGCTTTTTCACGAGCTAGGGTTTAGGAATTCAGAAATCCTAACCATTGTTTGAAGGTATGACGATTGAATTTGTGGTTAGCGAGGTGAATAGCACTCGACGGGGGTATTGGTATGGAAATCGATCGCTGAAAAGGGAATGGATTTTACTGGGGTTGCGTGAGGACTTGAAAACCCTGAACGAGGAAAGAGATGCGAGCTTTACGATTTTGACATTAGATGAGATAGATTTTTAAGGAGAGTTCGATGGTTTCCTTAGTAGGGAGAATGGTGAAGTGAGAAGGAAATAGGGGAGGGAGGAAGTTACGGGAATGGTGAGAGCGATGCTTGAAACTGTCGAGAGGAGAAGTAACGCAGGCTAAAGGATACTGAAGCCGGCCTATTTCATTTGGAGGAAGGGTTGTAAAAGGATACGGAGAGTGTTGAACATAACTTTTCATTTAATCTTCATGAAAAAATAAGAATGGTTGTATGGAAGGAAGGAGCTCCAAAAGTTGCCATTGAAAAGCAATGAGTTCTGGGTAAAGCAGTAGCTGTCGAATGCATTCCAGGTGGAAACTCAGGCCTGACATTTTTGTGATGAGGACAATGTACTTGCATTGAGAGGAAAAGTGGTGGTTACGAAGTTCCTTTTCATTGTCCGTGGTGCAAGCCAGGCTGGAGACAAGTCACGACAATGGAAGCTTTAGAGTGTGGTTGTTCGAACGAAGAAGAATGAGCAAGGGGATTAAAAGGTTTAAGTGCTAATTAATATTTGTTAATGAATACTTAATCAAGCCAATGACCTTTTAAATGTATCTAAACTTTAAAAGTATATAACTTCTATATCATTTATCAGAATTTCTTGAAACAAGATCCATTGGGATCATATGGACGAGCGCTACACACTGGAACTGACTGGGAGTGAAATGAGGCTCATTACAATTCATAGCGAAATAAATTGTCCGTCAGAATCAATCGACAATTATCGTTATTTAACGATGATAGTCCAATGTTAGAAAATCTCACTAACACTGATCATTTTATATTTTTATAACATATTTTTAGAACTGTTAAATATTGGTTGATTTCTGTGTGTTGACTGTTTGGATTAATTGTTAATTTACTTGGTCGAGAATATAGATAACGATATATATAAATCGTTAATCGAATATTGATTCTGTTTATCAGAATACTTTATATTCGTGTTATTGGTGTTGATTAACATCTGTGGTGCAAGGAAACAGGTCAGAGGAATCCAACTGGATTCCTCAACATTTTATTTTACTGTTTCATATATTGTAATATATGATGTGATATATAATCTGTTGTTGATTATGTGTGTTTGAATGATATCGATCATTGTTATTTGGTATTGTAAATACCGTAAGAAATTCTGGGATCTAGAAATAGGGGACTTTCAAAGTGTATTTTGAAAATAAATTAGTTATATAAAATCAATGGATTTTATATATATAAGGAAAAGGATTTTATAAAAGAAAATGTTTATAAAAATCAAAAGAGTTTTGAAAAGGAAATATTTATTGAAAATAAATATGATATAAAAGGAAATATTTATGGAAAATAAATATGATATTATAACAGGAAATAATATGGGAAATAAATATGATAAAATAGAAAGAGGAAATATTTGTAAAACAAATAGAAAAGGAATTACTTATAAAATCAATGGATTTTATACAAAAAGGAAATATTTTATAAAATAAATAGAATTATCAAAAGAAATATTTATTTAGAAAATAAATAGAATTATTAAAGGAAATATTTTATAAAATTAAAAAAAAATTATAAAAAGGAAAACTTTACATTTGGAAGGTTTAGACCCGTGCTCCGTACACAGGTGTAACATGATATTGGTTTAAAGTAAATATTTAAATAGATATTTGTTTTAAACTGATAAAATGGAGAAGATAATTTAAAAATACTATTTTATAAACTAGAGTAAAAATATTTATCATTGGATAAATGGAATATATAAGTCAGACTTATATAGAGAAGTAAGAATTAATTTCAACATCAATATTTGAAACTGAATATGGACGTAGAGTTAACGGAATATTAATTATTCGAAAAGGAGTAAATCAAAAGGAGTTAACCAAAGGAGTTAATCAAAAGGAGTAAATCAAAAGGAGTTAACCAAAGGAGTTAATCAAAGGAATTATTCAAATAGAGTTAATCAATTAGAGTTAACCAGTTAGAGTTAACCAGTTAGGGTTAACCAGTTAGGGCTAACCAGTTAGGGCTAACCAGTTAGGGCTAACCAGTTAGGGCTAACCAGTTAGGGCTAACCAGTTAGGGTTAACCAGTTAGGGTTAACCAGTTTGAGTTAATCAGTTTGAGTTAATCAGTTAGAGTTAAACGATTAGAATTAAATTGAACTAGAGTTATTCAAATAGAGTTAATCGAACAAGAGTTAGTCGAATATTAGTTATTCAAAGAAAGAGTTATCGAATAAGGTTATTCAAAGAAGAGAATTAATCGAATATAGTTTATTCGAAAGGAATTAATCGAATATAGTTTATTCGAAAGGAGTAATCGAATATTAGTTATTCGAATAGAGTTAAAGGAGTTATCGAATATAGTTTATTCGAAAGGAAGTAATCGAATATAGTTTATTCAAAAGTAATTAATTAAATATAGTTTATTCGAAAGGAATTACCGAATATTTATTCGAAAGGAGTTAATCGAATATAGTTTATTCGAAAAAAGGCGTTAGTCGAATATAGTTTATTCGAAAGAAGATTATCGAATATAGTTTATTCGAAAGAGAGATTATCGAATATTAGTTATTCGAAGAGAGTTAATCGAATAGAGTTATTCGAAAAGGAGTTATCGAATATAGTTTATTCGAAAGAGAGTTATACGTGAAATTCGATTTTTCGAATTTGGGAAAGTACTATTCACTTTCCGTTTTAATCAAGATTTATTTATTTATAAATAAATTGTCTATTCAGTTATTTAGTTAATTTATGGAATCAAAGTTATAAACTGAAGTTAGATATTTTAGAAGTAGGGATTTTAACTCTATAGTTATAATCAATGTTTTTCAATAAATAAGAGGATTCGTAAATAGAATCTGAGAGTTACATAAGGAAGTTTGTAAAGATTTGGAAGGTGAACTTTGTCTATTTCGAAGTTAGAAATGTTGTTCAGTTAAGGTCTGAAAGGTAATTATACCCCAACTTGATTGGTTTCGTTTTAACTAAGGAATGGTTAAGGTTCGATAGTAAAGGTAGGTTAAGTGAATTTAGTTAATGAGTGTTAATGGTTTGAGTTGGCATAGCGATATTTTATTTAAACATCTGTTTAAATCCAATGAACGAGTTTTGGAAACATTTTCCAAATGTAATCAGAGATATTTTCTAATCCTAGAAAATGAAATGTTTGATGATAAAGAATACTGAAATGACAGCGATACGCGAAAAAGAGATGGAAATGTTTTCCAATGATTAATAACGTATATTTTCTAAATTTAGAAAATAAGGAATGTTGAATATATGGAAACAGGAAATAAACAAATTAATGATAAATTAATTTAAGAGATAAATGATGACTGATGATTGATCGATAGAATTTCCATCTGGAAATAATATCGTTGTTTGCACACATGTTTTTCTTTGATAGTTAACTCACCGACTATCGAAGTTTTTGACCATTTTTCCGTTGTCAATACGGAGAGATGGAATCAGATTCATTATCTGAAAACCACTCTGCATGGGCGTTCGCGTTGCGATCAAATATGATGAAGATAATTAAAGACGGAGTTATGCAAGGGCTGTCCAATTTACAGAATAATGCCTTCGGTTTGTCCAGTCCCAGGACGACCTGTATGGAAGAATGTCTGACAGAGTATATTTAATAGATCGCGTAAGTTGATCTCTTTAAACGTATGTACGTTTGGTGGTGGAGGAATTCGATTTTCTTAGTTGTATACCCGTTGTATTTTTAGGGAAATCAATTTGTGTTTTGGCGGGTATGACGATGTGACATTCAAAGTGAGTAAATGTGTGATATGTCAGAGATAAGTGTGGCCTCTAGCCTCACAACCGGAAAATGACAAAAATCGGGCAGGCAACATGGCTAAGTGCTTGGCTACCAATTAGGGTGTATTATCACCTTTCTAGAGATAATCATTTCATTCTATAATCTATTGTCGATGCTGTCCCATTCGGGAAACGATTGCTAATCCCAACCGTTGGTGATATACATTCGATACACTCAAACGAAATGAGTGGTCGGTCATGTGTTGCCGGGTTGCAAGATGTTTTTGCTGAACCCAATGTATTCCTCTCTAGAGGTACACTATCGGAAGGTGGTTCCATATCTTGTCATAGTTGGAAATCCATTACCCAATAAGTGCTCGCGGTTTTATTGTATACTATATATATAGAACGTGTGACGAAAGCGTTCTGCAAGATGATTATTATATTGTAGTTGATAAACACTATTATAATATCAAAAGAGTTTTGATATAAAAGATCATTGTTTCTTTCAAAATGATTTGAAAGTTAAATCAAATTGA
The DNA here is from genome assembly GCA_030737875.1 of Allium sativum. Taxonomy (NCBI): domain Eukaryota; kingdom Viridiplantae; phylum Streptophyta; class Magnoliopsida; order Asparagales; family Amaryllidaceae; genus Allium; species Allium sativum. The sequence goes on from CM060920.1 coordinate 222,418,865, forward strand.
TTTGGATTCTCATAAGGGAAAAACCCGTTCCATTATACGGCGTGGTCTTATGAGATATTGTTTTATTGTTCAAACTGTTTTAAATTGTTTTACTCATACCAGTCCCATGACTGACCCAGAGTTTATTTTGTTTTGTTTTCCCTAAACTCATGGGTGCCCAATTTTGTACAGGCAGTCAAGTAGTCAGGATTTTACAGATTTACTTGGAGAGCTTGGAGCAGGAGGCTTCAGGATTATATAGCTATAGTTATTTCCGCTGTGTTGTAAGTGTTGTACTCTGATAATGTTACTGTATACATATACTGATTTTATTTCAAAGATATGTTATCTATTATATGTTGTTCATTCCGCTGTGAGATTCGTGTTACTCTGATGTTGTATGTTCTTATTCTTCTATTCTAAGTTTCTATCTTATCTATTCTCACCCTTTAATTTCTTTCATGGACTATCGGGTGTTTCCGATGCTTGAATAGTCAACATAGTGTTGTATGCCGATATCTAGGATCGCGAAATCCCCGGTTTATTACAATAAAATTAAAAACTTACAAGGCTTTGGGGTTTTGAAGCTGCGTCGGTGCAGTGATGGAGCGTGGAGGTGGAATGGTGGCTCGGGGGGGGGGGGAGGTGCGGCAGTTTTCTGATGGTATGGGGGTTTTTGGGCGCCATCTTCAAATCGATTGGGGGGGTTCGTCGTTGGAGGACGATGAAGGGGCCGGAGGTGGCCAAGGCGACACGGTTGGCACGGAGGAGAGGGCGGTGTCGATTGCGGCGACGTAGGTGGAGGGATCGATCGTCGATCTCGGATTTTTTAAAACATTGACTGTTGTGAGTGGAGAGAGAGTGAAAGGTATATAAATATAAATATATATATATATATTGTTTTATTTAAATTTAGATCCATAAAGTTACTTTTTAATCCTAACTCCAAATCGAACCCAATGACTGTCGCCCCTAGCTAATTACCCTCATTCTGAACAAAATAGGATATGTTTCGTAACTCAATTCGACAGTTACGACCAGTTTCCGCTAAATTTAAAATATAAATCATTATATTTTAAATTCAAATGCACATTTTAATTTACCGGGACCACATACTGATTCCAAAAATTCCAAAAAAATAAATCTGACTATGTTTAGACGATACGGTCCTAACAAAACTAATTTCATCAAATTCGGAGGCCGTTTGAAAAACGGTCATTTTTCAGTCGATTAAATTCAAACAGAAATTACCAAACACGTGTAAATTCACCGCACTCACATATTAATTTCAAAAATTATGAAAATTGGAATCTAGCAATAATTTGACATTCCGGATCCGACAAAAGTGGTCTCGTCGAAAACGGAGGTCATTTGCAAAATCGCTATTTTAAGGGCTTTATATATATATTAAATTCCATAGCGACTATTTTGAATTTTCAACTGAGCATAACTTTTCATTCCCGTTATGAAATATGGATTTTTCACATTCATTGGAAAGATATATTCAAATAGATTCAAATATTTCTGGTTTTACTGAAATCCGGTTTATTTTGAATCATATACATTCATTTGAAATTTGAAATCGAAATTTCAAACTACCACGCCATTTCCAATTCCTTTTATAATTAAAATAAATATATATATATTCTAACTTCGTTTTAAATAAATGTATATGTTCTAATTCTATTCAAAATAAATTTCTAGTCGTTATTATTTAAAATAAATCATTTTAAATATTTAAAATCCAATAAATTAGCCAAAATAAAAAATTTAAATTGGTTTCGATTTTCCGGGTTGCTACACTTATTTGCTTTTGGCCAGTTTCAGTTACGTCTCTGGTCTGGTGATTTACATGTGTCTTATGAGCTGGGTTTCACGTCTCATGAAGTTTTGATTGGATCTTGATTTTTTTTTTCTTTTGGTCTTCTTTTTGTGTGTGCGGTCTTCGTATGGTGTGTCTAGAGTTAGATGGCCTTTTTCAACTTAAGCTCCTCCACCCTTAGAATCTATCACGATGTCAGCCTATGCAACAGTAGTAATTTGTCTTTTGATGTTGTGAGCTTCCTATCAGCTTTTCTACTAATGCTATGGCCATGGCTTTTGAAATGTTTGTTGGTGATTTCTATTTTTGGGTATACTGTCTCAGATCATACTTCATTTGAAATGTTTTTTGGGTTGGCCATCTGTAACTGGAAATTGGAGTGATTTTCGCTTGTCAAGTTCTTTGCTGAGTTACATGTCTTATGCTGTGGATTGATCTTGTAAGTTTCAATATGATTTTTTTGCTTAAATGATTTTTCAGGCTAGGTTTCTAACCATTTTGTTTTTATTATTAATCAATTTACATCATATTAACATTTAACATTATATATTTTAGTTATTATTAGTTACATAATCCATTAACATTTTTCGAATAATTTTATTATATTTTGAAGTTCTGTATTTTATACTTTTGTTAATTACATAATATATGATTATTTCCCAATGTTATTATATCTATTGACGAATTCTAAATAAGCTGTTATATTTAAAAAATATAATTCACACTATACTCAAATTTATCGTATGCCACATATTCTATCAAGCTATGTCGAGTGCATTCTACTAACTTGCTTTTTTTTTTTTTTTTTTTTTTTTTTTTACGTTTCGCATTCCACGTATACAATGGTTAACACATAGAGTAGTCATTATGTGAATATATACAGATTAACACAAGCTAACCCTAAGAGTTGCACATATATAATAGTTAGGACATACACTAATTATACTTAGTTTTCAAATTTAAACACCAGTAACTGAAATAAGCATCAATGAGATATTATAAACAATCAATAGGCTATTATATTTATGTACAAATGCAATAACTAATTAGGTAAATTAAACTAAATTAGGTTTGCTTAAAAAAAAAACCTGAGTGGAGTAGAAATAACGGCTTATGCTTATTGAGATTGATAAATGACGGCGTTGGTGATGGCCGAATAAGCACGTTGAAACCCTAGGGAATGGAGGTTGGTGGGAAGAAGTCATGTTTTTTATTTTTAGTCTAGGGAAGAGGTGAGTAAGTAGGTTTCGGTCTGAATGCTTTATACTCCGTGATTTTCTGGCATTTTCCGAGGGCTGCTGGTGGAGTCCTCTAATGCCGGTTTCTGACGGCTTCCAACAACGGGTGGAAGCCATCGAAAATCGAAGGACAAGCCATCAATGGTTGGAAAGTCGGCCAGTTTCAATAACCTCCTTTTCTTATTGTGTAATGGTAGCATAATAATTCGGATGCTCTATGAAGTCAACGTTATGTGGATGTAAATGCAAGTAGTCTCTGGATTGTTTAAAGTAAAAGTATGCAGTCTAAGAAGAATTGTGGAGAAGGTATGATAAAGTTAGATGTCCTCTTTTTTATATATAACATAATACATAGAATGAATAAAATATATTAAATCATTTGCAGTATATATGTTCTAGTTGTGTTTAAGAGGTTTGTTGTCTAATCATTTGCAGTACATATGTTCTAGTTGTATTTAAGAGGTTTAATTATATATTAACAGTCTGCATAGATGTCTACAGAAGTAGTTAGAATTTTGCAAATGCATGTTATAGGCGATGTCCATTGCGATGCTTGATTGTAGTAATACTATATACATCGTTACAATAACTATATATTTGTAGTTAGTATATGGTTATCATTATGTTTATTTTCTTTCTCGGTATAATGAGCTAACGTGCATGTTGGAGTCCCAACAATGGCCACAAAAAAAAGAATAAATAGGCAAATGTACGTTTTATTTATTACAACTAACTAGTCATTAATTTTTTTCATTTTGTCCAAGGTATGTACATAACTTATATGAGTAAGCGTAATGATACACTAGTTCTAATTTTGACATCAGTTTTTGTATCATGTGGTTTATTTTACAGTGATCTACGTAAATTTGTTATATATTTTCCTAGTCCAAGTATGTTACAACCCTTTTTATATGTGTGTAATCTTATTTGTTTGATGTAAAGAGTATATTTTGCCGGTGAAATGGCGGTTAGTGCTAATTTCTCTCCTCGTATTGTTTCAGTTGTTGTTGGTTGTGGTATAGGCTTGCGAATTTCATCCCCTATCAGTGCCGGCCCTAGGTATTATGCTGCCCTAGGCGAAGACCGACCAAAAAAAAATACTGAAAAAAAAAAAATCAACAAAAGGTATCTCTACCAGGATTTGATCCCGGGTGGATTAAGTAATAATACTTAAAGATGGCGCATCAAACCACCACAACACTAACTATATCATTAGCTTGATGCCCTTCCACAGAGAAATGTAAACAACTTTCAAAGGCTCAGCTTCCCCGCTGCTGCCCCCTCAGCCACCTCCGACCCGGTTGCCCTAGACGGCCGTCTCGGCTGCCTAGGCCTTGCGCCGGGCCTGTCCCCTGTGCAAGTTGTGGTATAGGCTTGTGAAACAAAGATGTTGTGTTGTACGTCTTATTACGATTGTGTCCTTCAAGTAACTTGTTTATTTTCATTTTACCTTTTACTCAAAGTATTAAGTAATTGTCTAAAATTATTGGATAAATGCTTAAATCAGTAGAGTTGGTTCTTCTATGAAAAGAGTATGAATTTCAAAGTCACTTTCATCGTACAATGGATACATTGTGGATATTGTTCTATTATATTTCATAAACCATGGGCTGGAATGTTTCGAAGCATGAATCACAAATGCCACGATCATTGACACAATCACTGGTGGTGATGTTGGGACTAAAGAATTAGTGATGGTGCACTTCTACCGGTGATAAGTTCATTTGAATTATTTTAATATTTTTCCTTGAAGCATAACGACCAAGTTTTTCTGTAAATTGTTAAGGATACAAGGCATGGCCTATTGGACAACAACTTAACGGTGGTGGCAGGAAAGTGCTTTTTTTTTTTTCTTTTGAAGTAAAAGTCGCCATTTTCCCATTATGTCATACACATGAAATATCTAGAATGTCGTCACTAAGGATAAAAACTACAGACTCTAAAATTATCCAAATAGGAAATCAAGTTCCTTAATGTAACAAAAATACAAAAGAAGGGAATGGCATTCACAAATAACACATATTCAGTGATAAATTCAAAAACTGGCACATACCATCAACTTAACTTAGTGCAGTTGTCTTTCAATGCAGCTCTTGGGATTTTGCTCATATACTTCTTGTCCATCACAGCATAATGCTTCTTTATTTCTGCAGTTGTCTTCTATGCGTACATGTCGACTTTGTCTTCATACTTCTCATACAGAACAGGCAACGGCAGTGGCTCCACCTAGAACAGCAGCTGAGATCTTCTTGTTCCTCCATAGGAACACATCAGCAGACTTTCCGCCACCAAAAACGTGACGAACAAGTTTCTCTCGACTGAAAAGGCACCAGATCTTATTGGAGGTGAATATAAATCTCTTTTGTTGTGGTTATTTTGGTGATATGTTTTTTTTTTTTAGATATAGCTGGTATAGAACTTATGGGCATCGATTTTCAACCGATTTAAGTTTGAAAATGATTATTATGTGTGCATGCATCATGTTATTAATAGAATGCATCCAAAGTAGATGTAATGTTGAGAACAATTAGTAAATTCAAACACATGTGCGTAAACTAAAAAAATTGTAAATTCATCCACACTCTCAAATTAAATTCACCCAAGTTAATAATATCAATAATAAAACAAATTATAAATATTTAATTAAGATAACCAAGATTTACAAAAGCTAACAAGGTTATAATAAGAATAATGATTAATTATATAAAATTAACTAAGTTTATAATAATAATAATATGTTGTAAAATAATAACTAAGTAATTAAGTTTTATAAGAGAAGTTTATAAAATTTAAAAATTAACAAGTTTATTGTAATAGTAAAATGGTTATTTAGGTTATAAATTAACTAAGTTGATGATAGTGATGATGATGATATATCATAAATATTAACCAAGTTAATAGTAATTATTATAAAATTAGTTTACAGTAATAATTATGGTTTCTTGTTCTTCCTGCTCACTTTCTTTTGCACTTACTTGTACAAGGTGATCATCTTTTTATCTTCATTAAGTTCCCAATCAATTATTCTGCACTTTAATGTATAATGAAGTACATATAATCTACAATTTCAAAGCACTCCATTAATAGGTAGGGGTGAGCGTTTGGTTGGTTTGGTTTATCCGATGATAAATTTGTCAAACCAAACTAAAACCAATAAAAATGAAAACCAAACCAAACCAACCAAATTCAGTTTGGTTGGTTCGGTTGGTTATCCAATTAAACCGAACTAAAAATATTTTACATTTTGTGTTTGAAATATTCACTATAATTTGAAACAAATTATAAATATATGATTACAGTATTATTATTTTTGATTTTTATGCTTTTTAATATTAATTTTGACACATAGGTGATGATTAATATATACTTAAATAACTAAACTAACCTAAAATATTTATTATAATACCGATAATTTTGAAAATATAGTGAAATTTCGGTTAATTTGGTTAAACCGATAACCGAACTTAATATATTTTCGGGCCGATTACAAACCGATTTAATTTCAAAACTGAACCAAACCGACCAAAATAAACTGGTTAGGTTGGTTTATTTGGTTTAACCGAATAATGCTCACCCCTATTAATAGGGGCTTTAGAATATTACAAACTACAAAGTAATTTGACCAAAAACAAATGTTGAGAGCTGTAATATATAAAGGTTGGAGAATGTCCAGGTCCACCTCTTTGTATTCAAGTATTCCATCCTACTTTGTTTTAATGTAATATACTGTCTATATTTGTATGAAATATAAGAATATTCTCTTTGTAGTAAATTGCAGCAAATTATGTTGCCATGGATCAAGTACCTTTTTTTGCAGCCAAACTTCCTCTCTAATATAATTGAAATCCAACAAGACAATATAGAAGCTAATCTGTAAAGAGAAAAATAATACATATTTACATGATATTCATTCCCATTTGTGTTAATCTTTCATGTATATGGGACCACATTTTTAAGGTTGGTTCTGGCTAGGTAAAATTGTTATATATAATCAATAACCTTTTGTTTTTCTTCCTTCCATTTTCTTGTTTATTTATTTATTATTAGAATTTTGTCATAACATGTGATTAAAGGGGTGGATGAGTGGATTCTGACCATGAAAGTTGAAGGCAAGCGCTGGACATGTGTTCTAGTATACAAAAGGATCCATTAGCGGTTTGCATTCTTTGTCGAGTCAATTTTTGTGCTCTTGTGTGTTATTCTTGTTTTCGTATTCGGTATTCGTATAATTTCACCATGAAATATACATTGTTTTTTGTTATTCCATAATTGTTATGAAAGTATTGATTATGTATTAAATTTAGCAACTTAAGTATATATGGTGCTTGTATGTTAATTGATATCCTATTTCGTTATTTAATTATGAATGGTGTTATTTTTGAGTTCATATTAAGTAGGTATCTTAATTAACATTGGAGTCCGTCGGCTGTAAATTAGTATTTTATTGTAGTAACATTTGCCAATGGAATAGTAAGAGAATACAACCGGATTTTGCAAATCTGCGTGTGATTGCTGACGGAAATAAAAACAATTATCATCAATAATCTTGCTAAAATGTTAGAATTTGTGACGAATTACCTACGGATATCTAAGGTGAAGCAAAAGTTGAAATTATCCGTTTCTAATCCCTTGTTATTTAGCAAGGGATCTCTAACGGATTTTTTTTAAATGTATATTAAAGAAATATATATCTGTCGGTAAAATGTTGGTAAATATTTTTAAAATTAAATTTAAATATATTGACAAATGACGGTGAAGTGTTAGAGAATTGACGTCAATTTTCATCGCAAAATGGCCACTAAAATACAGACGTGAAATTTACCAACTAGTGCTATCCATCACAAATTCGTCACTAATACATGTTTAGCGACGGATTTGCAGCGGATTTATCCGCTGCAAAATCAGTGTTTTCTTGTAGTGTAACGTACTGCATTTAGTCCTCTTGAAGTCGGTAATCAAACCAACTCAAATTGTTCGAAATGACAGATTGTTATTAGCTTTTGAGATTAATAGAATAAATCACAGAATCACATATCACAGACACATAGTAGTATAATATCTCGCACCAGAGTACACAAAACACAAAAAATCTCACCAACTCACGCATGGAAAGAAAGCAACGGCGACAGCAGGAATAAGCAGGTTCGGTGAAGGCATAGACTTGCTAGTTTGGAGAGTTAGCGGTGAGCGTGATGGTGGTGTGGGCTCAAGTCAGCAGCTGCGGTTCAGAAGTTTGAAGAGAGAGGCTGCGGCTTTGGAGTGTAGTGTAAGGAAACAATCGATGGGGAGGGTCGGTCACCGGAGCAGGAGGATTTCAGTAGAGAATAATATGGAAAAGTGGAGAGAAGATGAGGAGCCAGTGCATCTTCCTTTTTTTTGGTGGGGACAAAATATGGGGTGCAATAGGGACATGAAGCATGGTTAAAATAATTTTCCAATGCCATTCTGTAAGACTGTAACTTCATGTGTGTGTGTATATATATATATATATCGTGGGAAGAAAGAAACTAAGGGACTGAGCGGTTTTAAAAATGGAGATAGAGAACGTGTACGGTGGAATTAAATTAGTGATGCGAAAGAGTAGCTCAAAGCAATGGAATGGAACAAAGTTTTGAATGGGTTTGGGAGAAAGAAATTGTCCTCGGAAAAATTGGAGCGTGGCATTGGAAAAGGGAAAAACACGTTTATTTTCCAACTTTGAATACATAAAAATTATTGAACTGAATAGTTTTGGTTGTGGCGTTGTTTTGGAAAAATAAAATGGAAATAACACATGATGTTTTGCACATAAGGAGTTTTTGGAGCCTTAAAGAAAATGAAAGAGGGTTATAGTTAAAAGTAAAGTGACAATGAACGTGCATGCCTTTTGTAATAAGGTGTCACTTAAAATATGTCCAAACTAAGCCTTCAAAGAAATAAATAAAAATCTGGGTGGTTTAGTAAAATAAAAAGACAAGTTTTGCAGATTCAAATTGACTAGAAAAATATGCAGGACCTGAAAAGGGACACTACGAACTCAAATGGTTTTGTTTCAAAAATGAACTGCTCCTGCCTTTTTACAATTTCAGCGTGAATCGAACATCGAAACTGACCAACAAATATATTCTGATAATCAGCGCAACGAGACAGACACAATGGTATATAGTTTGTAGTGCCAAGATGCTCCATTCAAAAACGCGTACGGACCCCGTTAAACGTAAAACCGGATAGGAAAACGGAGGTCATAATGTCCGACTTTCGCGAAATGAATTTCGCTACCGGATTCGTGACAACGAATAGAATATTTTTCATGTTTGTCTGTACTGATCTCGGAAAGATTTTAAAGTCGTTAAAATTTGAACCTTTTTTCACAGCTTTGCACTGAAAATTGCAGGGTTGACAAACATTCAAATTTTCCCACGAGATTTTCACTGTTGCTATGTCTCACTACATGTATTTCAAATTTCAAATTCCCATTATGAAAAATTATATAATATTTTTAAAATAAAAATACGATTTAAATCGAAAATTAAATCGTTAAAATAACGGGTTATTACAATGGAAGCACCGGTCACAAACTTATCTACATGATTATATGACTGTAAATTAATATGCATTATTTTTAAAGTAAAATTTTGTTTCAGCACCCTACAGTTATCTTAGCTGTGGCCAACATCCATGAGTAAGCATGATTCTCATGCTCAAATCATATTAGAGACCATTATTGTATTTTACCGTGATGAGAATCGATAAATATACCATATTTGAACTTTTACTTATCTCTTTGATCTTTTGGTTGACATATCAACCTTAACAGAACATTGAACATTGTCAAATGGAGCTAGATATCACCATTTAAGTATTTTCTGTCTTTTGAAGAAACAACAATAATTTCTTTGTAGGAAAAGTATAATTAATAGTGGGATTTTAGGATAGAATAGAAGTTTATATGGAAATGGAATCTTATTTATAATGAGATTTCCTTATATATACTTTTTGCGCTAAATCGGCAATGCGGTTAGACTACATAGTCAAGTACAAGACGTCTTATTTCACTGTTCAAAATTCAAAAATCGTTAAGTTGAAATCCATATACGAATTACTATGTATTTTTCTATTGTCTATATCCATACTTAATACAAGCTCTTTCATATTTTTGGAAAAAAGGAAATCTTTGATGGTTGTTCTCTTATTGGACCCATTGTTTTTGTTTTAATAGCTTCACATTTTAATGTTAAGTATATGGATTTTGCTGCACCTGTAACACCCCATTATGTTAACAACACTAAAGATGATAAATTAAAGAATACTTAATTTAATATTCAGAATTAAGTGAAATGGACTGCGCCATTGCGTTCATCTAGGAATTCTGGTCAAAATAGACACCTGCTTTGCATAAAACGGACACCGTATGAAGAATTTATTAAGGTTTGAAGTTTATATACGCACAAGAGAATTATATATATAAACATAACAATCCAAAATCAGTTCAAAATAATTCAAATAAGCCCAAAACCGTAGGCGGGAAAATTCCCGCTTTGGGTGTCGACCTAGGGGTCGACCCCATAAGGGGTTGTCGACCCATGGGTCGAGCCCATAAGGAGGGGGTCGACCCCCCGCCAGATCCGAGGCGGAATTCATTTTTCTGAACGTAGACTCCTTTCTTGACCAAATTCGTTGATTCTAGGCTATAAATAAGTTCTTATACCCATTGTTTTATTCAATCTAAATCAATGGAGAGCTAGATGTTGCCTCTGCCCGGATTTTCTGTGCTATGGGTGGAAAGCCATTCTGAGGAACCAAAATTTTCGTAGAGGCAAGGAATTGGCTCAAAGAAATGGAGGACTTGTTTGGAATTTTCGAAGTTGACGATCGTAGGAAGATTCAGTTAGCCGCTTGGCTGCTGAAAGATGAGGCTTCATTTTGGTGGGAAGTGACGCAAGCAAGGCATATAGTGGAGACTTGGGAAGATTTTCGGCAGAGTTTGAAATGAAGTTTCTTTCTCAAGCTGAGAGAAGTATGCAAATGGAAAGGTTTCTAACACTCAAGCAAGGAGGCATGACTGTCAAAGATTATGTTCACAAATTCAATCAACTGGCGAGGTTTGGGTTGGAGCTAGTGGATACTCCGCATAAGAAAGCTTTGCGGTTCGCTAAAGGACTGAATAAACCCCTCCATGGGTTAGCTATGTCTCATAGTCCGATGGGAGCAACTTTTGAAAGGCTCGTTGAAATGGCGTTGATGCATGAGGAAGATAAAGGCAACAAGAAAGGAACTAAGGTGGAGGAAACACAAAATAAGAAAGCTTGGACAAAGAATGGAAAACAACAACAACAAAAGAAGGGCGTAAAGAATGACAAGGATAAGGATAAGAGGAAGTGACATAATTACGGACGCGAGGGTCACTTGGTCAAGGACTACAAAAGAAGGAAGAATGCTTGCTTCAGTTGTGGAGAGGTCGGTCACTTTCCTAAGGAGCGCCCTAAGAAGCAAGGACAAGGTCAAAGGGCAGGAGCTTCTGGAGGGCAGGTGCATGCTCTCATGACCAGTGCTCCAGATAGAGGTTGGAAAGTTTCCGTTGAAGGTTTGATTTCTCTTTCCAATCATCCAGTTAGAACTGTTTTTGATTCTGGCGCTTCACATTCTTTTATATCTGATTCTGTGGTTGAGTCTCTACACCATAGTACTAGTATGGTAGTGGATCTCGTTGTTGTCTCAAACCCCATTGGTGGTACGGCTCATTCATCTATGATTTGTCGGGGTTTGAGAATATATGTGTTAGGCATCGAGTTTGAGTGCGATGCATATGTGCTCGGTTTCATGGGCTGTGCATTGATTCTAGGGATGGATTGGCTAGCCATGTATGGTGCCATTTTGGATTGTGAGAGGATGGTCGTTAGACTTTTAACTTACCATGGGAGGACCCTCGAGATTTCTTGTGGCTCAAAGGGGACTGTCATGCTTAGTTTCCTAGAGTAACTTGATGCATCTATCGATGATCTGCGATCCATACCAGTAGTCCGTGAGTATCCTAATGTTTTTGATGAGGTTCAGGGATTACCTCCAAGGCGAGAGATCGATTTTCGTATATACTTGGTGGACAATGCAAAGCCAGTTGCATTACCTATGCGCCATATGGCTCCAAGGGAAAGGAGGGAGCTTAGCATGCAAGTAGGGGTGCTACTTGAGAAAGGGTTTATTAGGTGAAACATATCTGAATGGGGTGCTCCGGTGGTATTCTCAACTAAGGTAGATGGTTCGCTTTGCTTATGTGTATACTATAGACAGTTGAATAAACTTACCAAGAAGAACTGGCACTCACTCCCAAGGACAGATGATCTGTTTGACCAGCTCATTGGTGCATCTGTTTTCTCTCAGTTAGGCTTGGCCACAAGGTTTCATCAGTTGAGGGTGGCCGAGGATAGTATAGACAAGACCCCTTTTAGGACTCCAGATGGTTTCTTTGAATGACTCATTATGCCTTTTGGGTTGACAAATACACCCGCCTATTTTGTTGATCTGATGAGTATCGTGTTTCGAGAGTTTCTAAATAAATTCGTTGTGGTCTTTGTTGATGACATCTTAATTTTCTCGAAGAGCAAGGAAGAGCATGCCTTACATATAAGAAGTTTTGAAAACTCTGCGTGTGCATCAGCTTAAGGCGAAATTCTCCAAATGCCATTTTTGGAGAAAAGAGGTGAGATTTCTAGGGCATGTGGTCTCTCTAAAGATGGGATAGCAGTAGATCCCACAAAGGTAGTTGCAGTTCAAGATTGGCAAATACCAAAGAATCCAATGGTGGTGAGAAGCTTTCTTGGATTGGCAGGCTATTATAGGAAGTTCATTAAGGACTTTGCAAAGATATCAGCCCCACTCACCAGTTTGACGATTAAGAATATGATGTTTTCGTGTGATATAAATTGTGATGTTGCTTTCCAACAATTGAAGAGGGCTCTGACAATACCCCTAATCTTGACCTTGCCTGATGGAAATAAAGTGTTTACGGTATACACTGATGCATGTGGTACAGGGATTGGTGCGGTTCTGATGCAAGAGACAAGGGTAGTATGTTATGGGGGTAGACAGCTAAGAGTTCATGTAAAGAACTATCCTACCCATGACTTAGAGCTAGCTACCATAGTGTTCACGCTTAAGACATGGTGCCATTATTTTCTTGAAGAGAAGTTCGAGTTGTACACTGATCATAAATCTCTCAAGTACTTGTTCTCGTAGGAGGATCCTAATTTAAGGCAACCTGTGCAGTTAAAGCGCTTAGCGGATCCAATGCGGCAAAGGTTCAAAAAGTCATAGCGGGGATAAAGCGAGGAAATAGCATGATATAGCGGATAGCTCTAAAATAGCACATGTAACTCGCGGGTATTTTTTTTACGAATGTAAAAACGATAATTAAATGAAAAACTAGCACTCAGTTTAACTATAATTAGTACATTCTTAATTTTAAACAGAAACATGTGTAAATATCTGTAAATAAACGTAAATTGCTATTTAAGTTAATTAGATTTTATAGTATATAGAATATTTTTGTTTCTAAAAATATATAATAAAACATTCAAACAAAACCTAACCTTGTAATTTTTATAATGCATAGATTTCATTTTTCAATCCGTTTAGCGTAATACAGCGGAAATAATTGGATATATCGGGAATAACGGAATATAGTGGGTATTAAAGTGGAGAGGCTATATCAAATGCTATTTGAAAAAAACGTAGCGGTGGAAATCCGCTATAGGATATAGCGGGGTTATAGCGGGGTAATAGCGGGGAATAAACTGCATAGAAGGAAACAAAGTGGATGGAGTTCCTAGCATCTTATGACTTCGAGATTGCTTATACCCCTGGCAAAGGTAATGTGGTGGCAAATGCATTGAGTAGGCAGAGGATGACCTTAATTCCTTTGTTTGTGGAGAGGAAAAGCTTGAAGTTTATATCGACCTTTGACTTTAGTACTCCACCAAGTTTTTACCTGGCTTATTAGCATAACTAGAGGTGCGATCTACTCTTTTGGATCAGATAGGAACTTCACAGCAAGAAGATCCGCAGATTTTAGACATCTTGGATAGGCTCAGCAGAGGGGAGACTTCTATTCATCTCACTAGATATTCCACAGATGATAGAGGGTGGTTACGACGAGATGGAAGGCTTTATGTTCACCGAATTGGGAGTCTTTTGAAGAAACTCCTAAAGGAATCCCATCATTCTAAGATGACTATTCATCCAGGCGGTGATAAGATGTATAGAAATATGAAGGGGGTTTTCTTTTGGGCTGGGATGAAGAAAGATGTGACAAAGTTTGTTTCTCACCGTTTGATGTACCAGTAAGTCAAAGCTGAGAAAAAGAAGCCTGGTGGTTTACTTCATCCTTTGGAGGTCCCACAATGGAAGTGGGAGGGCGTCTCTATGGATTTCATTGATGGTTTTCCTAGATTGAAGAAAGGCAACCCAGTATTTGGGTTGTAGTAGACAGACTTAGTAAGAGCGCTCATTTCATTCCGATTAAGAGTAAGAGGAAGGCAACATGGTTGGCAGCAATTTACATTCGTGATATAGTCCATCTTCATGGAGTACCCTGCAGTATCGTAAGTGATGGTGACCCCATTTTTACCAGTGAATTTTGGAGGAGCTTGCAAGAAGCTTTAGGTACACAGTTCTGTTTGAGCACTGCTTATCACCCCAGCCCGATGGACAGACATAAAGGGTGAACAGAGCTCTTGAGGATCTTTTAAAACCGTGTATCATAGACTTCGGAGGGACATGGGAAGAGCATCTTCCTTTAGTAGAGTTCGCCTACAACAACAGTTATGAAGCTAGCATTGGCATGACACCCTTTGAAGCGTTGTACAAACGACTCTGTAAATCACCAACTTGTTGGTGGGAGTCTACAGAAAGACTTCTACTTGAACCAAATATGGTTAGAGAAACTTCCAAAAAGGTTGATCTTGTTAGACGCCGAATGAAGACAGCTCAGGATAGGCAGAAGTCCTATGAAGATAGGCGAAGGATTGACATTGAGTTTGAGGTGGGAGACATGGTTTTCATTATGGTATCACCATTAAGGAATGTGGTTTGCTTTAAATATGTAGGGAAATTGGCACCAAGATTTGTAGGGCCATTTCCCATAACAGAAAAGATTGCCCAAATGGCCTATACAGTAAAGCTACCAAAAAGACTATCCGATGTTCATGATGTTTCCAACGTTTCTCATTTGCGGAAGTGCTTGTATGATATCGGAGAAGTAGTTGAGCCGAGTATATTGGAGGAAGTAGAGGTGGAACGGTTGGCGACAGTTAGACGAGTTCCTACCCGTATTCATGGATCAGAGGTTAAGGAGCTACGCAACAGAGAAGTCAAGTTGCTAAAAGTTCAATGGGGAGACAACCAAGAGGATGCAACTTGGGAGGCCGAAGACAAGATTCGCGATTCGTACCTTTTTTTAAGGGTATGTACTTAACTTCCTTTCCAAAGCCTTTATTCATGCTTGTTTCTATCATGTAAGTATATCCTGTCGATTGAATCTTCGAACTTTAGGTAGGAATCTCATGGATGTAAACATGTGTTTGAAACATGTTTTGTTTGATGGATGCAAGTGTTTGTTAGTGGTTTCTCGCGAATTCATATACACACACATTAGGCACTAGATCGGCTCAACCACTATCATATTGCATATGGATGTGTGTGCACTTTCCTTCTTTCTATGGATAGAAATGGATGTATCATCATATGGATATTGCATTTGGACGGATGATTGTGCACATATATAGAACTTACATTTATAATAGGATTATTTGCATACACGTTGGATTCATGTCACTAACTTACATTGCATTAAGGAGGTCAACTGAATCAGTAGACCGCTTGATCTTTCGCATTAGTATTGGGACATATACACACACACCTTTGCATATATTCTCATAAGCATTAGAAATTTTTAAGGACATTGGATGCCTGAGATTGGTGGATGAGTATATGGGTGATGGATGTTAGGATATACATTCTTCTTAACTTGGAGATTTCGGGGACGAAATCCTTTGAGTAGGGGAGAATGTAACATCCCGTAATTTTAACAAAACTAAAGATGATAAATTAAAGAATACTTAATTTGATATTCAGAATTAAGTGAAACGGACTACGCCATTGCATTCATCTCGGAATTCTGGTCAAAACAGACACCTAGTTTGCGTAAAACGGACACCGTGTGAAGAAGTTATTAAGGTTTGAAGTTTATATACACACAAGAGAATTATATATATAAACATGACAATCCAAAATCAGTTCAAAATAATTCAAATAAGCCCAAAACCATAGGTAGAAAAATTCTCGTTCTGGGTGTCGACCCTGTAAGGGGGTGTCGAACCATGGGTCGACCCCATAAGGAGGGGGTCGACCCCCCCCCCCAACCCGCCAGATCCGAGACAAAATTCATTTTTCTGAACGTGGACTCCTTTCTTGACCAAATTCGTTGATTCTAGGCCATAAATAAGACCCTATACCTATTGTTTTATTCATTCTAAATCAATGGAGAGCTAGATGTTGCCTCTGCCGGGATTAAATCAAGTCTTTTGCTCTTCAACAATCAACTAGAGTTATTCAAGTTTAGAGATCTATGATTCAACATCTGCATTACCTCTTCTATTTCTTAGATCCAATCATAGTGAGTCTACGTTTTTTATATCTAAATACTTAAAAGTTAATCTTGACATGACTATAACTTAGATTTAAGCCTGTGACTATTTGAATCATATCAGATCTGCTATAACTTGTGTATTTAAGTTATTCTGACATGACTATGAACTAGATGTATGCTTATACCTATTTATCATGTCAGATCTACCATTGTTTGTTGATCTAATTCATTGCTTAGATCTCACTATACCTATTTACGATGTCCCTATTATGTTAGAATCAGTTCTACTATCACATGTTCATTAGATCTGTTTCTATATGCCTATCTTGTCATTATGCCCAACTTTGTCACTGTATGTTTATTAGTTGTTATGCCTATTTCTGCCATTATATGTCAATCTCGTTATTATGTTCATTTCTGTCCTCTTCCCTTTTTCTTTTCCCTTTTTATTTTATATCCAGGCTACCTTCAAGCCTAGGCGTGCCGTTGAAGTATGCGAACATGTGAAATTGGGAACGAGGGGAAAACGTTAAAATTGGGGGATAACTTGTATTGGGAAATTTGGTCATAACCTGAATTAAAATGTGAATGTGGATTTGAGACATAAACCAAACTTTGATCAAAGACCTTAATTTAGGGCATATGGTTCATTATGAACATGATGTGGGAAAGAGGCCTAAAAACCTATAATGACATAGGAATAATTGGTTAATAATGGAAATGCCTAGAATTACAGTAATTAGAAACTGTAACCGTGCTTAGACGGAGGTTATATTACACTTGTGGTGGAAGTCTACCCAGAACTGACAGGCGTTTCCAGCGACCACAAGTTTTGAATCTAATGTGAGGGGTCTAAGTGCATAAAAACGTGACGTGCTAAGACACAAGGTTAAGCTTCGGCTTGTGGAAGAAGTCTGCTTGGAATCGCCCGACATAACCAGCATCCACAAGTTGTAGGCTTAATGTGGGAGGTCTAGTACATTATAACCATAAATGAATATGGTAATAAACTTAAATACTTAACCTAGTTGAATCCATAGGGATTGTATATGTTAACTTGAGTAGGGGTTAAGTAAAATTGTATGAAACAGTGGGAGGGTTAAGTATATCTTGGGTTGGTGGGTAATATATATATATATATATATATATATATATATGCCCATAAACTTGACCTGTGGGGTTATGCAATCTTTTAATCTGGTATGACATAACCTGTAGAAAACCTAGCGGGGATGCAACCATAGGGGGAAGCTTGTATCATCATGTGTGTAGGGCCCGTTTCAGTCAGTAACCCATATATAGGTGTCAAACGAGTATTCTGAACTAGGTTGGAGTCGGGCGCGCTTACTGGGCTAATTGTAAGAGATCCAAACGAAGGGGTGGTGTGGCCGATGCGTTCCGACGGGACCATGTGCGTCCATGGGTCCGAAAGAGGAGGTTTAGACATCGTGACATCAGTAGATATGGTTGTGCACATCCTAAAAATGTAGGGTTGCCACTTTAGGAATTGATACATCCTACGGTGGGGCCAACACAGGGTATCTACGGAGTAGAGAGTCGATCGATTGGGGTTGTAATTATGGTACATCTAGACTCTGGTATGTTTAGGAGCTCATTATTATCCTTAGGGGTAACTCCGGTATGTTGGGCTGCCTGTTGATTATATGGGGTTAAACCTCTCACTAGAGGTACGCCTAAGTCTACCATCTTATAGTTGTTGGGATCATCTCATTTTGGTTGTACTATTAATGGTGTAGAGAGAGACAGAAAAAGAGAAAGTACTAGAGAAGCGCACTATATTCAATCATGTTTATCCTGTTTACCTTGTCATACCTTCTTTTTTATGATGTTATCTCTCTTACCCACTTTATATGTCTGTCATGATACTTTTACTTATTTATATGCTAAAAGTAACTATACTCGCCATACTTTATGTCTGACCCATTTTGTTTCCTCTTTCTTCTCTTCCATTCCCGCCTCCCCAAGTTCTTAGGGTGGGAATACTCATGATTGATCAGGATTCTGCTTTCATCTTGCTTGGAGCTGCTTAGATGTACTACTTGATTTCATATCTCTCTACTATGAATATGTTTTGGGGACTATGCTTCTTTTATTATTGTACTCTAATATTTTAAGTGCAAGACAGAAGATTTAATGATGTACTAGGTTTTATGCACTTCAAACATATGATGTAATCATGTTTTGAACTACTATGTTTTCTACTTAATAAAATTTTAAATTCCGCTGCTATTTTATATCTGTCTTGTAATGTTTACCTATAACGCTTCACGAAACTTAATGCATTCTCTAAATGAGTGACATTAACGGACGTTGGGTGCCACAACAACTGTTATGAATTTCATAGACGTTGAAAAATTCTTATTTTACAACATGGAATGTTTCTTTTGAGGGTTTTTTTACTACTTATAAGCCGAAATTCAATTTGAAATTTACTTGCCAACATCCTCAAAAAAGATAACTTTATTTTTCAACTTTCCATAAGGGAAAATGGTCTTTCTTTGTTTATACAATGTATTTTGTTTTCCCTCAAATATTTACATTTTGTTTTAAATAACATAAAAGTAATGGAACACTTTCTATTTTCATCCCAATGCTTTTGATTTGATATCTTTAAATTCGAGATTGTAACACGGATCTATTCAATGTTATGAGTTTAGATACCTCAAAATTTCCTCATTCTAGAAGATGGATTGTTGATTTTTTTAATCAAACTATGCAATCAACACGAGCTTCAAAATTTTTCCCTTATAATGTTAGATTTCGTGATACAATATTTCCATTCGCAGAAGATTTGGAAGATATTATTGATTATGGTGATACAACATTTCCATTTAGAGAAGATTTGGGAAACATTGTTAATTTGAGTAATATAATATTTCCAACGGCAAAATATTTGCAAGATATTAGAAAATTTATTAGCTCTTTTATAAAATTAGACAGGGCAATAAATAACCTACATAAGTGGAAGAATATGAAGAAGTTTTTTTTTTTTTTTTTTTTTGATATTGAAGTAAAGAATTAATTCCTTGATTATGAGCAAATAAATTGGAGAATTAATTAGGCAATGATTTATAACCATAAATCAACTACTTCAACCCTAAGTATTAATCCTTACATAAGGTTAAGGATTCGGTAAATTTATGTATCATCTCAAGATGTGAGGTGCATCTCTAAAAGTTGTATTTCTTCTTCTTCCTCCCTATTATTGGTCTTGTAATATTTTCTTATTTAGAAAAGGAATAAAATCTTCTCTCCCAAAGTGGACGTACACTAACAAGACGTTAGTGGAACCACTATAAATCTCTTGTGTTCTTTCTTTTATTGCTTGATTTGTGATTGTTTTGCTAGTGATTATCTGTTGCATGTTTTGCCTCACCATCAGTTCGTTCCTATTCGTTTTTCTGCAAGATTGGGTTTTATTCCCAAGGCATTTTTTGAGAAACTTTCCCCAACATATAAGTATAAGAATTTTTGTTTATTAAAAGGTTAATCGTCAACATATGCATACATATACATATATATCAACTTAAAGTTGAGGTATGTATTTTGCTTTTGTGTATGTTTACATTTTTATCTTTAATTGCAATATAATTGTTTCTTTACATTTCTGTTTACTCAATTTTATATTACTGTTATTTCAATACACTCACATATACATAGGAATATTAGTACGCACACACACAAATGTACGTACACACATACATCAATAAAATGAATTTTGATAAACTTATAAGTTTCTCTAAGCATGTTATACCTCTGTTTTCTTGAATCCTCCCAAATATAATGTTTTCAACGAGTTAAGAGAAAAAGGGAGCTTAATAACATTTACTCTGTCAAATGACATGTAGCATATATTTTCAAAACATTGTCCATACGACATCAAAGTCATTGTTTTTAATTTTTTATCTATGTTGCAATTATATTTTTCAACAAATTTATGTAAATTGTTTTTTTGCCATCGCCTTATTATCCTAGATGATGGTTTAGGACAATTTTATGTCTACAACTTAGTTTTTAAGCCTAGATTTGTATTTACGCTTTCAACATGGCTCACACATAGGCAAATTAATTTACCATTGTCTTTATTTCAACTAACATAGATGTATCAATATGCAGAATATAAATCTAACTATCTACTTTTGGATGGCATGAAATCACTTTAAAACAATGCAATTGTAGGAAGTAAATATTTGTGGACATTTTACTTTTAGGGTCTTTGATGAGTTCTCATCCAAGACTCTGAGTCGTAAATAAAATACAAAATAATCAAATAAAATGTCCACATCTCAAGATATAAACATGGTTGAAGTTTTAGATAATAAAACATATAGGAATTCCAAATATCCCCATCAACTTAATTCTTTTACCTTAGGTACTGAAACAAGTTCATGTGGACATTTTGAAAGCATATATTTGGCATGATTATTTTAATTAGTAGCATATTGCACCCATATGCAATGTCAATTTTTTTTGTTCTGATTGAATTTCAGCTATGGATATAGCTTGAAAAAGTTTTTTTAACTTGATTAACATTTTTTTTCCCAAATTTTGAAATATTTATAAAGGCTCCGCAATGATTATCGATTTAGTTTTTAGAGAAATGTTACTGGTGATGTTTGAAACTTTGTATGATAATCCAATAATTTTACATTATATAACTAATAAGATCTGATTTTAATAAACATCCTACCAGAAGCAATTTTGATTATGGATTCATGCAAAACATGTATTTCAAACTAATTCTCCAACCTGTATAATTGACCGTTCATTTGTAACTTGGGTAGGGATAAACATAGATAATCAATTTGTAGGTACAATATATATATATATATATATATATATATATGTATATGTATATGTATATGTATATATCTGTGTGTGTGTGTGTGTGTGTTGACCAATCTTTTGGCAATGCCACCAAGATTCCTTGACATCACAAGCTTCGGCTAAAGTGGCACGGAGGACCAAGTTACCCCCGACCCGGGAACTAGTCGATCAACAGATGGCCCGACCTAAACCTAAGACTTAAGTTAAAGTCAAGAACCTGGTGAGCCAGCCAATTAGAGCCCGTAATTTGTGGGCCGATCAAGTCAAGTCAATCCCGATTCCATGCCAAATATCCTCTT
This sequence comes from Allium sativum, assembly GCA_030737875.1. NCBI lineage: Eukaryota > Viridiplantae > Streptophyta > Magnoliopsida > Asparagales > Amaryllidaceae > Allium > Allium sativum. Next base: position 222,440,672 of record CM060920.1, read on the forward strand.
GAAGATTTGTTCCAACTCCTACTTGATCGCTTCCAATCGTCCATGAATACCGGATCAACTGCCAATTGTCACTACATGCTTAAATTATGTCATTCTTTGTAATAAGAATGCCTCTTCAGGATCTCCTAAAATCCTGGATCAGATAGCACACGCCTTAGTCAGTTTAAATGTTGTAGCATCTATAAATAGACCTTCTGGACTCAGAAGAAGGATCTTTTTGCCAATCTCTGATTATATTATTGTCGTGAGTGATTCACCTGTAATAGTTATTTGATATATAAGAGATTATAAAGTGGACGTAGTCTCGTTAATGCCAAACCACTATAAATTTGTGTGATAGCTCTTCTCTTCATTTATTCTTCAATTTCATTTTTTGGGTGTTGTACCATTTTTTGATGTCAACAATATATATATATATATCACGTCATTAACTAAACATATGACAAACCGAGATGAATTTAAATATGTAAGTGACAATAGTATCACATTAAAAAATATGAATATCTTTTCTACGTTTCCTTTTTTATTGTCCTGATGTGGCCTTCTCATTTTATATTGCAAATATTAGCCAATGATGAAGTTGTTCCTTATTTTACTCAAAGTAGGTGTACATAATTTCCCATTCGATAAAGATTTTCGAGACCATTTCATCGTTTATGTGAGAAGGTATGTAATATATACACTTCATGTTAACTGATATTTGGAAAAAGATGAAGGACTAATGTGATTCTATGAACCATATGTATGGTAGAAAGTTTTTGTAACAAAGATGAGATCAGATTGCTATGGTAGAGGACTATAAAGAAATCAATTAAGCTTTATTTTCTGATTGGCCTCTTCACAATATTTTTTATTATGTAATGGTATTTTATTTTCATTATTTGCAGACTCATGTACAAACGTATGATTACTGTATGGTTATTCACATTATTAGGGCATCTTCAATGCAGAAGGAATTTCGGTGTAAAGTGGACCATAAAAGAATTCACATTGTGGAAGAGATTGTCTGGTTCTGGACATTATGTTTGAGAATTTGAAACCTACAATCTCAACTATTTTTTTGGACATGAGGCGGAAATACTAAACTATTTTTTTTTGACCATTTGCTTCATGTTTTTGGTTTATTTACTGCTATTTCTTCATTTACCGTCATTTTTCCAGCTGCAAAGACACGTTCAGTTTTGTCACATAGACCGGTTTTACTTTTCCAGCACATTTGCATTGGAGACCCTTTTGGAATATGTATATTGTTTTTTAACACATAAGCTAGACATTGTAAAACGATTGCTTCCACTTAATCTTTTGAAGACATTACATTGCCTTGAGATTGAAGATGATCTTATAATTTGAACTTAGCTAGGCCTACTTGTATATTTGTATAATCAAAAGATAGCAGATACAGATTACCTCATCATGATAACTACTCTATTGCCTCCCAAGTCTCAACTACTAAATTTTAACATCAACAAGGTTTAGTACGACATCCCCACTTGCCCACAGTCCCCTCATACAAGGCTCATTTTCTTTATATCAAGATCTACCTACTAATATTTGTGTTCAAGTTAATTTTACCCTTACTTTTAATTTTTCTTCTTTATCGTATTATGACAAATTTGCTCTTCTGTTTTAGAGATTATCCCTTCTTCACCTTTTGTGGTATTCTAATTTGTACCATATGCAACTGCATCATGTTTATGAGGCTGCTTAGGGAACTTTTCATGGGGTTATGGTTAAAACGTGTCATGGTTTTATATGCAGTTACCTCATATTAATTATAGTTACTTCATATGTGTGTGTGGGGGTAAACTGCACATGATAAACTATTTCTTACACCAATTATATGCTCTTGGGAGAGACCAATTCTTCTGTACCCATTTCCCCTTTCTCCCTATGTCCCTCTAATCAAATCTCCCCATTTTCGCCTTTTTGCATTTAATTGAAATGCAAAAAGTGGAAATCGGGGGCTCTGATTGGTTGGGATACGGGGGCACACTGAATTTAGGGACAGAAGAATTGGTGCGCTCTTGCGCATCAGCTAGCTGTTATGCCAACTAAATTTTTATATTGGGGCTGTCAGTATGTGTTATACAAAGCCCATCATTTTGCAATGAAGTTTTGTTGCACTGTGGTTTCTATTGAATTGAACTTCGCATTTACACGTTAGTCTACTTTGCATTGAAGTTCTTATGAAGGAGGTACAACACTACAACACAATCTTATTTCTAACATTACTTTAAACTGAATTCTTCTCCCATGGATTGCAGCTAGCTAGCGGATGGAATTCTGGAAGCAGGCAAGCAGCAAGCAACATTTCGAGGAATCATCATAAGTCAATACCTGGCTCACTAACACAGAGAGATGAGTGGGCTTTGGCTTGACCAAATATAACACAACTTTTATCTAGAACTTCATTATTGTTTGTCATTTTTGTGTTCACTTCAGTTGGTTAATATTGAGTTACACGAAGCAGCTGTTCTTACAAGCTAAAAAACTAAAATATCTGTTGCATTAGTTTTTATTTTTATCGGTTGAGCTTTTTGTTCTAATGGTTGTTTATTCAAGTAGTTCATTTATTTGTTGGAAATTTGTCTCATTATGAGTGTGGGATGAATTTACTATTTCATCATGTGACAAAGTAAATGAGATTTTTTTTTTCTTCTAATTTTCATAAATTAGAGTTGCTTTGAAATATATGGACAATTGTACATTCCATTCTTAAATTTTGGTTCATGTTTGTAATTCGCTTTTGCAGCAAATGGTTAATTGATGGATCTAGCATGGATTTTTGACTAATTTTATTCATATACCCATGATTCTTTGGTATACAATGTAAAATGAAATAAAATAGCATACATTAAAAATTTCCATTCATACACCACGTATTTCACAAAATTAACCGCTTATATTTTTATTATAATCTCCCTTTTCTACTTAAAATTAAATTACACAAATAAGAATTCATTGCAATAAATTTACATAAAGTTCAAAAAAAGATTTTTTTTTTTTTTTTTTTGGTTTCCGACACTAATATCGTAAATTATTTGATTTTTTAATTTTAAAAATCAACACTAATTTTAGATGATTGAACATATTTAAATTAGAGTATTTAGTTGTTAAAGATGTCTTAATTGATATTTCCAATTTCATTAACTTCATATAATTCTATAGATTTAAGCAAATATTAATGATTCTAAAATTTTAATTAGATGCGTTATAAAAGGAGTGAAAATGCAACTAAGGGTAAGGATAACATAGTCATAGTTTATTCTTACTGCATACTAATTGAAATATCACTGTCACTTTTATCCTTTTGTTCAACGCAAATAATTAGGTATATGATACCTGCATACTAATTTCTCCAAACATTATAATATTATCGAGATTAGTTGACATGTCATTACTTTCCAGTAAAAAATCTTTTGGATATAATGAGGCAACCCATTTTATTTTAATAGAACTGCAACCACAATGAGATTTATTTTTATGTAGTAAAAAATGTATTACATGGATACTATATTTAAATCGTTTGCATAACATGGGTCTATCTAGCCTAACGAATAGATGAACTCAACTTCTAAAGCTAATATAAGTTTTCAACATCAGGAATTCTTTATAATGATTGAACACAGTGAGCATTTCATGATCAAACTTCGTAACAATAATCAAATCGATGTGAAATCATCTGCAGATCTTTTGCTATAGGTTATATGTACATATACATTTGATTAAGTAGACTAATGCAATAGGAAAATCACGTCCGGTCCATGTTCATTCGAATTCGTCTGAGTTACTTGTAATTCGGTATATAGTTGAGAGAAAACCTTATAAAAAATATAAAATTTGATATAAACAGGCGTGTCCGACTGGACCCGCTTGTGTCCGTGTCCGTAAAATATATGTCTGAGTCCGACCGATTTTATTTAGGACAACAAAATTTGTATGAGAAATTTTTTTGCCTAGTCCATATCAGGTCCGATTTAATTTAGAATATAAACTGAACACACTTCTGTCCAGTCCGATCCTACTGATTTACAACCCTATATCTAACGCCAATAAACAAAGCAGGAAATTGATACTAATGCTAAGCTAGCTTAAAAGCGAATGGCGTGGCAGACAATTGAATGACGTCCTGCCTTTTTTACCACTTCAAGTCGTTAGTTAAACCAACTTAAAACGTTCAAATCGACGGAGCATTATTTAGCTTACAAAGTCTAAAACAGAATCAATACAGGAAAAAAACACAAAATAAATAAATGACACAGGATTGAACAATGAAATAATCTTTTATATATAATCATAATTTTTGAATACAAGATTTTTCTATACAGCGGAATGTAAAAATACAATTTGAAAAGAAGAAAATATTTACTGATTTAAAAACTTTAGAGTGCATCGTCTTTGGAATCCCCAAGTTTGCTAATCTTCAAATCCTAAGCTGTAGTCTTTAAATCTGTATTGCCCGGGTCTGACCCGAGCGTTTTATGCAAAAACATAAAATACTCAAGTCGGGATTAATCATAGTTCAAGTAAACTAGTATTACCGCAAAATGGTGGGAAAACCGACCGTTATGTTGTTCACATGAGATGATAAATTATAATGTTAGGATGACCAATTTTCTCAATATCCAAATATGTTCCTGAGCTTTATAGAATCATAATGACAAATTTTGCTTTCTTCATCACTTTTTACATGAGATACAACAATATTTTCAACAATGCATATGTATTTCTATGTAAACCTTGTTACATTCATCATTACAAGTTAAACTAATTAACTTATTCACCATTATTTTATTTGACAACCAATAAAAAATAGTTAAAAAGCCATTGATTAGCTACCACTTAATCAATTAGTGGGCTGCTAGGCTGATTGAGTTGAGGAATTCATGTCAATCGCCTATTTTGAGAGGCTGGGGTTTGTAAGGACAGCGCAAGATGAGACAGTGGAAGGGCAGAATGCAACACTTTTAAAGCGATGAGGGGAGAAAAGTGGTCGAACATCAGAATGCAGATCAGTTTGATTGCGAGATATGGAAAGTAGAACACACCAATGATCGAGATACAATTTGATATTTTTTTTAACTTTTTGTTGCCCCCTTCCACGTTGTTGCCCTCGTTATATGTCTCTCTCAACAATCCTATGGGTCGGGCCTGTGTACAATGATGGAAAGCCAATCATTACATAATACTTAATTGCTACTTTTTTAAATAATTTATTACATTATCAAGTTTCAAAAACATTACGAATGTTTAAGAATAAGAAGTGATATTGAGAGTAAACTTGCATAAAGGTACATAAAATGCAATTAAGACAAATAACATAATGCAAAGCACATTTTCTCAGTTTATAATTATGAAAAAAGAGAAATAAAATAATAACATGCCATAAATTTTGAAATAAAGAAAGTATAGTATAAAAAAAAATATCATATCAAACCAATAACACAAAAGCAAAGCCAAAACTACTCAATATATACAATCCCTAAATCATTTGCTCACCTGGCTACAACTCTCAGGTTCACTATACTCACATGCAACTCTATACTTAACCATCCCACAACCCCCTTGCCACAGATAAAACCCTGATGCAGCAGCCAGCCACCTTTACCCTCACTGAATTATTCCTAACCCCACAGTTGCCACCTGTCATATCCTCCATATATTTACTGTTATAAGCCACTCCTCTTTCCACTCACATTTCGGCTACCACCAGGGGGTTAAGCACACCCTACGAGTAGATTACCACCCATTCCCCTTTTGCTACATTGAAGAAAGCTGCCAGTAGAAGTTTTGGCCATTCCTTTATTCCACCAAACTGTTTGACTATTTCACTCATTTTCTTGTTATGGGATTTGCGTTGTTCTTCGTTGTAGTGTTTTGCTATTGTTGTAGTTGAAAATTTTATTTTGATTAATCAAACATGTGGCCATAGCATAGTTGTTAGATTTCATATAAGTAATCTTTTACAAGAAAGTAACAAATTCTGATCCACATTGACTCCGTCACAAGTGTGATGTACTGGTAGTACAAACAATTTGGAAGATTGTGTCTTAAAAAGAAAGAAGTTGAGCACTTCTTTATTCAATCTTGCTATAAGAGAAGTTTATGTGACATGAACACATAAGTCTGGTTTTCATCTTTGAAAACAAAATTCAGAGAGTTAGTTGGATTTTTTTTATAGAAAATGCAAAGCTCATTTGCAAATATTACAAAGTTATTCAAAAATTCATTATAGTTTACAATGATAAGAAAAAGCAAACTTCAGTAGTAAAATTATAAATAATCATATTTCAATTATTATTTTTACATTTGAAAACCTCTTCAGAAAGGTAAAATAATTTGCGCCTTCTATCACAATAGAGCAATCTAATTGGACTTGACCCCATTTATACGTCCAATGGATATGGGTGCGTTCGCAGTCTTTAAATGCCACACTGGGGGCAGTCTTCGCGTCCGACGCGTCGGACTCCAAAAAAAGTTTCTCCGCTCAGAAGGAACGCTTTCCAATGCTGGAAAATCAGTCGTTGGTGTCCAACGCGTCGGCCGCAAGGGGAAAAAATGTTTCTGCTGTAATATGGTGAACGGAGTGAGATGGGTTATGGGAATGAACGTGATACAGTAAAAAAAATGGCGGAGATGGAAAGAAAATGAGCTATTGTCTTTCGCTCGTGACGAAAAAAAAGATAGGGTTGGAGCACCTTTTGATAAAGAAATGAAGTAGCAGATTTAACATGTGAAACATTGTTTTTGGGAAGGTAAAATTGGGTTGCCATGAGCTGGGAAACAACTTTTTGGATTATCAAAAATAGGAACAGTCGTATGAAAAATTTATTAAAACATAAATGCCCCGCTCAAACATAAATTACAATTAAACACATAAATTAATTCATAACAACTAGGTGGATACCCAGTGCCAAAGGCTCCCGTACTCAAGCGCGAGGACTTCCCAGGTCAGTCTCCCATCCTGGTACTATTCACGGCTTTTCAGGCTCTGGGGGTGGTCGATTAGCGCACGCAACCCTTCCCTCACATTATGTGAAGAGGCCGGGACTCGAACCTATGCGCTCCAGATTACCAGCCGGGTAACCTTACCGTTGCGCCAGGCACCACCTTAAATTAATTCATAACAACTAATTTAAAAATTAAATACCCCGCTCAGATACCACGCTCAAATAACCTGTTCGTAGCTAAAAACACATTCCCCATTCGATACAGTACCACGCTTAAATACTCCGCTCAAATGCCCCGCTCAAATACCCCATTTTCGTTCGTCAAGAATGCACTCTATGTGTCGCTCAAGGAACTATTTTATATATTCATAAATATTTTTTAATTGACCTTAATAGCCCTACACGTTAAGTCCTGAATGGTTGTCTGATTGAATAAAAGTAGAAACTTTATGAATAGCATAAAAGAGTATTAGTCAACTGATTGAACTCCAGTGATTAAAACTGTTGTTTTAATAATCAGGACTACAAGTGTTTACTCTAGCACAATGTTGCTTGAAAATAACCAACTTTTCTTTTAGAATCAAGTTGATCTCCCATTTTCTACATGGTGCAATACTATATTTCTATTTTGATTCAATCATACATTATACGTTTCAATATAGTTTCTGTGCAAACAAATTGGTTCATATCAAATATTCTATTCCAGGCATTCTAGTGATTTGTAGAGTAAATTGATTGTTGAACCTACTTTAGGATGCCAGCGTGTATAAGCCAATATTTTATGCCCAGCGAACTATTAAATAAATTAATGGTTAAGCTGTTTGCTGAACTTTAGAGACTCTTTTATAACTGGCAATATTTCTCAAAAAAAGCATAACATGTTTCCTTTTTTTTCTTTCAAAAAATTTGAATAATATATATATATATATATATATATATTAGAAATAATTCAACTAAATATTACACACAATTGTTTACTATTTATGGTGGTCGACGGATTGATTTCAGATTTTGTAAACAACATTCTCTTCCAACAAGTGCATATAAATAACCCACGAATTCTTTTCATTTTAAATTATGTTATTCATAAGACTGGCAAGAAGCAGTTATTAATATGCAATATTATGCATAAACTAATCCAGAGTTGATAATATGTAAAAATGGATAAACATTCTCTTGGAGATTCGGTTACATTAATAGGAGTTATTTCAAATAACATCAGGCTTATTCCATCTTAAACAGTTGAAATCCTGAAATTAGTAAGTGAGTTGTAATAAAAAAAATGCAGTGTGAAAAGTTAGAAAGAAATTTCCATAATGCTGCAGGCAAATAGCTCAAAATCAAATATTTAAAGATCTAATCCCTTCCATTCACTTCTTACCTAATATAGGAAGAAAGTGTGCAAATCTAATCCCTTCCATTCACTTGGTTGTATGCATCCTTTAACATGCTGTACACAATTCATATATATCTTCCATAGCCTCACATATTTATCTGAAATTCATATAGAAAAGAAACTTTAAATATTTAGAAAACTATTGTGTATTTAAAAATGAATCCGTATATGATTTCAGCAAATTCATACATCAATTACCCAGAAATTGAAATCCACGATAAAATCAAGTGATTGCGGAGTTGAGTGTTCTCTTCCAACCACTGCGGATTGAGATCATGAAAAAAAAATCCTCCTTTATTACGATTTAGGTAATGAAGATGGTACCCTAGAATTTCATGGCCCAAAGCCATTGCTTTGCTCGCTTTAGCTAAAGATCGGCCCTGGTTGTCCACGATGAAGGCGAGTATGAGTGAGGAACAACGGATCTGTGATGACATTCAGATCAAGCATGTATATTTATCAAACCATTGCTCACCGATTCAGATCAAGTATGAGATAGAAACTATCAAACTGAATTATTGGGAAAAAGGAATCGGACGAAGAATTTTGAATAATAAAAATCAGAGAAGAAACGGGAACAAGCAAAAAACAGGAAGAAACGGATAGCGTGAAATTTAAAAATGGAGAGGACACGGAAGCGAGGAATATGACAAATGATTTATTAAATCTGGAAGCTCCTAACGTCAAAAGAGGATATCAGATTTCATAGAAGACGAGAGCAGGTGAGTGAAATCTGAATTAGTCAGGTTGAGAAAAAGAGGAGATATTTAAGAGATGCGGGTCAGATTATGCAGGGAAGAAAATGAACGAGAAACAGGGAGACGAGAAGACAATGTTTACATGGCAACACGGCTAGATTTAATGCTATATTCATTGGCACAGAAAAATTGATTTAGCACCTCTTACACTAGGGAAACCTCCCTAACGGTCGGTTTGATTAGTCGGTTTGATTAACTTCAATATAAATGCTAACATATAATAGTTAAACTCAGCAATTTACAATGATTTGAGAATGATAACCAGTGAATTGCCTAAAAATAAACCATAGGAGGCCGAAATATTTCCACACGTTAACCATAGAAGGTCGCAGAAAACAGTACATGGCATGGTCCAATAAACGTACAAATTTTCGATGCAACACTACATATGTACACTAATTGAAACGAGACAACAGGCATAAAGATAAGGGGGTTATGCTAAGATAATAGGCCACAAATAAAGTACACCATATGTATTCCTACCTAATAATTCAACCTAGTCAACCAAAATGGGTAGCAGGTCTAAGGGAACACCAAATCATCACCAGATTCTAAAAGTAAAAGGACCCAAGTTTGTAAATATAAAGGATACAAACTAGCGGTGGAATCGGTTCGGTACCGAAACTTTGTACTCAAAATCATTACCGTACCGATTTATATGGTAATAGAAAAAATCATACCATTACCAACCAAAGAAATCGGTCACCAACAATTTTGTTTATGGTTGGTAATGGTTGGTAGAGGGCGGTAATAAATTTTTACCATTTAATAATATAAGATCATTTTATTTACAATATTTCACATTAAAATATTAAATATCAAAATTGACTTTTTTTGTTATTATATTATTATGTATCTACCTTATTTTACGCAGTCAAACATGAAAGAAAACATTATGGATGAACTGAAACATCACATAAATTATATTGTTTCTAAGATATTTGATAAAAAATGCATTCAATCTTGTATCGTAATAGTATTTTCCTAGGTATTTTATTAAATCATTACATATTGGAAATTCAATGTTATGTAATAAGCATATACAATGAAATATAATAATATACATATGCATTGTTTAAGATATGTGGTAGGTATGGTAATTACCATTATTAATGCTCAATTACCATTACCGTACCACATATCTTCTTATGGTTTGGCATACCGTACCAATCAAATCGATTATCAGTTGTTCGGTACCACTTCCGTTGGTAGCGGTTGGTAATAGTTGATAAATGGTAATATAGTAAAAAAGTCCAGCCCTAATACAAACTGTGGGGAGCAAAAGAATAACACCGGCAATTACTACTGGGCAAAGGGTTCTTTTAATGAACTTTGATCAGTTCAGTAGTTTTTTGATGAAAGCACTAATACTAATTTCATTAAAATACAATATACAATGCTTCATACTATTGTATATTTTGGATTAGCTGGAAGCAGTTCGCTGCCCTATACCATATCTTACTGCTGTTCGTTTCATATAAGCTATCTAGGGATAAATCAAGTACATTAACTATGAAATACTACTGACTTTATTTACACCACAACGGCGAAATACCCGCACATGTCAACAATAGAGTGTGTGGCACTAGAAGGGTGTTGCACGGTCAACCAGTAGCTCAATTGTACTAAATATGTAGACTGGAGACGAGACAACCAGCATGCAATTGGACATGTAATATGGAAATAAGGTGATCCATTTATAGGGTATATTTTCCTAGAGAACAGAGCAATATCCATTTAACAGGAAAGGTCCAGCTATGCTGGCTTTTTCAAAACCCATCCATGACTCCAGGAAACAACATGGTATACACGGAACTATATTTCAGATTCCAACCAGTGAGGTACAAGTCAAGCATCGGTGAAATATTCTGAACATCATAATTAGCCCAATTTATATGTAGGGCTGGGTTTTTTTTCCGTCTTCCGCTTTTCCAGTGTTTTCCTTCCGAACATTTCCAAGATTTTCCGTTTCGGCACTTTTCCGAAATAGACAGTTCGGAAGGAATTCCTTCCGACACATAGCGGTAGAAGAGCGGAAATTTCCATGTTTTCCGCGGTAATTCCGTTCCTTCCATAAAACTACGAAATGAAAAGTTAAAAAAGAATTATTTTGAAATAACGATTGTTTAAGCTAAAAATACGAAAATACCCTTCATATTGGAAAAAGTGAAAAAAATGAAAAAATTTCAAAAAATCTAGAAAATTACGAAATGAAAAGTTAAAAAAGAATTATTTTAAAATAACGATTTTTTAAGCTAAAAATGCTAAAATTACGAAAATACCCTTCATATTGGAAAAAGTGAAAAAAATGAAAAAAAATCTAGAAAATTACGAAATGAAAAGTTAAAAAAGAATTATTTTAAAATAACGATTTTTTAAGCTAAAAATGCTAAAATTACGAAAATACCCTTCATATTGAAAAAAATGAAAAAATTTCAAAAAATCTAATAAATAACGAAATGAAAATTTAAAAAAGAATTATTTTAAAATAACGATTTTTGAAGCTAAAAATGCTAAAATTACAAAAATACCCTTTATTTCAACATGAAGGGCATTTTCGTAATTTTGATCTTTTTAAACTTTAATAATTATTATTTTCGAATAATTCTTTTATAATTTTTCATTTCAAAATTTTCTGAATTTTTTTTTATTTTTTTCCATTTTTCCAATATAAATGGTATTTTCGTAATATTTACATTTTTAGTTTTAGAAATCGTAATTTTCGAATAATTCTTTTTTTACTTTTCATTTCTTAATTTTTTGGATTTTTTGAAATTTTTTACTTTTTTCAAAATGAAGGGTATTTTCGTAATTTTGACATTTTTAGCTTTAGAAATCGTAATTTTTGAATAATTCTTTCTTTACTTTTCATTTCGTAATTTTTTGAAATTTTTTTCATTTTTTCAAAATGAAGGGTATTTTCGTAATTTTGGCATTTTTAGCTTTAGAAATCGTAATTTTCGAATAATTCTTTTTCTACTTTTCATTTCGTAATTTTTTGAAATTTTTTCATTTTTTCAAAATGAAGGGTATTTTCGTAATTTTGGCATTTTTAGCTTTAGAAATCGTAATTTCCGAATAATTCTTTTTTTACTTTTCATTTCGTAATTTTTTTTACTTTTTTCAAAATAAAGGGTATTTTCGTAATTTTGGCATTTTTAGCTTTAGAAATCGTAATTTTCGAATAATTCTTTTTTTACTTTTCATTTCATAATTTTTTGGATTTTTTGATTTTTTTTTTACTTTTTTCAAACTGAAGGGTATTTTCGTAATTTTGGCATTTTTAGTTTTAGAAATCGTAATTTTCGAATAATTCTTTTTTTACTTTTCATTTTGTAATTTTTTGGATTTTTTGAAATTTTTTCGTTTTTTGTAATTTTTTCAACATGAAGGGTATTTTCGTGAATATAAATCGTAATTTTTTGGATTATTTGTGGCTTTCTGGAAAACGATGGAATTTCCATCTTCCATACCATCTTTTCCATTAACCATGAATTCCATTTAACGGAATTCCAGAGTTGATGGAACGGAAATCATTCCGCATATCATATTTCCCCCATCATCTGGAAGAAGTGGAAAAGGCTCCGGTTGGAACGGAAAATTTCCGCACCCAGCCCTATTTATATGTAGTTACTAAATTCCCGAATGAGGATTCAAACCACCAAGTTATCCAATCCATTGCAGTAATTAAAATATGACATCACAAGGTGACATAGTCATAGTGCATGATATGGTAAGGCAACTAGTGTAGGTTAAGCAAAGTGAATACAGGAGATGCTACCTCCTTTCCTAACATATTCTGCCCCCCGTTGTTGATTAATTCCAGTTAACAACATCATTTAAGGTTAAGGCCTTTAATAGAGGTCAAATGCAATTAATTTCTTCAGTTTCTCTTTAGTAAAATATTGATAAAAGAAAGCTAATTATCAGTCACCTTCCATGATTTTTGATGAAAGTTGTTTCTCTTCAGGTTACCTTTTCACATGTTAAATAACATGTTTTCACAATTTTATTCTCTTTTAAATATCACTGAAGAAACATGCAAGCTGTTACAAAAACATAACATAAATAAAGAAACCAACCCATGATATAGAGTCACTAAAATGCACATTTATAGAGAACTACAAGCTTATCAATATTTCTCTTAGTGAAATATTAAACATAGTCTAAACCTTAATAATCAAGGACCAACTTATCATGAAATTATAGTTGCATTTTTAAATTTCATTTTCAAATGAACGCTCAGTGGATCAACAAATTTCTTCAGTATTTTTGCTATATTAACAAAAATGAGAATTTATCTTACATAGGTCAAAAAATATTAGCTTTACTAAAATGTATAGTTGCACATTCATTCCTGGCATCCACAGTGTTCTTTTGAAAGCTAAAAGGTCATGGACATCTAATATATAAGTAGAGAAAAGTAACATGAAAATTTTGTGGAGGATCGCACATCTTTGTTTAAACAAAACAAGGTGACAACAATACATAAGGTAAACAATCAATACCCAAGGGTCATGGCAGTGGTATGGGTTCAGCGATGAATATACCGAGTGTCACAGCCATGTAAACCTCTCATACATACCAACAAAAGACTCATACCAGTTTATATTTGAAGTTAAAATACTTGAAATCAAAGAAAAATCATGAGATGAACTCACCTGTAGGGAGACGAACAGCCGCTGGGGAATGCGGTGTACAGTGGTGTAACATACCAGAAGAATTCGATGAGTGGATTTCAACAACAATACATAAAACCCCGTATTACTTGTCAAAGCTCAAGTATCGAATATACCAGATAATTGTTAGATAGAAATTAGAGGGTGAGATAAGTAAGAAAGAAATATTAGAATAGAAGAAGAAGAACCAACACAACACAGAGTCTGACATCGCAGCGGAACAAAATATAATATAGAAAGAAGTCTTTATTGAGAGCTTGAAATAAAACTTGCAATCATCAAAGTACATCATACATCTGGATAATTATAGTAATCAATCCTTATATACAATCACACATCAGAATAATAACTATAATATCATACATCTGAACACTTCCAGTTCATCTCTTCACAGCATCCAATAACATGAACATGAAAAACCCGGTCTAACCCGAGCACTACAAACGCCGGATCAGTCTGGTGAACAAGAGTGAGAAAACACACTAAGTTTAAGGGTATTATTTAACTTGATTTTATCGTCATAATCTTTTCAAAAGAAAAGGATAATTGTAAGACCAATCCACACATAAACACGGACAATTTTTACCTTACAATAACCCAAAACATTTTGAAGTCATATACTTTTCTGATATTAGAATAATGTCTAAATACAAATAATTATCAATCTAGCAGAACGCTTGCATCTCACGCTCCACATACATAGTATACAATCAAAACCGTAGACACTTATTGAGAATTGGATTTCCGTGGCAAGGTATGAGCCACCACATTTTCGACAGTGTATCTCGTGAGAGGAATACACTGGGTTCAACAAGAACATCTTGCAATCCAGGCTAAACATGATCGGTTCCGCATTTCGCATGACAATACCGAATATATTGTCACTTAAGGTTACTAGCGACATAACCGTTCCCCGAAGATACAAAAGCGAAAAGAATAACAAATATGAATATTCTCTGGATGGTGACAAACACCCCAATGGGAGCGACCCAAATAGCCATAGGACCTACCCGATTTATGCCATTTCCCGGTTGATGAGGCTTGAGGTCATAAATAACTTTAGAACATCTGACCACCATTTACTCTGAATGCCACATCTTTAGATCCTATAGAAATTTACTACTTGACGTCCACAAAAATACTCAAGTTATTAGGCTAGAGAAAAGCCTTTTCTCCACCATCAAATATGGTACGTTTGAAGAAATTAACGTACGTAATTCATTTTGAAATGCTCCGTCATACATCCATCCATATAAGTCATCCAGGAACATGATGAACCGAAGGCATCCTCCTACCACATTCTAGGTATCACCCTATAGATCAGTAGCGAGTAGTCCTTGCAATCCGTAGATTTCAACCACGATAGAACCATAGTATATCTCCGAGAGCGAATCCAGAGATTTTAAGTAATTCTTTCATTTTGTGAAGATCCACGGTCTTCAGCTGCTCCATCTTCAATTAACATCTTCACGTATTTGCTGGTTTAGAATGGTTTACGAATATAAATTTGATCTGGTCTTTTCGTACCAACAATTGTATGGGTCACATTTGATAGTCGGTTATTTAACTATCAAATAAACAATCATGAAAATAAAATGAGCTCACTAATTGAGCACTCGGCATTACTAAATAATTAACAATGGTTAATTTAAACCTCTTACAACTTTCTATATTATGAATATTGCTTGTCACTTCTTATTTAACATAAGATTAATTTCAAAACTATTCTATTTTAGGAATATATTACATAACCATATCCAATTTTCTCATTTACTATCATATTCAAAACATTTGTTACATCATTACTCATCATCTAATATTGGGAAAACAATTCATCTTATCCTCGTAAAATAATGTTATGAAATCTCCTTTGTTTCTTAATAACCAGCCCTTATTCTTTTAGAATAAACCCATTCCAAAACTTCACTTTTCATTTCCTTTTCCGTCGAAAATATCGTTATAATTTCACACAATATCCTTTTATTTCCTTTACTTCGGAAACACCATTATACATATATATTCTTGAATCTTCTCATTACCGTTACTTTGGAAATCTCATTATATATATTCTCAAATCCTTTTATTTCCATTACTTTGGAAATCTCATTATATACAATCTTAAATCTTGCAATTAACATTGCATTATTATATCTCATCTGGAAATAATCAATTATTCTTAACTTATTTTCCATTACAAACTCATATCATCCTTAGACAATCCCGAAGTCACTCAAGTTGGGGTATTTATTTACCTCTCAGACCTTGATCAACAACGTTCTTATCTTAAGATAGATACGAGTTGTAATTCAAAAATCGATTATAATATCAAACCAAATTCCATTTAACAAATTTACTACAACTATGATTTTATAATCCATTTCTTATTTTCAAAAATCTCCTTTTTAAATACAACTATTATTACTTAATTCGTGGATTAAGTAAATGCTTATTAAACATCCCCTTTTACATTAAATTCCTTTAATCAATTTATTTGATAACACAGATTTTATTTCAAAGTCCTTTTCTTAAATCCTTCACCACATACCATTTCAAAAATCCCTTTTTCCAATCCATTTAGCCATTTTCCCTTTGAGTATCTTATTTTAATTTCATTCAATTTACCTAATTCCATTATTATGTAACATTCATTTAAAATTTATCGCTTTAACTCTGAATCTCTTTTATAAATCTCGTTTATAAATCTCAAGTTTAATATAAACCCTTTTTATCTCAATTTCCTTTTCTTTAATTGAAATATTAAGTAAACATTTAATTTAATCTATTGTATTTGCTTAAAATTCCCTTTTAAAACTTTGTTATAAAACTTGGGTTTTAATATAAAGCCCGTTCATAAACTCCTTTCACAATTCAATTAGATTTCATTACAACTACACTTAAAATGGTATTGATTAAAATAATAATTTACTTCATCATTAACTACTATATAAGTAGTTATCTTCTTTATTGGCTAATAAATCGTAAATTCCTTTTTTCAAAATCTTGTTAAAAGAAATTAAATATTCGTTAAACCATTTCATTAGATTAATACAAAACAAACTAATTTAATAAACAATCCTAGTTAAAACAGTCGACTTAGTCAACTCAAAATACAATTATCTCGTTAACCAAATTCAGTGGGTCCTTCCTTTAAATTAATTAATAATAAATTAATTTAAATAATTCCATTTAAATTCTTATTAATAAACAATCATCCAACTCTTAACCTTTAGGTTAATTTTCAACTCATTCGTTTATAAATCTAATTAATATCAGAATTTGCTTTATAAAATCATATAATAAGTACTTATAAATTTAAATAATAAATATTTGTTTTCATTTAATAAGTTTTATTTAAAATAATATATATAAAAATCTATCTTCAATTATAATAATAATTTTTATAACTTCATTAGTGTATGTTCATTTGACAGGAAATCGATATTTGTAAAATGATTGATTTATAGGCCATACACTGCCAATTACACAACCAATATTCCCCATTAGTTAAAACACAACAATCAACAATCAAATCAATAATTCAATCAGGCCAGTTCATATAATGATAATGTGAAAATAAATAATATCTAATATATTTGAGCAATCCAGTTGGATCCCTCCAACCTGTTTTTCCCTGCATCCAAATATGTTATCTCAAATAATATTATTCAATAAGATTATTAAGTTTAAATAATAATTTCTATAACAGTAAAGAACGAGTATTTAATATTAACCAATTTTCATTAACAAATAATTTAAATAATTAAATTAAACACGTTTATATTATTGTAAATGTGACCAACAAGGTAAGTTACCTCAATTGGTTTCAATCGTTAGAATAAGGATTTGGTGTTCCACTGAAATTAAATAGCGTTTAATTTCATTTGTTCAATCAATATATGAATATATATTTAACAAATAATCAACCATTTGCAACAATAACACACAATCTTAAAACTCGATTTATATAAAATATAAGTGGGAAGAACTAAGTGAGTTTAACTCACCTTGATTCCATTTGATGTTGAAATAATTCATTTTAATTAAACTAAACAAGCATTTGTTTAATTAAAATCCTCAGCCGCGCCTAGCTCTGTCCAAACCAACTTCAAAACAATACGCTCATCAGTATGGTTCCAACGTCTCCTTATTTGATCTGATTCTTTTAACATATAAGAACGTTATACAAATTGTACATTCATGTTTTTATTTAAACAATTAAACTTGAATTAATAATTAAATTCATCGTTGCGCTCGTTATTAAAACAAATGTTGGCCATGTTAAAAATTATTTTTATTATCCTACTTACGTTTTATATATGCTTTCAAATTAAAACTAACACTAGGCATAGGGTAGCCCCACCTTAATTTCCCACTTTTTCTACAGGTTAGACATGAAAAGGGTGATTAGGCACTTTATATTCTATGACAAATGTACATGGCACCAATTGATTTTCTCCCACATTGCACATACCCATTACTCACTTCTTTATATATTTTCTTTCTTACAATGGCCGAAGCCCATCATTGAAATCATAGCCCAAATAGTTTAACATAAATATTAGTTAATGATGGTCAAGAATACTTAAATAAATGGTTGGGCACAATTTAAGGTTAATGTTCACCTTCTCTCCTTCTCATCGTTGAAACTCGCAACATCAGCTTCCTCACTTAGTCCCTCTTTCCCTCACGTAGCATGCATGCTTCCTGTTTTTTTTTTATAACAACCCAAACTTCACCGTAAAGGAAAGAACAAATTTCTTTGAGAACAACACACGTCGAAACGCAAACAGAAGAACATTTCATTGTTTATTACAACAATTCCATCAGATACAAGAACATACAGAGTATGAATAAATATTATACAACAGAAAAATATCAGAGATTTAAATTACATTTAAATACATAGCAGCGGAAAAATAATACAATACACATCTGAAAGAGATATACGGATACAAAGCTTGTCGGATATCATTCCAGCTGTAAACCAGGTTCCTATGAATATAAATCTACAAAACCAAAACTACTAGCTGCCCGTGCGGAAAATAAGGACACCCAAAGTTTAGGTTAAAACAATAAACTCCAGGTCAGTCATGTGACTAGTGTGAGAACTAAAACAGTTATTAATCTTTATTTTAAAGTTAGGTAAATCAAGGGACTATGCCATATAACACGGAATGGGTTTCCTCCCAAGAATACCAGTGCATAAAACAAACAGCGCAATGCTAAATGAAGAAAAATGAAGCTATTATAAGACCCAGGTCTCATCACACAATGCAACGCAAGCCGGAGGATAGGGTTTTTACCTTATAATAGCCAAAGAATGCTTGATACGCTAAATTTCATCTTTTATTATTACTATAAGTAAAGAAAACAATTTCAATCATAAGTATCAATCATAGACGGCATAAGTGTCCCATACCACTATGTCGTCATACTAGTTCTACAATTAAAACCGCAAAGGTCATATTGGAAATTGGATTTCTGTCATGAGTCGAGGCAAGGGGCAAGCTCCTCTCCGTTCGAGACACACTAGCAAATGTCTCAGGACTACACACTGCGATACTTGGATCCTCCAAGGCCGGTCTTCTCTTACTTTTGAGGATTGGCAATTCCTGAACACACGTTTCCCGGTCCTTTCAGACCTATATCCGAGGCGCCTCGCATCCAATAACCACACAGGTAAGAAGTATATAAATGTCAGGGCTGGTAGGTCACTGACATCACCCATAGCTAGAAAGAAACGTCGTGCACTCCTTGGGTCCTTATCCCGTTTTTGACTTATACCGAGGTATGAGGCTCTCGAATTAACGCCATACACAAAGCTATGCCACATAGGCCGTGCTTTGATCATCAACCACAAGACTTTGCTTTTCAACAGAAGCCTTGATCATTTGCCACTTAGGCATGTCACACAGGCAATTCATGCCATGCGATTGATATCTATCTATATATAACCTCTAAGCTCGTACGTCTCAGAGAAGGGCGTTAAGCAAGATAATAAATTCTCCGCTGCCAAACAGATATATATATTTAATAGAAATCAATCACACAGAATAAAATCCCATGTCAGACACACAGTCCATTTACAAGTTTGTTATGGGTCTGAATGAAACCGGAGGCACTTTCCTCGTATATCCGTTGATCTCTAAGTACATCTGGACGATCACCAACTGATTCCCTCCTCTTGGGTGTACAGCTCAATCAAGATCATCAATAATCATCCAAACGATGTGAAGACCTTAGGTCTTCAACCACCGTCTTCATCTTCGACTTATCGTCGAATAGGTTATTCAGAATGGGTATAAACCTGGCCTTTCCGAATAACCCGCGTATATAATAAACAATTGTTACAAAAACACAACATAGGCCTCATTCCAATTTGGAAAATAAAGAATATTATAAAATAAAGATTCATGTGTTGAATAGAATAAATAGTCATGTGTTGACGATACTCATGTGTTGAGAATATTCATGTGTTAACTTATCATGTGTTGAACGAAATATTTTAACAATAAAATTTACATCTTTCTCATATATAAAATTAGAAACTAACTGGAAACTAGATAAGATGAGTGGTTTCCTGGGTATTGATCTGATGTTGGTTTCGGCGTTCGGGGTTAATACTTAGGGAATCGTTCTCTTACTAATTTACGGTTGGAGTCTGATTAAGAATTAAACGATAGAAATCATAATTTCTTTTAAAACATATTAAGTAATAAAAATATAGTCATGTGTTGACGATACTCATGTGTTGAGAATATTCATGTGTTGAAAGAAATATAGATTCATGAGTTGAATAGAATAACGAAGTTATTGAAATATATAAAGCCGTGTTGATTAGATTTGCGCCATTTTGACGCGAACGATATTTATATCTATTATATTCGTTTTTATAATGAATATAGAAAAGGAAGTGATTTCAAAATCTAATATTTTGAAAATATTATCATTTATATATTAACGATATGGAATATTCATGTTTGATTTAAAAATTGAATATGAAGTTGAAATCGTTTTTAAAATGAATTTAAACGAATTATGAAATACGTTTAGAATTGAAATCAACAAAATATTTATATTATATATATTAAATGGCCTGAATAGAACGCGCCGCGCCGCGGTAGTTCGCGAATTTCGACCATTGACTTCGAATTGATGTTGCGGGAGACCCGACCGTCGGATTCTCCTGAACCCATAACCATTGGGTTCGTATCGAAAAGAGCTTTCCAATGAATATTAGAAATTTGAAATCTAACAGTTGGATTTGTAATAAATCAAATTTAGAAAAGGTCGCTGTAAGTGCAGTTCGACGACCGTTATTGGAAATCGATTGTATGAGCCTTGATAAAATTATTAAAAATATCAATAATTTGTGTAAAATCATAATAAATGATTTAGAAAGAATTGGGGTGAAAACCCCCATATTTAAAAAGGATAAAAATATATTTTTATCGAAATGAACTAGTTATGAACTAGAATTATAATCCAATGTCGTTGAATAAATAAATTGGATCGGAAATGGGTTTGAAAATAATCAGAATTTCCAATCTATGAATTGGAATGGATTTGAATCGAAATCATCTTCGGAATATTTCGATGTTGGATTTCGAGATTATACATATATGGTTGTGGAAATTTGAAAGATATATTTATATCGTTATTTCTAATACGATATTTGTTGGTTTCAGAACTTGAAATTGAATATAAGCCGATATATTTTCTATTCAGAGCCTTGTATTTAATATCAAATGGGATTTTGGGTTCGTTGTGAATGGTGTCTTAAATTACACTGTTCTTGGACCTAGTTTAGAAAAGAATAAATCTTTCAATTAAGATTTAGTGAAATCGTCCAGTTAATTAGTATTTAATTGGAATTGAATTTAAATTGTTTTTTTTTGGGGTTTAACGTGAGCGGTGTTTTGAATAACACCTGTCTTTAATCCGATTAACAATGGAATGTGATTTTGGGTTTATCGTGAACCGCATTTTAGATGACATTGGTTCTTTAACCCAGTTAAAGACAGGATATTGATTTTTGGGAAGATTAAAACTAAGTGGAGTTTTAATGAATCTTTAATTATATTAAAGTGATCGAGAATGGAGTATCTCCAGTTTTGCTCCAAGCGATAGTTAAATCTTTAATTAGATTTGAACGTGAAATGGTAATTAATATTTACCGATAACACCGTGGTGTTAGATATGGAGTATTACCAGTTTTGCTCCATGGGATGAATAGGTTTGGATTGGGAAATAAAATAAATAATTACTTCGGTGTGGTTCGCTAATCCCGACTTGTTTGGAAAACCATAATATGGTTTGAAATGATATCCAATGGAAGATTAAAGAATAAATTTAGAAGGATTTATCTTGGATAAAATTAATGGGAACCTTTCCCGAAGAATGAGAATATTTGAACAAAAGAATATTCTGAATTGGAATGAGGCGTATGTTGTGTTTTTTTAACACTTGTTTATTATATACGCGGGTTATTCGGAAAGGCCGGGTTTATACCCATTCTGAATAACCGATTCGACGATAAGTCGAAGATGAAGACGGTGGTTGAAGACCTGAGGTCTTTACATCATTTGGATGATTATTGATGATCTTGATTGGGCTGTACACCCAAGAGGAGGGAATCAGTTGGTGATCGTCCAGACGTACTTGAAGATCGACGGATATGCAAGGAAAGTGCTTCCAGTTTCGTTCAGACCCAGAACGAACTTGTAAATGGACTGTGTGTCTGACATGGGATTTTATTCTGTGTGATTGATTTCTATTAAATATATATTTGTTTGGCGGCGGAGAATTTATTCTCTTGCTTAACGCCCTTCTCTGAGACGTACGAGCTTAGAGGTTATATATCGATAGATATCAATCGCATGGCATGAATTGCCTGTGTGGCATGCCTAAGTGGCAAATGATCAAGGCTTCTATTGAAAAGAAAAGTCTTGTGGTTGATGATCAAAGCACGGCCTATGTGGCATAGCTTTGTGTATGGCATTAATTCGCGAGCCTCACACTTCAGTATGAGTCAAAAACGGGATAAGGACCCAAGGAGTGCACGACGTTTCTTTTTAGCTATGGGTGATGTCAGTGACCTACCAACCCTGACATTTATATACTTTTTACCTATGTGGTTGTTGGATGCGAGGCGCCTCGGATATAGGTTTGAAAGGACCGAGAATGTGTGTTTAGGAATTGCCAATCTTCAAAAGTAAGAGAGGACCGGCCTTGGAGGATCCAAGGATCGCTGTGTGTGGTCCTGAGACATTTACTAGAGTGTCTCGAACGGAGAGGAGCTTGCCCCTTGCCTCGATTCATGACGGAAATCCAATTTCCAATACGACCTTTGCGGTTTTAATTGTAGAACTAGTATGGCAACATAGTGGTATGGGGCACTTATGCCGTCTATGAATGATAATTATGATTGAAATTATTTTCTTCACTTATAGTAATAATAAAAGATGAAATTTAGCGTATCAAGCATTCTTCGGCTATTATAAGGTAAAAACTCTATCCTCCGGCTTGCGTTGCATTGTGTGATGGGACCTGGGTCTTATAATAGCTTCATTTTTCTTTATTTAGCATTGCGCTGTTTGTTTTATGCACTGGTATTCTTGGGAGGAAACCCGTTCCGTGTTATACGGCGTGGTCCCTTGATTTAGCTAACTTTAAAATAAAGATTAATAACTGTTTTAGTTCTCACACCAGTCACATGACTGACTTGGAGTTTATTGTTTTAACTTAAACTCTGGATGCCCCTATTTTCCGCACGGGCAGCTAGTAGTTTTGGTTTTGCAGATTTATATTCACAGGAACCTGGTTTACAGCTGGAATGATATCCAGAAAGCTCTGTATCCGTATATCTCTTTCAGTTGTGTATTGTATTATTTTTCCGCTGCTATGTATTTAAATGTAATTTAAATCTCTAATACTTTTCTGTTGTATAATATTTATTCATACTCTGTATATTCTTGTATCTGATGGAATTATTGTAATAAACAATGAAATGTTCTTCTGTTTGCGTTCCGATGTGTGTTGTTCTCAAAGCAATTCGTTCTTTCCTTTACGAGTAAGTTCGGGTTGTTATATTATTATTATTATTATTATTATTATTATTATAAGGCCCAAAGCCCATCGAAATTTCCTTCCCCGATCCACTTAAATACACAACATTATCTTCTCCCTCCCAGTCTTTCTTCTACCCTTTGCTTCAGTAAACCAGGCACCCTTCCGCCTTGATTCCTTCCCCACACTTCATTTCTTGCTTGCCTTTTCTCTCACCTGCTATTATCCCATTCATATATTCGAATTCATTTCTTTCATCCACTCACGTACCACGCTGCGCCTCCATTCTCTCCGATCACCCCTGAGCCCTCGCCTCATGTCGGAGAACCCTACGCCGACCACTGAACCGCCACCTGACACCGTTCACGAACACGTACAGATCGCGTACTCCCTCCTCTCAACTTTCCTCCACCTTGTGCATGCAAGACACAACAGTCATCATCCCAGATGAGCCACCCTTTCCTTTTCTCCGAACTCAGACCACCCAGACAACCCATGAAAACCCGCACTGGCCTTATCGAAACCCACACGTGCACTGGCCTCTCTATGCATGAATACAGAGCTCAGCACACCACCTGCCTCAGTTCAAACTACAGACTTTCCTTTTTTCCCTCCAGTATAAAAAAACCTTTTCGAGTCTCTAGAAACTAATATAAATTCAAAGCTCGTGGTGCGGGGAAACCAAGTATATATTTCGGGATTTTAGAGAGCTTGCACTAATTGTTTTGATTTATTTTAGTTGAAGAAAACTCGGTTTTCCATTACTGTTAGAAAGGAAAATCATCGAGCAGCAGTGTCTTTTTATAATGGAGAAACACCGTGGAGACCAAGTTATTTAGATATATAGGTTTGCAGATAGGAGGTAGGCCTGTGTATTTATTTAGAAGCTACAAATGTTGTTTCATGCACTGTCACTATAATCGTAGGTTGTGACGACCGCCCATAACCTCCCTCTCCCCGCACTAAACAAGATGAATAATGCGCTGAAGGGTGTGCCAGGCATCCATGGACGATCATCAGAGTAGGTAAACAACATCGAAACTTGTCGTAGAACTCACGGTGCAAGGATAAAATATAATAGAACATACATAACAGGTAATAGTAATGAGGCATCATACAGCAAACTTTAGAAAACTTTCTCAACATCATGGAAGGTTATCCAACGGATACCAAAGTTTGTACATAAGTTCTCACTACAACACTCATAAAGAACTCAAACAGCAGAAACAGAAATACTAGATAGTAATAAAACAGGTACGCCATCCTCCTGCTCGCCTCCGCACAGCAACATCGTCCTCACTAATCACCTGCAACCTACTACTTAGTCCGCCCATCCACAACCGATGAACAACCCAAGGTAATAAAAGGAGACATAAAACCTTGAGTCAGACAACAGTCTTTGTGAGCGATAAAACAGCTAACAAACTTCAATAATAAAGTATATGAGAAGGGATATATAAGCATACTTATCTACCCACAACACCAGAGAAGAACTCAACCTTATCTTCCCCACATTGGACAGAGATAGCCTTTACTTTAAGAAAATCAACCATTTATCCATGGAAACCAGAACACCCATTCAATCATAAAGCACTCATAACATCCAGATTATATGTATATCATGTAAACCATCCTAATAGAATTCAACATCCCTCAAGCACAAGGCCCAAAGGTCTAAACCAATATCAGACAAGCACTCAAGGAACATCTCCTTTGATGTTGGATAACCTACATGAGATGGTACAAATAGAACAACCAATCATCCATGACTAACTCTGGCTATCGCCGCCAATCCTGCTTTGAAACCATCGTTAATCGTTTTGCAACCAACCTTTCCATGTGTCAAGGGCTAATGGCAATCCCAGTTCTAGCATAAACTCCATATGTCCAACATTGACAATGTCCAACCTTGACAATTAGGCCTTTCTACAAGACCCGGGGTACTCGACCTACAACCGGTCTTTTAGACGTCTCTAGTGCACCCTTGCTTCGAGCCTGCTAGAACTTACGACAACGGTAAACTCTTAGCCTTCGCATCTCTAGTCATCCAACCCGATGACTTTTCATAGCTCAAGCAACTTCTCGAGCAACCATTATCCATCAACTCACGACGTTTGAGTTGTCACCTCATTCGCTGTTCTACACCGATCAACGAACACCTTTTAACACTTCGAACCTTCCTACTTGAATTCTCGTCAGAATTACACCATAACCTAGCCAATTACATCACTGTGCTACAGCTAGGGTTTGGGGGGTAACCCCCGATTTTTTTTCAAGCTCTTTTCTTCAAATCTGGGTCGTACCCGAAAACGTACTTTTCATAAAATGACCCATTGAAAACAAACCATAGCACTATCACTATCAATAACAAAGTTTAAAAGCGCTGCTAAAAACATGACCAACAAGGCTATAAGCCCGACACAAATCACTTGACCACTTCAGTTCAAACTGACCTGATCAGGATAGGTCCAACCCGTCTGTTTACTCCGTAAAACAAAGATTTCAGACTGACCCAGTTATGGCCGACCCGACCAAAACGGACCGATCCGACCCGGTTGCATCAACATGACCGACCCGACCCGGTCATCCCTTTCTGGAACACACCTGACCCACTCCATGACCGACCCAATCCAAAATGACCGACCTGACCAGGAATTGCTTCTGACTTGTTCCCCACGACATAATTTGAGACCGACCCAACATATGGCCGACCCATTTCCTGCACATTTCGATTCAACTCCGATTTCGACCAAAACTTCGCCAAACGACAAATCCGACCAAACCAACTTGTCCAAATCATCGAATATACCCACAAACATGGTATTAAACCATTATCAATGTGAGACTAACAATTTTCACCAAAATTGCGCAAATCACTCCAAAATCATAATAAATGATCATGTGAACAAAATTATAGATCTAACTTGCAAAATCATATGAAACATTCTAAGAATTATCGGTTTAAACTTACTAAATTAGATCCTAGTGTGATTCATATGAAAATGGACATATATGCTATAAATCCATGAGAAAACACTTAAATTTGATGAGAAACATGCACTAACACTCATATACTTCATTGCATTCATGTGAGATGTAAATCACTCACCGATTTGCCTAAACAAGCTAAAATCAATGAAATAGGAATCCGGACAGCAAGCACCTCGCACCAATCACTTTGATCTGATGAACTCTTGCTTTGATTGATGTAGATCTATGATTTCCCTCCTTGGATTTGGATTTAATGGTGGAAGTGTGTTAGAAGAAGGAGGAGCTCAAGGTCATCCAATGAGGAAATGAAAAACGAAACCATTTCCCATACCTCGAACCCCCT
The DNA here is from genome assembly GCA_030737875.1 of Allium sativum. Taxonomy (NCBI): domain Eukaryota; kingdom Viridiplantae; phylum Streptophyta; class Magnoliopsida; order Asparagales; family Amaryllidaceae; genus Allium; species Allium sativum. The sequence continues at coordinate 222,467,857 of CM060920.1, forward strand.
ATTTATACCCTCCCATAAGCTCACTAATGGGCCTCTCCAATTCATCCCATTATGGCTTACCAAACCTAGATAGCCAACTAAAACCTTAAAACAGTGATTCCCCCAAACCACTGAGCCAAATCTTTAATATAACCACTCTACAGAAAGGCAATCATCAATTCCTTTCCAATGACACATGTTTTACCCTCTGATTCGACTGATTCAAAATTTATACCCTATACAAGACTGACAGGGGCAAAATGGTCACAAACAAAATCGGTAAAAATTATGGACATGTCTCACAGCCCTATTAGCAACATATCAAAAGATGAGAATGATCCAACTCTCAGGGAGTAAAATAAAAATATTCACGATCCTTTGATACGTAAAATGCGGGCTGTTACATTCTCTCCCCTTAGGAATTTCGCCCCCGAAATTCCAAGCAAACACAAACAAGCACAACATATCTGCATGCCTATCATACATTATTGGCCAATCATATCATCCAAACTAGCAACCATCAAGCCATGCGTCCATAGCCTTATCCTAGCATGCAAAATTCTATCAAACAACAACAAGATATAACGATGATACTATTAAAGGGTCCTACCGACGAAGAGTTCTGGATGAGTCGCCTTCATACTTTCTTCTGTCTCCCATGTACAATCGTCGCCATCTTCACACCATTGTATCTTGAGTAGCTTAACCATCTTCCTCCTAAGCTTTTTCGTATCATTTCCCACAACAAGAAGTGGCTTACGAGGTTTCGCAACTGCGGTTCAATTTATAGGTCTTCGTACTGCTCTGGAGGTACCACCACATTCGAATCATGCACAAACCTCCGTAAAAACGACAAAAACATTATGCACACTTGACTTCTTCTCGGGTAACTCCAATCTATATGCGAGCTTTAGAATATCGGAAAATGTCCAAAAAACCTCGGAGCTAACTTTCCTTTACTTCCGAATCGAACTACATGCTTCAACGGCGAAATCTTCACGAAAACCATATCGCCAACGTCGAATTCCAAATCCTTACGATGCTTGTCGGTGTAACTCTTCTGACGATCTTGGCCCACCTTCATTCGTGGTCGAATGATCTCGATACAATCTGAGGTCTCTCTAATCATCTCTGGCCCAAGTACCAACTTATCTCCAATTTCTAACCCACAAGCTGGAGAATTGCATGACCTACCATACACCGCCTCGTATGGTGCTATCCCAATGCTAGACTGGTAGCTATTATTACAAGCAAACTCAACAAGATGTAGGTGGTCCTCCCACGATCCTCCAAAATCCAACACACAAGCTCGTAGGAGATTTTCCAAAACTCGATTGACCCGCTCTGTTTGACCATCAGTTTGGGGATGATAAGCCGTACTTAAGCACAACTCGGTTCCCAAAGCTTCTTGCAAACTTTTACAAAATCCACTCGTAAATAATGGATCTTGGTCACTCAGTATACTCTTTGGGACACCATGGAATCAAATTATTCATTTTACATAAAGTTCAGCCAATTTCAATGCTGTCCTAGTCGATTTGACAGGAATGAATCTTGTACTTTTGGTCAAACGATCTACAATGACCCAAATCCCTTCATTCACTGCCCTGGTTCTAGGTAGTCCATTGATAAAATTCATCAATACTTGCTCCCACTTCCATGTAGGAACTTCCAATGGCCGAAGAAAACCACTTGGCTTCTTCTGTTCAACTTTCACTAACTGACAGTTCATGCACTTGGAAATGAATTTTCCAATATCTCTCTTCATCCCCTCCCAGTAGTAGACTCGCTTCATGTCCTGATACATCTTATTACCACCGGGATGAATCATTAACTTTGAGTGATGACATTACCTCAGAACATCATATCTCAATCCGTTGATATCAGGAACAACTAATCGCCCTTGCTTTCGAAGCCAACCTCCTTGATCGACTTCGAACTCTTTATCTTATGGTTCTAGCTTCTGGATAAACTCAACAAGCTTTACATCTCGCTTTTGGCTTTCACCAATTATTTCGATAAGTGTAGGTTTTATCGGCAAGCTTGCCAACATTTCAAGTTCCAACTCACAATTTGGCCTGAAATCAAACCTTGCCAAATACTCAAGGCTCTTCCATTCCGAAAACATCGCTCCCAAACTTGCGTGTCTTTGGCTCAACGCATCTGCAACTGCGTTACCTTTACTAGGAGTATAGGCTATATCAAAATCATATGATGCCAGAAACTCTAACCTTCGTTGCTGCCAAAGATTCAAATCCTTTTGGGAGAAAAGATACTTCAACGACTTATGACCCGTAAACAACTCGAATCAAACTCCCAATAGGTAATGTGTTCGCTTCTTCAAAGCAAACACAATCGCTGCTAACTCCAAATCATGAGTTGGGTAATTCTTCTTATGCGGCTTTAGTTGTCGACTCGCGTAGGCCACAACCTTATCCTTCTGCATTAGTACTACTCCAATTCCAGTACCACATGCATCAGTGTATACCACCATCTCTTCATTCCCACTTAGACTGGTCAACACAGGTGCACTCGTCAGCCTCTCCTTCTGGATTCCGAACACTTGTTCACACTTTACATCCCATATGAACACTTGGTTCTTCTTCGTCAATCCTTTCAACGGTGCAGTTACCTTAGAGAAATCCTTGATAAGCCATCGGTAATAACTAGCCAACCCAAGGAAACTTCGAACAACCGTCGCATTCTTAGGCCTATCCCAGTCTTGGATTGCTGCCACTTTAGCGGGGTCAACCGCTATCCCATTTCCAGAAACAACATGACCTAAGAACCTCACTTCACTCTTCCAGAAGTGACACTTGGAAAACTTAGCTCTTAACTGATGCTTTCTCAAGACCTTTAACACAACTCTGAAATGCATCTTGTGCACTTCCTTGTTTCGATAGTAAACCAAAATATCATCCACAAACACAACCACAAACTTGTTCAACTGATCTCTGAACACTCTATTCATAAGATCCACGAAATACGCTGGTGCGTTAGTCAACCCGAATGGCATTACCAACCATTCGAAGAAACCAGATGGTGTCCTAAAAGCAATTTTTTTTTCACATTATCCTTAGCCATCCTCAACTGGTGAAATCCCGTTGCCAAATCCATCTGAGATAACAATTTGGCTTCGTGAAGCTGATCGAACAAGTCATCAGTTCTCGGCAACAGATACTTGTTCTTCTTAGTCACCTTATTCAGCTCACAATAGTCCATACACAATCTTAATGAGCCATCCTCCTTGGTTTCAAATACGACTGGTGCACCCCATTCAGATACACTCCTCTGAATGAATCCTTTTCCCAAAAGGTCTCTATCTTGCACCTCTAACTCTCCAGTTCCTTAGGCACCATCCGCCTAAGAGGCGTAATGATTGGTCTAACACCTTCGACCAAATCGACCCTAAACTTGATCTCATGATGCGACGGCAACCCTTTGACCTCGTCAAAGGCATCTACGTACTCATTAGCGTTCAGCACTGATGGCAGGTCTTCTTGTGGAATCCCAAGCGAATATAGATAACTCACAAAGATCCTATCTTCGCTCTTACATCTAATCAACACCTTTCGCCCATCCACATTCCCATCCCTCACCTCTAGATTCTAGCAATTCACCCTTGCCGCATACCTCTTGAGCCAATCCATGCCAAAGATGATCCCATACCCAACGAAGTTAAGAACAAAGCAATCACACACAAAAGATCAACCATGACTCGACAACACTAGACCATGGCAAATCATGCACAAACTGGACAAACCCCCAACTGGATTAGTCACGATTAATGGTCTACCACAAATTTCGGGTTCCAAATCCAAGCGACAAATAAACTCATTGCAAACGAGTGAATGCGATGCTCCAGTATCAAACTAAACTCGAACTGAAACACCATTAATAGAAAGATTACCTTGCACCACGACACCCTTTGCCTTCTCCTTCGTAGTAGGAGCTCTTGAAGAAGTTGGCACGGTTTCCAAAGCATCTGCCTTCACAACTTGCTTGCCCTTAGCTGATTCTGGACAATCTTTCTTCTCAGGCCCAGGCTTTCCATACTTGAAGCACTTCTTCTCAGCTTTGGGGTTCTTGCACTCACTAGCAAAATGGCCTTTCTGTTTGCAGTTAAAGCAAACCACCTCACTTTTGGGCTTCTTTTGGCCATTCTTTTCTTTTTGCTGTTGCTGCTTCCTCTTCTTATTATTACCACCCTGACGTGGCTTCTGTTCTTCCTTAGGTGCAACAACAGACATCTTCTTAGGAAACAAGCTTTCATGCCTCAAAGCCTTCTCGAAGATCTTCTCAAAGTTATCATCGAGGTGATCCACAAGCTGATCCCCAAGATATTCATCTAACCTCGAGACAAACTTCTCATTCTTTTGATAAGGAGTATCCACATATGAACGAGCCTACTTCAACAGAGCCTCGAAGTCAGAAATATAGTCAAGAACTGGCCAACCATTCTGCTTAAGCTCAACAAATCTCTTAAACAGAATAGACTTTTGCACGGTGGAGATAAACTCTGCTTCAAACTTAGCTTGGAACAGCTCCCATGAAATATCCTCTTCAGGGGTCTCAAAGGTGACATAGTATCCATCCACCTCTAGACTTCTTCAACTGGTTTACTGCCCCTGAATTTTTTTCCTCCCAATGAAGAAAAGTCTTTGCATAGCTTTGCAAATTCTACAGCTTTAGGCACTGGAACTCCAACATTAGTCGTAGCCGCCACTGGAGCGGGAACCCCATTTATGATCGCTGCCGCCATGGTCTCGAACATTGCTGGGTAGTCTGGTTCGTCACCATTTACCCCTCCAGTATTAGCTCCCCTAGCAGCGTGTCTTGATGGTCATCTATTCATTCTAAATCTGCAATTTAGAATAATTAGCCATTTCCAAGAAAAACTGCTAAAGAGATACAACCGCTATTACTATATATGCTAATATATATAGTAAGCATCCAATTGAAATCTACAAGTACGTCTCTCATACGTGATTACGTCTTTGAACTTCGGCTAAAATTGTTAACCTGGCTCTGATATCAAATATGACGACCGCCCATAACCCCCGCACTAAACAAGAGCAGTAATGCACTGAAGGGTGTGCCAGGCAGCTATGGACGATCATTAGAGTAGGTAAACACATCGAAACCTGTCTAGAACTCACGGCGCAAGGATAAAATATAATAGAACATATATAACAGGTAATAATAATAAGGCATCATATAGCAAACTTTAGAAAACTTTCTCAACATCACGAAAGGTTATCCAACTGATACCAAAATTTGTACATAAGTCCTCACTCCTCACAACAACACTCATAAAGCACTCGAACAGCGGAAACAGAAATATTAGGTAGTAATAAAACTGGTACTCCTACTTCCTGCTCGTTGCCGCACAACAACATCGTCCTCACAATCACCTATAACCTGCTACTTAGTCTTCCCATCCACAACCGGATGAACAACCGAAGGTAACAAGAGGAGACATAAAACCTTGAGTCAGACAACAGTTTTTGTGAGTGATAAAACAACTAACAAACTTCAACAATAAAGTATATGAGAAGGGATAGATAAACATACTAATCTACCCACAACACCAGAGAAGAACTCAACCTTATCTTCCCCACATCGGACAGTGATAGCCTTTACTTTAGACAATTCAACCATTCATCCATGGAAACCAGATCACCCATTCAATCATGGTAAAGCACTCATAACATCCAGATTATATATATCTCATGTAAACCATCCTAATAGAATTCAACATCCCTCAAGCACAAGCCCCAAAGGCCTAAACCAATATCAGACAAGCACCCAAGGAACATCTCCTTTGACGTTGGATAACCTACATGAGATGGTACAAACAGAACAAGCAATCATCCATGACTGACTCTGGCTATCACCGTCAATCCTGCTTTGAAACGATCGTTAATCGTATGACGGCCAACCTTTCCATGTGTCATATGACGGCCAACCTTTCCATGTGTCAAGGGCTAATGGTAACCCCAGTTCAAGCATAAACTCCATACGTCCAACCTTGACAATGTCCAACCTTGACAACTAGACCTTTCTACAAAACCCAGGGTACTCGACCTACAACCGATCTTTTAGACGTCTGTACTGTACCCTTGCTTCGAGCCTGCTAGAACTTACGACAACGATAATCTCTCGGCCTTTGCATCTCGAGTCATCCAATCCGATGACTTTTCATAGCTCAAGAAACCTTTTCGAGCAACCATTATCCACCAACTCACGACCTTTGAGTTGTCACCTCATTTACTGTTCTACACCAATCAACGAACACCTTTCAACAGTTTGAACCTTCCTACTTGAATTCTCCTCGAAGTTACACCATTGCCTAGCCAATTACATCACTGCGCTACGCTAGGGTTTGGGGGGTTGCCTCCGAAAAATATTTTTTCAAGCTCTTTTCTTCAAATCTGGGTCGTACCCTAAAACGTACTTTTTCAGAAAATGAACCATTGAAAACAAACCATAGCACTATCACTATCAACCACAGCGTTTAAAATCACTGCTAAAAACATGACTGACTAGGCAATAAGCCCGACCCAAATCACCTGACCACTTCAGTTCAAACCGACCCGATCATGATAGGTTCGACCCGACCCGTCTGTTTACTCCCCAAAACAAAGATTTTGGACTGATCCAGTTATGGACGAGCTGACCAGAATGGACCGACTCGACCTGGTTGCATCAACATGACCGACCCGACCCGACCACCCCTTTCTGGAACATAACCGATCTGACCCACTCCATGACCGACCCGACTCGGAATTGCTTCTGACTTGTTCCCCACGACATGATTTGAGACCAAACCAACTTATAGCCGACCCATTTCCTGCACATTTTGATTCAACTCCGATTTCGACCAAAACTTCGCCAAACGACAAATCCGACCAAACCAACTTGTCTGAATCATCAAATATGCCCAGAAACATGGTATTAAACCATTATCAACGTGAAAACAACAATTTTCAACAAAAATTATGTAAATCACTCCAAAATCATTATAAATGATCATGTGAACAAATCTAACTTGCAAAATCATATGAAATAGTCTAAGAGTTACCGGTTTAAACTTACAAAATTAGATCCTAGGGCGATTCATATGAAAATGGACATATAATGGTATAAATCCATGAGAAAACACTTGAATTTGATGATAAACATGCACAAACACTCATATACTTCATTACATTCATGTGAGAGATGAAAATCACTCACCGATTTGCCAAAACAAGCTAAAATAATGAAATAGGAATCCAGACAGCAAGCACCTTTCACCAATCACTTTGATCTGATGAACTCTTGCTTTGATTGATGTAGATCTAGCCTCCAATGGTGTAGATCTATGATTTCCCTCCTTGGATTTGGATTTAATGGTGGAAAGGTGTTAGAGGAAGGAGGAGCACAAGGCCACCCAATGAGGAAATGAAAAACTAAACCATTTCCCATATCCCTCACCCCTTATTTATACCCTCCCATCAGCTCGCTAATGAGCCTCTCCAATTCAGCCCATTATGGCTTACCAAACCTGGACAGCCAACTGAAAAACCTTAAAACAGTGATTCCCCCAAACCGCTGTGCCAAATCTTTAATGTAACCACTCTAAGGAAAGGCAATCATCAATTCCTTTCCAATGGCATAGGTCTCACCCTTTGATTCGACCTGAGTCAAAAGTTATTCCCTGTACAAGACTGACAGGGGCAAATGATCACAAACAAAATCGGTAAAAATTATGGACATGTCTCACATCCCTATAAGCAACATACCAACAAATGAGAGTGATCCAAATCTCAGGGAATAAAATAAAAATATTTTACGATCCCTCGATACGTAAAATGCGGGCTATTACGTAGGAGGTAGGTGCTTTGCTTCCTGATGAAGTCTGCGTGTGCTTAGGGTTCATGTAGCATGTAGGATGGTGTGTACAAATAAAGGCTAGTATAGGGTTTATTTTTTATTTCAAATCGGAAATGGGGTGGGAGTGTGAAGTGAAGTTTTGAAAATGCCAATGCATGTTTGTCTGTAAAATAGGGTAGGCGCGTGTACATTTCTTGATATAGGCCAACTGAAAGAATGAAAAAATAGGGTTTACACATCACAAGGGTAGGTATGTGCGAGCTTGGAAATTTCATTTATTAGGTCTGCATGTATAGTTTTAGGGTAGAGTTGCAGTTCAGTGGGATCAGTCATGTGCATACATTGTTAAAATGAATACACACGGTAGGCTTAGATGTATCTATATGGAGGTCTACAAATGTGATTTAGTCTAGGGTAGTCTGTTGTACCTATATTATTTTTAATTACCTAGGGTAGAAATTTATATTTATTTATTACAGTTATTAAATTTATTTTTTACCGCTATTTAACGTTATGCGTTAAACATATGCATCGTCACACACAGTCTCCAAATGTTACGAAAATGGACACACTGCTACGTCTTGGCGTTCCGGTCCCAATAAAATTAATTTCATTAAAAACCAACTCCGTTTGCACAACGCCGTTATTTTATTTTCAATATATTTATCGGTTTACATTTATATGACGCTCACTCACAAAATAACTCCGATTGGCTCTACTGAAAATCTAACGATAACTAGCTATACGTTTTACAATAAAATTCGTTTTGTAAAAAACGGAGGTTGCTTGAAAAAGGGCTATTTCTAACGCTTATATAATATCGATATAATATATTTAATTCCAAAACAATTAAATTAAATAATAAAAAATTATTATTGTCGAACATATCCAAATAAAATAATATATCACTTCAAACATAAAAAATTATGAAAATTATAACTCAATATCTACAATTTCAGGTTAAACGATATTCAAATTATATAAAATTAATTTCAATGAAAACCGACTCCATTTGCACAACGCCGTTATTTTATTTTCAATATATTTATCTGTTTACATTTAAATGATGTCCGCTCACAAAACAACTCCGATTGGATCCAAACTGAAAATCTAACAATAACTAATTATACGTTTTATAATAAAATTCATTTCATCAAAAATGGAGGTTGTTTGAAAAATGACTATTTCTAACGCTTATATAATATTGATATAATATATTTAATTCCAAAACAATTAAACTAAATAATAATAAATTATTATTGTCGAACATATCCAAATGAAATAATATATCACTTCAAAAATAAACCAATATGAAAATTATAACTCAATATCTACAATTTCATGTTAAACTATATTCGAATCATATAAAAATTCCTTTCAAATAAATTAAATAAACGTACGACTATTTTAAATTTGATTTGGATATAACTTAAAAAATATAAGATAAAATCTCGATTTTTATTTTTCATTAGAAAATTAAAATTAATAAGATCCTAACGTTTCTTGTTACACAGAATTCCGACTTAAAACGGATTTTGTATATTCAGATGAAGTTCAAAAATTAATATTACGAACTACTGCCATGTTACGAGTTCGTTTTAAATATAAATATAAATTAAAGATTCAATTGTCGTTTAATTAAAGAATTCTATATTAGTAGTCAATTAATATTTCAAATATAATATTTAGAATAGATTTAAATATTCAATTTGAATAGCCGAAAAATCCGGGTCGTTTTATACTTTTCCCCTTAAAAGAATTTCGTCACCGAAATTACTAAGTAAGAAGAATGTTCCAGTCCCAATTATTCCCAAAATAGTTATTTTATAATTATTATCGAAAATATTTTAAGTTTTAATAATTTACGAAAAAATCCAGCATCTCGTCGGCACGGCTTGATCGAAACAACTACAACTGCCACTCCATGCCTCACATTGATCGAAAGAAAATAAAAACTAAATGGCTACCCTACTCAAGGGTATAAAATTCAAACACCCAATCAATATAATTAAGGTTTACCTATTTGTCGGGCAACCAAACTCTAATCATTGGCAAAGCAATTAACAGCTCTTCCTTTTCCAACCTGCACTTAACTCAGTAAACAATGCCAATAACCATTATAGGGTTAAGTCATTTAGTACATTTCATATTTGATTCCATTCAAATTCATTATATTGAATTTTACTTACTTAGTTTTCCAATTTATTTAACTTTAATAAACTTTATTCAACCAATCTGTCATCCAAATAATAAACTATTAATATAACGAAACCAATTGAATTCATATTCAATTAACTAATAAATCTTTCAATTATTTCATTTTTCAACCCTTGATTTTCATTTAACTTAGCTTTAAGTTAAATTCTAATTTATTTAATTCCATGTTAAAATTCTAATTTACAATTTTCTTGATTATATTAAACCATTCAAATTCACAATTCCATTTGAATCAATCAACAAACCCATATTTCAATAATTTGATAAAATTATTTCTTTTATATAAAAAATACAATTCTAGCAAAATTATTTCATTTACCCTCTTTACAAAACAATATCGTGCCTATTGCCTGTTCATTGCTTCTCAACACTTGAACTGATCAAATAACACAATACAAATTATTTGTATATAAAATTTACAAATACGCTCTCATATATATACCCAACTCAATCTAGGGTATTACTAACCCTATCTCTATCGATTTATACTAGAGAGCCAAGGTTATTACTAAACCACTGCTCTGATACCATTGTAACATACCAGAACAATTCGATGCTCGAATTCCAACAACAATACATAAAAACCCGTATTACTTATCAGAACTCAAGTATTGAAAACACTGGATGGTTATTGAAAGAAATTAGAGGGTGAGATAAGAAAGAAATATTAGAATAAAAGAAGAAGAACCAACACAACACAAAGTTGCACATCGCAACGGAACACAATATAATATTGAAATAAATCTTTACTAAGAGCTTGAAATAAAACTTGCAATCATCAGAGTACATCAAACTTCTGGACAGTTATAATAATCTGCCCTCATATACAGTCACATAACGAAATAATAACTATAATATCATATGTCTGAACACTTCCTGTGCTTCTCTTCATAGCATCCGATAACCCGAACCTGAAACACCCGGTATAACCTGAGCACTACAAACGCCACATCAATCTGGCCAACTAGAGTGAGAAACCATACTAAGTTTAAAGGTATCTTCCAACTTGATTTTAACATCAAATCTTTTCAAAAGAAAAGGATAATCGTAAGACCATTCCATACATAAACACGGACGGTTTTTCCCTTGCGATAACCTAATCTATTTTGAAATCATATACTTTTCTATGATTATAATAATGTCTAAATACAAATAAATATCAATCTAGCAGAACGATTGCATCTCTTGCTCCGCATACATAGTATACAATCAAAACCGTGGGCGCTTATTGGGGATTGGATTTCCATGGCAAGGTACGGGCAACCACCTTTCCGATAGTGTATCTCTAGAGAGGAATACACCTGGTTCAATAAGAACATCTTGCAATCCAGGCTAAACATGACCAGTATTGTAACACTCCACGTCCATTAATGCCACTCACAAAGGGAATGCATTAACTTCCATGGAGCATTTTAAGTAAGTATAGGACAGAAAATCACAACAAGACAGATATAAAGCAGTACTTGAAAATTAAAACTTTATTTCATTGCAGCGGATAAACCCATATGTTTGATTACATCATCAAAATCATAAACCAAAGTCAGGTACATCCTATCCCTCTTGATAAAACAAAGTACATAAACTGAAAGACATAATCCCCAACATTAAAATAGCCATAAATAAAGAGAAGCTGAACTTTACTTCAGCGGTCCAAGAAATCTTCTAAAAGCAGTCCAAGATCAAGCTCCACTGGTGCTAGTTCCAACCTGAGCACCTGGAGGGGGGAAAAGGAAAGAGATGGAAAAGGGGGGGGGGTCAGACATAAAGTCTGGCAAGTGCGATAATTCTAACAATATAATTAACAAAGTAACTAGGCTAAGGCATAAGTTGGAAAATAGGGAAATGACCATGAACCATTGAGTATGACAGAGTAACAAGGAAACACGATGAATTACGATATCGTTAAAGCGCACCTAAACTACTATAGGATAATTACTGAACTACACCAACACTATGGGATAATTCCTAAACTGCACCGCCACTAGTATACTGCACCACTTCTAGTCACCCTAAGATTGATCCTGCCTACAGACTTAATAATGATATTGGTAGTTTCGTGCACCCCTAGTTGCCTTCATAGGTGCCGTCTGCCCCTATCTCCACTAGGTGTGCCCACTACCCCCAAGCGATCGGCTCCCTAACTTGTAGATACCCGTGCTGGCCCCACAGTGGGGTGTATCACTCCCCAAAGTGGCAACCCGATACCACCAAGAATGCACGGCTTATACCTACACGATGCGACAACGTCTTACCTACCAGCCCGGGTCCACACACGCATATGAACCCGTTGGACTTGCGTTGCCACCACTAACCCGGTTTGGCCTCTTACAGTCAAGCCCAGTATGCGTGTCCCGTCCTCGACTTGGGTCGAGCCCACAAAGATACGTATGGGTTACTGGTTGAAACGGGCCCCCATTACTTGACACAAGCTATCCACCTAAGCTTGGTTCCCTCTAGTACATCCCACTTAACCCACTTCTTATTCATGTTTTAATTACATGTTTCATATTTTGGTTAAGTGTTTCTAATCGTATTTCAAATTGCCACCCAAGGCACCCACTAGATTCCACATGCCACCCAAGGCACCCACTTAACCCCCTCATGTCCCACTACATGCTTATCTGGTTAAGTGTTTCTTAATTCATTAAGACCGTAACCTCATAAAGACCTCTCACATTAGACTGACATTTGTGGCAGCTGGATTTGCCGGGCGGGTCCGGGCAGTCTTACACCACAAAAGAGCCTAACCTCGTGTCTTTACAATTGTTACGTATTTAGTTTATGCCTAAGACCTCTCACATTAGACTGACATTTGTGGCAGCTGGATTTCCCGGACGGGTCCGGGCAGTCTTACACCACAAAAGAGCCTAACCTCGTGTCCTAGACGATTAATTACTCCTAATTAATCACCCCCAATTTGAATTGCTTTCCCTATTCAAATTATCAATCAATTCCAAATTTAGCGATGTCCATAATTGACTCAATTATGTCCATCCATTTATGGTATGTAAAATCATACCAATTTCACCACAATTTTATTTTATGCCTTTTAAGGCATTTATGCCAATTAAACATTTTTAATATTATCCCCTTTTTCCCCACGTAGTACGTTTGTTCGTTTAACGTAAAGATATGCGTTAGACTCGAATAGTCTAACTCATGAAATAAAAGAAAACATCACATATATACACATAATTAAAACATAGATCTAGCATAGGGGTGAACTTGCATATGTGAATGATGTTCTACATCTAAAACTTGCATAGGCCAAGATTACAACTTGCATAACAACATATGTCATGGTTCCAAATTTAAAGGTGTGAACTTGATGAGAAATTGGCCACAAACATGCATAAACATCATGTATAACATAGATCCACATCTAAAGGTGTGAACTTGATGAAATAATGACCACAAACTTGCATAGACAACATATGTCATAAACCTATATCTAAAAGGGGTTAAACTTGCATAAACATCATATGTCATAAACCTATATCTAAAGGGGTCAAACTTGCATAGGTAATAACATAACATGATTCGTGTCCGACTCATAAATTCACATATGTGATTTATACATCGCAATGATGGTGTAAACTAATATCTAACATGTAAAGTATCATGTCATAGCCTAATCTTTCAATTAAATTCTCACATAAACTAGGTGCCATAATCACGTAAGGTCACATGTAATTCTACCCAAACTTGTATATGATTCATGTTTGAATCAACATCTAAACTTTCTTACATATGATTTATCGTATGAATCAATATCGCAAACTAGCATAAGAAAAATGACGGTTTGATTGTATATAAGATTACAACATGGATGATAGCAACATAACTTCGCATCACAACATAACATCATAGGTATTTCAAGCATAATCCTACAACATAATTACAACATGCAATCAATACTTCATATCACATCCATACAATCCGCGTTATAACTTAATCTAATTAAATTACTAATTATTTTGCTAAAACTATCGAACTCACAACTCAAAAGCAGTCTTGAGTTCTGAATTCTGATTTCTGTAGTTGAATTAGCACTCCTTTGATGAAGAATCGCTGTTAGGGTTGAGTAGTTCTGATTTGGTTGTTGTTCTTCCTCTTAATTTTGGTGGCGGCTGCTCTAGGGTTCAAGACAACAGCATGACGACCATAGTTTTAGTTTTAATTATGATTTAGGGTTTGTGTCTATGGGTCTTTTTATAGAGTTATGAATTAATTTAAGCCGTCGGATGTTCTTAGGGTTAATCAAAACCATTTAATTATGATAGGGTGATGAGTCAGCCCTAATGACTCAGCAGGACTCAACAACACGGGTCAGCCTGAACCAGAAAGCTGTGCAGGCTCCAGCCTCGGCCTGGGCGCACTTGGCAGGTGCGCCAGTGTAAATATGTACTAGCGCACTTCCCAAGTGCGCCAGTGCATTTATAATTTTTTTTATTTCTCTACTTAGCCACCAAACTTCATTTATCCATAACTCTTTCATCCGGTACTCATTTCCCGCAAACTCGGACTCTATCTTCACTAGAATTCCGAGACGAACACAATGGCGCAACCCAATCCCCATAATTCTCACGTCTGAGACTTATTATTCTTTAATTTAGTTAATTCGATTATTCAAAAATCCGGGGTGTTACATTCTCCCTTCCTTAAAGGATTTCGCCCCCGAAATCTCCAAGTTAAGGAGAATGTATATCCTACCATCCAAACAACCATCTACTCAACCATCAAACACGGCATCCATTGTCCTTATAAAATTTCTAATGTTGTATGAACATATGCAAGAAGTGTGTGTATATGTTCCTTATCTAATGCAAAATCAGGCGGTCTACTGATTCAGTTGACCTCCTCAATGCAAACCATGATAGTGCCATGCGTCCATTATGTATGCGAAAGAACCTTATCGATACATATCATTTCACATGTGTGCACAACCATTCACCAAAATGCAACATCCACATGATGATACAACCATTATTCATTCATTATTCAAATATGTACACACATTTATATGCAATATGCAATATGCAATATGCAATATGAAGTGACTGAGCCAATCTAGTGCCTAAAGTGTGTGTATATGCATCCACGAGCAGCCACTAGCAAACACTTGCATCCACGTGCATCCACCATCCATAACATATCTCAAACACATGTTTCAACCATAGGACTGTCCTATCTAAAGGTCAAGGATACTAGCGAGAGGACACACTAAAGATAAGATAAGTACAAGATAAACGATAAAGGAGAAATTAAAAGACATACCCTCGAAAAGAAAAGTGTACAATGAACGCATCTTCGCTTCCGTCTCCCAAGTAGCGTTGCTCTCATCATCTCCCCATTGCACTTTGACTAGCTTGACCTCTCAACTTCTCAATTTCTTAATCTCCGACCCAAGAATGCGCGTAGGAGCTTGGCGAATCGTCGCATCACGCTCGATCTCCACCTCTCTAAGCAAGCTCGGCTCTACCACTTCCGCGGTCTCGTGCAAGCACTTCCTCAAATGTGATACATGGAATACGTCGTGTACACCACTAAGTCTTTCGGACAACTCCACTCTATACGCCATCTGCCCAATCCTTTCCTTAATAGGAAACGGCCCTACGAACCTTGGTGCTAACTTCCCAACGGACCCAAAACGAACAACGTTCCGTAATGGAGACACTTTAACAAAGACCATGTCCCCAACCTCAAACTCAAGATCTGCCCTCCTCTTGTCTGCATAAGATTTCTGCCTATCTTGCGCCGTCTTCATCCTTCTTCGGGTCAAATCAATCTTTTCCGAAGTCTCTCTAATCATATCGGGCCCAAGCAAGATCTTATCTGTAGCTTCCCACCAACATGTAGGCGAACGACATGGTCGTCCATAAAGAGCTTCGAATGGTGCCATGCCAATGCTAGACTGAAAGCTGTTATTATATGCGAATTCTACCAACGGAAGATGTTCCTCCCATGTACCTCCAAAATCTAAGACACGTAACCTTAGCAAGTCCTCTAGAATACGATTCACCCTCTCGGTCTGGCCGTCCGTCTGAGGATGATATGCGGTGCTCAAACATAACTGGGTCTCTATCACCTCTTGCAAGCTTCTCCAAAATTCGCTAGTGAAAATAGGATCGCGGTCGCTCACTCTGCTATAAGGAACACCGTGCAAACGAACTATTTCTCGAATGTATACGGAGGCTAACCATGGAGCAGTCCTCTTACTCTTCACGGGAATGAAATGGGCGCTCTTAGTAAGTCTGTTTACCACGACCCAAATACCCTTGTTACCCTTCCTCGATCTCGGTAATCCGTCAATAAAGTCCATCGAGACGCTTTCCCACTTCCATTGTGGGACCTCCAATGGATGAAGCAATCCACCGGGCTTCTTTTGCTCCACTTTTACTTGTTGGCACACCAAGCATCTAGCGACATACTCAGCCACATCTTTCTTCATGCCGGCCCAAAAGTAAACTAATCTCATGTCCATGTACATCTTGTCCCCGCCGGGATGGATGGTCATCTTCGAACGATGTGCATCATCAAGAATGGTCTTCCTTAGGTCATCGTCTTTTGGTATACAAAGTCTACCGTCCCTACGTAACCAACCCTTATCATCTAGGGTATACCTACGGAGATGGCTCGATGACTCCCCTCCTTTGAGCTTTTCTACTAACTCAACCAACTGTGGGTCGTCTCGTTGTGCCTCGCCAATCCGTCCCAAAAGCGTAGGTCTAACCTCTAAGGATGCTAGCAAACCGGGTACGAAGTCAATGGAAGGTGTAAAGTCAAACGTAGAAATGAACTCTAAACTTCGCCGCTCAACAAACAAAGGACTTAAGGATAATATTTTTCTACTTAAGGCATCGACCACTACGTTACCCTTGCCAGGGGTATATGCTATCTCGAAGTCGTAGGATGCTAAGAACTCCATCCACCTTTGTTGCCTTAAGTTCAAGTCCTTCTAAGAGAATAAGTATTTTAGCGATTTGTGATCAGTGAACAATTCGAATTTCTCGCCAAGAAGATAATGACGCCAAGACTTAAGCGTGAAAACAATAGCGGCCAACTCTAGGTCATGTGTAGGGTAATTTCTTTCATGCACTCTCAACTGCCTTCCACCATAGGCTATTACCCTTCCCTCTTGCATTAGGACTGCGCCTAATCATGTCCCACAAGCGTCAGTATAAACGGTAAATGGCTTACTCCCATCTGGCAATACGAAGACTGGGGCTGTGGTCAAAGCTCTCTTTAAACGTTGGAACGCATCATCACAATCTACGTCCCACGTGAAGACTAAGTTCTTCTTCGTCAAGCGTGTTAATGGAGCTGATATTTTTGCGAAGTCTTTGATAAACTTCCTATAGTAGTCAGCCAACCCTAAGAAACTTCTCACCTCGGTAGCATTTTTAGGAACTTTCCAATCTTGGATGGCCACTATCTTCGTGGGATCCACGGCTATCCCTTCTTTGGAAACCACGTGCCCTAAGAATCGCACTTCTTTCCTCCAAAAGTGACATTTGGAAAATTTAGCTTTAAGTCTATGTGCTCGAAGAGTCTCCAACACTTCCCTAAGATGTAGGGCATGCTCTTCCTCGCTCTTAGAAAAGATCAAGATGTCATCTACAAAGACCACCACGAATCTATTAAGGTACTCCCTAAACACCCTACTCATCAAATCGACAAAGTATGCGGGGGCGTTTGTCAAACCGAAGGGCATCACCAACCACTCGAAGAAACCGTCTGGAGTCCTAAAGGCAGTCTTGTCTATGTTATCCTCATCCACTCTCAACTGATGGAAACCAGTGGCTAAGTCCAACTGCGAAAACACTGAGGCGCCTACTAACTGATCGAAAAAATCGTCAATCCTCGGCAGTGGGTGTCTATTCTTCTTAGTAAGTTTATTAAGCTCCCTATAGTCCACACAAAGTCTAAGGGACCCATCCGCCTTCGTGGCAAATACTATTGGAGCACCCCACTCCGATATACTACGTCTGATGAACCCCTTCTCAAGCAATTCTTTCACTTGCTTACTGAGTTCTCTTCTCTCTCTTGGAGCCATGTGGCGCACTGGCAATGCAACTGGCTTTGCATTGTCCACTAGATATATTCGAAAGTCGATTTCACGTTTTGGGGGTAAACCCCTCACCTCATCGAAGACATCAGCATATTCACGGATTATGGGAACAGAATGTAAATCATCATCAGATGCGTCAAGGGATTCTAGGTAACTAAGCATTACTGGACCTCTAGGGTCACAAGAAATATTAAGGGTCTTTCCCGAACGAGTCAACAATCTAACTACCCTTCTTTCATAATCTAGGATGGCCCCATATCTAGCTAGCCAATCCATACCTAGAATTAAACCGTAGCCCATGAAGCCAAGAACAAAAGCGTTGCATTCAAACTCAACGCCCAAGATAAACACTCTCAAATCCCGACAAATCATAAAAAGATGAGCCGAACCACCAATAGGATTTGAGGCTACTAAGGGATCAGTAACAAGACTAGTATCTAGGTGCAGTGTTTCAACTAATGATGTAGAGATAAACGAATGCGATGCGCCAGAATTGAATAAAGTACAGACAGGATGATCAAACAGAAAAACTAAACTTTCAATGGAAATTGATCTACCTCGTTCTTGCAGCGGTGGGACCACGAGGGCCTGAACTTGTCCCCTTGCCTGCCCGGGTGCCATAAGAGCTTGCACCTGTCCTCCCGAGGTAGACCCTGCCCTCTTCCCTTTCTTTGGGCAGTCCTTAATAAGATGTCCCGCTTCGCCACAGTGGAAACAACCGGTCTTCTTCTTCTTTCTACAATCTTTGCTTAGATGGTCGGGTGTCCAACAGTTAAAGCATTTCTTCTTCCCCTTAGCATTGTTGCCTTTGCCACCTTTCTTGTTCTGTTGTTCCTGTTGCGACTTCTTTTGATCCCCTTTCTTCTCGGGTGCCTTATTAGCATTGGCGCCCTTCTCCTCTTCATGCATGAGTGCCATGTCAACTAACCTCTCAAAGGTAGCCCCCATGGGAATGTGGGTCATAGCTAACCCATGGAGCGGCTCGTTTAAACCCTTAACAAATCTTAGAGCCTTCTTTTCTGGAGTGTTCACCAAGTCTAAGCCAAACCTTGCCAATTGGTTGAATTTGTTAACGTACTCTTTCACCGATAAATTCACTTGCTTCAGTGACAAGAACCTTTCCATGTATAGATTCTCTTCAGCCCATGAGAGAAACTTTGCCTCAAACCTCTGCCTAAAATCTTGCCATGTATCGACTGGACGACCCCCATTAGTGACCTCCCACCAAAACGAGGCCTCATCCTTCATTAGTCACGCAGCTAGCAGGACTTTCCTTCCGTCATCCACTTCAAAAATTCCAAACAATTCTTCCACCTCCTTTAGCCAGTTACGAGCTTCAACAAATGTCTCCGTCCCGGGAAAAGGTTTTCCACCCATAGCTCTAAAGTCCTTACATATCTTTGCAAAATTATCGACACGAGGAGGAGGATTTGCGGGACCTGCGGCGGCGGCCCTACCCTCAAGAAATTGACGGAACCAACCGGGCACATGAACGCCCTCTGGTATCTCAGATGCTTCAGACATGCTGAAACGAAAAAGGAAAGATTCAATACAAAAAGGACTAAATGAAAGATATATGGCTCTTGGGGTTATGCTTTCCAAAATATACTTTTCTTTTGAAAATACTTTCCTTAAATCATACTTTTGAAGGTGCTTCTTTATAAAAATTGTTTTGAAAAATAGTTTTTCAAAAATTCATATCTGTTCTGGTAACCTCGCTCTGATACCACGTGTAACACCCCACGTCCATTAATGTCACTCACAAAGGGAATGCATTAAGTTCCATGGAGCATTTTAAGTAAGTATAGAACAGAAAATCACAACAATACAGATATAAAGCAGTACTTGAAAATTAAAACTTTATTTCATTGCAGCGGATAAACCCATATGTTTGATTACATCATCAAAATCATAAACCAAAGTCAGGTACATCATATCCCTCTTGATAAAACAAAGTACATAAACTGAAAGACATAATCCCCAACATTAAAATAGCCATAAATAAAGAGAAGCTGAACTTTACTTCAGCGGTCCAAGAAATCTTCTAAAAGCAGTCCAAGATCAAGCTCCACTGGTGTTAGTTCCAATCTGAGCACCTGGAGGGGGGGAAAAGGAAAGAGATGGAAAGGGGGGGTCAGACATAAAGTCTGGCGAGTGCGATAATTCTAACAATATAATTAACAAAGTAACTAGGCTAAGGCATAAGTTGGAAAATAGGGAAATGGCCATGAACCATTGAGTATGACAGCGTAACAAGGAAACAAGATGAATTACGATATCGTTAAAGCGCACCTAAACTACTATAGGATAATTACTGAACTACACCAACACTATGGGATAATTCCTAAACTGCACCGCCACTAGTATACTGCACCACTTCTAGTCACCCTAAGATTGATCCCGCCTACAGACTTAATAATGATATTGGTAGTTTGGTGCACCCCTAGCTGCCTTCATAGGTGTCGCCTGCCCCTATCTCCACTAGGTGTACCCACTACCCCCAAGCGATCGGCTCCCTAACTCGTAGAAACCCGTGCTGGCCCCACAATGGGGTGTATCACTCCCCAAAGTGGCAACACGGTACCACCAAAAATGCACGGCTTATACCTACACGATGCAACAACGTCTTACCTACCAGCCCGGGTCCACACACGCATATGAACCCGTTGGACTTGCGTTGCCACCGCTAACTCGGTTTGGCCTCTTACAGTCAAGCCCAGTATGCGTGTCCCGTCCTCGACTTGGGTCGAGCCCACAAAGATACGTATGGGTTACTGGTTGAAACAAGCCCCCATTACTTGACACAAGCTATCCACCTAAGCTTGGTCCCCTCTAGTACATCCCACTTAACCCACTTCTTATTCATGTTTTAATTACATGTTTCATATTTTGGTTAAGTGTTTCTAATCGTATTTCCAAATGCCACCCAAGGCACCCACTAGATTCCACATGCCACCCAAGGCACCCACTTAACCCCCTCATGTCCCACTACATGCTTATTTGGTTAAGTGTTTCTTAATTCATTAAGACCGTAACGTCATAAAGACCTCTCACATTAGACTGACATTTGTGGCAGCTGGATTTGCCGGGCGGGTCCGGGCAGTCTAACACCACAAAAGAGCCTAAACTCGTGTCTTTACAATTGTTACGTATTTAGTTTATGCCTAAGACCTCTCACATTAGACTGACATTTGTGGCGGCTGGATTTCCCGGACGGGTCCGGACAGTCTTACACTATAAAAGAGCCTAACCTCGTGTCTTAGACGATTAATTACTCCTAATTAATCACCCCCAATTTGAATTGCTTTCCCTATTCAAATTATCAATCAATTCCAAATTTAGCGATGTCCATAATTGACTCAATTATGTCCATCCATTTATGGTATGTAAAATCATACCAATTTCACCACAATTTTATTTTATGCCTTTTAAGGCATTTATGCCAATTAAACATTTTTAATATTATCCCCTTTTCACCCATGTAGTACGTTTGTTCGTTTAACGTAAAGATATACGTTAGACTCGAATAGTCTAACTCATGAAATAAAAGAAAACATCACATATATACACATAATTAAAACATAGATCTAGCATAGGGGTGAACTTGCATATGTGAATGATGTTCTACATCTAAAACTTGCATAGGCCAAGATTACAACTTGCATAACAACATATGTCATGGTTCCAAATTTAAAGGTGTGAACTTGATGAGAAATTGGCCACAAACATGCATAAACATCATGTATAACATAGATCCACATCTAAAGGTGTGAACTTGATGAAATAATGGCCACAAACTTGCATAGACAACATATGTCATAAACCTATATCTAAAAGGGGTTAAACTTGCATAAACATCATATGTCATAAACCTATATCTAAAGGGGTCAAACTTGCATAGGTAATAACATAACAGGATTCATGTCCGACTCATAAATTCACATATGTGATTTATACATCGCAATGATGGTGTAAACTAATATCTAACATGTAAAGTATCATGTCATAGCCTAATCTTTCAATTAAATTCTCACATAAACTAGGTGCCATAATCATGTAAGGTCACATGTAATTCTACCCAAACTTGTATATGATTCATGTTTGAATCAACATCTAAACTTTCCTACATATGATTTATCGTATGAATCAATATCGCAAACTAGCATAAGAAACATGACGGCTTGATTGTATATAAGATTACAACATGGATGATAGCAACATAACTTCGCATCACAACATAACATCATAGGTATTTCAATCATAATCCTACAACATAATTACAACATGCAATCAATACTTCATATCACATCCATACAATCCGCGTTATAACTTAATCTAATTAAATTACTAATTATTTTGCTAAAACTATCGAACTCACAACTCAGAAGCAGTCTTGAGTTCTGAATTCTGATTTCTGGAGTTGAATTAGCGCTCCTTTGATGAAGAATCGCTGTTAGGGTTGAGTAGTTCTGATTTGGTTGTTGTTCTTCCTCTTAATTTTGGTGGCGGCTGCTCTAGGGTTCAAGACAACAACATGACGGCCATAGTTTTAGTTTTAATTCTGATTTAGGGTTTGTGTCTATGGGTCTTTTTATAGAGTTATGAATTAATTTAAGCCATCGGATGTTCTTAGGGTTAATCAAAACCATTTAATTATGATAGGGTGATGAGTCAGCCCAAATGACTCAGCAAGGAGTCAGAATGGACTCAACAACACGGGTCAGCCTGAACCAGAAAGCTGTGCAGGCTCCAGCCTCGGCCTGGGCGCACTTCGCAGGTGCGCCAGTGTAAATATGTACTGGCGCACTTCTCAAGTGCGCCAGTGCATTTATATTTTTTTTCTCTACTTTGCCACCAAACTTCGTTCGTCCATAACTCTTTCATCCGGTACTCGTTTCCCGCAAACTCGGACTCTATCTTCACTAGAATTCTGAGACGAACACAATGGCGCAACCCAATCCCCATAATTCTTAAGCCTGAGACTTATTATTCTTTAATTTAGTTAATTCGATTATTCAAAAATCCGGGGTGTTACAAGTATATCGCTTGAGTGTACCGAATATATTGTCACTTATGGTTACGAGCAACATAACCATTCCCGGGAGATATAGAAATGAAAAGAAGAACAAATACGAATATTCTCTAGATGGTGACAATAAACCCTAGTGGGAGCGAACCACATAGCCATGTGACCTACCCAATTTTTGCCATTTCCCGTTGATGACGCTTGAGGTCATAAATACCTTTAGAACATCTGACCACCATTCACTCTGAATGCCATATCGTTAGATCCTCCAGAAATTTACTAATGAAAAGCTTTTTCTCAACTATCAACTATGGTACGATTAAAGAAATCAACGTACATAATTCCTTTATAAATACTCGGTCAAACATCCATCTATACAAGTCATCAAGGAACAGGATGAACCGAAGGCACCCTCCTACCACATCCTAGGTACCACCCTATAGATCGGTAGCGAGTAGTCCTTGCAATATATAGATTTCAACCATGATAGAACCACAGTATAACTCCGGGTGCGAATCCAGATATTTTAAGAAATTCTTCCATTTTATGAAGATCCACAGTCTTCAACTTCTCCATCTTCAATCAATATCATCATGTATTTGCTGGTTCGGAGTGGTTTTTGAATATAAATTCGATCCCGGTCTTTCTATACCAATAATCAATGGGCCAGATTTGATAGTCGGTTATTTAACTATCAAATAAACAATTATGAAAATAAAATGAGCTCACTAATACAGTACCCGGCATTACTTGGCCTCTTTAATTAAAAATAATCAACGATGGTTAATTTAAACCTCTTACAACTTTCTGTATTATGAATATAGATTGTCACTTCTTATTTAACATAAGTTTAATTTCAAAACTATTCTATTTTAATACTTGGGAAAATATTGTATAACCATATCCAATTTTCTAATTTACTATCATATCAAAACATTTGTTACATCATTACTCATCCTCTAATATTGGGAAAATAGTTCATCTTATCCTCATAAAATAATGTTACGAAATCTCCTTTGTTTCTTAATAACCAGCCCTTATTCTTTTAGAATACTTCACTTTTCATTTCCTTTTCCGTCGAAAATATCATTATAATTTCACACAATCTACTTTTATGTCCTTTACTTTGGAAATATCAATATACATATATATTCTTGAATCTTCTCATTTCTGTTACTGTGAAAATCTCATTATATATATTCACAAATTTTTTATTTCCATTACTTTGGAAATCTCATTATATACATTTTCAAATCTTGCAATTAACATTGCATTATTATATCTCATCTGTAAATAATCAATTATTCTTAACTTCTTTTCCATTACAAACTCATATCATCCTGAGATAATCCTGAAGTCGTTCAAGTTAGGGTATTTATTTACCTCTCAGACCCTGATTAACCAGGTTCTAATCCTAAAGTTGATACGATTTGTAATTCAAAAATCGATTATAATATCAAACCAAATTCCATTTAACTAATTTACTATAGCCATTATTTTATAATTCATTTCTTATTTTTGAAAATATCCTTTTCAGATACAAATATTATTACTTAATTCCTGGATTAAGTAAATGCTTATTAAGCACCCCCTTTTACTTTAAATTCCTTTAATCAATTAATTTAGTAACACAGAATTTATTTCAAAGTCCCTTTCTTAAATTCTTCACCACATACCATTTCAAAAATCCCTTCTTCCAATCCATTTAACCATTTTGCCTTTGAGAATCTTATTTTAATTTCATTCAATTTATTAATTCCATTATTAAGTAACATTAATTTAAAAATTTAACGCTTAAGCTCCACATCTCTTTTATAAATCTCGTCTATAAATCTTAGGTTTAATATAAACCCTTTTTATCTCAATTTCTTTTTCTTTACTTGAAATATTAAGTAAATATTTAATTTAATCTGTTGTATTTTCTTATAAATCCCTTTTATAACTTTGTTATAAAACTCGGGTTTTAATATAAAACCCGTTCATAAACTCCTTTCACAATTCAATTAGATTTCATTACAATTACACTTAAATTATTATTGATTAAAATAATAATTTACTACATCATTAGCTATTGTATAAGTATTTATCTTCTTTATTGACTAATAAATCATAAATTTCTTTTTTTTAAATGTTGATAAAATTAAATAAATATTCATCAAACCATTTCATTAGATTAATACAAAACAAACTAATTTAATAACCAATTCTAGTTAAAACGGCCCACTTAGACAAGTCAAAACAAAATTATAATTTAACCAAATTCAGTTGGTCCTTCCTTTAAATTAATTAATAATATAATTAATTTAAATAATTCC
Organism: Allium sativum; assembly: GCA_030737875.1. Lineage (NCBI taxonomy): Eukaryota > Viridiplantae > Streptophyta > Magnoliopsida > Asparagales > Amaryllidaceae > Allium > Allium sativum. The sequence goes on from CM060920.1 coordinate 222,493,343, forward strand.
ATTCAATTTCTTCTTAACGAAAACAATTATTCAACTCTTAACCGTTAGGTTAATTTTCTACTCATTCATTTATAAATCTGATTAATATCATAATTTGCTTTATAAAATCATTTAATAAGTACTTATAAATTTAAATAATAAATATTTATTTTCATTTAATAACTTTTATTCAAAGTAATAGATTTAAAAATCTAACTTCAGCTATAAAAATAAATTTTATAACTTCATTATTGTCTATTCATTTGACAGTAAATTGATATTTGTAAAATGTTTGATTTATAGGCCATATACTGCGAATTACTCAACCAATATTGCCCATTAGTTAAAACAAAACAAACGTTGAATTTCAGTCAACGATCAATAGTCAAATCAATCATTCAATCATTCAATCAAAATAGTTTATATAATGATAATATGAAAATAAATAATATCTAATATATTTGAGGAATCCAGTTGGGTCCCTCCAACTTGTTTTTCGTTACATCCAAATATGTTATCTCAAATAATATTATTCAATAAAATTATTAAGTTTAAATAATAATTTCTATAACAATAAATAACGAGTATTTAATATTGACCAATTTATATTAAAAAACAATTTAATTAATTAAATTAAACACGTTTATATTATAATAAATGTTACCAACAAGGTAAGTTACCTCAATTGGTTTCAATCTTTAGAGTAACGATTTGGTGTTCCACTGAAATTAAACAACATTTAATTTCATTTGTTCAATCAATATATGAATATATATATTTAATAAATAATAAACCATTTGTAGCCATAGCACACGATTGTAAAACCCAAATTATATAAAATATAAATGGGGAAGAACTGAGTGAGTTTAACTCATCTTGATTCCATTCGATGTTGAAATAATTCATTTTAATTAAACTAAACAAGCGTTTAATTTAATTAAAATACTCAGCTGCGCCTACCTTTGTCCAAACCAGCTCCAAAACAATACGCTCGTCGTTACGGTTCCAATGTCTCCTTGTTTGATCCAGTTCTTTTAACATATAAGAACGTTACACAAATTGTACATTCACAGTTTTATTTAAACAATTAAACTTGAATTAATAACTAAATTCTTCGTTACTCTAGTTATCAAAATAAACATTGGCCATGTTAAAAACTATTTTTGTTACCCTACTTATGTTTTCTATATTCTTTCAAATTAAAACAAGCACCAGTCATAGGGTTGCCCCACCTTATTTTACCGCATTTTCTACAAGTTAAACATGAAATTGGTGATTAGGAACTATATATTCCATGACAAATGCATATGGCACGAATTAATTTTCTCCCCCTTGCACATACCTAGTACTCACGTCTTTATATATTTTATTTCTTACATAGGACGAAGCCCACCATTGAAATCATAGCCCAAATATTTTAACGTAAATATTAGTTAATGATGGTCAGGAATACTTTAGATAAATGGTTGGGCACTATTTAAGGTTATCATTTGCCTTCTCGTCGTTGAAACTCGCAACATCGACCTCCTCATTTAGTCCCTCTTTCCCTCATGTAGTATGCATGCTTCCGATTTTTTTATTATTACAAGGCCTAAAGCCCGTCAAAATTTCCTTTCCCGATCCACTTAAAAACATAGCATTATCTTCTCCTTCCCAGTTTTCTTCTACCCGTTGCTTCAGCAAACCGTGCACCCTTCCGCCTTGATTCCTTCCCCATGCAATTCTACCCCATACTTCATTTCTTGCTTGCCTTTTCTCTCACCTGCTATTATCCCATTCATATACGCGAGTTCATTTCTTCCATCCACTAACGTACTACGCTGTGCCTCCATTCTCTCCGATCACCCCTAAGTCATCACCCCATGTCGGAGAACTCTGCGTCGACCACTGAACCGCTACCTGACACCGCTCATGAACACGTACAGACCCACGTCCTCCCTTCTCTCAACTTTCCTCCATCTTATGCATGCAAGACGTAATAGTCATCATCCCAGATGAGCCTCCCCTTCCTTTTCTCCGAACTCAGACCACCCAAACAACCCATGAAACCCCGCACTGGCCTCACCGAAACCCACTCTCGCACTAGCCTCCCCATGCATGAATACAATGCTCGGCACCCTACCTGCTATAGTTCAAACTGCGGACTTTCCTCTTTTTTTTCTCTCCAGTATCAAAAAAATATTGTTCAAAACTCCAGAAACTAATATAAATTCGAAGCTTGCGGTGCGGGGAAACCAACGGTATATATTTTGGGATTTTAGAGGGCTTGCACGAATTGTTTTGATTTATTTTAGTTGAAGAAATCTTAGTTTTCCATTTCTAGAAGAAAGGAAAATCAACGAGCAGCAGCGTCTTTTTATAATGGAGAAACACCGTGGAGACCAAGTTAATTAGATATATAGGTTTGCAGGTATTAGATAGGCCAGTGTATTGATTTCGAAGCTGCAAATGATGTTTTATGCGCTGTCTCTTTAACCGTAGGTGACATGTGATATTGCTTCCTGATGAAGTCTTCATGTGCTTTGGGTTCATAGAGCATGTAGGATGGTGTGTACAAATAAAGGCTAGTATAGGGTGTACTTTTTATTTAAAATCGAAAATGGGGTAGGATTGTGAAGTGAAGTTTTGTAAAGGCCAATGCAAGTGTGTCTGTAAATAAGGTAGGCGCGTGTACACTTCTGGATATAGGCCAGCTGGAAGAATGGAAAATTAGGGTGTACAAATCACAAGGGTAGGCATGTGCGAGCTTGGAAGTTTCATTTATTAGGACTGCGTATATAGTTTTAGGGTAGAGTTGCAGTTTGGTGTAATCAGTCATGTGCTTACATTGCTAAAAGGAATACACACGATAGGCTTAGATGTATGTATATGGAGGTCTGCAAATGTGATTTAGTCTAGGGTAGTCTGTTGTACCTATATTATTTTTAATTACCTAGGGTAGAAATTTATTTTATTTTACTTATTACGGTTATTAAATTTAATTTCAATCGCTATTTAATGTTGCGCGTTAAACATATGCATCGTCACACACAGTCTCCAAAGGCGACAAAAATAGACACACTGCTATGTCTTGGCATTCCAGTCCCGGTAAAATTAATTTCGTTGAAAACCAACTCCGTTTGCACAACGTCGTTATTTTATTTTCAAAATATCTATCGATTTACATTTATATGACGTCCGCTGACAAAACAACTCCGTGGCTCCAAACTGAAAATCTAACAATAACTAGCTATACATTTTCCAATAAAATTCGTTTCGTAAAAAACGGAGGTTGTTTGAAAAACGACTATTTCTAACGCTTATATGATATCGATATAATATACTTAATTCCAAAATAATTAAATTAAATAGTAATAAATTACTATTGTTGAACATATCCAAATGAAATAATATATCGCTTCAAATATAAACCAATATGAAAATTATAACTCAATATCTATAACTTTAGGTTAAACGATATTCAAATTATATGATAATTCCTTTTAAGTAAATTAGATAAACGTTGTAATATATAAACGATTCCATAGAGACTATTTTAAAATTTGATTTGGACATAACTTACATAATATATGATAAATCTCGATTTTTCTTTTCCATTAGAAAAGTAAAATTAATAAGATCCTAACATTTTTTGTTTCGCAAAATTCCAACTTAAAACAAATTCTGTATATTCAATTGAAGTTCAAATCTCAATATTACGAACTATCACAACGTTATGAGTTCGTTTTAAATATCAATGTAAATGAAATGCCCAGTCGTTGTTTAAATAACAAATTCAATATTAACAATCTATTAAAATTTCAAATATAAACTTTAAAATAGATTTAAATATTCAATTCAAATAGCCAAAAAATCTAGGTCGTTACAGGTGGTGCCGAGCTTGATGATGGTCAATGGTTTCACGGTGGAGCAACTTTCAGCAATTCGCAAGTCTTAGTGGCGGCGTTTGAACTTGGACGCGGTGTTGTCGTACTTTCTCACATGGGTGTGATTTGCTAAGGCGTGGAGCTTGTGGCTTGGAGACGATGAACAACTCGAAGTGGCGAGCACAATGGCCGATTGCACGATAGGAGCAAAACTGATTCTGGTTAGTGCTCGCGGCCAATGTTTTACTTTTGGGGAATAATGATTTTTAACTTTCGATTTGGGAATGATATTTCTGCTATAGGAAATTAAAAGGGGGAAGGGAACGAGTTTGGGGGAAGACTGGGAGAATTGATCTCGGATGGAAGCCATTAAAATGGAAAAGGGAAAAAATGGATTCTTGCTGAAGAAAGTGGGGCGAGGCGTGATTTATGAAAGAAAAATTCAGGAGATAAGATCAAAGTTACATCGCAATTTCTAAGGTAGCTGCGTATTTCAGATTCTAGGTCGGCGGGGTTTTTATTTGGGGAAGGTGTTAACGAGATTTAATTTTAAATATTAATTTTAACCGCGAATTATCGTCGAACGCTCAGTATTTGTACTGTTAACATGATCTCCAAACGCAATGAAATTTGACATACCTCCATATTTCAACGTTTGGAATCCAATAAAATTAATTCAGTTGTAATCTGACTCTGCATGTATCTGACATTATTTTACTTTTAAATTATTTATCGGTTCATCGATTTTGTTCATACCACAACTCCGTTCGCTTCCAAATTTGAAACGTTAAATTTCAGTTTATTTATACACAAAAATATACCATACCCAAGCTAATTTTCCATATATATTAACGAATAAAATTTCTAATTTACTTAACGTTAATAATGTTTATTATTATTATTATTATTATTATTATTATTATTTTTAATTCAACAATTTTAAATTCTTAAGTCGAATTTCAAATCTACTTCAATTATTTCAAATCCACTTCAATTATTCCACCAAATTTTGTATTCCAGTTGTTGATATTCCTGGGACATTACAATATCCCCCTTTTAAAACTTTTCATCCTTGAAAAAGGGAGATTTTTATAGTTATACCAATGTATAGTTTACATTTTCATATTTGTGTGGAATTTTCCCATAACTATTTTAAATATCGATATTTTAATCATCGATCCTCTTCGTTTATTCATCATATTTAATTAACACGGAAAATCAAATTCTTTTCAAAACCAATCTCTTAAATTTCAAATCTTGCATAAGTTCGATTTACACATCTCAATTTTTTTCAAATTTATTTATAAACCTCATCTATCAATGTTTACTTATCCATCGTTGTACTCAATCTAAGTTCAAATCAATCTCCTCATATTCAATCCATTTAATCTTTTCTAACACTCCTTGAAGAGTGTAAATAACATCTCCTCTTCAAGTTACAAATTGAAAATTCCCAGAAATCAAAATCATTATTACATATGTACATCACATATAATTTTGCTAAAATATTTGTATTATTAATCCAAAGCTATGGATTTGAAAAACTTCGATATTATTTTCCTTAACTTATTAAGTTATGTATATTTAATTTCAAAATTATTGATTTGAAAATATTTGGTAACTCAAAGTTTGACAAGTCTATTATCGTTCTCACAGATGTTAGCACACGCTGGCCAGGTGTACGGCTAAAATCTCCAAGTATAAATATCTTCATTTCAACTCCCAGTGAAAATATTTCATTTTTTAAAAAAATAACAAATACGAAAAGTACAAATGTGATGTTGATTATTTATGAATCGCAGATACACAATTGTTTCGTGTAGATCCCCTAGAAAACATCTGTATCTGTAAGAAACCACTTCCCTATGAATTTCGTCACGAACAAATCAACAGAAGATGTTTTAGAATCAAAAGAAAGTCTGAGGTCACTAAGCATTGACAGTTCTATCTCAGGCTCACGAAAACAAATCATGAAAATAAATCAAGACACAAAGATCAATCAAGTCACAAGGACAATTCACGTCACGAAGGCAAATCAAGTCACAAAGATACAATGCTCATCAATCAGGTGGCTCCACATCACTAAGATATCAAAAACATCGCATGACTCCATTCTACCTTTAGTAACTCTAGTGGTTACATCTCTTTCACTTGCATATATGCCATGTGGACCGCAGGTACATAATGGTTACGCCTGGGTCCCCCAGGAAACATCCATACCCTTAAGCTTTCACAGCTCTGCAGATGACGCCATTGTCATGACTGTTGATCGTAACAAACACAATGGTTACGCTTGGTTCCCCCAAGAAACATCCGTCCGTCGTAGGCCATCTACCGTCCTGTGAATTACGCTACACGGTTGTGTTCTTCAAGGAACAATGCCAACTCGAGTTTTATGTCCGGACAACCTACTACCACCAATAGCACATCTGACTAAGCTCAAAATTCAAAGAAAAAGGAAGGCACTTTCTTTATTTTGACTTGAAAACATACAATACTTTATTTTATAAATCATACTTATGTCACTTACAAAAGATTTTCTTGCCAAATCATATTTCTGAGCATCTCCTTTTTATATAAATCTATTATATAAGATTTTATCTCAGATCTATTACCTACCAACTCAACAGTCTCTGAATTCACTATATTCTCTTCTCTGTATAAGTTTCAAAAAAAATTATATCCAATATCTAAAATCGAATATCCTCAAATTTCCATTCAGGTTTTTATTTTTTTATTTTTGATCTCTCAATCAATTAAGATATTTGTTATCTTTTTTTTTCAAACTTAGATTCTTGAATCTATTGGTTATAAACCAAATTTTCTTTCAAATTTCAATTATCAAGCTTCTCACTTCATTCACATCTTTATGCTCTCAAAATTTCTGAATTTTTCATTATAATCACTAGTTTCTCATTCATGCACTATGACCCTTCCATATTCACATCTTTTCGACCGTAAATTAGCAAGCGAACAACTCCCTAAGTATTAACCCCAAAGGCCGAAACCAACATCAGATCAACACTTAGGAAATCATTCAACTTAACTAATCCCTAATAAACTTTTTTAATTTCCTCAACTTCACTCTTAATTTCTTATAAAATCATTGCTTTCGCAATTCTTGAATTCAGTTTACAAATCCACTTCTCTTCACATTCCGCCGCCCTTCATTATCGTCCTGCGGCCTTTGGTTTTTCCATTCTTGCCATTCTGATTTATCAAACCGCATTAGCCTCTCGTGATCCTTTGAAAACACTTCCAATTATTATATTTCCTTATAATTTTACAAAATTCTTATAACCACAAGAAAACATTTTCATATATTTGTAAATCTCTATTTTCCATAAAAAAAAAATACTTTATTCTCAAGGGGAACGGTTCTACATTCGTTATTGAACTAAAAGTGATATTAAATAAAACACCGCTTTTTACACTTAACTTCTGACACTCATTTACTTCACTTAACCACTCTTGCCATCGAAACTTAACCATTTCTTAGTCAATAATGAAGTCAATCAAGTTGGGGTATATTTACCTCTCAGACCTTAACTGAACAACAACATTATTAACTTTGAAATAGATAGAATTCACAACTTCGAACACCGACAAAACATTCATTCTCGTAACTTTCGAACTCGAGTTAAGAATACACCTCTTTGACAATAATTCACGCCTTAAAGATATGTAACTTTATAAAAAATACTTTATTCTTTAATCTGAATAAACAATTTATTAATAATATATTAAATTTTACATTAAAACGGAAAGTAAATAGCACTCTCCTGAAATTTGCCATAATTGACTTCGCCCAATAACTTCCTTCGAATAATTTCTTATTCGATTATTCATTCCAAACTTTGGAAAAATCTCAATTTATTTATATTCTGAACATCAAATTAATTTCACCTTACCGGTCCATTCTATTTCCTTTATCCTCAGTTTTATTTGCAACATTTTTTCTTTCCAACGTTATTTACTTCTAAAAAGTAAATATTATTTCTTTTTCGAAATCTGAACTCAACATATCTAATTAATTTTGATTTCATTTAAATACAGTTTCAAATCTTTTTTAATCCTTATTCATACTTCGCTTCATTTATAATCCTTGTTTACAATTCACTTCTTGTTAATCAATTAACAAGTTTATAATTTAATATCGAATTCGTATATTCGATTATACATTATTAGTTTGAAACTAATTATAATTTACCTTGCCAAGTTCTGAATAATCTAAATAAATTTGTAATGTAATTCAACCTAATCGAATTAGAATTATACCTCTTTTTGATTTTATTTTCATTCATTTGTATTCTGAATATCGAAATAAAATCCATCATTTCAAAGACTTTTCGATTTTATTTTCATTAATATATATTCTGAATATCGAAATAAAATCCATCATTTCATCATTGAAACATATGCAATTTTCCTTTTTTTCATTCTTCCCACTTAAATTCTTATATTCAATCGATTCCAGTTATCTCTGATCACTAAAATATACCATTAGACAAATTAATGCGTTGACTCTCTTATATTTATCTTCCTTCCATACCATTCGATGACGGATTCAAGACTCAAATCTAAGTGAACTTATCGAAGAAAAAATTTCACAGACCTGGATTCGAAGACTGAGATTTCCGAAAATTTTATATCTAACTTTTTTTATTTTCTCTGTATTCGTTTCAAAATTCTAATTTTCAAAATATACAATATTTCCAAATTTAATTCACCTTTCCAAATTTATTTTTCGAAATCCCTTTTATTTCAAAATCCGTTTTTCTAGTGTCGATACTACTCATTTAAAACACGATAAGCTAAGCTTTGAATAAACCAAAGCTATGATACCACCTGTAACGTCCTGCGTTTTTGATCACTTCAAATAGGTAGTTAAACCAACTTAAAACGTTCAAATCGACGGAGCGTTATTTATCTTACAGAGTCTAAACTAGAATCAACACAGAAAAAAACACAAAACAAATAAATGACATAGGATTGAACAATGAAATAATCTTTTTATATAATCAGAAATTTTGAATACAAGGTTTTTCTATACAGCTGAATGTGAAAATACAATTTGAAAACAAGAAAATATTTACTGATTTAAAAACTTCATAGTGCGTCGTCTTTGGAATCCCCATCTTTGCCAATCTTCGAATCCTAAGCTGTAATATGTAAATCTATACTGCTCGGGTTTGACCCGAGCGTTTCATGAAAAAACATAAAACACTCGAGTCAAGATTAATCATTGCTCAAGTAAATTAACTTCAATATAAATGCTGACATATAATAGTTAAACTCAGCAATTTACTTAATGATTCGAGAAAAATAATGAGTGAACTGCTGAAAAATGAACCATAGGAGGCCGAAATATTTTCACGCATTAACAGTAGAATGGGTGGCCATGGAAAATAGTACATGGCATGGTCCAATAAATGTACAAATTTTCGATGCAACACTACATATGTACACCAATTGAAACGAGACAACTGGAAGAAAGATAAGGGAGTTCTTCCAAGATAATCAGCAACAAATGAAGTACACCATATGTATTTCTACCAAATAATTCAACCTGGTCAAGCAAAATGGGTAGCAGGTCTAAGGGAACACCAAATCATCACCAGGTTCTAAAAGTAAAAGGACACAAGTATGTACATATAAAGCATACAAACTGAGGGGAGCAAAAGAATAGCACTGGCAATTACTGGGTAAAAGGTTCCTTCAGTGAACATTGATATATTCAGTAGTTTCTTGATGAAAGCACTAACACTAGTTTCATTAAATTACAAATATACAATGCTCCATACTGTTGTATAGTTTGGATTAGCTGAAAGTAGTTCGTTGCCCCATACCATATCTTACTGCAGTTCGTTTCATGCAGTTTGTTTCATATAAGCCATCTAGGGATAACTCAATACATTAACTATGAAATACTACTAACTTTATTTACACCACAACGGCGAAATACCCGCACATGTCAACAATTGAGTGTGTGGCACTATAAGGGTGTTGCATGGTCAAGCAATAGCTCAATTGTACTAAATATGTAGACTGGAGATGAGACAACAAGCATCCAATTGGACATGTAATATGAAAATAAGGTGGTCCATTTATAGGGTATATTTTCCAAGAGAACATGGCAATATCCATTTAACAAGCAAGGTCCAGCTATGAAAACTTTTTCAAAAACCATCCATGACTCCCGGAAACAATATGGTATACATGGAACTATAATTAGCCCAACTTATATGTAGTTACTAAATTTCCGAATGAGGATTCAAACTGCCAAGTTATCCAATCCATTGCAGTAATTAAAATATGACATCACAAGATGACATAGTCATAGTGCATGATATGTTAAGGCAACTAGTGCAAGTTAAGCAAAGTGCATATAGGAGATGCTACCTCCTTTCCTAACGTATTCTCGTCCCCATAGTTGATTAATTCCAGTTAACAACATCATTTAAGGTTAAGTCCATTAGTATAGGTCAAATGAAATTAATTCTTTAGTTTCTCTTTAGTAAAGTACTGATAAAAGAAAGCTAATTATCAGTCACCTTCCATGATTTTTGATGAAAGTTGTTTCTCTTCAGGTTACCTTTTCACATGTTAAATAGCATGTTTTCACAATTTTATTCTCTTTTAAGTATCACTGACGAAACATGCAAGCTATTTCAAAAACATAAATAAAGAAACCAACCCACAATATAGAGTCACTAAAATGCACATTTATAGAGAACTACAAGCTTAGCAGTATCTCTTAGTGAAAGAATAAAAGTAGTCTAAACGTTAATAATCAAGGACCAACTTATAATGAAATTATAGTTGCACTTTTAAATTTCATTTTCAAATGAATGCTCAGTGGATCAACAAATTTCTTCAGTGTTTTTGCTATGTTAACAAAACTGAGAAATTATTTTACATAGGTCAAGAAATATTAGCATTACTAAAATGTATAGTTGCATATTCATTCCTGGCATTCACAGTGTTCTTTTGAAAGCTCAAAGGTCATGGACACCTAATATATAAGTAGATAAAAGTGACATGGAATTTTTGTGGAGGATCGCACATCTTTGTTCAAATAAAACAAGGTGACAACAATACATAAGTTAAACAATCAATTCCAAGGGTCATGGCAGTGATCTGTGTTCGGCGACGAATACACCGAGTGTCACGGCCATGTAAACCTCTCATACATACTAACAAAAGACTCATACCATTATACCAGTTTATATTTGAAGTTAAAATACTTGAAATCGAAGAAAAATATTGAGATGAACTCACCTGTAGGAAGACGAACAACCGATGGGGAAAGCGGTGTACGGTGGTACCAAGCTTGATGATGATCGGTGGTTTCACGTTGGAGCAACTTTCAGCAGTTCGCAGGCCTCGGTGGTGGTGTCTGAACTCGGACACGGTGCTGTCGGGCTTGCTCAGGTGGGTTGCTAAAGCGTGGTGCTTGCGGCTCAAAGGCGAAGAACATCTAGAAGTGGCGAGCAGTCGATTACATGATGGGTGCAAAACTGATTTTGATTAGTGCTCGCGGCCAATGTTTTACTTTTGGGGAAAAATGATTTTTCACTTTCGATTTGGGAATGATATTTAGGAAATTAAAAGGGGCAATGGAACGAGTTTGGGGGAAGACTGGGAGAATCGATCTCGGCTAGAAGCCATTAAAATTGAAAAGGAAGAAAGTGGGACGACGCGTGACTTATAATTGAGGAATTTAGGAGATAAGATCAAATTACATCGCAATTTGTAGGATAGCTGCGTATTTCAGCTTCTAGGTCAGCGGGGTTTTTATTTGGGGAAGGTGTCAACGAGATTTAATTTTAGATATTAATTTTAACCGTAAAATACCGTCGAACGCTCAATATTTGTACTGTTAACACGATCTCCAAACGCAACGAAATTTAACGTACCTCCATATTTCAACATTCTGAATCCAATAAAATTAATTTAGTTGTAATCTGACTCTGTTTGTATTAGACGTTATTTTATTTTTAAATTATTTATCGGTTCATCGATTTTGTTCACACCACAACACTGTTCGCTTCCAAATTTGAAACATTAAATTTCAATTTATTTATACACAAAAATATACCATATCCAAGCCAATTTTCCATATATGTTGACGAATAACTTACTTAACGTTAATAACGTTTATTATTATTATTATTATTATTATTATTATTTTTAATTCAACCATTTTAAATTATTAAATCGAATTTCAAATCCACTTCAATTATTCCTCCAATTTCAAATCAAAAATTCAATAACAAATATCTGACATTGAACCAACCATTCAGAATTAAATATCGAATTCAATCCACTCACAAAACCATATACTCGATTTTTAACTCAAATATCAATGTAAAATGTATTATTCATATTTAAATCTTTAATTAATTCCATATTTTAGTTGTCAAAATTCCTGGGATGTTACAAGTAGAGTTTCTTTAATATAAAAATTGAAATACACACATAATTATGTCTGTAAACACATACACTTATGTTCTTTTAAATAATCTATAACTCAAATTATTGATCGAAATGTATAACTACTAGTGAGTTATCTTCATTACTTTATCATCTCTTTAACAAAGAAGAGTTTTTGTTCTTCTATTTAAAGTTGATGTGCTTATATTGGAAGTGTTTATGCATTTAAGCTTTCAAAAAGATAGAAAATTAATTAGGCCAATCATTTGTTTGTAAACAATAAATGTTTCACTAAATAGATCCACTTGAAAGTCCAAAAAATGTTTTCTTAGAGATAAAGCATAAGATCAATATTCCTTCTAAAATCTTATCCATGATGCATTTGTGCATCTCCAACACTCTTAGGAAAAGTGAAGGAGCAAAAAGAAAAAAAAATGGGGAAAAAATCACCTTCTCTTCAGTAGTAAGCGGTAAAATTCATTTTTTTTAATTTTTATAAACCTATTGATTGGAATTTATTTCCTATTTATAGGTTGTAAAGTTTTTTTTCTCTGTTTAGAAACTTAACGGGAATCAGTTTACCGTTTATGAAACGCCACTTGAAAAAAAAAGGAGAACGTCATGCTTTACTTTCTTCCACATGCTTAGATCGCTACAACTATAGCATAATGAAAGAAAAATGAGCATGGATTTCTCTCATTTTTCAAATTTTTCACATTGCTGGAGATGCTCTTAATATCTGAAAATATAAAAAGATAGTGCTCGATGGAATATCCACTCGTATTTATGATGACAACCGTCGTCTTCTTAAGCCCTAGCCTTTTTTAATTACAATGCAAACCTTCATTTTCTTAATATTTCATGATGTCATTTATTTTCTTATTTGGGCTTCAACAGAGTTAGCCGAGGATATACAAATTGTTAGGGATTCTGATGGGCCAATGTTAAAGAAAAATAATAGTATTTCTTATAAGCATAAGTTCTATGTTTTCTTGAACCTGAACGTATTAAGCATTTTTGCATTATATTTTTGCGGTACTCAAAGCGATGTGTTAGTCTAAAATATTATAATATGTTGAGCTGATAAAACCGATTGAGGAGAGAATGAAGACAATTGAAGATTACATTAGGGTACAAAAGGTGACTTTTGGTGAATTTTTTCCTACCGTTTTTTTATAATTGTTGCCATTAATGAATTTTGCCTTTGTTATCCTAAGGATATGATGGATTAACATAAATATATCAATTATCAACTATATAATTATAAATATTTATGTTAATCCATCTTATCATTTGTCCCCCACTTGAGTTGAAACAATACGAGGGAGCTTGGGCATTGTATCGGTTGAAATGCTTATCAAGTTATTGTTATTGTTATTTTGTGTTTGAAATGGTGCATAAAATTGTACTCCAGTTGATTTGGATGCATAAGCATTCTTTGTAATACATAAAAATGTGTACGTGGGTGTACTGGTATTTATATTTTGACATGAACATGAATTATTCGAAGCTACCATGCCATGATAATTCGTAGAAATCTCATACTTATTTGGTTCTTTTGGTTGTTTTGTACAAATCCGCACATTAATATTTATCAAATATATAATCAAGACTATAATTGTTGATTATTCTTTTCATTTTTTCTCCATTTCAATTTTAGTGCATTGATGTTATTTATATGCATTTTAAAATTATCCATATTTTTTTGTTAAAATTCCATCGTTAAAGCATTGTGGTCATTACTATAATTGTTTATCTCTTCATCTCTAAATTTTTCAATAAAACTCCATTACTTTTTGCTACGCCCGTGTGTGAAGCACGGGTGCACACTTGTATATATACTTAAATCAAGTTACACATACTAAAGCTATATAAAACTATGATGATGATTTCTTTTTCCAAAAATGGTTCCAAATATATCTTGAAATTATGATTAGCATCATACACACTAGAACAAAAATACCTTTTCGCAAGTGCCAAAAACGGTTGTAATATGTCTGTTACAACTGGTGTGTTATATCCGCAGTTGTAATAGAGCATGATTATTTTACAGCTGATTAGAACAGTTGTAAAAGTTTCTTTTACAACTGCTCCCGGTAGTTGTCAAGTAATTATTTACAACTGCATTTAACAGTCATAAAATTTCTTTTTACAGCTACTTTCAGCTGTTGTTAAAACGTTTTTACAACAGCTATTTGCAATTGTAGCCAAGCATATTATGACATCCTGGCACTGTTGTTATAAGTTCTTTCTATAACCACTTTTATCAGTGATAAAAGACTTATTTACAACTATTTATAATAGTTGCAGAAAATATTTCAACGACTATTTTAACCCTCGCATTTGCAGCATATACTTATATAAGTCAACTCTTCACAATAGCTATTGATCATAAATTTAATGATATTATAATTAAAACCAATATTTTATTAATGATAGCCGCAATCATTTAAGTTACTTGAAACAACAAAAAAATTCACATTCATAGTAATAAAAAACATTTCAATTTACACCATCTGTGAATTAATAACTCGATTACAAAACATAAATCTATAATATATATCAATAAAGATATATGTATATATTACTCAAAAGAGATAAACTCCTTATGTCAAGCAATAGTCGTCTGAACAGCTTGTGGCTACTCCAATGTTATTGCGAACAAAAAACACAAACATTTAATTACAACTGAATATAAAAGGCATGTTTATGCACTGTTAGCTGAAATAAATACAAAGGATAAAGTTAGCAAGTGGGGAAGTATTAATGATTAATAACATATGATATAAATGTCTTGCTGTAAGTTACGGTTTTTGCAACTAGTTATCTTAACTATTAGAAAGCTCATGTAGTCATGCTTCCTTTTCTTATAAAAAACAAGTGCACTCCTGAAAATATTTCGCAGGCAGTGGTTAGTGCAAGTCATGAGATATTAGCAGGGAATATATACAGGAACCATAAGTTGCCAATCACTACATTACTTGGGGCTCTGAAGGTTTCTTTATTATTTTTTCTTTCTCCTACATAATAATAATAATATAATATCTTTTTACCTATCATTTTTTAAGGCCCCTCATCATTTCAAATAAATTTGGATTACCAAACTTTCATTTTTCTCCCTTTTTCCCTTTTCAAATGCATTTCCATGCCAAGAAATAATTTGATTGGAACTTAAGATGCTTCACAAAATTTGGACCATCCAATTGATTGTATTTTCGGGGCAAAAATAACTGAACAATCAGCAAAAGGCTGTTATATAGCAGAGCTGGAAAAAGAGATATTACCAGCAAGGTCGGTCCTAGGACTTTTGGTACCTAAAGCGAAAAGCGAAAAAAGGCCTTTCTACAGGTGCTAACGTATGACATCAAAACAAGTTATACTATTTAAAAATAATGAAAAGATAAAAAAAGAAAATAATTTTATTTGTAATAATAAATCAAGTTATATAAAAAAATTTGTGACGTCCCCAAAACCCCGTACGACGGTATCAAGGGTAATCTTTGGAATATAACACATAAACAGATAACAGTAGAATAGAAATAAATAAATACACCAGATAATGTACAAATAATACACTGGATAAACATAATCATCAAAGTTACACCGTATACAGGATTGTAATGTCCCGTATTTTTGGTAGTTAAATATTTAATTTACTTTATTATATTAAATATTTATTTAGAATGGATTTAAAATATATTTCGTTTATAAAACGAAGCTCGAACGTTATAATTCATATATAATTAGAAATGGTGCGGTAGTTCGTAAATTTCGTTCTGAACTTCAACTGAATATACATAATCCGTTTTAAGTCGGAGTCCTGTGAAACCAGAAACGTTCGAATCGATTTGTTTATATTTTTTGTATGGAAGAGAAAAATCGAGATTTTGTGTTATAATTTGTTATGTCCGGTTCAAATTTTCGAATAGTCGCTATGGAAATCGTTTATAAATGATAACATTTATTTAATAAATTAAATAAGGATTTCTATAAATATTTATTGTTTAAACCCAAATTTTTGAATATCGAGTTTGAAATCTACCTGGGTCTTATTTGAAGTTGTACGATGTTCCATTTGAATACACTCGAATTTTTTTCAGGTTATTATTATTTAATTTGACTGTTTGAATTCCAGTTATACCATATGGATATTTTATAAGTTTAAAATAATCAGAATAACAAACTAAGCATATATATATATATATATTCTGCATCGCACCCGCCAAGCCGAATGGCTGAGAAAAACAAATGTGTATTTTTAAAATCGAGTATAACACAACTCAAAAAAAAAATAGTGAAACAACTGATAGGAAACGGTAAATATTACAACAACTTCATTCCCATACATTTTTCTATATAAGAAAATCAAGATAAAGAAAGAAATAAAAGAAAGAAGTAAAAGAATAGTATAGATATAACAACACATATATATATAAATCTTGGTACAAATCCTGTTCGTCCATACAATGTCACAACACAAATTTGCTGTATTAACCTGAGCAAAATTAGTACATGAAAATCCAACAAAATCCTCACTGCCTGGTAGTGCAGCCATCAAAGCACCACTATTGCCATCAGTAAATCAACCTAGGAAAAAAAGAGGAGACAACTATAAATAGCCAGAAATATATATATATATATATATATATATATATATATATATATGAAAGAGTTCCAATGAGAAAAATACCACATGGGAACAATTAAATGCACAACTCAATCAACCAAAAACAGTACGCAAACCATTCAAAAGAAATTGATACATCCAATCCACAAAGATACACATTTATTCACCAAATCCATATAAAAGAAAAAAAACAATAAAATATACCATCAAAGCTGCAGAATCGAAACAGATCTACATTTAGAAAACCCAAAATTTCTTAGACAATGAACAGTAAATCAAATCTTTACACCATCAAATCGAAATAGCTAATATACAACTGTAGTTAGAAAATCTTATGTACAAAATCTTGTCTGACATTTATATATGCACATCAGTTCAAAGCTGAACCGAAATGAACCATTCAATGGTTGGCGTACACAGACAATGTACAATGCGAATGGATAATTCATAGCTGAATCTAATCTAAGTAGGGACAGCTGGATCCATGTTCATCTCCGAGCAAAATTAGTGCGTGAAAAGGCGAAAAAATTATCTTCACATTTTCTACTAAGTACCACAGTCCATCACACATAACATCGAAATGAAAAATCAATACAGACCTAGCCTAAAGCTGAAATCCTATAATCCTATTACTTGGTGACCAAGGTCCTACAACGAAAAATACACAACCGCACCATAATTATTTCCCAAAACAAACCATGAACTAGAAAATCCGTTCGAAACAGAGGGAAAAATCAAAACAAATAGATACCGAAACTAAAAATCCAGTAAGTACACTTATCTGTTTGGCAAGGGACTAAGGCTCGGTCAGTCTTCCTCTTGAATCGTCGTACAGGTTCCCCATGAATCATAGGGGTTGCGGACGGGGGTTGAAGAGTAGGGGGCGGAGCAGCCAAAGCAGAAGGAGAAGTGGGGACCGAGGCATGGATGGGGTGTACTTTAGCTAAAGAAAGGGATGGAAGAGGAGCAGATTTTTATGGATGAAGGGTTTCGGTTTCTCCATTTTTCTGGTGGTGGTGGAGGATTGAAAAAATGAACTAGATAGTTTGCAAATGGAAGGGTTTCGATGATTTTGATATTAAGAGGAAGTGGGGCGGGTTTGTTTCAAAGATGGGCTGGACGTAAGTAAGTAAAGCCCAAATTACTTTATTGGTTTAGTTATATTAAAAAGGGAGGCTTACTATATAGTGTATTATTTGATTTAATTAAAGTAAATTAATCTAAATCACGAAAATTAAAACCCTTCCATACCCTGACTTTGGTGGATTAATTGGTCATGTTGCTAACCTCAATTTTAAACCATTTGTTTAATATAATTAAGTTGTTAATAAAAATGATTAGGATTTATTGTTTTAATTAAACCTTAAACAAAATTAATTAATTAAAACCTAGTGATTTAAGAATTAGTTAGGGTATGTATAATGGGGTAGTTAGTTTAACAAAATGGGATTAGTTTATTTAAATTATAGTTAAGGGTTAAGTAAATTAAATTAAATCATTAATATTCAAACATTATAACTCAATTCATATATGGACAGAATCAGGCAAAACAACTTGCGTTACGATCATGGCAACAAGCATAACCTTATGGAACAAATCTGAACGGAGCTGGAGACAGTGAGAATTACAGTTAAATTAAATGACTGTTTAATTTAACTGTAACCAAACTAGTCCAGAAATAAATGGAATCAGATCAAGGTGAGTTAAACTCACTCAGTTCTCCCCACTTATATTTTATAAGTTAAGTTTTTTTGTATGCTATGGTTGCTAATGATTTGACTGGTTGATGATATATATTCACATATTGTTTGAACTGATGAAATTAAACGTAGTTTAATTTCAGTGAAACCCGAATTGTTATTTTTAACGATTGGTTCCAATTGAGGTAAGTTACCTTATTGGTCACGTTTATAAATTAAACGTGTTTTAAGAAATGAATTGTTTTGATTGATTGTTGTGGTTGATATTGAATTGTCGTTATAAACTGTTATGAGACCATTATTGAATTGTTTTGATTAGATGGTTGAATATTGACCTGAAATTCACCATTTGTTTGGTTAAAACCAATGGGTACTATTGGTTGAGAGGTTGGCAGTACATGGCCTATGAATTAACCGTTTTATAAATATCGATCTACCGTCAGGTAAATCGACGAGTTAAAGTTATAAAATTTATTTTACAACTGAGAATAGAGTTTTAAATCTATTATTTTGAATTAAAGTTGTAAAAAGGAAAAATATTTATTATTTATTAATCGAGCTTATAATTGATTTTATAAAGGAAATTTATGATATTTATCAGATTTATGAGCATATAAGTAGAAATTAACTTAATGATATAAATTTGAATAATCATTTGGGAGATAATTTAAGAGAAATTATTTAAGTTAATTATATTGTTAATTAATTTAAATAAAGAATTATTTGGAGATTGTTAATATGGTAGTCATGTTTTGGGTTGACAAGAACCCGAACAACGAATGTATTATTTTAAGAAGAAAAGGGAGATGGAATATTTAGTGAGAAAATTCATGATCAAGGGATTAAGAAATATTATTTATAATCGAGAATAAGAATTTCAAAGGGTAGGAGTTTATAAAGTAAAATAAATAGTTAAATGAGGTGGGTAAGAATAATTTATTATTTCCACATGAGAAATAATAACGTGATATAAATAAAAGGTCGAGAATATAAAATGTGATATCCCAGGTAACGGAGGTGGATAGATTTGACATTTAGATATGTAATGATATTTCTGAAGTAAAGGAAATATTAGAAGATTATGTGAAATGAAAATGGTATTTCCAAGGTAAAAGGGAATTGGAAAGGGGAGTTAGTGTATTCAGTAATGAAATCAAAGAAGATTTCATAACTTGAAATTTATGAATGATAAGATGGGTCGTTTTTTTTTTTGAAATAGAATAATAAATGGTTTTTAAGCGATAACAGAATAAAGGACTTAATATAATACTTTCTTAAATATGAAAGCGAAATAGTTTGAAATTGTAATCTTACATCAAATAAGTTATATTTGAATGGTGAAATATTTAAGAGTTTAAGATTAACTATCATTAATCGTTCTGAATTAAAGAGGCCATGTAGTGTTGGTACTAAACTGGTAACTCATGTTATTCTCACAATTATTTATTTGATAGTTAAATCATCGACTATCAAAATCTGACCATACGATCGTTGGTATGGAAAGATCGGGATCGAATTTATATTCCAAAACAATTCCGACCAGCGAATACGTGAAAGAAGATTATTGAAGATGGAGAAATTGAAGACCGTTGATCTTCATGAGCGGAAGAACTACTGATTGAATTTCTATGGTTTAGCGGCCGGAGACATCTCAACAGTGATTCTGTCGTGATTGGAATCTACGGATTGCAAGGTCTTTTCGTTACTGATCTATAGGGTGATTCCTAGGATGCAGTAGGAGAGTGACTTCGGTTCATCCTGTTCCTGGATGACTTGTATGGACAAATGTCTGACAGAGTATTTCCAAAAGAATTATGTACGTTGATTTCTTTAAACGTGCTATAGTGGTTGGCGGGGAATGGCCGTTCTCTTAGCTTAACTGCTAGAGTATTTTTGTGGACGTTAATTAGTGATATCTGGTGGATATAACAATGTGGCATTCAAAGTGAATGATGATGTCATGTTCTAAACCTCAACCCTCATCAACTGGGAAATGACAAAAATCGGGTAGGCAACATGGCTATGTGGGTCGCTCCCATTAGGGTGTATAATCACCTATCTAGAGAAAATCCTTTTGTTTCTTAAATCTATTTCGATGCTGTCCCTTTTCGGGAAGACGGTGGGTACCTCCCAACCGCTGGTGATATACATTCGATACACTCAAGCGAAATGAGTGGTCGGTCATGTGTGGGTCGGGTTGCAAGACGTTCTTGTTGAACCCAGTGTATTCGTCTCTAGAGATACACGATCGGCAGGTGGTCCCATACCTTGTCATAGTTGGAATCCAATCTCCAATAAGCGCCTGCGGTTTTGATTGTATACTATATATGTGGAGCGTGAGATGCAAGTGTTCCACTAGATTGTTATTTACTTATATTTAGACATTATTATAATATCAGAAAAGATATTGTTTTCAAAACTGTTTTGGGTTATCGTGAGGTAAAAACCGTCCATGTTTATGTGTGGATTTGGTCTTACGATTTTTTTTTTGAAAAGATTTTGAACTTTAAAATCCGGATTTGATGATTTACCTTTAATATTGCACGAGTTTATCTCACTCTGGTTCACCAGACTGACCCGGTGTTTTGTAAATGCTCGAGTTAGCCCGGGTTTGCAGGTTCAGGTTATTAAACACTACGAAAGGCGTGCTGGAGAAGTCCAGACATATTTAGTGTTATTCCGCTGTGTTGTATAAGGGCAGATTATTATAACTGTCCAGGTGTGTTGATGTACTCTGATGATTGTAAGTTTTATTTAAAGCTCTCAATAAAAATTTATTTTTATATTATATTTGGTTCCGCTGCGATGTGAGACTCTGTGTTGTGTTGATTCTTCTTCTATTCTTATATTTCTTTCTTTCTTATCTCACCCTCTAACTTCTTTCCATAAACGTTCCAGTGTTCTCGGTGTTTTGGAGGATCGACAAGAGATATGGTAATGTATTTATGTTGATTTTCGGGGCCGAAAACCTTGGGTCGTTACAAGGATCATACTTAGTACAAAATACAGTTCAGCTATACATAAATTTTTACAATGAAAACCGCACGGTGTCGTATTTGGAAATTGGATTTCCGTCATGAACCAAGGCAAAAGATAGTCCTTACCGAATTCGAGACAATCTAACCCATGTCTCAGGAAAGTACTCAGTCAATCCTTTGGATCGTCAGGACCATTCCACCGATGTGGATTAAAATGCCTGAACACTGCGTTTCCCCACCCTTTGTGGCGTAAATGAGTCCAATGACACCATCGGCTCCACATAATCACCGATATATCCGAGGCGCCTCGCAATCCAACAACCACACAGGTGAAAATAGTATAAATGTCAGGACTGGTATGTCACTGACACCACACTAGCTAGAAGGAAACGCATGTCCTCCTTAAGGTCCTCTCCCATTTCTGGTTCATACCAGGGTGTGAGGCTCGTGAATCAACATTATACACAAAGCTAGGCCACATAGGCCGTGCTTTGATCATCAACCATAAGACTTTGCTTTTCAACAAAAGCCTTGATCAATTTCCACTTAGGCGTGCCACACAGGTCGTTCACTCCATGCGACTGATTTCTATCGATATATAACCTCTGAGCTCGTACGTCTCAGAGAAGGGCGTTAAGCAAGAGAATAAATTCTCCGCCGCCAAACAGATATATATTTAATAGAGATCAATCAACACAGAACAAAATTCAATGTCAGACACACAGTCCATTTACAAGTTTGTTCTGGGTCTGAACGAAACCAGAGGCACCTTATACCTCGCATATCCATCGATCTCCAAGTACGTCTGGACGATCACCACTTATTATCTATATTTTGGGATTCCTCCCAATCAAGACATCAGTAATCAACCAACCGAGGTGAAGATCTCCGGCCTTCAACCGCCGTCTTCATCATCGACTTCTTACCGCCGATCAATTATTTGAAATGAGATTTAACTCGGCCTTTTCAAATAATTCACGTATATTTAGAATTTAAATCAATTCATTTCAATGGTTAAATTATTCGACATCAATAATTTTGTTCTTAAATGTAATTTTCACGCCAAACACATTCAGCCATCAAATATCCAATAAACCGGGTAAATTCGGTTTATTTCCATTCCATATCGTTTATAATATTTTATAACAATTTACCGCTATTTTTATTCATTTAAAAATAGCCAATTCATTCAAACGACGCTTCAGGCTATAACACGGCGGTGGCGCTGCTTTTCTTTAGATTTGATTTACACATGTATAAAAATCTAACTGTTGGATCTTCACAAATTTTATATCATTAGAAAGATCTTTTCAAAATGAATCCATTGGTTTCAGTTTTGGGAAAACTTGACGGTCAGATCTCCCGGTGAAATCGTTTGAAGTTACGATTTCAAAATACGAAATGCAGCATCGTTATTCGATTTAATTTAATTATATATATATAATCTATTCTGGCGCTATTTTACTTCAGATTTGAATTAAACATTCCAGATAATCCAACCGTTGGATCTTTACAAAGTTAGTGTCGTTGGAAAGATATTTCCAAAGCGAACCCAACGGTCTCGGTTTCGGGAAAATCCGATGGTCCGATCTCGCGCATTTATCGTCTGAAATCACGGTTTCAAAACACGAACTGTAGCTTCGTTATTCGATTTATTTTAATTATATTTATATATAAATATAATTCATTCTTCGATTCTAAAACCATATTCATTTCACACTTTTGACAAAAATGATATTTTCATCCAACAACTATTTATTTCAACACATCACTATTTTTAACAGTTCATATATATATCATAAAAATGTGATTTTTATTGTAAAACAATTTATTTCAAAACACGATTATTTTATATAGTTCATATATATCATAAAAATGTGAATTTTATTGTAAAACAATTTATTTCAAAACATGATTATTTTATATAGTCTATATATATGGTAAAAATGTTATTTTTGGTGTTAAAACAATTTATTTAAAATACGATTATTTTATATAGTTCATATATAAGGTAAAAATGTTATTTTTATCTTTCAAAGAATTTATTCAATACATGAACTTCATTCAACACATGAATTTTGTTCAACACATGAATTTCTATTCAACACATGAATTTTATTTCAACACATGAATTTTGTTTAACACATGAATTTCATTTCAACACATGAATATAAATCAAACACATGAATATTTCAGAAAATTTCGGCAGCATAACGGCAGGTTAGTTAAAACCGGCACCGTCCCTAGTATGGCTCCTCGCTCTACCTTAAAGCCTCGCAGCTTTTGACGATGGGGATTTTCAATATCTAGTTCGTACACAGACGAATTTTCCTATATACTAATCCTATTGGGATTTCAACCACAATCAATCATTTCAAATCAACCATTCATGATATTTACCAAATTTTCACATCAACCAATAATCCAAGCAATATCACAACTAATATATATCGTCCAGGGTCTGTGGACGAGGGGAGTATATATATATATAGATATAGATATATAACTATATTTCGATTTCATTTCAATATCATTTCAATTTATTTCAATGCATATATCATTTTTATAACGCATATATAACTTATACATCGAACATACAACTTATACAACGCTTATACATGAAGTGTAGAATGCTAATATAACTCATACTTTGACTATATAATTTATACATCATTGTTTCCATATCGTTTATAATTCATAAATCTCACATTGGGTTCCACTCCTCAAAAAATAGTAGAAGGCTCAGAAAAATATCTGGTCTCTTCTAGAATGTAGAAGACGTCCACACTAGTCCAGTGTCTCTTGTTTAACTGGATTTCGATCACACATGAAAAAGATACGATTTTTAGAAGTTTGCAATGCTTTAGAGTGTTAAAATCAGTTCAAAATAATCAAACCCGTTACCTTTCTAATCTGTTCAAAATTAGGTTTGAACTTTTCTCGAAATCCGAAGCGCCTGGAGACGATCGGGTTATGCCACAGCGAGGAGCTTGAAACAACCTTGCGGCGCCAGTAACCACGTCGAGATCGACGGTGGGACCAGGGCACAGCGGCGGCTTGAAGACGCGACCTTTAGGGCATCGAATCTCCTTGCACAGGTGACGATAGGTGGCGCTCCTGCTATGGATGTGGAGAGGGGATCGAGTTCTTCAAAAAACGCAACTGGGGCGAGGTGGTTTGGTGAAAGAATCGGCTAGAAATTAGGAGGGAAGGGGAGAGCTATTTCTGCCGTCACGACCTGTATTAGCGGGGAGAGAGAAATTGGGATGTCGAGTTATGATTGGCCAATGGTTTTTTTTAAAAAAAAAAATCTCTAAAATAACCCTCATCACATACTAATTCCAATCCAAACCCAACGATTGTCATCCCTTGCTGAATCCCCCCATTCTAAACACAATGTGATATGTCTCGTAAGCCTATTCGACTGTTTCAGTCAGTTTTTCTTCAAATCGAAGTATAAAACATTCAATATTTGATTTGAACGTACATTTCAATTTGCCGGGGCCACATACTGATCCCAAAAATTCTAGAAAAATAAATCTAGCTATGTTTTGACGATACAGTCCCAACAAAACTAGTTTCGTCGAATTCTGAGACTGTTTGAAAAGTGGCCATTTTAACCAAACACAATTTCCTTCGCCACGCTCACATATTAACTTCAAAAATTGTGGAATTTGAAACCTAGCAATAATTTGACATCTCAGATCCAACAAAAGTGGTTTCGTCGAATTCTGAGGTTGTTTGCAAAATGTCTATTTTCAAGGGCTATATATATTCTATAGCGACCTTTCTGAAAAATCATTTGGCCATAACTTTTGAGTCTCGCTACGAAACTTCAATTTTTCAGATTCATTAGAAATATTCATAAATAGATTTAGATATTTTTGGTTTCACTAAAATCCATTTTAATTTGCACCCGGTACAATCAGTCAAAGTTTGAAGTCAAACTTCGAAACTGCCGCGCCATTTCAGGCCTTGTTTATAATTAAAAATAATTATATTTATTTTCAAACATCGATTCAAACATACTTTTCGTCATTATTACTTAAAATAATTTATTTTAAATATTTAAAATCCATTAATATAGCCAAACTAAAATTTTAAATTGGCTCAGATTTTCCGGGTTGTTACAAAAATATACTAATAAGCATTGTTTCCTTCCTCTTTGCTTATATTTTCACTGTCATGTTCACGCATTAAAATATCATTATCGATGTTATCATCGTTCTCATCAGTAATAGGGGTATTATGCTCATTCAAACTCGAAACATTTTCTGGACTACTTTTGATAAATTTATTAAGAGCACCTTTCTGTGAATTAGTAAGTTCTTCTAACCTTCTTTTCCTAACCGTTTTAGTGTGTCCAGATTCTTGTTTACGCAATTTTTAACACTACGAAATTAACACTGAATAATAACACATATAAATGATTATTATATAAAAATAACGCAGTTATTTATTGACTAATTGTATGTTAACCAACCATTAAAAATTCATAAACTATTTTAAATTAATCATAACTAATTAAATTTGAAAATGAAAATACGAATATTGAAATTTTATAGTACTTCCAAATCCAATGCAAAAACTTCAAAATACTTAACAAACTCTCACTTTTTAAATGTGGTATATACACTTAATTTCCAACCAAATAATGAAATCAGATACAGGAAAATAGTACATAAAATATATTATCACTATTCACTAATTCAGTAATTCTATAATCACAACAATTCACCAAATAATAATTTTTCAGAATAAGTGCATAATCAATTCACCAATGCACCGAATTACCAAATAACAGTTTGGGTCCGTTTGGCACAGGTCCCTATTAAGTTTCAAAATTAGGCTCACATCCGGTCTAATTTTTCATATAAATTAGGTCCCTATTTTTCGTAAAATCATCAGAAAAATAAAAAAATATATAAAAAAATCACGAAAAATCAGTATTAAATAAAACAAGTGCACGCCCAAAAAATCATGCGTTAAAACAATAGAAAACCAGGTCAAAACCCAAAATAACACAAAATCAGCGAAACATCAGGTTTTTGCATGAAAAGATGCACCTATTTGTAATTAGTTGCACACATTCATGCTTATATTTCAGTGTTGCGCCAAACTGCAGTATAAATGCATACATGAATGCAACTAAACAGCATTATACGCATCATTCCATGCATATATTCAAATTTAACCTGTTTTTCTATGCATTCGCCATTTTCAGACATTGTTGCACACATTTTTGCTCTTGTACAGAATAAAGGCATGCATCCATGCGCATATTCACAAGCCATCGTCCCTTTTAAATATGTTGCACACATGCACTCATATATACAAAATAGTTGCATTCATGTATGCAACTTTTCTTAACACATGAATCTCAGTTCAACTTTGTATGCATACATGTATGCAGTTATTTGCTAATAGTTGCATACTTGTATGCGTATATTGGTCCAGATTTTCAACAGAAATACACTATATAAATATATGCATGTATGTATGCAACTATAGGCAATAGATGCACAGAAGTATGCAACTTTTTTTTTTTTTGGCGAATGCTTCTTGGAATATTTCCTATTTTTTGAATTTTTTTTTAGTGGCTGGCGCATTTTTTTCTGGTCAGAAATGGAAAAAGCCGGAAGTGGGCTGGCAGGAAGGCGGAAGGAGAAAAAACATTTGGGCGGCACCTCATTTTAGGGACCGGAAACGCAACAAAAGTTTGGGTGGATGTGGCGTATATTTTGAAACTTTTTAGGGATGTGAGCCTAATTTTCACTAACAGTTTTACCACATAACAATTAACAATTATACAACAATTCACCAAATAACAATCACTATTCACTAATTTTGTTTAAGCAAGTCTGAAAATGCTGTTATTGCATCTAAGGTATTCACGAATTCTAATTTGATAGGTCTGGAAAGTGAAATTGCAGACTTGCAGTTACAATACAAATAAAAATAAAATTTTCACATTGCATAATCTAGGTTATTAATTTACTAAATATTACCGAAGCCTAAAGAACTGAAGGAAGAAGAGCTATTTCACTGTTTAATCCTTGGATTGATCACCTATTCACCTGGCAGTGAACCACCTACGCGATTTGGATTGCCTTCGTCGCTGTCTCGGAAGAACTTTCTCGAATTGATTCGGAAATTAATCGCGATTAGAAATAGATGCTGTCGGGTCTCGATTGTCGAATCGCGATGGGTTAATTGGTTTGCTATTTGATAAACCTGCGGCCTGCGGAATCGCGAAACACAATTTTTTTTTTTTGCAAAAGAAGCGGATGATCTGAAATTTTGGTGCCCCTGAAAATTTTAGGCCTTAAGCAGTGGCTTCTATGGCTTTGAGGAAAGGACAGCCTAGGTTACCAGCCATAAAGTCTACCATGCATTTCATGATAACCACAAGAACCTTGATTCCATTCTCCTTGACAAGCAGCAACTTTGATTCCGTGCTTAGGTGAAACTCTAGTTATATGAATGCTTAGATTATAGACATTGAAATCCTTTGTGAAGATTATTCACATATAGTTTGGATATGAGCATATATTGTTGGTTTTAAACAGAACAAATGTTGCATTTCTAATAAAATATAGTAGGAACCAACAATATTTGTGTTGAAACCATGCGTATACCATTTATGTAGGCTTATAAATATGGCATTGAATTCAAGGTTATTAGATATTGCATATGAAATCATGAACTAAATATGTGTAGTGACTTTAAGGTTATTATATATTAACTGCATTGCTTCAGGAATTACATATGCAATCTGCTACAAATTAAATAATCCTCGTATATTGATTGAATATGTAATAAGCCTCATAAATATGTGTGCCGACTTCAAGGTTATTACATATTGACTACATTGCTTCAAGAACTACGTATGCACCCTACAACTAATGTTGGAGAATTGAACCGATTATAGCTCCAGAGAATCCAAAGATCACAAAAATGGGAAAGTTAAATAGTTTCGTTAGAGATTAACATTTATACTTTGCAGACCAGAAGACGAAACTACTAGTATAAAAGTTGCATAGAATAATAGTAACTAGTTTATAGTAATGAAATTTTTTATGAAGATATGACCATACTTACATGGCACCGAATTTTAATAATATTACATGACTTCGTTTGACCTCTCATTCCAATAGAAAACTGCACCACAATTGCATAGGCTTGATTGCATTTTTAAGGACCAACGTGAAATATGTTCGTCATTCAAACCATATCTTTATAGTTCCCTTGAGAAGATGTTGCAGCAAATGAAGGTGAACAGAGTGTTGTTACACTAATATCTAGCATATATATATACATGCATATTTTAGTGGTGAAAATGCAGAAATACAATTACAGGTCCTCAAAACCAGCAAAATATGCATATAATATTTTTACACTTGCTGGCAAATTTAGTTCTTCCTATAATCTGTAGTGTGGCGACCCGAACTTCCCGGCCGGCCTAAACTGAACAAGAAGGCGGACTGCTTTGAGAACACGACGCGTCTGAACACAATAGTGAGAACATTTCATTGCTATTGCAACAATTTACATCAGAGTACAAGAATATATCAGAGTTCAGATAAATAATATACAACGGAAAAATAAATATCAGAGATTTACAAATTACAGAATAGCGAAAATATATATACATAAATATAATGCACAGCGGAAAATATCAACTACCACAACTGAAGGAAATCTATGAATAAAAAGCATTCCGAATATAGCTCCAGCCATAATTGCAGGATCCGATGAAAAGAAATATCTGCGAAAAACCATAACTACTAGCTGTCCGTGTGGAAAATATGGGCACCCAGAGTTTAGGTAGAAACAATAAACTCTAAGTCAGTCATGGGACTTGTGTGAGAACTAAAACAGTTATTAACTTTATTTTAAATTTGGGTAAATCAACAGACCACATCATATAACACGGAACGGGTTCCTCTTAAGAATACCATAAAAGAAACAACGCAATGCTAAAAAGAAAAATGAAGCCATTATAAGACTCATATCCTATCACGCAATGCAAACACAAACCAGATGATAGAGTCTTACCTTATAATTGTCAAATATGCTTGGTATGTGAAATTTATCTTTTAATATTACTATAAGTGAAGAAATCAACTTCAAATATAAATGTATCAATCATAGATGGCATAGTACCCGATCCTACTTTGTCGCCATATCGGTTTACAACTAAAATCGAAAAGTCGCGTATTGGAAATTGGATTCCAACTATGAGTCGAGGCAAGGGATCTTCATCACTGATTCGAGACACTCTAGCAAATGCCTCAGGACTCAGACGCTGGCGAGCCATTGGATCTTCAGGGTCGGTCCACACTTACTTTAGTGGATTAGTTATTCCTGAACACATGTTGCCGGGTCCTATTGGACTTATCTCTGACCCATTAGAGACTCAATTTCCGAGGCGCCTTATTCCATCATCCACTTAAGTAAAAAAGTATGGGCTCAATACCATGACACCACTTCTAGCTAGAAAGAAATGTCGTGCATTCCTATCAATCACTATCCCGTTTTTGACTCATACCGGTGTGAGGCTCGCGAATTAACACTATACACAAAACTACGCTAATTAAAGTTGTGCTTTGATCATCAACCACAAGGCTCTATTTTCAACAAAAGCCTTGATCATTTGCATTTTAGCATGCCACATTGTCAATCCATGCCGTACCACTGATTTCCACTAATATATAACCTCTAAGCTCGTACGTCTCAGAGAACGGTGTTATGCAAGAGAATAAATTCTCCACCACCATATATATATATATATATATATATATATATATATATATATATATATATATATATATATATATATATATATATATATATATATATATACAGCAGAGATCTACGAATACAGTATAAAGGAATATAATATCATAAATACCATCCATTTTCAGTCCGTTATGGGTCTGAATGAAACTGAAGGTACCTTATTCCTTGTCCCATATGTCCAATATAAGAGAGTGGTCCTTGCATATCTGATCGATTTCCAAGTATGTCTGAACGATCACCACTTATTACCTTATCTTGGATGTACAACCCAATCAAGACATCAATAATCATCCATATGATGTAAAGATCTCCGGTCTTCAACCACCGTCTTCAACGTCGACTTTTAGTCGTCGTATTAGTTATTCAGTATGGGATAAATCTGGTCTTTCCGAATAACCCGCGTATTTTATAATCAACAATCAAGTTCTATAAAAACACATCATACACCTCATTCCAATTCAGAATATTCTTTTATTCAAATATTCACATCTTTATGGAAAGGTTCCCATTAATTTTATCAAAGATAAGTTCATTTAAACTTGTTCTTAAATCTTCCTTTGGATATCAATTTCAAAAGATTTTATTTTATCGTTTAACAATTCTAAACCAAATTAAGGTTTATAAAACTAGCCGGGATTATCGAGTCTTACCAAAGTAATCATTTATTTTATTTTTCCAATCCCAACCTATTCATCTCGTGGAGCAAAACTGGTAGTATTCCATATCTAACACCCACGGTGTTATCGGTAAATTTAAGTATTATTTCACGTTCAAATCTAACTAAAGATTTAACTATCGCCTGGAGTAAAATTGGTAGTACTCCATTCTCAATCATTTCTTAAATTCGGTAAATTTAATTATCCCATTCTCATTTTAAGCTAAAGATTCATTAAAACTCTAGTTCAGTTTTAATCTCAAAAATCAGTAACAGGTTAAAGAATCGATGTTATTAAAAACACAGTTCATGATAAAATCAAAATCCTCTTCCATCAAATTGGAATCTTCACGGAATTCATAATAGTATATAATCGATATAAATTTTTATATCAAATTAATACTATAAATGGAATAACGGCAAGGCCTTTTAAATTCCATAAATAGTAATGGTCTTTCTTCATAGAAGCTCATCTCAATTATTAATAAATCAAATTCTATTCAATTCCAATTTCTTTTATTAAATTAGAAAACTTTAATTTGGAAAATTTCCATTAAATCTTAGAATAAATATTTATAAATTCCAAATTTTAATTTCACTGTTAATCGGGTTTAAGAACTAATGTTGTTTAAAACATTGTTCACAATCAACCTAAAATCAACTTCCATTTAATTCCAATTATATTTATTAATTGGAAAACTTCATTAAATCTTGGTTAAAAGATTAATTCTTTCCTCAACTGGGATTAAGAATAGTGTTAATGAATACACCATTCACGACAAACCCAAAATCCAATTTGATATTAAATACAAGGCTCTGAATAGAAATTATATCGACTTATATTCAATATAGAATTCTGAAACTAACGGATATCGTATAGGGAATAACGATATCAATATCTTCCAAATTCTTCAACAATATCTATATAATCACGGAATCCAATATCGAAATATTCCCAAGACTGCTTCCATTCAAATCCATTCTGTAACGACCCAGAATTTTAAGGCCAGTTTAAAATTTTTATTTTAATGAATTTAAAGTATTTTTGATGATTTATTTATTTTAATCGAAGTTAAAACGAACAAATTTAATTTTAATTATAAAAAGAGCTAGAAATAGCGTGGTAGTTTGAAAAGTCAAACTTGAACTTTGACTGACCATACAGGATGCAAAATTTAACGGATTTTAGTAAAACCAAAAATATTAGAATCTATTTCAAAATATCTTTCCAACGAATCCAAAAAATCAAAATTTCATAGCGGAAATCAAAAGTTATGGCCAATTCAATTTTTAGAAGGTCGCTAGGTAATTTGCATAGGACAAAAATGCTACTTTTGGCATATAAAGAAATTTCGACTTGAAACCACTTCCATTGAGTTCGAAATGACGTTTCTGCATTGAAAAACAGTAAACACTTATATGTTTCGAGTTTCAGAAAATATTTGTTTAAAAATGTATTTTTATTATTAAATATATTCGCCTTGAAAATAGCCATTTTTCAAAAAGTCTCAGAATCAAACGAAATAAATTTTTTGGGGTTCGTATCATCAAAACAAAGCTAAAAATTATTTTTTGGTAATTTTTATAATTAATATATAATTATAATTGATTTTTCAGCATAAACGGGCAAATTTTTGACTTTAAAAATTCATTAAAAATTCAAACGGGCTCAGAATTGAACGAAATTAATTTTCATAGGTCCACAGCATAAAAACATAGCTAAGTATATTTTTCGAGAATTTTTGAAGTTAATTTGAGACCTCGGTGAATTTTCACGTACGGTACACATTAAAATATTAATAAAATAATGTATTTATTCCAAAACTCATAGCATACCTCGGAACTGGACCCCGGAACATAGCCCATTGTGTTCAGAAGGCCTCAAAACCTTAAGAACGACAGTAAGCGGGCCTAAATCGGAGTTCGGACCAAAACGGGCCTTAACGGGCTAATTACATAATTAGTTAACCCTAATATAATATTATAAAATTCGGATTTTACTGTTCATCCTCCATCTTCAGCCGACACCTCTTCATGCTGAACCCATCATGGCTGAAAACTTCAAACCCTCATAACTCTTTCATTTCTCAACGAAAATTAGCGTGTGAGTACACGTTTCGAAGCTCTCGCCGAGCTCTTCGATCTCCGACAAGTCCCGTCCCTTTCCGTCACCTGAGCCGCCCGCACCGAAGCCTCAAAGCCACCGCCGTTTTCTGTCCGCCGCCCCCTGTAGGTCCCGCCGCACCTCACCACCTTCTGGCCGTGCATAGACCTCTCGTAGCCTGTCCTTCTCCAACAAACGGCGTCCAAAACCGTTCAGTAAATCAAAAGTTATCGGGATTTGAAGTTTTGAACAAATTCTGAAATGAGGTATGCTTCAGATTTTGCGACGCTTTTAAGCGTTGCTACAGCAGTTGTTAAAAGTCTGTTTGATTTAAAACATTGATAACTTATGCATACGAACCCCGTTTCTGAAAATTTCAGATCCGACATGACCGTGAGGACGAGTAGTATTTGCTGAGACCGATTGGAGCGTTCTGAAAATTTATTTGGATTTATTTTAATTATTATCCAATCAAAGGTGAGAGTTCTATTTATTTATTTATTTATTTATTTAAATAAAAATAATTAACTGTGATTGTGATTTTCCTTTGATCCGTTGATGAACGCTAATTGATTATCGTATGTGAATGATCCTGAATTGTCATTGATACATAGATCTATTTGTTTGATAATCGTCGTGTTGATAATAATGATATCATATTTGTTAAGAATAATCACATCATGATTGTTAAGGTAGGATTGTTGAAAACACATATATCACTTTATATGTCCTTGTTGAAATAAAACTATCGACATAAACAAAGTTATTCTTTTTATTTGTTTTGATTAGGTATTAGAAATGTTTTAACATAAAATATCCTTATATGTTAATGTGAAACGTTAGAAAGGAAGCAACATAAAAATCATATTTTTATGTTAATATGAACCAATAGGAAAGAGTGTAAGTAAAAAGGATATATTTATTGAAATATGAACCATTAGGAAAAAAAAAGGGTAGAAAATAAGGATTTCATTATTATTGTAATGGGAATCACTTTCGTAGACATAGAATAGAGTTAACAAGAATACTATTTTTGTTAAGTAGAAATGTTTAGCAAATAAACCTTTCATTTTATTTGTAAAGTTAAAATAAGAAAATAAACACCGTATGATGATTGACATTTTTTGTCAATGTTTATATAAGAAAATAAACACCGTATGATGATTGACATTTTTTTTCAATGTTTATATAAGAAAATAAACACCGTATGTTGATTGACATTTTTGTCAATATTTTAAAATAGAATTTGTCGCCATTTGAGATAAGTATATTTTTGTTCATTTACAAAATAGAATTGGCCGCTATATGTAATGAACTAATATTTTGTTCATTATCAAAATAAGAAAACATCGTATGTAAGTGAATATATTTTGTTCATTTTTAAAATAAGAGCACCGTATGTTGAATGAACAAATTTGTGTTATTTTAAAATAAGAGCACCGTATGTTGAATGAACAAATTTGTGTTATTTTAAAATAAAGAGCACTGTATGTTGAATGAACAAATTTGTGTTATTTTAAAATAAAGAGCACCGTATGTTGAATGAACAAATTTGTGTTATTTTAAAATAAAAAGCACCGTATGTTGAATGAACAAATTTGTGTTATTTTAAAATAAAGAGCACCGTATGTTGAATGAACAAATTTGTGTTATTATAAAATTTGCATTGCATAAAATGGTATTTTGTCATGTTAGAAAAATAGAAATTTGCATTGCATAAAATGGTATTTTGTCATGTTAGAAAAATAGAAATTTGCATTGCATAAAATGGTATTTTGTCATGTTAGAAAAATAGAAATTTGCATTGCATAAAATGGTATTTTGTCATGTTAGAAAAGAAGAAATTTGCATTGCATAAAATAGTATTTTGTCATGATAGAAAAATAGAAATTTGCTTTGCATAAAATAGTATTTTGTCATGTTAGAAAGAATAGAAAATGCATTGTATGTATATCATCGTTTTTGTCAAGTTAAAAGCATAAAATGCATTATATGTAAAATAAGTAAATAATGCATTGTATGTATGCATATTATTTTGTCAAAGTTAGAAAATAATGCATTGTGTGTATGCATATTATTTTGTCAAAGTTAGAAAATAATGCATTGTATGTATGCATATTATTTTGTCAAAGTTAGAAAATAATGCATTGTATGTAAAATATGGAAATAATGCATTGTATGTAAAATATAAATAGAAAAGGCACCGCATGTAATATTAACATTATTTTCAATGTTAATAAATAGAAAAAGCACCGTAGGTAATATTAGCATTATTTTCAATGTTATTAAAAAGAAAATGAAATGTATATAAATTTAACATCACTTACAATGTTTAATAAAAAGAAAATTTCACCGTATGATAGTTACACTATTTTATAATGTTAAGATTTAAAGAACTTGACCGTAGGAAGAATATACATTATTCATAATGTATATAAAAAGAGAATTCACCCCGTAGGAAGGTTTAACATTATTTATAATGTTAAATAAAAGAAAAGAAACTGTATGTAAGGTTTAACATTATTTATAATGTTAAATAAAAGAAAAGAAACTGTATGTAAGGTTTAACATTATTTATAATGTAAATAAAAGGAATGAAACGTATGTAAGAATAACATTATTTATAATGTTAAATGAAAGGTAAGGAACTGTATTGAAACATTAACATTATTTATAATGTAGATAAAAGGGAACTTACACCATAGGAAAGTGTTCATTATTCATAATGAAATTGGAAAAGAAATATATAAAGAAATGAATGGGATGGCACATTATAATTTACATTCTTAAATGAAAATTATAAAGTATAAAATAAATAATAATGAATTAAAAAGGGAAGAATTATCGTCTAATCCTAAACTACATTGTCAGGTAAGTAGAAAGGTGAAAGTTAAGAGAAATGTAAGCTGCACGTAGGGACGACAAACTAAACAAATTATTTACATATATATTTATATATATAATTAAAATATAACGAATTGAGCGCGGTAGTTCGCGTTTTGAAATCGAACTTTTAAACGATTATACCGGAAGATCCGACCGTCGGATTTTCCCAAAACTGAAACCGTTAGGACCGTCTTGGAAAAATCTTTCCAACGATATATGCTACGTTAAAATCCAACGGTTGGATTTCGAGAAAAGTGAAAATCAAAATTGGTTGAAAACAGCGCCAAGGTCGCCCTTGACCTGAAGCGTCGTTAAATAAGGAAATTAATTATATTAAATAATTAAGGCAAAAAAATTAATCGTTATAAAATAAAATAACGATATAAAATATGTTTTTCTCAAAATATATGAATGCGAGATTATTTGGAAAGTCCGGGTTAATCCCATTCCAAATGATCGTACGATTCCAAGAATTCAAGTATGAAGACGGCGCATGAAGACCGTAAATCTCCCCTCGAATGGACAACGATCAAGACTCTGAATTGGTTTGCTCCCAATTCAAGGGTTGGGGTAATTGCCCAAACGTACGTGTTGATTTCACGGGTTTGACCCTAGTTCAGACCTAGAGCATGGGTATAAATGGATGGTGTGTCTGACATCGTACCCCACAAAATATTATGTTGTTGATATTCAGTTAATATATAAACGATTGGTGGCAGAGAATTCATTCTCTACTTAACACCCGTTTATATAGTGACGGACGATCAATAGTACGGTATGGAGTGACGGTGTGGCATACTAAGATGCAATGATCAGGGTTTCTTGTTGAAAAGCAGAACCTTGTGGTATGAAGAACATAACTTCACGAGCCTCACAAACCGGTAGAGTCTAAAAAGGGGGAAGGGAACGCAGGGAAAGCAGCACGTTTCTTTCTAGTTAGTAGTCATTTTACTTTTGGAGGATGATGAAATGAGGCGCCTCGGATAGGTCCTATAGGACCGGGGAACGTGTGCTTAGGAATTGCCAATCCTCTAAGCTGTATGTGAGGACCGGCCCTGCAGGATCCAAGGGTTAACTGCGGGTAATCCTGGGACATTAACTAGAGTGTCTCGAATCGGTAAGGAGTCCTCCCTAGCCTGGACTCATGATGGAAACCCAAATTTCCAATACGACCCCGACGGATTTGATTGTATTACTAGTATTGGAGGCATAATATATGGTACCTATGCTTCCTAGGATTATTACATTTATTTTGAAATGTTTTCATATACACAAATAATAGTATTAGTTTCGTATTTGGCGTATTTAGCATGTTTAACCACCATAAGGTAAAACTCTATCC
Source organism: Allium sativum (assembly GCA_030737875.1). Taxonomy (NCBI): domain Eukaryota; kingdom Viridiplantae; phylum Streptophyta; class Magnoliopsida; order Asparagales; family Amaryllidaceae; genus Allium; species Allium sativum. The sequence goes on from CM060920.1 coordinate 222,530,718, forward strand.
TCTTGGTGTGCGTTGCATTGTGTGATGGGACCTAAGTCTTATGGTGGTTCCATTTTTCAAAAGACATTGCGTTGTTGACGACTTATTTAATCATTTATTATGACACTTTAAATTATGCACGGCAGTCCCTTAGAGTAAACCCGTTCCGCGTTAGCAACGTGGTCTTTTGGATTTGCCTTATTTTTAATAGTTACTGTAGTTAAGAATTCTCACACCAGTCCCACGACTGACCCATAGTTTGTTTCACCTTTTTGCAAACTTGGGTGCCCTCTCTTCTACACGGGCAGCCAAGTAGACAGGTTCTTTCTTTGCTTGGAGTTTTTCTTTGAAGCTGCTTATTTTCTCTCTCTTGGATTCTGCTTGGGAGAAGAGGTGATGACTTGGAGCTTGAAGACTTTTACCTTTGTTTCTATGGCATCTTTTCTTTTCTTTTTAGACATCAAACTTATTTCTTTTCTGCAAACTTGTAGTAATAGCTTAGTTTCTGTGACTGTGGATTTTCTGTGATTAATGACATTATATTTTTCCGCTGCTATAATGTTATTACTCTATGAGTTTCCCTTGCTATATTGTATCTGTGTTCTGATTTATTGTATTTTTGTTGTATTCCAAAAATGATTTTCTCCTGCTTTCACCCGTGGAAGTTTGGGGTTATCACAGTTGGTATCAGAGCTTTGGTTTACAAAGGGAGTACAACATATTTATAATAATTCGTTTACATAGAATCACTATATTCTATGGCGAACAGTTCATGAGATACATAATAGCCAGTCACTTTATCATCATCCTTTCCTTTATCCTTCGATCTTCTCTATCCCTTAGAATCACCTTTACCATTGTTTTGACTCTTTCCTTGATCATACGTTCGAAGAAGACTAAGAGAAGTAGCGATGCTCAAGTGGCCCATGTGTATAAAGGAGCGAAAGGACCAACTTCTTCAGTAGCAGCTTTTACTGAAGGAGGAGGAAAGCCTGATGTTATAGACGGTACCATCTCTGTTAAAAACATTCCCTGTGTTTATTCTTCCTCTTCTCCTCTTCTATTTTTCTTTTTCCTTTTCGGGGACGAAAAGTTCTTAAGTGGGGGAGATTGTAACGACCCAGAATTTTAAGGCCAGTTTAAAATTTTTATTTTAATGAATTTAAAGTATTTTTGATGATTTATTTATTTTAATCGAAGTTAAAACGAACAAATTTAATTTTAATTATAAAAGAGCTAGAAATAGCGTGGTAGTTTGAAAAGTCAAACTTGAACTTTGACTGACCATACAGGATGCAAAATTTAACGGATTTTAGTAAAACCAAAAATATTAGAATCTATTTCAAAATATCTTTCCAACGAATCCAAAAAATCAAAATTTCATAGCGGAAATCAAAAGTTATGGCCAATTCAATTTTTAGAAGGTCGCTAGGTAATTTGCATAGGACAAAAATGCTACTTTTGGCATATAAAGGAATTTCGACTTGAAACCACTTCCATTGAGTTCGAAATGATGTTTCTGCATTGAAAAACAGTAAACACTTATATGTTTCGAGTTTCAGAAAATCTTTGTTTAAAAATGTATTTTTATTATTAAATATATTCGCCTTGAAAATAGCCATTTTTCAAAAAGTCTCAGAATCAAACGAAATAAATTTTGTTGGGTTCGTATCATCAAAACAAAGCTAAAAATTATTTTTTGGTAATTTTTAGAATTAATATATAATTATAATTGATTTTTCAGCATAAACGGGCAAATTTTTGACTTTAAAAATTCATTAAAAATTCAAACGGGCTCAGAATTGAACGAAATTAATTTTCATAGGTCCACAGCATAAAAACATAGCTAAGTATATTTTTCGAGAATTTTTGAAGTTAATTTGAGACCTCAGTGAATTTTCACGTACGGTACACATTAAAATATTAATAAAATAATGTATTTATTCCAAAACTCATAGCATACCTCGGAACTGGACCCCGGAACATAGCCCATTGTGTTCAGAAGGCCTCAAAACCTTAAGAACGACAGTAAGCGGGCCTAAATCGGAGTTCGGACCAAAACGGGCCTTAACGGGCTAATTACATAATTAGTTAACCCTAATATAATATTATAAAATTCGGATTTTACTGTTCATCCTCCATCTTCAGCCGACACCTCTTCATGCTGAACCCATCATGGCTGAAAACTTCAAACCCTCATAACTCTTTCATTTCTCAACGAAAATTAGCGTGTGAGTACACGTTTCGAAGCTCTTGCCGAGCTCTTCGATCTCCGACAAGTCCCGTCCCTTTCCGTCACCTGAGCCGCCCGCACCGAAGCCTCAAAGCCGCCGCCGTTTTCTGTCCGCCGCCCCCTATAGGTCCCGCCGCACCTCACCACCTTCTGGCCGTGCATAGAACTCTCGTAGCCGGTCCTTCTCCAACAAACGGCGTCCAAAACCGTTCAGTAAATCAAAAGTTATCGGGATTTGAAGTTTTGAACAAATTCTGGAATGAGGTATGCTTCAGATTTTGCGACGCTTTTAAGCGTTGCTGCAGCAGTTGTTAAAAGTCTATTTGATTTAAAACATTGATAACTTATGCATACGAACCCCGTTTCTGAAAATTTTAGATCCGACATGACCGTGAGGACGAGTAGTATTTGCTGAGACCGATTGGAGCGTTCTGAAAATTTATTTGGATTTATTTTAATTATTATCCAATCAAAGGTGAGAGTTCTATTTATTTATTTATTTATTTATTTAAATAAAAATAATTAACTGTGATTGTGATTTTCCTTTGATCCGTTGATGAACGCTAATTGATTATCGTATGTGATTGATCCTGAATTGTCATTGATACATAGATCTATTTGTTTGATAATCGTCGTGTTGATAATAATGATATCATATTTGTTAAGAATAATCACATCATGATTGTTAAGGTAGGATTGTTGAAAACACATATATCACTTTATATGTCCTTGTTGAAATAAAACTATCGACATAAACAAAGTTATTCTTTTTATTTGTTTTGATTAGGTATTAGAAATGTTTTAACATAAAATATCCTTATATGTTAATGTGAAACGTTAGAAAGGAAGCAACATAAAAATCATATTTTTATGTTAATATGAACCAATAGGAAAGAGTGTAAGTAAAAAGGATATATTTATTGAAATATGAACCATTAGGAAAAAAAAGGGTAGAAAATAAGGATTTCATTATTATTGTAATGGGAATCACTTTCGTAGACATAGAATAGAGTTAACAAGAATACTATTTTTGTTAAGTAGAAATGTTTAGCAAATAAACCTTTCATTTTATTTGTAAAGTTAAAATAAGAAAATAAACACCGTATGATGATTGACATTTTTTGTCAATGTTTATATAAGAAAATAAACACCGTATGATGATTGACATTTTTTGTCAATGTTTATATAAGAAAATAAACACCGTATGTAGATTGACATTTTTGTCAATATTTTAAAATAGAATTTGTCGCCATTTGAGATAAGTATATTTTTGTTCATTTACAAAATAGAATTGGCCGCTATATGTAATGAACTAAAATTTTGTTCATTATCAAAATAAGAAAACATCGTATGTAAGTGAATATATTTTGTTCATTTTTAAAATAAGAGCACCGTATGTTGAATGAACAAATTTGTGTTATTTTAAAATAAGAGCACCGTATGTTGAATGAACAAATTTGTGTTATTTTAAAATAAAGAGCACCGTATGTTGAATGAACAAATTTGTGTTATTTTAAAATAAAGAGCACCGTATGTTGAATGAACAAATTTGTGTTATTTTAAAATAAAAAGCACCGTATGTTGAATGAACAAATTTGTGTTATTTTAAAATAAAGAGCACCGTATGTTGAATGAACAAATTTGTGTTATTATAAAATTTGCATTGCATAAAATGGTATTTTGTCATGTTAGAAAAATAGAAATTTGCATTGCATAAAATGGTATTTTGTCATGTTAGAAAAATAGAAATTTGCATTGCATAAAATGGTATTTTGCCATGTTAGAAAAATAGAAATTTGCATTGCATAAAATGGTATTTTGTCATGTTAGAAAAATAGAAATTTGCATTGCATAAAATAGTATTTTGTCATGTTAGAAAAGAAGAAATTTGCATTGCATAAAATAGTATTTTGTCATGATAGAAAAATAGAAATTTGCTTTGCATAAAATAGTATTTTGTCATGTTAGAAAGAATAGAAAATGCATTGTATGTATATCATCGTTTTTGTCAAGTTAAAAGCATAAAATGCATTATATGTAAAATAAGTAAATAATGCATTGTATGTATGCATATTATTTTGTCAAAGTTAGAAAATAATGCATTGTATGTATGCATATTATTTTGTCAAAGTTAGAAAATAATGCATTGTATGTATGCATATTATTTTGTCAAAGTTAGAAAATAATGCATTGTATGTAAAATATGGAAATAATGCATTGTATGTAAAATATAAATAGAAAAGGCACCGCATGTAATATTAACATTATTTTCAATGTTAATAAATAGAAAAAGCACCGTAGGTAATATTAGCATTATTTTCAATGTTATTAAAAAGAAAATGAAATGTATATAAATTTAACATCACTTACAATGTTTAATAAAAAGAAAATTTCACCGTATGATAGTTACACTATTTTATAATGTTAAGATTTAAAGAACTTGACCGTAGGAAGAATATACATTATTCATAATGTATATAAAAAGAGAATTCACCCCGTAGGAAGGTTTAACATTATTTATAATGTTAAATAAAAGAAAAGAAACTGTATGTAAGGTTTAACATTATTTATAATGTTAAATAAAAGAAAAGAAACTGTATGTAAGGTTTAACATTATTTATAATGTTAAATAAAAGAAATGAAACTGTATGTAAGGTTTAACATTATTTATAATGTAAATAAAAGGAATGAAACGTATGTAAGAATAACATTATTTATAATGTTAAATGAAAGGTAAGGAACTGTATTGAAACATTAACATTATTTATAATGTAGATAAAAGGGAACTTACACCATAGGAAAGTGTTCATTATTCATAATGAAATTGGAAAAGAAATATATAAAGAAATGAATGGGATGGCACATTATAATTTACATTCTTAAATGAAAATTATAAAGTATAAAATAAATAATAATGAATTAAAAAGGGAAGAATTATCGTCTAATCCTAAACTACATTGTCAGGTAAGTAGAAAGGTGAAAGTTAAGAGAAATGTAAGCTGCACGTAGGGACGACAAACTAAACGAATTATTTACATATATATTTATATATATAATTAAAATATAACGAATTGAGCGCGGTAGTTCGCGTTTTGAAATCGAACTTTTAAACGATTATACCGGAAGATCCGACCGTCGGATTTTCCCAAAACTGAAACCGTTAGGACCGTCTTGGAAAAATCTTTCCAACGATATATGCTACGTTAAAATCCAACGGTTGGATTTCGAGAAAAGTGAAAATCAAAATTGGTTGAAAACAGCGCCAAGGTCGCCCTTGACCTGAAGCGTCGTTAAATAAGGAAATTAATTATATTAAATAATTAAGGCAAAAAAATTAATCGTTATAAAATAAAATAACGATATAAAATATGTTTTTCTCAAAATATATGAATGCGAGATTATTTGGAAAGTCCGGGTTAATCCCATTCCAAATGATCGTACGATTCCAAGAATTCAAGTATGAAGACGGCGCATGAAGACCGTAAATCTCCCCTCGAATGGACAACGATCAAGACTCTGAATTGGTTTGCTCCCAATTCAAGGGTTGGGGTAATTGCCCAAACGTACGTGTTGATTTCACGGGTTTGACCCTAGTTCAGACCTAGAGCATTGGTATAAATGGATGGTGTGTCTGACATCGTACCCCACAAAATATTATGTTGTTGATATTCAGTTAATATATAAACGATTGGTGGCAGAGAATTCATTCTCTACTTAACACCCGTTTATATAGTGACGGACGATCAATAGTACGGTATGGAGTGACGGTGTGGCATACTAAGATGCAATGATCAGGGTTTCTTGTTGAAAAGCAGAACCTTGTGGTATGAAGAACATGACTTCACGAGCCTCACAAACCGGTAGAGTCTAAAAAGGGGGAAGGGAACGCAGGGAAAGTAGCACGTTTCTTTCTAGTTAGTAGTTATTTTACTTTTGGAGGATGATGAAATGAGGCGCCTCGGATAGGTCCTATAGGACCGGGGAACGTGTGCTTAGGAATTGCCAATCCTCTAAGCTGTATGTGAGGACCGGCCCTGCAGGATCCAAGGGTTAACTGCGGGTAATCCTGGGACATTAACTAGAGTGTCTCGAATCGGTAAGGAGTCCTCCCTAGCCTGGACTCATGATGGAAACCCAAATTTCCAATACGACCCCGACGGATTTGATTGTATTACTAGTATTGGAGGCATAATATATGGTACCTATGCTTCCTAGGATTAATACATTTATTTTGAAATGTTTTCATATACACTAATAATAGTATTAGTTTCGTATTTGGCGTATTTAGCATGTTTAACCACCATAAGGTAAAACTCTATCCTCTTGGTGTGCGTTGCATTGTGTGATGGGACCTGAGTCTTATGGTGGTTCCATTTTTCAAAAGACATTGCGTTGTTGACGACTTATTTAATCATTTATTATGACACTTTAAATTATGCACGGCAGTCCCTTAGAGTAAACCCGTTCCGCGTTAGCGGCGTGGTCTTTTGGATTTGCCTTATTTTTAATAGTTACTGTAGTTAAGAATTCTCACACCAGTCCCACGACTGACCCATAGTTTGTTTCACCTTTTTGCAAACTTGGGTGCCCTCTCTTCTACACGGGCAGCCAAGTAGACAGGTTCTTTCTTTGCTTGGAGTTTTTCTTTGAAGCTGCTTATTTTCTCTCTCTTGGATTCTGCTTGGGAGAAGAGGTGATGACTTGGAGCTTGAAGACTTTTACCTTTGTTTCTATGGCATCTTTTCTTTTCTTTTTAGACATCAAACTTATTTCTTTTCTGCAAACTTGTTGTAATAGCTTAGTTTCTGTGACTGTGGATTTTCTGTGATTAATGACATTATATTTTTCCGCTGCTATAATGTTATTACTCTATGAGTTTCCCTTGCTATATTGTATCTGTGTTCTGATTTATTGTATTTTTGTTGTATTCCAAAAATGATTTTCTCCTGCTTTCACCCGTGGAAGTTTGGGGTTATCACACATTCCATTTATACATTGGAAAATTCTGACTTTATTAAAACCATTTCAATTCTTTTCAGTTCTTATCTCAAGTTGTAAAACAACTTATTCTGATAAAAATATCTTTTATCCTTACAAACATGGAATATTTCATTCAAAATCATTTCAAATCATTTTTTATGGTTTTACATAATTTTTTCATATTTTAATAATTTTATTAAGGCCCTTACAGTCGGTTTCCAATATCGACCACCGAACTGCATCCATAGCGACCTTTTCCAAAACTGATTTGGACATTTCTTAAAATCTAACTATTAGATTTCAAATCTCTTATTATCATCCGAAAGATCATTTTGGTATGAATCCAATGGTTCCAGTTTTAGGAGAATCCGACGACCGGATCTCCCGTTATGTCAATTCAAAGTCAATTGTCGAAATTCGCGACGTGCGCTGCGCGTTCTATTCAGGCCATTAAATATATATAATATATTTCGTCAATTTCCATAAAAAATGTATTTTATAAAATGTTTATAAATTCGTTTTAAAATGATTTCAACTTCATTTTCAATTTTAAATCAAAATTGAATGTTCTATATCATTATAATATTAAAATGAAAATATTTTCAACATATTAGATTTTGAAATCTCATCTTTTCGATATTCATTATAAAATAAATAAAACCAAAAGAAAATTCCATTTGAGTAAAAATGGCGTATATCTACTTAATTCGGCTTCATATATTTCAATATTTTTGTGTCCATCCAAAATCGGACATCAAAATCATATTTTGTTTTTTTGTTGAATATTATTTTAAAATATTTGTTATTTCTGAATTGGAATCAGACTCAATCAATTACCATATAATTCTATTTATATGGATTCCATACATAGCGTGTATTCAAAAATAGTGATAAACAACTACTAAACAGTCAATTCGCATCAAGAGTGCAATTTACCACTGTATAAGCATTAAATAATTAAATAACGCTTATCACAGTCTGTCAATCAATCGGTTGACATACAATTAAATCCAAGGGAGATGTGAACTAATTATCGTCCCCAGACCCGTGTGGGGTTTCAACCAATCAACAATGAATTCAAATTAATCACTGGTTGATAAATTTAACCAATTCTAATTTGATTCGAATTATTTTTCTAATTAACCAATTTTCACTATTTAAATTATAAATGGATATTTATAATTTAATTTCAACTACCACAATAATATTAACATTATTTTTAATATGTTAAATACACAATCACAACACAATACAGTCAATTAAATCATCCATGGTTTTCAAACAATAGTGAATGTGAGCTAACAGACACCGTATAGCATTTTTGTTATAACTAAACAAATGAAAATCAACATTGCCAATCTATATATTCAGTTATTAAATAAATAACTGTACAAAATTTTGAGTGAGAGAGTTCTCACATTGATTTCCACTCCATCAGTCTTTATTTGAGGATTGTTTTAATAAAATTAAATAAGTGTTTAATTTTATCAAAAGCTGCAATAGCTTCTGTTTCTGTTTTAGTTAGTTCCATATTGTAATGCTCGCTGATATGAGCGCAATGCAACTGAAATAACTGAATTCAGTTCTCGTATGAAAAGGATATGCTATTTAATACAGTTGATTACAAAAAGTAAATTAATAATTAAATAATTATTTACATTTCCTTAATCCCTCTTTATCCCGTAACCCACAATAACTCGCTCAACCCATCGTCGACCTCGAGAAGCCACCACTGCATGCCTCCTGGACCCGACCCACCAACACCACACATAGCCGTCAGTGACGCCACCAACCACCCACCGTCTCGGTGAACTCGCGGCCCCTATCGCCAAGCAAAATGCCTCCAAACCGATAAACTTTGCGCGGCGATTCCTCACCAGTCACTCAACAATAATATACCAAATTCGACCAATACGAAGATCTCTAGACGCTCTTGAATTGTTGCGTTGGAGATTTCTAAAAGCATTGAAAGAATTTGGAGAAAAAGGGGGAGGAAAATTGGAGCGTATGGATCGTCAGTTTGTGGATGTCGGCCGGGTTGACCACGAGATAGAGAAAACGGGGTTTTGACCGTATAGGGGGGGGGGTATATTTAATATATACTAATATTATTTAATTCAAAAATCACCTGTTAATTGATTCGAACTCTAGATCAAGTCCAATGACTGTCGTCCCCAACCAAATACCCTCATTCTGGACACAATGGAACATGTTTCGTAAGCCAATTCTATTGTTTTGATTAGATTTCGTTAAAATTAAAATATAAATTAATATAACGTTCTATACTGAAATTCAACATACATTTTAATTTACCTGGGCCACATACTGACTCCAAAAATAAAGAATTTTTAAACCTAATAATAATTTGACATTCCGGATCCAACAAAAGTGGTTTCATTGAAAATGGAGGTCGTTTGCGAAATGGCTATTTTTAAGGGCTATTTATATTATTAAAATGTAAATAAATTCCATAGCGGCTATTTTAAATTTTAAACTGGACATAACTTTCAATTTATAAAGTGAAATCTAAACTTCTCACATTTTTTAGAAAAATATAGTCAAATAGATTCTAATGTTTCTTGTTTTACTAAAATTCGATATATATTGAATTCTGTACATTCATTTGAAATTAAAAATTGAATTTTCAAACTACCGCGCCATTTCAAGCTCATTTTATAATTAAAATAAATTTATACATTCTAATTTCGATTTAAAGAAATTTTAAATCGTTAATTTTCTAAATCATTTAAATCTTTAAAATCCCTTAAATCAATTAAAAATAAAATATTAAATTGGTTCCAAAATTCCGGGTTGTTACATGTAGTTGCACCTATTTGCTATGTGCACCTTGCAGCAACTCAAATGGGCCAGTTCATGAAATTTGAGGATTTTTCCGATATATTTTCTAGTCATGGAGCCACTTCAGGTGCTGTTAGTGTTCCTGAACTGCCAAAACTCCATGAAAGATTAAGCAGCACCATGTTTTTTCTCCTGAAGTATGTAGCTGATGCCACCATCATTTGGAGTTTTTAGCTTATGTGACTTCAAAGAAAATGAAGCTAGTGACAAAGATGGCAAACTATCAAAATTAATCAAATAAAGAGTTAAGAAGAACCGATAAGTAAATTGCACTAAGTAGATGGATATTCATTGCATTCTAAGCTATTTGTGGATTTCAAGTATAAATGGGAATAACTGGTTTTGTTTATGCACAAGTTCTGTTGATCTCAATGTGCATTAACTTCTTTTTTATTTTACTTTGTCCAAACTGATCAGAAATAAAATGCCAAATTTCTTCCAACATTCCAAAAAAAAAAATCTTTTAACCTTTTTATGGTAGATAACTGAAATAGTTTATAAAAAATGCAACTTACAATGCTTTAAAATTAAATTAAAAACTTTCTCAAAATATGATTTAAAACCATACATGTTCTTTCACCTAACAACAAATATTTGCTGTAGAAATTGGAATTATCAAGCAAGTTTCACAACATTCATTTCATCGTTACACTAATAATTTTAAGAAAGAATATTTTTTTATTCAGGGATATAAACCTCCTGGAATTCATGATTAGGTAGACTCCTTCCTCCGGCTTCATGAAAGAACAACCATATGAGAATGCGAGCCACCTTTGGCCTAGAAAAGAACGCCTTTTCATAAATTTACCATGCCACCCAAGCAACTGACACTCGAACCTTGAAGTCGTAGGATCCAATAAAATAACCTATGGATAACCAACTCGCCTCATCCAAAACTGCAAACATCACCAAACCATACCTTAACTCCCAACATCGCAAACTGATCACAACACAACCGTGACAACATCAGAATAGCTCCTACCTTTCCCGCATCATCAGCATGAACTAAAACCAAACAACCACGACCCCAAGTCCGAGCCACAAATGCGAAGCCATAATACCTTTACTTTAAAAACTGCCACAGGCTTCCACTGAATGTCGTCGCACCTGAACACCTACCTGCTTCCACCTCTGTATGAGTTTTCTTGATTTAGAAGATCTAGTATTAATAGCTTTTCAGAGAAATTTGGGCTAGCGAAAAAAAGAGAGGAGAAAACAACGAAAGGGACTTCGGCTATTGATGGAGCTAGGGATTGCTGGGCTGTTGCAATTGATTAAGGTTTCTAAAAGAGGGAAAATAGAATAATAAGTGAATTAGAAAGAGACACAAAGGAAAAATGGATTAAAAAGCAAAAATTTGGACATGGAGCCAAATTTTTGGAGTTTGGAGCCAAAAACAAAACGCGTATCGAGTTGGCAAAAAAAAAAGACGACGTGCCCAAGGAAAGAAACGAAAACACCAATATTATCTGAAAATACGAAAGAATGCATGAGTGAAAAATCTGCATAGTTAATTATTTATGATTGACAACATGTCCTTATTATCAAAAATTGCTTAATCAATCGTAACATACGGACATAATGTTAGGGAATACTGAATGGATCGTTAAGGCAAAACAAACACTAGAAGGGGGTGAATAATGTTTGTGAGAGTTTAAACAAAATCTAAAACTTATGTGTACTACGGGATGAATCAAACACCACAAACACAATCACAGACGTAGATTCAAACACAGACGCAAAATAAACAGAAGTAAAGATGTAGAAAAGGAATGAATACACCAAATTTTATACTGGATCGGATTGCCCCTACGTCCAGTCCCAAAAAACGTGGGATTGCGCAGAGTTTTATTACTATTCCAATAGTCAAGTGCAACCTCCTTGATTTCACGGCTACAAGGGATACCACCAATTACTACTTCCCTGATTTCTCGACTATAAGGAAACACCGATTTCTACTTCCTTGGTTTCTCGGCTATAAGGAAACACCGATTCCTACTTCCTTGATTTCTCCGCCACAAGGATACACTGATTCCTTTTTTACTCAACCCATATAATTACAAGCAACCCTAGAACTCTTTAATAGCACTTGATTCAGAGAGAGATGAGAAGAGAGTGTAAAGAGAAGAAGTTTGATCAAAACAGAATTGAATTCAGCAGAGTATAAGTGAAGAAGTCATAAAAATGATTAAGAATGATTATATAATGAAAGAGGATGAAAGTGGAGAAGAAGGTATGTTTAAAAATTCGGTTTTAACCCTTTTTGTAGTGTATGAATGGTTGTAACGTTTCAAATAGTGAAAAGACACTTCCTTTCAAAATTGAAAAAGTGACAGTTATATGTCGACATGGTATTTTTGGTATGTCGACATACCCTAGTGTATTTTTGAATTTTAAAACAATTTTCAAGTGTTTTGATATAAAAACAATTCTGGAAATTCTTGAATCAAAATATAGTTTTGTAAATTAATATTATAAAGTAGAAAATCATACGAAGACATAAATTTAGACAATATAATTATATTTATAAAATTATAAGGTTTTAAACTATATAAATATAAAGTATAAGAATATAAATATATAAAATTTAAGTTTGAAAAACAAAGATGAATATGAAAGGAAAAAATAGAAAAGATAGACAAATAAAATGGAGAGGACTGAGGATAGAAATAAAAATTAGAATTTGAAAATTAGAAATAGAATTTGAACCTGGAGTGCTATTTAGAGTCTTACAAAATCTAGACTCTATAACTGTATTAATCTTCAACTATTGAAATCTTGATTACTCATGCGTCTTGAAATTTCTCTGAATTTTGAATCTCTATCATCTTTAAAATTGTACAGTCTTCAGTAATAATTCCTATTTATAATTTCTACATACATATGTAACACCCCGAATTTTAGTTAACACAGATATTCACTAATTACAGAATTAATAATCTCAGATGTGAGAATCAGGGGAAACGGGTTACGTCATTGTGTTCGTCTCGGAAAAATACGCGAAATAGAGTCCGAAATTTTGTAAATCGGAGTCTGTATGACCCGGTTAAGGCCCAAAGAAGTTTTCGGGAAATTTGAATTTCGAAACATGCAGAAATGGGGGCCAGGCAGGAAAACTCCCGCCCACCCAAGTCGACTTGGCTATCGACAGGGCTGTCGACTTGCCTGTCGACATGCCTGTCGACTTGGTAGTCGACAGGGCTGTCGACTTGCCCTGCCGGCTGATTCTGGCCTGGGTGTCCCAGTTTGAGTTTTGGGCTGTGTTTTGGAGGGCTGGACGAAATCTGATGGCTCTAAATAGAATTAGGGTTAATCTAAGGGTTAGAAACACATCCTAATCCTATAAATAAGACCCTATGCTAGCCCTAAATGATCATAATCCTATCCTCTAACTAAACTATGCCAAAATTTTCTATGATCATGGCTTCCACTCAAAACCCTAGCCTCCATCCTCTTTCTAAACTATTTCTATGAAGGCTTTCATGTTCATACAAGCATTTTAAGTTGTATGAGTGATCATTAGCTTGCATTCATCATCAAGTTGCAAGCTTTATTTTCAAGGCTAGAGTTTTTGGGTGATTTTTGGCAAGGGTTTGCTTATTGGAGTTTAGTGGTGAGTTTCTATAGCCTTAATAATCAATTGTTAAATTGATTATAATAGGATATGATAAGATATGGCTATGTTTGTGGATCAATGTGTTTATGCAAGTTTAGTATAGTGTATGTTGTGTGTTTTGCGAGTTTTATGCTATATGTTATGCAAGTATAATGCTATGTTTTATGATGCTCATTATTCAAAACACTATGTTGAACATTGATTCATATGTAACATGGTATGCAAGCTATATGTGAGATTATATGCAAGTTCATATGTAACATGTTATGCAAGCTATATGTGAGATTATATGCAAGTTCATATGTAACATGTAATGCAAGTTATGTGCATGATTATATGCAAGTTCATATGTAACATGTAATGCAAGTTATGTGTTTGGTTATATGCAAGTTATGTGCATGATTATATGCAAGTTCATATGTAACATGTTATGCAAGTTATGTGTTTGGTTATATGCAAGTTATGTGCATGATTATATGCAAGTTCATATGTAACATGTTATGCAAGTTATGTGTTTGGTTATATGCAAGTTATGTGCATGATTATATGCAAGTTCATATGTAACATGTTATGCAAGTTATGTGTTTGGTTATATGCAAGTTAACATGTGACATTCTATGCAAGTTCACACCTTTGTATGACATAAGAATCATATGCAAGTTACCCCCTAGTGACATATGTGCTTCATGCAAGTTTGGGTTAAATGCTAGTTGGGTTTAATGTATGCTCATATATGCAAGTTGACACCTTTTAAACCCATGATAAAGTTATATGCTATGTTGGTTAAACCCATGACATTTGTGATGAATCTTCCCTTTATTATATCACGTTATGAGAACGAATTGCATGGGGAACAATGGGGTTAATATGCATGTTAATAAAATGGTGTGAAATGGGTATGCTTAAGCATAACATAAAGTGAATGGACATAATTGGGAATTTACCTATTAAGTTAGGTCTACCCATATTATGGAATTGGGAATTTACCTATTAAGTTAGGTCTACCCATATTATGGAATTGGGAATTTACCTATTGAGTTAGGTCTACCCATATTCTTGAAATTTGTAATTAATTAGGGATAATTAATACAAATTATGGGGGTGATTAATTAGGTGTAATTAATCGACTAAGACACGAGGTTGGACCCTTTTGTAGCATAAGACTGCCCGGAACCGACCGGCAAATCCAGCGGCTACAAATGATTGGCCCAATGTGAGAGGTCTTAGTCATAAGCTGAATACGTGACAAGTGTAAAGACACGAGGTTAGACTCTGTTATGGTGTAAGGCTGCCCGGAACCAACCGGCATATCCAGCTGCTGTTGACCCGCTTTTTAGTCAAAGCAGTCACACATGGAATCTCTTCTCAACAATACACTCAAGCGTTGGGAATATCGTTAGAAGACATGAAGTGATTTGGTTGAAATCGCATCACAAACAAAGAAAGGCCCGAAACTCCTACCAAATGACCTTTTTTGGGCCCGAAAACAGCGATTACGGAGCTAAGCTCTATAACTCTTGTAGATCTCTGAATTAGCTTCAGTTTGAGCTTTGGTTTGGCTCAATCGGACTTACGGTTTGAAAGTTACGCCCGTTTCCATGAACGCATGCAGAACCGGAAACCTGGAATTTAGCATTGAATAAATCCTCGGATCGGATCGGGTAAATCGGTTCGGATCGGAATGAGGCATCCTGCCTTCACCAACTCATCATCCTCCCTCAACACTTAGATTTCGGCTCGTATCGGAGACTCTGGTTCGGATCGGATGGAATGGTGCAATCCGACCCGCTTCGCATCGGATCCTCACAAGAGCAAAAAGTCTTCGGGTTGAAGACACCAACTCGGTTCGGATCGGATATCCGAACCGACCCGCTCTACACAAAAACAGATAAAGTCTTCGGATCGAAGACAATAATCCGGTTCGGATCGGACCCGAACCGACCCCCTGGACCTGCTGCTACACTCCAGCCTTGACCTGTTCTCTAGCCATAACCGTCTCCTACTTATCCGGATCAGCTGCCACCTGTCTTAGCACGATCTGAAGACCACTTCCTCCACTCTCACCGAGATGTCCTCTCCGCTTGCCACGTCGCCTCCGATCCGATCCGGATCAGAGCTCCCAGCAGCTCCTCTACGCCTATAAATACACCACCGCATGGACATTTCAGGGGACTTTTTGGATCTTCTCCATTTGAGCTTCCTCCATTACAATAGTGCAAGGACTTTGTGCTTCCAAAATCATTCTAACACGAGGCTATCGTGTATAAATTCACTCTCTAATCTCCTCTTTCATATTGTAAACACGAGGATTTCGTGTATAAACCGCAATCAAACAACATTGTAATAGCTTCTTAGGATTTAAGAAACTATAAAGTGGACGTAGGCTTGGATTGAGCCGAACCACTATAATAATCCCGTGTGTTCCCTGTTTTTACTGCTTTTTCTGCATTATTTCTGTGATTTGTGAGGATTTCACATAGAGTTTGGGTGTTAGGCCCAAATTTCGGTCTAACATTTTGGCGCGCCAGGAAGGGGGGCACACGATACAACTTCTTCTACTAGCTTGAACGGAAGCGGATTATTTGGCTATTGGATCAATGGTCAAGCGAAAGAAAGACGGAACCTTCTCTCGTGCTGAGGATGTTGGCACTGAAGGAACAAGGAACGAGGCAAGCCAGGAGGCTTCCTCTCATGAAAATCCATCAGCATACTTAACCAGAGATGAAATGGATGGCGTTCTCGATGAATTGAGAACCCAGATGGCTAGGCAAGATGATCTCCTCCGCAAACAACAGGAGATGATCGACCAATTCTTCGCTCGGATGGAAGGTAGGCCGAGTGGCAACACACAACTCGCTGGAAATAGCACGGAAATAGCCCCAGCAACAGCTGCAAACCGGATCGGTTCGGATCCGATCCGAACCGAGGGCCAAAATCTGAATTCAACGCAGATGGAGATGGGAGACATTCCCCACCGGATCGGTTCGGACCCGATCCGAACAGCAACCCTGCATGAGCCTGGGGGCAGCAGCCTCCCCTCTGGAAATCAAGGCTTCGCTCCTGTTCGACCTACATCCGCACCGGTTCGGGTCGGAAATTCCACACAAATTCAACATCAAGCTCCCCGGTTCGGAACAGGCGAACCTGTTCGGATCGGCACCTCCAATCCGAACCGTGCACCTCTCCATAACCTCCCTTGCTTCTCCGAGCCGCAGCAAGGGGGAACCTCCGAACCGAACCGGATGACCTGCCAAGCTCCTTATACTCTTCCACACACTTCTGAACTTAACGCTGGGGGCACCAGCTCTGGACTTGTCAACTTGCAACAGCTCTTTGAAGGCGATCGGCTCGCCAATCTCATTGAACGCCTTTCGAGAGGCCGCACTTATCAAAATGACATGGATGATGTCAACCACAATCCATTCACACAGGGAATCAGGAATTCCCGCAATCCTCCAGATTTCAAACTTCCACAACTGGAGCCATACAGCGGCAGAACAGATCCTACCGTGCATCTCATGCGCTATAAACGGCATATGGAAGTTCAATCGGCGTCGGAAAACGTCATGGCAAAGTGCTTCCCTCTCTTTTTGACTGATATTGCTGCTATGTGGTTTCGGCAGCTGGAATCTGAATCAATCAACAGCTGGAACATGTTGGTCGCTCGCTTCATTGAACAGTTTCGGGTCCACATCGCTCGACCCAAAAATGTCATGTCACTCACTACAATCAAGCAGAGACCCAAAGGAACTCTGCGATCATTTCTGGAAAGATTCAACATTGCAGCAGCATCAGTTGATCGGCCTGAGCCATCTATGGTATTGATGGCGGCAGTATCCGGCGTTCTAGACAACTCGGAGTTCAAGAAATCCTTGTACCGAGATCCACCAAGGAATTTCAGTGAATTCTATCTTGAATCGGATAGGTTTTTGCGTGAAGAAGACGCAACGTCTGAAAAGAAAGTTCTCGATGTTAACATGCTCAAAGACGGAGAACCGTCTGATTCTGACAAAGGCAAAGGAAAAGCTGCCGTCAAGAATGACCGCAACGCTCAGCCCCGGAGAGGGCCCAGATATGAAAAGTACACAGAACTCAATTCGTCACTAACCGACATCTACGTGAACACAAACGGTGACGTCTCCTATCCAAAGCCTCCCAGGAGGGAGCCATCACAAAGAGAACGCGACTCTGGGAAATATTGCATTTTCCACGATATGGACGGTCATGACACAAATGACTGTAGACACTTGCGAGATCTGATTGAGGAACGGGTTAGACGTGGAGAGCTACCCGAGTATGTGAAACAACCAACAGCACCTGTACCCGCGCTGCCACCACCTGCTCCCCGGAGAGGGAATGACCCTGGAACGAGCTCCCATCGGCTCGTCATCAAATGATCTGGATTGGATCACTCTGCGTTTTCAGCATTTCTTAGGATTTAAGATATGTCTCTTTGCTTTCTTTAGGTTTTCCGATTGGCTAGATCGGAGTACACACGTTCGGGGTTAGGATTTAGCTCCAAATCGTGCTCTACACTCGATGACAAACCAATCAGGATTTGCTTTGGTTTTGTACTTTGAATTGAATAAGGAAGGACTTTCCGAGCATGGATTATGTTTGGCAATTTAAGTATCTTGTCAGGTTGTGGCAGGATTCTCAATCTCAACTAAAGTTTGGCTTATACTTATCTCGGACCCCTAGGCATGGATTATGCTTAGGGACGGACTATCTTGTCAGGCTTTGGCAAGTATAGCTCCATCTCGGTATGAGTATGGATTGTACTCCACTACATTTCTAAGTATGGATTATACTCTGGAATGACTTATTGTCTTGCCAGGATTTGGCAAAGGAACTCAATAAAACTCGAGTATGGCTTATGCTCAGTTTAAACTTCCTGGTATGGCTTATACCCGGAAGGTTAGGTCCCTCGTCAGGTTTTGGCAGGATGATTCGATCGTCCCTTGAGTATGGTTTATGCTCAAGCAAACGCCCAAGCATGGTTTATGCTCGAAAGTGTAATCGGTTTTGTTAGGTTTTGACACACCTGTTTGCTTTCTCTTCTTCGCAGGTATGGATTATACTTGCAGCTGGCAGGCCCGGCGTGGCCTTGGATTATCCAGAACACATCTTCCTTCAACCAGCAAGATATGTTTTGGGGGGCAAAATGTTGACCCGCTTTTTAGTCAAAGCAGTCACACATGGAATCTCTTCTCAACAATACACTCAAGCGTTGGGAATATCGTTAGAAGACATGAAGTGATTTGGTTGAAATCGCATCACAAACAAAGAAAGGCCCGAAACTCCTACCAGATGACCTTTTTTGGGCCCGAAAACAGCGATTACGGAGCTAAGCTCTATAATTCTTGTAGATCTCTGAATTAGCTTCAGTTTGAGCTTTGGTTTGGCTCAATCGGACTTACGGTTTGAAAGTTACGCCCGTTTCCATGAACGCATGCAGAACCGGAAACCTGGAATTTAGCATTGAATAAATCCTCGGATCGGATCGGGTAAATCGGTTCGGATCGGAATGAGGCATCCTGCCTTCACCAACTCATCATCCTCCCTCAACACTTAGATTTCGGCTCGGATCGGAGACTCTGGTTCGGATCGGATGGAATGGTGCAATCCGACCCGCTTCGCATCGGATCCTCACAAGAGCAAAAAGTCTTCGGGTTGAAGACACCAACTCGGTTTGGATCGGATATCCGAACCGACCCGCTCTACACAAAAACAGATAAAGTCTTCGGATCGAAGACAATAATCCGGTTCGGATCGGACCCGAACCGACCCCCTGGACCTGCTGCTACACTCCAGCCTTGACCTGTTCTCTAGCCATAACCGTCTCCTACTTATCCGGATCGGCTGCCACCTGTCTTAGCACGATCTGAAGACCACTTCCTCCACTCTCACCGAGATGTCCTCTCCGCTTGCCACGTCGCCTCCGATCCGATCCGGATCAGAGCTCCCAGCAGCTCCTCTACGCCTATAAATACACCACCGCATGGACATTTCAGGGGACTTTTTGGATCTTCTCCATTTGAGCTTCCTCCATTACAATAGTGCAAGGACTTTGTGCTTCCAAAATCATTCTAACACGAGGCTATCGTGTATAAATTCACTCTCTAATCTCCTCTTTCATATTGTAAACACGAGGATTTCGTGTATAAACCGCAATCAAACAACATTGTAATAGCTTCTTAGGATTTAAGAAACTATAAAGTGGACGTAGGCTTGGATTGAGCCGAACCACTATAAAAATCCCGTGTGTTCCCTGTTTTTACTGCTTTTTCTGCATTATTTCTGTGATTTGTGAGGATTTCACATAGAGTTTGGGTGTTAGGCCCAAATTTCGGTCTAACAGCTGCCATAAAAGACAGTCTAATGTGAGAGGTCTTTACAAAGGTTACGATCTTAATTAATTAAGAAACACTTAACCAAATTAGCATGTAGTGAGGCATAAGGGGTTAAGTGGGTGCCTTGGGTGGCATGTAGTAACTAGTGGGGGTGCCTTGGGTGGCACAAGGAAACTAGTGGGTTGCCATGGGTGGCAATAGAAAATACGATTAGAATACTTAACCAAAGTGGAACATGTAATTAAACATGATTAAAGGGTTAAGTAAGTGCCTTGGGTGGCATGTGGGAATCAAGTAAGTGCCTTGGGTGGCATGTGGAAATCTAGTGGGTGCCTTAAGTGGCAATTGAAATATGATTAAATGACAAGCTTAAGTAGTAGCTTGTGGGGGCCTTAAGTGGCAATTGAAATATGATTAAATGACAAGCTTAAGTAGTAGCTTGTGGGGGCCTTGAGTGGCAATTGAAATATGATTAGATGACTTAACCAAACCTTAACATGTAAGTGGGCATGATTTTAAAAAGGGGTTAAGTGGGATGCACTGATAAAATGACAAGCTTAAGTAGTAGCTTGTGGGGGCCCATTTCAACCAATATCCCAAACGTATCTTTGTGGGCTCGACCCAAGTCGAGGACGGGACACGCATATTGGGCTTGACTGTAAGAGGCCAAAACGGGGTAGCGGTGGCAACGCAAGTCCAACGGGTTTCATATGCGTGTGTGGACCCGGGCTGGTAAGTAAGACGTTGTTGCATCGTGTAGGTATAAGCCGTGCACCATTGATATTATCAGGTTGCCACTTTGGGGAATGATACACCCCACTGTGGGGCCAGCACGGGTATCTACGTTAGGGAGCCGATCGCTTGGGGAGTAGTGGGTACACCTAGTGGAGATAGGGGCAGACGGCACCTATGTAGTCAGCTAGGGGTACACGAAACTACTATTAAAAATTACTAAGTACACTTAGTGGGATCAACCTTAAGTAGGAATTACCCTTAGGTGGGTAGAACTGGTGTGGTGCAGTGTAGGAATTACCCTTGGGTGGGTAGATCTGGGGTGGTGCAGTGTAGTAATTATCCTTGGGTGGGTAAATGCGTCTTTTCGGTTATCTTAGTACATCCTGTGTCTAGTTGGCTACTTAGTGTAGTCATTATCCCCAGAGGTACCGTACCTTGTTTATATCATACCCTAATTACTTTAATGATTGTATTGTTAAGGTTATAGGACTCGCTCAGACTTATGTCTGACCCCGTTGTTTTTATCTTTTTCCCAACCCTCAGGTTATCAGAGTGGGCCTAGCACTAGTGGGCTTTGATCAAACTGCTTTATCTACCTTTTGGAGCTTGGACCGTGGATGTAAAGCTCAGTTTATCTTTTCTATTATGGCTATTAGTTTATGTAGCGGGATTATGTACTTTTATTTTATCAGGATGGATATTTTGTACTTGACTCTTGTTATGATTTTGTGATGTAACCAAACATGTTTTAGTTTCCGCTGTAATGAAATGATGTTTTAAATTTTCAAGTATTCTTATATCTGTCTTGTTGTAATTTTTCTGTTCTATATTCACTTAAAATACTCCACCGATGCTATGGCATTCCCTTAGTGAGTGACCGTAGCGGGCGTGGGGTGTTACACGTGGTATCAGAGCTTAAGGTTACCAGAACAGATAAATTTTTTAGAAAAACTGTTTTCTAAGAATATTTTTGAAAGGAGTATTTTCAAAAACATGTCTTTTAAGAGAAAAGTTTTTGAAAGAAAAGCATAATCCCCGATAGCCATATCTTTATCTTTCGAATTCTCCGTTTTGAATCTCTTCCTCTCTCGTTTTGAGTTTCCCCTCCGCGTATAGATGATCTTTCTAAGATAGATAAGAATGGAAAACCACTTCAAGGGACTTAGACATTTGTCGGATTAGAAGTTGGTTTAAGAAGGAGGAGGACTTGTAGGCACCTATGGGATAGATGATGGGAGGAAGGCTCAAATAGTTGTTTGGTTAATGAAGGACGAAACCTTATTTTGATGGGAGGTTACGAGTGGAGAATGGGAAGAAGAGGGCTAGTAGTTATCCTTTTGGAGGAATAGGACACCTTATTAGGATTGTCCAAGGAGGCAAGGGCAAGGTACGGAATCTTCTGGAGGGTAGTTGTATTCCCTCACGGCTGGTGTACCAGATGGGGATAGGACCGTCTAGGTTGGAATTTGGATTTCTTTATTATCCGGTTCGAACTTTATTTGATTCTGACGCATTGAGTTCGTTTATCTCATCATTGTTAGTTGAGTCACTGCACTTAGACACCAGTTTAGTAGATGATCCCTTAGTTGTTTCAAACCCAATTAGGGCTCCATGATGTGTTTGGGTTTGAAAGTTTCTATACTTAGCGTTGAGTTTAGATGTGATGCTTCTTGGGCTTCACGGGCTATGGGTTAGTTTTGGGCATGGACTTGTTATCCAGTAATGGTGCCGTTCTTGTTTGTGGAAGGAGAGTTGTTAGGCTTACGACCCGCTTGGGTAACACTCTCGAGATCTCTTGTAATCACATGGAATCTGTTATGCTAAGTTATCTAGAATCGCTTGACACGTCGGTCGAGAGTTTGCGATCTGTTAGAGTAGTCCGGGAATACTCGGATATGTTTGAGGAGGTGAAGGGCTTACCTCCGGAGCGGGAGATTGACTTCCGAATATTTCTGGTAGACAATGCCAAACCGGTATCTTGGCCAGTGTGCCACATGGCTCCTCGTGAGAGGAGGGAACTCCATAAGCAAGTAGGCGATTTGCTTGAGAAGAGGTTCATAAGACGAAGTATATCGGAGTGGGGTGCTCCAGTAGTTTTTGCCACGAAGGCGGATGGGTCCCTCAGACTTTGTGTAGATTATAGGGAGTTTAACAAGATAACAAAGAAGAATAGACACCCATTGCCGAGGATTGATGATCTCTTTGATCAGTTAGTAGGCGCCTCAGTATTTTCTCAGTTGGACTTAGCCACAGGGTTTCGTCAGTTGAGAGTGGCCGAGGATAGTATAGAGAAGACTGCCTTTAGGACTCCAGATAGTTTTTTTTATGAGTGGCTGGTGATGCCATTTGGTTTGACGAACGCCCCCGCATACTTTGTTGATTTGATGAGAAGGGTGTTCAGGGAGTACCTAAATAAGTTCGTGATGGTCTTTGTAAATGACATCTTGGTCTTTTCTAAGAGCGAAATAAGTTTTCGTATGTGCTCAATAGGTTGAGCAAAGCCAGTTATGGGATAAACGGTGGTTTGGAGCGAGACTGGCGAGGACATCCAGAGTTGGACAAGGGCTTAATTAGTTAGCCGTTTTTACTAGTATCATCTCACGTAGGTCGTCTGAATTCGAAGGAGGTATCCCTTGGGTGTTTGTCTGATATTGGTTTAGGCCTTTGGGGCTTGCATTTGGGGGATGCCGAGTTCGACTAGGGTGGTCTGCGTGAGAAATGGACAGTTGTGATGATTTTGGATGGGGTAATATCCTGGTTTTCTCTAAAAGTGGAGAAGAGCATGCCCTATATCTTAGGGAAGTGTTGGAGACTCTTCGAGCGCATAGTCTTAGGCAGCAAAAGTGGATGGGATTCTTAGCATCCTATGAGTTTGAGGTAGCGTATACCCATGGCAAGGGTAACGTGGTAGCGGACGCCTTAAGTAGAAAAAGGTTGTCCTCGAGTTGATTGTTCGTTGAACGACGGAGCTTAGAGTTTATTTCTATGTTTGACTTTAGACCTTCCGTTGACTTTGTACCCGGTTTTCTAGCCTCCTTGGAGGTTAGGCCTACTCTTTTGGGACGGATTGGCGAGGCACAGCGAGGCGACCCACAGTTGGTTGAGTTAGTAGAGAAGCTCATAAGGGGGGGGGGGGAGTCGTCCAGCCATTTGAGTAGGTACACCCTAGATGGTAAGGGGTGGTTGTGTAGAGACGGTAGACTTTGTGTACCGCAAGATGAGGGTTTGAGGAAGGCTATACTTGATGATGCACATCAGACGAAGATGACCATTCATCCCGGTGGGGACAAGATGTACCAAGACATGAAGCGAGTTTTCTTTTGGGCCGGTATGAAGAAAGACGCGGCCGAGTATGTCGCTAGATGCTTGGTGTGCTAACAAGTAAAAGCGGAGCAAAAGAAACCCGGTGGGTTGCTTCACCCATTGGAGGTTCCGCTATGAAAGTGGGATAGTATCTCGATGGATTACCGAGATCGAGGAAGGGTAATACTGGAATTTGGGTTGTGGTAGACAGACTTACTAAGAGCGCCCATTTTATACCCGTGGAGAGTAAGAGAACTGCTCCATGGCTAGCTTCAGTTTACATTCGAGACTGCATGGTGTACCTTCCAGTATAGTGAGCGATCGAGATCCTATCTTCACTAGAGAGTTTTGGAAGAGTTTGCAAGAGGCGGTAGGGACTCAGTTGTGTTTGAGTACCGCATATCATCCTCAGACGGACGGCCAGACCGAGAGGGTGAATCGTATTTTAGAAGACCTTTTGAGGCTATGTATCTTAGATTTTGGAGGTACATGAGAAGAGAAACTTCCATTAGTGGAGTTGCCCGACAGACTTAGTGGTGTACATGATGTATTCCATGTGAGGAAGTGCCTACATGGGACCGCAGAGGTGGTAGAGCCGAGCTTGCTTAGAGAAGTAGAGATAGAGCGTGATGCGACTATTCGACGAGCTCCTACACGCATCCTTGGGTCAGAGATTAAGAGGTTGAGAAACAGGGAGGTTCAACTAGTCAAAGTGCAATGGGGAGAAGATGAGAGCAACGCTACTTGGGAGACAGAAGCGAAAATGCGTTCATTATACCCATTCCTTTTTGAGGGTATGTCTTTTAACTTCTCCTTTATCGTTTGTCTAGTACTTATCTTATCTTTAGTATGTCCTCTTGTTAGTGCCTTTGACCTTTAGATAGGGTAAACCTATGGTTGAAACATGTGTTTGAGACATGTTATGATTGATGGATGCATGTGGATGCAAGTGTTTGCTAGTGGTTGCTCGTGGATGCATACACACACACTCTAGACACTAGATCGGCTCAATCACTTCATATTGCATATAATTGTGTGTAGGTAGCTATATTTATGGATGTATAATGATTGTGTTATCATATGGATGCTGCATTTTGGTGAATGATTGTGCACTCATGTAGATATTGTATGTGTCGATAGGGTTCTCTCGCATACATAATGGATGCATGGCACTATCATGGTTTGCATATATTCATACATTAGATAGGGAACATATACACACACTTTTTGCATATGCTCATACATCATTAGAAATTGTTTTAAGGACAATAGATGCCCGTGTTTGATGGATTGAGTAGATGGTTGTTTGGATGGTAGGATATGCATTCTCCTTAACTTGGAGATTTCGGGGACGAAATCCTTTAAGGAGGGGAGAATGTAACACCCCGAATTTCAGTTAACACTGATATTCACTAATTACAGAATTAATAATCTCAGATGTGAGAATCAGGGGAAACGGGTTACGTCATTGTGTTCGTCTCGGAAAAATACGCGAAATAGAGTCCGAAATTTTGTAAATTGGAGTCTGTATGACCCGGTTAAGGCCCAAAGAAGATTTCGGGAAATTTGAATTTCGAAACATGCAGAAATGGGGGCTAGGCGGGAAAACTCCCGCCCACCCTAGTCGACTTGGCTGTCGACAGGGCTGTCGACTTGCCTGTCGACATGCCTGTCGACTTGGTAGTCGACAGGGCTGTCGACTTGCCCTGCCGGCTGATTCTGGCCTGGGTGCACCAGTTTGAGTTTTGGGCTGTGTTTTGGAGGGCTGGACAAAATCTGATGGCTCTAAATAGAATTAGGGTTAATCTAAGGGTTAGAAACACATCCTAATCCTATAAATAAGACCCTAAGCTAGCCCTAAATGATCATAATCCTATCCTCTAACTAAACTATGCCAAAATTTTCTATGATCATGGCTTCCACTCAAAACCCTAGCCTCCATCCTCTTTCTAAACTATTTCTATGAAGGCTTTCATGTTCATACAAGCATTTTTAAGTTGTATGAGTGATCATTAGCTTGCATTCATCATCAAGTTGCAAGCTTTATTTTCAAGGCTAGAGTTTTTGGGTGATTTTTGGCAAGGGTTTGCTTATTGGAGTTTAGTGGTGAGTTTCTATAGCCTTAATAATCAATTGTTAAATTGATTATGATAGGATATGATAAGATATGGCTATGTTTGTGGATCAATGTGTTTATGCAAGTTTAGTATAGTGTATGTTGTGTGTTTTGCGAGTTTTATGCTATATGTAATGCAAGTATAATGCTATGTTTTATGATGCTCATTGTGCAAAACACTATGTTGAACATTGATTCATATGTAACATGTTATGCAAGCTATATGTGAGATTATATGCAAGTTCATATGTAACATGTTATGCAAGCTATATGTGAGATTATATGCAAGTTCATATGTAACATGTAATGCAAGTTATGTGCATGATTATATGCAAGTTCATATGTAACATGTAATGCAAGTTATGTGTTTGGTTATATGCAAGTTATGTGCATGATTATATGCAAGTTCATATGTAACATGTTATGCAAGTTATGTGTTTGGTTATATGCAAGTTATGTGCATGATTATATGCAAGTTCATATGTAACATGTTATGCAAGTTATGTGTTTGGTTATATGCAAGTTAACATGTGACATGCTATGCAAGTTCACACCTTTGTATGACATAAGAATCATATGCAAGTTACCCCCTAGTGACATATGTGCTTCATGCAAGTTTGGGTTAAATGCTAGTTGGGTTTAATATATGCTCATATATGCAAGTTTACACCTTTTAAACCCATGATAAAGTTATATGCTATGTTGGTTAAACCCATGACATTTGTGATGAATCTTCCCTTTATCATGTCACGTTATGAGAACGAATTACGTGGGGAACGATGGGGTTAATATGCATGTTAATAAAATGGTGTGAAATGGGTATGCTTAAGCATAACATAAAGTGAATGGACATAATTGGGAATTTACCTATTAAGTTAGGTCTACCCATATTATGGAATTGGGAATTTACCTATTAAGTTAGGTCTACCCATATTATGGAATTGGGAATTTACCTATTGAGTTAGGTCTACCCATATTCTTGAAATTTGTAATTAATTAGGGATAATTAATACAAATTATAGGGGTGATTAATTAGGTGTAATTAATCGACTAAGACACGAGGTTGGACCCTTTTGTAGCATAAGACTGCCCGGAACCGACCGGCAAATCCAGCGGCTACAAATGATTGGCCCAATGTGAGAGGTCTTAGTCATAAGCTGAATACGTGACAAGTGTAAAGACACGAGGTTAGACTCTGTTATGGTGTAAGGCTGCCCGGAACCAACCGGCATATCCAGCTGCCATAAAAGACAGTCTAATGTGAGAGGTCTTTACAAAGGTTACGATCTTAATTAATTAAGAAACACTTAACCAAATTAGCATGTAGTGAGGCATGAGGGGTTAAGTGGGTGCCTTGGGTGGCATGTAGTAACTAGTGGGGGTGCCTTGGGTGGCACAAGGAAACTAGTGGGTTGCCTTGGGTGGCAATAGAAAATACGATTAGAATACTTAACCAAAGTGGAACATGTAATTAAACATGATTAAAGGGTTAAGTAAGTGCCTTGGGTGGCATGTGGGAATCAAGTAAGTGCCTTGGGTGGCATGTGGAAATCTAGTGGGTGCCTTAAGTGGCAATTGAAATATGATTAAATGACAAGCTTAAGTAGTAGCTTGTGGGGGCCTTAAGTGGCAATTGAAATATGATTAAATGACAAGCTTAAGTAGTAGCTTGTGGGGGCATTGAGTGGCAATTGAAATATGATTAGATGACTTAACCAAACCTTAACATGTAAGTGGGCATGATTTTAAAAAGGGGTTAAGTGGGGTGCACTAGATAAAATGACAAGCTTAAGTAGTAGCTTGTGGGGGCCCATTTCAACCAATATCCCAAACGTATCTTTGTGGGCTCGACCCAAGTCGAGGACGGGACACGCATATTGGGCTTGACTATAAGAGGCCAAAACGGGGTAGCGGTGGCAACGCAAGTCCAACGGGTTTCATATGCGTGTGTGGACCCGGGCTGGTAAGTAAGACGTTGTTGCATCGTGTAGGTATAAGCCGTGCACCATTGATATTATCAGGTTGCCACTTTGGGGAATGATACACCCCACTGTGGGGCCAGCACGGGTATCTACGTTAGGGAGCCGATCGCTTGGGGAGTAGTGGGTACACCTAGTGGAGATAGGGGCAGACGGCACCTATGTAGTCAGCTAGGGGTACACGAAACTACTATTAAAAATTACTAAGTACGCTTAGTGGGATCAACCTTAAGTAGGAATTACCCTTGGGTGGGTAGAACTGGTGTGGTGCAGTGTAGGAATTACCCTTGGGTGGGTAGATCTGGGGTGGTGCAGTGTAGTAATTATCCTTGGGTGGGTAAATGCGTCTTTTCGGTTATCTTAGTACATCCTGTGTCTAGTTGGCTACTTAGTGTAGTCATTATCCCCAGAGGTACCGTACCTTGTTTATATCATACCCTAATTACTTTAATGATTGTATTGTTAAGGTTATAGGACTCGCTCAGACTTATGTCTGACCCCGTTGTTTTTATCTTTTTCCCAACCCTCAGGTTATCAGAGTGGGCCTAGCACTAGTGGGCTTTGATCAAACTGCTTTATCTACCTTTTGGAGCTTGGACCGTGGATGTAAAGCTCAGTTTATCTTTTCTATTATGGCTATTAGTTTATGTAGCAGGATTATGTACTTTTATTTTATCAGGATGGATATTTTGTACTTGACTCTTGTTATGATTTTGTGATGTAACCAAACATGTTTTAGTTTCCGCTGTAATGAAATGATGTTTTAAATTTTCAAGTATTCTTATATCTGTCTTGTTGTAATTTTTCTGTTCTATATTCACTTAAAATACTCCACCGATGCTATGGCATTCCCTTAGTGAGTGACCGTAGCGGGCGTGGGGTGTTACACGTGGTATCAGAGCTTAAGGTTACCAGAACAGATAAATTTTTTAGAAAAACTGTTTTCTAAGAATATTTTTGAAAGGAGTATTTTCAAAAACATGTCTTTTAAGAGAAAAGTTTTTGAAAGAAAAGCATAATCCCCGATAGCCATATCTTTATCTTTCGAATTCTCCGTTTTGAATCTCTTCCTCTCTCGTTTTGAGTTTCCCCTCCGTGTATAGATGATCTTTCTAAGATAGATAAGAATGGAAAACCACTTCAAGGGACTTAGACATTTGTCGGATTAGAAGTTGGTTTAAGAAGGAGGAGGACTTGTAGGCACCTATGGGATAGATGATGGGAGGAAGGCTCAAATAGTTGTTTGGTTAATGAAGGACGAAACCTCATTTTGATGGGAGGTTACGAGTGGAGAATGGGAAGAAGAGGGCTAGTAGTTATCCTTTTGGAGGAATAGGACACCTTATTAGGATTGTCCAAGGAGGCGAGGGCAAGGTACGGAATCTTCTGGAGGGTAGTTGTATTCCCTCACGGCTGGTGTACCAGATGGGGATAGGACCGTCTAGGTTGGAATTTGGATTTCTTTATTATCCGGTTCGAACTTTATTTGATTCTGACGCATTGAGTTCGTTTATCTCATCATTGTTAGTTGAGTCACTGCACTTAGACACCAGTTTAGTAGATGATCCCTTAGTTGTTTCAAACCCAATTAGGGCTCCATGATGTGTTTGGGTTTGAAAGTTTCTATACTTAGCGTTGAGTTTAGATGTGATGCTTCTTGGTCTTCACGGGCTATGGGTTAGTTTTGGGCATGGACTTGTTATCCAGTAATGGTGCCGTTCTTGTTTGTGGAAGGAGAGTTGTTAGGCTTACGACCCGCTTGGGTAACACTCTCGAGATCTCTTGTAATTACATGGAATCTGTTATGCTAAGTTATCTAGAATCGCTTGGGTAACACTCTCGAGATCTCTTGTTACAACAAACATACATATATATATATTCTGTATAAAAATTGTTAGTATATATTTTATAATCAATGATAATTGAAATAAGTTTGTTGTCATTAGAACTCCATTCTCCAATAATCTCCCCTTTTTTTATGATGACAACCTTAGTTTATAAAATATCATACCTATATAACTGTTGATGAATTCTTCAAATACTCCTCCTGTCTGTAAGAATCCTATAAATTATGCCTATGTTTTATAATTTCTCCCCCTTTGGCATTATTCAAAAGAAATTCTAAAGGTACTCCCCCTGAATTGTATAAATTTTTACCTAACTAACTTACCTAATAAATATACTCCCCCTTAATCAAATATTCATATATTTATGTTTAGAAGGTTATAACTAATTAAATCAAAAACACAAATGACAATTTTATTAAACAATAATTTGTACAAATACACGAATTTATACACATACGACTTACCGTAGGAACGTAATAAAACGAAAGAACAAGAAAACCCTTAAACACTTAATTATTTGACAATGGGAGATTTGTGAATTGGACAATTTGGATAACGGAGACAGAATTCTCCATTCTTTTCAATCACATTCCCGTTTTCATCAAACAGAACCCCTCCTACGCACTCAACGTTACCATCTTTGTCCATAATCGTTGGTTGAGTCACTTGTTGTTCTTCCTCCTCCATCATTTCTTCTTCCTCTTCTGGTTCTTCCTCCTCTTCCATTAATTGATTATAATCATTGATGATAATCGGATTAGCCACGTTATCCATTATAAATTTCAGATGGCTTCTTATCACTTTCCCTTTCCTATTCTGCTCCCGACTCATTCTAATCTGAAATATTTGTATCTCAGCCATCATTTGCAATGCATTCTCCATTTTCTCTTCGATTTTGACAACCCTAGATGGTGTAGATCATTGAAACGGACCCTCGGATGGTCCATCTTATGAATCAGAGTTAATTTGAGTATTTGGATTAGTGGAGGCCATTGTATTTTTTAATTTAGACTTTTCACTGAGAAGAAAAATGAGAATGAAGAAGAAAAGTCGAAATAAAAGGTTTGAATAGTTGAAATAACTAACTTTTGGTGGGAAATAAATTTTAAATTTTTGGCAGTTATAAGTCAACATACTAAAACTCTACGTCAACATAGTCTTGTTTTAAATTTCAGTATTTTGATTTCTTATTTTATTTTTATATATATTACTATATTTAATTATGCTAACTCACTTAGTGAACATATGCCTATTTCTCTCCTAAATTTAGTGAATGTTGCTACATTTGATGGTTTAGTTAATATATTTGCAATTTGTTTCTCTGTTTCAATAAATTCGAGTGAAATCTTTTCTTTACTTACGTTATCTCTTAGAAAATGATGTCTCACATCTATTTGTTTAGTTCTCGAATGATGAGTTGGATTTTTAGAAATATTTATAGCATATTATTGCAGTATATAGGTGATTTATTTATACTTAAACCAAAATCGTTTAAAGTTTGTTGCATATATATTAATTGTGAACAAGTCAAAGAAGCAGATATATATTCTGCTTCAGTTGTTGACAATGATACGGTATTTTGCTTTTTACTGAACCATGATACAACAGAATGTCCTAGGAAGTGACATGTTCCACTAGTACTTTTACGATCAGATTTGAATCCTGCATAGTCAGCGTCACAGTACGAAATTAAATAGAATGCATCATTCTTAGGATAAAATAGTCCAAAATCTGATGTATGCTTTACATACCTCAGAATATGTTTTACGGCTTTTAAATGTGTTTCCTTAGGTTGTGATTGGTATCTTGCACAGAGATATACACTATGCATTATATGTGGTCTACTAGCAGTGATATATAATTAAGATCCTATCGTTCCTCAATATAGTTTTTGATCAACGTATTTTGATGTATCATCCTTACTTAAAGCAATATTAGTTGCCATAGATGTTGGTCTACCACTTGTTATTGTTAGATTATATTTATTAATTAATTCTCTTGCATATTTTTCTTGATGAATAAATATTCCATTCTTTAATTGTCGAATTTGTAAACCTAAAAAGAATGACAATTCTCCCATATGGCTCATTTCAAATTCTTTGGTCATAATATCTTAAAATTCTTTTTTAATTTTTTTTAATTTATTGACCCAAAGATTACATCATCAACATATATTTGTACTAGTTGTATATCTTCGTTATTCTTCTTGATAAACAAAGTATTATCTAATTTTCCTATTTCAAAGTTTGATTGTAACAAATAATTTCGTAATCTATCATACCAAGCCTTAGGAGCCTGTTTTAATCCTTATAACGCTTTCTTCAGCTTATATACATAATCTGGTAGTTTTTCATCTTCAAATAGGGGTGGTTGCTCTACATATATGTCTTCTTTGAAAATCCATTTAGAAAAGCACTTTTGACATCCATTTGATATAATTTGAAACTACTATAGTTTGCAAAAGCTAGTAAAATTCTAATAGCCTCTAGTCTTGCTACGAGGGCAAAAGTTTTATCGTAATCTATTCCTTCTTATTGGGTATAACCTTGTGCTACTAGTCGTTCCTTATTTCTTACTACCTCACCGTGTTCATTCATTTTATTTTTATAGACCCATTTGGTTCCTATTATTGTTTTATCATCTGTTCTGGGAACAAGTTCCCATACTTCATTCCTAGTAACTGATTTAGTTCTCCTTGCATAGCAAGTATCCATGAACCATCGGAAGAAGGTTCCTTTTGATTTTTTGGTTCTATAGTTGATATAAATGTAGTATTACTCATATTATTTAATTGATTACGAGTTCTAACAATGGATCCAATACCTCCTAAGATATTTTCTACAGGATGGTCTCTAAGTAATCTAATTCTTTTATTTGGTTGATTATCTTCATAATTTATTTCATTTTCACAATCTTCTTCATTGTTTTGAGTTATACTTTTATAGTTTTCATCAAAAGATATGTTTAATGTTTCTTCTATAGTGTTGGTTCGGGTATTGAAAACTCCATAAGCCTTGCTTCTTTCTGAATAACTAATAAATATTCCTTTATCAGATTTTGAATCAAATTTGTATAAATTATCTTTTGTATTTAGTATAAAACATTTACTTCCAAATATTTTAAAAAATGATACTTTAGGTTTCTTATTATACAAAAGTTCATATGATGTTTTATGAGTTAAAAGTCTTGTTGAAATTCTATTAATAATATAGCAACCTATTGCAACTGCTTCAGCCCAAAAATTCCTTAGTAAATTACTATCGGATAACATGGTTCTTGCACATTCTTGTATCATTCTATTTTTACGTTCAACTACTGCATTTTGTTGAGGAGTTCTTAGAATTGAAAATTTGTAGGTTATTCCCTTTTTATTACAATATTTTTCAAAATTCTCATTTTTGAATTCCCCACCATGATCACTACGTATTATTTTAATTTTTAGTGATAATAAATTTTGAACCTTTTTAGAAAAAAGTTTTAAACTGATCGAAAGCATCACTTTTATCTTTAAGAAACAAAGTCCAAGTAAATCTAGAAAAATCATCGACCATTACATACACATATCTATTATGATTTATTGACTGAACTTGGGATGGACCAAATAAATCCATGTGTATTAACTCTAAAGATTTTGAAGTAGTATTTTTTTTTTGATTTAAATGAACTCTTCTTTAATTTTACGAATTGACAAGCATCGCATAAATTATTAACTTTAAATTTCATTTTGGGTAATCCTCTAACTGAATCTAATTTAGAAACTCTAGAATTATGTTTGAAATTTGTATGACCAAATCTCTTATTCCAGATCTAGGGATCACTTGCGTTGGCCATAAGACATAAATTATCGCCGGAGATTTTCATACTTAATATATAGATATTTTTCTTTTTATCTCCTTCGAATGTAACTTTTGAATTCCTATCTATAAAACATTTATTTTTTTCAAAATTTATTTTATAACCATTATCGCAAAGTTGACTTATACTTAGCAAGTTGTGTTTTAAATTCCTAATTAATAAAACATCAAAAATAGTAGGAGTTTGAGAATTACCGACATTGCCAATTCCAATGATGTATCCTTTAGAATTATCTCAGAACTTCACCATTCCACCATATTCATACTTCAGATTATTGAGTAGTTCTGGATTTCCCGTCACATGCCTTGAATAACAACTATCCAGTATCCATTTGTCCTTTTTCATTTCCACCAATTGCTTTTATAGAATTTAAATTTTCGACAGCCATGTAACACACCAGTTCTTGATTTGAATTTCCAGCAGCTACCTTTTCAGACTTTGAATTGCCAATAGCCACTTTACCCATCTTTTCAACTTTTGAATTTTCAACAGTCATAGTTCTCATCCTTTTCTAATTTGAACAATATTTCATTAGATCACATGCTTCTTTAACATTATTATATGCAGACTCTTTCAACGTTAATGCAATGCATGAATTGTCACTAGTATTGTCAGAGATTCCAAAATTTCCCATTTTACCAAAATTTCAAAAATCAGATTATGAACTTTTTGAAAGACCTTGCTCTGATACCAATTGTTAGGGATGCGGAATGGATCGTTAAGGCAAAACAAACACTAGAGGGGGGGGGGGGTGAATAGTATTTGTTATAATTTAAACAAAATCTAAAACTTATATGTACTATGGGATGGATCGAATACCACAAACATGATCACAGACACAGATTCAAACACATATGCAAAATAAATAGAAATAAAGATGCAGAAAAGGAAAGAACACACTGGATTTTATACTGGTTCGAATTGCTCCTACATCCAGTCCCGCACAATGCTGGATTGTGCAAAGTTTTATTACTATTCCAATAGCCAAGTACAACCTCCTTGATTTCACGGCTACTGTAACACCCCGTATTTTCTGAGAATATTAAAATAACAAATTAAAGAATAATTAATTACAAATGTGAGAATTAGGGGAAATGGTTACGCCATTGCGTTCATCTCGAAATTCTTCTAAATAGAGTCCAAGTTTTCTAAAATCTGACTTCGTATGAAGAAGTTATGGCCCTTAGAACTTTCAGAAATTTATATAAAACAATTCAGAAAATTAAATACCAAAGCAAGTCGACCTGGGGGTCGACCTACCCCAAGTCAGGTCGACCTGGTGGTCGACCTCCCCTTCAGGTCAGATCTGAAATCTGACGTTTTTCTTTGTGTGACGATCTGCTATGTCATTAGGGCTTGTGTGACAAGTTCTGGTTGGTTCTCTTATGTTTGAATGGCTTTGATTTGCTCTAGGTTAATCTGACGGCTCCTATTAAATCGAACATCTATATAAGCAACCTAAATCTAAACCCTAAAGCCACACAAAAATATTCCTAAGACCGTCATGCTGTCAACACTCAACCTAGAGTAGCCGCCATTCTCATTCAACTAGAAAGCAAGTAGGAATTGAAAATCAAGTCTAATTCAACTAAGAGAATTCAACGTCTACAACAAAGGAGAGCTATTCAAATTCAGAATACAGATCCCTGAACTCAAGACTAGCCTCCTTTTTGTAAGTCCAGTTATCATTTAGACCTAAACGATATTAGAATTGTGACTAAATAACTGGATGTAGAACATCGCCCAATGTAAATCTATGCCTATCCTTTCTGTTAAAACTAGATTGATTAAGACCATGACTCTTATCATATTTGTGATCATGTTGTATGTAATATAATAATAAATGTTAAATGCTTTGAAATAGATCCATATGTTGTATAATTCGTCAATGACATATTATGTTGTATATTTTGGTGATGACATAAATTGGCAATGACATATTATAATTTGGTGATGGAATATCATATTGTGTAATTTGGTGATGACATACCATATTGTATAAATTAGGCGATAGATATCATATTGTGTAATTTGGCGATGACATTCCATATTGTATAATTTGGCGATGGAAATCATATTGTGTAAATTGGCGATGACATACTATGTTGTATGATTGGGTGATGACATTTTATGTAACTTGATTTGGTAATGACATCTATATGTTGTATGTCAATTTGGGAATTTTATGCAAGTTCAACCATGTTCACATATATGACCCAAAACTACATGCTAATATGATTAGGTTCATATTAGATTAGATCCAACTAATTTGTGAAGTTCACAATTACATACCTAATGTTAATTTTATGTAGTTCTATGTAAAACCCCTATTTCATGATTCATGTTGAGTAGATCTAAATTTGCAAGTTCATAATTAAGTGTATATTGTTCTATGCCATATTCATGTGACACATGTGTAGTTAGATGTAATGGATGGAATTTTCGACCCAGAAAATCAACAGAAAAACACACTGTTGACTATTCAAGCATCGAAAACACCAGGACATTAATAGAAGAATTTAGAGGGTGAGAAAGAAAAGATAGAACTAATAGAATAGAAGAAGAAGAAGAAGATCACAACTGAACAGAATCAGAGTAACACGAAACTCGCAGCGGAACAAAATAAGATGTATTATATAACATAACTTTGAATACAAAACTGTATTGTATATACATACCATTATCAGAGTACAATACATCATATCACAGCGGAAATAACTCTACATAACTAATGGTGAAGCTTCCTGCTTTTGAGCTCCTCCAAGTGAATCTGCAAAGCCTGAAACACTTGACTGCCCGTACAAATTTGGGCACCCAAGAGTTTAGGGAAAACAAACAAAATAAACTCTGGGTCAGTCATGGGACTGGTGTGAGTAAATTCCAACCATACTGTTTAACTTTGAAAATCCTTTTCAAAACAAGAAGGTAATAGTAAGACCAGCCCACACATAAACATGGACGGTTTTTATCTTACTATAACCCAACATATTTTTATATCAAACTTCAGTGATATTATAATAATGTCTACTCAATTAAATCATCAAGTAGCAGAACGCTTGCATCTCACGTTCCACATATATATAGTATAAAATCATAAACCGCAGGGCGCTTATCGGAGATTTGATTTCAACAGACAAGGTATGGGAGCACCTTCTGAATAGTGTACTCTAGAGGGGATACACTCAGGGTTCAACAAGAACGTCTTGCAACCCGGCCACACATGACCGCTCACTCATTTAGCTTGAGTGTCGCGAATATATTGCCACCACGGTTGTAGGCCATCCAACCGTCATCCGAAGATACAGAATCGAAAAGAAGTATAAATATGAATTTTCTCTAGATCGGTGACAATACACCCTGCTTGGGTATGACCCAACTAGCCATGCTGCCTAGCCCTTCTGTCATTCCTGGTTGTGAGGCTAGAGGCTACGTCTATCTTCAGAACATATGATCACCATTCACTTTGAATGTCACATCGTCAAATCCGTAATCACACATCGATTACACAAATGCACACTGGGTGTAGAATAAAGAGAAATTATCTTCTCCCCACCAACTTGGTATATTCGTAAAATCAACGGCATGACCGTTGGAAATACTCTGTCAGACACTCGTCCATACAAGTTGTCCTGGGACTAGACAAACAAAAACACACCATTCTATAGTTGGACAATCCTTGCATTTAACTCTGTCTTCAATTATCTTCAGCGTATCTAATTCGCAACAATTATGCCTATACGGAGTGGTTTTCGGATAACGTATCCAACCGGTCTCTCCACATTGACAACGATGGTCAAAACACTTCGATAGTCGGTTATTTAACTATCGAAGTAAAAACAACATCCATTCTAATGTATAACTAACATCGCACAATCACGGGTATTTTTAATTTTAACATTCGGCTTTATTATTCGAATTCTCATATCTTACCAGATATTTCTCAAATCCCGTTTTAGCCTTTTTACACTTCTTGGAAACATTTCCAGTTATTATAAACTCTTATTCTTTCATGTTCCAGAAACATACGTTATTAACGTTCGAACTCTTTCCATTAATTTCACATTCTTTATTTCTATACTTGGATAATCTACCCTCTTTATATTGGAAAATATTTCGAATTTCATTATAAATATTTTAATCAGCCAACCGTTTACCTTTAAAAACATTATTCACTTAAAAATGTGAATACCATTCCTGTTATATAAATCTGAATACCTTTATCAAATAACTCTTTATTTAGAAAATCAATAACATTATCTCGTCTACCGAAATCTCTTTCATACTTTATATTCACAATCCACTTTATAAACTCTGTTCTCTAAGTCAACTTCTTATCAATATCCAGTTGATAACTAAATATTGATTCTTATCCTATTAACATTTATTTATTTAAAACTAAATGTTAATTATCCTATCAGATTATAATTCCTAAAAATAATTTACTTTTAATACATTCGACATCGTCGAATCCCAGTTACAAATCCTAACGGTTTAATTCTAATCACATTTCGAACATCGAAATGCTGTCATCAGTTTCTAATACGATTCCCCAATTCTTTTTCTAAACTCTTTCTTATATTTCTTTGAACAAACGTCGTTACTTATTACTCTAGAATAAGTGGATTTCAAACCAAACTGTTACATTTCCTAGGAAGTGCTGCTATATATAAAAGTCACGCTTAAGTCTAATCAACAGCAGTTAATTTGTCGCTATAGTTCTAAACTTGTCATACGCTGTAATATTCTCCTTATAACTAATTACAGTCACACTTACCTTATCAACAGCGTTATTTTATTGCTATAGTTCAACTTGTCATACGCTGTAATATTCTTTGTTATAACTAATCTTGACATAACAGTCACACTTAACTTATCAACAGCGTTATTTTATCGCTATAATTCTAAGACCGGCAATACGCTGCCGTATTCCTTTTATACACGTCTTGACATCTCTTTCCGTTACAAACTGTTATCGTTCCTCGATAATAGTGAAGCTGTTCAAGTTGGGGTATTCTATTTACCTCTCAAACCTTGATCGACAACGTTCTTACCTTAGAACAAATATAAGTCTGTATTCTAATCCCTTATACCACAAATCGTATTTTCTTGTTTAATTTTAACTATGGTTTTATAACATCATATTCTTACTTTGAAATCTCTATTGTTTATGATTATTTATATTAAACATAAGCTCTTCGCTTTCTCTATCCCACAGTTCTATTTATAACTTCTTAACCAAAAGGTAATTAAATCTCATTACTTTGGATTAATTTATTTCTAAATTGTTTCATTAGATTAATTAAAGACCAATTAATCTAATAACCATTTTCCCAAATAACAGTTGATTAAATCGACTCCATTCCATCAGTAAATTCGTTAACTGATTTTAATTACTTCTCAACATTAGATTAATATAATTAATCTAATAATATTTCTAAATTGTTTATCTTAAATCTAATTATCCAAATATTTAATCGTCAGATAATTTCTGTTTTATTAAACTCATTTAAATGTCAACAATCGTTTTTATTTATTTTATAAATCGAACTCTAAAATATTGGTTTATAATAGAACTTCTATTATAAATTTAAATCTTCTTTTTAATTATAAAAATATAATTTTTATAATTAACCTCATTGATTTTCCTGACGGCCAATCACTCCTTAACAAACGATGGTTTTACGGTTGACTGTTATCACTTTCTAAATTGATATCGTTTATTGATTTATCGAACAGATGTTGGATTTCCGTTCAACATCAATATTCACATGGGGTTTTAAATATAATTCGGGTTCAAACAAAACAAACAGTACATATAATTATCAAGGAATCCGGTCGGACTCCTCTAACCGGTTTCCGCATCCACAGATGTCAGTCAACACAATTTACAATAACTCTATACTAGGGGTTATTCTAATCGGTGGAATCAGTGTCCAACCGATGATGTGTACATATGTAAGGATATATAATATTCAACCAAATAAATTGTAATCTACCTAATCAACCATCACACAGCATTCAAACAACATTAAAATATAATTGCAATATTTTAAAATAGATCAGAGTGAGTGATTTTACTCACCTTTGCGCGTTAACCGTTAAATAACGATTTGCGTCAGTCCAGTATCGCACGTTCAAGCCCGCTTACGCTTCTTTCCCCACAAATGGACTCCTTTGTTCTTTTATATGCAAACCGGGATTCACAAATATTAAACCGTCTTCCACTGACCGCTTTAAATCCGTGTCCATTCTTTCACATGCTTCCTGCTTCACTGTCACAGATACAATCATCAACAGAGATCCGTATCACCTTGGCGCAAAACAACGCAACTAATGCACTCACATGAATCACCATGCCTACTGCAACTACTCCGATTTCTCCAACCACAATCCCATTTCGAGTTACCAATACAGTGTACATGCCACCCCTGAAAACATCACCTCGTCACTTTCCTCCCTGACACATATGCTTCGTTCGTGTCGCGTCATCCTGGCCTCCCCCCCAGCTATAATAACAGTGCGACGATCTTTCTCCATAAACATTACTTGCTTTGAAAACGGAAGTACACACTTCCCATTACTACACCGTCCAATATATGGTCGTACTCACCATGACTGATATTTTGCGTCCACCTCTCTGTCTCATTTATCAATATAATTCAAAACCGGCCTCACCATCTATCCTGCATCGCCAGTTCTTTCTATACCCCAAAACTACCCCACGCAACTCCCTGTCTCCAGTATGTTCCCCTTGCTTTGATGTTTCCAGTCTCCTTCACCACTTACACTCTTCTCCAGTTCATGTTACAAAATTATGTCCACGCCCTTGCTTTCTCCACATCACTTCTTTCCTTCCTGTTGTTTCGTTTGGTCCCTCCGTGCTTTGCTGATACCATCACAAGTCAACGCCTCCTGTTCTTCAATAACATGGCCATCCACTCCACCAGTGTTTAGGTTCCATTTAAACATCTCCATTTAGAACTTCAAACAACACCATTGTCCATCCTTTACCATTTACGCCATCCCAAAACGAGTGCAAACTCCTAACTTCCTCACGTGTACACACAGGACATGCTTCCCATTCCTTACGTTTCTTTCCTCCCATGCTTGCTGTAACGTGGAGATTAAAACCACCAACTCACCATTTTACTTCACGTACCCAGTGAAACCACCCTTTCTACTAAAACAAATACCTCTCCTTTTATTTCTTTTTTTATTTCTTTCTTGTTTTTCATAACAAACAACACGTGAAAGCTCCTCACAAGAATACCTGATGAGACCACCATTCGCATGTACCCCTACCGTCAGTTCCAGCTCACCTTCAAGACCACCATGCGAGACTCACGATCCTTGCTCTAGTACGTTCACCATTGACCGCTGTCCCCTGCCCTAGCCAACGCTGTTCCGCTACCAACGACCAGAAGAAGTTCGAACCTTCTCCGGAAAACACTACAACGATTTAAAGAACTCAGGAGGATCAGATATATGGGTTTCGAATTCAGTAGAAAGCATACAGCAGAGAAGAGGATTAGAATAGAAGCTCAAGTATATATACATATACTTTTGGATCTCAGGGAGGGTTTTGATTTTTGGTGACGTCTTTTGAAAGCCACGGTTTTACTTTTCATTTTTCTTGCTGCGGTTATTGTTCCTGGAGCAACAATTTGCTTGGGTTTATATAGGCGAAGAGAGAAAGTGATAAGAACAATGTCAGTTTCAGTAGGCGAATGGGTTTCAAAACATAGGCATATGGTGCTAAGTTACTTTTCAGTATGGGTTTCGCCATACATGTATTTTCAATAGGGGATAGGCATGTGCCAGCTTTCAATGTTTGCACGTTCTAGACATAAAATATCTACTGTAGCCATCTGCGGTAATAGTTTAGAGCAGGTAACTTAAGGATGAAGGAACGCATATAATATATATATATATATATATATATATATATTTATAGTTTTAATTATATTTTCATTTTATGATTTTAGTCGGGATGAAATACAATTGTCGGGTCAAAGAATGTTGCATCTAAGTCTATCATAGGGATGGCATCCGCTGTATTGTTCACAATGCTTGTTTGTTCTCCTTCTGATGCCACTGTTTTGTTACGTGCCATATGCAAAGTTAAGGGTGAACTATATTGATTTCTATTGACAGAAATACCGTTGTTTTTTTAACCAACAATATGTCACGATCTCAAATATATAATAATACCGGTAGGTTGACTTATATTTTGAAACCCCGAATTATCGATACAGGGAGCACGATACTCCAAATAAAAAGTTACTTATTTAATTTATTAAAAATTACAGTAAAATTCTAAAAATTAAATTATCGCTGCGCCTCAAAAGAACCTTGTCCTGATTTGCAACCAATATCAAGTTATATTCAAATAACCGTTACGGTCGATATATGATTTCACAGCGACTTTTCGAAAATTTGATTTGGACATATCTTGCAGTATACACGACGAAATATTCATTTTCCACTTCTGTTAGAAAGATACAGTTCAACAGATTCCAACGTTTCTCGTTTCGAAGAAATCCGATTCAAAACGAGTCCGGTACACTCAGCTGAAGTTCAGAACGTTAAATTACGAACTGCAGGGTTGTTCTGAGCTCGATTATGATTAATATATATTTATATACGTTCAACTTCTTTTTAATTAATATATAAATCCACTTATATTACAAATTCAATATTTAAACTGATTTAAATATTCAAATACCAACCGACAAAAATGCGAGACGTTACAGACCTTCCCCCTTAAAATAATTTCGTCCTCGAAATTGCTAAGATAGGGAAAATGCTACAATCTCTGTTATAACATGGTTAAAAATCTTTTTGGTTTACTTCATAATTCCAGTTTCCACTGGACTGATTATTTCCAATTAAAATATCAATTCCTTATTATTTCGAAGAATTTTCAAAATTTCTGAAAATTTCCTAACAGCTTAAATTTTCAGAGAATCTCGCCAGCATCTCCTCTGCACGGCTCACTCGGTACTACAACAACTTGCCACTCCGGGCCTTCTCCAATCCAAAAGAAAATCAAACAGCCAAACGGCTTGCCCAAACTGACTCATAAAAAATCTCATACTCGTATATAAACGTGTACCTTCTTTGTTGGGCATTCAATTCTATCTCTGCGATCTGCTATCAAACCAGCATATCCAAGCATCCTTGGTTGATCTCCCATCAATCCGTTATTTATCACAACATTTCCAACTGTTGATCTCCAACCAACTTATCCTTAATCCAATCCTTTGCTTATTGTTTGAGCCAAATTCCATTTCAAATCCTGCTCCATTTCAATTCCAATTTCTTATCCAAATTTATTTGGGATCATCTCTAACCCAATTCAATATATTTAACCAAGTTAATTCCTATGTTCCACTTGCTAATTTAATTTCTCAAATTAGTTCTCTTACGCTGAACTTTGATTTTATTAAAATATCAAATTTAAATTTTCCACTTAACTAGTTCAGTTAAATCTCTGTTTCAATATGATTCTCACTTAACTGGCTTCGATAGAATTCACCTTCACCATTTCAAGCTATTTAACTTCATAAGTTAAATTTTAGAGATTTAAATTCCTGGGTCTTCATTTCAAATCAGTATGAAATCATATATAATTCAAAACATTTGAATTTCTGACAACTTGTTTCCTCATAATAATTCAAAACAAAATCTTTGGTAGTAATCCGTCACTTAGAACCTTGAAAATGACACTGATGATGTGGCCAGCATCATCAGAATTATTTTCCAGTG
Source organism: Allium sativum (assembly GCA_030737875.1). NCBI lineage: Eukaryota > Viridiplantae > Streptophyta > Magnoliopsida > Asparagales > Amaryllidaceae > Allium > Allium sativum. The sequence goes on from CM060920.1 coordinate 222,574,341, forward strand.
ATCGAAGTGAGTTCAATACTATATTACTTTTCAAAATTCATTTTGAAACACTTCCATTTTGAAAATCACTTCAAAATATCTTTCACATCATTTGGAAAACAATTTTTAAATCTCCCAGGATTTTAAAATTCCCTTATATCTAACTCAAATTCAGCTCATCTGATTTTGCATATCATACTTATATAATATTTCGATTGGTAATTTATATAACCAACTCAATTATAATCATGTTCGATCATAATAATGATCACATATCCAATATATTATATTAATATCAAGATACATACTTCTTTTTATATCAAAATATACTTTGGGTAAAATTATTTTATTTACCCTCTTTTAAAACATACTGTGTCGAATTACTCTGTTCAAGAGTTTAGAAACACCTATCGACGCAGTTTGCATTACTGTTTCGACCAGAATTTATAAACCACTCGACTGACCAGTCAACACAATATAAAACAGTTTTTATATTATTTTACACATACGTGCTCATATATATACACTCAACTCAATCTAGAGTATTACTAACTCCATCTCTATTGAGTTACGCCACAGAGCCAAGTTAATCACTTAACCTTCAGCTCTGATACCATCTGTAATGGATGGAATTTTCGACCCAGAAAATCAACATAAAAACACACTGTTGACTATTCAAGCATCGAAAACACCAGGACATTAATAGAAGAATTTAGAGGGTGAGAAAGAAAAGATAGAACTAATAGAATAGAAGAAGAAGAAGAAGATCACAACTGAACAGAATCAGAGTAACACGAAACTCGCAGCGGAACAAAATAAGATGTATTATATAACATAACTTTGAATACAAAACTGTATTGTATATACATACCATTATCAGAGTACAATACATCATATCACAGCGGAAATAACTCTACATAACTAATGGTGAAGCTTCCTGCTTTTGAGCTCCTCCAAGTGAATCTGCAAAGCCTGAAACACTTGACTGCCCGTACAAATTTGGGCACCCAAGAGTTTAGGGAAAACAAACAAAATAAACTCTGGGTCAGTCATGGGACTGGTGTGAGTAAATTCCAACCATACTGTTTAACTTTGAAAATCCTTTTCAAAACAAGAAGATAATAGTAAGACCAGCCCACACATAAACATGGACGGTTTTTATCTTACTATAACCCAACATATTTTTATATCAAACTTCAGTGATATTATAATAATGTCTACTCAATTAAATCATCAAGTAGCAGAACGCTTGCATCTCACGTTCCACATATATATAGTATAAAATCATAAACCGTAGGGCGCTTATCGGAGATTTGATTTCAACAGACAAGGTATGGGAGCACCTTCTGAATAGTGTACTCTAGAGGGGATACACTCAGGGTTCAACAAGAACGTCTTGCAACCCGGCCACACATGACCGCTCACTCATTTAGCTTGAGTGTCGCGAATATATTGCCACCACGGTTGTAGGCCATCCAACCGTCATCCGAAGATACAGAATCGAAAAGAAGTATAAATATGAATTTTCTCTAGATCGGTGACAATACACCCTGCTTGGGTATGACCCAACTAGCCATGCTGCCTAGCCCAACTTCTGTCATTCTTGGTTGTGAGGCTAGAGGCTACGTCTATCTTCAGAACATCTGATCACCATTCACTTTGAATGTCACATCGTCAAATCCGTAATCACACATCGATTACACAAATGCACACTGGGTGTAGAATAAAGAGAAATTATCTTCTCCCCACCAACTTGGTATATTCGTAAAATCAACGGCATGACCGTTGGAAATACTCTGTCAGACACTCGTCCATACAAGTTGTCCTGGGACTGGACAAACAAAAACACACCATTCTATAGCTGGACGATCCTTGCATTTAACTCTGTCTTCAATTATCTTCAGCGTATCTAATTCGCAACGATTATGCCTATACGGAGTGGTTTTCGGATAACGTATCCAACCGGTCTCTCCACATTGACAACGATGGTCAAAACACTTCGATAGTCGGTTATTTAACTATCGAAGTAAAAACAACATCCATTCTAATGTATAACTAACATCGCACAATCACGGGTATTTTTAATTTTAACATTCGGCTTTATTATTCGAATTCTCATATCTTACCAGATATTTCTCAAATCCCGTTTTAGCCTTTTTACACTTCTTGGAAACATTTCCAGTTATTATAAACTCTTATTCTTCCATGTTCCAGAAACATACGTTATTAACGTTCGAACTCTTTCCATTAATTTCACATTCTTTATTTCTATACTTGGATAATCTACCCTCTTTATATTGGAAAATATTTCCAATTTCATTATAAATATTTTAATCAGCCAACCGTTTACCTTTAAAAACATTATTCACTTAAAAATGTGAATACCATTCCTGTTATATAAATCTGAATACCTTTATCAAATAACTCTTTATTTAGAAAATCAATAACATTATCTCGTCTACCGAAATCTCTTTCATACTTTATATTCACAATCCACTTTATAAACTCTGTTCTCTAAGTCAACTTCTTATCAATATCCAGTTGATAACTAAATATTGATTCTTATCCTATTAACATTTATTTATTTAAAACTAAATGTTAATTATCCTATCAGATTATAATTCCTAAAAATAATTTACTTTTAATACATTCGACATCGTCGAATCCCAGTTACAAATCCTAACGGTTTAATTCTAATCACATTTCGAACATCGAAATGCTGTCATCAGTTTCTAATACGATTCCCCAATTCTTTTTCTAAACTCTTTCTTATATTTCTTTGAACAAACGTCGTTACTTATTACTCTAGAATAAGTGGATTTCAAACCAAACTGTTACATTTCCTAGGAAGTGCTGCTATATATAAAAGTCACGCTTAAGTCTAATCAACAGCAGTTAATTTGTCGCTATAGTTCTAAACTTGTCATACGCTGTAATATTCTCCTTATAACTAATTACAGTCACACTTACCTTATCAACAGCGTTATTTTATTGCTATAGTTCAACTTGTCATACGCTGTAATATTCTTTGTTATAACTAATCTTGACATAACAGTCACACTTAACTTATCAACAGCGTTATTTTATCGCTATAATTCTAAGACCGGCAATACGCTGCCGTATTCCTTTTATACACGTCTTGACATATCTTTCCGTTACAAACTGTTATCGTTCCTCGATAATAGTGAAGCTGTTCAAGTTGGGGTATTCTATTTACCTCTCAAACCTTGATCGACAACGTTCTTACCTTAGAACAAATATAAGTCTGTATTCTAATCCCTTATACCACAAATCGTATTTTCTTGTTTAATTTTAACTATGGTTTTATAACATCATATTCTTACTTTGAAATCTCTATTGTTTATGATTATTTATATTAAACATAAGCTCTTCGCTTACTCTATCCCACAGTTCTATTTATAACTTCTTAACCAAAAGGTAATTAAATCTCATTACTTTGGATTAATTTATTTCTAAATTGTTTCATTAGATTAATTAAAGACCAATTAATCTAATAACCATTTTCCCAAATAACAGTTGATTAAATCGACTCCATTCCATCAGTAAATTCGTTAACTGATTTTAATTACTTCTCAACATTAGATTAATATAATTAATCTAATAATATTTCTAAATTGTTTATCTTAAATCTAATTATCCAAATATTTAATCGTCAGATAATTTCTGTTTTATTAAACTCATTTAAATGTCAACAATCGTTTTTATTTATTTTATAAAATCGAACTCTAAAATATTGGTTTATAATAGAACTTCTATTATAAATTTAAATCTTCTTTTTAATTATATAAATATAATTTTCATAATTAACCTCATTGATTTTCCTGACGGCCAATCACTCCTTAACAAACGATGGTTTTACGGTTGACTGTTATCACTTTCTAAATTGATATCGTTTATTGATTTATCGAACAGATGTTGGATTTCCGTTCAACATCAATATTCACATGGGGTTTTAAATATAATTCGGGTTCAAACAAAACAAACAGTACATATAATTATCAAGGAATCCAGTCGGACTCCTCTAACCGGTTTCCGCATCCACAGATGTCAGTCAACACAATTTACAATAACTCTATACTAGGGGTTATTCTAATCGGTGGAATTAGTGTCCAACCGATGATGTGTACATATGTAAGGATATATAATATTCAACCAAATAAATTGTAATCTACCTAATCAACCATCACACAGCATTCAAATAACATTAAAATATAATTGCAATATTTTAAAATAGATCAGAGTGAGTGATTTTACTCACCTTTGCGCGTTAACCGTTAAATAACGATTTGCGTCAGTCCAGTATCGCACGTTCAAGCCCGCTTACGCTTCTTTCCCCACAAATGGACTCCTTTGTTCTTTTATATGCAAACCGGGATTCACAAATATTAAACCGTCTTCCACTGACCGCTTTAAATCCGTATCCATTCTTTCACATGCTTCCTGCTTCACTGTCACAGATACAATCATCAACGGAGATCCGTATCACCTTGCAGCAAAACAACGCAACTAATGCACTCACATGAATCACCATGCCTACTGCAACTACTCCGATTTCTCCAACCACAATCCCATTTCGAGTTACCAATACAGTGGACATGCCACCCCTGAAAACATCACCTCGTCACTTTCCTCCCTGACACATATGCTTCGTTCGTGTCGCGTCATCCTGGCCTCCCCCCCAGCTATAATAACAGTGCGACGATCTTTCTCCATAAACATTACTTACTTTGAAAACGGAAGTACACACTTCCCATTACTACACCGTCCAATATATGGTCGTACTCACCATGACTGATATTTTGCGTCCACCTCTCTGTCTCATTTATCAATATAATTCAAAACCGGCCTCACCATCTATCCTGCATCGCCAGTTCTTTCTATACCCCAAAACTACCCCACGCAACTCCCTGTCTCCAGTATGTTCCCCTTGCTTTGATGTTTCCAGTCTCCTTCACCACTTACACTCTTCTCCAGTTCATGTTACAAAATTATGTCCACGCCCTTGCTTTCTCCACATCACTTCTTTCCTTCCTGTTGTTTCGTTTGGTCCCTCCGTGCTTCGCTGATACCATCACAAGTCAACGCCTCCTGTTCTTCAATAACATGGCCATCCACTCCACCAGTGTTTAGGTTCCATTTAAACATCTCCATTTAGAACTTCAAACAACACCATTGTCCATCCTTTACCATTTACGCCATCCCAAAACGAGTGCAAACTCCTAACTTCCTCACGTGTACACACAGGACATGCTTCCCATTCCTTACGTTTCTTTCCTCCCATGCTTGCTGTAACGTGGAGATTAAAACCACCAACTCACCATTTTACTTCACGTACCCAGTGAAACCACCCTTTCTACTAAAACAAATACCTCTCCTTTTATTTCTTTTTTTATTTCTTTCTTGTTTTTCATAACAAACAACACGTGAAAGCTCCTCACAAGAATACCTGATGAGACCACCATTCGCATGTACCCCTACCGTCAGTTCCAGCTCACCTTCAAGACCGCCATGCGAGACTCACGATCCTTGCTCTAGTACGTTCACCATTGACCGCTGTCCCCTGCCCTAGCCAACGCTGTTCCGCTACCAACGACCAGAAGAAGTTCGAACCTTCTCCGGAAAACACTACAACGATTTAAAGAACTCAGGAGGATCGGATATATGGGTTTCGAATTCAGTAGAAAGCATACAGCAGAGAAGAGGATTAGAATAGAAGCTCAAGTATATATGCATATACTTTTGGATCTCAAGGAGGGTTTTGATTTTTGGTGACGTATTTTGAAATCCACGGTTTTACTTTTCATTTTTCTTGCTGCGGTTATTGTTCCTGGAGCAACAATTTGCTTGGGTTTATATAGGCGAAGAGAGAAAGTGATAAGAACAATGTCAGTTTCAGTAGGCGAATGGGTTTCAAAACATAGGCGTATGGTGCTCAGTTACTTTTCAGTATGGGTTTCGCCATACATGTATTTTCAATAGGGGATAGGCATGTGCCAGCTTTCAATGTTTGCACGTTCTAGACATAAAATATCTACTGTAGCCATCTGCGGTAATAGTTTAGAGCAGGTAACTTAAGTGTAATGACCCGCATTGGCAGAGGTATTATGATTAATTTATTTAATTGTATAAATGGTGGGTTAGTGAAATTAATGGTCGTTGAATAAAATAATGATGAATATTTAATTAAAATAATAATTAAATAATATATTTAATTCTGAATAATCAGAATTTGTCGAAATGACGATATGATGTGAACCAGATCATCTGTGATATTTAATTCAGCTTGGAATTGAATTTGAATGACGAATATATTCAATCGTCGATAGTTGAACGTATAGTTTATAATATAATTATAAACGAGCTCGAAATGACGCTGCAGTTCGTAAATTGGCGATTCGAACTTCAACTGAATGTACAGGATTCGTTTTAAGCCGGATTTCTGTGAAACAAGAAACGTGTGGAGCTGGCAGAGTATATCTTTCTAGTGAAAGAGAAAAATCGGGATTTCGTCGTGTAGATTTTGAGATATGTCCAAATCAAATTTTAAAATAGTCGCTATAGAATCGTTTATCGACCGTAACAGTTTATTCAATATAACTAGAGATCGGGTTTGAATTTAGACAAGGTTCTTTTGGGACATAGTGATAATTTAATTTTTAGAATTTTACTGTAATTTTTAATTAATTTAATAAGAGACTTTTTATTTGAAGTATTTTGCACCCTGAAATCAACATTTTGAAGTTTCAAAATATGAGTCCATCTACCGGTATTATTATATTTTCGGGATCGTGGCACCGAGCTGATTACAACGACATGTTTACTTCTGTCGACAACAGTTTGTAAAGGAAGGAAATTCTTTACTTTGTGATAGGGGACACTAAAACTTTTACACATAAAAATATCCTAACTCACGTGTGACCAAACAGAAGCCATGAACCACCTCCTCAAACCGTCCGTTCCCTTGGTCCTCGAAACAAGATCGTGGCATTTAATAATCCACAAGAGAAATGAACATTTAATGATATAAATACCCCTGCTAAACGTTATAACCTAACCGACCTTATCTATGTTCTGCAAACAAACGGAGGCCGCCTCCATTACTAAAACTTCAACAATCGAATAAAAAAAAAAGAGCAAACAAATACTCCCACTTAAAACTCATGAAATACGTATGAATGGTCTTCGAGCTAGGGGGGACAGCATGGATGAGCTCGGGCTTGCGAGAGGAGGACCTTGATTTTCTGGCAGCGAGGCAGACGAGTGGGAAGTCCATTCGTGACCGGTGCTGTGTGTTTTACGGCTTTGTCATAGGAGAGGATTGGTAGTACTTTGTTGTATTCATGGGTGCGTGGTATTTGTACAGGGGCCATTTTTGGCTTAACCAGAAGATGAGGGGTGGATTTTTGTTATTTGCTGAAGGAGGGGTTAGAAAATGGATTCAACGTGAAGAAACAAATATGTGGTGTATGGATATTTATATATATAAGACAATGCGACGAAATGGTATGATGGTGGCACAGTTCAAAACGTGAACAGTAAAGGTGGAAACCAAAGCAAGGATGTGCATGGAAGTTTATTTAAAATGAACGAGTCTTTGAAGAGAAGGTTTCCAAAACAAAGGGAGGCGGTAGAACTGTGGAATTGTATGGTGATGTCAGCGGTTCTGAAGGGGCCATCGATGTGGGGTCTGGTCACTGAGGAAGGCGGCGACTGGGAAATTTCCGCGTTTCTCTCTCGTAAGCTGGGTATTTCTTTGGTACGTTGGAAGGGTGCGTGTATCCATGTGAAGGTTTGAAGTGAGGGAGCCGAAAATTGATCATTTAACTAACTCTGTATAATGTTTGGAGTGGGAGTGTATTCGAAAGACAAGAGGGATTTCGGGAATGGAACGTGATTAGCAGGGCTTAAGACTTAAGATGAATTCGACGAAACAAACTATGCTGGATTCACCGCAATGAAATCTACATTTTTGAACTACCGTGACCGAGAACTAAGCTAAGTGGAACTTCAGGGGAAAAGTTAACGTCTGCTCATTTTAAATGAAAACAAAGCAGGGTCGTCAACTGCGACCAATGTGAGTAAACCTCACTAACTTTGAACAGTTTATAATTTCATGTTGTATTTTTAGAACTGTTAAATATTGGCTGATTGACTGTGTATTGAATGTTTGATTGAACTGCTAGGCAGTTAGCTAAATTTCTATATTGATTCTGTTTAACAGAATATATCATATAGAACTGAAAAGTGATGTTATCTATATTGTTTAACATCTATGATGCAGGGAAACAGGTTGGAGGAATCCAATTGGATTCCTCAACATTTATTTTACTGTTTTCATATATTGTGATATATGATGTGTTACATAATCTGTTATGGATTATGGGTGTTGGAATGATGTTGATCATTGTTATTCGATATTGTAAATATCATAACAGACCCTGGGATGTAAAAAGAAGTATTTCAATGTATATTGAAATAAAGGAATTTTATAAAATCACAGGATTTTATAAAAGGAAATATTTATAAAACGAACACGGTTTTATAAAAGGGATATTTATTTAGAAAATAAATAGAAATAGAAAAGGAATATTTATTTAGAAAATAAATAGAAGTTATAAATAGGAAATATTTGTAACGGTAAATAGAAGTTATAAATAGGAAATATTTGTAACGGTAAGTAAACGTTATAAAAAGGAAATAGTTGTAACGGAAAACGTAGTTGAGTAAAAGAAGTTAATCGATGTTAGTTAATCGATTAGTGATAAAGTAAAAGAAGTTAATCGATGTTAGTTAATCGATTAGTGTTAAAGTAAAAGAAGTTAATCGATGTTAGTTAATCGATTAGTGTTAAAGTAAAAGAAGTTAATCGATGTTAGTTAATCGATTAGAGAATAAAGTTAAAAGAAGTTAATCGATGTTAGTTAATCGATTAGTGTTAAAGTAAAAGAAGTTAATCGATGTTAGTTAATCGATTAGAGAATAAAGTTAAAAGAAGTTAATCGATGTTAGTTAATCGATTAGTGTTAAAGTTAAAAAGAAGTTAATCGATGTTAGTTAATCGATTAGTGTTAAAGTTAAAAAGAAGTTAATCGATGTTAGTTTAATCGATTAGAGTTAAAGAAATAGAAGTTAATCGATGTTAGTTAATCGATTAGAGAATAAAGTTGAAAGGAGATAATCGATGTTAGTTTAATCGATTAGAATAGAAGCAAATGAGTTAAATCGAATATAGTTATTCGAATAGAAGCAAATGAGTTAATCGAATATAGTTATTCGAATAGAAAGTAAAAGGAGTTATCGAATATAGTTTATTCGAAAGGAGTTAAGTGAAATGAGTAAATCAATAGCGTTAGTCGAAATGAGTAAATCAATAGCGTTAGTCAAATAGAGTTAATCCAATAGTGTTAGTCCAATAGAGTTAATTGATAAGGGTTAATCGAATAGAGTTAAGTAAAAAGAGTCAATCGAATATAGCTATTCGAAGGAGGGTTAAGTAAGGAAGTTAGTAAAAGGGATATAAAGTGAACTTTGCCTATTTCAAAGTTAGAAATGTTGTTCAGTTAAGGTCTGAGAGGTAGTTCTACCCCAACTTGATTGGCTTCGTTTTTAACTAAGGAATAGTTAAGGTTCGACAGTAAAGGAAATGGTTTGAGTTGGCATCGCGATGGTTTGTTTAAACATCTGTCTAAGTCCAATGAAGAAGCTTTGGAAATGTTTTCCAAATAAGAAACCAGAAATGTTTTCTAATAAAGAAAACAAGAAATGGAAATGTTTCCATTATTAATAACGTGTATTTTTCCCAATTTAGAAAATAAGGAATATTGAACGTAGGGAAACATGAGATAAGTAAATTAATGAACTAAAGAGATGAATGTTGAATGATGTTTGATCGATATAATTTCCATTTGGAAATAATATCATTGTTTGCACACCTGTTTTTATTCGATAGTTAAATCACAGACTATCGAAGTTTTGACCATTTTAACGTTGTTAATATGGAGAGACCGGTTGGATTTTTATCCAAAGAACCACTCTGTATTGGCATAAGCGTTGCGAATCATATATGCCAAAGGAAATTGAAGACGGAGTTATGCAAGGGCTATCCTGTTTACAGAATAGTGCCTTCGGTTCATCCTGTTCCTGGGTGACTTGTATGGACGGATGTCTGACAGAGTATGTCCAGACGATCACGTATATTGATTTCTCCAACCATACCAAGAGTGGAGGCGGAGAAGGAAACTTCTTTTAGCTAACACATAATGTATGGTTGAGGACGTCAATCAGTGTTTTTGATAGATTTGACGATGTGGCATTCAAAGTGAATCTGGTATGATGATAAAGCGTAGCTTCTAGCCTCATCATCCGGTAAATGACAGAAATCGGGCAGGCAGCATGGCTAAGTCGGTCGCACCGAAGTAGGGTGTATAATCACCTGATCTAGAGTTTCATTCATTTCTAAAAATCTATTGTTGATGCTGTCCCATTCGGGAAACGGTTGCTGATCCCAACTGTTGGTGATATACATTCGATACACTCAAGCGAAATGAGTGGTCGGTCATGTGTGGCCGGGTTGCAAGATGTTCTTGTTGAACCCAGTGTATTCCTCTCTAGAGGTACACGAGCGAAAGGTGGATCCATACCTTGTCATAGTTGGAAATCCATTACCCAATACGTGCTTGCGGTTTTGATTGTATACTATATATGTCGAACGTGAGATGAAAGCGTTTCTACTAGATGATTATTATAGCTGTGGTTGATAGACATTATTATAATATCAAAAGGTTTTTGATATAAAGATATTTTGGATTCTCATAAGGGAAAAACCCGTTCCGTTATGCGGCGTGGTCTTATGAGATATCATATACCTGTATAACTGTTTTAAACTGTTTTACTCACACCAGTCCCATGACTGACCCAGAGTTTACTTTGTTGTTTTCCCTAAACTCTTGGGTGCCTAAATTTGTACGGGCAGTCAAGTAGTCGGGATTTTACAGATACACTTGAAGAGCTGGAGCAGGAGGCTTCAGGATCATATAGCTATAGTTATTTCCGCTGTGTTGTAAGTGCTGTACTTTGATAATGATATGTATATGCAAGTACAGATTTGTATTTCAAAGTTATGTTATGAAATATATTTATTCGTTCCGCTGTGAGATTCGTGTTACTCTGATATGGTGTTCTTCTTCTTCTTCTATTCTAAGCTTCTATCTTATCTTTCCTCACCCTCTAATTTCTTTCACTAATTACCAGGATTTTTCGACGTTTTGGTTATCGACGTCGTGCTTACGTCGATAACCAAAGTCGCTCAAAATCCGGGTCGTTACAGTTGGTATCAGAACTTAAGTTAAGAATTACTTGGCTCTGTGGCGTGACTCGGTAGAGATAGGGTTTGTAATACCCTAGACTGAGATTGAGTGTATATATACGAGTGAACGTATTTGTATTTGATATAAAAATTTGTTTTATATTGTGGAGATTCATTGGTTGAGTCGTTTATGAGTTCTGGTCGATCAGTTTGATCCACTGTATCGGTAGGAGTTACTAAACACTTGAATACGATGAACCATCATGGTATGTTTTGAAAAGAGGGTAAATTAAAATAGTTTACCCAATGTATATTTTGAATATATTGGATATATTGGTTGTTTTTATAATCGAGTAAGATTATAAATTAAATGGTTATGTAAATAACCAATCAGAATTCATATAAGTGAAATACGTGAAATCAGATGAGTTAAATCTGAATTTTAAACCAGAAACTGAAGTTAAAACTCTGGAGAATTGGATAAGTGTTTGTAAACAGATTTGGATTAATAGTAAGGAAAATTTAAGATCCTGGGAGATTTTAAATTGTTTTACAAACAGTGTGAATTATATTTTGAAATGAATTTCAAAGTGGAAATGTTTAGAAATGGTTTTATAGTATTGAACTCACTTCGATCGCTGGAAAATAGATTCTGATGATGACAGCTGCATCATCAGTGTTCATTTTCGAGTTATAAGTGACGAATTACTACCAGAGATACTGTTTTGAAATTGTTTTGGGAAAGACAAGTTGTGTAGAATTTCAAAATGGGATTTAAAATATAGAATTTGGATTTTGAAATAGATTTGAAATATTAACTCGTTTTAAAAGAAATAAAACGAGAAGTTCCTTTATAAATAAAGTTTATAAATAAAGTGAAAAGAATTATCATTGGATAATTCAAAAATAAAAATACAAGTGTAAAGTTGAAAGGGAAACCTATTTTCCAAAGGTAGAAATATCGATTTCAAAGGGAATTGAAACCGAGACTTATTTAAAGGAATTTGAATAAAGAAGATTTAAATAATGAAATTGGAATACAGAATTCAAATAGTTTGAAATGAAATTTGAATATGGAATTCATATAGAGTAATAATAGGATTCGAATATAGAAATTCAAAAGGAGTTTGAATATATAGAATTTGAATAGAATCGAAATGAAATTTGAATGTAGAAGATTCAAATAGAATTGAATTTGAAATTTGAATATAGCAGATTCAAAGGGAATTAAAATGAAATAAAGAGAATTCAAATAGATTCGAATATAGAAATTCAAATATGGGATTTGAATAAGAGGTTTGAAATGAAATTCAAATATAGAATTTGAATAAGAGAATCGAAATGGAATTTGAATATAGGAAATTCAAATAAAATTGAAATGGAATTCAATTAGTTGATAAACAAGTTAAACTTATATTTGAACATGTATATTCAAATAAAAAGGTGAAATAGTTAAACCAGTTAATTAGCCATTAGTAAATAGATCTTGAATTGTAGTTGAACTTTAGATAAGTAAAGGGGACTGGTAAATTTATATTCGAAATCGAATATGAAACCTGAGTTTGAAAAGGTAGAATTTGATTAGTTTATAAGTAAGTTAAACCTATATTTGAACATGTATATTCAAATAAAAAGGTGGAATGGGAAAACCAGAAATTTGAAAATCACTTAACGAACTAAGTTAAAATGATTGGATTAAGTTGAAATGAATTAGAAATGTATAAATATACATGAGGTAGGTATGGAAAAGGTACGAAGGTATATAAATAGAATGCTCGACAAAAAGGTATGTGTTTAATTCATATATGAGATTTTATGCGCCGTATCGGCTAGCCGCTTGGCTTTTCTTTTTCTTTTTGATTGGAGAAGGCCTGTGTGGCAGTTTGGGGATTTTTCCGATGCTCCTGGTACAAAGGAGGCTATGGCGAATTTTTCCGAAAATTTAAGGAGTTAGAATATTTTTAAGATAATTTGATAGTTGGAAATCAACGTATCGATGTATATAGATAGAAGTCGATAAGGAAACGAACTTAGAAATAGAATAGTGAAATCAAAAAAAGAAGTCTAGAATAAAATCTAGTAAGAATAGAAAGAAAAGTGTATACGTGTTTAAAGGTAAAGAATTAGTTGTATGTTATTGATTGTTCGAGTAAGTAGTCTTATCTGTTTTGACGTTATAAATGTTATTCAGTCAAGGTCTGAGAGGTAGTTATACCCCAACTTGATTGATTTCATTATTAACAAATAAATACTAAGATTTCAGGCTCGAAAATCAATGTTGAATAAGAGTTAGTTGAATATAGTAACTGGGTTGTCGTAACGATGTTTTACACAACATCCGTTTTAACCCGAATAAGTGTAAACTTTGAAATATAATAAAGAATATTTCCTAAATATAGAAATAAACGAGATCGGAAAAGAGATAAGTAATTGGAATACTTTTCCAATTTTAAATAGCATATATTTTCTAAAAGTTTAGAAAATAAAGGAAGGCGATATTCGGAAATGTTTTCCAAATAACGTAAAAGGCCAATAAAGTTATTGCAAATATTTGGTTAACAAATATTGATAAAGAAATAGAGAAGTGATTTAACTAATGGAATATTGATTATGGGCTCAGTTGGAAAAGGAAAATTTGATTTTTGAAAAGAGTGAACTGTTTAAAATTCCCAGGAAAAGACTGTTTGAATTAAAAACAAATTTAACAGAAATTTGTGAAAGAAGATTTGAATTAAAGTAAAGTCAGTTAAGTGGTAACTGAAGTTGAATTGAAATCGAATAAGATTGGATTTGTGAAATTAGAATCCAAAATGGTATTGGATTGAGGAGTTAAGGAATTGAAAATCAAGAATTGAACGTGAGTTGAAATGGGATTTGGCTTGGATATAAGCGAATGGTTGTGTCATTGATAAAAGCAGATTGGATTTGATTGGGGTAACTCTTGTATATGCTGAGTTGATAGCATATGGAAGTGACAGAGTAGAATGCCTGACAAAAAGGTACCAGTTTATATTATGAATGAGTTTGGTGATTTTGATGAGCCGAATAGGCAAGCCGCTTGGCTGTTTGACTTTCTATTGGGATGGAGATGGCCCAGAGAGGCGAGTTGGAGTTTGACCGATTGACCAGTACAAAGGAGGTGCTGGCGAAATTTTTCGAAGAATAAGGCGTTAAATTTTTTTAGGATTTTTGAAAATTTTCGTTGATAAGAATAAATCAATATTTAATTAAAATTAAATTAAATTGGTTCAGTTAAAACTGAAGTTAAGAAGTGAACAAATATGTTCTAACCAGTCGATAGGGTCGTCCCCTACTTTTTAGCAATTTCGAGGACGAAATTATTTTAAGTGGGGAAGAATGTAATGACCCGCATTGGCAGAGGTATTATGATTAATTTATTTAATTGTATAAATGGTGGGTTAGTGAAATTAATGGTCGTTGAATAAAATAATGATGAATATTTAATTAAAATAATAATTAAATAATATATTTAATTCTGAATAATCAGAATTTGTCGAAATGACGATATGGTGTGAACCAGATCATCTGTGATATTTAATTCAGCTTGGAATTGAATTTGAATGACGAATATATTCAATCGTCGATAGTTGAACGTATAGTTTATAATATAATTATAAACGAGCTCGAAATGACGCTGCAGTTCGTAAATTGGCGATTCGAACTTCAACTGAATGTACAGGATTCGTTTTAAGCCGGATTTCTGTGAAACAAGAAACGTGTGGAGCTGGCAGAGTATATCTTTCTAGTGAAAGAGAAAAATCGGGATTTCGTCGTGTAGATTTTCAGATATGTCCAAATCAAATTTTAAAATAGTCGCTATAGAATCGTTTATCGACCGTAACAGTTTATTCAATATAACTAGAGATCGGGTTTGAATTTAGACAAGGTTCTTTTGGGACATAGTGATAATTTAATTTTTAGAATTTTACTGTAATTTTTAATTAATTTAATAAGAGACTTTTTATTTGAAGTATTTTGCACCCTGAAATCAACATTTTGAAGTTTCAAAATATGAGTCCATCTACCGGTATTATTATAATTTCGGGATCGTGGCACCGAGCTGATTACAACAACATGTTTACTTCTGTCGACAACAGTTTGTAAAGGAAGGAAATTCTTTACTTTGTGATAGGGGACACTAAAACTTTTACACATAAAAATATCCTAACTCACGTGTGACCAAACAGAAGCCATGAACCACCTCCTCAAACCGTCCGTTCCCTTGGTCCTCGAAACAAGATCGTGGCATTTAATAATCCACAAGAGAAATGAACATTTAATGATATAAATACCCCTGCTAAACGTTATAACCTAACCGACCTTATCTATGTTCTGCAAACAAACGGAGGCCGCCTCCATTACTAAAACTTCAACAATCGAATAAAAAAAAAAGAGCAAACAAATACTCCCACTTAAAACTCATGAAATACGTATGAATGGTCTTCGAGCTAGGGGGGACAGCATGGATGAGCTCGGGCTTGCGAGAGGAGGACCTTGATTTTCTGGCAGCGAGGCAGACGAGTGGGAAGTCCATTCGTGACCGGTGCTGTGTGTTTTACGGCTTTGTCATAGGAGAGGATTGGTAGTACTTTGTTGTATTCATGGGTGCGTGGTATTTGTACAGGGGCCATTTTTGGCTTAACCAGAAGATGAGGGGTGGATTTTTGTTATTTGCTGAAGGAGGGGTTAGAAAATGGATTCAACGTGAAGAAACAAATATGTGGTGTATGGATATTTATATATATAAGACAATGCGACGAAATGGTATGATGGTGGCACAGTTCAAAACGTGAACAGTAAAGGTGGAAACCAAAGCAAGGATGTGCATGGAAGTTTATTTAAAATGAACGAGTCTTTGAAGAGAAGGTTTCCAAAACAAAGGGAGGCGGTAGAACTGTGGAATTGTATGGTGATGTCAGCGGTTCTGAAGGGGCCATCGATGTGGGGTCTGGTCACTGAGGAAGGCGGCGACTGGGAAATTTCCGCGTTTCTCTCTCGTAAGCTGGGTATTTCTTTGGTACGTTGGAAGGGTGCGTGTATCCATGTGAAGGTTTGAAGTGAGGGAGCCGAAAATTGATCATTTAACTAACTCTGTATAATGTTTGGAGTGGGAGTGTATTCGAAAGACAAGAGGGATTTCGGGAATGGAACGTGATTAGCAGGGCTTAAGACTTAAGATGAATTCGACGAAACAAACTATGCTGGATTCACCGC
This sequence comes from Allium sativum, assembly GCA_030737875.1. Classification (NCBI taxonomy): domain Eukaryota; kingdom Viridiplantae; phylum Streptophyta; class Magnoliopsida; order Asparagales; family Amaryllidaceae; genus Allium; species Allium sativum. The sequence goes on from CM060920.1 coordinate 222,590,881, forward strand.
AATGAAATCTACATTTTTGAACTACCGTGACCGAGAACTAAGCTAAGTGGAACTTCAGGGGAAAAGTTAACGTCTGCTCATTTTAAATGAAAACAAAGCAGGGTCGTCAACTGCGGCCAATGTGAGTAAACCTCACTAACTTTGAACAGTTTATAATTTCATGTTGTATTTTTAGAACTGTTAAATATTGGCTGATTGACTGTGTATTGAATGTTTGATTGAACTGCTAGGCAGTTAGCTAAATTTCTATATTGATTCTGTTTAACAGAATATATCATATAGAACTGAAAAGTGATGTTATCTATATTGTTTAACATCTATGATGCAGGGAAACAGGTTGGAGGAATCCAACTGGATTCCTCAACATTTATTTTACTGTTTTCATATATTGTGATATATGATGTGTTACATAATCTGTTATGGATTATGGGTGTTGGAATGATGTTGATCATTGTTATTCGATATTGTAAATATCATAACAGACCCTGGGATGTAAAAAGAAGTATTTCAATGTATATTGAAATAAAGGAATTTTATAAAATCACAGGATTTTATAAAAGGAAATATTTATAAAACGAACACGGTTTTATAAAAGGGATATTTATTTAGAAAATAAATAGAAATAGAAAAGGAATATTTATTTAGAAAATAAATAGAAGTTATAAATAGGAAATATTTGTAACGGTAAATAGAAGTTATAAATAGGAAATATTTGTAACGGTAAGTAAACGTTATAAAAAGGAAATAGTTGTAACGGAAAACGTAGTTGAGTAAAAGAAGTTAATCGATGTTAGTTAATCGATTAGTGATAAAGTAAAAGAAGTTAATCGATGTTAGTTAATCGATTAGTGTTAAAGTAAAAGAAGTTAATCGATGTTAGTTAATCGATTAGTGTTAAAGTAAAAGAAGTTAATCGATGTTAGTTAATCGATTAGAGAATAAAGTTAAAAGAAGTTAATCGATGTTAGTTAATCGATTAGTGTTAAAGTAAAAGAAGTTAATCGATGTTAGTTAATCGATTAGAGAATAAAGTTAAAAGAAGTTAATCGATGTTAGTTAATCGATTAGTGTTAAAGTTAAAAAGAAGTTAATCGATGTTAGTTAATCGATTAGTGTTAAAGTTAAAAAGAAGTTAATCGATGTTAGTTTAATCGATTAGAGTTAAAGAAATAGAAGTTAATCGATGTTAGTTAATCGATTAGAGAATAAAGTTGAAAGGAGATAATCGATGTTAGTTTAATCGATTAGAATAGAAGCAAATGAGTTAAATCGAATATAGTTATTCGAATAGAAGCAAATGAGTTAATCGAATATAGTTATTCGAATAGAAAGTAAAAGGAGTTATCGAATATAGTTTATTCGAAAGGAGTTAAGTGAAATGAGTAAATCAATAGCGTTAGTCGAAATGAGTAAATCAATAGCGTTAGCCAAATAGAGTTAATCCAATAGTGTTAGTCCAATAGAGTTAATTGATAAGGGTTAATCGAATAGAGTTAAGTAAAAAGAGTCAATCGAATATAGCTATTCGAAGGAGGGTTAAGTAAGGAAGTTAGTAAAAGGGATATAAAGTGAACTTTGCCTATTTCAAAGTTAGAAATGTTGTTCAGTTAAGGTCTGAGAGGTAGTTCTACCCCAACTTGATTGGCTTCGTTTTTAACTAAGGAATAGTTAAGGTTCGACAGTAAAGGAAATGGTTTGAGTTGGCATCGCGATGGTTTGTTTAAACATCTGTCTAAGTCCAATGAAGAAGCTTTGGAAATGTTTTCCAAATAAGAAACCAGAAATGTTTTCTAATAAAGAAAACAAGAAATGGAAATGTTTCCATTATTAATAACGTGTATTTTTCCCAATTTAGAAAATAAGGAATATTGAACGTAGGGAAACATGAGATAAGTAAATTAATGAACTAAAGAGATGAATGTTGAATGATGTTTGATCGATATAATTTCCATTTGGAAATAATATCATTGTTTGCACACCTGTTTTTATTCGATAGTTAAATCACAGACTATCGAAGTTTTGACCATTTTAACGTTGTTAATATGGAGAGACCGGTTGGATTTTTATCCAAAGAACCACTCTGTATTGGCATAAGCGTTGCGAATCATATATGCCAAAGGAAATTGAAGACGGAGTTATGCAAGGGCTATCCTGTTTACAGAATAGTGCCTTCGGTTCATCCTGTTCCTGGGTGACTTGTATGGACGGATGTCTGACAGAGTATGTCCAGACGATCACGTATATTGATTTCTCCAACCATACCAAGAGTGGAGGCGGAGAAGGAAACTTCTTTTAGCTAACACATAATGTATGGTTGAGGACGTCAATCAGTGTTTTTGATAGATTTGACGATGTGGCATTCAAAGTGAATCTGGTATGATGATAAAGCGTAGCTTCTAGCCTCATCATCCGGTAAATGACAGAAATCGGGCAGGCAGCATGGCTAAGTCGGTCGCACCGAAGTAGGGTGTATAATCACCTGATCTAGAGTTTCATTCATTTCTAAAAATCTATTGTTGATGCTGTCCCATTCGGGAAACGGTTGCTGATCCCAACTGTTGGTGATATACATTCGATACACTCAAGCGAAATGAGTGGTCGGTCATGTGTGGCCGGGTTGCAAGATGTTCTTGTTGAACCCAGTGTATTCCTCTCTAGAGGTACACGAGCGAAAGGTGGATCCATACCTTGTCATAGTTGGAAATCCATTACCCAATACGTGCTTGCGGTTTTGATTGTATACTATATATGTCGAACGTGAGATGAAAGCGTTTCTACTAGATGATTATTATAGCTGTGGTTGATAGACATTATTATAATATCAAAAGGTTTTTGATATAAAGATATTTTGGATTCTCATAAGGGAAAAACCCGTTCCGTTATGCGGCGTGGTCTTATGAGATATCATATACCTGTATAACTGTTTTAAACTGTTTTACTCACACCAGTCCCATGACTGACCCGGAGTTTACTTTGTTGTTTTCCCTAAACTCTTGGGTGCCTAAATTTGTACGGGCAGTCAAGTAGTCGGGATTTTACAGATACACTTGAAGAGCTGGAGCAGGAGGCTTCAGGATCATATAGCTATAGTTATTTCCGCTGTGTTGTAAGTGCTGTACTTTGATAATGATATGTATATGCAAGTACAGATTTGTATTTCAAAGTTATGTTATGAAATATATTTATTCGTTCCGCTGTGAGATTCGTGTTACTCTGATATGGTGTTCTTCTTCTTCTTCTATTCTAAGCTTCTATCTTATCTTTCCTCACCCTCTAATTTCTTTCACTAATTACCAGGATTTTTCGACGTTTTGGTTATCGACGTCGTGCTTACGTCGATAACCAAAGTCGCTCAAAATCCGGGTCGTTACATTAAGGATGAAGGAACGCATATAATATATATATATATATTTTTATAGTTTTAATTATATTTTCATTTTATGATTTTAGTCGGGATGAAATACAATTGTCGGGTTAAAGAATGTTGCATCTAAGTCTAACATAGGGATGGCATCCGCTGTATTGTTCACAATGCTTGTTTGTTCTCCTTTTGATGCCACTGTTTTGTTACGTGCCATATGCAAAGTTAAGGGTGAACTATATTGATTTCTATTGACAGAAATACCGTTGTTTTTTTTTACCAACAATATGTCACGATCTCAAATATATAATAATACCGGTAGGTTGACTTATATTTTGAAACCCCGAATTATCGATACAGGGAGCACGATACTCCAAATAAAAAGTTGCTTATTTAATTTATTAAAAATTACAGTAAAATTCTAAAAATTAAATTATCGCTGCGCCTCAAAAGAACCTTGTCCTGATTTGCAACCAATATCAAGTTATATTCAAATAACCGTTACGGTCGATATATGATTTCACAGCGACTTTTCGAAAATTTGATTTGGACATATCTTGCAGTATACACGACGAAATATTCATTTTCCACTTCTGTTAGAAAGATACAGTTCAACAGATTCCAACGATTCTCGTTTCGAAGAAATCCGATTCAAAACGAGTCCGGTACACTCAGCTGAAGTTCAGAACGTTAAATTACGAACTGCAGGGTTGTTCTGAGCTCGATTATGATTAATATATATTTATATACGTTCAACTTCTTTTTAATTAATATATAAATCCACTTATATTACAAATTCAATATTTAAACTGATTTAAATATTCAAATACCAACCGACAAAAATGCGAGACGTTACATTAGATCCATATTTTTATGTTGTTGGAATTATTACATGTTCCTCTTTTTCCCCTTTTGTGATAAGTTAGACTATGTATCAAGTCTAACATTTTACGTGATTTATGCGAACGTTTAACGGGGGTAACGTTGGTAAAAAAATATATGAAATTATATATAATTGGCATATTTGGCTCATGAACATGTAAATGTTTTATGGCATAAAGTGGTATAAATTTTTATACCTAAAATTATTAACTTGATTTAACAAGGAAAGTGGGGCTTGACTTGAATGACAATAATTTACATATAAATATAAAGAGGTAAATATGTAAACATAGAAAAGACGAATATGCCTAACTTGAGGTTAGACTGAGTTACGGTGTAAGACTGCCTAGAACCGCCCGGCACATCCAACAACCGTAACAATATATATATCTAATATGGGAGCGTAACAACCCGGAATTTTGGAACCAATTAAAAAAAATTATTTTAGAAATTTTAATGAATTTTGAATGTTTAAAATGATGTAACATAAAAATTTACATTTTTATGTAATAACGATTCATTAAAATGTTCATAGCTTGATAAATGTTTTAACATAAAAGATTTCATTTTTATGTAATAAAAGAAAGATTAAAAAGATTATCACAAATTAATATTATATTTCGAATTTTGTCCATTTTAAATAATATCTAAATAAACCATGCAATTTAATTTAATCTTAAACAAAGAATTTATTTGTGTAGTGACATATCATCAAAACTAATTTATCAAATTATAAGTATAAATGGCGTAACAAATATTAAATTAATTTCATATATATGTTGAAGCTTTAATGGTGATTAACTTTTGTAGGCCAATAAGTTTAAATTTATTATTGTATTATTCATAGTACAATTAATGTAATAGGGACATTCTAACTTTGTATGAAATTTAAGCCTTGAATTGAAGAGAGTAATATATTAAGAAAGGAAGATTTTATCGTTGGCAATTTCAAATTGAAATTTAATATATATAGTAATTTAGTTCGTTTGAAAAAGAAAGAAAAAAGAACAACGAACATAACTTTGTAAATACAAGCTGTAAAAGCTAGTCCATATTTATATAATAAATGCGCAATATAAGGAAGAAAATAAATTGTGCACTAAATTTGTTACCATTTCAACTTAATTAACAATGCATAACGATTGAATTTAAAACGTTCTGAAATATGAATGGTTACAACAGTTTTCAATGCCTTCCCTTGTAACAACCCGGAATTATGGAGCCAATTTATAATTTTTATTTTAGAAATTTAATGAATTTAGAATATTTAAAATGATTTATTTTAAATAATAACGACTAAATTTTTTATTTTAATTGAAGTTAAAATGAATAAATTTTATTTAAATTTTAAAAGGAGTTTGAAATGGCGTGGTGAGTGGATTTAATTATTCACATTTAGTAAATATTCCGTTATCGTTTGATTTTCCATTTAATTATTAGATTGGTTAATTTTAAGTAAATTGCAATATTCAGTTATTTTAATTGCTGTAAACATATGTGTAGATATTTAGAGTAATTACGTTAGACAATTTAATTTGGCTTGGGAATGGCATAAGCATGATAGGTTGGAATTACAGTAATGTGAAAACTAAAATTTGGAATGAAAATGGTCACTTGATTAGTAAACATATTAAATATATTCCTTGTCATTAAATTAAGCAAATTGGATTTTTATGGCAGACAGTAATAAATGACAATAATCAAGTTGATTTCATAAATGGAAACCTAGTAAAATGTAAGTTTGTACATTTCATATTTATTTACACTAATGGTTAAACAATTGTGATTTCAATAGGAATTCACACAAATCGGCTAAGACAAAAATTAGCAATTTACATAAGCATGAGGTTATTAATATAAACCATAATGGGTAGGTTATAAATATAAATTGTAATGGACCCACGTGTATATTTCTATTCTTTTTATTCCTGTCTATCTAATTGAATACCTTCCCATTTTTCCCTTTTCTTATTCTATTTTGAATTTTGAATAGGAGAAACGGGCCTTAAAGGTTCAATTAATAATATTATATTATTATAAATATTAGAATAGCAAAATCAAAACCCTAATTTCTAACAGCCAGCCGCCATCCTCATGGTTCAATGGCCATGAAGCTCCAGTTTTCTTCCACCAATTTCTTCAAATCCACTTTAAATTAAAACATATTTCTAATGCATAGACTATAGAGCATGGCTCCACCGAGCTTCACCATCTTCCAGGCGGAGGTGGCAATGGCGTAGGGTTTCGAAATGGGAGGCTCAGATCTGGGTATGGCAAATTAAGGTGGGGCGCGCAGGGAGAGAGAGAAGGATGGAATAAATGGGTTCGGTGTAGTAGCGTACAGGAAGAAGAGGCCGTTCCTTTTAAAAGTTATTAAGGAATTTCATTTTTTATTAATTATTTTAATTACGTCGTTAAATGTTTGTAACGCCTTAACTTGGTCATACGAGATCGGAATTGAGCAAACTCAGTTGCGTTGCGATCGTGGCGTCAAGCACTATGCAACAGAATAGACCGGATCTGAAAAGGAGCAAATCAAAATTCAGAGAAAATTCAGATCTGAACTGAACAGAATTTAAAATGATGGTGAGATTTCAAATTTTAAATAATTAAATAATTTAAATTTTTTTTCTCAGTTGATCGAATCATTGAGTGTATGTAAATAATATAGATCCGCGATGTGGTAAGTTAGGATTTGCATTTATCTATTGTTGTGAATGTTCATGCATTAAAAATCCCATTTTTATTGAGATTTATATATATTCGTTTGGTTCATTAGATTTGTGGATTCAAAATTTATATTTGAGTTAATTAGAAATAGTTAAAAACAAAATCATCCCATTTTGTTTATGTGATTTGTTGAGATCCACATTTTTGTGTGAATTTGACACGTTAGGAAAAAGAAAACTTTATCCACATTTTTATGTGAATTTGACATGTTAGGAACAAGAAAAATTTATTTACATTTTTATGTGGATTAAACATGTTAGATAAAAAGGACACCTTTATTTACATTTTCCCTTGTAAATAAAAAGAACAAAACTTGATGACACACATTTATTTACATTTTCCCTTGTAAACAAAAAGAACAAAACTTGATGACATACATTTTATTTACATTCCTTTATAAATAAAAAGAATAAAACATGAGATAAAGAAAAAGATTACTTTATTTGCATTTAGTGTAAATAAAACATGAGATAAAGAAAAGATTACTTTATTTACATTTAGTGCAAATAAAACATGAGATAAAGAAAAAGATTACTTTATTTGCATTTAGTATAAATAAAACATGAGATAAAGAAAAGATTACTTTATTTGCATTTAGTGTAAATAAAACATGAGAAACAGAAAAAGAATATTTTATTTACATTTAGGTAAATAAAACATGAGGTGAAGAAAGAGATTATACTTTTTATTTACATTTTTAGATCCAAATAAAACATAGAAAGGAATTATGCTTTTTATTTGCAAATTAGTTGTAAATAAAAGACATGAAAATAATTAGAATTCATAGAAAAATGTTCACATAGAAATTATACTTTTATATAAACCATTAGAATTAGAGTAGACAATAAAAATTATATTTTTATTCTAATATGAGAATCATTAGAAAGAGGAGACAATAAAAACTACAATTTTGTTGTAATATGAGCCATTAGAAATAGAAATTACATTTTTATATAAAATGTGGTATTAGAAATAGAAATCACATTTTTATATAAAATGTGGTATTAGAAACAGAAATTACATTTTCATATAAAATTTTGCATTAGCAAAAATAATAACATTTTTATTTTAAAATGTTGTATTGGGGAAAAATAACATTTTAGTTATAAAATATCAAGATTGAATAAAGATAACATTTTAGTTATAAAATGTTAAGATTGAATAAAGATAACATTTTAGTTATAAAATGTTAAGATTGAAAAAAACTAACATTTTAGTTATAAAATGTTAAGATTGAATAAAGATAACATTTTAGTTATAAAATGTTAAGATTGAATAAAGATAACATTTTAGTTATAAAATGTTAAGATCGAAGAAGATAATATTTTAGTTATAAAATATTAAGACTGGAGAAAATAGCATTTTAGTTATAAATGTTAAGATTGATAAGAATAACAATCTATTTATAAAATGTTTAGATTTATAAAAATAACATTTTAGTTATAAAATGTTGAGTTGATTAAAATATCACTTTTTATTTGTTTTTTTGAATTAGAGTTGTCGACAAAACAAAAATATCACCTTTATATGTTTTGTCGAATTAGAGTGGTCGACACAACAAATATATCACTTTTTAATGTTTTTATAGAAATAGAATTGTCAACAAAAACAAAATTATCCTTTTTATTTGTTGTTGTGGAAATGTTAGAATTGATTTAACATAAAATATCCTTTTTATGTTAATATGAAAGGTTAGGAATGTTAACATAAAATATTCTTTTATATGATGCTAGAGAGACATGAATTTATAAAGAATATTTCATTCACATTCTAGATGTGAATAAAAGACATGAAATTTAAAAGTACAATTTTATTTGCAAATTAGTTGCAAATAAAAACATGAGAAAAAGAAGAACATTTTTTTTGCCTGTTAATATGCAAATAAAAACCATAGAATAGAAGTGCATTTTTATTTGCAAGTTAGTTGCAAATAAAAACATGAAGATATAAAGTACATTTTTATTTACATTTTAGATGTAAATAAAAACATGATTATAAAAAGGTTGTAATGGCCCGCAAATCCGTACTATCTGAGTTGACTAATATCACTACACATCCAACCCAAATTGCACAGAAAATACGAATCATTATTAGAGAGAAGTTAGAGGATGAGAAATAGAAGGAAAGAAGTAATAGGATAGAAGAAAATGAAGATCACAAACTCACAGCGGAACGAATAAAATATATTAAATAACATAACTTTTGAAATACAAATCAGTACCTTTATATACATACCATTATCAGAGCACAACAGTTATTCTTGGAACAGTTATAATCATCTGTTTCCAGATACAACATAGTACACAGCGGAAATATGATATTCTGTAGCTAACTGATGAAGCCTCCTGCTTCCAGCTCTTCCAAGTGAATCTGAAAAATCCCAACTACTTGACTGCCCGTACAAATTTGGGCACCCAAGAGTTTAGGGAAAACAACAAAATAAACTCTGGGTCAGTCATGGGGCTGGTGTGAGTAAAATCCAACCATTTGTTTAACTTTAAAAAATCCTTTCTAAAGAAATGATAAAAGTAAGACCAGCCCACACATAAACATGGACGGTTTTTACCTTACTATAACCCAAACATTTTGATACGGAAATCCAGTGATATTATAATAATGTCAACATCAAATAAATAGAATCTAGCGGAACGCTTGCATCTCACGCTCCATATATAATATAAAATCAAAAACCGCAGGGCGCTTATTGGAGATTGGATTTCCAACATGACAAGGTATGGAACCACCTTCCGATCAGTGTACTCTAGAGGCGATACACTGGGGTTCAATAAGAACATCTTGCAACCCGACCCACACATGACCGACCACTCATTTCGCTTGAGTGTATCGAATGTATATCACCAACGGTTGGGATCAGCAACCGTTTCCCGAATGGGACAGCATCGAATAGAATAAGGAATTAAATGAATCTCTAGATAGGTGATTATACATTCTAATGGGAGCGACCCACATAGCTATGTTGCCTGCCTGATATTTTTCGTTTCCCAGTTGTTGAGGCCTGAGGCTTCGATTACGTTCTATCCATTGATAGCACAATCACTTTGAATGCCACATTGTCAGATCCATTAATCACTAGTTGATTTGCACAAATATTTTGGATATTATGCTATGGGAATAATCCGTTGCCACCATATATATTTATACAGACCAACTCATGCGATCATTGGAAATACTTTGTCAGACATTCGTCCACTTACGTTCGTTCTGGGACTGAACGAAACCGAAGGCACAATTTCTACTAATAGAAAAAGCCCTTGCACGTTACTCCATCTTTGATTATCTTCATATAATCTGATTCGCAACGCTACTACCAATACAGAGTGGTTCACGGATAATAATCCAACTAGTCTCTCCATATTGACAACACTATTGGCAAACACTTCGATAGTCGGTTATTTAACTATCGAAGAAAAACAAACAAACATTCCATCCAAAACAATCAAACAATCACTAAGCCCTTAATAAATATTTCATTCATTAATTAAATCACTACTGCATTTCCTTATCAATATTTGTTAGCCCACTATTTTCAATTATCATCTCGGTATCTTACATTCTTTAGAAAACCTTTCTATATCTCGCCTTCTTTTATTTCCTACACTTAGAAAATATATTCTATTTGAAATTGAAACAATTTCAATCACTAATCTCTTTCCCGACTGCTTTAGTTATACTCAGGAAATATTTACATTTATATTTCCAAAATTCCATCACTTGGGTTAAAACGAATGTTGTGTAAAACATCGTTACAACAACCCAAAATATTTTATTCAACTAAATATTATTCAAACACTTCTCTTTGAGACTGGATTATGCTATTCATCAATTAAAAATGAAATCAATCAAGTTGGGGTAAAATTACCTCTCAGACCTTGACTGAAAACATCCTCAACTTCAAAACGGCAAAACCAGTAACATCGAATAAACACACTATAAAACCCAATTATTCATTTTTAACGCATATATGTTTTCTCTTACTATTACCAGCCTATCAATTTCCTTTTTGTTTAAAGTATTCTATTTTAAATTCGTTTCCTTATCGAATTCAATATATATTGATTTCTAGCTATCAAAATTTCTTAAAAATATTCTAACTCCTTAAATTCCCTGAAAAATTCGCCATAACCTCCCTTGTACCGGGAGCATTGGGATATTTCAAATAGCCTCCCATGGCCCTCACCAATCCAAAAGAAAATGAAAAAGCCAAGCGGCTTGCCGATACGGCGCATAAAATCCCATATATGAATTTAAACATGTACCTTTTTGTCGGGCACATAAATTAAAATCTTCATATACTTCATCCCACACCTGTCTAATACATGCACACCTGTTTTCAATTCTATTTCAACTCAATCCAATTGTCTTAACTAAATTTGCTAATTTATTCCTTAGTTAGCTCCTTTTCTTATTTCACTGCTTATTTGAACATGTCACATTCAAATATATTTTAACCTACTCATGAACCCCATCTAATTCCATTTCAACTCGAGTTACATATTCGATTTTGAATATGAATTTCCAAATCTCTTTCACTTATTCAACGCACCATTTCAATTCAAATCTCGGTTTAACTATTTTATTTCTCAAACTATTTAATAGTTAAAAAAAAATCTAATTTTTATTCAAAAATCATTTCATTTACTTCACTGGAGTTCATATTTATTTTGTATCTCTAGTCTGGATTTTTCTAATGGCAAATTCGGATTTTATTTCTTTAAAATCCTTTTATTTCTATAAATAAACCGGTTTTTAAACGATTATGGCGCTGCTTTTCTAGAAATTTGATTTTGACATATCTCAAAATCTATTCGACGAAATCCAGATTTTTTTCCTCTATTAGAAAAATATTATCAAATCGATCCTGACGTTTCTTGTTTCAAAGAATTCTGACTTCAATTGAGTTCTGTATACTCAATTGAAGTTCGAAACGCCAATTTACGAACTACCGCGCTGCGGCGAGTTCGTTTTAATTATATTTATAAATATAAACGTTTTAAACTTCATCTATAATAAATTCCACTTCATTCTGATATATTTTTAATATATCAAATCAATTTTTTCCCACTTCAACATAGTATTTCCGATATATTTCACTTCTATTTGAAATTCTATATTCAAATTTCAATTCGCTTCTATTTTCAAATTCTATTTGAATTTCCATATTCGAATTTCCTTTATTCAAATCCCATTTGAATTTCTACGTTCAAATTCTATATTTGAATTTCCTTTGAATTTCATATATTCGAACTCCATTTGAATTTCTATAATCCCCTTTGAATTTTCTATTTGAATCCTATATTCAAATACCATACTTTAAATTCCATTTCACTTCTAATTTCAAATTCTATAGTTAAACTCCATTTGAATTTTATTTTCAAATCTCTATAGTTAACTCCATTTGAATTTTCTTTATTCAAATCCATTTGAATTCCTTTGAATTCAAATTTTATTTGAATTCCTTTGAATTCGAATTTCTGTATATTCAAATTCTATTCAAATTCAATATATTCAAATTCTATTTAAATTTTCTATGTATAAATTCTATTTGAATTTCATTTTCAAATTCCATTTTAACTCTATTAAATTCTATACTCAAAGTCTGTTTCTGTACGAATTCTATATTCAAATTCTTGTTTCAATCTGTTTGAATTCTATATTTGAATTCCTTTATTATTTCTATATTCAATTTCTATTTGAATTCTTATATTCAATTTCTTTAAACAAGTCTCGATTTCAATTCTTTTTGAAATCGATATTTCTATTTTTTTTTGAAAATAGATTTCCCTTTTCAATTTCACACTTATATTTTTATTTCTGAATTATCAAATGATAATTCTTTTCACTTCATTTATAACTTCGTTATAAAAGAACTATTTATATACTTCGTTTATAAAGGAACTACTTGTTTTATTTTTTCAGAACAAGTTTATGTTTCAAAATCTATTTAAAAATTCAAATTCTATTTTTCTAAAATAGAATTTCCCTTTTCAATCTCAAATACCCCTTCAAGGGTACTTTAATAAATTAACACTTAGCCCAGTGATATTTAAAACAGTCTAATCATCTGATTTTAACACGTCATATATGAGTATATATGAAATCAAGAAAACAAACAAATAACATATTTTTGAGGAATCCAGTTGGATCCCTCCCACCTGTTTTCTTGCATCCACAGACGTTAGTCAACAGAAATAATACCCATCCTGCTTCAAGGCATGATATCGCGGTATAAAAGGGGATCCACTTATATACGTGGGCGTAGGGTCATCCGCTAATGATACTGCAGGCATCCGCTAATAATACTGCGGGAATCCAACCACCAAACCAATATATATATAATAATCACCCTAAATAACTAATATATAAAACAACCAGAGAGCATTCAAACCAGCAACAACAATTATTTTTAACTAATAAAAATAATTTTAAAGAAAAGGTGAGTGAGATTTACTCACCTGGATTTTTCTTTCCCGAGTATCCTGTTAATTTGCATATCGTCGCAACTGGGAAATCCACTCAACTTAATTCAGGATTTTTCCTTGACTCATTCTACGGTTTACATCATATTATTAGTTAATCATGATTATCTACGTAAAATCAATTAAATAAAAATACAGGGTTATTTAAATAACTAACTAGCCTAGTTGTGCCTTTAATATGATATTCCTTAATTAAAGAGTCCATTATATTTAATTAAATGAATTTAAGCAAAAATTTACCTATGTATTAAACATTTCCAAATTAAATCTTAATTTCATATTTAAATGATTAGTCTATAAATTTTATCCCTTTATTAACTAACTCTATATACGTTTTTACCATTTCTTTAATCAGTTAATGATAATCTAAACTAATTTACTTTAACTAGTTACCAATTATATAAATAAATCTTGAATAAAAACAAACAAACAAAAATACCTTAATTCCAAACTCGTTTTTCCCTAAATTTCCAATACCGTAATGATCCTCTTCCCAAATCCTTGCTATGGTTAAATTGTAGAACTACTGTTGTCATTTGAACACAATCTCAGACCATGTTCTACACTTTAGTCACATTGGCCTTCACACATCAGCATCCATGAATTGCCTTCATCGTCACCAAAAATACAGAGACCGACTCCTCCTTCTCCACTACCAGACCAAACATCGACATCCCCAAATCAATATACAAGCATGCACCCCAATTTCCTGATCGCACTCTTCCCAGTTTCAAATGTACAAACTTCCTCTGAAAACGCAGTAGATCACCATCGACTTCCACTCGCTCATTATCAAGTCATCGCACCACTCACATCGTTACTATCCCCTTTTGTGCTGCATCGCGACTCCCCAAACAACATGTCGAGTTGAACTCGCAAACCCTAAATCCTTATTGCTGGAATCGAACTCCCGATTTGACATCGCACCTTCCCTATCCGTAGAAATCTCGTTTTCTGTAAGTAAATTCGAACTACAATAGCCAAAAATAGCAGTGTCAGCCTCCCCTGAAACACAGTGCCTCATCGCTACACCCAATATCCCACCCATACTCGAGTCTAACCCCGTAATTCGATCCAAAAGACCGGAACCCTAAATCAAAATCCTGCTCAGACCATCATAGTGGACTCCAGTGGCAGCAATCCGTGCGCTTGAATTTTACTTTGATTTTTTATTTAGAGAACAAGGAGGGATGCCATTTTATTTTAATGCTTACGGTTTCTGAAATGAAAATAAAAACTTAAGGGAAAGGGGGTTATCGCGATTAAATAGGAGAAGGAGGGGGGACAGAACGTGAAACGACCCGCAAATCCGAGCTATCTGAGTTGACTAATAACACCACACGTCCAACCCAAATAACACCGAAATACGACTCATTATTAGAAAGAAGTTAGAGGATGAGAAATAGAAAGAAAGAGATATTAGAATAGAAGAAAACGAAGATCACAAACTCACAGCGGAACGAATAAAATATATTATATAACATAAGCTTCGAAATACAAATCTGTTTTGTACATACATACATACCATCATCAGAGTACACATAACATTTGATCCAGCGGAAGTAACTCTAAATAACTAACGTTGAAGCCTCCTGCTTCAAGCTCCTCCAAGTGTATCTGTAAAAGCCTGAAACACTTGGCTGCCCGTACAAATTTGGGCACCCAAGAGTTTAGGGAAAACAAAACAAAATAAACTCTGGGTCAGTCATGGGACTGGTGTGAGTAAACTCCAACCACTTGTTTAACTTTAAAAATCCTTTCAAAAGAAAAGATAATAGTAAGACCAGCCCACACATAAACACAGACGGTTTTTTTACCTTACTATAACCCAAAACACTTTGATATCAAACATCTAGTGATATTATAATAATGTCTACATCAAGTAAATAACCAAATAGTAGAACGCTTGCATCTCACGCTCCACATATATAATATAAACTCAAAAACCGCATGGCGCTTATTGGAGATTGGATTTCCAACATGACAAGGTATGGGACCACCTTCCGACAGTGCATCTCTAGAGGCGAATACACCTGGGTTCAACAAGAACGTCTTGCAACCCGGCCCACACATGACCGACCACTCATTTCGCTTGAGTGTATCGAATGTATATCACCAACGGTTGGACTCAAACCACCGTTTCCCGAATGGGCAGAATCGATAGATTTAGAAACAAAAGGAATTTCTCTAGATAGGTGATTATACACCCTAATGGGTGCGACCCACATAGCCATGCTGCCTGCCCGATTTTTGTCCTTTCCCGGTTGTTGAGGCCTGAGGCTACGCATACTTACCATTCATTGATAACACAGTCACTTTGAATGCCACATCGTCAGATCCGTTAATCACTAGTTGAGTTTGCACAAATATTCTGGATATTATGCTAAGGGATAAATCCGTTGCAACCATATATATTCATACAGACCAACCCATTTGATCCTTGGAAATACTTTGTCAGACATTCGTCCATTTACGTTCGTTCTGGGATTGAACGAAACCGAAGGCACTATTTCTATAAATAGAAAAGCCCTTGCACTTTACTCCGTCTTCAATATATTCAGCATACTTGGTTCGCAACGCTAATGCCGATACGGAGTGGTTCTTTGGATAATAATCCAACCGGTCTCTCCATATTGACAACGATGGTCAAAACTTCGATAGTCTGTGATTTAACTATCGAATAAAAACAAGTGTTCATCCAACATATCAAACAAATCACTGGGCCCTTTAATTAATATTTCATTAATTAAATCTCTTCTATATTCTCTTATCAATATTTGTTAACCAAATATTTCAATAACCAATCTTGGCCCTTATGCCATTTGGAAAACGTTTCCAAATATTAACTTCTTTTATTTTCTATATATTAGAAAATGTCTCTATTTGCAATTGGAACAATTCCAACCATTTATCTCTATCCCTTTTGTTTACAACATTCGATTTTTATATTCACTTTACTATCGAATTCAATACGTCGATATAATGATTTCAAATTATCAAAATATCTTAAAAATATTCTAACTCCTTAAATTTCCGGAAAAATTCGCCATAACCTCCCCTGTATCGGGAGCATCGGGAAATTTCAAATAGCATCCCGGTATCTTCTAATTTCAAAAAGAAAAAGGAAAAGCCAAGCGGCTTGCCGATACGGCGCATAAAACCCATATATGAATTTAAACATGTACCTTTTTGTCGGGCATTACATTTATAAACTTCATATACCTCATCCCATACCTGTCTAACACCTGTTCACCTGTTTTCAATTCAATTCAATACCATCTAATCGTTTGAATTCAGTTTCGCCCATTTATTCTTTAATTCGCCATTTTTCCTATTTCACTTCTTTGTTGAACATAACACGTTCAAACAAAATATTTAACTCGTTCATAACTAAATTGAACTTCGATTTTAATTCTAGTTCTCTTTTCTATTTCGAATATAAATTCTCAAATCGAATTCACTTATTAAGGCCTAATGTCAATTCAACATCTCCTTTACAAATTACTATTCGAATTAGTTAATTCTATTCAAAGTCAAAAATCTGATTTCTGTTTCAAAAATCATATTCATTTACACAACTTGAATTCGCATATATTTTACAACTCACTCTGAAATTTTCTAAATCGAACTTCGGATTTTATTTGCTTAAAAATCCTTTTAAAATATTAAATAAACCATTATGGTTTCAAAACGATTCTGGCGCTGCTTTTCTGAAAATTTGATTTTGACATATCTCAAAATCTATACGACGAAATTCAGGTTTTTCTCCTTCATTAGAAAACTATTATCAAATCGGTCCTGACGTTTCTTGTTTCAAAGGATTCCGACTCCAATTGAGTCCTGTATACTCGATTGAAGTTCGAATCGCTATTTTACGAACTGCAGCGCTGCGGCGAGTTCGTTTTAATTATATTTATATATATAAACTTTTTAAAACTTCTTAAAAATGAATTCAACTCTATTCTGATATAAAATATATATCAAACCATTTTTCCCAACTCAACACATATTTCTGATCTTCTATTTCATTTATATTTGAAATCTATATTCAAATTCCAATTCGGTTATAATTCAAATTCTATATTCAAATTCTATTTCAACTATTTGAAATTCTATTTTCAAAGTTTTAATCCAAGTTCTACTTTGAAATTTTACATTTGAATTTCCTTATTCAAATCCCATTTCCAATCTCCATTTAAATTTCTATACTTAAATCTATTTTCATTCTATTAGAATTTCAAATCTCATATAAAATTTCACTTTGAATTCAAATGCCATATTTAAATTTCTCTTGAATTCAAATCCTAGATTTATATTCCTTGGATTCAAATTCTGGATTTATACCTCTTGAATTCCAATTCTGGATTTAAACTCCATTCTCAAATTTGGTTTGAAATTCCTATATTCAAAGTCTATTCGAATTCTCGAATATCCCAACTCCATTTGAAATTCAAATATTCAAACTCCATTTAAATTCTATTTGAAATTCTAAATGTTTCAAATTCCATTTTCTCTTATTTGAAATTCCATTTTTGAATTTCCTTTATTCCAATCCCATTTGAATTCTTTTGAATTCAAATTCTATTTCAATTCCCTTGAATTAAAAATCCATATTAAATTCCTTTGAATTCAAGTTCTATATTTGAATTCCTTTTGAATTTATATATTCAAATTCTCTTTCAATTATATTCAAATGTCATTGCAATTCTATTTTTGAAATTCTATTTTCAAAGTCTATTTCAAATTCTCTTTTGAAAATTCTGTTTTGAAATTCTATTTCAAATTCTATTTGGAAATTCTATTTCAAATTCTATTTGGAAATTCTATTTCAAATTCTCTATATTCAAACACCATTTGAAAGTTCTATATCCAAATCCACTTTGGATTTTCTATTTGAATCCTAAATTCAAATTTCCATTTCCTTTTCTATTATTCAAATTATATATTCAAATTTCCCTTTGAATCATATTTTCAAAATACTTGTATTTCTATTTCTGAATTATCAAATGATAATTCTTTTCACTTCATTTATAACTTCGTTATAAAAGAACTATTTATAAACTTCGTTTAAAAAGAAACTACTTGTTTTATTTTCAAAAACAAGTTTACACTTTTATTTCCATTTAAAGTTCAAATTCTATTTAAAAATAGAATTTTCCTTTTTTTAAATCTCCAATATCCTTTTTACGATATTTTTAAATATCATTACTTAAGCCCAGTGATAAAACACACAAAGCAACCAATTTTTTTATTTTTCTAACACATCATATATAACAATATATATGCAAACAAATAAACAAACAGATAATATATTTTTGAGGAATCCAGTTGGATTCCTCCAACCTGTTTTTCCTGCATCCACAGATGTTAGCACATAAATAATACCAATTCTGCTTCGTGGCAGAATATCGCGGTATGGAAGGTCATCCACTAATCATAGCGTGGGGCGTATATAGGGTAATCATCCGCTATGAAACTGCGGGCATCCGCTAATGAGACTGCGGGAATCCAACCAATCAATCAACCCAATATATATATATAGCCTAAATAACTAATATATATAAAATAAGCAGAAAAATCCACACAAGCAACAAACAATTATTTTTAACAAAATAAAAATAATTCTAAAGGTGAGTGAGATTTACTCACCGAGATTTGCAGTTGTCGAATAGCCTGTTTACTTCCAAATTATCGACTACTAATCTTCTCGAATGAATTCGCTCCTTAATTCCAGAAATGAAAATAGCTGCTCAGGCCCTTTCTTCCCTATTGCAACCTAAAACAGTTCGACTTCCCTTTTATCAAAACTTTGCTACAGCCGCAACCCAAAATCCCTATTCGACTTCAGCTCCTCCACTACAGGCGCGCACCAAAAATTAATCCCAATTCGAGCTCCTATCGCACTCTCAAAACCCCCATCAGACTTCATCGAAGCAGCAACTTCCCAATATCACATATGCCTCGAATCCCCGGCATCGCGAGTCTCAGATGGCACCGCGAACTCCGCGAGTTTCCACCTTGAACCGCATACCACCAATAGGCATCGCACAGGACCACTGGTCGAAAACCCCCCATTTTCTTCTAAGGCTTTGCGGATTTTAAATTTCGAATGAATCGAAAAAAAGGGGAAAATGAGGATGACCATATTTGCAAAAGAAAGGGGTCGGTATTGATTTATTTATAGAAGAAAGAAAATGGAGAAATGAAGACAGAGGAGGGGTCGCGATTTATAGACAACGGAGGGGACAAGTTTTTAATGCGTGGTCGGCCAAAGTACACGACTATCTTTTTTAAAAGGATTTAAAAAGATTTTTGATTTTGATTTTAAATATATTTTAGTTTAACTTGATTTGACCACAACTTAATACGATTTGATATATAAAGATTTTCGCTTTAATTTATACAGATATCGATTTGATTTTTAATTTAATTAAATAACCAAAATATCTTATGGTCCTTAACTCGAAATTCTGAACTGATATTCAGTCGTAACGACTGACGTTATAAGCTTAAAACGTCGTTCTGAATTCAACGGATCCGATTCTGAATTTTTACTTCGACTATATAGAAGAGATAACATTTTAAATTAACGATTTAAATTAAATTCGATTAAAAATGTAAATTGTTTTCAAATAATTTAAATCCCTGAAAATAAATAATTATTATCATTCTAATTCAAATGAAATTTATATTCACGAATTGTTTTCGGTTTAGTTTTATCTTTGAATTAAATAATTTCAGTTCCTCGAATTTTGATTATTTAATCGATAACCCAAAAGAATACCATTTATATTATAAATTCAATATTTAAAACCATACTAAAGATTTAAAATAAATCGACCAAAAATCCGGGTCGTTACATTCTTTCCCCCTTAAAATAATTTCGTCCTCGAAATTGCTAAGATAGGAAAAATGGTACAAATCCATTAATTTTCAACATCTCTCTTATGTTGAAACTCACCTCTTCATATTTCAACATATTTAATTTCACCAAAACTTTTGGTCTTCCTTTCATTTGATTCGAATGACCTATGATCAATCCATTTATCCAATCTATATTCCAATACCTATTCAAATTGATTCTAAATCAATTTATCCCCTTTGATTCATTTAACTTGTTTAAATTTTAATCCCAGAATTCAAATTCCCGGGTTTTTTTCTTTTTTTTTTTCAAATTCTTTTGAAATCCCATAAATATATACATATATTTATTTATTTTCATCTCAATTCAAAACATTTGAATTTTTAATCTACTTGTTTTCTTTCAAAACAAATTTCCATCAAAAACTTTTCTAAGGTAGCAATCCATCACTTAGAAACTCGAAAATGAATACTGATGATGTTGCAATCATCATCAGAATTATTTTCCAGCCACTGAAGTGAGTTCAGTGCTTTATTATTTCAAAATCCATCTAAAATGATTTTCTTTCGAATCCTTTTAAAACAAATCTATATTATTTTAATATACTTTGAAAAATATTTTTCAACTTTCCAGGATTAAAATTCCAAATTCTGGTTTGAATTATATTCTAATTCATCTCATTTGTATATTTAATTTCTATACAAATTCTATTTGGTTAATAATAACCATTTTAATTTTATAATCTCATTTGATTATAATGATATCAATCAACACATCCATATAATAATAATTCTAGAAAATTATTCTTTCTATATCAAAATAGAAATTTTGGGTAAAATTATTTCATTTACCCATTTAAAAACAATATCATGTCGATTCTTCTGTCCAAGTGTTTAGAAACTCCTATCGACGTCGTGGCGTCCCACGATTCGACCAGAATTCATAAACCATTCACAGACTAGCCAACACAATATAAAACAATTTTTATATCAAATAACAAATACGCGCTCTCATATATATACACTCAACTCATTCTAGGGTACTACTGACCCTATCTCTAATGAGCACATGCCACACAAGCCTAGGTGTTCGCTCAACCTAAGCTCTGATACCAACTGAAACGACCCGCAAATCCGAGCTATCTGAGTTGACTAATAACACCACACGTCCAACCCAAATAACACCGAAATACGACTCATTATTAGAAAGAAGTTAGAGGATGAGAAATAGAAAGAAAGAGATATTAGAATAGAAGAAAACGAAGATCACAAACTCACAGCGGAACGAATAAAATATATTATATAACATAAGCTTCGAAATACAAATCTGTTTTGTACATACATACATACCATCATCAGAGTACACATAACATTTGATCCAGCGGAAGTAACTCTAAATAACTAACGTTGAAGCCTCCTGCTTCAAGCTCCTCCAAGTGTATCTGTAAAAGCCTGAAACACTTGGCTGCCCGTACAAATTTGGGCACCCAAGAGTTTAGGGAAAACAAAACAAAATAAACTCTGGGTCAGTCATGGGACTGGTGTGAGTAAACTCCAACCACTTGTTTAACTTTAAAAATCCTTTCAAAAGAAAAGATAATAGTAAGATCAGCCCACACATAAACACGGACGGTTTTTTTACCTTACTATAACCCAAAACACTTTGATATCAAACATCTAGTGATATTATAATAATGTCTACATCAAGTAAATAACCAAATAGTAGAACGCTTGCATCTCACGCTCCACATATATAATATAAACTCAAAAACCGCATGGCGCTTATTGGAGATTGGATTTCCAACATGACAAGGTATGGGACCACCTTCCGACAGTGCATCTCTAGAGGCGAATACACCTGGGTTCAACAAGAACGTCTTGCAACCCGGCCCACACATGACCGACCACTCATTTCGCTTGAGTGTATCGAATGTATATCACCAACGGTTGGACTCAAACCACCGTTTCCCGAATGGGCAGAATCGATAGATTTAGAAACAAAAGGAATTTCTCTAGATAGGTGATTATACACCCTAATGGGTGCGACCCACATAGCCATGCTGCCTGCCCGATTTTTGTCCTTTCCCGGTTGTTGAGGCCTGAGGCTACGCATACTTACCATTCATTGATAACACAGTCACTTTGAATGCCACATCGTCAGATCCGTTAATCACTAGTTGAGTTTGCACAAATATTCTGGATATTATGCTAAGGGATAAATCCGTTGCAACCATATATATTCATACAGACCAACCCATTTGATCCTTGGAAATACTTTGTCAGACATTCGTCCATTTACGTTCGTTCTGGGATTGAACGAAACCGAAGGCACTATTTCTATAAATAGAAAAGCCCTTGCACTTTACTCCGTCTTCAATATATTCAGCATACTTGGTTCGCAACGCTAATGCCGATACGGAGTGGTTCTTTGGATAATAATCCAACCGGTCTCTCCATATTGACAACGATGGTCAAAACTTCGATAGTCTGTGATTTAACTATCGAATAAAAACAAGTGTTCATCCAACATATCAAACAAATCACTGGGCCCTTTAATTAATATTTCATTAATTAAATCTCTTCTATATTCTCTTATCAATATTTGTTAACCAAATATTTCAATAACCAATCTTGGCCCTTATGCCATTTGGAAAACGTTTCCAAATATTAACTTCTTTTATTTTCTATATATTAGAAAATGTCTCTATTTGCAATTGGAACAATTCCAACCATTTATCTCTATCCCTTTTGTTTACAACATTCGATTTTTATATTCACTTTACTATCGAATTCAATACGTCGATATAATGATTTCAAATTATCAAAATATCTTAAAAATATTCTAACTCCTTAAATTTCCGGAAAAATTCGCCATAACCTCCCCTGTATCGGGAGCATCGGGAAATTTCAAATAGCATCCCGGTATCTTCTAATTTCAAAAAGAAAAAGGAAAAGCCAAGCGGCTTGCCGATACGGCGCATAAAACCCATATATGAATTTAAACATGTACCTTTTTGTCGGGCATTACATTTATAAACTTCATATACCTCATCCCATACCTGTCTAACACCTGTTCACCTGTTTTCAATTCAATTCAATACCATCTAATCGTTTGAATTCAGTTTCGCCCATTTATTCTTTAATTCGCCATTTTTCCTATTTCACTTCTTTGTTGAACATAACACGTTCAAACAAAATATTTAACTCGTTCATAACTAAATTGAACTTCGATTTTAATTCTAGTTCTCTTTTCTATTTCGAATATAAATTCTCAAATCGAATTCACTTATTAAGGCCTAATGTCAATTCAACATCTCCTTTACAAATTACTATTCGAATTAGTTAATTCTATTCAAAGTCAAAAATCTGATTTCTGTTTCAAAAATCATATTCATTTACACAACTTGAATTCGCATATATTTTACAACTCACTCTGAAATTTTCTAAATCGAACTTCGGATTTTATTTGCTTAAAAATCCTTTTAAAATATTAAATAAACCATTATGGTTTCAAAACGATTCTGGCGCTGCTTTTCTGAAAATTTGATTTTGACATATCTCAAAATCTATACGACGAAATTCAGGTTTTTCTCCTTCATTAGAAAACTATTATCAAATCGGTCCTGACGTTTCTTGTTTCAAAGGATTCCGACTCCAATTGAGTCCTGTATACTCGATTGAAGTTCGAATCGCTATTTTACGAACTGCAGCGCTGCGGCGAGTTCGTTTTAATTATATTTATATATATAAACTTTTTAAAACTTCTTAAAAATGAATTCAACTCTATTCTGATATAAAATATATATCAAACCATTTTTCCCAACTCAACACATATTTCTGATCTTCTATTTCATTTATATTTGAAATCTATATTCAAATTCCAATTCGGTTATAATTCAAATTCTATATTCAAATTCTATTTCAACTATTTGAAATTCTATTTTCAAAGTTTTAATCCAAGTTCTACTTTGAAATTTTACATTTGAATTTCCTTATTCAAATCCCATTTCCAATCTCCATTTAAATTTCTATACTTAAATCTATTTTCATTCTATTAGAATTTCAAATCTCATATAAAATTTCACTTTGAATTCAAATGCCATATTTAAATTTCTCTTGAATTCAAATCCTAGATTTATATTCCTTGGATTCAAATTCTGGATTTATACCTCTTGAATTCCAATTCTGGATTTAAACTCCATTCTCAAATTTGGTTTGAAATTCCTATATTCAAAGTCTATTCGAATTCTCGAATATCCCAACTCCATTTGAAATTCAAATATTCAAACTCCATTTAAATTCTATTTGAAATTCTAAATGTTTCAAATTCCATTTTCTCTTATTTGAAATTCCATTTTTGAATTTCCTTTATTCCAATCCCATTTGAATTCTTTTGAATTCAAATTCTATTTCAATTCCCTTGAATTAAAAATCCATATTAAATTCCTTTGAATTCAAGTTCTATATTTGAATTCCTTTTGAATTTATATATTCAAATTCTCTTTCAATTATATTCAAATGTCATTGCAATTCTATTTTTGAAATTCTATTTTCAAAGTCTATTTCAAATTCTCTTTTGAAAATTCTGTTTTGAAATTCTATTTCAAATTCTATTTGGAAATTCTATTTCAAATTCTATTTGGAAATTCTATTTCAAATTCTCTATATTCAAACACCATTTGAAAGTTCTATATCCAAATCCACTTTGGATTTTCTATTTGAATCCTAAATTCAAATTTCCATTTCCTTTTCTATTATTCAAATTATATATTCAAATTTCCCTTTGAATCATATTTTCAAAATACTTGTATTTCTATTTCTGAATTATCAAATGATAATTCTTTTCACTTCATTTATAACTTCGTTATAAAAGAACTATTTATAAACTTCGTTTAAAAAGAAACTACTTGTTTTATTTTCAAAAACAAGTTTACACTTTTATTTCCATTTAAAGTTCAAATTCTATTTAAAAATAGAATTTTCCTTTTTTTAAATCTCCAATATCCTTTTTACGATATTTTTAAATATCATTACTTAAGCCCAGTGATAAAACACACAAAGCAACCAATTTTTTTATTTTTCTAACACATCATATATAACAATATATATGCAAACAAATAAACAAACAGATAATATATTTTTGAGGAATCCAGTTGGATTCCTCCAACCTGTTTTTCCTGCATCCACAGATGTTAGCACATAAATAATACCAATTCTGCTTCGTGGCAGAATATCGCGGTATGGAAGGTCATCCACTAATCATAGCGTGGGGCGTATATAGGGTAATCATCCGCTATGAAACTGCGGGCATCCGCTAATGAGATTGCGGGAATCCAACCAATCAATCAACCCAATATATATATATAGCCTAAATAACTAATATATATAAAATAAGCAGAAAAATCCACACAAGCAACAAACAATTATTTTTAACAAAATAAAAATAATTCTAAAGGTGAGTGAGATTTACTCACCGAGATTTGCAGTTGTCGAATAGCCTGTTTACTTCCAAATTATCGACTACTAATCTTCTCGAATGAATTCGCTCCTTAATTCCAGAAATGAAAATAGCTGCTCAGGCCCTTTCTTCCCTATTGCAACCTAAAACAGTTCGACTTCCCTTTTATCAAAACTTTGCTACAGCCGCAACCCAAAATCCCTATTCGACTTCAGCTCCTCCACTACAGGCGCGCACCAAAAATTAATCCCAATTCGAGCTCCTATCGCACTCTCAAAACCCCCATCAGACTTCATCGAAGCAGCAACTTCCCAATATCACATATGCCTCGAATCCCCGGCATCGCGAGTCTCAGATGGCACCGCGAACTCCGCGAGTTTCCACCTTGAACCGCATACCACCAATAGGCATCGCACAGGACCACTGGTCGAAAACCCCCCATTTTCTTCTAAGGCTTTGCGGATTTTAAATTTCGAATGAATCGAAAAAAAGGGGAAAATGAGGATGACCATATTTGCAAAAGAAAGGGGTCGGTATTGATTTATTTATAGAAGAAAGAAAATGGAGAAATGAAGACAGAGGAGGGGTCGCGATTTATAGACAACGGAGGGGACAAGTTTTTAATGCGTGGTCGGCCAAAGTACACGACTATCTTTTTTAAAAGGATTTAAAAAGATTTTTGATTTTGATTTTAAATATATTTTAGTTTAACTTGATTTGACCACAACTTAATACGATTTGATATATAAAGATTTTCGCTTTAATTTATACAGATATCGATTTGATTTTTAATTTAATTAAATAACCAAAATATCTTATGGTCCTTAACTCGAAATTCTGAACTGATATTCAGTCGTAACGACTGACGTTATAAGCTTAAAACGTCGTTCTGAATTCAACGGATCCGATTCTGAATTTTTACTTCGACTATATAGAAGAGATAACATTTTAAATTAACGATTTAAATTAAATTCGATTAAAAATGTAAATTGTTTTCAAATAATTTAAATCCCTGAAAATAAATAATTATTATCATTCTAATTCAAATGAAATTTATATTCACGAATTGTTTTCGGTTTAGTTTTATCTTTGAATTAAATAATTTCAGTTCCTCGAATTTTGATTATTTAATCGATAACCCAAAAGAATACCATTTATATTATAAATTCAATATTTAAAACCATACTAAAGATTTAAAATAAATCGACCAAAAATCCGGGTCGTTACAGAACGTACAAGCAGATCTTTGTATTTAATTTGAAAAGATTTTCTAATTAATATGATTTGATTCTGATTCGATATAAAGAGATCTTTTATTCTTTTTAAATAGATATCGATTCGTTTTCGATCCTTTCCACAATCAATTATCGAGGGGTTCATTAATTTAGACCACGAACCGCTATTTTGACGTACCGACCGTCATTCCAATGTTATAGCGTTATTTTGAATTCAAGGAAATAGATTATACAATTTAATTTAAACGTATATTTAAAATAGCCATATTAAATCAATTTAAATTCAAAACAAATAAATTCTTCAACAATAAATTTCTATTATCATCGTTCATATTTAAATCGTATATATATATTGATCATCTGAACCGTTTCGATTCAATTTTACCTTTGAATTAAATTATTCAGTTCTCGTATTTCGATAATTATCAAAATAAATTGTATTTCGATTATTTAATCGATAACCAAATAAAATACCATTTATATTATAAATTCAATATTTAAAACCATACTAAATATTTAAAATAATTCGACCAAAAATCCGGGTCGTTACAAAGGTTGATATTTTATTTATAATTTAGATATAAATAAAAACATGAATTGAAAAGGATATTTTTATTTATATTTTAGATATAAATAGAAACATGAAAATAAAAAGTATATTTTTATTCACCCTTTAGATATGAATAAAAACTTTAATTAAAAAGTGCATTTTTATTTACATTCACTACAACAAAATGAGCCTATTACAACGGTGGAACACCGTTGTAATAGGGTTTTTACAACGGTGGGCAAACCATGGTGTCTTAAGAAGTTGTAATAGCCTAATATCTTTTACAACTTTTCTGCACTGTTGCAAGACCGTTGTAATATGTATATTTTACAACTATTTTCCACCGTTGTAATAAGTTTATTACAACAGTTATGCACCGTTGTTGTTTTAATTTTTACATTTTATTACAATTTTTATATTTTACAATTGTAATATATCCACAAATTATATACATATTACTAATAAAAGAATTCATTGCAGAACATATTATCTACAAAACTGAAAATATCAAACAAACTTAAACCATGAACCAAAACAATATATTATTAATTTCAAACTCATCATTTTTTTTACATAATACATTGACAAAACTGATGATACAAACACTTTATAACAGTTCTAACTTTCTGTAACGACCCAGATTTTCTGGTCGATTTATTTTGAATATTTAATATTATTTTAAATATTGAGCTGATAATATAATCAATTTTTATATTGAATTATCAGTATAACTATCGTAATACGAGGATCTTAAGTAATTAAATTTGAAATGGAATCAAATTGATTTACTCGAAGTTTTATTTGAATGTAAACGATAACAAATAATAATTTATTATCGAAGAATTCATTTGTTTAAAATTTAAATTATATTATATTGATTTAAAAGGGTTATTTTATATTACGTTCGAATTAAATTGTATAATCAGTTTCGTTGAATTCAAAATAGTGAATAACAGTGGGAACATCAGTTATTATGGTTGGATAGTGGTCCGGGACTTTGAGTTAAGGAACCACAAAATGTTTTAACAAAATTAGATTAAATCAAATCAATTTATTTTCAAAGCCTATGTTTTCATTTCAGCCGACCTTATTCTTTATTAGGCAGACCTACTTCCCTCGAGCACAAAATCCTGTCTTCCTCCTTCGCTATGAAGGAAAACACCGATTTAATGAGTCTCGTACGAGTTGTCTCCTTTGCGTCTATAAATTTAGCTTGCCTTCTTTATCTCCTGATACGAAACTAATTCGTTTCTTCCTTCCTTTGTTTTCCTTCTGCCTAAAACCAAATCAATTCGCTCAATGGAAATCAGAAATCGCGAATTCAAAAGCCATGATTTCCCTAAAGCTCGAAGATGGATAAGGGGATGCTCGCAAATTCAGGGAAACATAGGGCATCGCGATTCAATACCTCGAGCTTTTATGGCGCTCGAGTCGAGGCTAGAGATGTTCCCTATTTGAGTATGGCGATGGGGTTCGAGCGGATTTTTCCAATTGCGAGGCAGAAGAAGGTTAGTGCAGAAGCTCGCAAACGTTGCAGATGAAGGATTGTGGTGCGTCTCTGGATGGAGCGATCAAACCCCAGATTCAAAATTAGGGCTTTAGATGGAAATATGGGTCGACAGTAAGGGAGGAGTTGAACTCGAGTTCTACGATGAACTCGATTTAGTATCTGGAGGTCCGCTGTGGATTTTTGGGATCGGCTGAAGTTCGAGAAGGCACAGTCAAAGGGGGATTCGAACTTGGTTTTGCTGTAGAGCCAAGACTCTATTCAAAATGGATTAAGGTAATTCATTTTTTTTAGATAATACTGAAATTAATTTATACAATTGGTAATCTATTTAAAGTGAAACTATTTATGAATTAGTTTGATTCCTGTCGATGCTCATAAATAAATAAAAATGGGAAGAAAATAATAATTTTTATTCAAGCAATCATAACATATACATATATTTGTGTTTAAAAAAAATATATGGGTTAGTTTAATTTTATTTGTTAAGTAAAATTTCGGTTAATAACCATTTAAGAGAAGGAAAAGAAAATATAGGAAAGTTATGTATTCATTTAAATAGTTATTTTAAATAAATAAATGTTTAATCAATAAATTTAAATTGATTATCATAGGTAAGATGAATTCAGTTGAGATAGTTCGAATAGATGCATAGCTGTGAAATATGGAAATAAACAGGATATTCAACAACTGCAAATTCTGGTGAGTAAATCTCACTCACCTTTTATTTATAATTATTTTTATTTCGTTAAAAATAATTATTGCTGCTTGTTTGGATTTTTCTGCTGGCTTTATATATATTAGTTATTTAGGCTATTATATATATATATTGGGTTGATTGATTGGTTGAATTCCCGCAGTCTCATTAGCGGATGCCCGCAGTTTCATAGCGGATGATTACCCTATACGCCCCACGCTATGATTAGTGGATGACCTTCTATACCGCGATATTCTGCCACGAAGCAGAATGGGTATTATTTATGTGCTAACATCTGTGGATGCAGGAAAACAGGTTGGAGGAATCCAACAGGATTCCTCAAAAATATATTATCTGTTTGTTTATTTGTTTGCATATATATTGTTATATATGACGTGTTAGAAAAATAAATAATTCGTTGCTTTGTGTGTTTAAATATCACTGGGCCAATTAAAAGGACATTTGAGATTTTAAAAGGAAAAATTCTATTTTTAAATAGAATTTGAATTTTTAATGGAATGGAAATAAAAGACTTGTTTTGAAAATAAAACAAGTAGTTCTTTATAAACGAAGTTTATAAATAGTTCTTTTATAACGAAGTTATAAATGAAGTGAAAAGAATTATCATTTGATAATTCAGAAATAGAAATACAAGCGTGAAATTGGGATTTGAAATGAAATTTTTAACTCAAATGAATTTGAGTATAACATTTGAATAGTAGAATTAGAAAAGGAGTTTTAAAGATTTGAATTTTAAAAGGAGATTGAATATTAGAAATTCAAATAGCAGTTCAAATAGAATTTGAATAAACGAAATTAGAATGAAAAATAGGATTTGAATTCAAGGGAATTCAAATGAATTTGAATATTAGAAATTCAAATGGTGTTGAAAATGAATTTGAATATTAGAAATTCAAATGGTGTTGAAAATGAATTTGAATATTAGAAATTCAAATGGGGTCGAAAATGAAAAATGAAATTTGAATATAAGAGATTCAAATTGAATTCAAATAGGATTTAATCTATGGGATTTGAATATGAAATTCAAATGGAATTTTAAAACTATGGAATTTTGAATATAGAATTTAAAAAGGAGTTTGAATATTTGAATTTCAATAGAATTCAAATATAGAAATTTGAATATAGCAGTTCAAATGGAATTTAAGTATAAAGTTTGAATAAAAGAATTCAAATGAATTCAAGTATCGAATTTGAATATAGGGAATTCAAATAGAAATTCAAATATTGAATTTGAATATCTAATAGAAAAGGAATTGAAATTTGAATATGGAATTCAAAGTGAGATGGGAATTTGAATCAAGGAATTCAAATGGAGTTAAATGAAGTTGAATTCATTTTAAAGAAATTTAACGTTTATATTTATAAATATAATTAAAAACGAACTCGCCGCAGCGCTGCAGTTCGTAAAATAGCGATTCGAACTTCAATTGAATATACAGAACTCGATTGAAGTCGGAATTCTTCGAAACAAGAAACGTCAGGACCGGTTTGATAATAGTTTTCTAATGAAGGAGAAAAATCTGGATTTCGTCGCATAGATTTTGAGATATGTCAAAATCAAATTTTCAGAAAAACAGCGCCAGAACCATTATAAAACCATAACGGTTTATTTAATGATATTAAAGGATTTTAAGCAAATAAAAATCGAAATTTCTATTCAGAAAAATCCAGATGTGAGTTATAAAATATATGCGAATTCAAGTTGTGTAAATAAATATGATTTTTGAAACAGAAACCCGATTTTGATTTATTGAATAGAATTAACTAAATTGAATAGAAATTAGTTAATGAAATTTCGAATGAATATTGGGGTTTGAATAAGTAAATTCGATTTAAAAATTTATATTCGAATAGAAAAGGAAACTAGAATTGAAATTGAAATTCAATTTAGTTATGAACGAGTTAAATATTTTGTTTGAACATGTTATGTTCAACAAAGAAGTGAAATAGGCAAAATGACTAATTAAAGAATAAATGGGCGAAACTGAATTCAAACGATTGGATTGAGTTAAACTGAATTGAAAACAGGTGAACAGGTGTTGGACAGGTATGGAATGAGGTATATAAAGTATATGAAGATTTTTAATGTATGTGCCCGACAAAAAGGTACGTTTTAATTCATATATGGGGTTTTATGCGCCGTATCGGCAAGCCGCTTGGCTTTTCCTTTTTCTTTTTGAAATTAGAAGATACCGGGATGCTATTTGAAATTTCCCGATGCTCCCGATACAGGGGAGGTTATGGCGAATTTTTCCGGGAATTTAAGGAGTTAGAATATTTTTAAGAGATTTTGATAATCTGAAATCATTTTATCGACGTATTAAATTCGATAGTAAAGTGAATATAAAAATCGAATGTTGTAAACAGAAAGGGATAGAGATAAGTGATTGGAATTGGTTCCAATTGTAAATAGAGACATTTTCTAATATATAGAAAATAAAAGAAGTTAATAATTGGAAATGTTTTCCAAATGGCATAAGAGGCAAGATGATTATTGAAAATATTTGGATAACAAATATTGATAAGGAAATGGAGAAGTGATTTAATTAATGAAATATTAATTAAAGAGCCCAGTGATTTGGTTGATATGTTTGGATGAACACTTGTTTTTATTCGATAGTTAAATCACAGACTATCGAAGTTTTGACCATCGTTGTCAATATGGAGAGACCGGTTGGATTATTATCCGAAGAACCACTCCGTATCGGCATAAGCGTTGCGAACCAAGTATGCTGAATATATTGAAGACGGAATGAAGTGCAAGGGCTTTTCTATTTATAGAAATAGTGCCTTCGGTTTCGTTCAATCCCAGAACGAACGTAAATGGACGAATGTCTGACAGAGTATTTCCAATGATCAAATGGGTTGGTCTGTATGAATATATATGGTTGCAACGGATTTATCCCTTAGCATAATATCCAGAATATTTGTGCAAACTCAACTAGTGATTAACGGATCTGACGATGTGGCATTCAAAGTGATCGTGTTATCGATGAATGGTAAGTATGCGTAGCCTCAGGCCTCAACAACCGGGAAAGGACAAAAATCGGGCAGGCAGCATGGCTATGTGGGTCGCACCCATTAGGGTGTATAATCACCTATCTAGAGAAATTCCTTTTGTTTCTAAATCTATCGATTCTGCCCATTCGGGAAACGGTGGTTTGAGTCCAACCGTTGGTGATATACATTTGATACACTCAAGCGAAATGAGTGGTCGGTCATGTGTGGGCCGGGTTGCAAGACGTTCTTGTTGAACCCAGGTGTATTTGCCTCTAGAGGTACATCATCGGAAGGTGGTCCCATACCTTGTCAAGTTGGAAATCCAATCTCCAATAAGCGCCATGCGGTTTTTGATTATATAATATATATGTGGAGCGTGAGATGCAAGCGTTCTGCTATTTGATTATTTACTTGATGTAGACATTATTATAATATCACTGGACTTTCGTATCAAAGTGTTTTGGGTTATAGTAAGGTAAAAACCGTCCATGTTTATGTGTGGACTGGTCTTACTATTATCTTTTCTTTCGAAAAGAGTTTTGAAAGTTAAACAAGTGGTTGGAGTTTACTCACACCAGTCCCATGACTGACCCAGAGTTTATTTTGTTTTGTTTTCCCTAAACTCTTGGGTGCCCAAATTTGTACGGGCAGTCAAGTGTTTCAGGCTTTTACAGATACACTTGGAGGAGCTTGAAGCAGGAGGCTTCAACGTTAGTTATTTAGAGTTACTTCCGCTGGATCAAATGTTATGTGTACTCTGATGATGGTATGTATGTATGTACAAAACAGATTTGTATTTCGAAGCTTATGTTATATAATATATTTTATTCGATCCGCTGTGAGTTTGTGATCTTCGTTTTCTTCTATTCTAATATTTCTTTCTTTCTATTTCTCATCCTCTAACTTCTTTCTAATAATGAGTCGTATTTCTGTGTTATTTGAGTTGGACGTGTGTTGTATTTAGTCAACTCGGATAGCACGGATTTGCGGGTCGTTTCAGTTGGTATCAGAGCTTAGGTTGAGCGAATACCTAGGCTTGTGTGGCATGTGCTCATTAGAGATAGGGTCAGTAGTACCCTAGAATGAGTTGAGCGTATATATACGAGAGAGCGTATTTGTAAACTAATATAAAAGTTGTTTTATATTGTGTTGACTAGTCTGTGAGTGGTTTATGAATTCTGGTCGAATCGTGGGACGCCACGAAGTCGATAGGGATTTCTAAACACTTGAACAGAGAAATTGAACACAATATTGTTTTAAAGTGGGTGAATGAAATAATTTTACCCAAAATTCTATTTTGATATATAACTAATAATTTTCTAGAATTATTATTATATGGATGTGTTGATTGTTAAAATTATAATCAAATGAGATTATAAAATTAGAATGGTTATTTATAACCAAATAGAATTTGAATAGGAATTAAATATACAAATGAGATGAATTAGAATTAAATTCGAACCAGAATTAAGAATTCAAAATCCTGGGAAATTGAAAAATATTTTTCAAAGTATGTTAAGGTAATATAGCATTAATTTGAAAGGATTTGAATCGAAAATCATTTTAGATGGATTTTGAAATTATAAAGCACTGAACTCACTTCAGTGGCTGGGAAATAATTCTGATGATGATTGCAACATCATCAGTGTTCATTTCCGAGTTTCTAAGTGATGAAATTGCTACCTTAGAAAAATTTTTGATGGAAATTTGTTGAAAGAAAACAAATTGGTTTGAATATTCAAATGTTTTGAATTTGAAATGGAAATAAATATATATGTATATATTTATGTGATTTCGGAAGGATTTGAAATGAAAATCCTGGGATTTGAATTCTGGAATTTAAATTTAACTTAAGCAAGTTAAATGGATTGAAGTAAATCAATTGACTAGAATCAATTTGAATAGGTTGAATGGAATATAGATTGAATATAAATGGATGGATCGTAGATCATTCGAATTGAAGACCAAAAGTTTTGGTAGAATTAAATCTGTTGAAATATGAGGAGTTGGGTTTCAACATAAGTGAATTTTTGAAAGGTAATAGATTTGTACCATTTTTCCTAACTTAGCAATTTCGAGGACGAAATTATTTTAAGGGGGGAAGAATGTAACGACCCAGATTTTCTGGTCGATTTATTTTGAATATTTAATATTATTTTAAATATTGAGCTGATAATATAATCAATTTTTATATTGAATTATCAGTATAACTATCGTAATACGAGGATCTTAAGTAATTAAATTTGAAATGGAATCAAATTGATTTACTCGAAGTTTTATTTGAATGTAAACGATAACAAATAATAATTTATTATCGAAGAATTCATTTGTTTAAAATTTAAATTATATTATATTGATTTAAAAGGGTTATTTTATATTACGTTCGAATTAAATTGTATAATCAGTTTCGTTGAATTCAAAATAGTGAATAACAGTGGGAACATCAGTTATTATGGTTGGATAGTGGTCCGGGACTTTGAGTTAAGGAACCACAAAATGTTTTAACAAAATTAGATTAAATCAAATCAATTTATTTTCAAAGCCTATGTTTTCATTTCAGCCGACCTTATTCTTTATTAGGCAGACCTACTTCCCTCGAGCACAAAATCCTGTCTTCCTCCTTCGCTATGAAGGAAAACACCGATTTAATGAGTCTCGTACGAGTTGTCTCCTTTGCGTCTATAAATTTAGCTTGCCTTCTTTATCTCCTGATACGAAACTAATTCGTTTCTTCCTTCCTTTGTTTTCCTTCTGCCTAAAACCAAATCAATTCGCTCAATGGAAATCAGAAATCGCGAATTCAAAAGCCATGATTTCCCTAAAGCTCGAAGATGGATAAGGGGATGCTCGCAAATTCAGGGAAACATAGGGCATCGCGATTCAATACCTCGAGCTTTTATGGCGCTCGAGTCGAGGCTAGAGATGTTCCCTATTTGAGTATGGCGATGGGGTTCGAGCGGATTTTTCCAATTGCGAGGCAGAAGAAGGTTAGTGCAGAAGCTCGCAAACGTTGCAGATGAAGGATTGTGGTGCGTCTCTGGATGGAGCGATCAAACCCCAGATTCAAAATTAGGGCTTTAGATGGAAATATGGGTCGACAGTAAGGGAGGAGTTGAACTCGAGTTCTACGATGAACTCGATTTAG
Organism: Allium sativum; assembly: GCA_030737875.1. Classification (NCBI taxonomy): domain Eukaryota; kingdom Viridiplantae; phylum Streptophyta; class Magnoliopsida; order Asparagales; family Amaryllidaceae; genus Allium; species Allium sativum. The sequence goes on from CM060920.1 coordinate 222,626,825, forward strand.
TATCTGGAGGTCCGCTGTGGATTTTTGGGATCGGCTGAAGTTCGAGAAGGCACAGTCAAAGGGGGATTCGAACTTGGTTTTGCTGTAGAGCCAAGACTCTATTCAAAATGGATTAAGGTAATTCATTTTTTTTAGATAATACTGAAATTAATTTATACAATTGGTAATCTATTTAAAGTGAAACTATTTATGAATTAGTTTGATTCCTGTCGATGCTCATAAATAAATAAAAATGGGAAGAAAATAATAATTTTTATTCAAGCAATCATAACATATACATATATTTGTGTTTAAAAAAAATATATGGGTTAGTTTAATTTTATTTGTTAAGTAAAATTTCGGTTAATAACCATTTAAGAGAAGGAAAAGAAAATATAGGAAAGTTATGTATTCATTTAAATAGTTATTTTAAATAAATAAATGTTTAATCAATAAATTTAAATTGATTATCATAGGTAAGATGAATTCAGTTGAGATAGTTCGAATAGATGCATAGCTGTGAAATATGGAAATAAACAGGATATTCAACAACTGCAAATTCTGGTGAGTAAATCTCACTCACCTTTTATTTATAATTATTTTTATTTCGTTAAAAATAATTATTGCTGCTTGTTTGGATTTTTCTGCTGGCTTTATATATATTAGTTATTTAGGCTATTATATATATATATTGGGTTGATTGATTGGTTGAATTCCCGCAGTCTCATTAGCGGATGCCCGCAGTTTCATAGCGGATGATTACCCTATACGCCCCACGCTATGATTAGTGGATGACCTTCTATACCGCGATATTCTGCCACGAAGCAGAATGGGTATTATTTATGTGCTAACATCTGTGGATGCAGGAAAACAGGTTGGAGGAATCCAACAGGATTCCTCAAAAATATATTATCTGTTTGTTTATTTGTTTGCATATATATTGTTATATATGACGTGTTAGAAAAATAAATAATTCGTTGCTTTGTGTGTTTAAATATCACTGGGCCAATTAAAAGGACATTTGAGATTTTAAAAGGAAAAATTCTATTTTTAAATAGAATTTGAATTTTTAATGGAATGGAAATAAAAGACTTTTTTTGAAAATAAAACAAGTAGTTCTTTATAAACGAAGTTTATAAATAGTTCTTTTATAACGAAGTTATAAATGAAGTGAAAAGAATTATCATTTGATAATTCAGAAATAGAAATACAAGCGTGAAATTGGGATTTGAAATGAAATTTTTAACTCAAATGAATTTGAGTATAACATTTGAATAGTAGAATTAGAAAAGGAGTTTTAAAGATTTGAATTTTAAAAGGAGATTGAATATTAGAAATTCAAATAGCAGTTCAAATAGAATTTGAATAAACGAAATTAGAATGAAAAATAGGATTTGAATTCAAGGGAATTCAAATGAATTTGAATATTAGAAATTCAAATGGTGTTGAAAATGAATTTGAATATTAGAAATTCAAATGGTGTTGAAAATGAATTTGAATATTAGAAATTCAAATGGGGTCGAAAATGAAAAATGAAATTTGAATATAAGAGATTCAAATTGAATTCAAATAGGATTTAATCTATGGGATTTGAATATGAAATTCAAATGGAATTTTAAAACTATGGAATTTTGAATATAGAATTTAAAAAGGAGTTTGAATATTTGAATTTCAATAGAATTCAAATATAGAAATTTGAATATAGCAGTTCAAATGGAATTTAAGTATAAAGTTTGAATAAAAGAATTCAAATGAATTCAAGTATCGAATTTGAATATAGGGAATTCAAATAGAAATTCAAATATTGAATTTGAATATCTAATAGAAAAGGAATTGAAATTTGAATATGGAATTCAAAGTGAGATGGGAATTTGAATCAAGGAATTCAAATGGAGTTAAATGAAGTTGAATTCATTTTAAAGAAATTTAACGTTTATATTTATAAATATAATTAAAAACGAACTCGCCGCAGCGCTGCAGTTCGTAAAATAGCGATTCGAACTTCAATTGAATATACAGAACTCGATTGAAGTCGGAATTCTTCGAAACAAGAAACGTCAGGACCGGTTTGATAATAGTTTTCTAATGAAGGAGAAAAATCTGGATTTCGTCGCATAGATTTTGAGATATGTCAAAATCAAATTTTCAGAAAAACAACGCCAGAACCATTATAAAACCATAACGGTTTATTTAATGATATTAAAGGATTTTAAGCAAATAAAAATCGAAATTTCTATTCAGAAAAATCCAGATGTGAGTTATAAAATATATGCGAATTCAAGTTGTGTAAATAAATATGATTTTTGAAACAGAAACCCGATTTTGATTTATTGAATAGAATTAACTAAATTGAATAGAAATTAGTTAATGAAATTTCGAATGAATATTGGGGTTTGAATAAGTAAATTCGATTTAAAAATTTATATTCGAATAGAAAAGGAAACTAGAATTGAAATTGAAATTCAATTTAGTTATGAACGAGTTAAATATTTTGTTTGAACATGTTATGTTCAACAAAGAAGTGAAATAGGCAAAATGACTAATTAAAGAATAAATGGGCGAAACTGAATTCAAACGATTGGATTGAGTTAAACTGAATTGAAAACAGGTGAACAGGTGTTGGACAGGTATGGAATGAGGTATATAAAGTATATGAAGATTTTTAATGTATGTGCCCGACAAAAAGGTACGTTTTAATTCATATATGGGGTTTTATGCGCCGTATCGGCAAGCCGCTTGGCTTTTCCTTTTTCTTTTTGAAATTAGAAGATACCGGGATGCTATTTGAAATTTCCCGATGCTCCCGATACAGGGGAGGTTATGGCGAATTTTTCCGGGAATTTAAGGAGTTAGAATATTTTTAAGAGATTTTGATAATCTGAAATCATTTTATCGACGTATTAAATTCGATAGTAAAGTGAATATAAAAATCGAATGTTGTAAACAGAAAGGGATAGAGATAAGTGATTGGAATTGGTTCCAATTGTAAATAGAGACATTTTCTAATATATAGAAAATAAAAGAAGTTAATAATTGGAAATGTTTTCCAAATGGCATAAGAGGCAAGATGATTATTGAAAATATTTGGATAACAAATATTGATAAGGAAATGGAGAAGTGATTTAATTAATGAAATATTAATTAAAGAGCCCAGTGATTTGGTTGATATGTTTGGATGAACACTTGTTTTTATTCGATAGTTAAATCACAGACTATCGAAGTTTTGACCATCGTTGTCAATATGGAGAGACCGGTTGGATTATTATCCGAAGAACCACTCCGTATCGGCATAAGCGTTGCGAACCAAGTATGCTGAATATATTGAAGACGGAATGAAGTGCAAGGGCTTTTCTATTTATAGAAATAGTGCCTTCGGTTTCGTTCAATCCCAGAACGAACGTAAATGGACGAATGTCTGACAGAGTATTTCCAATGATCAAATGGGTTGGTCTGTATGAATATATATGGTTGCAACGGATTTATCCCTTAGCATAATATCCAGAATATTTGTGCAAACTCAACTAGTGATTAACGGATCTGACGATGTGGCATTCAAAGTGATCGTGTTATCGATGAATGGTAAGTATGCGTAGCCTCAGGCCTCAACAACCGGGAAAGGACAAAAATCGGGCAGGCAGCATGGCTATGTGGGTCGCACCCATTAGGGTGTATAATCACCTATCTAGAGAAATTCCTTTTGTTTCTAAATCTATCGATTCTGCCCATTCGGGAAACGGTGGTTTGAGTCCAACCGTTGGTGATATACATTCGATACACTCAAGCGAAATGAGTGGTCGGTCATGTGTGGGCCGGGTTGCAAGACGTTCTTGTTGAACCCAGGTGTATTTGCCTCTAGAGGTACATCATCGGAAGGTGGTCCCATACCTTGTCAAGTTGGAAATCCAATCTCCAATAAGCGCCATGCGGTTTTTGATTATATAATATATATGTGGAGCGTGAGATGCAAGCGTTCTGCTATTTGATTATTTACTTGATGTAGACATTATTATAATATCACTGGACTTTCGTATCAAAGTGTTTTGGGTTATAGTAAGGTAAAAACCGTCCATGTTTATGTGTGGACTGGTCTTACTATTATCTTTTCTTTCGAAAAGAGTTTTGAAAGTTAAACAAGTGGTTGGAGTTTACTCACACCAGTCCCATGACTGACCCAGAGTTTATTTTGTTTTGTTTTCCCTAAACTCTTGGGTGCCCAAATTTGTACGGGCAGTCAAGTGTTTCAGGCTTTTACAGATACACTTGGAGGAGCTTGAAGCAGGAGGCTTCAACGTTAGTTATTTAGAGTTACTTCCGCTGGATCAAATGTTATGTGTACTCTGATGATGGTATGTATGTATGTACAAAACAGATTTGTATTTCGAAGCTTATGTTATATAATATATTTTATTCGATCCGCTGTGAGTTTGTGATCTTCGTTTTCTTCTATTCTAATATTTCTTTCTTTCTATTTCTCATCCTCTAACTTCTTTCTAATAATGAGTCGTATTTCTGTGTTATTTGAGTTGGACGTGTGTTGTATTTAGTCAACTCGGATAGCACGGATTTGCGGGTCGTTTCAGTTGGTATCAGAGCTTAGGTTGAGCGAATACCTAGGCTTGTGTGGCATGTGCTCATTAGAGATAGGGTCAGTAGTACCCTAGAATGAGTTGAGCGTATATATACGAGAGAGCGTATTTGTAAACTAATATAAAAGTTGTTTTATATTGTGTTGACTAGTCTGTGAGTGGTTTATGAATTCTGGTCGAATCGTGGGACGCCACGAAGTCGATAGGGATTTCTAAACACTTGAACAGAGAAATTGAACACAATATTGTTTTAAAGTGGGTGAATGAAATAATTTTACCCAAAATTCTATTTTGATATATAACTAATAATTTTCTAGAATTATTATTATATGGATGTGTTGATTGTTAAAATTATAATCAAATGAGATTATAAAATTAGAATGGTTATTTATAACCAAATAGAATTTGAATAGGAATTAAATATACAAATGAGATGAATTAGAATTAAATTCGAACCAGAATTAAGAATTCAAAATCCTGGGAAATTGAAAAATATTTTTCAAAGTATGTTAAGGTAATATAGCATTAATTTGAAAGGATTTGAATCGAAAATCATTTTAGATGGATTTTGAAATTATAAAGCACTGAACTCACTTCAGTGGCTGGGAAATAATTCTGATGATGATTGCAACATCATCAGTGTTCATTTCCGAGTTTCTAAGTGATGAAATTGCTACCTTAGAAAAATTTTTGATGGAAATTTGTTGAAAGAAAACAAATTGGTTTGAATATTCAAATGTTTTGAATTTGAAATGGAAATAAATATATATGTATATATTTATGTGATTTCGGAAGGATTTGAAATGAAAATCCTGGGATTTGAATTCTGGAATTTAAATTTAACTTAAGCAAGTTAAATGGATTGAAGTAAATCAATTGACTAGAATCAATTTGAATAGGTTGAATGGAATATAGATTGAATATAAATGGATGGATCGTAGATCATTCGAATTGAAGACCAAAAGTTTTGGTAGAATTAAATCTGTTGAAATATGAGGAGTTGGGTTTCAACATAAGTGAATTTTTGAAAGGTAATAGATTTGTACCATTTTTCCTAACTTAGCAATTTCGAGGACGAAATTATTTTAAGGGGGGAAGAATGTAACGACCCAGATTTTCTGGTCGATTTATTTTGAATATTTAATATTATTTTAAATATTGAGCTGATAATATAATCAATTTTTATATTGAATTATCAGTATAACTATCGTAATACGAGGATCTTAAGTAATTAAATTTGAAATGGAATCAAATTGATTTACTCGAAGTTTTATTTGAATGTAAACGATAACAAATAATAATTTATTATCGAAGAATTCATTTGTTTAAAATTTAAATTATATTATATTGATTTAAAAGGGTTATTTTATATTACGTTCGAATTAAATTGTATAATCAGTTTCGTTGAATTCAAAATAGTGAATAACAGTGGGAACATCAGTTATTATGGTTGGATAGTGGTCCGGGACTTTGAGTTAAGGAACCACAAAATGTTTTAACAAAATTAGATTAAATCAAATCAATTTATTTTCAAAGCCTATGTTTTCATTTCAGCCGACCTTATTCTTTATTAGGCAGACCTACTTCCCTCGAGCACAAAATCCTGTCTTCCTCCTTCGCTATGAAGGAAAACACCGATTTAATGAGTCTCGTACGAGTTGTCTCCTTTGCGTCTATAAATTTAGCTTGCCTTCTTTATCTCCTGATACGAAACTAATTCGTTTCTTCCTTCCTTTGTTTTCCTTCTGCCTAAAACCAAATCAATTCGCTCAATGGAAATCAGAAATCGCGAATTCAAAAGCCATGATTTCCCTAAAGCTCGAAGATGGATAAGGGGATGCTCGCAAATTCAGGGAAACATAGGGCATCGCGATTCAATACCTCGAGCTTTTATGGCGCTCGAGTCGAGGCTAGAGATGTTCCCTATTTGAGTATGGCGATGGGGTTCGAGCGGATTTTTCCAATTGCGAGGCAGAAGAAGGTTAGTGCAGAAGCTCGCAAACGTTGCAGATGAAGGATTGTGGTGCGTCTCTGGATGGAGCGATCAAACCCCAGATTCAAAATTAGGGCTTTAGATGGAAATATGGGTCGACAGTAAGGGAGGAGTTGAACTCGAGTTCTACGATGAACTCGATTTAGTATCTGGAGGTCCGCTGTGGATTTTTGGGATCGGCTGAAGTTCGAGAAGGCACAGTCAAAGGGGGATTCGAACTTGGTTTTGCTGTAGAGCCAAGACTCTATTCAAAATGGATTAAGGTAATTCATTTTTTTTAGATAATACTGAAATTAATTTATACAATTGGTAATCTATTTAAAGTGAAACTATTTATGAATTAGTTTGATTCCTGTCGATGCTCATAAATAAATAAAAATGGGAAGAAAATAATAATTTTTATTCAAGCAATCATAACATATACATATATTTGTGTTTAAAAAAAATATATGGGTTAGTTTAATTTTATTTGTTAAGTAAAATTTCGGTTAATAACCATTTAAGAGAAGGAAAAGAAAATATAGGAAAGTTATGTATTCATTTAAATAGTTATTTTAAATAAATAAATGTTTAATCAATAAATTTAAATTGATTATCATAGGTAAGATGAATTCAGTTGAGATAGTTCGAATAGATGCATAGCTGTGAAATATGGAAATAAACAGGATATTCAACAACTGCAAATTCTGGTGAGTAAATCTCACTCACCTTTTATTTATAATTATTTTTATTTCGTTAAAAATAATTATTGCTGCTTGTTTGGATTTTTCTGCTGGCTTTATATATATTAGTTATTTAGGCTATTATATATATATATTGGGTTGATTGATTGGTTGAATTCCCGCAGTCTCATTAGCGGATGCCCGCAGTTTCATAGCGGATGATTACCCTATACGCCCCACGCTATGATTAGTGGATGACCTTCTATACCGCGATATTCTGCCACGAAGCAGAATGGGTATTATTTATGTGCTAACATCTGTGGATGCAGGAAAACAGGTTGGAGGAATCCAACAGGATTCCTCAAAAATATATTATCTGTTTGTTTATTTGTTTGCATATATATTGTTATATATGACGTGTTAGAAAAATAAATAATTCGTTGCTTTGTGTGTTTAAATATCACTGGGCCAATTAAAAGGACATTTGAGATTTTAAAAGGAAAAATTCTATTTTTAAATAGAATTTGAATTTTTAATGGAATGGAAATAAAAGACTTGTTTTGAAAATAAAACAAGTAGTTCTTTATAAACGAAGTTTATAAATAGTTCTTTTATAACGAAGTTATAAATGAAGTGAAAAGAATTATCATTTGATAATTCAGAAATAGAAATACAAGCGTGAAATTGGGATTTGAAATGAAATTTTTAACTCAAATGAATTTGAGTATAACATTTGAATAGTAGAATTAGAAAAGGAGTTTTAAAGATTTGAATTTTAAAAGGAGATTGAATATTAGAAATTCAAATAGCAGTTCAAATAGAATTTGAATAAACGAAATTAGAATGAAAAATAGGATTTGAATTCAAGGGAATTCAAATGAATTTGAATATTAGAAATTCAAATGGTGTTGAAAATGAATTTGAATATTAGAAATTCAAATGGTGTTGAAAATGAATTTGAATATTAGAAATTCAAATGGGGTCGAAAATGAAAAATGAAATTTGAATATAAGAGATTCAAATTGAATTCAAATAGGATTTAATCTATGGGATTTGAATATGAAATTCAAATGGAATTTTAAAACTATGGAATTTTGAATATAGAATTTAAAAAGGAGTTTGAATATTTGAATTTCAATAGAATTCAAATATAGAAATTTGAATATAGCAGTTCAAATGGAATTTAAGTATAAAGTTTGAATAAAAGAATTCAAATGAATTCAAGTATCGAATTTGAATATAGGGAATTCAAATAGAAATTCAAATATTGAATTTGAATATCTAATAGAAAAGGAATTGAAATTTGAATATGGAATTCAAAGTGAGATGGGAATTTGAATCAAGGAATTCAAATGGAGTTAAATGAAGTTGAATTCATTTTAAAGAAATTTAACGTTTATATTTATAAATATAATTAAAAACGAACTCGCCGCAGCGCTGCAGTTCGTAAAATAGCGATTCGAACTTCAATTGAATATACAGAACTCGATTGAAGTCGGAATTCTTCGAAACAAGAAACGTCAGGACCGGTTTGATAATAGTTTTCTAATGAAGGAGAAAAATCTGGATTTCGTCGCATAGATTTTGAGATATGTCAAAATCAAATTTTCAGAAAAACAACGCCAGAACCATTATAAAACCATAACGGTTTATTTAATGATATTAAAGGATTTTAAGCAAATAAAAATCGAAATTTCTATTCAGAAAAATCCAGATGTGAGTTATAAAATATATGCGAATTCAAGTTGTGTAAATAAATATGATTTTTGAAACAGAAACCCGATTTTGATTTATTGAATAGAATTAACTAAATTGAATAGAAATTAGTTAATGAAATTTCGAATGAATATTGGGGTTTGAATAAGTAAATTCGATTTAAAAATTTATATTCGAATAGAAAAGGAAACTAGAATTGAAATTGAAATTCAATTTAGTTATGAACGAGTTAAATATTTTGTTTGAACATGTTATGTTCAACAAAGAAGTGAAATAGGCAAAATGACTAATTAAAGAATAAATGGGCGAAACTGAATTCAAACGATTGGATTGAGTTAAACTGAATTGAAAACAGGTGAACAGGTGTTGGACAGGTATGGAATGAGGTATATAAAGTATATGAAGATTTTTAATGTATGTGCCCGACAAAAAGGTACGTTTTAATTCATATATGGGGTTTTATGCGCCGTATCGGCAAGCCGCTTGGCTTTTCCTTTTTCTTTTTGAAATTAGAAGATACCGGGATGCTATTTGAAATTTCCCGATGCTCCCGATACAGGGGAGGTTATGGCGAATTTTTCCGGGAATTTAAGGAGTTAGAATATTTTTAAGAGATTTTGATAATCTGAAATCATTTTATCGACGTATTAAATTCGATAGTAAAGTGAATATAAAAATCGAATGTTGTAAACAGAAAGGGATAGAGATAAGTGATTGGAATTGGTTCCAATTGTAAATAGAGACATTTTCTAATATATAGAAAATAAAAGAAGTTAATAATTGGAAATGTTTTCCAAATGGCATAAGAGGCAAGATGATTATTGAAAATATTTGGATAACAAATATTGATAAGGAAATGGAGAAGTGATTTAATTAATGAAATATTAATTAAAGAGCCCAGTGATTTGGTTGATATGTTTGGATGAACACTTGTTTTTATTCGATAGTTAAATCACAGACTATCGAAGTTTTGACCATCGTTGTCAATATGGAGAGACCGGTTGGATTATTATCCGAAGAACCACTCCGTATCGGCATAAGCGTTGCGAACCAAGTATGCTGAATATATTGAAGACGGAATGAAGTGCAAGGGCTTTTCTATTTATAGAAATAGTGCCTTCGGTTTCGTTCAATCCCAGAACGAACGTAAATGGACGAATGTCTGACAGAGTATTTCCAATGATCAAATGGGTTGGTCTGTATGAATATATATGGTTGCAACGGATTTATCCCTTAGCATAATATCCAGAATATTTGTGCAAACTCAACTAGTGATTAACGGATCTGACAATGTGGCATTCAAAGTGATCGTGTTATCGATGAATGGTAAGTATGCGTAGCCTCAGGCCTCAACAACCGGGAAAGGACAAAAATCGGGCAGGCAGCATGGCTATGTGGGTCGCACCCATTAGGGTGTATAATCACCTATCTAGAGAAATTCCTTTTGTTTCTAAATCTATCGATTCTGCCCATTCGGGAAACGGTGGTTTGAGTCCAACCGTTGGTGATATACATTCGATACACTCAAGCGAAATGAGTGGTCGGTCATGTGTGGGCCGGGTTGCAAGACGTTCTTGTTGAACCCAGGTGTATTTGCCTCTAGAGGTACATCATCGGAAGGTGGTCCCATACCTTGTCAAGTTGGAAATCCAATCTCCAATAAGCGCCATGCGGTTTTTGATTATATAATATATATGTGGAGCGTGAGATGCAAGCGTTCTGCTATTTGATTATTTACTTGATGTAGACATTATTATAATATCACTGGACTTTCGTATCAAAGTGTTTTGGGTTATAGTAAGGTAAAAACCGTCCATGTTTATGTGTGGACTGGTCTTACTATTATCTTTTCTTTCGAAAAGAGTTTTGAAAGTTAAACAAGTGGTTGGAGTTTACTCACACCAGTCCCATGACTGACCCAGAGTTTATTTTGTTTTGTTTTCCCTAAACTCTTGGGTGCCCAAATTTGTACGGGCAGTCAAGTGTTTCAGGCTTTTACAGATACACTTGGAGGAGCTTGAAGCAGGAGGCTTCAACGTTAGTTATTTAGAGTTACTTCCGCTGGATCAAATGTTATGTGTACTCTGATGATGGTATGTATGTATGTACAAAACAGATTTGTATTTCGAAGCTTATGTTATATAATATATTTTATTCGATCCGCTGTGAGTTTGTGATCTTCGTTTTCTTCTATTCTAATATTTCTTTCTTTCTATTTCTCATCCTCTAACTTCTTTCTAATAATGAGTCGTATTTCTGTGTTATTTGAGTTGGACGTGTGTTGTATTTAGTCAACTCGGATAGCACGGATTTGCGGGTCGTTTCACTTTCTTCTGCTCCTGTTATCTCCTTGTGCTCCTTTTTCTCCTTAATATCCGTTCCTAAGAAAGAAATTATCAAACTGTTAGTGCTGCAGTATAGATTTATGCATGTAACAAAAATTGGAAAAATGTGAGTGCACAAAATAAACAGCTAATACAATGCATTCAAACCATTATATACATAAATAACCTGACCATTATATACAATGCATGTAACGTTGGATGATTCATTTTGTTATATACAATGCACTGAAAAGCTTTGCCGTGGCAAAGCTATGTAGTGCAATCACTTTGCCGCGGCAAAGCTTTGCAGTGCAAAGCTTGTTGCGGCAAAGCTTTGCACTGCTACTTGCAGTGCAAAGATTTGCTGCAGCAAAGCTTTGCACAGCAAAGCTTTGGCAAAGCTTTGCACAGTGTGCAAAGCTTTGCCGCAGCAAAGCTTTGCACTGTAAATAGCAGTGCAAAGCTTTGCCGTGGCAAGCTTTGCACTGCAAAGCATTGCCGCGGCAAAGCTATGCAGTATTGTATTGTCCAAAACTTGAGAGGCAAATGCAAATCATAATAGCATCAACCGTTTGTTTATTTATACATATGAACTAGAAGGAGGTGGTCAATACTCTTCTATATCAAGCAAAAATAGAACCTGGTTTTACTGAACTAGTTTGGCAAAAGCTTGAAGAAGAGAATCAAAAAATTTTCAAGGCTTATCATGTTAGACTTTTGCTTAAGAATCAAATACTTGTATTCAGTGAACTTCTTAAGAGGCTAGTTGAGCTTATGCAGAAAGTGTGTTCACCTGGTGTTGCCGCAGTTCCTCTTTCGAATGGTTCTAGTTCTTCTACATTGCAACAAACCCCACCTTGTTATTTATTGGACCATGCATCCACATCTTCAAGGCCCAATAACATGTTCTGCAATGGAGGATCTTCTAATGTCGTGACAAACAGTAGCCAATCAAAGCATTCAGCATGCCAATAGAGATGCCTCCATTATTGGTGCAAGAACTAATGCCACACCAAGCTTATTATCCGCACACAACTCGTAAATGCAAAAGAAATTATCACCAAGACAGTGATGTACATATGTATATTCCAGTTTAATGTTAGTTCACACTTACACGTGCAAATTACTTTTTGACAAAGATTTTGGTGCTTTGTTTACAATATTATTTGGCATTTTCTTAGAACCTTGATTCAATATTTCTTACATGAAAACTTGACTAAAACAAAGTTCTAAGCTGATACCAAGAACGGTTCTGATAACATGATTGAAAATTTGAAAAGCAAGGAAAGTGCAAAATTTGCAAAATTAGTTTGAAATGTTTATTCAAATATCATCTTTTACCTTTCAGACTTAAGGCCTTTATTACCGAAAGTACCATTATGATAGTTTATTATAAATTGTATGCTTAAACAAGGTCGTGAATACCATTTAGTTTTAACATATAAAAAAATTAACACCATAACTGCACGTTCTAAAATTTTAGTATTATAATATTTCACCATTACAATAGTAATAAATATAACTGTTGTGTCAAAGCATGTTTACATTTCACTTTGAACAAAAAAGTGGTTGTGTTTCCTCATTTCTGTTTCTGAATTTGTTACTACGCAAGGCTTTCTAAGTTTTAAGACATAAAAATTACTAGATGGAAAACTGTTAAATGCAGCTGCATAAGACCGTATGTAACTAACATGTACATCCTCACAGTGAACTGTGTGAAAGCTACGGAGAGGCTAAGAAACTAATTCAAAAGAGAGGCTAAGAAACTAATTCAAAAGAGAGACCAAGAAACTAATTCAAATAGAAACACAACATGCACATGAAAACATGATTCACTAACCAATTCATAGTTGCTCTGCTTTGACATTCCTGTTGCATCTCCATCAACATTCAACCTCAATCCATTGATCAATGAATCACGAACTGCAAATGTGTAGACCCTCTGTGATCTAGCACCCAACCGAGAAGAATTGCTCCATCACAGTGGGACACAATTCTGGAATCCAACATAAACCCACCAAATAAACATAAGAACAGCCCAAAACAACACTAACACAAGTCGATTCACACCCAAAAACTTCAAATAAGAGCAGTACCTTTCCTCTTTCGAGCAATTTCCTGAATTGTATTAAAACTTTGAGAATGAAATCCAACTCACCCAATTACAGCCATACTCTAAAAGCTGCAAAGGTCTAACCCTTAATCGCGGTTTTGTATGGGATTTAAGTGGATAAAAGAAGGTTTAACTGTAAGTAAACTAACCGTTAATCGCGGTGGCTTCTCGAAAGGGCGGAGGAAGGACCATCGAAGGGTTTGGATCTCGGCAGCGCTCGTTGCTGACGTGGGCGACACAGCTGGTAGAAGGCTCGGATGAAGTAGGGAGGGGTATGGGTCCCTGGCGGCGCGCTTTGACGGACTAGAGGTGGAGGAGCTGTCACGAGTGGCGCGGCAAGGCTTCGGCCATTTTCCAGTGAAGCTTCCATTTGAGCAAACTGGCGGTGGCCAAGAAAATTTGGGCTAGCGAATCAAAAAAAGGAGAAAACAACGAAAGGGATTTCGGCTATTGATGGAGCTAGGGATTACTGGGCTGTTGGAATTGATTAGGGTTACCAAAAGAGGGAAAACAGAATAAGAAGTGAATTAGAGAGAGAGACAACGGAAAAATGGATTAAAAAGCAAAAATTTAGACCTGGAGCCAAATTTTCGGAGTTTGGAGCCAAAAACAAGATGCGTATCATAAATTTTTAAAAGTTGTGTTGCACTGTACACTCTAAATCAGTCCAATTCTTATATGACTTTTATAAGAATTGTTGTTGTACTGTACACTCAAAGTCAGTCCACTTTTTAAATTTAAGGTTCACATATAGTATTTTCTTCACAAATTTTTAATACTTGGCATAATTTTGTAATTGTAAAATTTACATATTCTTCGTTCCTGATGACTTTGCAACTATTACCTAGTGCTTAGTTATTAGCAACTTTTAAAAATTTATGATTGTTATAAATTATTAAATATTATTTACTACTGATTTTTAACTTACAATAGTTACTTAATTAACGATTACTTATTAAAAAATATTATATACTAAATATTAATTACCACTAATAGTCATGATTAATTATAAATTAAATATTTGTTAATTGTTATTTATTTATTGATTATTAATTAATTGATCATTAACCGCTGATTAGTTATTACTTACTAATTAATTACTAGTGCTTAATAATGAAGTAGTTATATATAATTATTTTTAATTTAATATTTAATATTTATATATTGATTATTATTTACTAATCGGTTGTTAATTAGTAATTATTAGTAGGAATTATTTATTTATTGAAGTATTTTTAATTAAATATTTAATATGTATTTATTGATTATTAATTAATAATTACTAATTGGTTGTCAATTACTAATTATTATCATGAATTATTTATTTATTGAAGTATTTTTAATTAAATATTTAATATTAATATATAGGTTATTAATTAATAATTACTAATTAGTTGTTCATATTAATTATTAAAAAATATTTAATGAAAATAATTAATATTAAAATATAGTCATATATTACAACAGCCAAAAAATAAAAGTTGTGATAGGCTTTTATTACAACTGTCAAAATAACACAGTTGTTAAAAATAAATTTATTACAACTTTTCTGGAAAAAAGTTGTAAAAAACAATTATTACAACGGTGCTTTAACCACCGTTGTAAAATTAAAGTTGTAATATGGTGTTTTTGTTGTAGTAACAACGGTGTTTATACCACCGTTGTAAAAAACAATTTATTACAACGGTGCTTTTACCACCGTTGTAAAAACCCATTTATTACAATGGTGCGTTTACCACCGTTGTAAAATTAAAGTTGTAATATGGTGTTTTTGTTGTAGTGATTTTAGATTTAAATAAAAACATGAATATGAAAAGTACATTTTTATCTACATTGTAGATGTGAATAAAAACATAGAAATAAAAGTGGCATTTTAGACTTACATATTAGATGTAATCAAAAAGATAGAATTTAATGTATATTTTTATTGTCAAAATAAAGACAATAAGAGGATTAGAATTAAAAGTGTATTTTTATTTACATTTTAGATGTAAATAAAAACATAGAAATAAAAAGCATATTTTTATTTACATTTTAGATGTATATTAAAGAGTAGAAATAAAAGTGACATTATTATCTTCATTTTAGATGCGATAAAAAGAATAGATTTCAAAATTACACTTTCTATGTAATTACAGAATAAAAGGGAAAATTACATTTTTCAGTGTAATATAAGATTTAAATAAAAATTTACATTTTTTGATATAAGTGAAGACTGAATAAAGGATAAACAATAAAAATTTACATTTTTATTGTAACGTAATAAATGAATAAGAATATTTATAGTTTGAAATAGAAATGATAAACAATAAAAATTTACATTTTTATTGTCATATAAGGAATGAAGAAAATGTACATGTCTTGAAAAGGACTTCTGTTCATTAAAAATAACTTGAATACGAAGTGTAGAAAATTATTTAAAGAATAAATAATTTGAAAACGTCGAGCGAATGAATTATAATTATATTTATATAAATATAAATTAAATAAAACGAATCGCGCCGCTGTAGTTCGCGATTTGAAATCGTAACTTCAAACGATTATACCGAAAGATCCGATCGTCGAATTTTCCCAAAACTGGAACCATTAGGACCACTTTGGGAAGATCTTTCCAATGATATAAATTTTGTTAAAATCCAAAGGTTAGATTTTGAGATATGTGTAAATCAAATTTTGGTAAATGCAGCGCCAGGGCCGCCGATCGACCCGAAGCGTCGTTAAATGATTATATATATATATATATAGCGATAAATAGTTATTAAATACTAATAACGATATGAAATGGTTTTAAAATATATATACATACGAGAATCATTTGAAAAGTCCTAGTTCAATCTCATTTCAAATGATTATACGACGATATAAGTCGAAGAGTTGAAGACGGTGATTGAAGACTGACGATCTTCACATCAAATGGATGTGTTGCGACTGAGGCCCATGATTGAAGTAGCTACCTTGATGGGGAGTCAGGGGTAGCCGTCCGGACGTATTGTTGATTGTTCAAATATGCGAGGTATGAGGTTCCTCCGGTTTCGTTTAGACCCAGAACGGACTTGTAAATGGATGGTATGTCTGACGTTGTATTTCTTTATATTGTATACGTTGATCTCTGCTAAATATATATTTGTTTGGTGTTTAACACCCTTCTCTGAGACCTACGAGCTTAGAGGTCATATATTTGTAGAAATCAATGGTATGGTATGGATTGACAATGTGGCATGCTAAGATGCATGGATCAAGGCTTTTGTTGAAAAGCAAGGCCTTGTGGTTGATAATCAAAGCATGGCCTATTTAGGCGTAGCTTTGTGTATAGCATGACTTCGCGTGCCTCACACCCCGGTATGATTCAAAAAGGGGATATGGACCACAGGGAGTGCACACGTTTCTTTCTAGCTAGAGTGGTGTCAGTGACCTACCAGCCCTGACATTTTCACTTATGTGGATGATGGATTATAAGGTACCTCGGATTTATAGGATGGAAGTGGTCATACTACAGGTCCAAAAGGACCAGGAAGCATGTGTTCAGGCATAACTAATCCACTAACGTAGGTGTGGACCGACCCTACCGCTCTAAGGGTTCATTGCGGGGAATCCTGAGGCATTTGCTAGAGTGTCTCGAATCGGAGAGGACGATCCCTAGCCTTGATTCATGATTGAAACCCAATTTCCAATACGACATCTTGCGGTTTTGATTATAGAACTAGTATGACGACGTAGTAGGATGGGGTACTATGCCGTCTATGATTGATACATTATGATTGAAATGTTTTTGAAACATGTATACACTAGTAATAATATCAAATTCATTTTTATCGTATCAAGCATTTTTGACCATTATAAGGTAAAACTCTATCCTCCGGTTTGCGTTGCATTACGTGATGGGACTTGAGTCTTATAATGGTTTCATTTTTCTAAAAAGCATTGTGTTGTTTAGCGATTTACTTTATTTTATGCACTGACAATCCAATGGAGTAAATCCGTTCCGCGTTAGCGGCGTGGTCCTGTGATTAGCCTTATTATTAAATTAGTTATGTCAGATTTCTTGTACCAGTCCCGTGACTGACCTGTAATTTGTTTCACTGGCAAACTCGGGTGCCCATATTTTCCACACAGGCAGTCGAGTAGCTTGTTTTGTAGATATTTATCTCTTGAGCAGGATTCTGGATCGAAGCTTAAAGCTGTGTCCAGAGCGATTATAGTCTTCCGCTGCACTGTATTAAATGTATTGTAAATTTACCTTCCGCTGTATAATTTATTTCGATGTACTATGATATTTTGTACTCTGATGTAACATTATTATGATGTTTATAAAAATTCTTATGTTGTTGTTCTAATGTGTTGTATTCCCAAAGTTAATGTATGCGGTTTTTGAATGGTCTTGGTCAATTTTGCGATCGATTAGGTCCGGGCAAAATGCGTGTCGTTACAGTTGGTATCAGAGCTCTGGTTAGCTCAAATCTTTGGGGTACAACTCAATAGGACTGAACAAAAGACCCATCAGAGATTGGATTAGTAATATCCAATAAGAATACTCATTAGAGATAGGATCAGCAGTATCCTAGAATGAGAAAACTCATTAGAGATGGGGTTAGTAATGCCCCAGAATGAGTTGAGAGTGACAAGTCTTTAACTAACATATTTTTATAACCCGATCTTAGAAAATATGATTTTTGAATATATAAAAGTTATAT
The DNA here is from genome assembly GCA_030737875.1 of Allium sativum. Lineage (NCBI taxonomy): Eukaryota > Viridiplantae > Streptophyta > Magnoliopsida > Asparagales > Amaryllidaceae > Allium > Allium sativum. The sequence goes on from CM060920.1 coordinate 222,644,889, forward strand.
ATTTAATGAGTTAATCAACTAATAAAATTATTGAAACGAATAAAGATTAAAAGTTGAGATAGGTTAATAAAACAACTTTTAGCTTCGTTCCTGTTCGAGGACGAAAAGATTTTAAGCGGGGGAGATTGTAACAACTTGGAATTTTGGAGCCAATTTAATTATTATTTTTAGAAATTTAATGAATTTAGAATACTTAAAATGATTTATTTTAAGTAATAATGACTAAAAAATTATTTTAATTGAAGTTAAAACGAATAAATTTTATTTAAATTTTAAAAGGAGTTTGAAATGGCGTGGTGAGTGGATTTAATTATTCACATTTAGTAAATATTCCGTTATCGTTTGATTTTCCATTTAATTATTAGATTGGTTAATTTTAATGTAAATTGCAATATTCAGTTATTTTAATTGCTATAAACATATGTGTAGATATTTTGAGTAATTACATTAGACAATTTAATTTGGCTTGGGAATGAGATAAGCATGATAGGTTGGAATTGATAGTAATGTGAAAACTAAAATTTGGAATGAAAATGATCACTTGATTAGTAAACATATTAAATATATTCCTTGTCATTAAATTAAGCAAATTGGATTTTTATGGAAGACAGTAATAAATGACAATAATCAAGTTGATTTCGTAAATGGAAACCTAGTAAAATGTAAGTTTGTACATTTCGTATTTATTTACACTAATAGTTAAACAATTGTGATTTAAATAGGAACACACAAATCGGCTAAGACGAAAATTAGCAATTTACATAAGAATGAAGTTATTAAAATAAACCGTAATGGGCAGGTTATAAATATAAATTGTAAGGGACCCACATGTGTAACAACCCGTAAAATCTGAACCAATTTAAAAATTTTAAATTTGCTATTTTTATGGATTTTAGATATTTAAAATAAAATATTTTAAATAATAATGATGAAAAGTATGTTTGAATCGATGTTTGAAAATGAATATAATTATTTTTAATTATAAACAAGGCCTGAAATGGCGAGGTAGTTTCAAAATTTGAATTCAAACTTTGACTGACTGTACCAGGAGCAAAACAAAACGGATTTTACTGAAACCAAAAATATTTAAATATGTTAGTGAATATCTTTATAATGAATCTGAAAAACCTAAGTTTCATATCGGGAAGCAAAAGTTATGGCTAAATGAATTTTCAGAAAGGTCGCTATAGAGTTTATATAGCCCGTCAAAATGGCCATTTTGCAAACAACCTCAGAATTCGATGAAACCAATTTTGTTGGATCCGGGATGTCAAATTATTTCTAGGTTTCAAATTTCATAATTTTTGAAGTTAGTATGTGAGCGTGGCAAAGGAAAATGTGTTTGGTTGATTTCTATTAAATTGAATCGACCAGAAAAGGGCTATTTTTCAAACGGTCTCAGAATTCGACGAAACAAGTTTTGTTGGGACCGTATCGTCAAAACATAACTAGATTTATTTTTCAGGAATTTTTAGAAGCAGTATGTGGCCCCGACAAATTAAAATGTACGTTCAAAACAATATTTGAATGTTTTATGCTTTAATTTGAAAAATAACTGACTGTAACAGTCGAATTGGCCTACGAAACATATCCCATTGTGTCCGGGATAGGGGTATTTAGCTGGGGGCGACTGTCGTTGGGTTTGAATTGGTGTTCGTATGGAGAAACACTGTTTTAAAAATCAAATAAGTCACGGTCCAATAGGAAAATTCCTTCATAAATTAAAAATATAAAAAATCCTGAAACCCTCGTTCTCTGTCGCGATAAACGGCGGAAGCCACCACCCAACTTCCCGATCATATTACGGCCGCCTCGATCACCAATTGCCCCCGCCCCTTAGCTACTTTTAAAGCCCTTCCCCTCCTCTCCAGATCAAGACCAACCTCGACCTCCATCGTGAAGTGTGCCTCGAGAATCGGTCCTATCCTCCACCGAACTGAGCAAGGCTGGTGGCGCCGGAAAGCTCCTCCGACCCTCTTCGAAGCTGCAGCGTCTGATCGTCCAATAGCATCGCGAATTTTGTGCAAATCCCTGACCTAGTTTCGAGCTGATAAAAGGAATGACGACCTGGGTTAATCAGAGAAGAAGGTAACGTTTTTAAGCGCTGTAAATTTAATTAATTACTTTTTTAAACTATTCGATGTTTAAAAATCATATCTTTTTGCTATGTGGTCGAAATCCAGTGAAACAAGAGACATCGGGACCGTGAGGACGTCCCCTACATTCTAGAAGAGACCACGGATTTTTCTGAGCTCGCTAGGATTTTTAGAAAAGCAACAAACAAAAGTGTGATTTCTGAATTATAAACGATATGGAAATGACGATGTATAAATTATATATTCGAAGTATGAGTTATATAAGCGTTGTACACCTCATGTATAAGCGTTGTATAAGTTGTATGTTCGATGTATAAGTTATATATGCGTTGCAAAAATTATATATGTGTTGAAATAGAAGTAAAATATACTAATATATATATATATATATACGCCCCTCGTCCACAAGCCATGGACGATATTTATTAGTTGTGATTGGTGTGAAAATTGGTTGATAGCGAATGGTTGATTAGAATTATTTGTGGTTGAAATTGATTGATTGTGGTTGAAAAATACCCGTTTGTGGTTGAGAATTATTTGGTTGAAACCACATAGGATTAGTTTGTGCAAAATAAAGAAAAATAAACATGCCGCCTGCGTGCGAATTAGATGCATGAAATCCCCATTGTCAAAAGCTGCGAGGCTTTAAGGTAGAGCAAGCAGTCGTACTAGGGACAGTCCCGGTTTTAACTACCCTGCCGTTATGCTGCTGAAATTTTCAATAATATTCATGTGTTAGAATTATTTTCATGTGTTGAAACTATATTCGTGTGTTGAATAGAAATTCATGTGTTGAATAGAAATTCATGTGTTGAACGACATTCATGTTTTGAAATAAATTGTTTTATAATAAAAATCATACTTTTATCATCTATATGAACTATATAAAATAGTCGCGTTTTGAAATAAATTGTTTAATAATAAAAATCATATTTTTATCATCTATATGAACTATATAAAATAGTCGTGATTTGAAATAAATTGTTTTATAATAAAAATCATATTTTTATCATCTATACAAATTATATAAAATAGTCGTGTTTTGAAATAAATTGTTTTACAATAAAAATCACATTTTTATTATAAACATGAATTGTTAAAAATAGTGAAGTATTGAAAAAAATGTCTATTGGATAAAAATATCATTTTTATCAAATGTATGAAAAGAATATGGTTTTGAAATCGAAGAATTGATTATATATATATACAAATATAATTAAAATAAATCGAATAACGAAGCTCCAGTTCGTGTTTTGAAACCTTGATTTCAAACGATTAGTGCGGGAGATCCGACCATCGGATTTTCCCGAAACCGAAACCGTTGGGTTCGCTTTGGAAATTTCTTTCCAACGACACCAACTTTGTGGAGATCCAACGGTTGGATTGTCTGGAATGTTTAATTCAAATCTGAAGGAAAACAGCGCCAGAATCGATTATATTTATATATATATAATTAAATTAAATCGAATAACGACGCTGCAGTTCGTATTTGGAAATCGAAAATTCAAACGAGTGTACCGGGAGATCCGACCGTCGGATTTTACCAAAACTGGAATCGTTGGATTCGTTTTGAAAAGATCTTTCTAATGACATAAATTTTGTGAAGATCCAACGGCTAGATTTTCAGATATGTGTAAATCAAATCTGAAGAAAAACAACGCCACGGCCGCGTTATGGCCTGAAGCGTCGTTTTGAATGAAATGGCTATTTTTAAATAAATAAAAATAGCGATAAATCGTTATAAAATATTATAAATGATATGGAATGAAAATAAACTGAATTTTACTTGGTTTAGTGGAGATTTGACAGTTGAATGTGTTTGGCGTGTATTGTTGTCGAATAATTTAACCATTGAAATGAATTGATTTAAATTCTAAATATACGTTATTTGAAAAGGCCGAGTTAAATCTCATTTCAAATAATTGATCAGCGATAAGAAGTCGATGATGAAGTTGGTGGTTGAAGACCGGAGATCTTCACCTCGGTTGGATGGTAACTGATGTCTTGATTGGGAGGCATCCCAAAATATAGATAATAAGTGGTGATCGTCCAAACGTACGTGGAGATCGATGGATATGCGAGGTATGTGGTGCCTCCGGCTTCGTTCAGACCCAGAACAGACTTGTAAATGGACTGTGTGTCTGACATTGGAATTCATTCTGTGTGATTGATAGCCATCAGTTGCATGGTGTGAATTGCCTGTGTGGCATGCTAAGATGCAGTGATCAAGGCTTCTGTTGAAAAGTAAAGTCTTGTGGTTGATGATCAAAGCACGGCCTATGTGGCATATCTTTGTGTATAACGTTGATTCGCGAGCCTCACACCCCGGTATGAACCAGAAACGGGAGAGGACATCAGGGAGGGCATGCGTTCCTTTCTAGCTAGAGGTGGTGTCAGTGCTTAAACTGGCTGACATTTATATTATTTTCACCTGTGTGGTTGTTGCTATTGCGAGGCGCCTCGGATATATCGGTGACTATGTGAAGCCGATGGAGTCATTCGTTGGCTCATTTACGCCCCAAAGGGTGGGGGAACGTAGTGTTCAGGCATAATAATCCACATCGGTGGACCGGCCCTGACGATCCAAAGCTTGTCTGCGCGCTTGCCTGAGGCTCGAGCTAGAGAGTCTCGAATTCGGTAAGGACTATCTTCTGCCTTGGTTCATGACGGAAATCCAATTTCCAAATACAACATCGTGCGGTTTTGATTGTAAACCTATATTTGGCGACATAGTGGCGTGAGACGCTCATGTCGTCTATGATTGATATTTATGATTGTTTATAAAATTAGAAACTAACTGGAAACGAGCTAAGATGGGTGGTTTCCTGGGTATTGGTCTGATGTTGGTTTCGGCCTTCGGGGTTAATACTTAGGGAATCGTCCTCTTACTAATTTACAGTTGGAGTCTGATTAAGAGTTAAACGATAAAATTTACATTTTAAGTGATTTTACTTTACACGTATTAAGCATATCTTGGTCGATATAAGGTAAAACTCTATCCTCCGGTTTGCGTTGCATTGTGTGATGGGACTTGAGTCTTATATCGGCTTCATTTTTATAAAAAGCATTGCGATGTTTAAAGAATTTACTTGGTGTAAAGCACTGACAATTCAATGGAGTAAACCCGTTTTGCGAAAGTGGCGTGGTACTGTGATTAGCCATGTTATAAAATGTGTTAAGTAGATTTCTCATACCAGTCCCATGACTGACTCGTAGTTCGTTTCACTTGCAAACTCGGGTGCCCCTTTTTCTACATGGGCAGCCTTGTATTCAGGTTTCAGCAGGCTCTTTCTGGATAGCTGGAGCTGAAGATGGATTCTATCATTTATCTCTTTTTATGTTGTTCAGCTCCTATTGTACATATTATGTTTGTTTTCCGCTGTAGACATTTATGTATAGCTGAACTGTATTTGTACTAAGTATGATCCTGTATACTGTGTAACTCCGATGATTATGTTTATCCAGTGTACTATTTGTACATTATTTGGTGTATTTATTTATTTCTATTCTGCTATTATCTGTTTATGTGTTATATTCCAAAGATTACCCTTGCCACCGTCGTACGGGGTTTTGGGGTCGTCACAACGTGTATATTTCTATTCTTTTTATTCCTGTCTATCCAATTGAATACCTTCCCATTTTTTCCTTTTCTTATTCTATTTTGAAATTTGAATAGGAGAAACGGGCCTTAAAGGTTCAATTAATAATATTATATTATTATAAATATTAGAATAGCAAAACCAAAACCCTAATTTCTAACAACCAGCTGCCATCCTCATGGTTCAATGGCCATGAAGCTCCAGTTTTCTTCCACCAATTTCTTCAAATCCACTTTAAATTAAAACATAGTTATAATGCAAAGACTATAGAGCATGGCTCCACCGAGCTTCACCATCTTCCAGGCGCGGGTGGCAATGGCGTAGGGTTTCGAAATGGGAGGCTCGGATCTGGGTATGGCGGATTGAGGTGGGGCGCGCAGGGAGAAAGAGAAGGATGGAATAAATGGGTTTGGCGTTGTAGCGTACAAGAAGAAGAGGTCGTTCCTTTTAAAAGTAATTAAGGAATTTCATTTTTATTAATTATTTTAATTACGTCGTTAAATGATTGTAATGCCTTAACTTGGTCTTACGAGATCGGAATTGAGCAAACCCAGTTGCGTTGCGATCGCGGCGTCAAGCACTACGCAACAGAATATACCGGATCTGAAAAGGAGCAAAACAAAATTCAGAGAAAATTCAGATCTGAACTGAATAGATATTAAAATGATGGTGAGATTTCTAATTTTAAATAATTAAATAATTTAATTTTTTTTCTCGATTGATTGAATCATTGAATGTATGTAAATAATATAGATCTGCGATGTAATAAGTTAGGATTTATGTATTTATCTATTGCTGTGAATGTTCATGCGTTAAAAATCTCATTTTTATTGAGATTTATATTTATTCGGTTGGTTAATTAGATTTGTGGATTCAAAATTTATATTTGAGTTAATTAGAAATAGTTAAAAACAAAATCATCCCATTTTGTTTATGAGATTTGCTGAGATCCACATTTTTGTGTGAATTTGACATGTTAGGAAAAAGAAAACTTTATCCACATTTTTATGTGAATTCGACATGTTAGGAACAAGAAAACTTTATTTACGTTTTTATGTGGATTAAACATGTTAGATAAAAAAGACACCTTTATTTACATTTTTCCTTGTAAATAAAAAGAACAAAACTTGATGACACACATTTTATTTACATTTTCTCTTGAAAATAAAAAGAACAAAACTTGATGACATACATTTTATTAACATTCCTTTGTAAATACAAAGAAAAAAACATGAGACAAAGAAAAGATTACATTATTTGCATTTAGTGCAAATAAAACATGAGATAAAGAAAAAGATTACTTTATATGCATTTAGTGCAAATAAAACAAGCGATAAAGAAAAAGATTACTTTATTTGCATTTAGCGTAAATAAAACATGAGATAAAGAAAAGATTACTTTATTTGCATTTAGTATAAATAAAATATGAGATAAAGAAAAATAATATTTTATTTACATTTAGGTAAATAAAACATGAGGTGAAGAAAAAGAATTATACTTTTTATTTGCATTTTTAGATGCAAATAAAACACAGAAAGGAATTATGCTTTTTATTTGCAAATTAGTTGCAAATAAAAGACATGAAAATAATTAGAATTCATAGAAAAATGTTCACATAGAAATTATACTTTTATATAAACCATTAGAATTAGAGTAGACAATAAAAATTATATTTTTATTGTAATATGAGAATCATTAGAAAGAGAAGACAATAAAAACTACATTTTTATTGTAATATGAGCCATAAGAAATAGAAATTACATTTTTATATAAAAAGTGGTATTAGAAATAGAAATTACATTTTTATATAAAATGTGGTATTAGAAATAGAAATTACATTTTCATATAAAATTTTGCTTTAGCAAAAATAATAACATTTTTATTTTAAAATGTTGTATTGGGGAAAAATAACATTTTAGTTATAAAATGTTAAGATTGAATAAAAATAACATTTTAGTTACAAAATGTTAAGATTGAATAAAGATAACATTTTAGTTATAAAACGTTAAGATTGAATAAAAATAACATTTTAGTTATTAAATGTTAAGATTGAATAAAAATAATATTTTAGTTATAAAATGTTAAGATTGCATAAAGATAACATTTTTGTTATAAAATGTTAAGATTGAATAAAGATAACATTATAGTTATAAAATGTTAAGATTGAATAAAGATAACATTTTAGTTATCAAATGTTAAGATCGAAGAAGATAACATTTTAGTTATAAAATATTAAGACTGGAAAAAATAGCATTTTAGTTATAAATGTTAAGATTGATAAGAATAACAATCTATTTATAAAATGTTCAGATTTATAAAAATAACATTTTAGTTATAAAATGTTGAATTAATTAAAATATCACTTTTTATTTGTTTTTTTGAATTAAAGTTGTCGACAAAACAAAAATATCACCTTTATATGTTTTGTTGAATTAGAGTGGTCGACAAAACAAATATATCACTTTTATATGTTTTTGTAGAAATAGAATTGTCAACAAAAACAAAGTTATCCTTTATATTTGTTGTTGTGGAAATGTTAGAATTGATTTAGCATAAAATATCCTTTTTATGTTAATATGAAACGTTAGGAATGTTAACATAAAATATTCTTTTATATGATATTAGAGAGACATGAATTTTGTAAAGAATATTTTATTTACATTCTAGATGTGAATAAAAGACATGAAATTTAAAAGTACAATTTTATTTGCAAATTAGTTGCAAGTAAAAACATGAGAAAAAGAAGTACATTTTTATTTGCCTGTTAATATGTAAATAAAAACCATAGAATAGAAGTACATTTTTACTTGCAAGTTAGTTGCAAATAAAAACATGAAGATATAAAGTACATTTTTATTTACATTTTAGATGTAAATAAAAACATGACTATAAAAAGGTTGGCATTTTATTTATAATTTAGATATAAATAAAAACATGAATTGAAAAGGATATTTTTATTTATATTTTAAATATAAATAGAAACATGAAAATAAAAAGTACATTTTTATTCACCCTTTAGATATGAATAAAAACATGAATTAAAAAGTGTATTTTTATTTACATTTTATATGTAAATAAAAACATGAATATGAAAAGTACATTTTTATCTACATTGTAGATGTGAATAAAAACATAGAAATAAAAGTGACATTTTAGACTTACATATTAGATGTAATCAAAAAGATAGAATTTAGTGTATATTTTTATTTTCAAAATAAAGACAATAAGAGGACTAGAATTAAAAGTGTATTTTTATTTACATTTTAGATGTAAATAAAAATATAGAAATAAAAAGTATATTTTTATTTACATTTTAGATGTAGATAAAAGAGTAGAAATAAAAGTGACATGTTTATCGTCATTTTAGATGCGATTAAAAGAATAGATTTTAAAATTACACTTTCTATGCAATTAAAGAATAGAAGGGAAAATTACATTTTTCAGTGTAATATAAGATTTAAATAAAAATTTACATTTTTTGATATAAGTGAAGATTGAATAAAGGATAAACAATAAAAATTTACATTTTTATTATAATGTAATAAATGAATAAGAATATTTATAGTTTGAAATAGAAATGATAAACAATAAAAATTTACATTTTTATTGTCATATAAGGAATGAAGAAAATGTACATGTTTTGAAAAGGACTTCTGTTCATTAAAAATAACTTGAATACGAAGTGTAGAAAATTATTTAAAGAGTAAATAATTTGAAAACGTCGTGTAACGACCTAGGGTTTTCGGCCCCGAAAATCGACATAAATACATTACCATATCTCATGCCGATCGTCCAAAATACCGAAAGCACCGGAACGTTTATGGAAAGAAATTAGAGGTTGAGATAAGAAAGAAAGAAGTATAAGAGTAGAAGAAGAAGAAGAAGAATCAACACGACACCGAGTCTCACATCGCAGCGGAACACAATATGATATAGAAATAAATCTTTATTGAGAGCTTTAAATAAAACTTACAATATCAAAATACATCAACATCATTGGACAGTTATAATAATCTGCCCTTATATACAACACAGCGGAATAATATCATACGTCTGATATAACAACCCGAACTTCCCCGTAAAGGAACGCCCGGATTGAGATGAGGACAAGACGAATCAGAACGCGAACAGAAGAACATTTCATTGCTTATTACAACAATTCCATCAGAATACAAGAATATACAGAGTATGAATAAATATACATTCGATAAATATCAGAGATTACAATAAGTTACATAGCAGCGGAAAAATAATACAAAACGCAACTGAAAGTAATACACGGATACAGAGCTTTCCGAGCATCGTTCCAGCTGTAAATCAGGATCCTGTGAATATAAATCTGCAAAACCAAAACTACTAGCTGCCCGTGTGGGAAATAGGGGCACATAGAGTTTAGGTTGAAACAATAAACTCCAGGTCAGCCATGTGACAGGTGTGAGAACTAAAACAGTTATTAATCTTTATTTTAAAGTTCGGTAAATCAAGGGACCACGCCGTATAACACGGAACGTGTTTCCTCCCAAGAATACCAATGCATAAAACAAACAACGCAATGCTAAATAAAGAAAAATGAAGCTATTATAAGACCCAGGTCCCATCACACAATGCAACGCAAGACGGAGGATAGGGTTTTTACCTTATAATAGCCAAAGCATGCTTGATACGTTTAAAACACATTATTTTGATATTACTATGAGTGTATAGTGTCAAAACAATTTCCATCATAAATATCAATCATAGGCGGCATGAATGACCCATACCACTGTGTCGCCATACTAGGTTCTACAAATAAAACTACAGTATCATGTATTGGAAATTGGATTTCCGTCATGAGTCGAGGCCAGGGGCAAGCTCCTCTCCGTCCGAGACACTCTAGCAAATGTCTCAGAACCCCACTATGATCCTTGGAATCGGTTAGGCCGGTCCTCACCTAACTTTGGAGGATTGGCAATTCCTGAACACACGTTTCCCGGTCCTAACAGACCTATATCTGAGGCGCCTCGCATTCCAACATCCACACAGGTAAAAAGTATATAAATGTCAGGGCTGGTAGGTCACTGACATCACCCATAGCTAGAAAGAAACGTCGTGTTCTCCCAACGGTCTGTATCCCGTTTTTGACTCATACCGAGGTGTGAGGCTCGCGAATTCACGTTATACACAAAGCTGCGCCACTTAGGCCGTGCTTTGATCATCAACCACAAGACTTTGCTTTTCAAAAGAAGCCCTGATCATTTGCCACTTAGGTGTGCCACACAGGCAATTCACTCCATGCGACTGATGTCCATCGATATACAACCTCTGAGCTCGTACGTCTCAGAGAAGGGCGTTAAGCAAGAGAATAAATTCTCCGCCGCCAAACAGATGTATATTTAATAGAGATCAATCAACACAGAATAAAATCCAATGTCAGACACACAGTCCATTTACAAGCTCGTTCTGGGTCTGAACAAAACCGGAGGCACTTTCCTTGCATATCCATCCATATCCAAGTACGTCTGGACGATCACCAACTGATTCCCTCCTCTTGGGTGTTCAGCCCAATCAAGATCATCAGTAATCACCCAAACGATGTGAAGACTTCCGGTCTTCAACCACCGTTTCATCTTCGACTTATCGTCGAGTCGGTTATTCAGAATGGGTATAAACCCGACCTTTCCGAATAACCCACGTATATAATAATCAAATGTTACCCAAACCCAGCATATGCCTCATTCCAATTCAAAATATTCTTTTATTCAAATTTTCACATTCTTAGGGAAACGTTCCCATTAATTTTATCAAAGATAAATTCTTCTAAATTTATTCTTTAATCTTCCTTTGGATATCATTTCAAACCATTTTATGGTTTTCTAAACTAGTTGGGATTAGCGAACTACACCGAAGTAATTATTTGTTTTATTTCCCAATCCCAACCTATTCATCCCATGGAGAAAACTGGTAATACACCATATCTAACACCACGGTGTTATCGGTAAATATTAATTACCATTTCACGTTCAAATCTAATTAAAGATTTAACTATCGCTTTGGAGCAAAACTGGTGGTACTCCATTCTCGATCACTTTTCAGATTCGATAATTTAAATTATCAATTCACATTTCAATCTAATTAAAGATTCATTAAAACTCCACTTAGTTTTAATCTACCCAAAAATCAATATCCTGTCTTTAACTGGGTAAAAGAACCATGTCACCTAAAACACGATCCACGATAAACCCAAAATCACTTTCTATTGTTAATCGGGTTAAAGAACAGGTGTTATTCAAAACACCGCTCACGATAAACCCAAAACCAACTTAAATTCAATTCCAATTAATATTATTTAATTGGTACACTTCATTAAATCTTAATAGAAAGATTTAATCTTCTTCTCAACTAGGTTTAAGAACAGTGTTAATAAAGACACCATTCATGACAAACCCAAATCACATTTGATATTAAATACAAGGCTCTGAATAGAAAATATATCGGCTTATATTCAATATCAAATTCTACGACCAACAAATATCGTATTGGAAATAACGATATAAATATATCTTTCAAATTCCCATAACAATATCTGTATAATCGCGAAGTCCAACATCGAAATATTCCAAAGACAATTTCGATTCAAATCCATTTCCAATTCATATATTGGAAATTCAGATTATTTTTAAAACCACATTCAAATTCAATTTATTTATTTCAAAAATAAATTGATTTTAATTCTAGTTCAAAACAAGTTCATTTCGATAAAAATATATTTTTATCCTTTCAAATGGGGAATTTTTCATCCCAACTTTTTTTTCAAATCATTTCTTATGATTTTACACAAATTATTATTATTTTTAATAATTTTATCAAGGCCCGTACAGTCGATTTCCACCAATGGCCATCGAACTGCACCTACAGCGACCTTTTCCAAATTTGATTTGGACATAGTTCCAAATCCAACCGTTAGATTTAAAATTTCTAATATCGTTTCGATACGAATCCAACGGTTCCGGTTTCAGGAGAATCCGATGGTCGGATCTCCCGTAATGTCCGTTCGAAGTCAATGGTCGAAATTCACGCACTGCTGCGGCACGACGCGTTCTATTCAGGCCATTATATATATAATATATATATATATTATACATATTTCATCGATTTTCTTTTAAAACGTATTTTATAAATCGTTTTAAATTCGTTTTCGAAACGATTTCAACTTCATATTCAATTTTGAATCAAAATTGAATATTCCACATCATCGATATACAAATGATAATATTTTCAAAACGTTATATTTTGAAATCACTTCCTTTTCTATATTCATTTTAAAAACGAATATAATCGATATAAATATCGCTCACGTTAAATGGCGCATCTCTAATCAACACGGCTTTATATATTTCTATAAATTCGTTATTCTATTCAACAAATGAATATTTCTTCTATTCAACACATGAATATATATTTCTTTCAACACATGAATATTCTCAACACATGAGCACTGTCAACACATGACTATTTATTCCATTCAACACATGAATTTTCTTTTATAATATTCATTATTTTCCCAATTGGAATGAGGCCCAATCAATTACCATATAACGTTAATTATATGGATTCCATACAATACATGTATATAATAGCACTGACAAATAATCAACCATCATCCAAAGTGCACTACACTGCATAAGCATCAAATATAGATATTTAACGCTTATAACAGCCTGTCAATCAATCGAACGACATACAACTAATTATTAGGATTAGTGTATGCCGTATTTTTTCCCAATACCCGTGTGGGGTTTCAAATCAACAAACACGGATTTTTATTTATTCACATACCCGTTAAAAATTATTTTTTTAACAATAAAATATTTTTAACTGTATAAATATTTTATTTCATCTCACAACACACAATAAATTTTCACCACAACAAACAATCATACACACAAGCCATCCATGGTCTGTGGACGACGGGTGTCGGGTGCTGCTAAGCACCGTCTGCATCCTAGTATATATTTTTATCTAGAAAAGAAAATTTAAAGTGAGAAGTTCTCACCCATGCTAAACCAAACGCCACGACTCTTCTTATGTAGAAATCTTCGTCGTGCTCGCCTTTTGTCAATTTCATCGTCCGTAGCCACTACATATATAAAAATCACTTTTTTATATTGTAGCTATGTATATAAAAATCACATTTTTATACTACTACTATAGAGATAAAAATTCCATTTTTACACCGCCACTATATAGATAAAAATTCTATTTTTACACCGCTGCTCATATAATAAAGATTATATTTTTATCACGCTATTCTCTATATAAAAATTATATTTTTATATATATAAAGATCGTATTTTTATATCACGGCTTCATATGTAAAAATCCATCCTTTACAACGCTACTTCCATGATAAAAATTATATTTTTATCTTGCTAGCAATATAATAAAAATTATATTTTATTACTCTACATGAATAAAAATCATATTTTTATATCTCCTACTTCAAAAAAATTATATTTTTACAATTCTAATTTCTATACAAAGGTTATATTTTTATTTCTAAACCCTATGCATAAAAATTGTATTTTATTTCAATCATTAACATATAGAAATCTTGTTAAAAATTTCATCTTTACTATATTAAAATTCTATTTTTTCTTAACATAAAAATCTATTTTTCCATTGCATAAAAATCTAATTTTTGATTAACATAAAAATCTAGTTTTTCATTGCATAAAAATCTAATTTTTGATTAACATAAAAATCAGATTTTTCCAAACACGTATATATATTTAAAACTGAAAAAGGAAAAATAAATAAATGTAAATAAAAAAACTCACAGTTAACTCGCCGGAAGGGGGCTAGGAACGGCGGTCAGAGGAGTGGCGGATTGGGGCTGTTTTGGCGAACTAGGGTTTGGATTTCAGAGGAAAGGGGGGGTGCGGTTTGGAGGAGCGTCGGCTCGAGGGGTGCTGGAGGTGGGGTCCAGGTGGAGGACGGTGCAGAAGTCGGCTGGGGGGGGGGAGCAGACGGGGAAGAAGGAAGCGGAGGAGGGGGGTCTCGCGCGCCAGGCGCGGCAGCTCGCGGGCGGAGGAGCGACGACTCCTCCCCCTTCTTCGTTTTTTTTCTTTTTCCGATTGAAATGATACGGGGGGAGGGGGGGTCTGAGAGTATAGAGAGAGAGGGGAGAAGTTTTTATTTTATTTTATTTTATTAATTTCAAAAAGGTACTTTTTATTTCGACCTCGAAACGGGACCCACCGCCTGTCGCCCCTAGCGTTTTACCCCCATTCTGAACACAATGGGATATGTATCGTAAGCTGATTCGACCATTTCGATCTGTTTTCGTCAAAATCAAAATATAAATCTATATATTGAATTTGAACGCGCATTTAAATTTACCGGGGCCACATAGTAACTCGAAAAATTCCTGAAAAATATTTTCTAGCTTCGTATTGATGATACGATCTTAACAAAAGTAATTTCGTCAAATTCTGAGACCGTTTGAAAAATGGTCATTTTCCAGTCGATTAAAATCAGCTGAAACTAGTAAAACGCGTTTTCCTATGCCACGCTCACATATTGATTCGAAAAATTATGAAAATTGGAATCTGGCAATAACTTGACATCACGGACCCAACAAAAGTGGTTTTGTCGAAATCCGAGGTCGTTTGCAAAATTCCCATTTTTAAGGGCCTGAATTCCATAGCGACTATTCATAATTTTCAACTGGGCATAACTTTTGATTCCTGCTATGAAATTTCGATTTTTCGGACTCGTTAGAAAGATATTCTCAATTATATTCAAATATTTTTGGTTTCGCTTAAATCCGGTTTATTTTGCACCCGGTGCACTCATTTGAACTTTGAAATCGAATTATCGAACTACCGCGCCATTTTCAATTCCTTTTATAATCATAAATAAATATTTATATTCTAACGATGATCTATATAAATATATACGTTCGAATTCTATTCAAAATAAATTTCTCGTCGTTATTATTTAAAATAATTCATTTTAAATATCAAAATTCGCTAAAATTGCCAAAATAAAAATTTTAAATTGGCTCGCATTTCCGGGTTGTTACAATCTCCCCCACTTAAAACTTTTCATCCCCGAAAAGGAACGAAGCCGAAAGTTGTTTAACTAATCAACTCAACTTCCACTATTTTCGTTACGGCTTAAGTTCTTCAACTTTTCAGTTTCTAAGAACTTTTCAAATTTTTCAAAAATTTGGCTAACACCCTAAATTTCCGAAAAATTTCGCCATAACCTCCCCTGCACCGGGGACTTCGGGATATTTCATATAGCCTCCCATGGCCTTCTTTAATCCAAAAGAAAAAGGAAAAGCCAAGCGGCTAGCCAATCGGCTCATAAAATCATCATCACCCAAGCAAAACGGTAAATTATGGCCAACATGTACCTATTTGTCGGGTAAACAATTTTATTCTCTGCTCTAGCCTCCTTGCTATGACCTATTCAATGTAAGTACATGTATATGCATGCAATTGTAATCATTAATCAATATAGTTCCATATTTTGTTCAATTAGGCTAAACGGTTCAAAATATCAAACAAATAAGCAAACTACACAACCATTAATCAATTAGTGAATTAACGTTTCAAATTCATAATTTTGATACATATACAGAAAATCATGTTTTTGATGCCAAATTACAACAATAAATCTATCTAGTTTTGGGTTCTCACACCAGTCTAATCGAAATAGATAGATATCTCACTTTCGATACTCGAAAATAAATACTGATAACGCTGCAGCATTATCAGAACCATCCCCGGGCAACTAGAGTGTGGTTCTATATCTATCTAGTATATTAAAACTTCGAATATACGTTCATGACACATATACGCAAAATCTTTATATACTCGATTGTCCAAATTCAATACAAATAAAATATTCAAATACGTATAAAACGATTTAAATTTCAAAACAAAATTGTTTTCATTTGAAAAATATACTCTTCACACTCGTTCTAGGATACTACTGATCCTATCTCTAACGAGTTATCCTAATTGGATATTACTAATCCAATATCTGATGAATTCTTTTTTATGGTTCTAATGTGTCTTGTTCTCGAGCTCTGTAAACCAAAGCTCTGATACCAAACTGACACGACCCGAACTTCCCCGTGAAGGAAAGCCCGGATTGCGTTGAGAACACAACAAAATAGAACGTAAAAAGAAGAACATTTCATTGTATATTACAACAATTCCATCAGAATACAAGAATATACAGAGTATGAATAAATATACATTCGATAAATATCAGAGATTACAGTAAGTCACATAGCAGCGGAAAAATAATACAAAACACAACTGAAAGTAATACACGGATATAGAGCTTTCCGAGCATCATTCCAGATGTAAATCAGGATCCTGTGAATATAAATCTGCAAAACCAAAACTACTAGCTGCCCGTGTGGAAAATAGGAGCACCCAGAGTTTAGGTTGAAACTATAAACTCCAGGTCAGTCATGTGACTGGTGTGAGAACTAAAACAGTTATTAATCTTTATTTTAAAGTTCGGTAAATCAAGGGACCACGCCGTATAACACGGAACGGGTTTCCTCCCAAGAATACCAGTGCATAAAACAAACAGCGCAATACTAAATAAAGAAAAATGAAGCTATTGTAAGACCCAGGTCCCATCACACAATGCAACGCAAGCCGGAGAATAGGGTTTTTACCTTATAATAGCCAAAGCATGCTTGATACGTTTAAAACACATTATTTTGATATTCCTATGAGTGTATAGTGTTAAAACAATTTCAATCATAAATATCAATCATAGGCGGAATGAATGACCCATACCACTATGTCGCCATACTAGGTTCTACAAATAAAACCGCAATATCACATATTGGAAATTGGATTTCCGTCATGAGTCAAGGCAAGGGGCTAGCTCCTCTCCATTTGAGACACTCTAGAAAATGTCTGAGGACCCCACTATGATCCTTGGAATCGGTTGGGTCGGTCCTCACCTAACTTTGGAGGATTGGCAATTCCTGAACACACATTTCCCGGTCCTAACAGACTTATATCCGAGGTGCCTCGCATTCTAACATCCACACAGGTAAAAAGTATATAAATGTTAGGGCTGGTAGGTCACTGATATCACCCATAGCTAGAAAGAAACGTCGTGTTCTCTCAACGGTCCCTATCCCTATTTTGACTCATACCAAGGTGTGAGGCTCGCGAATTCACGTTATACACAAAACTGCGCCACACAGGCCGTGCTTTGATCATCAACCACAAAGACTTTGCTTTTCGACAGAAGCCCTGATCATCTACCACTTAGGCGCGCCACACAGGCAATTCACTCCATGCGACTGATGTCCATCGATATACAACCTCTGAGCTCGTACGTCTCAGAGAAGGGCGTTAAGCAAGAGAATAAATTCTCCGCCGCCAAACAGATGTATATTTAATAGAGATCAATCAACACAGAATAAAATACAATGTTAGACACACAGTCCATTTACAAGTTCGTTCTGGGCCTGAACGAAACCGGAGGCACTTTCCTCGCATATCCATCCATCTCCAAGTACGTCTGGATGAACATCAACTTATTCCCTCCTCTTGGGTTTACAACCCAATCAAGATCATCAGTAATCACCCAAACGATGTGAAGACTTCCGGTCTTCAACCACCGTCTTCATCTTCGACTTATCGTCGAATCTCATATTCAGAATGGGTATAAACCCGGCCTTTCCGAATAACCCACGTATATAATAAACAAATGTTACACAAACCCAGCATACACCTCATTCCAATTCAGAATATTCTTTTATTCAAATTTTCACATTCTTAGGGAAACGTTCCCATTAATTTTATCAAAAATAAATTCTTCTAAATTTATTCTTTAATCTTCCTTTGGATATCATTTCAAACCATTTTATGGTTTTCCAAACTAGTCGGGATTAGCGAACTACACCGAAGTAATTATTATTTTTTATTTCCCAATCCCAACCTATTCATCCCATGGAGAAAACTGGTAATACTCAATATCTAACACCACGATGTTATCGGTAAATATTAATTACCATTTCACGTTCAAATCTAATTAAAGATTTAACTATATCTTTGGAGCAAAAATGGTGGTAGTCCATTCTCGATCACTTTTCAGATTCAATAATTTAAATTATCAATTCACAATTTAATCTAATTAAAGATTCATTAAAACTCCACTTAGTTTTAATCTTCCCAAAATCAATATCCTGTCTTTAACTGGGTTAAAGAAACAATGTCACCTAAAACACGATCCATGATAAACCCAAAATCACTTTCTATTGTTAATCGGGTTAAAGAACAGGTGTTATTCAAAACGCCGCTCACGATAAACCCCAAAACCAACTTAAATTCAATTCCAATTAATATTATTTAATTGGTACGCTTCATTAAATCTAAATAGAAAGATTTAATCTTCTTCTTAACTGGGTTTAATAACAGTGTTAATGAAGACACCATTAACGACAAACCGAAATCACATTTGATATTAAATACAAGGCTCTGAATAGAAAATATATCGGCTTATATTCAATATCAAATTCTACGACCAACAAATATTGTATTGGAAATAACGATATAAATATATCTTTCAAATTCCCATAACAATATATGTATAATCACGAAATCCAACATCGAAATATTCCAAAGACAATTTCGATTCAAATCCATTTCCAATTCGTATATTGGAAATTCTGATTATTTTTAAAACCACATTCAAATTCAACTTATTTATTTCAAAAATAAATTGATTTTAATTCTAGTTCAAAACTTGTTCATTCCGATAAAAATATGTTTTTATCCTTTCAAATGTGGAATTTTTCATCCCAGTTTTTTTAAATCATTTCTTATGATTTTACACAAATTATTATTATTTTTAATAATTTTATCAAGGCACGTACATTCAATTTCCACCAATAGCCATCGAACTGCACCTACAGCGACCTTTTCCAAATTTGATTTGGACATAATTCCAAATCCAACCGTTAGATTTCAAATTTCTAATATTCATTGGAAAGCTCTTTTCGATACGAACCCAATGGTTTCGATTTTAGGAGAATCCGACCGTAGGATCTCCCGTAATGTCCGTTCGAAGTCAATGGTCGAAATTCACGAACTTCCGCGGCGCGGCGCGTTCTATTCAGGCCATTATATATATAATATATATTATATATATATTATATATATTTTGTCGATTTCCTTTTAAAACGCATTTTATAAATCGTTTTAAATTCGTTTTCGAAACGATTTCAACTTCATATTCAATTTTGAATCAAAATTGAATATTCCACATCATCGATATACAAATGATAATATTTTCAAAACGTTATATTTTGAAATCACTTCCTTTTCTATATTCATTTTAAAAACGAATATAATCAATATAAATATCGCTCACGTTAAAATGGCGCATCTCTAATCAACACGGCGGTATATATTTCATTAAATTCGTTATTCTATTCAACAAACGAATATTTCTTCTATTCAACACATGAATATATATTTCTTTCAACACATGAATATTCTCAACACATGAGCACTGTCAACACATGACTATTTATTCCATTCTACACATGAATTTTCTTTTATAATATTCATTATTTTCCCAATTGGAATGAGGCCCAATCAATTACCATATAATGTTAATTATATGGATTCCATACAACACATGTATATAATAGCACTGACAAATAATCAACCATCATCCAAAGTGCACTACACTGTATAAGCATCAAATATAGATATCTAACGCTTATAACAGCCTGTCAATCAATCGATCGACATACAAGTAATTATTGGGATTAGTGTATGCCGTATTTTTTTCCAATACCCGTGTGGGGTTTCAAATCAACAAACACAGATTTTTATTTATTCACATACCTGTTAAAAATTATATTTTTAACGATAAAGTATTTTTAACTGTATAAATATTTTATTTCATCTCACAACACACAATAAATTTTCACCACAACAAACAATCAAACATACAAGCCATCCATGGTCTTTGGACGACGGGTGTCGGGTGCTGCTAAGCACCGTCTGCATCCTAGTATATACTTTTAACTAGAAAAGAAAATTTAAAGTGAGAAGTTCTCACCCAAGCTAAACCAAATGCCACGACTTTTCTTATGTAGAAATCTTCGTCGTGCTCGCCTTTTGTCAATTTCATCATCCGTAACCACTACATATATAAAAAAGCACATTTTTATATTGTAGCTATGTACATAAAAATCACATTTTTATACTACTACTATACAGATAAAATTTCCATTTTTACACTGCCACTATATAGATAAAAATTATATTTTTACACCGCTGCTCATATAATAAAGATTATATTTTTATCACGCTATTCTCTATATAAAAATTATATTTTTATATATATAATGATCGTCTTTTTATATCACGGCTTCATATGTAAAAATCACTCCTTTACAACGCTACTTCCATGATAAAAAGTATATTTTTATCTTGCTAGCAATATAATAAAAATTATATTTTTATTACTCTACATGAATAAAAATCATATTTTTTTATCTCCTACTTTATAAAAATTATATTTTTACAATTCTAATTTCTATACAAAGGTTATATTTTTATTTCTAAACCCTATGCATAAAAATTGTATTTTATTTCAAACATTAACATATAGAAATCTTGTTAAAAATCTCATCTTTACTATATCAAAATTCTAATTTTTCTTAACATAAAAATCTAATTTTTCATTGCATAAAGAACTAATTTTTGATTAACATAAAAATCTAATTTTTCATTGCATAAAAATCTAATTTTTGATTAACATAAAAATCAGATTTTTCCAAACACGTGTATATATTTAAAACTGAAAAAGAAAAAATAAATAAATGTAAATAAAAAAACTTACAGTTAACTCGCCGGAAGGGGGCTAGGAACGGTGGTCAGAGGAGTGGCGGATTGGGGCTGTTTGGGCGAACTAGGGTTTGGATTTCAGAGGAGAGGGGGGTGCGGTTTGGAGGAGCGTCGGCTCGAGGGGTGCTGGAGGTGGGGTCCAGGTGGAGGACGGTGTGGAAGTCGGCTGGGGGGGGGGGGGGGTCTTCCTCGATCGATCGCTGGGGGGGGGGGGGTCTTCCTCGATCGATCGCTGGGGGGGGGGGGGAGGTGAAAGAGCAGATGGGGAAGAAGGAAGGAGGAAGCGGAGGAGGGGGGTCTCGCGCGCCAGGCGCGGCGGCTCGCTGGCGGAGGAGCGACGGCTCCTCCCCCTTCTTCGTTTTCTTTTTTCTTTTTCTTTTTCCGATTGAAATGATACGGGGGGGGGGGGGGGGGGGGGGCTGAGAGTATAGAGAGAGAGAGGGGAGAGGTTTTTATTTAATTAATTTAATTTCAAAAAGGTACTTTTTATTTCGATCTCGAAACGGGACCCACCGCCTGTCGTCCCTAGCGTTTTACGCCCATTCCGAACACAATGGTATATGTATCGTATGATGATTCGACCATTTCGATCAGTTTTTGTCAAAATCAAAATATAAATCAATATGTTGAATTTGAACGTGCATTTCAATTTACCAGGGCCACATACTAACTCGAAAAATTCCTGAAAAATATTTTCTAGCTTCGTATTGACGATACGATCCTAACAAAACTAATTTCGTCAAATTCTGAGACCATTTGAAAAATGGCCATTTTCCAGTCGATTAAAATCAACTGAAACAGGTCAAACGCATTTTCCTATGCCACGCTCACATATTGATTCGAAAAATTATGAAAATTGGAATCTAGCAATAACTTGAAATCAAGGACCCAACAAAAGTGGTTTTGCCAAAATCCGAGGTCGTTTGCAAAATTCCCATTTTTAAGGGCCTGAATTCCATAACAACTATTCAGAATTTTCAACTGGGCATAACTTTTGATTCCCGCTATGAAATTTCGATTTTTCGGATTCGTTAGAAAGATATTCTCAATTAGATTCAAATATTTTTGGTTTTGCTAAAATCCGGTTTATTTTGCACCCGGTACACTCATTTGAACTTTGAAATCGAATTATCGAACTACCGCGCCATTTTCAATTCCTTTTATAATTATAAATAAATATTTATATTCTAACGACGATCTATATAAATATATACGTTCGAATTCTATTCAAAATAAATTTCTCGTCGTTATTATTTAAAATAATTCATTTTAAATATCAAAATTCGCTAAAATTGCCAAAATAAAATTTTTAAATTGGCTCGCATTTCCGGGTTATTACATCTGAACTCTTCCAGCCCGTCTCTTCACAGCCTTCGATAACCTGAACCTGTACACTCCGGGCTAACCCGAGCATTTACAAAACACTGGGTCAGTCTGGTGAACCAGAGTGAGATAAACTCACGCAGTATTAAGGATAAATCATCCAATCATGATTTTAAAGTTCAAAATCTTTTCAAAGAAAAGAATAATGGTATGACCAAATCCACACATAAACAAGGACGGTTTTTACCTTACAATAACCCAAAACAGTTTTGAAAACAATATCTTTCCTGATATTATAAAAATGTCTAGCTACAAGTAAATAACAATCTGGTGGAACGCTTGCATCTCACGCTCCACATATATAGTATACAATCAAAACCGCTGGCGCTTATTGGAGATTGGATTCCAACTCTGATAAGGTATGGGTCCACCGGCCGATCGTGTATCTCTATAGGCGAATACACTGGGTACAACAAGAACGTCTTGCAACCTGGCCCACACATGACCGACCACTCATTTCACTTGAGTGTATCGAATGTATATCACCAACGGTTGGGATCAGCAACCGTTTCTCGAAAAGGGACAGCACTGAAATAGATTAAAGAAGCAAATGGATTGTAAGGCTTGAGGCTAGAATTTCCCAGTTGTAAGGCTTGAGGCTAGAATTTATTTTGAGAACATCTGGTCATCATTCACTTTGAATGCCACATCGTCAGATCAATCAAATCACTAATTGACGTCCACAAAAATACTCTGCAGCTGACAGAAGTACGTTTGTAAAAATCCATGTACGTGATTCTTAGGAAATACTCTGTCAGACATTCGTCCATACAAGTCATCCAGGGACAGGATGAACTGAAGGCACACTCCTACTGCATCCTAGGAATCACCCTACAGATCAGTAGCGAGTAGTCCTTGCAATCTTTAGATTCCAATCACGACAGAATCACTGTTGAAATATCTCCGGCCGCTAAACCAGAGAAATTCACTCAGTAGTTCTTCCGCTCATGAAGATCAACAGTTTTCAATTTCTTTATCTTTGATAATCTCCTTTCACGTATTCGCTGGTCGGAATGGTTTTCGAATATAAATTCGATCCCGGTCTTTCCGTACCAACGATCGTATGGTCAGGTTTGATAGTCGGTGATTTAACTATCAAATAAATAATTGTGAGAGTAACATGGGTTTACCAGTTCAGTACCAGCACTACACGACCCTTTTTAACTAAAACGATTATCGATAATAAATCTTAAATCCTTAAATATTTCAATATTTCAAATATAACTTACTTGACATAGGGTTATTATTTCAAACTACTTCACTTTCGTATCATATTCAATTCTTTATTCTACTATCGTTTCAAACCCATTTACTATTTATTTTTTTATTAACAATCTTGGAAAAACGACTCATCTCATTTCAAGTAAAACAACGTTATGAAATCTCCTTTATTTTATCACTTGAATATAACAACCATCTATTATACTTTTAGTATAAACCATTTGCAAAACTTAATGATTCAATTTCCTTTTATCTCGAAAACACCATTACAATTTCACATGATCTCTTTTTATTTCCTTTACTTCGGAAATCCAATTATATACATGTATATAACATGTTTCAATCCTTTCCTCTTCTGTTACTTGGAACATCTCATTTTATATTCTCGACTCTTTTACTTATATTGCGTTATTATTTCTCATATGGAAATAATAAATTATTTTCTTTCCCATCTTCCCATTACAAACTAATATCACCCTCAGCAAATCCCGAAGTCGTTCAAGTTGGGGTATTTATTTACCTCTCAGACCTTGATCAACAACGTTCCTATCTTTGGGTAGACATCAATTGTAATTCAAAACCTGACATTTATTCTAATTCCAAACACGCCTCATTTGCTTTTTATAAATTTTGTTTATAAATCACTGTTTAATATAACCCTTACGTTATTAGTTTCCTTTTTGCTTAATTCAGACGTTAAGCAAACATTAATTTATGCCGTCTCATTTGCTTAAATTTTCTTCTTCCCTTTGGTGATAAAGACTGGGGTTTTATATAAACCCGTTCATGAATTCCTTTCACAACGCAATCATATTTCATTTCAACTTCGATTTTCTTTTATAAATGGTCTCATTTAAGTAGAAATCTCCTAAATTAATAATTTACTTCATCGTTAACTGCTGTGTAATTAATTAACTTATTTATTTGCTAAATACATCATAAATCTATTTTTAAATCTTATAAAAATTAAACCATTATTCGTTAACCATCTCATTAGATAAATGCAAAATAACTAATTTTATTCTCAATTTGGTAAAAAAGGTTGGCTTTGTCAAACCAAAACATGATTACTTCATTAACCAATTCCAAATAAATTCTTTATTTAAATTAATTAATAGTGTAATTAACTTAAATAACTCCTTTTAATTATCTCTCAAAACGATCATTCAAATCTATAACATTAAGTTAATTTCTACCTATTCGCTTATAAATCTGATAAGTATCAATTATAAGCTTGATTAATAAATAATAAATATTTTTCATTTTTACAAACTTTATTTCAAATAATAGATTTAAAAATCTATTTTCAGTTATGAAATAAACCTTATAACTTTATCTTGTCGATTTATCTGACGGTGGATCAATATTGATAAAACGGTTAATTCATAGGCCATGTCCTGCCAATCACTCAACTAATAGTACCCATTGGTTTAAGCCAAAACAAATGGTGAATCTCAGGTCAATATTCAACCACCTAATCAAAACAATTTGATTTGATTAATTAATGGTCTCATAACAGTCTATAACAATAATTCAATATCAACCACAACAGTCAATCAAAACAATCCATTTATTAAAACACGTTTAATTTTAGAAACGTGGCCAATAAGGTAAGTTACCTTAATTGGAACCAATCGTTAAAAGTAACGATTTGGGTTTCACTGAAATTAAACGACGTTTAATTTCATTAGTTCAAACAATATGTGAATATATCTCATCAATCAGTCAAATCATTAGCAACGGTAGCACACAAAAATAAAAACCCAACTTATAAAATATAAGCGGGAATTACTGAGTGAGTTTAACTCACTTTTGTTTGATTCCGTCGTTAGATCAGCCCGTTTCAGTCAAATTAAACGACGTTTTATTTAATTGAAAAATCCAGCTGTTGTCTGCCCTGCTCAGTCCTCTTCCATCGCATAGTACTCGTCTTCACGGTGCCGATGTTTTTCGTTTCATCGAATTCTGACCATATATGTATTCATAATTGGTATTCAAATTTTATACTAACATTAAAATTTAAATTAATTTTAATCTTGGGCCTTACTTATCTCGTCCAGCCCATTAGTTCAAGCCCGCACCCCTTTTATCCCTCAAAACCCTCGGTCCCCCTTTCATTCCTCTTCAAAATCACACGCCGCCACCAAATTTCCAAAGTAAAAGAAACCCCTCTCGGCCAAAATCCTCCTGCTTCCACCTTCGCTCGAGTCCAACCATCTCCACGCCCCAACCCCTTCTCCTTCTGCTCCAAGTATTCCACCTCCATGAAGGACCATCGGAGAACAAGACCGAAGATCCAAGATGAAGGCTGACCAAACCCAAATCCTTTAGTTTCAGCCCAGCTAAGTGTTTAATTCGGGTTTTTTTTTGTTTACTGTAAAAATTCATTTTGATTTTTCCTTGTGGTTTCGAATTGGTTTATTCCAACTGTGTTGATCTCGTTTAGAACCCACCCTGTATTTACACTAGTGAATGATCCCCATAAGGTCATTGTCTATTTCGAATTGTAACATCCTAGGTTAGATTTTACTATGCTTAGATCCTAGGTGATGTTTCCCCTTTTCATTTTAGTCATATGAGATGTGGCCGAACTGTTTGTGATGGACTTGGTTTGTGTGTGATATTTGACGGTGAAAATGTGGACTTTATGTTGGATTTCATGAACTTGTTTGCTTAGATCCATGAACTATTTATACATAGATTTGGTGAACTGTGAATTGTTAATTCATATTGTCAATTCAGCTATTAAAATTTCAGATTTCTTTCCTGTCTGAAATCTTGGTTCAGTTTTATAGATTTGAGGCATAAGGGCTATATATACTTAGCTGTATAGCTATGTGCCTATAGCAGAATAACTTTCATATGAGATTTTCTGGAAAAAAAATATTATCCTTTTCGATTGTCTAAAGATTTGATGATATATTTTTCTCTGTTTTACTTTCCTGGGAATTGATGTTGCACATGTATTGCTTTCTTGCTTATTTGGCTTTGCAGATTCGATGCAGAATATATTAGTTTTCTTTTGAACAGCTTGTGTACTGTTCTTATTTTATTGGGATATGCACTTTACAATTTTTCATGTGGTATTTCCTGATTGGAAATCTTTCATTTTCAAACATATCTATACCTATTTTCTAGCTACTCATAGCTTTCTTTTTTTTCTTTCTTCTTTCTCAGGTTGATTTGGTGGTGATGGAAAACTGATGCTGTAAGGAGATTTCCTATAGATTTTCTTATGTATGAAAATATATTGTCAGATTCGAATCTGTAAAATTTGATGGTGTATATATTTTGTTTACTTTAGCTGTTCAAGGTGAATATATTCAACTGTTCATTAGGTGTTTTCTTCAGTTGTCTAGCTGTGTTCATTCATATAGCTGTTTAGCTATTGTCAATTTGTTTATTTTGAAGACTTAGAAATTGTGATATACACACCTTGTATCTGAGATAGGCCGAACTGTCTTTGTGGACTTATACATGATATTCGACTGTATATAAACAGTTGGCTTATACGTTTGTCTGTATGTAAAACCTGAGTTCTCATGTTTAAGTTTTGTATGTACTTTAAATTTCCATAAATAAACTTAGTTTTAATCGTTATTTAAATTATACTCTTATATTGTTGTTTATCATTAACTAATATTTTTGTATCGAAACCCACATACTAAAACCGAAATGAAAATTGGTATATCATTATGTCGTTACGAATCCAACGAAGTAAGTTCCATGCATCAAAACGGACATCGTTTGAAAGGGAATTTTTTTTTTGCATATATAATACCAAATAAATATAAATAAATTCCCAAATAATTCAATTAACTAAAAATAAATTATTATAATCGTAAATGTCCAAATAAGATATACCTACCGCTTCACATATAAAATATATGGATTGTGCTATTTGGTATCAGCAATTTCAAGTTAAAACGGGATTCATGTTAAAATAAAACTTTTTAAATTTATAAAATAAACGTTATCGTTTATTAACGTATTCCATAGCGACTATTCAAATATTTGAACTGGACATAACTAACATATTATAACACGAAATCTCGATTTTTCTCTTTCATATGAAAAATATAATCAAATTGATTCCAACATTTCTGGTTTCACAGAATTTTGACTTAAAACGAATTCTGCATACTCAGTCGAAGTTCAGAACGAAATTTACGAACTACTGTGCCATTTCTAATTCGTTTATAATCTAATTATAAATTAAACGTTCTGACTTCGTTTTAATAACGAATATATTTATATAATTCAATATAAACCATATTTAAATACTTTAAATCGCTCGTTCACATTATACAGCAAATTCAACATTTTCCCGAAAATAAAATATTATTAATATAATTTAAATATTCAAATTAAAATGGTCAAAATCCATTATTTAAACTCAAATCAATAATTTAAATAAATAAAATATTTCAAATAAGTGGTCAGAAAATACGGGACATTACACGTCGAGCGAATGAATTATAATTATATTTATATAAATATAAATTAAATAAAACGAATCGTGCTGCTGTAGTTCGCGATTTGAAATTGTAACTTCAAACGATTATACCGAAAGATCCGACCGTCGGATTTTCCCAAAACTGGAACCGTTAGGACCGCTTTGGGAAGATCTTTCCAGCGATTTAAATTTAATTAAAATCCAACTGTTAGATTTCGAGATATGTGTAAATCAAATTTTAGTAAAAGCAGCACCAGGGCCGTCGATCGACCCAAAGCGTCGTTAAATGATTATAGTTATTTATATATATATAAAAATAGTGATAAATAGTTATTAAATACTAATAACAATACGAAATGGTTTTAAAACATATATATACGAGAATCATTTGAAAAGTCCGAGTTCAATCTCATTTCAAATGATTATACGACGACATAAATCGAAGAGTTGAAGACGGTGATTGAAGACCGACGATCTTCACATCAAATGGATGTGTTGCTACTAAGGCCCATGATTGGAGTAGATACCTTGAATGGGTGTCAGGGGTAGCCGTCCGGAAGTATTGTTGATTGTTTGGATATGCGAGGTATAAGGTTCCTCCGGTTTCGTTTAGACCCAGAACAGACTTATAAATGGATGGTATGTCTGATGTTGTATTCCTTTATATTGTATTCGTTGATCTCTGCTAAATATATATCTGTTTGGTGTTTAACACCCTTTTCTGAGACCTATGAGCTTAAAGGTTATATATTGGTAGAAATCAATGGTATGGTATGGATTGACAATGTGGCATGCTAAGATGCATGGATCAAGGCTTTTGTTGAAAAGCAAGGCCTTATGATTGTTGATCAAAGCACGACTTATTTCGGCGTAGCTTTGTGTATAACGTGACTTCGCGAGCCTCACACCCTGGTATGAGTCAAAAACGGGATATGGACCGTAGGGAGTGCACACGTTTCTTTCTAGCTAGAGTGGTGTCAGTGACCTACCAGCCCTGACATTTTTACTTATGTGGATGATGGATTATGAGGTACCTCAGATTTATAGGTCGGAAGTAGTCATACTGGAGGTCCAAAAGGACCGGGAAGCATGTGTTCAGGCATAACTAATCCACTAAAGTAGGTGTGGACCGACCGTACCGCTCCAAGGGTTCACTGTGGGGAATCTTGAGACATTTGCTAGAGTGTCTCGAATCGGAGAGGACGATCCCTAGCCTCGATTCATGATTGAAACCCAATTTCCAACACGACACCTTGCGGTTTTGATTGTAGAACTAGTATGGCGACATAGTAGGATGGGGTACTATGCCGTCTATGTTTGATACATTATGATTGAAATGTTTTTGAAACATATATACACTAGTAATAATATCAAATCCGTTTTTATCGTATCAAGCATTTTTGACCATTATAAGGTAAAACTCTATCCTCCGGTTTGCGTTGCATTTTGTGATGGGACTTAGTCTTATAATGGTTTCATTTTTCTAAAAAGCATTGCATTGTTTAACGATTTACTTTATTTTATGCACTGGCAATCCAATGGAGTAAACCCGTTCCGCGTTAGTGGTGTGGTCCTGTGATTAGCCTTATTATTAAATTAGTTAAGTTAGATTTCTCATACCAGTCCCATGACTGACCTGTAGTTTGTTTCACTGGCAAAATCGGGTGCCCATATTTTCCACACGGGCAGTCGAGTAGCTTGTTTTGAAGATATTTATCTCTTGAGCATGATTCAGGATCGAAGCTTAAGCCTGTGTCCAGAGCGATTATAATCTTCCGCAACACTGTATTTATATGTATTGTAAATTTACCTTCCGTTGTATAATTTATTTCGATGTACTATGATATTTTGTACTTTGATGTAACATTATTATGATGTTTATAAAAAGTTTTATGTTGTTGTTCTAATGTGTTGTATTCCCAAAGTTAACGTATGCAGGTTTTGAATGGTCTTGGTCGATTTTACGATCGATTAGGTGCGGGCAAAATGCATGTCGTTACATCCCTCTTCGTTGTGTTTTTAATGCAACATTTATTCCTTTCCTTTATTTTATCAATTTCTTTCCCCTTTCTCTCTTGTTTCTCTCCAAATACTAATGAACCCACATATACATTTCTCTTCTTTATATTCTCCCGTGCTCATAAAAAGATTCCTTCAATTATGGAATTTTAATATTATACGTTTTGAAATTTTAAAAGTCACGCAATTTTCTATCAGGCAATCAATAATGCATTTATTCCTTCCCATTTGTTCTCTTTTCTTCTTTAATTTACTTTTGAATTTGAAAGAGAAATTAGTGTTGACATGTCATGTCTAGTCAACAAATTTGTCTCATTTGTAACGTACAACATATGAAGGGACACAAGTGAGAAATAAATAACCATCTTTTTTAATTTCCTTCCTCATTATTTTTCTTCTTCTTTGCAATTGTCTTCTATAAACTTTAGATCTTCTTCCTCCTCTCTACATAAAATGTCTTTCTACCTTTGTCAGCCTCCTCTTCCCTAAATTTCATGGTATCCTCTTCTTCTTAAAATTTTGTCCAGCCTCCTTCCCAGAAATAATAATTTTCAATTTCAAATTCGCTGCTTAAGATTGGTCGCTTATTTCTTGTCTTCATCATATCCATGCAAGGTGAGATTCTTTGAACGATGGATTATGGGTGAATAATCCTTAATTAATTAACTTAATGATTTAATTAATTGGTTAATGTTTAAAAGCTCATAACTTGTCCAAACAAACGCAGAATTCAGCAAACTAAATACTGTTTGAACCATGAAGAAAAATGCTACGTCATGAAATCGACCAGAACTAGATTGGAGGCAGTTGGAAATTTTGATTGAATTGAATGACGTGTTTAATTTAATTAAAATAATCGTTATTCAACCATTTCAAAACCGATCAAGGTGAAATTTCTATTTTAATGAATAATTAAACATTTAATTATTTATCGCCAATTTATATTCATGAATATATGATTATAATCATATTTGCGATGTCATGTGTTTGGATACTGTTGTTTTGCGAATTTTGATGGTTTGGCGTATACATGTTTGTTTAGATCTTTGTCCTGCAATAAATTTTCCTATTTATTCAGATCTATTAACACCGATTTGATTAGATTTGGTTTAAAATATTCATTTTTATTTGATTTATGACGTTATATGTTAACACCCAAGTCTAGTTGTTGTTACATTGGCTAATATGAAATTGACACCATTGTTTGATACCCAAATTTAGATGTTGTAACATGTATTCATGTTAGCCTACTTTGTGAACTAGGCAACACAAAGTCAAGATGTCAAGCATTGAAGAACCTTTCTAATTAGAAGACTTCGGTTCGGATCGGAGAGACCACCACTACTCAGATCGGGGAGGACACCACAGCCTAGATCGGACAGCTGCAGTTATTCGGGTCGGGTCAAAACAGCGTATCGGTTCGGATCGGATAAAGTCTTCTGTTCAGATCGGTGAACTATTGCTGAGGAAATTAGTAAGGCATAGCTGTTCGGATCAGAGGGCAATATAATCTCAATTGGATCGGAAAGCCGCCTGGTTGCTACGGAGATAGATCGAGCGGAGCGGAGCAGACTAAAGAGGAGAGAGCGTTGTTTCCAAGCCAGTTCGGGTCGGATCGGGTATCCCTATCCGAATCCCTTATACGTGTCCCTCCGACCCGAACCCATTTTCCATATCATTCTCCAGCATAAGCGCCTGGATATCCGGATCGGCTATGACCAGTTCCTGTCCATAACGTCCATTATTCTGATGCGTTGTCAACGTAGAAATCAATCCGAATCCGATGCTGATGGGGTGAGTGACACGTGGCTCCGATCCGGATCGGGCTCTGAGCAAATTCACACCTATAAATACCCCGTCTAGAGACAAAGAAAAGGATCTTTTTTTTGGGCATTTCAAAAATTCAACCACCTCCATAATCCGAACTCCAGTACTCCCGGAGAATCCAAATCTTATTTCATTATTTGTTTTAGTCAATTGAGTGAATATAAGTGAGTTGTGAGTGGAATCAAGTGAATATTACATTGTATTTGCAACTGAATCATTGAATATAGTGAAAGATAAGTGGACGTAGGCATTTCTTCGCCGAACAACTATAAATCCTGTGTGTTCATTTTCATTTTTATCTCATTTCATTTGCTTTTAATCAATTTGGGTGCTAGAACCACATTTTGGTCAAACATTTTGGTGCTTTCACTGAGAATTGAACTCAGGATTCTTTATTTTCCGGGATTTCTTTCTACTTTTTGGACCCTTGAGTTCAAATAAGTTAATCCTTAAGTTTCTCCGCTCTTTTATATTTGTTGAAGTGATTGTCAAAGAATCATGGCCAAAGGAAAAGGCAAAGAAGTACAATCTGGTCGAGGAAATGGAGCTGGCGAAGATCAGCAAAACGCGGTTGTAACAAGGTCTCGGGGGCAGAGTTCAGCAGCAGGAAGAACCAATGCAGGAAATCCGAGCCGCCAACAGGGGGAAAGCTCCGATCCGATCCGGGTAGGAGATTCTGAAGCAGTGCATTCCCCCAATCTGAACCGACCCGAGCAGCTTGCCACGTACCGATCCGACCAGGCTCCCCAGCTCCGAACCGACCCGACCTCCTATCTCCGATCCGATCCAATGCTTGGTGAAGCTGGAACCTCCACTCGAGTCCCTACGAATGCTCCGATTCCAGCCACCAGGGTTTGTGATCAGGTTAATCCATCTGCGCCCATCACTCAAGGAGATTTCTCGCGCTTACTTGACATGCTTGAGGGCACAAGGGAGGCTATGAAAGTCCACGAGCGCACTAATCTCATGATGCAGGAAAATATGAGGCTCATGAGTCGAGAGATTAGTGAACTCCGTCGACAGAGAACTCCATCACCGGTTCGTCACACACCAGTGGATCAATCTTCATCTTCCGAGGAAGAGCGGCCCCGTGAACGAAGGCCGCTCGAACGACCTCAGAATGTGGAGCAGCTGACATTTGGATCTTTGGGATCTCGTGAGGATATTGCACGAGCGCTAGGAAACAATGACCCCACCAGGGGGCAAAGACTCCAGTCCCCTCCTCCTGAGATCGACCGGGAGCGCAGGGAACGGAATCGAGTAGAAGCAGCTCGAAGAAGAAGGGCATCTCCTGAATAAGAGCCCAGAAGGAACCCGGATATTAGGGCCAGGGAACCTGAGCGGCCCCTAATTAATGCTGATGTGCTGGCAATGGTTCGCCAGATCATGTCCGAGAGCCGGAACTATACAAATGAAGATTATGGCATTGAGCGAAGCCATACTCCTTTCACCGACGATATCCTCGACTTCCAATTTCCCCGACGCTTTAACTTTCCATAGATGGACAAGTACAACGGAAGGACTGATCCGGGACAGCATTTGATGCGATACTCGTGGCTCATGAATGCTGTTGCTGCCCCTGATGAAGTGAAGTGCAAAGCATTCCCAATCTACTTAGAAGATGTGGCGCTGTTCTGGTTTACCCGACTTCCTCCTCGTTCGATTTCGAATTACAAGGAACTAAGCGAACGTTTTATGAACCAGTTCCGACTCCATGCCCGAAAGTCCAAAAGTGTTATTGAATTATCGAGAATCAAGCAGGCACCAGGAGAGTCTTTGAGGGCATATATTGACCGTTTTAACCAAGCTGTGACTGAGGTCAGTGACCCGCATGAGCCCACTATTCTGATGGCATTGAAGGAAGGAGTCGATCCTGAATCCGAGTTCGGAGATTACCTTTCTGGGAAAACACCCTCCACAAGAGAGATATTCTACGAAAAAGCCGATATTTATCTAAGGCGAGAGGAGGCCAGGGCAAACCAAAAGAGAAAGTCTGAGACGGCTTCAAAAGGAAATGTGCAGAGTAATATCGCCGTGAAGCAGTCTGGGGAAAGTTCTGGCAAGGTTGAAGTAAATGTGGGAAACAAGGGTGGAAACAACAATGCTGGAAGCGGGGGTAACAACAACAATAACCGTAATCCGAACGGTAACAGAAGAAACAGAAATAGGGGAAGTGATCCTAACAAAAGACCCCGATTCCAGACCTATGAGAATTATACACCATTGAACGACACCCTGGAGAATATTTACCTGGATACGTACAATGTTTTGCAGTACAAAAGACCGCCACCTCGTGATTCGACCGAGAAAGAAATGGCAACAGGGAAATTTTGTTTGTTTCATGGAACTCATGGGCATTCAACCAATGAATGTCGGCATTTGAGGGATGTGATTGAGAAGCAACTGCGTGAAGGGAAGTTGGATGAATACAAGGTTGCCCCGAGGGACAGGGGGCAAGGAGAGCAGGCTCCAAAACAGATTCTACCTGCTCCCAAGCATACAGCGCAGCAGAAAGGTAAAGGAATTGTTATCAACTCCATAGTAGGCGGACCTCACCCGGCAATCCGAAGTTTCAGATCAATGGATCAATATGTAAATGCTGCCAAGCACCTAGATGTGAATAAAGGTGATGATTTGGAAGATATCACCCCCATAAAACAACAGAAGACCATGTTTGACGACGTGGTATTCCGCAGCCGAGACAATACTGGGATCCAATCACCCACTGATGATCCGTTGGTTATTACTACCACTATTGGGCCGGCCTTGGTCCATAAGGTATTAGTAGACAACGGAAGTTCTGTCAATATTTTATTTAAAAAGTCATTCGATCAGATGAAGCTTGAATCCGAGGATTTGAAGCCATGTGAAGGATGGATCAGAGGCTTCAACGGGGCGTCGACAGCTCCCATGGGGTACATAGAGTTGCCCGTGACCCTGGGGCAAGGAGAACGAAGAAGAGTGCGGATGCTTCAGTTCGTAGTATTGGACGTAGATTCGCCTTATAATGCATTTTGGGGAGGCCAGCCCTTGCTGAATTCAGAGTTTGTATCGCCCCTTGGTGTTTATTACTTAAGTTCCCAACCGAAGCCGGAACTGGAGTAATGAGAGGGGATCAAGTTTCCGGACGGGCCTGCTATGTGGCCGAATTAAAAATGTTGATGAAAGGACTTAACGTCGAGAGTAAAGATGCCTCGTCTCCCTCAAAGGGGGGCTCGGCATAGCAATTAGAGAGATTGACCCCGAAGGAGTTGCCCAAAGGAATGCCTGAAGACCTGGATCCCAGAAAAGACGAGGAACCAGAGGCTAGGAATGCAACTCCTAATGAAGTGACAGTGGAAATTCCCATTGATGAAGCTGATCCGACAAAAGTTTTGAAGATTGGTTCTCAATTGGATCCACGTCGAGCTAAAGAACTAACGGACTTCTTGAAGGCAAACTTAGACGTGTTTGCCTGGACCCATGCTGACATGTGTGGGATATCGCCATCCATTATAAGTCACAAATTGAATGTAAACCCGAAACATCTGCCTATAAAGCAAAAGAGACGCGTGCTGGGCCCAGAGAGGTCGGCTGCTCTCAAAGAGGAAGTGGAAAAGTTGAAGCAGAATGGATTTATTCGAGATTCGACATATCCCGACTGGATATCGAATCCAGTCTTGGTAAAGAAGCCGAATGGAAAGTGGCGGACTTGTATTGATTTTTCAGATTTGAAAAAAGCCTGCCCTAAAGATAGTTTCCCACTTCCCAGAATTGACCAGCTTATAGACTCGACAGCGGGTCATGAACTTCTCTCTTTCATGGATGCGTATTCTGGGTACAACCAAATTCCTATGCACGTGCCAGACCAAGAACATACGAGCTTCATTACGAATTTGGGATTATATTGTTATGTTGTAATGCCATTCGGATTGAAAAACGCCGGAGCTACTTATCAGCGCTTGGTGAACAGAATGTTTTATAATCAAATAGGAAAGACTATGGAAGTTTATGTGGATGATATGCTTGTCAAATCGAAACAGTCCTTCAGCGATACGCAAGACTTGGCGGAAATGTTTGGTATCCTGCGAAAGTATCGGATGAAATTGAATCCTCTGAAATGCTCATTTGGAGTGGCATCGGGAAAGTTCCTTGGCTTCATTGTGAGCTCCCGAGGAATTGAAATCAACCCTAGCCAGATAGCAGCGATTAGAAATATCGAAGAGCCGAGGAGAATTAAAGACGTCCAAAGTCTTGCAGGGAAAGTAGCGGCGCTGAGTAGATTCATCTCTAAAGCCACAGACAAATGCGTTCCGTTTTTTGATTTGATTAAAAGAGGAAAGAAGAACTTCGAGTTGGCTCCGGACTGTGTTGAGGCCTTTCAAAATTTATTGGAACTGCTAGAGAAACCGCCGATTTTATCAAAGCCCGTAGATCACGAAGAATTGTTTGTTTACTTGGCAGTCTCGGCTCACGCCGTCAGCACGGCCCTGGTTCGAGAAGAAGACAAAGTACAAAGGCCAGTGTATTATGTAAGCAAGAAATTAGCAGCGGCAGAGCGCAACTACCCAAAGATTGAGAAGCTCGCTTACATCCTCCTGATCGCACCCCGAAAACTTCGTCACTATTTCCAAGCTCATCCAATAACCATATACACCGACCAGCCCTTGAGGTAGGTGTTGCAGAGACCCGAAGCATCGGGAAGGTTGATCAAATGGAACATAGAACTAAGTCAGTTTGATTTGAATTTTCAACCACGAAAGTCGATCAGGGGGCAAGCTCTAGCAGACTTTATTGCGGAGTTCACCATTCCAGAGGAGGAAGTAATCGATGACAGAGTGGTTAATTCCAAGGATGAGTTAAAGATAGATCCGTGGAAACTATATACAGATGGAGCCAAGAACGACCGAAGGTACGGAGCTGGAATCGTCTTAGTCACTCCCGAAGGACGGTCGTTATATTACGCCCTGCGATTAGAATTTTCGGCGACTAACAATGACTCTGAATATGAAGCCCTGATTGCCGGGCTGAAGCTTGCTAAAGACCTCGGAGTAAAAATGTTAGACATATTCTGTGACTATAAAATTGTTGTTTGCCAAGTGCGAGAGGAATTTGTAGCTCGAGGACCTCGACTTATCGCCTACCTCAGGAAAGTGAGAGAGCTATTGAATAACTTAGAGCGGTACAACATAACACACATTCCCAGAGCTGAAAACCAGAAAGCGGATAGGCTAGCAAAGCTGGCTAGTTCCGACAATCCAGAAGGGACTGAAATAATTCCAATTGAAACGTTGGAATTGCCAAGCTTTGAGTCAATGGAAATTGAGTTCGCTTTTGAAGCGGCACCGGAGAAGGAGTCGTGGATGACTCCAATTAAGAATTTCCTTAAGAATGGGACACTCCCATCAAAGAAGAGTGAGAAAAGGGCTGTAGTTCGCAAGGCTACCAGATATGTCATACAAGACGATACTCTTTATAGGCAAGGATTTTCTATGCTTCTGTTACGATGTATAGCACACGACGACATCAAGCGTGTACTAAGAGAAGTACACGAAGGTGAGTGTGGAGATCATACAGGAGGTCAGACCTTAGCAAAGAAGATATTGCGATACAGATACTTCTGGCCTACAATTAATAAAGATGCAGCTGATTATTCACGACGTTGCGATAAGTGCCAGAGATTCGCCAAAATCCCCAGAGCACCATCGACCCAACTTAAATCAATGGTGAGTCCTTGGCCATTTGCCACATGGGGAATTGATATCATTGGAGTTCTTCCGATTGCTAAAGGAGGAGCAAAATATGCAATAGTGGCCGTGGACTATTTTACGAAGTGGGTGGAAGCTGAGCCCTTGACCAAGATCACGGCAAGAAAGGTGATAAGTTTTGTAGTCAGAAATATTATATGCCGATTCGGGATCCCAAGGACGATTATAACTGACAACGGAACCCAATTTGATAGTACTGAATTCAGAAATTTCTGCTAGAAGTATAAGATAGACAAACGATATGCTGCAGTTGCCTATCCGCAATCGAATGGGTAAGTAGAGGCAATAAACAAAGTAATAAAATCCATCCTCAAGAAACGGTTAGAGCGTGCAAAGGCAAAATGGGTTGACGAATTGCCCCTAGCTTTGTGGGCATATCGAACAACATTTAAAACGGCCACCGGTCATACCCCTTTCTCTCTCTCCTTTGGCTTAGAAGCTGTAATTCCAGTTGAACTGGAAGTTCCTTCCCACAGGGTGACATATTATGACCCGATGACGAATCGGGCACTCTTACTTGAGTCTCTTGATGAAGTCGAAGAAAAAAGGGACGAAGCAGATTTGCGTGCGGCAAGACATCGACGTCAGATGGCACGCTATTACGACAAAAATGCTCGCCTCAGGACTTTTGAACCAGGAGATTTGTTGCTAAAGAGGGTCTTTCCATCCCTTCCTCACCTCGGTCCAAAATGGGAAGGACCCTTTGTCATCCAACGGAAACTTGAAAAAGGAACCTTCAAGTTAACGACCGTAGATGGC
The DNA here is from genome assembly GCA_030737875.1 of Allium sativum. Taxonomy (NCBI): domain Eukaryota; kingdom Viridiplantae; phylum Streptophyta; class Magnoliopsida; order Asparagales; family Amaryllidaceae; genus Allium; species Allium sativum. The sequence goes on from CM060920.1 coordinate 222,683,886, forward strand.
GAAGAAGTCCCTAGAGCATGGAATGCCCAACACTTAATGCGATATTTGGATTAGAAATGCTGTACTTTGTGTTATTTTTCTTATGAACTCTGTAACAAGGCACGACTTGCCTTGGGAAAATCTGACGATATGAATGAAGAACTATAAAGTGGATGTAGGCAACGACTTAGCCGAACCACTATAAAAATATTGTGTGTTATTTACTTTTATGCATTACATATATACATTCATCAGTTATTCTGTTGTGATTATAAAATACAGAATGACTCAAAGCCTAAAAAGGCTGAAAACAGTTTAGACATAAAAAGAAGCACAATGACTATTTGTGCGATAAGACATAAAAGAATGAGAAAACAACATTCTTAACTCTAACTTTCCGGAGAGAGAGAGAGTATAAAAGCGTCTCCGACTGAGTGCTGAAAAAGAAATTCTTCTCCTAACTCTAACTTTCCAGAGAGAAAGAGAGTATAAAGGCGTCTCCGACTGAGCGCTGAGAAAGAAATCTTTCCCCGCTGAAAGACCGGGGAATGAATAGATTACTGAGCTCGAACTCTAACTCTCAAGAGAAAGAGAGAGAGTATAAAAGAAATGCCAGAAAAAACGACAAGTACTGACGACACGGGAAGTGCTATCCCGTCATAGAATCGGGAACATTCAGATTGCTTGATTAAGCATTAAATAATTTGTGGGAATTGACTGCGGACACGTATGTATACGCATATTTCCCCCTCCACAACTTCGTTTCATAACTATAGACATGCATTTTTACATAATTGCAGAACTACTAACAAACAAACATTGCAGAAAATGAGTTATTTTTTTTATTTACAAATGAATGAATTTGTACAGGAAAATAGCTAAAAAAGAAAGTGCAGGAGCCACTCTTGTAGCAGCAATTATTGGTTCACTAAATGCTAAAACGATACAAGGCAATCCACTATTTAAATTTTGAATGAGCCTTGGACTTCTTAGCGGCTTTCTCCGCATCCTTTGCCTCTTTCTCAGCCTCTGTCAAGATTCGTTTTGACTTCTTTTTTTCTGAAGATACGGTGCTGGAGCCAGTAGACTGCTTCCCGGAGGGCGGAGCGCTGGAATCAAGGGAAGATTTTTTAGCAAGTTCCTCTGTAATAGATCTAGTTGAGAGCTTAACAACTAACCTTGATCCCGCATCCACAACTGCGAGGGGCTTGAGGGCTTCGGGGTCTAGTTCTTCGGCTTTTAATTGCAAGCGTTTGTCTTGATCAGCTTTCATTGCAGCCAAGGTAACATCATCAGCATTTTTTGACTCCCCGACTATTGAAACTTCTGGTTCCTCTTCATGCCCCCCGTCACCGCCATCATCCTTTAAAGCTGCTATCATTTCTTCATCATGGGGAGTGGCGACCTTAGTTGGCTCACTTCCTTCTCCCAAGTCTATAGGAGTAGCCTTATCCTCCCCTCTTTTGGCCTTTTCTGCGGGCTTTGCCCCGGCGATGGCTCCTTGAGTCACATCTGTCTTGGCGGATGGCTCAACACCTACAGAATGAGAAGCAACAGTTATCAACTCAGGCAAAAACAATGCGTTTTTCATCGATTGCTCAATCACGTGGCGAAAGGTAGAAATAGCCTTGACAAATTGAGGGAAAAAGGTAGGGATACCTTCCGAAGACTTCTCGGCAGGGGTGACTACTACCTCTGATGTTGTTTCAGGAATAGGGGATAGTAGAGTTGTTCGGGCAATTCCCGGATTTTCAGGATCATACCCCTCTACTTCAGAAGTCGCAGGGGCAGAAGAAGAGGAACCAGCTCCGAGAACATTCTTCTGTTTAGACTTTCGTCTCTCCTCTTCCATGGCCTCAGCAATGAGGCGGCGCCCTTCAGCTAGGCGCTCCGGTTCATCATCCCTCAAGTATTTCTCCATTAGCTTATCTTCATCGAGGGAATCGACCTTAAGTTCCTCTTTTTCCCACTCGACGATCTGATTCCACACTTGAACTAGAGTGGATGGATAATCCTCGATCCAAGAAATGTTTCGGCGACGGATGATATGTGCGAAGAATTCAATCATTAATTCGCCAAAGCCTTGAATCTCAGCCTCCACCTCAGATAATTGTTTGCGGGCTTCCCCCGCAGATTTGATAGCACACTCCACATTGCCCTCGGCCAGGGCAGCTCTGTTCTCTGCCTCCAACAGCTTTGAAGCCAAGTCGGCGTTCTTCTTTTCTAGTTCAGCGCTCCTCTTTGCTAACTCGGCGTTTTTCCACTCAAGCTCAGCATAAGCAAGGCGTGTCTTAGCAGCTTCTGACTTGGCCTCATCAGCTTGCTTTTTTAACTCAGAACGCTCTTGAGTGTGAGATTCAAGCAAGTCGTGATAACGTTTTTGCATGTCCTCAAATTGTTGTTTGAAATTAGAAGCGTCCCTTTGAGCGACAGCTAGCTGAGCTTGAGTGTCTTCAAATCTTTTCCTAGGGCTTTTAAAGCCTGGGCATCCTCCTCCGCGGTCTTTTGCATTGAGTCGGTGTTTGTGATTAGAGTGCGGATGATTCTGGAGAGGTTGCGTGAATATTTAAACATCTCAAAATACTGCTTTTCCACCGCATCAATCTTTGCTTTGGCCTCATCTGCCCACTTAGAAGAAATAGGTTCAAAGGCAGGTAAAAAAGTCAAAGTCTCGAAGTAGTGCTCGGGAAATTGCTCCTTCAAATATGCCCGCTTTACTGCAGTTTCCGCATCTAGTGGGGGAGGAGCGGGGATTGTTAATTCGGTGTCCCTGTGTGAAGAGGATTCGGTAGTCTCTTTGTCTGTCCTAGGTCGTTTAGTAGCAGGGACCTTGTGCTTACTTCGAGACCCAGTTTCTTTTGGAGGAGTTCTCTCTGTACTGCGCTTTTCATGGGAAGAAGTGGAGTCTTTAGATTGTGGTCTGTCCTCTTCCCTACGGCTTTGATAACCCTTGTATTTCTCTTGTTCCGGCCAAACTGGTGAGCGAGAGCGTGAGGGTCGAGAACGGTAGGGAACATAAGGCCTTCTCTCATCCCTGCCACGATCGTCACGACGATCATACTCGACATCCTGAGGAGGATTGGACATGCTGCGACGAAGCTTCCTGATATCATAGTAGGATCGAGACATCGTGCCTGCATAATAAGACAAACGAAATTTAGAATAAATGGATTCACGGAGAAAGAAGTGCAATGAATGCTAATGCTGTTGTGTAAAGTGTGTCCTAAGTGGTGTGTTTCCCCCCAACCAACCCGAATCTGAAGCTAGACTAGTACGAGCAGGCTCTTTAGCCTTAGCAGGAGTGGTCTCTTCAGAAGAGGTAAAGATTAAAGGATCCTTCCTGAAATCCTCTGAAGTGTATATAGTTTCAGGTAAGGGGAGATCCCCCAAACCCTGAAATATTTGGTCATCAGTACTAGGGATATTCCCCTCGGAAGCATTAAGTGGCGACTCATGGGAGGATGTTGACTTTTCCAGAGAAGTAGCCTCCTCGGGGGCAATATATCCTTCACGATGCTTTTCGGCCAGATTAGCCAATTCGTCATCTTGTGTAGAAGATGGAGAAGGTGAAGTTCGAAGAGGCGCTGTAGGAACTCCTGAGCCTTCTCCTGTCTCTGGGACTACCTCCACTGGAGGAATGTATGCGTATGGAGCCGTCCCATGACCGATGCTACGAAAAACGGATAACAACCCATGAAAGTGAAGGTATTCGTCTTTAAGGACTTCGTCGATAGTCAAGAATTTCTGATCGCCATTAAGAAGTCGATGCATCCGGTCAAAGAACACCTGATCTGATATCTGTTTGGGATTGTCGACTGCAAACAAAAAGGAAAACAAGTTAAGGTGATGATTCAAGTGTATAGAACCCGGATTTAGAAAATCAGTGCTTTACTTGATTTTGTCCACCTCCTGGCGCATCCAGGCTATCGTTTCACAAAGAACCATTCTAGTCTGGAATCTCCGGCTTTACTGCTGAATGGTGCTGAGATTATCTTCCTTTTTGGAACTGACTCAAAGTAGCAGAAAGATGGAGTCTCTCGAGTCCGATGCTTGAAATTATAGAAGAAGTGAACGTCATCGAACGTGAGCTCAATGCCTAAGATTTCGCGATATGCTATGTACAAAGTGTGCAAGTAGGCATATGAATTGGGATGCAGCTGCATGGGGGCAATCCGCATTTGTCTTAAAAAGTCAACGATGAAGGGAGAGAATGGAGGAATGGCGCCGACCATGCACATCAATCGAGTGACCGCCATATATCCTTCTGGAGGGTTGTGGGGATGGTCAGAGCGTGAGGGCACTAAAGTGTCCCTTTTCATTATCCCGTACTTTAAGCAAATTCGGATCAGTCGATCATTGTCGATTGTTGATTCAACAGAGTCTGGAGGTGATTCCAATATAACGGCCGATTCAAATTCATCAGGGGCTCGATCGTCACCAATCCCTCCTTCCTCCTCAAAACCCAGAGAAACTTCATTCTCTGAAGACACCTCGTTGCTTTCCCGATTTCCAACCCCGTAGTCTGGACCCTCACTGTCCCATTCTGGATCCGAAGGAGAAGATATATCCTCTAGAGTGATTTTGATAGAAGTTTACGGGGCTTCTTTCCTCTCAGCTAGTCTGGAAGAGCGTCTGGGTCTCATTGTCATAGAACTATTGAAGAAGCAATAGCACGAATTAGAGTAAATTAGCCCGTACCCCCCTGTGCATGTGCGTGAACTAAAATGTGTGCAGTGAATGTGAGAAATGCAAAGTAAAGATGCAACAATGTAAGGCGAACTTTGAAGAGAAAGTGATGGTCAGAGTAGTTCTTAATGTTCATTTATGTTCGCAAGGCACTACCCTGACTGTTCATAAAGTTGGAAGTAATATCTAGCATTGTTTTAAATAGTTGGACAAAATTTTGTGCTTTAGATTGAGTGGTTCTCGGTTCGGTTCGGGCAGGCGTCATGGGATCGGACTGAAGAAAAGTTATGCTCTAGATGAAAAGTTATGTTCAACCGGGTCGGTTCGGAGGCATGTAATAAGAGCGGATCGGATGAGTTTGAATACCGATGCCCCCTATTAATCTGTTTTCATCCTCCGATCCGATCCGATAGGCTATCCCCTGTTTTCCATTTCCACTCTCCCAACCCGAACCGGAAAGATAAAACTTTGCTCTCCTCCTCCATCTTCCCTGTTTCCTCGCCCGAACCGATTTCTCATGTCTTTTATTTTCTTCTTCTTCCTCAATCACCTCCGAACCCAATCCCATATCAACAGCCCCAGTTAGGAGCAAGCGTACGCCTTCTTCGACCTATCAGCGCCTCGAGGTGGTAGCAGAAGTTACAGCGACGGAATTGGGCAAAAAATTATACTCGAATCGCTTAATATAATCGTGGATCCAAGCCAAAATCAAGCAAAAGTAGGTAGATCAAGTTTACAAGTCTACTTACGAGTTCGATTTAGAAGAAAACGAGAAAAATTTGCGAGTTTAATGAAGCTTTCCTTAAGGCTAGGGTTTCGACGTGGAAATCGGTTGGACAAATACAATGAAAGAAAAGAAGAAAAGTGAAGTAGATTTATATAAAAAAATAAGCTGACTATTCGTACTCCCGCTCGGACCGGCTCGAAAAGCCCAGTGACGCAGTTTGGCCCACTAATCCATTGCAGAGTATAGGAAGAAGGAAATCCGTCCGGGTCGGAACCCGAACCAGAAATCCGTTCGGGTCGGAATCCGAACCGAACAGGATGCAGTACGACAACTTGGCATGTGAATTCAAAGAGAAGGATGAAGGCATTGTGCAACAGCAATCAAAGCATGCTCCATTTCCAACAGAAGCATCCTTTGAGGGGGCAAAGTGTTAGCCTACTTTTTGAACTAGGCAACACAAAGTCAAGATGTCAAGCATTGAAGAACCTTTCTAATTAGAAGACTTTGGTTCGGATCGGAGAGACCACCACTACTCAGATCGGGGAGGACACCACAGCCTAGATCGGACAGCTGCAGTTATTCGGGTCGGGTCAAAACAGCGTATCGGTTCGGATCGGATAAAGTCTTCTGTTCGGATCGGTGAACTATTGCTGAGGAAATTAGTAAGGCATAGCTGTTCGGATCGGAGGGCAATATAATCTCAATTGGATCGGAAAGCCGCCTGGTTGCTACGGAGATAGATCGAGCGGAGCGGAGCAGACTAAAGAGGAGAGAGCGTTGTTTCCAAGCCAGTCCGGGTCGGATTGGGTATCCCGATCCGAACCCCTTATATGTGTCCCTCCGACCCGAACCCATTTTCCATATCATTCTCCAGCATAAGCGCCTGGATATCCGGATCGGCTATGACCAGTTCCTGCCCATAACGTCCATTATTCTGATGCGTTGTCAACGTAGAAATCAATCCGAATCCGATGCTGATGGGGTGAGTGACACGTGGCTCCGATCCGGATCGGGCTCTGAGCAAATTCACACATATAAATACCCCGTCTGGAGACAAAGAAAAGGATCTTTTTTTGGGCATTTTGAAAATTCAACCACCTCCATAATCCGAAATCCAGTACTCTCGGAGAATCCAAATCTTCTTTCATTATTTGTTTTAGTCAATTGAGTGAATATAAGTGAGTTGTGAGCGGAATCAAGTGAATATTACATTGTATTTGCAACTGAATCATTGAATATAGTGAAAGATAAGTGGACGTAGGCATTTCTTCGCCGAACCACTATAAATCCTGTGTGTTCATTTTCATTTTTATCTCATTTCATTTGCTTTTAATCAATTTTGGTGTTAGAACCACTTTTTGGTCTAACAATTCATATAAGAAGTTTACACCTTATGTAGACACCAAAATTAATGTTATTGCATAAATGAACTTAAATTTAGCGTTGTGTATTTTCATGAAAAGTGAATATAAATTTAGTGTTGTGTTATGCCATTAAAAATGAACATAAATTTAGTGTTATGTCAATTTATAAAAAAACGAACATTATTTTTAGTGTCGTATTAATTTATTAAATTGTCATTTTGATTGAAATTAGATTAAACATGATTAAATTGTCATTTATGATGGACAATACTTAAATTGTCATTATGATTGAAATTAGATTAAAGATGATTAAATTGTCATTTATGTTGGACAATAATTAAATTGTCATTTTGTTGAATTGGATTAAACATGACCAAATGGCATTTTGTTGAATTTGGAATGTTAACAACAAAATATTCATTTTGGTAAATAGAAAGGTGTGAAAAACAAAATATTCATTTTGTTAAATAAAAAAGTGTGAAAAACAAAATATTCGTTTTGTTAAATAGAAAAGTGCTAAAACCATATCTTTATGGCATGCTTAAAATGTTGCATTAACAGTAAAATCACATTTTTGATTAAAATGTTGCATTAACAGTAAAATCACATTTTTGGATTAAAATGTTGCATTAACAGTAAAATCACATTTTTGGATTAAAATGTTGCATTTAAAAAGAATTAACATTTTAGTTAAAAATGTTGCATTAGAGATGAAGTTACATTTTAGTCGAAAATGTCACACTAGAATAAAAAATGTCCTTTTTGTTAAGAAATGTTCATTAGATTAAAAGTTACATTTTTGTTAAGAATATGTTATAATAAAACATTTCTGTTGGAAACTGTCATATTAGATAAAATAAAACATTTTTGTTAGGAATTATAATATTAGGATAGAAAATTGTCATTTTTAGTTAGAAATGTTTAATTAGAATTGATAAATCATAAATGTCATGCATGTTTAATTAGAATTGATAAATATAAATGTCATGCATGTTTATATTGATAAATATAAATGTCATGCATGTTTAAATTGATAAATCATAAATGTTATGCATGTTTAAATTGATAAATCATAAATGTCATGAGTGTTTAATTGATAAATCATAAATGCCATGCATGTTGAATTAGAAGTGATAAATATAAATGTCATGCATGTTTAAAATGATAAATCATAAATGTCATGCATGTTTAATTAGAATTAATAAATCATAAATGTCATGCATGTTTAATTAAAATTGAAATGTAAGTTAGGATATTTGGAAGCAAAATATTTTTAACAATTTAATAAAAAGATCATATTTTTGTTATGTAAAATATTTTAATAAAGTTATATTTTAAAATAGGTGATATTTTAAAATTAAGATATTTTGAAATAAAGGATGTTTGAAAATAATATTTCCCAATGAAATAATTATAATTATAAATTACAATTGTACTAGGACACGAGGTTAGGTTACATTTGTGGTGGAAGTGTGCCCGGACCCAACCGGCATATCCAGCAGCCACAAATGTTGGGCCTAATGTGAGGGGTCCAAGTGCGCAAATACGAAACGGGCCTTGACACAAGGTTAATCCTAACTTGTGGGATAAGTCCGCCCAGAACCAACCGGCATATCCAGCATCCACAAGTCGCAGGCTTAATGTGGGAGGTCTGGCCCAATATAAAATATAAATGAATATGATAATTGTAACAACCTGCTCATTCCATGACAATGGATTTAAATATTTTATTTAAATCGATCGTCGTATCTGGGATGTCACTCAAAATATCGTTTTTCACAAATGATAAAATTAGGATTCGGGACCACTTCCATTGAGTCCGGATCATCGTTTACGACCTTTTTGACTATAAGCATCGATACCTTTTTATTTAGTGAAATTTGGCCGGTTCTCATTGGAATGTATGGCCAAAATTTCATTTTTCACATACGAATGAATTTGGACTCGAAACCACTTCCATCGGGTTCGAAACGTCGTTTAGGTGTTCGAAAACTATAAGGTCCTCGATCGCCCGAATGGGATTTATGATTCTTGGATTTCACCTATGGGACCTCGGTCCAACTTTTATGACTTGTGTTCTGTGGTCCTCGATAGCCCGAATGGGATTTACGATTCTTGGATTTCACCTATGGGACTTCGGTCTAACTTTCTATGATTTATGATGTTTTCTAGAGATTTCACGATTTACATGTTTTCTCTCTATCGGGGTCACGACCCGGATTCTTAGGGAGCTCCGGCTCAAACAAATGGGTTAGCCACCTAGAGATCGTATCTCATCTTATATGAACCTGCAGGCCCTCTTTATGATGTTTTCTGTTTTCTAAGGATTCACGATTCATGTGTTTCTCTCTCCCGGCACCGTGGGGAACTTCTTTATGATGTTTTCTGGATTTCGAGTGATTTCTAGATTCTTGACTACTTTGATGCAATGCGCATCAATTTGATTTGTATTTGGCATTCCGTTGTCATTCATGTATTCAGTTTATTTGGCATTCCACTGTCATTTCCTGTTGTGTGCTTTTATTTGAATGTTGCATTCTATATTAGCTATGAAATTATTTAGAGATACTTGTGTAATGACATTTCATTGTCATTCCCTGATTTTGTTGACATGCCATGTTTTCATATTTATTTATGATTATATGTTATTAGTAGAATCATGTCATCCTGTGTTACATCTCTTGTTATCTCAGTTTATTTGATAAGTACAACTAGACTGACTCGTTTATTGTTTATTCCTATAAATATTACTCGGGTCAGACCGATTCATTTTAGGTACTCCTCTGGGACACATCGCAGGATTGATCTTCCGCTTTCAGCTTGCTACTCTGTCTCCGCAGTTTTATGTAATTTTGTACCTCTAACATTGTCTACTGTGGTGTACATATTCTTTTATATAGATCATGGTACATGTACTAGTGGATCCTTGTAGACCACTATCTTGTTGTACACATTCTTGGTTTATTCATATCTATTCCACCTTTGTGATATGATTATTCTATGTCTGGCTTTGAGATTTACCATATTTTTATTGTTGTTGTTGTCTATTTTATACTGCTTTCCGGATTGCTTATAGCCATCGTGTAGTTGCCCTATGTGTCGAATGGTCATGTCGAAATTTTAATCAGTATCAGAATTCGATGTGCATTCCTCACGTGGAGCAATTATACAATCGGCCGCCCTTCACAAACCTTATTCTCCGTTATGGTCTACGAGATTTCTCCGAATTGAAATGGACGATAGTGGGTATAGAGGCGGGGCGTTACAATAATGAATTGGGCTATTTAATCTGTTTTAAATAGCAGCGCCATTTTAACCTGAACGTGTTTATCGATTTATTCTATCCATTTTATAATGAATATTAAAAGAGCTAATTTCAAAATTAATATTTTGGAAATAATATTATTTTAATATGATAATAGATAGAATATTCAATTTGGATTTAAAATTGAAAGTTACATTTTTATTTACATTTTAGATGTAAATAAAAACATAAAAATCAAAGTGACTCTTGTATTTACATTTTAATTGTAAATAAACACATATATTTAAAAAGTACATTTTTATTTGCATTTCATAATGTAGATAAAAACATGAATTAGAAAAGTATATTTTATTTACAAGTTAGAAGTAGATAAAAATATAGATTTAAAAGGGTACATTTTTATTTACATGTTAGATACAGATAAACACTTAGAATTGAATGTTATATTTTATTTGACATTTAAGATGCAAATAAAAGTATAGAATTGAAAGTCACATTTTTATTTACAATTTAGATGTAAATGAAAACATAGAAATAAAGATTATATTTTTATCATCGTTTTAGATGCGATAAAAACTGTAGTAATAAAGATTATATTTTTATCGTCACTTTAGATGCGATAAAAAGAGTAGAAATGAAAGTTGCACTTTTATTGACATTTCATATAAAAGAATAGGAATAAAATACGTTTACATTAAAAAGGTACAATTTTAAATGCTAGGTAAAGAATTATAGAAAGGTTCATGATTTAGGATTTAAACATGATTTTATTAAAAATGATTCACCAAAAATAAACTAGAACTGTCAACAAAGGTGAAAGAAACATTTTTGTGGTATATACATACATTAGAATTTTTATGCGAAGTTAAATATTATTTTGTATGTAAAGTTAAACGCGTTAGCAGATTCGCCGAAAGATTTATATTTATAATTACATAAATATAAATTAAATTTGAATGAAATATGCGCGGTGGTTCGCGTTTTGAAATCGTAACTTTAAACGATTATACCGAAAGATCCGACCATCGGATTTTCCAAAAACTGGAACCATTAGGACCGCTTTGGTAAGATCTTTCCAACGATATAAACTATGTTAAAATCCAATGGTTAGATTTCAAGATAAATGTAAATCAAACTTCGATAGAAACAGCGCCAGAGCCGCCCATTGACCCAAGGCGTCGTTTAATAGATTTAGCTATTATATATATATAGCGATAAATCATTATTAAATACTAATAACGATATGAAATGATTTTAATATATATATATATATATATATGCAAGGATAATTTGAAAAGTCCAAGTTCAATCTCATTTCAAATGATTATTCGACGATCTAAGTCGAAGATTTGAAGACGGTGATTGAAGACCGACGATCTTCACATCGAATGGATGAGGACTACTGACGCCCGTGATTGGAGTAGCTACCTTGAAGGGGCTGCAGTGGTAGTTGTATGAACGTATTTGTTGATTGTTCAGATATGCGAGGAATAAGGTTCCTTTGGTTTTTATTAAACCCAGAACAGACTTGTAAATGGATGGTATGTCCGACATTGTATTCCTTTATGCTATATTCGTTGATCTCTGCTAAATATATATCTGTTTGGTGTTGAACACCCTTCTCTGAGACCTACGATCTTAGAGGTTATATATTGGTAGAAATCAATGGTATGGTATGGATTGACAATGTGGCATGCTAAGATGCATGGATCAAGGCTTTTGTTGAAAAGTAGAGCCTTTTGGTTGATGATCAAAGCATAGCCTGTTTAGGCGTAGCTTTGTGTATAGCGTGACTTCACGAGCCTCACACCCCGGTATGAGTCAAAAACGGGACTATGACTGCAGGGAGTGCATACGTTTCTTTCTAGCTAGAGTGATGTCATCGACCTATCAGCCCTGACATTTTACTTATGTGGATGATGGATAATGAGGTAGCTCGGTTTTATAGGTTGTTAGTGGCCATATAGAGGTTCAAAAGAACCGGGAAGCGTATGTTCAGGCATAACTAATCCACTAACATAGGTGTGGACCGGCCCTGAAGATCCAAGGGTTCACTGCGGGGGATCCTGAGGCATTTCCTAGAGTGTCTCGAATCGGATGGGACGATACCTAGCCTCGACTCATGATGGAAACCCAATTTCCAATACGACACTATCGGTTTTGATTGTAGAACTAGTATGGCGACTAGTAGGATGGGGTACTATGTCGTCTGTGATTGATACATTATGATTGAAACTGTTTTTGAAACATATATACACTAATAATAATATCAAATCTGTTTTTATCGTATTAAGCATTTTTGACCATTATAAGGTAAAACTCTATCCTCCATTTTGCGTTGCATTGTGTGATGGGAGTTGAGTCTTATAATGGTTTCATTTTTTTAAAAAACATTGCGGTGTTTAACGATTTACTTTATTTTATGCACTGGCAATCCAACGGAGTAAACCCGTTCCGCATTAGCGGCGTGGTCCTGTGATTAGCCTTATTATTAGATTAGTTAAGTTAGATTTCTCGTACTACTGACCTGTAGTTTGTTTCACTGGCAAATTCGGGTGCCTTCTTTTCCACAAGGGCAGTCGAGTAGCTTTTGCAGATATCTATTCTCTTGAGCAGTATTCTAGATCGATGCTTAAAGCTGTGTCCAGAGCATAGAAAGTCTTCCGCTGCAATGTATTAAATTCATTGTAATTTACCTTCCATGGTATTATTTCTTTATTCGATGTACTCTGATAGTCTTCCGCTGCAATGTATTAAATTCATTGTAATTTACCTTCCGTGGTATTATTTCTTTATTCGATGTACTCTGATGTAACACTATTATGATGTTTATAAAAGTCTACTGTTATTGTTCTAATGTATTGTATGTCCAAAGTTAACGTATGCATGTTTTGAACGATTTTTAGTCGATCTAGCAATCGATTAAGGTCGGGCAAAATGCATGTCGTTACAGTTGGTATCAAAGCCAGGTTAGCTCAAATCTTCAGGGTACAACTTGTTAGAACTGAACAAAAGACTCATCAGAGGTAGGATTAGTAATATCCTATAAAAGAATACTCATTAGAGATAGGATCAGCAATATCCTAGAATGAGAAAAACTCATTAGAGATGGGGTTAGTAATGTCCTAGAATGTGTTCAGAGTGACAAGTTTATAATTAACGTATTTGTGATTATATATATAATCCGAGCTTAGGAAATATAATTTTTGAATATATAAAAGTTTTGAAATGACCCGCAAATCCGTACTCTTTGAGTTGACTAATAACACCGCCCGTCCAACCCAAATTGCACAGAAACACGAATCATTATTAGAAAGAAATTAGAGGATGAGAAATAGAAAGAAAGAAATATTAGAATAGAAGAAAAACGAAGATCACAAACTCACCGCGGAACGAATAAAAATATTATATAACATAACTTTTGAAATGCAAATCAGTGATTGTATATACATACCATTATCAGAGCACAACAGTTATCCCTGGAATAGTTATAAACTCATGTTTCCAGTTACAACATAGTACACAGCGGAAAATATGATAGCCTATAGCCAACTGATGAAGCCTCCTGCTTCGAACACCTCCAAGTGAATATGTAACATCCCGACTACTTGAGTGCCGGTACAAATTTGGGCACCCAAGAGTTGAGGGAAAACAAAACAAAATAAACTCTGGGTCAGTCATGGGACTGGTGTGAGTAAACTCCAACCATTTGTTTAACTTTCAAAATCCTTTCGAAAGAAATGGTAACCGTAAGACCGATCCACACATAAACACGGATGGTTTTTACATTACGATAACCAAAAATATTTATGATATCAAATCCAATGATATTATAATAATGTCTACATCAAATAAATAGAATCCAGCGGAACGCTTGCATCTCACGCTCCATATATAATATAAAATCGAAAACCGCATGGCACTTATTGGAGATTGGATTTCCAACATGACAAGGTATGGGACAACCTGCCGATAGTGTATCTCTAGAGGCGAATACACTGGGGTTCAACAAGAACATCTTGCAACCCGGCCCACACATGACTGACCACTCATTTCGCTTGAGTGTATCGAATGTATATCACCAACGGTTGGGATCAGCAACCGTTCCCCGAAAGGGACAACATCGATTGATTAAAGAATCAAATGGAATTTCTCTAGATAGGTGATTATACATCCTAATGGGAGCGACCCACATAGCCATGTTGCCTGCCCGATTTTTGTCAATCCCCAGTTGTGAGGCTTGAGGTTTGAATTATCTTCCAGAACATCTGGCCACCATTCACTTTGAATGCCACATCGTCATACCCGCCAAATCACAAATTGATTTCCCCAAAAATACCATGGGTATAAAGCTAAGAGAAACGAGTTCCTCCACCACCAAACGTAAGTACGTTTGAAGAGATCAACTTACGCGATCCGTTAGATATACTCTGTCAGACATTCATCCATTCAAGTTGTCCTGGGACTGGACAAACCGAAGGCACTATCCCGTAAACAGGATAGCCCTTGCATAACTCCATCTTCAATTTTTCATCATATTTGGTTGCAATGCTAATGCCCATACAGACTGGTTTCCAGATAATGAATCTGATCCCGGTCTCTCCGTATTGACGACGGGAAAATAGTCAAAAACTTCGATAGTCGATGATTTAATTATCAAAGAAAAATAAGTGTACATCCAACGATCTTATTTCCAGGTAGGAATTCGATCGACCAATCATCAATCAACATTGGCCGCTTTAAATCAATTCCTTATTATGTTATCATTTCCAATTCCCTTTTCTTAATTCCTCATTTTATTTGAGGAAAAACATTTCAAATTCTTTAAATTATAGCGATGTTATAAAACATCATTATTATAACTCCAACCACTAATCATTTATTAGCTAATCCATATTACTAATCAAGTTTCACTATCGAACCTTAACCATTCCTCCATCGATCATGAAGTCAATCAAGTTGGGGTATAATTACCTCTCAGACCTTAATT
This sequence comes from Allium sativum, assembly GCA_030737875.1. Taxonomy (NCBI): domain Eukaryota; kingdom Viridiplantae; phylum Streptophyta; class Magnoliopsida; order Asparagales; family Amaryllidaceae; genus Allium; species Allium sativum. The sequence goes on from CM060920.1 coordinate 222,698,897, forward strand.
GAACAACATTCTCAACTTTGAAATAGTCAAAGCTCACAACTTTAAACAAAACGTCGCTTACACGACTCTCGGATTCGATCTAACAACATATTCCTTTTACAGAGAAATATTGATTTTAACGATAGCGTTATAATCGCTGTTTCCAAATATTGGATTTATAAAACATTTCTTTTAACAACAACGTTACAACCGCTGTTTAGAATTATAGAACATTCATCATAACAATAGCATTACAATCGCTATTAAAACAGTTATTATTACGACAGCGTTAAAATTTCCATTTAGATTTACCAAAACATTTGTTATAACGACAGCGTTAAAATTTCCATTTAGATTTACCAAAACATTTGTTATAACAGCAGCGTTAAAAATCGCTATTAAAACTATTTGTTTTATCAAAATGCAACATGTATTTATTTATTTAAGTAAATAAATAAATAATTAAATTTGTTTGAAACGGAAAGTAAAATAACTACTTCCCTAAATTCGATATAATCGAATTCCAATAAACAACTCTCATTCGAATACTCTATATTCGATTTATATTCTGAACTTCAGAATTTATTTACTATTTCAAGTAAATTCAAATTTCAAATTTACCATTGAATTTATGCTTCCCAAATCGGTACCAAATCCCTTTATAACCATTCCAGTTTACATAACGTTATCGCACTTTATTTCACATTCCGAATTTTTGGAATAAAACACATCGTTTCATTTAAATGATTATCCGTTTCCTTTTTCATTCAAGTCTCAATTTTGATTTATATTCCAAATCTAAATTTCCTTTAAATGTATTTTATTTGCAAAATATTTCATTTAAACTATTATTCACTTCATTCATAGATATATTTCTTTTATATATAATCAAATCCGTTTGATCTTATACTTTATATAACATTTCAAATCTAATTCCCATTTATAATGTCTGTTTAGAAATTTTTTCATAGAAAATCTCATTTTTTATATTCTATTCCTATATAAATCTCTTTCACAATTTCCTTTGTAACCGATAAGTTCAAACCCAACTAAAGTTAATGGTTTCAATTTCCATTTTTCCCAATAAATTCAGACTTTGGAATTATTTTTCAAGTCCATCCAATGATAACATTTTTACTAAATTTAAAATGTTGTTTATAATAAACTTCTTGTTTTATTCATTCAAACAAGTTTCTTATTTTTCAAGACCATTTGAAATTAAATTTATAATTTGGAAATAAATTTTTCTTTTAAATCTCAAATCCCTTTTCTACATTTGAAAAATATTTCAAGGTATTAAAATACCAGGTTCCTAGGGCCAGGGTAATTCAAACACCACATATCTAATCATGGATCATATAGCACAATCAAATAAAAACAGTAATATAAATATTGAGGAATCCAGTTGGATCCCTCCAACCTGTTTCCCTGCATCCACAGATGTTAATCAACATTAATTAATAACAGAAATAATTATCGATCAACTATATAACCATATCAACCATTCAACCAATTTTATCAACCATTCATTCAAGAAACCATTACACAGTATAAAATTACTAGAAATTAATTAAAACTCATTTATATATAAAAATATAAACGAGCAAGAGTTAGTGAGTTTACTCACCTTAGTTCGCAGTTGACAGTTCTGCGTTATTTCGTATAAATTCAAACATATGTTTGAAATCACATGAAATTCCATTTGTCTCTAAATCTTTTCAAACCAACCCAATCGCGTTATATTCGGCAATACGATTCACGTGGCTCTTGTCTCGTTGAATCCTGTTCACAGATGAACGAGTTGTAATCGTTACAAAATTTAATTATGTTAAACATTATTAACTATAAATTAAGATTAACTAACCACCTTAACCACTAATCCTCAATAACCATCATTGCGTAATGATTTTTCTCCATTCACACCGCACCCTCCCTTGTTACTTCCCTTCCATCCCAAACTCCACATTTTCATTAAGACCACCGAACCCACTTTTTCACCAACGCTTCCTCCCGTCCTCAAAAAAAAAAAAAAAAAACATACCAAAATTTTAAATCCTGCTACAGTAAACATGCTCAAAACGTGAACTTCCCAATGTTAAAATTCCTGACCTCAACTACCTTCCTAGCTTCATTGCCATTCAGAAAAAACAATGAACTCCACTCAAATCTCTCTTCTCGAATGCAGAACCCACAATTTATAACTTCTTCAATTTGCAACAATACAACCTTTTTGAAATCGCACCTTGGTTCCTCTCAACACAGTCCACAGACTCCATCTCGAAATGCCACCCAGAACTACATCATCCCATTGCTGGAACTACCCCGTGCGACTGAACCTCCGTCTCCGACCACCCCTGCAACTGCCGACCCTCCCGCTACCATGATGTTTCCATTCGAGTGCGTCATTTCCCTTTTTTTTATATAAATAGTCTTTCCGTAACCAGTGCTTTCACCGATAGACCCTCACTCCTTCAACCAACGTGCAAGCTTCACATCCACCAAGATCACCATCATAGCCCTTATCCACCGTTCAGAACATACCCTTTTCCTACTATCACAAAACACTCCAGCTTACCAATCGTTCTTCACCATACCCACACAGTCATGACCGACCCTTTACTACTCAATTACCCATAAATAAAAACCCACCGCTACTTCCCTTCGACAACTCCTATGTTTGAACCCACTGAACGCCGCCGACTCCTCAACACGCCGACCTCACTTCGGATCTCGACACCCACTTGTTGGCGAACCCAAAATAAATTGGACTTCAATCCCAGAATTCGCTAAGCGATGCTCCATTCCTTCGAAAGCCTGTTGACCCACTGCGGCCTCAATTGAAGCACTATGAGGCGTTTTTGAAAACGCAGCGCCGGAAGCTATTGCGCCAGGAAGGAAAACATGCGATGAAGTTGTTGGAAGCTTTCAGAATGTGGTTGTCGAAATATGGGGGTACTGGGTTCAAATAAAAAGCATGGGAGAAATGAAACAAGGGGAGCAAATGGGTTTTTCTAAAGAATGAGGGAAAAGGATCTAACTGAGTAGGTCAGTATTTAAAGATGAATTTATTTAGGGAGCACGGCAGCTAATAGCTTGGTACACACGGTATCGATAGTTTGGCAGGCACGAATGTAAGGCGTGAAGGGCACGCTGTTTGAATGGGGACAAAGTTTTATGTACATTTTATTTTTAGTTTAGAGAGTGAAGTTTCCTGATTTCCGTTACAATGAATTCCGTTCGTTTATGGACTGCTATAGACAAAAAAAATATTATGGTCGTGTCCAGCGAGGTACCATGATCCCAAAAATATAATAATATCGGTAGTTTAACTTATATTGTGAAACCCCAGAATATTGATATAGGGTGCAAAATACTCCGAACAAAAATTTGTGTATTTAATTAATTAAAAATTACTGAAAAATTATAAAAATTAAATTATAACTACGCCTCAAAAGAATCTTGTCCAAATTCAAGACCGATATTTAAATATATTTAAATAACCGTTATGGCCTATAGGCGATTCTACAGCGACTTTCTGAAAATTTGATTTGGACGTAACTTTTTATTCCCGCTACGAAATCTGGATTTTTCACATTCGTTGGAAAGATATTTTCAAACAAATTCAAATATTTCTTGTTTCGCTAAAATCCGATTTATTTTGAATCTTGTACGTTCAGTTGAAATTTGAAATCGAATATTCAAACTACCGCGCCGTTTTAAACTAGTTTTAAATTATATTATAAATTATACGTTTAAATATCGTTTTATTTAATAAAGTCCTATATATAATTCAAATAAAATATTTAAACTAATTTAAATATTCACAATTCAACGGCTGAAAATCTGGGTCGTTACAAGTTATATATATTTTTGAAAGCTAATCAACAAATTGATTGATGATTGTGTTGTGTGATTCTTAGTTTAACTAATAAAATTATTAAAACCAATAAATGAAAATTGAGTTAGCTAGTTAAACAACTTTTAGCTTCGTTCCTTTTCGAGGACGAATTTTTTTTAAGTGGGTAAGATTGTAACAACCTGAAATTTTGGAACCAAATAAAAAAATTTATTTTAGAAATTTTAATGAATTTTGAATGTTTAAAATGATGTAACATAAAATTTTACATTTTTATTTAATAACAATTCATTGAAATGCTCATAGCTTGATAAATGTTTTAACATAAAAGATTTCATTTTTATGTAATAAAAGAAAGATTATCACAAATTAATATTATATTTTGAATTTTGTCCATTTTAAATAATATCTAAATAAACTGTGCAATTTAATTTAATCTTAAACAAAGAATTTATTTGTGTAGTGACATATCATCAAAACTAATTTATCAAATTATAAGTATAAATGGCATAATAAACATTAAATTAATTTCAAATATATGTTGAAGCTTTAATGGTGATTAACTTTTGTAGGCAAATAAGTTTAAATTTATTACTGTATTATTCACAGTACAATTATTGTAATAGGGACATTATAACTTTGTATGTAATTTAAACCTTAAATTGAACAGAGTAATATATTAAGGAAAGAAGATTTTATCGTTGGCAATTTCAAATTGAAATTTAATATATATAGTAATTTAGTTCGTTTGAAAAAGAAAGAAAAAAGAACAACGAATGTAACTTTGTAAATACAAGCTGTAAAAGCTAGTCCATATTTATATAATAAATGCGCAATATAAGGAAGAAAATAAATTGTGCACTAAATTCGTTACCATTTGAACTTAATTAACGATGCATAAGGATTGAATTTATAACGTTCTGAAATATGAATAGTTACAACAGTTTTCAGTGCCTTCCCTCTTCGTTGTGTTTTTAATGCAACATTTATTCCTTTCCTTTATTTTATCAATTTCTTTCCCCTTTCTCTCTTATTTCTCTCCAAATAGTAATGAACCCACATATACATTTCTCTTCTTTATATTCTCCTGTGCTCATGAAAAAGATTCCTTCAATTATGGAATTTTAATATTATACGTTTTGAAATTTGAAAAGTCATGCAATTTTCTATCAGACAATCAATAATGCATTTATTCCATCCCATTTGTTCTCTTTTCTTCTTTAATTTACTTTTGAATTTGAAAGAGAAATTAGTGTTGACATGTCATATCTAGTCAACAAATTTGTCTCATTTGTAACGTACAACATATGAAGGGACACAAGTGAGAAATAAATAACGCATCTTTCTTAATTTCCTTCTTCATTATTTTTCTTCTTCTTTACAACTGTCTTCTATAAACTTTAGATCTTCTTCCTCCTCTCTACATAAAATGTCTTTCTACCTTTGTCAGCCTCCTCTTCCCTAAATTTCATGGTATCCTCTTCTTCTTAAAATTTTGTCCAGCCTCCTTCCCAAAAATAAATAATTTTCAATTTCAAATTCGCTTCTTAAGATTGGTCGCTTATTTCTTGTCTTCATCATATCCACTCAAGATGAGATTCTCTGAACGATGGATTATGGGTGAATAATCCTTAATTAATTAACTTGATGATTTAATTAATTGGTTAATGTTTAAAAGCTCATAACTTGTCCAAACGAACGCAGAATTCAGCAAACTAAATACAGTTGGAACCGTAAAGAAAAATGCTACATCATGAAATCGACCAGAACTAGATTGGAAGTAGTTGGAAATTTTGATTGAATTGACCGACGTGTTTAATTTAATTAAAATAATCGTTATTCAACCATTTCAAAACCGATCAAGGGGAGATTTCTATTTTAATGAATAATTAACATTTAATTATTTATCACCAATTTATTTTCATGAATATATGATTATAATCATATTTGCGATGTCATGTGTTTGGATATTGTTTTTCTGCGAATTTTGATGGTTTGGCATATACATGTTTGTTTAGGTCTAAGTCCTGCAATAAATTTTCCTATTTATTTAGATCTATTAACACCGATTTGATTAGATTTGGTTTAAAATATTCTTTTTTATTTGATTTATGACGTTATATGTTAACACCCAAGTCTAGTTGTTGTTACATGTGTTAATATGAAATTGACACCATAGTTTGACACCCAAATTTAGATGTTGTAACATGTATTCATATAAGAAGTTTACACCTTATGTAGACACCAAAATTAATGTTATTGCATAAATGAACTTAAATTTAGCGTTGTGTATTTTCATGAAAAGTGAATATAAATTTAGTGTTGTGTTATGCCATTAAAAATGAACATAAATTTAGTGTTATGTCAATTTATAAAAAAACGAACATTATTTTTAGTGTCATATTAATTTATTAAATTGTCATTTATGATGGACGACACTTAAATTGTCATTTTGATTGAAATTAGATTAAACATGATTAAATTGTCATTTATGATGGACAATACTTAAATTGTCATTTTGATTGAAATTAGATTAAACATGATTAAATTGTCATTTATGTTGGACAATAATTAAATTGCCATTTTGTTGAATTGGATTAAACATGATCAAATGGCATTTTGTTGAATTAGGAATGTTAACAACAAAATATTCATTTTGCTAAATAGAAAGGTGTGAAAAAAAATATTCATTTTGTTAAATAGAAAAGTGTGAAAAACAAAATATTCGTTTTGTTAAATAGAAATGTGTTAAAACCATATCTTTATGGTATACTTAAAACGTTTCATTAACAGTAAAATCACATTTTTGATTAAAATGTTGCATTAACAGTAAAATCACATTTTTGGATTAAAATGTTGCATTAACAGTAAAATCACATTTTTGGATTAAAATGTTGCATTTAAAAAGAATTAAAATTTTAGGTAAAAATGTTGCATTAGAGATGAAGTTACATTTTAGTCGTAAATGTCACACTAGAATAAAAATTGTCCTTTTTGTTAAGAAATGTTCATTATATTAAAAGTTACATTTTTGTTAAGAATATGTTATAATAAAACATTTCTGCTAGAAACTGTCATATTAGATAAAATAAAACATTTTTGTTAGGAATTATCATATTAGGATAAAAATTGTCATTTTTAGTTAGAAATGTTTAATTAGAATTGATAAATCATAAATGTCATGCATGTTTAATTAGAATTGATAAATATAAATGTCATCATGTTTAAATTGATAAATATAAATGTCATGCACGTTTAAATTGATAAATCATAAATGTCATGCATGATTGAATTGATAAATCATAAATGTCATGCATGTTTAATTAGAATTGATAAATCATAAATGTCATGCATGTCTAATTAGAATTGATAAATATAAATGTCATGCATGTTTAAATTGATAAATCATAAATGTCGTGCATGTTTAAATTGATAAATCATAAATGTCATGCATGTTTAATTAGAATTGATAAATCATAAATGTCATGCATGTTTAATTAAAATTGAAATGTAAGTTAGGATATTTGGAAGCAAAATATTTTTAACAATTTAATAAAAAGATCATATTTTTATTATGTAAAATATTTTAATAAAGTTATATTTTAAAATAGGAGATATTTTGAAATAAAGGATGTTTTAAAATAATATTTCCTAATGAAATAATTATAATTATAAATTACAATTGTACTTGGAAACGAGGTTATGTTACATTTGTGGTGTAAGTCTGCCCGGACCCAACCGGCATATCCAGCAGCCACAAATGTTGGGCCTAATGTGAGGGTCCAAGTGCGCAAATACAAAACGGGCCTTGACACGAGGTTAAGCCCAACTTGTGGGATAAGTCTGCCTGGAACCAACCGGCATATCCAGCATCCACAAGTCGCAGGCTTAATGTGGGAGGTCTGGCCCAGTATAAAATATAAATGAATATGATAATGAATTGGGCTATTTAATCTGTTTTAAATAGCAACGCCATTTTAACCCGAACGTGTTTATCGATTTATTTATCCATTTTATAATGAATATTAAAGAGCTAATTTTAAAATTAATATATTGGAAATAATATTATTTTAATATGATAATAGATAGAATATTCAATTTGGATTTAGAATTGAAAGTTGCATTTTTATTTACATTTTAGATGTAAATAAAAACGTAGAAATCAAAGTGACTCTTGTATTTACATTTTAATTGTAAATAAACACATATATTTAAAAAGTACATTTTTATTTGCATTTCATAATGTAGATAAAAACGTGAATTAGAAAAGTATATTTTATTTACAAGTTAGATGTAGATAAAAATATAGATTTAAAAGGGTACATTTTTATTTACATGTTAGATACAGATAAACACATAGAATTGAATGTTATATTTTATTTGACATTTAAGATGCAAATAAAAGTATAGAATTGAAAGTCACATTTTATTTATAGGTTAGTTGTAAATAAAAACATTGAAATAAAGATTATATTTTTATCATCATTTTAGATGCGATAAAAAGTGTAGTAATAAAGATTATATTTTTTTCGTCATTTTAGATGCGATAAAAAGAGTAGAAATGAAAGTTGCACTTTTATTGACATTTCATATAAAAGAATAGGAATATAATACGTTTACATAAAAAAGCTACACTTTTAAATGTTAGGTAAAGAATTATAGAAAGGTTCATGTTTTAGGATTTAAACATGATTTTATTAAAAAGGATTCACCAAAAATAAACTGGAACTGTCAACAAAGGTTAAAGAATCATTTTTGTGGTATATACGTACATTAGAATTTTTATGCGAAGTTAAATATTATTTTGTATGTAAAGTTAAATGCGTTAGCAGATTCGCTGAAAGATTTATATTTATAATTATATAAATATAAAATAAATTTAAATGAAACATGCGCGGTAGTTCGCGTTTTGAAATCGTAACTTTAAACGATTATACCGAAAGATCCGACCATCGGATTTTCCCAAAACTAGAACTGTTAGAATCGCTTTGGGAATATCTTTCCAACGATATAAACTCTGTTAAAATCCAACGGTTAGATTTCAAGATAAATGTAAATCAAACTTCGATAGAAATAGCGCCAGGGCCGCCCATTGACCCAAGGCGCTGTTGAATAGATTTAGCTATTATATATATATATATATATATGTATATATATATCGCAGTAAATCATTATTAAATACTAATAACAATACGAAATGATTTTAAAATATATCTATATATATATATATGCGAGTATCATTTGAAAAATTCGAGTTCAATCTCATTTCAAATGATCATACGGCGATCTAAGTCAAAGATTTGAAGATAGTGATTGAAGGCCGATGATCTTCACATCGAATGGATGAGGACTACTGACGCCCGTGATTGGAGTAGCTACCTTGAAGGGGCTGCAGTGGTAGTTGTTCGGACATATTTGTGGATTGTTCGGATATGCGAGGAATAGGGTTCCTCCGGTTTTGTTTAGACCTAGAGCGGACTTGTAAATGGATGGTATGTCCGATGTTGTATTCCTTTATGCTGTATTCGTTGATCTCTGCAAAATATATATCTGTTTGGTGCGTAACACCCTTCTCTAAGACCTACGAGCTTAGAGGTTATATATTGGTAGAAATCAATGGTATGGTATGGATTGACAATGTGGCATGCTAAGATGCATGGATCAAGGCTTTTGTTGAAAAGCAGAGCCTTGTGGTTGATGATCAAAGCATAGCCTGTTTAGGCGTAGCTTTGTGTATAGCGTGACTTCACGAGCCTCACACCCCGATATGAGTAAAAAACGGGATTAAGACTACATGGAGTGCACACGTTTCTTTCTAGCTAAAGTGAAGTCAGCGACCTACCAGCCCTGACATTTTACTTATGTGGATGATGGATTATGAGGTACCTCGGTTTTATAGGTTGTTAGTGGCCATATAGAGGTTCAAAAGAACCGGGAAGAGTGTGTTTATGCATAACTAATCCACTAACGTAGGTGTGAACCGGCCCTGAAGATCCAAGGGTTCACTGCAGGGGATCCTGAGGCATTTGCTAGAGTGTCTCGAATCGGAGGGGACGATCCCTAGCCTTGACTCATGATGGAAACCCAATTTCCAATACGACACCATCGGTTTTGATTGTAGAACTAGTACGGCGACTAGTAGGATGGGGTACTATGCCGTCTATGATTGATACATTATGATTGAAACTGTTTTTTAAAAACATATATACACTAATAATAATATCAAATCTGTTTTTATCGTATTAAGCATTTTTGACCATTATAAGGTAAAAATCTATCCTCCAGTTTGCGTTGCATTGTGTGATGGGACTTGAGTCTTATAAGGTTTCATTTTTCTAAAAAGCATTGTGGTGTTTAACGATTTACTTTATTTTATGCACTGGCAATCCAATGGAGTAAACTCGTTCCGCGTTAGCGGCGTGGTCCTATGATTAGCCTTATTATTAGATTAGTTAAGTTAGATTTCTCATACCAGTCCCATGACTGACCTGTAGTTTGTTTCACTGGCAAACTTGGATGCCCTCTTTTCCACACGGGCAGTTGAGTAGCTTTTGTAGATATCTATTCTCTTGAGTAGGATTCTGGATCGAAGCTTAAAGCTGTGTCTAGAGCATAGAAAGTCTTCCGCTGCAATGTATTAAATTCATTGTAATTTACCTTCTGCGGTATTATTTCTTTATTCGATGTACTCTGATATTCTATACTCTGATGTAACACTATTATGATGTTTATAAAAGTCTGTCGTTATTGTTCTAATGTGTTGTATGCTCAAAGTTAACATATGCTGGTTTTGAATGATTTTAGTCGATCTAGCGATCGATTAAGGTCGGGCAAAATGTGTGTCGTTACAGGGAGGTTAGTGCATCGAGCCCAAAGGAACCCAATGTTAGACTGAGTTGCGGTGTAAAACTGCACGGACCCGACCGACACATACAGTAACCGCAACAATACCTGTCTAATGTGAGTGGTTGGTGCTTTAATAAATGAATTAAAGCTAAGTCAGGAATGGTAAGGTTAAGTTAATTAAGGTAACACTTAACCAACATAACATGAATCACTAGGGTTAAGTTAATAGGAAACACTTAATCAGTATAGCATGATGAATGGGTAAGGTTAAGTAATAAGAAACACTTAACCAATATAACTTGATTTGTGGTAAGGTTAAGTCAAAACAAGAGGGCAACACTTAACCAATATAACTTGATTTGTGGTAAGGTTAAGTCAAAACAAGAGGGCAACACTTAACCAATATAACATGATTTGTGGTAAGGTTAAGTTAAAACAAGAGGGCAACACTTAACCAATATAACTTGATTTGTGGTAAGGTTAAGTCAAAACAAGAAGGTAACACTTAACCAAAGTAACATGACAAGTAAGTGGGTTAAGTTAACTGGAACTGATTGATGAAACTTAACCGTTTAATAAACATGCTTGAATCGATGGGAGGGTTAAGTACATCTTGTCTATGTGGGTAATATTAGTAAATTTAGGCCCACAAAACTTAACCATTTAATAAACATGCTTGAATCGATGGGAGGGTTAAGTACATCTCGTGTAAGTGGGTAATATTAGTAAATATAGGCCCATAAAACTTAACCGTTTAATAAACATGCTTGAATCGATGGGAGGGTTAAGTACATCTCGAGTAGGTGGGTAATATAGTAAATATAGGCCCGCAAAACTTAACCGTTTAATAAACATGCTTGAATCGATGGGAGGGTAAGTACATCTCGTGTAGGTGGGTAATATTAGTAAATATAGGCCCACAAAACTTAACCGTTAAATAAACATGCTTGAATCGGTGGGGAGCATTAAGTAAATATCGGGTTGGTGGGTAATATTAGTAAATATAGGCCCACAAACTTAACCAATAAGGAAACCCTTGTAACGGGGACCCATTTCAGCAGTAACCCACATAGATGTATCACGATACCCTGAAGTAGGCAGTGTGGAGCATGATTACTGGGCTGATTATAAGCGATCAAAACAGTGGTAGGGGGTACGTCAATGTAGGTTCCGACGGTTTATGGGCGTGCACGTACTCCGGAGTGGGAAAAAGCAGGCACTGGGTACTAGTATTATACACTGTGCATCTTGAATCGTGTCGGGTCGCAATCATAAGGATTGATACACCTTATGGTGGGACTAGCACAAAGTATCTGCACGCAAGAGAGGGCCTATTGACACAGACACAAGAGAAATGAATACAAGTAGGGAGCCGAACGATAGGGTAGTAAGGGTACATCTGACATGTTCATGGCAATTAGGCTGATTGAGGGGGAATCCTCATGATAGATGTACGCCTGAAGGCTACCACAATTACGGGGATTGGGATCACGTTATCATTTTATACAGATTTCTAGTTGGGACACTAGTTAGGTGGTGCAGAGATAGATATAAAAATTAGAATAACAAGGTAGTAGCGAAGCAGGGAAAGAGTAGGAACGCATTCAGTTTATTTTGCCTTATCATACCTTATGCTTATCGTTACCTTATTTCTTCGATATTGTACTGCGTCCAGTTTATTCATGTCATGGTTCTCTTACCAGTTTATATGCTGAATAATCATTGGACTTACCAGAATTATGTCTGACCTAGTTTAGTTTCGCCTCTTTTCTTCCGTTCCCCATCCCCCCCCCCCAGGTTCACAGGGAGGAAATGTTACCACTTAGCTCAGTTTTCTTTTCAAGGTCGAAGATGGTCGATGTTTTGCTTTGGACTCTCTCTTCCACTGCTATGGCTGGTTCATGCATTATTGGGGAATATCATTGTAATTTTTGTGCTTCTTTTACACTTGGAAGTTATTAAATCAAGACAGAAGTTATGTGTATTACTTTTAAGCATGATTTGATAAAAATTATTGTAAAAGCTTGACTGAACCATATTATTCATAAAACGACTTTATTTTTAACTGATTTATTTGTCTGTCTTGTAATTTATCTGCATCTTTTACCTATAATGCTTCACCAAAGTTAAGGCATTTCCTTTGTGAGTGACCTTAACGGAGGTGGGGTGTTTCAGCTACAAGGGATACCACCGATTACTACTTCCCTGATTTCTCGGCTACATGGAAACACCGATTCCTACTTACCTGATTTCTCAGCTACAAGGAAACACTGATTCCTACTTCCTTGATTTCTCGGCTATAAGGATACACCGATTCCACCTTTACTCAACCCAATTACAAACTGCGCTAGAACTCTTCGATAGCACATGATTTAGAGAGAGATGAGAAGAGATTGAAGAGAGAAGAAGTTTGATCAAAACAGAATTCAATTCAGCAGAGTATAGTGTAGAAATCATAAAAATGATTAAGAATGATTATATAATGAAAGAGGATGAAAGTGGAGAAGAAGATATGTTTAAAAATTCGGTTTTAACCCCTTTATAGTGTATGAAAGGTTGTAATGTTTCAGATAGTGAAAAGACACTTCCTTTCAAAATTGAAAAAGTGGCAGTTATATGCTGACATGGTGTTATTGGTATGTCGACATACCCTAGTGTATTTTTGAATTTTAAAACATATTTCAAGTGTTTTGATATAGAAATAATTTTGGAAATTATTGAATCAAAATATAGTATTGTAAATTAATATTATAAAGTAGAAAATCAGATGAAAACTTAAATTTAAACTATATAAATATATTTATAAAATTATAAAGTTTTAAACTATATAAATATGAAGTATAAAATCTAAATATATAAAATATAAGTTTGAAAAACAAAGAAGATTAAGAAGGAAAAAAATAGAAAACATAGAAAATAAAATGGAGAGGAATTGTAACGACCCGAATTTCGCCCAACCCCAATCGATCGCAAGATCGATTAAGACCGTTCAAAACCCACGTACGTTAACTTTGGGCATACAACACATCAGAACAACAACACAGATTTTTATAACATCAATAATAAATGTTACATCAGAGTACAGAATATATCAGAGTACATCAATAAATAATACAGCGGAAGATACATTTACAATAAATTAAATACATTACAGCGGAACTAATCTCAGCGGAAGGCCATCAATATTCTGGACCCAGCTTCAAACTTCAATCCAGAATCCTGCTTAACTATATTTGCAAAAAGCTACTCGACTGCCCGTGTGGAAAGAGGGAACCCGAGTTTGCAAAGTGAAACAAACTACAGGTCAGTCGTGGGACTGGTCTGAGAATTCTTAACTTAACCTATCTAATAAGTAGGCTAATCACAGGACCACGCCGCTAACGCGGAACGGGTTTACTCCATTGGATTGCCAGTGCATAAATAAAGTAAATCATCAAATAATGCAATGCTTTTTAGGAAAATGAAACCATTATAAGACACAGGTCCCATCACACAATGCAACGCACACCAGAGGATAGGGTTTTACCTTATAATGGTCAAAAGATGCTTGATATGTAAAAACGATATTATTATTAGTGTGTATATATATACTTAAAACATTTCAATATAAATGTATTAATCTTAGACGGCATAGTACCCCATCCTACTATGTCGCCATATATAAGTTTACAATCAAAACCGTGGTGTCGTATTGGGAATTGGTTTTCTGTCATGAAATCGAGGCTAGGGATCGTCCTCTTTCGATTCGAGACACTCTAGCAGATGCCCCAGGATCCCCCGTAGTGAACCCTTGGATCTTTAGGGCCGGTCCCCACCTAATGGTAGTGGATTAATTATGCCTGAACACACGTTTCCCGGTTCCTATGAACCTATAGTATGACCACTTCCGGCCTATAAAAACCCGAGGTACCTCAATCCAAAATCCACATAAGTAAAATGCCGGGCCGTGTTAAAGCCCAAACACCACTAGCTAGAAAGAAACGTGTGCACTCCCTGCAGTCCTAATCCCGTTTTTGACTCATATGGGGGTGTGAGGCTCGCGAAGTCACGTTATACATAAAGTTATGCCTAAACAGGCTATGCTTTGATCATTAGCCACAAGGCCTGCTTTTCAACAAAGCCTTGATCATTTGCATCTTAGCATGTCACATTGTCAGACCCTACCATATTATTGATCATCTACCAATATATATATAACCTCCAAGCTCATACGTCTTAGAGAAGGGTGATAAGTAAAGAATAAATTCTTCACCACCAAACAGAAATATATAATCAGTAGCGTTCAACAAATACAGCAGAAATGAATACAATGTCAGACACATAATTCATTTACAAGTCCGCTCTGAGTTTGAGCGAAACAACGTGTCCGTCGATCTCCAAATGCGTTTGGACGATTATTACTAAATACATTGCCTTGGAAGGCCAATCCCAATTCAAGATACCAATCATCATCATCCCAACGATGTGAAAATCTTTGGTCTTCAATCACCGTCTTCATCTTCAACTCTTGATCGTCGTGATGATTATTCAGAATGGGTTAAACCCGGTCTTTCTGAATAACTCGCGTATTTTGTGATTAAAAAAATATATTGGAAAATCACACATTTCATCACATTCTAACTCCGAGAATTCTTTTAATAAGATATTTGTTTTAAAAGATTCTCATTAATTTTATCAAAGATAAACACTGAAAATGAAATCTATAAATCAATTTCCGAAATAGGGAATTTCACAGAAATCAAATCAATCCATAATCGATATAGATTTCTGTATCGGACTAATAGTATAAATGGAATAACGGCAAAGCCTCTTAAATTCCATATATAATATCGGTCTTCTTTTACAGAAGCCCATTTCGGTTGTTACCAATCGAATTTCCACTTAATCCCTATTTAATATATTAAATTGGAAAAACTTGATTTTTAGAAAATGCCTTTTTAAATCTATAAAATAGATTTATAAATTCCAAATAATAATTTCAACGTAGATTGGATTAAAGGACAAATGTCGTTTAAAAACACCGTCCACGATAAATCCACTTCACATCTCAATTTATTTATAATCACAAAAAAATAATAATTGCAAATGCTAGTAATCTTTTAAAAACATATTTTAAAATAATCATAAAAATATTCTTTATATAAAGACTCTAAATGAAAGGTATTCTTTATATTACGAATTCTTTATTTTACAAATGTTCTTTGTCTTAACATATAGTTGGATTAAAAATATATTATGAATACATATGCACTTTATATAAAAAGGATTTCCAATGTAAAAATATCATTATTTAAAAGAACACCTGAATCGAAATGTGAATCAAACATATACCATATAATTTGGATTATATGGATTTCACACACATCATATATATGACAAAAATGGTAAAGTCATCAAATCATCCATCTACATCCAAAGTGTAAATTCCACTGTGTAAGCGTTAAAATTAAATAATAACGCTCATGCAGCCTGTCGATCTAACGATCAACATACAACTAAATATTGGGATTAGTGTATATAAATTTTCATCCCAACACCCGTGTGGGGTTTCAACCAAACAAACAAATAATAAACTAATTTGTGCACTTGGGCGATGTGTGAAAAATTATCGTCCCAATCACATACACAAGTCGGGTAACTTGTGCATGGAAGTGTAATACATAATACATATAATGGCGACAAGAAAATATCTCTATTCCAATGAATGAATAAGCATAATAACTTTGTCTCTATTGAAAAATTCTATTTTGCTAATTTAAACTCTAAACAAAAATGGTTATATTGTTTTGGCAATTCTAAGGAGACAAAATGATAAATATTTGTTTTAACTATCCTATCTTGACATGTATATATCTTGTCAAACATATATATATGTAACGTCCCGCATTTTTATCGGTTTGGGTTTGAATATTTAAATCAGTTTAAATATTGAATTCGTAATATAAGTGGATTAAAACGAAGTTGAACGTATAAAAATATATATTAAATATAATCAAGCTCATAACGACGCTGCAGTTCGTAATTTAACGTTCTGAACTTCAACTGAGTGTACATGATTCGTTTTAAAACGGATTTCCTTGAAACAAGAAACATCTGAATCTATTGAACTGTATTTATCTAACAAAAGTGAAAAACCAAGATTTCGTATTATAAATGAGAAGTTATGTCAAAATTAAATATTCAGAAAAGCAGCGACATATTCGTTTTGGCCATAACGGTTTATTTGAAATAACTACACACCGGATTCGAATTTGGACGAGGTTCTTTTGAGGCGTAGTTATAATTTAATTTTTAGAATTTTACTGTAATTTTTAATTAATTAAATACGCAACTTTTGATTTGGAGTATTTTGCACCCAGTGAGAACATTTTGAGGTTTCACAATATAAGTTAATCTACCGATATTATTATATTTTTGGAGTCATGACACATCGCTCGTTACGATGGTGTTCTTATTTCTGTCTGTAGAAGTTGGTACGTGAACAAGATCTTCCGTAGCGGGGTATGTTAAATTTTATAACTTAAAACTTTAAAGCCGAGAAAATGATACACCATTGCTCTACATAAACGTTATATTTAATGGTACATATAACAACATACAAGTGCTTCGGAGGTATAACTATCGCCTGCATGAGGTTACATCTCTTTGCTTTGCTGCCATCTGCAAACTGTCCTATATCCACCCATGTGATCACGTTCTCTTAGCTGGCCAATTTCCTTTCATGGTCTGTACTCCAACAAGTATCTTTAACCCTTAGCCGACCTGCCCATGTTTTGCACAGGAATCCTAGATGCCTATAAACGCGTGTCCCAAGGATTTAACATATATCTAAATAAACAAGCTACCTACCTAAGAAATGAACAAACATGCTGACGCAAATTCAAGCAATTCATCAAACAATTAGCCGACATGTAATTTACAACAGCCTTCAGATATAAATAATAACAGATTTTTTTTCCTCTCCGTGAAGTATTGTACAGCGCCATGTTTTGGTACAGACAACTTCAACATCCATCCGATGAGACGAAAACTCGGCATGAAATGAGAACTCTGCAGGCCTAAGAAGGAAATCCTGCCATGTTTCTTCATATCAAACAGCACCACGAATTGTCACTTATCACTACAGACCTAAGTCTTAGATGTAAGTCCTATTTGTGCCTATCTCCATTCAACTGTACATCAGCACATGAAGCGCGCAGATTAGGCAGACACCTATATTAATATGCAGAGTCCCAAGGGTTTTTTCATGCAGATGTGCCTATACGTCCATTGTATTGTCATGTGAACAGACTTGAGAAGCAAAATAGGTAGCAGACGAGCAGCCTAAATGAACAGATCACGCACATGGTGATTACCCCACACAACTAAGACATTCAATGCAAATAAATGTACAAAAATACACTGTCACCAAGCTAACCCTGTATAGACTAGCTGATCTATCTGCGCCCTATTCCTTGGCCATCAAGGAGTTTAACGGTATAAATACAGTAAAATTTCTTCATTTTCCTCTTGACTTCAGGAGGTAAAAACCGCATGTAAATGGCGGCTAAAAAGGGAATAAAGCAAAACAAAAACCATACAATCAAATAATGGTTTAATGAAACTCCTACCATAACCGACCGTATGTATATTCGAATCACTTGTTTCTCACGGAAAAGCAAGAAGAAGCGGCGGTGTAGGATATTGGGGTGGGTTTCATTCGTAAGTGGGGAAGAATGGTCATTCAAAGTGGCGCAAGCTGTACGTTGTGTTCACGGGAGCGAGGCGCGGTGAGTGCTGGTTGAACGGTCAAGAAGATAGAGGGATTAGTACAGATGTATGACGGGTTGATGCAGTTTAATGGAAGCCTGTACATGCCGTTTCAGGGATGGTGGGTGATGCGTGATAATGGACTATTACTGTGTGAGCAGTAGGAGGTTGGTAGGACGTGGTTCCGGTTTATGGTGGAGGTGTAGAGGAATGGAAGTGGAGAAGAATGGTGGTTGTTTTATGCATAACTGTGGTGCATGTGTTCGGATATACAATATTTTTTACATTTAAGAAGATGGAGGTGGACAAATACTGGACTAGTGAGGAGAGATGGTGGCACTTTTAGCATGCGCAGGACATGCAAATGGGGGGAGTGTATTGAGGAGCGGTTTACATTTTTGTATAAGGGAAGATGAGAGGAGGAGAAGTGGACAGGCGTAGCAGGTGGATTAGTATGGCCGGGGAGGTTTGCATGTAACTTAACAAAGCGGTGAAGTGTCATTGGGTTTCAAATGCAAGAAGTTGGAAGAGGCAACTAGTGCATTCAAGCTAGAAGCAAACTCGAACCAATGTGGAAGCAGGGATTGCAAGCTACATATATAGGAGTATATTCCAGATCGAGAGCAACAATAGAACAACGCGGAGAGGTTGTGTATCAGTTTATAAAAGAAAAGAGGCGACGTGAATGATATGAAAGGGAGGACGGGCTGGGGTAAAACAAAAAGGGATCGCTGTTTGTGTACCAGCGAATGGAGGGGACATGCGTTGTTGGAGGGAAGTACGGTCTGCATGGCGTGGCTTGAGGATATAGACTTTTTTTTAAGGGAAAAGTTTAGAAATGGTTGGCGTTGGAGTACTCCTGTATCCGACCGGTAAAATAGATGTCCGTGTTGGTATCGGTCGGGGTGCGGGAAACACCAGCGGCTCAGTTTTCATCAACGATGGAATCATATGGGAGTTGGCTGCGTTATGAGCTCATCAGAAATTATGGTGAAACGGAACGACTGATAAAATTGACGGATGCAAATCGTTATTTGACGGTTAACGCGCCAAGGTGAGTAAATTCACTAACTTCATTTTATTTAAAATATTTTAATTATATTTTGAATAATGGTTGAATGCTGTGTGATGGTTGATTAGATAAATTACAGTTAAATTGGTTGAAATAAATATATATCATTGCATATGCACACATCATTGGTTGGATACTGATTTGAATAACACCTATGGATGCGGAAATCGGTTGGAGGAACTCAACCGGATTCCTAAATATTTAGATGTACTGTTTGTGCACTGTTTGAACCATGTTGAATGGAAATTCAACGTTATATTGATTTGGTAAACAAACGATATCAGCGACAGTCAACCATAAACCCATTTTGTTAAGAAGTTGGTTGACCGTCAGACAAATAGATGAAGTTAAAATTATAAGAATTATATTTTTATAATTAAAACGATGTTTAAAATTAGAATAGAACTTCTATTATGAACATTTTATAGTTCGTTTGATAAATTAAACGTAAACGATTTTTTTGTCTAAAGTTTATAAAGTTAAAATTATCCTACAAGTTAATATTTCGGATAAATATTTTTAAGCAAACAATTTAGAAATATTGAGGTTGATTATATCAAGCTAATGGTAAGAAGTAAATAAAATCAGTGAACGAATTAACTGATGTTTTGAAGTTGATTTGAAAATTTATTATTTAATAAATTGATTTCGATTAATCTAATGCTAATGTCTTAGCGAGAAATTGCTCAAAATTAATAAGATTTCTTATTAATTACTTTTCATTTAGTGAAGTTTAAATGATTATTGAACTAAGCTTAATTGGTTATTATTTATTTAGGCAGCCATTCGGTTATGAAGTAAACCGTTTACTTCAGTAATGATAAAGTTAATTACTATTTAATTATCTTAATTAAAGAAGTGTTTCTTAAATGAAATTCATTTAAAATGTTATCGAGTTTGTAAAGAGATGTCAAGATTTTTGTAACGAATAAAGATGTCAAGACTTTTGTAACGGAAAGAGATGTGAAGATTTTTGTAACGGGAAAAGATGTCAAGATTTTTGTAACGGTAAGAGACGTCAAGATTAGCATAAAGTAGAATATAACAGCGTATTGCAAGTCTTAAAACTATAGCGATAAAATAAACGCTGTTGATAAGGCTTAAGCGTGACTGTTATGTCGAGATTGGTTATAAAGGGGAATATTACAGCGTATGACAAGTTTTAAACTATAACGATAAATTAACGTTGTTAATCAAGCTTAAGCGTGATTATTATTACATAACACTATTCATTAGAAAGGTTGAGATTCACTTACCCCAAGTGATAAGAGAATAATTATGTTTTTCCCCGAAGAAGTGTAAATGAATTATACGAAGTGTGAAAGTGCTAAAACGGGGTTGAGAAATATCTGGTAAGATATGAGATTTCGAATAATAGAAACGAGCGTTAATCAAAAGTGCTCGTGATCGTGTGATGTCAGTTATGGATGTTGTTTTTACTTCGATAGTTAAATAACCGACTATCGAAGTGTTTTGACCGTCGTTGTCAATACGGGGAGATCGGTTGGATATATTATCCGAAAACCACTCCGTATAGGCATAAGCGCTGCGAATTGTGTTATGCTGAAGAAAATTGAAGACGGAGTGGAATGCAAGGGTCGTTCTGTTTCAGAATGGTGTTTTCTGTTTGTCCAGTCCCAGGACAACTTGTATGGATGAATGCCTGACAGCGTATTCTGAGAAGATCACCTAAGACGTTCTTTTCAAGGTATTACGTCTGGTGGCGGAGAAATTCGTTTCTCTTGGCTTTTATACCCGTGATATTTTTGGAAAGATCAACTAGTGATTTGACGGGTTTGACGATGTGGCATTCAAAGTGAATGGTGATCAGATGTTTTGAAGATGGACGTAGCCTCTAGCTTCACAACCAGGAAATGACAAAAATCGGGCAGGCAGCATGGCTATGTGGGTCGCTCCCATTAGGGTGTATAATCACCTATCTAGAGAAATTCCTTTTGATTCTAAATCTATCGATTCTGCCCATTCGGGAACGCTGGTTTGAGTCCAACCGTTGGTGATATACATTCGATACACTCAAGCGAAATGAGTGGTCGGTCATGTGTGGGCCGGGTTGCAAGACGTTCTTGTTGAACCCAGGTGTATTCGCCTCTAGAGATACATCATCGGAAGGTGGTCCCATACCTTGTCATAGTTGGAATCCAATCTCCAATAAGCGCTCTGCGGGTTTTGATTTTTATACTATGTATGTAGAGCGTGAGATGCAAGCGTTCTACTATTTGGTTATTTATTTGATTAGACATTATTATAATATCACTGGATTTTGACATCAAAATATTTTGGGTTATAGTAAGGTAAAAACCGTCCGTGTTTATGTGTGGGCTGGTCTTACTATTATCCTTTTTGTTTCAAAAAGGATTTTCAAAGTTAAGCCACATGGTTGGAGTTTACTCACACCAGTCCAATGACTGACCCAGAGTTTGTTTTGTTTTGTTTTTCCTAAACTCTTGGGTGCCCAAATTTGTACGGGCAGTCAAGTGTTTCAGGCTTTTACAGATACACTTGGAGGAGCTTGAAGCAGGAGGCTTCAACGTTAGTTATTTAGAGTTACTTCCGCTGTATCAAATGTTATGTGTACTCTGATGATGGTATGTATATATGTACAAAACAGATTTGTATCTCAAAGCTTATGTTATATAATATATTTTATTCGCTCCGCTGTGAGATTCGTGTTTACTTTGATTATGCTCAGTTGTGTTCTTCTTCTTCTATTCTATTAGTTCTATCTTTTCTATCTCACCCTCTAATTTCTTTCTATTAATGATTCGGTATTTTCGATGTCTGAACAGTCGACGCTGGGTTTGTTTCGATTTTCGGAGTCGAAAATTCCGGGTCGTTACAGTTGGTATCAGAGCTGGTTGCTTAATTGGTACGGATGATAGGGGGTTCTCGCTTCGCGTTTGGTGGCGAACGGGAGACTCTTACCCCTACATCTCCCGACAATGTGGGTTGGTTGTGAAGTCGAGAGGCTGGCCGTAAAATCAGTTCTGAGGTATCACTGGATGTCACGGTGGGAGGTTAGCCCACTGCCTGATGGTTGCAAAGCCTAGGGCCGTTTCAGTTGGTATCAGAGCTGAAGGTTAACTGATTACCTTGGCTCTGTGGCGTGACTCAATAAAGATGGAGTTAGTAATACTCTAGATTGAGTTTGAGTGTATACATATGAGCGCGTATTTGTAAATTGATATAAAAACTGTTTTATATTGTGTTGATTGATCTGATGAGTGGTATATAAATTCCAGATCGACGTGTTTAGCTGACGAGGTCGATAGGGATTTATAAACGCTTGGATAGAGAATTTCGACATAGTATTGTTTTGAAAGAGAGTAAATGAGATAATTTTACTCGAAATATATTTTGATATAAAGAGACCATATATATTGGAATTATCTAATATATATTGAATAGGTTGGTTGAAATTATAATCGAATAGGGTTATAATTGAATTGGTTATAAACAACCAATAAGAGTTCACATGAGTATAATATGTAAATCATGAGAATTGAATCTGAATTCAAAACCAGAAATTTGAAATAAAACTCTAGAAACATGGAAAGGTGTTGTAAATGAATTTTGAATTAAATATATGGAAAATTTAAAATCCTGGGTGAATTCAGAAATATTTTCCAAGCATTCGAAAAGATATTTTTGAAGTAATTCAAATAAAAGTATTTGAATATGAGTTTTGTAAGTGATATAGTATTGAACTCACTTTGATCGCTGGAAATAAATTCCGATGATGAAGTCGACCATTATCGGTGTTCATTTTCGAGTTCTAAGTGACGGACTATTACCAAAGATTTTATTTTGAAATGAGTTGTTCGGGAATTCAAATATTTTGAATTGTTATGTTATGAATATATATATGCGTATGATTTCAAACTGATTTGAAATGAAAACCCCAGGAATTTAAATTCTGAAATTTAAAATTTATTATGAAGTAAATAAGCAGAGAATTTAAATAAGACAAATAAAAGTGGAGTTGAATTGAAGCCAAGTAAGTGGAAGTCGTACTGGAATAAAGATTTGACTTGGCAAAGTAATTGAGTTGTGAATTAAGATTTGGAATAAAACCGAACTTGGAGGTGGAATTTGATTATTGAGTGAGAATTGGAAATTTGAAATTGAAATTGGAGTTGGCTTGGATGTAAGAGAATTATTGGTTAAGGATAAACTGACTAGAGATTATTTGGAAATGCATGGATACATGTTGATGGGATATCAAATGAAGGAGTTAGAATTGGATGCCCAACCAAAAAGATTTTAACCTGTTTACAACAGAGATTGTAGCATTTTCCCCATCTTAGCAATTTCGAGGACGAAATTATTTTAAGGGGGAAGGAATGTAACGTCCCGCATTTTTATCGGTTTGGGTTTGAATATTTAAATCAGTTTAAATATTGAATTCGTAATATAAGTGGATTAAAACGAAGTTGAACGTATAAAAATATATATTAAATATAATCAAGCTCATAACGACGCTGCAGTTCGTAATTTAACGTTCTGAACTTCAACTGAGTGTACATGATTCGTTTTAAAACGGATTTCCTTGAAACAAGAATCATCTGAATCTGTTGAACTGTATTTATCTAACAAAAGTGAAAAACCAAGATTTCGTATTATAAATGAGAAGTTATGTCAAAATTAAATATTCAGAAATGCAGCGACATATTCGTTTTGGCCATAACGGTTTATTTGAAATAACTACACACCGGATTCGAATTTGGACGAGGTTCTTTTGAGGCTTAGTTATAATTTAATTTTTAGAATTTTACTGTAATTTTTAATTAATTAAATACGCAACTTTTGATTTGGAGTATTTTGCACCTAGTGAGAACATTTTGAGGTTTCACAATATAAGTTAATCTACCGATATTATTATATTTTTGGAGTCATGACACATCGCTCATTACGATGGTGTTCTTATTTCTGTCTGTAGAAGTTGGTACGTGAACAAGATCTTCCGTAGCGGGGTATGTTAAATTTTATAACTTAAAACTTTAAAGCCAAGAAAATGATACACCATTGCTCTACATAAACGTTATATTTAATGGTACATATAACAACATACAAGTGCTTCGGAGGTATAACTATCGCCTGCATGAGGTTACATCTCTTTGCTTTGCTGCCATCTGCAAACTGTCCTATATCCACCCATGTGATCACGTTCTCTTAGCTGGCCAATTTCCTTTCATGGTCTGTACTCCAACAAGTATCTTTAACCCTTAGCCGACCTGCCCATGTTTTGCACAGGAATCCTAGATGCCTATAAACGCGTGTCCCAAGGATTTAACATATATCTAAATAAACAAGCTACCTACCTAAGAAATGAACAAACATGCTGACGCAAATTCAAGCAATTCATCAAACAATTAGCCGACATGTAATTTACAACAGCCTTCAGATATAAATAATAACAGATTTTTTTTTCCTCTCTGTGAAGTATTGTACAGCGCCATGTTTTGGTACAGACAACTTCAACATCCATCCGATGAGACGAAAACTCGGCATGAAATGAGAACTCTGCAGGCCTAAGAAGGAAATCCTGCCATGTTTCTTCATATCAAACAGCACCACGAATTGTCACTTATCACTACAGACCTAAGTCTTAGATGTAAGTCCTATTTGTGCCTATCTCCATTCAACTGTACATCAGCACACGAAGCGCGCAGATTAGGCAGACACCTATATTAATATGCAGAGTCCCAAGGGTTTTTTCATGCAGATGTGCCTGTACGTCCATTGTATTGTCATGTGAACAGACTTGAGAAGCAAAATAGGTAGCAGACGAGCAGCCTAAATGAACAGATCACGCACATGGTGATTATCCCACACAACTAAGACATTCAATGCAAATAAATGTACAAAAATACACTGTCACCAAGCTAACCCTGTACAGACTAGCTGATCTATCTGCGCCCTATTCCTTGGCCATCAAGGAGTTTAACGGTATAAATACACTAAAATTTCTTCATTTTCCTCTTGACTTCAGGAGGTAAAAACCGCATGTAAATGGCGGCTAAAAAGGGAATAAAGCAAAACAAAAACCATACAATCAAATAATGGTTTAATGAAACTCCTACCATAACCGACCGTATGTATATTCGAATCACTTGTTTCTCACGGAAAAGCAAGAAGAAGCGGCGGTGTAGGATATTGGGGTGGGTTTCATTCGCAAGTGGGGAAGAATGGTCATCCAAAGTGGCGCAAGCTTTACGTTGTGTTCACGGGAGCGAGGCGCGGTGAGTGCTGGTTGAACGGTCAAGAAGATAGAGGGATTAGTACAGATGTATGACAGGTTGATGCAGTTTAATGGAAGCCTGTACATGCCGTTTCAGGGATGGTGGGTGATGCGTGATAATGGACTATTACTGTGTGAGCAGTAGGAGGTTGGTAGGACGTGGTTCCGGTTTATGGTGGAGGTGTAGAGGAATGGAAGTGGAGAAGAATGGTGGTTGTTTTGTGCATAACTGTGGTGCATGTGTTCGGATATACAATATTGTTTACATTTAAGAAGATGGAGGTGGACAAATACTGGACTAGTGAGGAGAGATGGTGGCACTTTTAGCATGCGCAGGACATGCAAATGGGGGGAGTGTATTGAGGAGCGGTTTACATTTTTGTATAAGGGAAGATGAGAGGAGGAGAAGTGGACAGGCGTAGCAGGTGGATTAGTATGGCCGGGGAGGTTTGCATGTAACTTAACAAAGCGGTGAAGTGTCATTGGGTTTCAAATGCAAGAAGTTGGAAGAGGCAACTAGTGCATTCAAGCTAGAAGCAAACTCGAACCAATGTGGAAGCAGGGATTGCAAGCTACATATATAGGAGTATATTCCAGATCGAGAGCAACAATAGAACAACGCGGAGAGGTTGTGTATCAGTTTATAAAAGAAAAGAGGCGACGTGAATGATATGAAAGGGAGGACGGGCTGGGGTAAAACAAAAAGGGATCGCTGTTTGTGTACCAGCGAATGGAGGGGACATGCGTTGTTGGAGGGAAGTACGGTCTGCATGGCGTGGCTTGAGGATATAGACTTTTTTTTAAGGGCAAAGTATAGAAATGGTTGGCGTTGGAGTACTCCTGTATCCGACCGGTAAAATAGATGTCCGTGTTGGTATCGATCGGGGTGCGGGAAACACCAGCGGCTCAGTTTTCATCAACGATGGAATCATACGGGAGTTGGCTGCGTTATGAAGATAGATCGAAACCGTTTGGAGCTCATCAGAAATTATGGTGAAACGGAACGACTGATAAAATTGACGGATGCAAATCGTTATTTGACGGTTAACGCGCCAAGGTGAGTAAATTCACTAACTTCATTTTATTTAAAATATTTTAATTATATTTTGAATAATGGTTGAATGCTGTGTGATGGTTGATTAGATAAATTACAGTTAAATTGGTTGAAATAAATATATATCATTGCATATGCACACATCATTGGTTGGATACTGATTTGAATAACACCTATGGATGCGGAAATCGGTTGGAGGAACTCAACCGGATTCCTAAATATTTAGATGTACTGTTTGTGCACTGTTTGAACCATGTTGAATGGAAATTCAACGTTATATTGATTTGGTAAACAAACGATATCAGCGACAGTCAACCATAAACCCATTTTGTTAAGAAGTTGGTTGACCGTCAGACAAATAGATGAAGTTAAAATTATAAGAATTATATTTTTATAATTAAAACGATGTTTAAAATTAGAATAGAACTTCTATTATGAACATTTTATAGTTCGTTTGATAAATTAAACGTAAACGATTTTTTTGTCTAAAGTTTATAAAGTTAAAATTATCCTACAAGTTAATATTTCGGATAAATATTTTTAAGCAAACAATTTAGAAATATTGAGGTTGATTATATCAAGCTAATGGTAAGAAGTAAATAAAATCAGTGAACGAATTAACTGATGTTTTGAAGTTGATTTGAAAATTTATTATTTAATAAATTGATTTCGATTAATCTAATGCTAATGTCTTAGCGAGAAATTGCTCAAAATTAATAAGATTTCTTATTAATTACTTTTCATTTAGTGAAGTTTAAATGATTATTGAACTAAGCTTAATTGGTTATTATTTATTTAGGCAGCCATTCGGTTATGAAGTAAACCGTTTACTTCAGTAATGATAAAGTTAATTACTATTTAATTATCTTAATTAAAGAAGTGTTTCTTAAATGAAATTCATTTAAGATGTTATCGAGTTTGTAAAGAGATGTCAAGATTTTTGTAACGAATAAAGATGTCAAGACTTTTGTAACGGAAAGAGATGTGAAGATTTTTGTAACGGGAAAAGATGTCAAGATTTTTGTAACGGTAAGAGACGTCAAGATTAGCATAAAGTAGAATATAACAGCGTATTGCAAGTCTTAAAACTATAGCGATAAAATAAACGCTGTTGATAAGGCTTAAGCGTGACTGTTATGTCGAGATTGGTTATAAAGGGGAATATTACAGCGTATGACAAGTTTTAAACTATAACGATAAATTAACGTTGTTAATCAAGCTTAAGCGTGATTATTATTACATAACACTATTCATTAGAAAGGTTGAGATTCACTTACCCCAAGTGATAAGAGAATAATTATGTTTTTCCCCGAAGAAGTGTAAATGAATTATACGAAGTGTGAAAGTGCTAAAACGGGGTTGAGAAATATCTGGTAAGATATGAGATTTCGAATAATAGAAACGAGCGTTAATCAAAAGTGCTCGTGATCGTGTGATGTCAGTTATGGATGTTGTTTTTACTTCGATAGTTAAATAACCGACTATCGAAGTGTTTTGACCGTCGTTGTCAATACGGGGAGATCGGTTGGATATATTATCCGAAAACCACTCCGTATAGGCATAAGCGCTGCGAATTGTGTTATGCTGAAGAAAATTGAAGACGGAGTGGAATGCAAGGGTCGTTCTGTTTCAGAATGGTGTTTTCTGTTTGTCCAGTCCCAGGACAACTTGTATGGATGAATGCCTGACAGCGTATTCTGAGAAGATCACCTAAGACGTTCTTTTCAAGGTATTACGTCTGGTGGCGGAGAAATTCATTTCTCTTGGCTTTTATAACCGTGATATTTTTGGAAAGATCAACTAGTGATTTGACGGGTTTGACGATGTGGCATTCAAAGTGAATGGTGATCAGATGTTTTGAAGATGGACGTAGCCTCTAGCTTCACAACCAGGAAATGACAAAAATCGGGCAGGCAGCATGTCTATGTGGGTCGCTCCCATTAGGGTGTATAATCACCTATCTAGAGAAATTCCTTTTGATTCTAAATCTATCGATTCTGCCCATTCGGGAACGGTGGTTTGAGTCCAACCGTTGGTGATATACATTCGATACACTCAAGCGAAATGAGTGGTCGGTCATGTGTGGGCCGGGTTGCAAGACGTTCTTGTTGAACCCAGGTGTATTCGCCTCTAGAGATACATCATCGGAAGGTGGTCCCATACCTTGTCATAGTTGGAATCCAATCTCCAATAAGCGCCCTGCGGGTTTTGATTTTTATACTATGTATGTAGAGCGTGAGATGCAAGCGTTCTACTATTTGGTTATTTATTTGATTAGACATTATTATAATATCACTGGATTTTGACATCAAAATATTTTGGGTTATAGTAAGGTAAAAACCGTCCGTGTTTATGTGTGGGCTGGTCTTACTATTATCCTTTTTGTTTCAAAAAGGATTTTCAAAGTTAAGCCACATGGTTGGAGTTTACTCACACCAGTCCCATGACTGACCCAGAGTTTGTTTTGTTTTGTTTTTCCTAAACTCTTGGGTGCCCAAATTTGTACGGGCAGTCAAGTGTTTCAGGCTTTTACAGATACACTTGGAGGAGCTTGAAGCAGGAGGCTTCAACGTTAGTTATTTAGAGTTACTTCCGCTGTATCAAATGTTATGTGTACTCTGATGATGGTATGTATATATGTACAAAACAGATTTGTATCTCAAAGCTTATGTTATATAATATATTTTATTCGTTCCGCTGTGAGATTCGTGTTTACTTTGATTATGCTCAGTTGTGTTCTTCTTCTTCTATTCTATTAGTTCTATCTTTTCTATCTCACCCTCTAATTTCTTTCTATTAATGATTCGGTATTTTCGATGTCTGAACAGTCGACGCTGGGTTTGTGTCGATTTTCGGAGTTGAAAATTCCGGGTCGTTACAATATATATGTAAATAAAAATTGCTTCAACTAATTCATTTTGACAAAAATGAATATTTCTGACAAAATGTAAATTTTGTTTAACTAGTATAAAATGGCTAAAATGAATAATTATTTTTAACTAATATAAATTAACAAAAATGAATAATTGGTTTTTAACTAATATAAATTTACAAAAATGAATAATTTGAGTTTCAATTCAAATAAAATATTCCAGTGCTATATTTTGTTTCATTCTTTTAATTTAGACAAAATGAGTGTTTTTGTCTATTTTACTTTAATGATAAAAATGTGAATGTTTAGTTATTAAAATGTAACTTTTAAATTCTATCCTTTATTTCAAACAATCTTTATTCATATCAAAATTATAAATCAAGAATATAATTTTAAATCTGATGGTTTGTTTGCATTAATGAATTGCAAACAAAGAGGAACTTTATTTTAAGGTTTTGTTTGCAACAAGGAATGCATATAACAAATGTAACTTTTATTTTTATTTAAAAGTATATTTGAGTGAATGTAAAAAGAACCTCATTTCCAAAGTGTATGTCCATTAGTGAATGTAAATAAAAGAAACAAGTTCTATTTAAAAGAGTATTTGCATTTAGGAATGCAAACAAAGAATAGTTTTGTTTATAAATTGTATTTACATTAGTAAATGTAAATAAAAGAACAAAATTTATCTTCAAAGCATAATGTAAACAAATTCTATTAAATGTATAAACGTGTGTACATTTGTGTTGGTAATTATAGATAAAGAAAATAGATTATAGTTTCATTGAATATTTCTATTGATAAATGCAAATAAAAGAATAAACTTTAATTTCAATGCATATATATATATATTGATAAACGCAAACAACGAAATAAACTTTTTTTCCAATATATGTATGTATTGCATTGGTGAGTGCAAATGAATAATTTGTTTTCAATATACATTTTGCATTGGTAAATGCAAAAAGAACAATTTCTATTTTCTATATATATATATATATATGCATGGCTGAATGTAAATAGAAGTACAAACTTCATTTTCAAAACATGTTTACATTTTTGAACACAAAACAAAGAACAAAACTTTATTTTTAATATATGTTTTATTGGTGCTGTCGAACACGAATAAAAATGTACTTTTTATACTCAAGTTATGTTTGCATAGGTAATTCCAAATAAAAGAACAAACTTTATTTTCTACGTAACTTCTGAAAATACTTTCTTATCTACATAAAAAAAATGTAAACAAAATTGTTACCTTTATTTTATTAATCAAGTTTTGACAAAAATGATATTTTCAATTCAACAATCAAGTTTTGACAATTTTACTCTTTTAATATATAACAATAAACATGATGTTTGACTGTGACTACAACTGACAAATAAAATAATGTTTTTATTTGTATAGCAATTTTAATAATTCATTTACATAAAAAAACGTAAATTACATGTTCACAAGTTTTCAAACAAAGGTTCATTCTTTTTAATGAATTCTATCTATCATTAAAAGTGTAAATTACATGTAAACAGGTTCAAACAACAATTCATTCTTTTTAATATCTTAAAAGACATAGCGACAAAATGGTTCTTTTTGTCTAGAAAGATAACAAGTGATTCTTTTTAGATGTTAAAAGACATAGCAACAAAATGGTTCTTTTTATCTAGAAAAGAAATGTAAACAAGAATGTTTCCTTTTTAATTCTAAAAAGAAATGCAACCTAAACATTCTTTTTAGTAATAAAAAGAAATGCGACATAAGAATTCTTCTTTTTATTGCTAAAAATAAATGTTACAAAATTGTTTACTTTTAATGCTAAAAAGAAATGCGACAAAAATTATCCTTTTTAGTGTTAGAAAAAAAAATAGCAACAAAGATGTTCTTTTTAATGTTAAAAATAAAAAGCGACTAAAATGATTCTTTTTTTTATTGACAAAAAGGAATATGAACAAAAATGTCTCCTTTTGCTGATAAAAAGAAATATAAACAAAAATGTTTCTTTTTATATGTAAAAAGAAATGCAAAACAAAATGATCTTTTATTACCAAAGAATTAACAACATAAATTGACCTTTTTATCATAAAAGGAAAAACAACATAAACTGATCTTTTTATTATTAAAGGAATAACAAGATAAATTGATCTTTTTATTATAAAAGAAATAACAACAAACTTGATTCCCTTTTTATCACTAAAAAGAAATGACAATACAATCAACAAACAAGCAAGGTGATTTTTTTTATACATTGAATTGGCAATTCTAACTAAATCCAATAAACAAATAAAATGTGATTATAATCAACAAACAAACAGACAAATCATCATCCAAATTTTATCACAACACAGGATTATCTCATTACATACAATCAATTATTTAACGGCTATGAAAATAATTGAATTAATTAAATAATTAAATTAAATTCAGAAATCTCACAATGATATGGCTGAAAATTTGACTATCTCGGAATCAGCTCTAGTCTGTGCCATCGCGAAGATCTCGGAAAGACGAGTCCAACGCAACTTACGGTTCGTCAATCGGACCTCATATGAAAGAGATATTGATTTTTAAAGACTGCATAAATTAAATATTAAATAAATAAAATAATATTAAAATATTACTCTTCTTCTTCGTTCCCACATCGCACAGTCAAACCTGTATCACGTCCGCACCCCCTTCTGCGCGCGCCACCCTCCGAGCCACCGACCGCCGATAAGACCTCGCCACTCTGACGCCCCGCTCGCGAGCCACCAACGCCCAGAAGGCCACCCAACTCGGCCTCCACCTCGTCTCAAAAATCGAACCCGAACCCGCCACGTTTCAGCCCAGAATTCATGAAATCCGTGAACCAAAACCCGATCTTGACCGTATGGATTGAAAGATCTTTCCGAGAGCTTCGATTTGGTATATTATTTGTAGATTTTCACTTAACGGATTGAGAGAAATTGATGTTTGAAGTTAGGAGATTTCTGGCCATCGAAACAGCCATAGGCGGCGGCTGAAATTAGGGTTAGGGTTTTAATTTTCGGATTATTTTATTATTAAAAATGTGTTATAAAGGTGAAAATGCGGGCAATCTCCGAATTGGGCTTGCTTACTGTCTATCTTAACGTTTTGAGGCCTTCTGAACGCAATGGGACAGGTCTCGAGGTCCAATTCCGAAATCTGTACGATTTTTATTTAAAATTGCATTAAAAATTAATTAATTAAATATTGACTGTACATTAAAATATGCCGGGGCCACATACGACCTCTGAAAATTCTAAAAAAAAAATTTAGCTTTCTTATGACGATACGAATCCAACAAAATTATTTTCGTCGAATTCTGAGACTGTTTAAAAAATGGCTGTTTTTAAGGCGTTTAAATTTAACTAAAATAGTCAAAACACACTTTCTCTCGCCACGCTCACATATTAATTCGAAAAATTCTGAAAATTGAAACCTAGCTATAATTTGACATTCTGGTTCCAACAAAAGTGGTTTCGTCGAAAACGGAGGTCGTTTGAAAAATGGCTATTTTCAAGGCCAATATATTTAATATTAAAAATACATTTTTAAACAAATTAATTCCGAAACTCAAAATATATAAATGTTTACTGTTTTTCAATGCGGAAATGTCATTCCAAACTCAATGGAAGTGATTTCGAGTCGAAATTCCTTCATATGTGAAAAGTAGCCTTTTGGGCCATATATATATACATACATACATATATATATACACACACACACACACACACTCTACAGCGACCTTTATAAAAATTGAATTGGCCATAACTTTTGATTTCCGCTATGAAATTTAAATTTTTCAGATTCTTAGAAAGATATGATTAAACAGATTTAAATATTTTTTGTTTCACTCAATTCTGATTTATTTTGAATCCTGTGCATTCAGTTAAAGTTTAAAATCAAATTTTAAAACTACAGCGCCATTTCTAACTCCTTTTATATTTAAATTAAATTTATTCGTTCTAACTTAAATTAAAATAAATTCTAGCCATTATTATTAATAATAAATTATATTATATCCTCAAAATTCATTAAAATTTTCTAAAATAAATTTTTTAAATTGGTTCGGAATTTGCGGGTTGTTACAGGAATGACGATAGAATTAAAAATCAGAATTTGAAAATTAGACTTTAAATTTGAGCCTGGTGTGCTATTTAGAGTCTTACAAAATCTAGACTCTATAACTATATTAATCTTGAACTCTTGAAATCTTGAATACTCACGAGTCTTGAAATTTCTCTGAACTTTGATTCTCTATCATCTTTAATTCTGTACAGTCTTCAGTAATAATTACCATATATAATATCTGCATATATATATATATATATACATATACATATATATATATATATATATATATATTCCATACAAAAAGTGTTAGTATATATTTTGTAATCAATGATAATTGAAATAAGATTGTTGTCATCAAAAGTCCATTCTTGAACACATGAATTGGTAATAAATAGTTATATACAAAAGTCAAGATTAATTAATTGTTATAAATGATTGAATATTAATTACTAATACAATAAATTAATTTATTACTATATAAAATTAATTAATAATTAATTATTTAGTTATTATTAATTATATATTACTTATTTAATATATGTTTTTATCATTAATTTTAATTATTATTTCAATTTATTAAAAATTATTATTATTTAATATTGATTTTTAACTTGTAACTGTTACTTAATTAACAATTAATTATTAAAAAATATTATATACTAAATATTAAATACTACTAATAGTAATGATTAATTATAAATTAAATAATTATTAATTGTTATTTATTAATTGATTATTAACCGTTGATTAGTTATTACTTACTAATTAATTACTAGTTCTTAATATGAAGTAGTTATAAATAATTATATTTAATTAAATATAAAATATTTATATATTGATTATTATTTAATGCTAATTAACGGTTGTTAATTAACAATTATTAGCAGGAATTATTTATTTATTGATGTAATTTTAATTATATATTTAATATGTATTTATTGATTATTAATTAATAATTGCTAATTGGTAGTCAATTCCTAATTATTAGCATGAGTTGTTTATTTATTGAAGTAT
Source organism: Allium sativum (assembly GCA_030737875.1). NCBI lineage: Eukaryota > Viridiplantae > Streptophyta > Magnoliopsida > Asparagales > Amaryllidaceae > Allium > Allium sativum. The sequence continues at coordinate 222,733,670 of CM060920.1, forward strand.
TTTTAATTAAATATTTAATATTTATATATAGGATATTAATTAATAATTACTACTTAGTTGGTAATATTAGTTATTAATTATTAAAAATTAATTAATAAAAAATACTATTATTATTTATTAATTAATATTATTGTACTAATTACTAATTATTGGATGTTAATATTAACTGTTTCGTATTCAAAATTGATTATTATTATTATTTAATAGCAATTATAATCTATTATTAATTATTGAGTATTAATATTTATTATAATTATTAATTTATTATTACAATGAGCAAGTGAAAAGGTATTAATATGCATCTATTACAACTGACAAAAAAGAAGAGCTGTAATAGGCATTTGTTACAAGTGTCAAAAAGGAAGAGTTGTTAAAAATAGGCGTATATTACAACTGGCAATAAAGAAAGGTTGTAATTGTCATCTATTGCAACTACAAAAATAAAACAGTTGTTAGAATTATGTTTATTATAGCTTTTAAAAAATGACAGTTGTAAAAAGTCTTTATTACAACTACCATTTTGTGATAGTTGTAAAATTAGTGTTGTAATATGGTGTTTTTGTTGTAGTGATATCATCTTGCTTTAGAAAACCGAAAATAAACACCAATGATGTTGTGGCCATCACCATAATCATTGTCAAGCAAACAAAGTGAGATCTTGTAATGCCCCACGAAATATACCCTAAATAGACATAGATAATTAAATTAAATATAAAAAAATAATAACTTAATAAAATATTAATGGACTGAAAATAAGAATATTGGATAATGAAGAAATTGACCACAAAAATAATACTCTTGTATTCATGGAGAGATTCTGATCCGTTTTCATATTTTTGTCGAAAACAGAGCCCGTATGAAGAAGTTACTATGGACAATAAAGAGTAAAACCTTCAAATTGGACATAGGTTCTCATGGACCAAACCATTATAAACTTTTGCGCATCAACAAACAGTTTAATGCTTCATTACATTGAAGAAACCCAAAGGAAATACTTTTTCCAGTTTGCGAAGTAATATTGATATTTCTTCTTCAGGTTTTCGTAGATGATTAATTTTTAACGTTGTTGAACAAAGTTATTTATAAAATAGGACTCAACTTGTTATAACACTCCACACTTTTACAGGCAACAGTTCTTTAAATACCATTGGTAATAATAAATATTCCATCCAGATACGACAATCATGAGTTTTCGTCCCACTCAATTTTTGTTTTTAAAGTCAACACATATACGGAAATTAGTGTTGTGATCATTTTTGATTTCTCAAAAAACTCCAATAAACCCTATTCACCCCCCTCTATGGTTAATCTAGATCCGACAATTGGTATCAGAGTAGGTATTTCATTAACTCTAGAGTAATGGTGTTCCTTAGTTGTCAACCCAGTGAGAGTCAGTCTAGTCTTCCAGCTATTTTAAATGGTACAGATTTTTTAAATTGGAAATTGGGAATGGAATCCAATTTAATATCTATTGATATTAAATGTTGAAATATTGTTATAAATGGGTATGATATGGTTAATAGGAACTATATTAGGTTTAATTCTCCTGTTATTCATATTTTGTATTCTTATATTGATGTTGTCCAATATAGATTTATCTCCCATTGTTTAACTATGCCGGAAATCTGGAGGACTCTTAATACATTGTATGGAAGAATTGACAATAACAGCTCAAAACCCCAGAAGGTCATCTCCGATTCAAATCAATGCATAAAAGGAGAAACAGATGATGATTGTGATGAAGGGTCAACAAGAGATTTTTCTTATAAAGATTTAATTCATCTTTTAGATGGTTTAACTAAATCTGTTGAGAATCTCAAATCCAAAGATAAAACCCTGAAATCTGAGAAACTTGAGTTGGTCAGCAAAAATAATATTTTGGAATCAAAATTTAAAAACGTCAAGAAGTCTTCAAACTCTAATTGCAAAATTAGTTTGAATTTGAAAAATGATCTTGTTCACCAAAATGAAAATGTTCAAAAACTTGAAAATGAAATCCTAATTTAAAAGGGGACAGGATTGAGCTTGAAAGCATAAATAATTTTTTGCATAAAGAATTGGAAAATTTTAAGACTATCAAAAATTCTGAATATGATTGTGCTAAAAAAAATTACTGAAAAAATGAATCTATTTTGAATAAGCTTAAAATGAGATTGAGAAATTCAAAACTTTTGAAAAATTTGAATCTGAAAAGCAAAAATATTTTGAATTTGAAATTTTCGAATCCCAAACCGAAATAAAATTACTTGAAAATGAAAAGTTGTTTTTGAAACAACATGATGCTGAAAGAAAGCTCATTAATAATCGATGTTCAGATTTAATAAAAGAAAACGATGATCTTCAATCCAAAATTCAACGACTAGAATCAACTTTGGAAAATTCTCTAGTGGAGAAATATTATTGATTATGTTATCGCAAAAGCAAGTTTCTGTTGGAAATAAGTATGATCTTGGCTTTGGAAAAATCAGTGGGTTTGAAAAGCTGAATTCTGATGATTTTAGAAATCCTTCAAATTGCTTTGTAGATGTTCGATTTGAGAATTTGAATTCAAATAATTTCAAAGGATTTTTAAAACATAAACAAAATATAAACTATTTAGAGACAATCCATTTTGTACCCCAAAAGAAATGAAATCAGATCGTCTAAATTCAAACAGATTTGGGTTCCTAAGGGTAAAAAGATAGATTCAGATGGATAGTTATACAAACAGGTCTAGGTACCAAAAGACGTGAACAAAAATATGAGTGGTTTTAGTAATTTTATTAGTCCACTCGATTTCATAAGCTATCAGGCACGGGAGAAGGCTAAGGAACCGCTTTGCAGAAAGAAAACTGAATTCAAACTGCTTCATACCATTGGATTAAGCATAGTTCCTTAGCCAAGTTACTGAGTTAGAGAATCAACATCCTCTACTAAAAATTTGGTATGATCTCTAAACACATCTTTATTAATATTCTCTGTTTTTTTGTTTATCTCTTCTTCTATTTTTTCTTTTGATTATTCTGTTTTTCAATTAACACTGCCATATTATTTTTTCTTTTATTTTGTGTTTCTTAACTTCTAATTGCATAATTCTTGGTTTTTTGGAAATTCGCTTCATTTGAATAAAACACTCGTGTTTTAATTATTTGCAAATCTTGAATTTAAACTTGCAAATATCTACAATTGTTCTAAAGGTTATTTTTTTACTTCTAAATTCCTAACAGTGCTGAAGCATTTTTTTATAAAACTGTATAATAACAAAAGGGAGAATCAAGCCATTCTATAAATGTAATAACCCCAAAAATCAGAACCAATTTAAAGTTTTTAGTTTGGCAAATTTAATGGATTTTGAATATTTAAAATGATTTATTCTAAATAATAACGACTAGAAATTTATTTTGAATAGAATTAGAACGTATAATTTATTTAAATCAAAGTTTGAATATAAATATTTATTTTTATTATAAATAGGAATTGGAAATGGCGCGGTAGTTCGAAAATTCGATTTCAAATTTCAAATGAATGCACATGATTCAAAATAAATCGGATTTCAGTAAAACAAGAAATATTTGAATATGTTTGAAAATATCTTTCAACGAATGTGAAAAAACTTGATTTCATAATGCGAATAAAAAGTTATGTCCAGTTGAATATTTAGAGTAGTCGCTGTGGAATTTATATAATATCTAGCCCTTAAAAATAGCGATTTTGCAAATGACCTCCATTTTCGACGAAACCACTTTTATTGGATCCGGAATGTCAACTTATTGCTAGATTCTAATTTTCAGAATTTTTGGAATTAATATGTGAGCGTGGTGGATTTAAAGGTGTTTGGTCAATTTAGTTTAAATTTAATCGACTGGAAAATGACTGTTTTTCAAACGGTCTCCAAATTCGACGAAATTAGTTTTGTTATGACCGTATCGTCAAAACATAGCTAGATTTGTTTTTTTGGAAATTTTGGAGTCAGTATGTGGCTCTGGTAAATTAAAGTGTACGTTTAAATTCAATATATATTGATTTATATTTTAATTTCGACAAAAACTTATCGAAACAGTCGAATCGGCTTACGAAACATATTCCATTGTGTTCAGAATGGGGGTATTTATCTAGTTGCAACAGTCATTGGGTTTGAGTTGGAGTTCAGATTAATAAACAATTATTCTTGGGAATTAAATAATAATATAAATATTATATATGTTAGCTTTTGGGAACCCTAACCCTAATTGCCATTCATTCATCTGCGCGCCGTCATAAGGAATCGAAGGCCAAACTTTTTTGAAATTTAAATTTCCATTTTCTCCCAATCTAGTAATCGAATTCAAAGAATTCCAAAACAAATATGGTGGAACGTTCCAAGATCTATCCACTCAACGGTGGAGATCGATTTCCATTGAGGAATTTTTGTGAATTTATGGCTTGAAGCGCCGAACTAGAGAAGGGGTTTAGGATGGATTGGGTGCATCGAATTGGGCATGGGTCCTGGTGTGGGGAGGGGATGGCCGTGGCATTTGAACGACGATCGACGATCGGAGTTCGGTGGAGTATTTTGGCATGCGATTTAGGGGAGGGGTTACGAGGGTTTTGTGCTTCTCGGTTATGCCTGGAGCGTGTCCAAAGAGGAAGAAAACGAGTTTACCATGTAATTGGAGTATATTTAATTATACTAATTATGTTAACTAAGATTATCATTGTAATTAATATTTAAAACAGTGTAACTTCTACAAATCTTATCAGAATGGTACGAAACAAAGTGCAATGGAACTGCAAATTCGAACTCTACAACATGGAATAGACCAGATCAAAAACAGAGCTAGTTATAAATTTTGGCTGAATTAAATGCTCCTTTTAATTTGATCAGAACAATCATTATTTACGATTCCAACACCGACCACTGTGAGAACTCTCTCACTGAATTTGTTTGTACACTTATTTATTTTTATAACTGAATTAGTGTTGGCTGCCTATTAGCTCACTTCCCTCATCCACAGACTATGGACAATTTATTTAATTGTGTTGTGATTGTGATTGTGATGTGATATATATATATATACAATGTGAATTATATACATATATAATGTGAAATGTGAATTATATGTATATGAAATGTGAAATATGATTATATATATATATGAAATGTGAAATGTGAATTATATATATATATGAAATGTGAAATGTGAATTATATATATATATGAATTGTGAATTATGTATATATGAAATGTGAAACGTGAATTATATATATATAATGTGAAATGTGAATTATATATACATATATAATGTAAAATGTGAATTATATATATATAATGTGAAATATGAATTATATATATATATAATGTCAAATGTGAATTATATATTTATAAAGTGTGAAATGTGAATTATATATATATATATAATGTTAAATGTGAATTAGATATATATGAAATGTAAAAATTATTTGATTGTTAAAAATATTATTTTTAATATATATATGAGATGTATAAAATTGTCATGTATTGGAATATTCAATTTTGATTTAAATTTGGAAATGAAATTGAAATCGTTTTAAAATGAATTTATATAGGAATATTCAATTTTGATTTAAATTTGAAAATCAAATTGAAATCGTTTTAAAATGAATTTAAAAACGAATTTATAATGGAATATTCAATTTTGATTTGAAATTGAAATGGAAGCGAAATCGTTTTTAAAACGATTTATAAAATTCATTTTAAATGGAAATCAACAAAATATAATATAATATATCTATATTATATATTATAATGGCCTGAATATAATGCGTCACGTAGCGACCGTTCGCGAATTTCGATCATTAACTTCAAATTGATGTTACGGGAGAATCGACCATCGGATTCTCCTAAAACCAGAACCGTTGGGTTCGTATCGAAAAGAGCTTTCCAACGAATATAAGAGATTTGAAATCAAACGGTTGGATTTGGAATTATGTCCAAATCAAATTTGGAAAAGGTCGGTGTAAGTGTAGTTTAGTGGCCATTATTGGAAACCGATTGTACGAGCCTTGATAAAATTATTAAAAATATTGATAATTTGTGTAAAATCATAGTAAATGATTTGGATGAAAAATTCTAATTTTGTAAGACAAAAATACATTTTTATCGAAATGACTAGTTATTAACTTGATTTGAAATCCAATAATTTTTAAATAAAATAAATTGGATATGAAAATGGTTTTAAAATAAACAGAATTTCCCAATGATTAAATTGGAATGGATTTGGAATAGAAATAATCTTCGAAATATTTTGATATAGGATTCTGTGATTATACGGATATTGTGGAGGGATTTGGTAGATATACATATCGTTATACCCAATACGATATTTGTTGAATTCTGAATTTGATATTGAATATAAGCCAATATTATTTTCTATTCAGACCCTTGTATTTAATATCAAATTGGATTTTGGGTTTGTCGCGAATGGTTTCTTCATTAACACTTTTCTTAAACCCAATTGAGAAGAGATTAAATCTTTTAATTAAAATTTAATGAAGTTTACCAATTAATTAATATTTAGTTGGAATTTAACTGAAATTGGATTTTGGGTTTGTCGTGATTAAATGACATTAGTTCTTTAACCCGAGTAAAAGCAAAATTAATTTCCAGAAAGTTGAACGATCAATAAGAAATGATTTTTGGGATTAAAACCAATTGGAGTTTGAATAAATCTTTAATTAGATTGGGAATGAATAAATGGTAATTGAATTTACCAAAACACATGATGTGATTAAACCAAATTTACTTGGTTGTTGATATTCATGATTGTGATCGATTGATTGTGCTCGACAAGTTTATGAGCAAGATATGCTTTTACATTTAACATTGGGTTTGGTAGAAATATTGGTATGCTAACATCTTGTGAAACACTTCACGATTTGACTATGAGATGTGTAGCGATGTTGTTGTGTTCATTTCAAATTTAATGAATGATTTTGAAATGATATTTTTCTTAAATGAAAAGAAATGTATTCCTGATTTTGTACAGGGAATATTTTATAAAATGTTTTATAAAATAGAAAGGCTAATACCCGATGATTTCAAAATGATTTGGAAATGTATTATTGTTTTACATTGTAGTTCATCACATATTCGATTAGTTGCTATTATTGATGTATCTATTTGGTGGTAGGGAATTTATTCTCTTGCTTAACACCCTTCTTTGAGACGTACGAGCTCAAAGGGTATGTGATTAATAGTGACTGATCATATGTGTGAATCACTGATGTGAAGTACTATAGTTTGAATGTACTTTTGATTATTATGTTGTGAAATGATTTTCCCTACTTCGGGATATAAAAGGGTTTAGTATGTGGCTTAAGATTCAGGAGACAAGAGGGCGACAAAAAGTATGGGCTGGATCCAGTGCCTTAGGGTGAGTGGTCAGCAGTGTAGCCTGCTCCATGCATGGGAGGTGCGCGCGCGCACACACACACACACACACACACACACACACACACACACACATATATATATATATATATATATCGAGTTGGAGGGGCGCTTACTACCTTGTCTGAGGGAAGATTCCCGATATTTGGTCGCATACTTGTTTGTATACATTGTTATGTTTTGGAATTCATATTTCCAAACGATTTGATTTGAGATCCCAAAGTGAAATCTAGTTTGATAGAAAAGTTAGATATGCATTTCAAAATGATTTGAAATAGAAATCGGGAAATAAAGTCCAAAGGAATAATTTTTGTAAATTGAATTGAATTTGGAAAATCTTAGTGTGGTGATTAATCTAAATGGTTAGATCGGGATATTGCATGTTGATTGATGCATAGTAGATCCATATCTCTATAACTGATTATTTTTTATACACTAGCATTCATGGGGGTAAAACCGTTTAATGTTAGCAGCATGGTCGTGTGATTTGCGTTATCATTTATATAAGTTAAATTTTAACTGTAGAGTTTCTCACACTAGTCCCATGACTGACTTGTAGTTTGCTTTTCCCTTGCAAACTCTGTTGCCCTTATTTTCCACACGGGCAGTCGAATAGTTTATTTTGCAGATGTATAAGTAGGATTCTGGATCAGAGCGAAAAGTTGTGTCCAGAGTATTGATAGTCTTCCACTGTGTTATTTTATTTGTTTCCGCTGCATTGTATTACATTTATTGTAAATTAATCTTCCATTGTATTATATTTCAATATACTCTGATATATTCTGTGCTCAGATGTAACATTATTATGATGTTTATGAAAGTCTTCTGTTGTTTGTTCTGATGTGTTGTATGCCCAGAGTTAGCATATGCGGGATTTGAACGGTCTTGGTCAGTTTAGCGATCAATTAGGTTCGAGCGAAATCTGTATCGTTACATATGGTTTCAGAGCTTTAGTTAACTAAAATCTTTAGGTGCAATTCGTTTGAACATAATAAAAGACTCATTAGAGGTAGGATTAGTAATATCCTACAGAAGAATCCTCATTAGAGACCGAATCAGTAGCATTCTAGAAAGGGTGACTCATTAGAGATGGGGTCAGAAATGCCCTAGAATGTGTTAAGTGTGATAAGTTTATAATTAACGTATTTGTGATTATATATATAATCCGATCTTAGAAAATATGATTTTGAATATATAAAAATTATATATATTTGAAAATTTAATCAACAAATTGATTGATGGTTGGGATGTGTGATTATTGGTTTGATTAATAAAAGGATTGAAATAAGAAAACCAATATGAAAATGAAAGTTAACTAAGCCAAACCGAGTCAAATATTGAACTGAATTGAAATTGGTTGAAATTGCATACATGTACATGCATATATATATATATATATATATATATATATATATATATATATATATATATCGAACAGGCCATAGCAAGGAAGCTAAGAAGAGGAATAAAATTGTATGCCCGACAAATAGGTACATGTTTACTAATTTATTGGTTTGGATGATTTTATGAGCCGATTGGATAGCCGCTTGGCCTTTTCTTTTTGGATGATGAGGGCCCTGCGTGGCTAGTTGCGGTTTTAAATGTCTCCCCATACAAAGAATGTTATGGTGAAATTTTTCGAAAATTTAGGGTGCTAGCCAAATTTTTGAAAAATTAGAAATTCTTAGAAACTGAAAAGTTGAAGAACGAAAGTTGAGTTGATTAGTAAAACACCTTTCAGCTCCGTTCCTTTTCGAGGACGAAAAGATTTAAGTGAGTGAGATTGTAACAACCCGGAGAATCAGAACCAATTTAAAATTTTTATTTTGGCAAATTTAAAGGATTTTGAATATTTAAAATGATTTATTTTAAATAATAACGACTAGAATGAATTAGAACATATAATTTATTTAAATTGAAGTTTGAACATAAATATTTATTTTAATTATAAAAAGGAATTGGAAATGGCGCGGTAGTTCGAAGATTCGAGTTCAAATTTTAAACGAATGTACAGGATTCAGAATAAATCAGATTTCAGTAAAACCAGAAATACTGGAATCTGTTTGAAAATATCTTTCCAAAGAATGTGAAAAATACAGATTTCATAACGGAATAAAAAGTTATGTCCAGTTGAAAATTCAGAATAGCCGCAAAGAAATTTATATAATATATAGCCCTTATAAATAGCGATTTTGCAAACAACCTCCATTTTTGACGAAACCACTTTTGTTTGATCCGGAATGTCAACTTATTGCTAGATTCCAATTATCTGAATTTTTGGAATTAATATGTGAGCGTGGTCGATTTAAACGTGTTTGGTCAATTCAATTTGAATCTAATCGACTAGAAAATGACCGTTGTAACATCCCGTATTTTTGGTAGCAAAATATTTAATTTAATTTATTATTTTAAATATTGTATTTGGAATATTAATGGATTTTTAATATTGAATTCGTTATTAAAACGAAGTTTGAACGTTATATATTTATATAATTATAAAACGAGCTCGAAATGGTGCAGCAGTTCGTAATATTTGGTTTTGAACTTCAACCGAGAATACAGAATCCGATATAAGCCGGATTTCTATGAAACAAGAAATGTTGGAAGCGTATTGATTATAATTTTCATATGGAAGAGAAAAATCTAGATTTCGTATTATAAATTGTTAGTTATGGTCAAATCAAATTTTGAAATAGTCGCTATGGAAATCGTTATCAAAATATATGCGTTAAAATGGCCATTTTGCAAATGGACTCAGATTTCGATGAAATCAGTTTTGTTGGAACCGTATCATTAAATCAGTTTTGTTGGAACCGATGTCGTATGTGGCCACGGCAGCCAAAAACGCCCGTTTAATTTCTATAGCGTGTAATTAATTTAATAAAGGGTTATTAGGGTATAACTTGAATAGATAATCAAATCAGGCTGCAAAACCAATTCCGTTGAGTTCGTATCGTCGATTAGAGTCAGGATAGGTATATAGTTTGTTATTTTTGGAGACCGGCTAAATTGGTGTCCAAAATGGCATTGCGGTGGACGTAAAAATAGCCTACCGGGAAAACAGTCTCAGAATGCGACGAAACTGGTGCCGTTTGGTTCGTATCAATGAATTATTGTAGAATTTCGAAGTTTCAAGTTGTTCGGATTTATCTAGTGATCGCGGAAAATTTAAACGCATGTTTATTTCTGGTTTTATAAAGGAATTTTTTTCAAACGATGTCAGAATTCGACGAAACTTGCCCCATTGGGTCCAGAATACTCTTTTATACTAAGATTGGCTTTTTTATCAGAAAACAGGAATCGTTTGTGGTAGTTTTTATCAACTACTTCACCGTGAAGTTTCGCTAAATAATATATTATTAGTCATCTTCCATTATAAATACACATCAAGTATTCTCGCGTCAAAAAACCTTTCCTAATGGTTAACGCGAACCAAACTGCCACTTATATATAAAAACGAACGATTACACCCACTTTCTCCCTAAATCAATCGTGAGATCAGTCCATCATTCCCAAATTCCTCAACAACAAAACAGTTGAGGAGTTAAGCCGCTGGGTTTTGGAGTGAAGGTCTAGCGAGTGAGGCGGAACAATGGGTGAAGCCTGCGTTTCTTTTCTGGGCGGTCGCGGTGAGGGGCTTTGATCGGTGTTCGACGGACTGGAGCAGGGTGCGACAGGAGATTTGGGGTTCGGTGCTGGGTATTGGGGTGAAGGACAGAACAAGATACAGGAAGGAGATGGACGAGATAGAAGGGCTGCTAATCAAAACGTGAGGGGCTGAAGGAGTTTTGATGCATGGAAATTATACACGGGAATAATTTGAACGGCTCGTTACCGAAGACATGGAGGAATTAGTTTGGCTTGAACGATGGTAAGGGGAACAACGAAGAGGAATTTTAAAACTGAAGCACTATTGGATAAATAATTGGAAGGATTGGTCCAGTAAAATCCTGAACACAAAAGGAAGAACAGATCCGCTAGTTTGTTTTCCCAATCAAAGGTGTGTGTATGAGAATAAGGTATCAAAGATGTTAGTTGAATGGAAATTTCGAGCTGGCAAAGAAATAATTGGTCTGATAACTAAAGTCTCATAGTAATTGAAAAAAAAATATTTGTTAATCAAATTAGTAATTGATTAGTTAGTAATGGATAGTTATTATAAAATGTTGAGACCTTTAAAATGAACAATACTACAAAACAGTAATTAGTTAAAATGTGTAGGGAATTAATTAGATTAATTAAACTTAGTTAGGTGTTAATTCAGGAATTAGTTAATTATATAATTAAAACCATATATATTGAATCGTTAATAACTCAGTTGTTTATTGTCAGAATTTGACAAAGTTGGTGCCATTGGAACCACAGTGACAAGCACTACACTTTGGAACAGAAATGGACAGAACTGGAATCAACCAGAATCTTTAATTAAATTAAACGATCGTTTAATTTAATTAAAAACGAACTGTTGACAACGGAACCAAATCAGGTGAGTTAAACTCATTCAGTTCTTCCCATTTATATTTTACATAAATTGGGTTTTTATTTTATGTGCTCTGTTTTCCATGGTTGATTGTTTGCTAGTTATAATTTATTTGTTGCTTTAACTAAAGAAATTATGCTGTCATTTAATTTCTGTGAAATACCAAATCGTTATTTTAACGAATTGGACCCAATAAAGGTAACTTACCTTGTTGATCCGGTTTATAAAATAAACGTGTTTTGTTTGAATTATTTGGACTGATTGAATTGTTTTGTTTAGTAGTTGATGTTAAATGATCGTTATTTATTATTATAGAAATTATCAATTAATGGAATTGAACGATATGATTTGAGATAACCATTTGAATACAGGGAAGGACAGGTTGGAGGGATCCAATCGGATTACTCAAATATATTATTTATCTTCATATTATCAAATATGATCTATCATGATTGGGCAATTGATTTTAGTAGTGATCTTGACTGAAAAGTCAACCTGTGCTATGTTTTAACCAATGGGCTATATTGGTTGATTAATCGGCAGTAAATGGCCTAAAAGTAAATTGTTTTGGTTATATTGATTTACCGTCAGGTGAATTGATAGTAATGAAGTTATGAAATTTATGTTATAACTAAAGATAGATTTTGAAATATATTATTCGAATAAAGGTTTATAAAAAGTAAATAATACTTATTTTTATAATTAATTATAAATTGATTTTATAAAGACGATTCTGATGTTAATCGGATTCGTAAATGTGAGGATAAGCAAATCTATCTAATAATTTAATTTGTATAATTGGTTTGTTAAGAAATAATTAAATGGAATTATTTAAATTAATTATATTATTAATTAATTTAAAGTGAGAAATAATTGGAATCGGTTAATCGTGCCTTGAGTTGACTAAGTCAACCATTGTAACTGAAATTGATTATTAATTAAATTTTGCTTTGAGTTAATATAATAAAATAGTTAAATGAATATTATTTAATTTTATTAAGATTTTAAAAAGGGATTTACTGTTTAGTAAATAAAGGAATTTACTACGGAAGTAGTTAACTATCGAAGTAAATTATCATTTTAATTAATAATAATTTAGGGAAATACTTTTTAATTGAATTTCATCTAAAAAGTACTTGAGGTGGGAAATGAAATCCAATGGAAAGGTGAAAGGAGTTGTGAACAGGTTTTGTTTAAAACCTGAGTATTTATAACAAAGTTATAAAAGAGTATTTTAAGCAAATATTATAGCTTAAAATAATTGTACTTAATAATTTAATAAAGTAAAAGGAAATTTAGATAAAAGGGTTTTATAATAAACCCAGGTTATATAAATGATATTTTAAAGTGTTAAAGCGTTAATTTTACATTAATTTACTCAATGATGGGATTAAGTAAAAGTGAGGATTTGAGAATAAGATTCCAAAGTGGAAGATGTTGTAATGAATTTGGAAAGGGATTGGTAAATGTGAATATGGTAAAAGAAGTGGGTCGTAGGATTTGTTAACCAAATCCGAATTGTAAATGAGCTTGGTTAAAGTGGTCGGGTTAAAAGTGATGTTTTATAAAGAAGTTACTTAATTATTGAATTAAGAAAGAATGGGCCTATCTGAGAAAGAGATTTTCAAAGCGTAAGAAGGTTTTATGAAACCATATTTTGAATGAATTAGTGAAATGGGATTTGTGTCGATATTGGAATGAAGTATCGAGTTTGGATTACAACTGGTATTTATCTTAAGATATGAACGTTTTTGATCAAGGTCTGAGAGGTAATTAAAATACCCCAACTTGAACGACTTCAGGATTATCTGAGGATGATATTAGTTGGTAATGGTGAAATGAGTTAGTAATAATTTATTGTTTCCATTAAAGGAATAATAATGCAAAGTTTAATGAAAATTTGGTGTGTGTATATATATATATAATGAAGATTCCAAAGTAAAAAGGGGAACAAAAGGCGTTGCGTAAAATTATAACGATATTTTCAAATTAGAAGGAAACGTAAAGTTGAGTTTTATTCTATCAGAATAAGCATTTGTATTGTTTCAAGAAATGAAATAGATAATATTTCGTAACATCGTTTTATGAGTAGTAAGTTAAAGTGATTTTCCAATATTATATTAATAATAATGTGGCTAATGTTTTGAAAGTGAAATTTGAAAACTGAATTTCCTAAGTATTCAAATGAACTCGTTTAAAGAATAATCTTATGTTAAATAAGAATCGAGAAAACTATATTTAAAATATCGGGATTTTAAGAGTTTTAAATTTACATGTATTCTAATTAAAAGGCCAAGTGGTGCTGAATACTGAACCAGTGAACTCGTTGGGTTGTCATGTTTGAAACACTGTCTATTTTGATAGTTAAATCACCGACTATCAAATCTGTCCAATACGATTGTTGGTACGAAAAGACCGGGATCGAATTTATATTCGAAAACCATTACGACCAACAAAATAGGTTAAGAAATCAGAAGATGGTCGAGATGGAGCATTGAAGACCGTAAAATTGCATAAACGGAAGAACCGCTACTAATCTCCGGTTTAGCGGCCAGAGATAAACTGTGGTTTTGTCCCGGTTGGAATCTACGGGTTGCAAGGAATTCTCGCTACTGATCCATGGGGTGATTCCTATATGAGATGCAGTAGGAGAGTGCCTTCAGTTCATCCTGTTCCTGGATGACTTGTATGGACGAATGTCAGACAGAGTATTTCCTGAAACCACGTACGTTGATTTTTACAAATATACCGAGCGGTGGTAAAGAGGGGCACTTCTTTTATACCCAGAGTATATTTGTGGACGTCAATTAGTGACTTGACGGATCTGATGATGTGGCATTCAAAGTGAATGGTGGCCAAAAAGTTAATCTAAACCTCAAGCCTCATCAACAGGGAAATGACAAAAATCGGGCAGGCAGCATGGCTATGTGGGTCGCTCCCATTAGGGTGTATAATCACCTATCTAGAGAAAATCTATTTGCTTCTTTATCCTATTTCAATGCTGTCCTTTTTCGAGAAACGGTGGGTCGCACCCAACCGTTGGTGATATACATTCGATACATTCAAGCGAAATGAGTGGTCGGTCATGTGAGGGCCGGGTTGCAAGACGTTCTTGTTGAACCCAGTGTATTCGCCTCTAGAGATACACTATCGGCAGGTGGTCCCATACCTTGTCATAGTCGGAATCCAATCTCCAATAAGCGCCATCGGTTTGGATTGTATACTATATATGTGGAGCGTGAGATGCAAGCGTTCTACTAGATTCTATTTACTTGTATTTAGACACTATTATAATATCAGAAAAGATATTGATTTCAAAATGTTTTGGGTTATCGTAAGGTAAAAACCCTCAGTATTTATGTGTGGATTTGGTCTTACGATTATCCTTTTCTTTCGAAAAGATTTTAATGTTAAAATCAAGTTGTGTGATACCCATGATACTGTGCGATTTTTTTTCACTCCGGTTCACCAGACTGACTCGGTGTTTTGCAAATGCTCGGGTTAGCCCGGGGTGTACAGGTTCAGGTTATCGAATGCTGTGAAGTCCAGAGACGAGCTGGAGATGTTCAGACGTATGATATTATATAGCTACTATTTCGCTATGTGTTGTATATGGGAAATGGTTATTATAACTGTCCCGTTGTGTGATGTACTCTGATATTGTAAGTATTTTTAAAGCTCTCAATAAAGATTTTTTTCTGTATTATATTTTGTTCCACTGCGATGTGAGACTCTGTGTTGTGTTGGTTCTTCCTCTTCTTTTATTCTAATATTTCTTTCTTTCTTACCTCACCCTCTAATTTCTTTCTAATAACGTTCCAGTGTTTTCGGTGTTTGGAAGATCGACATGAGCTACGGTAAAGGTATTCACGTTGATTTTCGAAGCCGAAAATCTGTGGTCATTACATTGGTATCAGAGCTAGTTGCTTAACTGGTACGTCTGATAGGGTGTTCTCGCTTCGCGTTTTGGTGGCGAATGGGAGACTCTTACCCCCTGCAGATCCAGAAATATAGCGGGTTGGTCGAGTTGCGAGGCTGGCCGTAAAAGCAGTTCTGAGGTATCTTTGTAGTGCCACACTGGGAGGTTTGCCCAGTGGTTGATGGTTGCAAATCCTAGACCTATTACAGCGGTATCAGAGCTATTGGTTTAGTATTAACCTTGGCTCTGTGGTGTGACTCAATAGAGATGGGGTTAGTAATACCCTAGATTGAGTTTGTTATATATATGAGAGTGTGTATTTGTAATTTGATATAAAATTATTTTTGAAATTATTTTTGACCAATTTATTTTATATTAAAAGTAATGATTTTCTCAATTTATTATAATAAGGGAAATCGATTGACTTGTTAATGTTGATTTGAGTGATATGTTTGAATTGTGTTGTTGGTTGCTTGAATATAAATCTGAAAGTGGATAGACTTAGTTTAAAACCAATATGAAATAAATAAGTTGGATAAACCAATCCAGATTAATAAACTGGAATGGATAATTAAATAAATGAAGGGATTATAAATAATTATAATCTCATGTGGATTAGATTGTGTGTAGAACTGGTTGGATCGTAGGATATGGATATTTGAACCTAATTGATGTTGTTTTAGGGATTAATGAAATTTATTTAAGTTGAGAACAGGTGTGGAGGTGCCAATTTAGCTTTAAAATCCATCCAAGAGAAAGTTTTGGAGTTAACTGAATCCAGTTTGAACAGAGCTGCATAATAACTAAGCAAGCTCGAATATAAAATATTGCTTATCGCATAATAACGCTCGCAAAAAGGTACGCCTATGCAGAATATAAAATTTTGGTTTTTTACTTGGGTTTTGAGTTTGGTTTATGAATTTTTCCGACCCTTTTGGTCGATGTATATATATTTCTTGAACCTGCGATATTGCAAATGTCCTCCGTATAGAAGAGACTCTGCTAAAAATTTTCCAAAATCCAAGGTGTTAGATTTTTTTTTTAGATTTTTGGAAAATTCTTTTATTCGAAATAAATTGGTTTTAAAACCAACTAGATTAATTTTGAAAATAAAATCAAGTTTTAAATATATTATTTTTTGTAAAGATAATGGGTTGGTAACGTCCTTTCTTACCTTAGCAATTTCGAGGACGAAATTATTTTAAAGAGGGAAGAATGTAACGTCCCATATTTTTAGTAGACAAATATTTAATTTAATTTATTATTTTAAATATTTTATTTGGAATATTTATGGATTTTTAATATTGAATTCGTTATTAAAACGAAGTTTGAACGTCATATATTTATATAATTATAAAACGAGGGTGCGGCAGTTCATAATATTTGGTTTTGAACTTCAACTGAGTATACAGAATCCAATATAAGATGGATTTCTGTGAAATAAGAAACGTTGGAATAGTATTGATTATAATTTTAATATGGAAGAGAAAGATTTAGATTTCGTATTATAAATTGCTAGTTATGGTCAAATCAAATTTTGAAATAGTCGCTATTGAAATCGTTATCAAAATATACGCGTTAAAATTGCTATTTTGCAAACGGACTCAGATTTCGACGAAATCAGTTTCATTGGAACCGTATCGTTAAATTATTGTACGGTATTGAATGGCATGGTAAACCGATGTCGTATGTGGCCACGGCATCCAAAAACCCCCGTTTAATTTCTATAGTGTGTAATTAATTTAATAAAGGGTTATTAGGGTATAACTTGAACAGACGATCGAGTCAGGCCGCAAAACCAATTCCGTTGAGTTCGTGTCGTCGATTAGAGTCCGGATAGGTATATAGTTTGTTATTTTTGGAGACCGGCTAAATTGGTGTCCAAAATGGAATTGCAGTGCACATAAAAATAGCCTACCGGGAAAACAGTCTCAGAATGCGACGAAACTGGTGCTGTTGGGTTCGTATCAAAGAATTATTGTAGAATTTTGAAGTTTCAAGTTGATCGAATTTATCCAGTGATCGTGGAAAATTTAAACATGTGTTTATTTCTGGTTTTATAAAGGAAATTTTTTCAGACAATGTTGGAATTCGACGAAACTTGTCCCATTGGGTCCAGAATAATCTTTTATACCAAGATTAGCTTTTTTATCCGAAAAGAGGAATCGTTTGTGGTAGTTTTTATCAATTACTTCACCGTGAAGTTTCGCTAAATAATATATTATTACTCATCCTCCATTATTAATACACATCAAGTATTCTCGCGTCAAAAACCCTTTCCTGATGGTCAACGCAAACCAAGCCGCCACTTATTAAAAAAAATGAACGATTACCACCACTTTCTCCCTAAATCAACCGCGAGATCGGTCCATCATTCCCAAACTCCTCAACAGCAAAACCGTTCAGGAGTTGAGCCGTTGGTTTTTGTAGCGAAGGTATGGCGAGTGAGGCGGAACAATGGGTGAAGGCTGTGTTTCTTTTCTGGGCGGTCGTGATGAGGGGCTTTGATCTGTGTTCGACGGACTGGAGCACTATGCGGCAGGAGATTTGGGGTTCGGTGCTGGGTATTGGCGTGAAGAACAGAACGAGATACAGGAAGGAGATGGATGAGGTAGAAGGGCTGCAAATCAAAACGTGAGGGGCTGAAGAAGTTTTGATGCATGGAAATTATACACGGGAATAATTTGAATGGCTCGTTACTGAAGACATGGAGGAATTAGTTTGGCTTGAACGATGGCAAGGGGATCAACGAAGAGGAAATTTAAAACTAAAGCACTGTTGGATCAATAATTGGAAGGATCGGTCCAGTAAAATCCTGAATACAAAAGGAAGAACGGATCCGCTAGTTTGTTTTCCCAATCAAAGGTGTATGTACGAGAATAAGGTATCAAAGAAGTTAGGTGAATGGAAATTTCGAGCTGGCAAAGAAATAATTGGTCTGATAACTGAAGTCTCATAGTAATTGGAAAAAAAAATTGTTAATCTAATTAGTAATTGGTTAGTTAGTAATGGGTAGTTTGTACAAAACATCGAGACCTTTAAAATGAACAATACAAGGAAACAGTAATTAGTTAAAATGTTTAGGGAATTAATTAGATTAATTAAACTTAGTTAGGTGTTAATTAAGGAATTAGTTAATTATATAATTAAAACCATATATATTGAATCATTAATAACTCAGTTGTTTATTGTCAGAATTCGACAAAGTTGGTACCGTTGGAACCGCAATGACAAGAACTACCCTTTGGAACAGAAATGGACAGAATTGGAATCAACCAATATCTTTAATTAAATTAAACGATCGTTTAATTTAATTAAAAATGAACTGTTGACAACGGAACCAAATCAGGTGAGTTAAACTCACTCAGTTCTTCCCATTTATATTTTATATAAATTGGGTTTTTATTTTGTGTGCTCTGTTTGCCATGGTTGATTGTTTCCTAGTTATAATTTATTTGTTGCTTTAACTAAAGAAATTAAACTGTCGTTTAATTTCAGTGAAATACCAAATCGTTGTTTTAACGAATTGGACCCAATAAAGGTTACTTACCTTGTTAGTCACGTTTATAAAATAAACCTGTTTTGTTTGAATTATTTGGATTGATAGAATTGTTTTGTTTAGTAGTTGATGTTAAATGATCGTTATTTATTATTATAGAAATTATCAATTAATGGAATTGAATGATATGATTTGAGATAACCATTTGAATACAGGGAGGGACAGGTTGGAGGGATCCAACCGGATTCCTCAAATATATTATTTATTTTCATACTATCAAATATGAACTGTCACGATTGGGTAATTGATTTCAGTAGTGATTATTGACTGAAAAGTCAACCTGTGTTGTGTTTTAACCAATGGGCTATATTGGTTGAGTTATCGGCTGTAAATGGCATAAAAGTAAATTGTTTTGGTTACATTGATTTACCGTCAGGTGAATTGATAGAAATGAAGTTATGAAATTTATGTTATAACTAAAGATAGATTTTGAAATATATTATTCGAATAAAGGTTTATAAAAAGGAAATAATACTTATTTTTATAATTAATTATAAATTGATTTTATAAAGACGAATCTGATATTAATCAGATTCGTAAATGTGAGAATAAGAAAATCTATCTAACAATTAATTTGTATAATTGGTTTGTTAAGAAATAATTAAATGGAATTATTTAAATTAATTATATTATTAATTAATTTAAAGTGAGAAATAATTGGAATCGGTTAATCGTGCCTTGAGTTGACTAAGTCAACCATTGTAACTGAAATTGATTATTAATTAAATTTTGTTCTGGGTTAATATAATAAAATAGTTAAATGAATATTATTTAATTTTAATAAGATTTTAAAAAGGGATTTACTATTTAGTAAATAAAGGAATTTACTATGGAAGTAGTTAACTATCGAAGTAAATTATCATTTTAATTAATAATAATTTATGGAAATACTTTTTAATTGAAATTCATCTAAAAAGTACTCAAGGTGGGAAATGAAATCCATTGGAAAGGTGAAAAGAGTTGTGAATAGGTTTTGTTTAAAACCTGAGTTTTTATAACAAAGTTATAAAAGAGTATTGTAAGCAAATATTATAGCTTAAAATAAATGTACTTAATTATTTGAATTAAGTAAAAGGAAATTTATAAAAGGGTTTTATAATAAACTCGGGTTAAATAAATGAGATTTTAAAGTGTTAAAGCGTTAATTTTACATTAACGTAACTTAATGATGGGATTAAGTAAAAGTGAGGATTTGAGATTAAGATTCCAAAGTGGAAGATGGTGTAATGAATTTGGAAATGGATTGCTAAATGTGTATATGGTAAAAGAAGTGGGTCGTGGGATTTGTTAACCAAATCCGAATTGAAAATGAGCTTGGTTAAAGAGGTCAGGTTAAAAGTGATGTTTTATAAAGAAGTTACTTAATTATTGAATTATGAAAGAATGGGCCTATCCGAGAAAGAGATTTTCAAAGTGTAAGAAGGTTTTATGAAACCATATTTTGAATGAATTAGTGAAATGGGATTTGTATTGATATTGGAATGAAGTATCGGGTTTGGATTAAACTGGTATTTATCTTAAGATATGAACGTTGTTGATCAAGGTCTGAGAGGTAATTAAAATACCACAACTTGAACGACTTCAGGATTATCTGAGGATGATATTAGTTGGTAATGGTGAAAGGGGTTAGTAATAATTTATTATTTCCATTAAAGGAATAATAATGCAAAGTTTAATGAAAATTTGGTGTATATACATAATGAAGTTTCCAAAGTAAAAAGGGGAATAAAAGGCGTTGTGTGAAATTATAACGATATTTTCAAATTAGAAGGAAACGTAAAGTTGAGTTTTATTCTATCAGAATAAGCATTTGTATTGTTTCAAGACATGAAATATATAATATTTTGTAACATCGTTTTACGAGTAATAAGTTGAAGTGATTTTCCAATATTATATTATATAATAATGTGGCTAACGTTTTGAAAGTGAAATTTGAAAACTGAATATGATAAAGGATTTCCTAAGTATTCAAATGAACTCGTTTAATGAATAATCCTCTGTTAAATAAGAATCGAGAAAACTATATTTAAAATATCGGGATTTTAAGAGTTTTAAATTTACATTTATTCTAATTAAAAGGCCAAGTGGTGTTGAATACTGAACCAGTGAACTCGTTGGGTTGTCATGTTTGAAACACTGTCTATTTTGATAGTTAAATCACCGACTATCAAATCTGTCCAATACGATTGTTTGTACGGAAAGACCGGGATCGAACTTATATTCGAAAACCATTCCGACCAACAAATACATGAAGATATCAGAAGATGATCGATATGGAGCATTAAAGACCGTAGAATTGCATAAACGGAAGAACCGCTACTAATCTACGGTTTAGCGGCCATAGATAAACTGTGGTTCTATCGTGGTTGGAATCAACGGGTTGCAAGGACTTCTCCTACTGATCCATGGGGTGATTCCTATATGAGATGCAGTAGGAGGGTACCTTCGGTTCATCCTTTTCCTGGATGACTTGTATGGACGAATGTCTGATAGAGTATTTAGTGAAACCACGTACGTTGATTTTTACAAATATACCAAGCAGTTGTAAAGAGGGGCACTTCTTTTATACCCAGAGTATATTTGTGGGCGTCAATTAGTGACTTGACGGATCTAATGATGTGGCATTCAAAGTGAATGGTGGCAAAAAAAGTTAATCTAAACCTCAAGCCTTATTAACCAGGAAATCACAAAAATCGGGCAGGCGGCATGGTTATGTGGGTCGCTCCCATTAGGTTGTATAATCGCCTATCTAGAGAAAATCTATTTGCTCCTTTATCCTATTTCGATGTTGTCCTTTTTCGGGAAATGGTGGGTCGCACCCAACCATTGGTGATATACATTCGAAACACTCAAGCGAAATGAGTGGTCGGTCATGTGAGGGCCGGGTTGCAAGATTTTCTTGTTGAACCAGTGTATTCGCCTCTAGAGATGCACTATCGGCAGGTGGTCCCATACCTTGTCATAGTCGGAATCCAATCTCCAATAAGCGGCAGCGGTTTAGATTGTATACTATATATGAAGAGCGTGAGATGCAAGCGTTCTACTAGATTCTATTTACTTGTATATAGACACTATCATAATATTAGAAAAGATATTGATTTCAAAATGTTTTGGGTTATCGTAAGGTAAAAACCGTCCGTATTTATGTGTGGATTTGGTCTTACGATTATCCTTTTCTTTCGAAAAGATTTTAATGTTAAAATCAAGTTGTGTGATACCCTTAATACTGTGCGAGTTTTTCTCACTCTGGTTCACCAGACTGACCCGGTGTTTTGTAAATGCTCAGGTTAGCCCAAGGTGTACAGGTTCAGGTTATCTAATGCTGTGAAGTCCAGAGACGAACTGGAGATGTTCAGACGTATGATATTATATAGCTATTATTCCGCTGTGTGTTGTATATGGGAACAGGTTATTATAACAGTCTTGTTGTGTGATGTACTCTGATATTGTAAGTATTTTTAAAGCTCTCAATAAAGATTTATTTCTGTATTATATTTTGTTCCGCTGCGATGTGAGACTCTATGTTGTGTTGGTTCTTCCTCTTCTTCTATTCTAATATTTCTTTCTTTCTTACCTCACCCTCTAATTTCTTTCTAATAACGTTCCAGTGTTTTCGGTGTTTGGAAGATCGACATGAGTTACGGTAAAGGTATTTATGTTGGTTTCGAAGACGAAAATCCGTGGTCGTTACAACCGTATTTCAAACGGTCTCCAACTTCAACGAAATTAATTTTGTTAGGACTGTATCATCAAAATATAGATAGATTTATTTTTCTAGAATTTTGGAGTCAGTATGTGGCCCCAGTAAATTAAAATGTACGTTTAAATTTAATATATATTGATTTATATTTTAGTTTTGACAAAAAATGATCGAAACAATCGAATCAGCTTACGAAACATATCCCATTATTTTCGAAATGGGGGTATTTAGCTAGGGCTGATAGTCGTTGGGTTTGAATTGGAGTTCGGATTAATAAAAAATTATTTTTGGAAATTAAATAATAATATAAATATTATATATGTTAGCTTTTGGGAACCCTAACCCTAATTGCATTCATCTACGCGCCGTCATAAGGAATCGAAGGCCATATTTTTTTGAAATATAAATCTCCATTTTCTCCCAATCTAGAAATCGAATTCAAGGATTTCCATAACAAATATGGTGGAATGTTCCAAGATCTATCCACTCAACGGTGGAGACCGATTTCCATTGAGAAATTTTTGTGAATTTCTGGCTTGAAGCGTCGAACTGCGGAAGGGCTTTAGGATGGATTGGGTGCACCGAATTGGGCGTGGGTCCTGGTGCGGGGAGGGGATGGTCGTGGCGTTTAAACGGCGGCCGACGATCGGAGTTCGGTGGAGTATCTTGGCGTGCGATTTAGGGGATGGGTTACTAGGGTTTTGGGCTTCTCGGTAATGCCTGGAGCGTGGTCTAGAGAGGAAGAAGACAGGTTTATCATGTAATTGGAGTATATTTAATTGTTTTAATTATGTTAATTAAGATTATCATTGTAATTAATATTTAAAACAGTGTAACTTCTACAAATCTTATCAGAATGGTACGAAAAAGGTGCAATGGAACCATAAATTCGAACTCTACAACATGGAACTGTCCATATCAGAAACTGAGCTAGTTACAAATTTTGGCTGAATTAAATGCTCCTTTTAATTTGATCAGAATAATCGTTATTTAATGATTCCAAAACCGACCACTGTGAGAACTCTTTCAGTGAATTTATTTGTACAATTATTTATTTTTATTACTGAATTAGTGTTGACTGCCTGCTAGCTCACTTCCCTCGTCCACAGACCATGGACGATTTATTTGATTATGTTGTGATTGTGATTGTAATGTGAAAAAATATATATACAATGTGAATTATACATATATATAATGTGAAATGTGAATTATATATATATGAAATGTGAAATGTGAATTATATATATATGAAATGTGAAATGTGAATTATATATATACGAAATGTGAAATGTGAATTATATATATAGGAAATGTAAAATGTGAATTATATATATATGAAATGTGAAATGTGAATTATATATATATAATGTGAAATGTGTATTATTAATGTGAAATGTGAATTATCTATATATATAATGTGAAATATGAATTATATATATATATATAAAATGTGAAATGTGAATTATATATATATAACGTGAAATGTGAATTATATATATATATAAAATATGAAATGTGAAAATTATTTGATTGTTCAAAATATTATTTTTAACATATATATGAGATGTATAAAATTGTCATGTAATGGAATATTCAATTTTGATTTAAATTTGATAATGAAATTGAAATCATTTTAAAATGAATTTAAAAAGATTTTATATAGGAATATTCAGTTTTGACTTAAATTTGGAAAACAAATTGAAATCATTTTAAAATGAATTTAAAACGAATTTATAATGGAATATTCAATTTTGATTTGAAATTGAAATGGAAGTGGAAATTGTTTTTAAAACAAATTTAAAACGATTTATAAAATTCATTTTAAATGGAAATCGATGAAATATAATATATATATATATATATATTATAATGGCCTGAATAGAACGCGCCGCGCAACGACCGTTCGCGAACTTCGACCATCAACTTCAAATTGATGTTACGGGAGATCCGACTATCGAATTCTCCTAAAACCGAAACCGTTGGGTTCGAATCCAAAAGGGCTTTCCAATGAATATAAGAGATTTGAAATCTAACGGTTGTATTTGGAATTATGTCCAAATCAAATTTAGAAAAGGTCGCTCTAAGTGTAGTTCGGTGTTCGTTATTGGAAACCGACTGTACGGGCCTTAATAGAATTATTAAAAATATTGATAATTTGTGTAAAATCATAATAAATGATTTGGAAAGAATTTGGATGAAAAATACTAATTTTGTAAAGTAAAAAATATATTTTTATCGAAATGAACTAGTTATTAACTAGATTTAAAATCCAAAACTTTTTAAATAAAATAAATTGGATATGAAAATGGTATTAAAATAACCAGAATTTTCCAATGATTAAATTGGAATGGATTTGGAATGGAAATAATCTTAGGAATATTTCAATATTGGATTCCGTGATTATACGGATATTGTGGAGGGATTTGGAAGATATGTATATCGTTATACCCAATACGATATTTGTTGGTTTCAGAATTTGATGTTGAATAAGCCGATATTATTTTCTATTTAGACTCTTGTATTTAATATCAAATTGGATTTTGGTTTGTCGCGAATGGTTTCTTCATTAACACTTTTCTTAAACCCAATTGAGAAAAGATTAAATCTTTTAATTAAGATTTAATGAAGTTTACCAATTAAATAATATTTAATTGGAATTTAACTGAAATTGGATTTTGGGTTTCTCGTGAACTGTGTTTAAATGACATTAGTTCTTTAACCCGAGTAGAAGCATGATTAATTTCCAGAAAGTGGAACGATCAATAAGAAATGATTTTTGGGATTAAAAACAATTGGAGTTTGAATAATTCTTTAATTAGATTGGGAATGAATAAATGGTAATTGAATTTACCAAAATACGTGATGTGATTAAACCAAATTTGCTGTGACAATCCCAAAATCCATGTGACGGTGTTAAGGATAATCATTGGAATATAACACATCATCATAACAGAGTACAGATAATAGCAAAAACAATAAACAGAATAATTTTACATAGATATGACAGCGGAATCATAACATGTAGCAACATCAGAATAGCACAACGTAGGATATAGCTTAGTAAATAAAAGGGGAATGATCAGTCAACATCGCCATAGGCGGAATATATACATACAGTGAGACATAATAAAGGTATCAGTCTACATCGCCTGAGGCGGTACATATACATACGATAATAAATACTGGAAGTAAAACAGTCTGCATCGTCATAGGCGGAATCATATACATAATATAAGGATAGCGGAAAGTCAATAGCCAAAATACAAATCTAATCCTCGCAATCAAGCCAAAAGTGCACTCCGTACTGCAGTGCCAAGCCAAAACAACCTGTCATCTGTCAACTAGGTTGCCCGTGTGAAAATAAGGGCACTCGAGTTTGCAAAGTGAAACAAACAACGAGTCAGTCATGGGACTAGTATGAGAAATCTACTTAACAGGTTAAACAACAGTAATAAGGCAAATCATAAGACCACGCCACTTTCGCGGAATGGGTTTACTCCAGTGATTGCCGGTACATTTGAAACAAAGTGAATTCTTTAAAACAACGCAATGCTTTTAAAAAGAATGAAGCCGTTATAAGACTCAAGTCCCATCATACAATGCAACGCAAACCGGAGGATAGAGTTTTACCTTATAATGGCCAAATATGCTTAATACGTGTAAAGCAATATCATTTGATATTATTACTAGTGCATATATGTTTCAAAAACGAATATCATCAAAAATATCAATCATAGGCGGCATAAGTGTCCCATACCACTATGTCGCCATACTAGTTCTACAATCAAATCCGTTATTTCGTATTGGAAATTAGATTTCCGTCATGAGTCGAGGCAAGGGACAAGCTCCTCTCCGCTTCGAGACACTCTAGCAAATGCCTCAGGACTACACACTCTGGGTAACCCTTGGATCGTTTGGGCCGGTCCTCCCTTACGTTTGAGGATTAGTTATTCCTGAACACACATTTCCCGGTCCTTACAGACCTATAATCGAGGCGCTTCGCATTCCAACAACCACAAAGATGAAAGTAATATAAATGTCAGCCAGTTTAAGCACTGACACCATCATAACTAGAAAGAAACGTTGTGTTCTCCCAGTGGTCCTTATCCCGTTTTTGACTCATACCGAGGTGTGAGGCTCGCGAATCCACGCTATACACAAAGCCAGGCCACGTAGGCCGTGCTTTGATCATCGAACACAAGACTTTGCTTTGCAACAGAAGCCCTGTTCACTGCATCTTGGCATGCCGCACAGGCAATCAACTCCATACGATTGATTTCTATCGATATATAACCTCTGAGCTCATACGTCTAAGAGAAGGGCGTTAAGCAAAAAAATAAATTCTCCGCCGCCAAACAAATATATATTTAACAGATATCAATCAGTATAGAACAAAATCCAATGTCAGACACACAGTCCACTTACAAGTCCGTTCTGGGTCTGAACGAAACCAGAGGCACCATATTCCTCGTATATCCGGACAATCAACACATACGTTCAGACGGCTACTACTTCCGTTCCTTCAAGGTAGCTACTCCAATCAGGAACCTCAGCAGCGCCCATCCATCCGATACGAAGATCGTCGGTCTTGAACCGTCTTTGTATTTTCGACTTTGAATCGTTCGATCAATTATTTGAAATGAGGGTTAGCTCGGCCTTTTCAAATAATTCACGTATAATTAGAATTCAAATCAATTCTTTCCATGGTTATATTATTCGACATTCATATTTTAGTTCTTTAGTATAATTTTCATGTCAAACACATACAACCATCAAATATAAGCAGATCAAGCAAAATTGGTTTATTTCCAATCCATGTCGCTTATAATATTTTATAACGATTTTTCGCCATTTTTATTTATTTAAATATGGCCATATTTAATTAAACGACGTTTCAGGTCGTGTCGTGGCACTGGCGCTGTTTTTCCCCAAATTTGTTTTACACATATCGGAAAATCTAACCGTTGGATTTCTACAAAGTCTATATCACTCGGAAGATATTCCCAAAGCGAACCCAACGGTTCCAGTTTTCGTGAAAATCCGATGGTCTTAGTCGTTTGAAGTTACGGTTTCAAAATACGAATTGCAGCGTCGTTATTCAATTTAATTTAATTATATTTATATTTATATATGAATATAAACGATTCTGGCGCTGCTTTTCCCCAAATTTGAATTAAACATTCCAGACAATCCAACCATTGGATTTTTACAAAGTTGGTGCCGTTGGAAAGATATTTCCAAGGCAAACCCAACGGTTGCGGTTTCAGGAAAATCCGATGGTCGGATCTCTCGTACTAATCGATTAAAGTTACGATTTCCAAAACACGAACTGTACGGCCTCGATTCCTTTCAATTCTATTTATATATATATATATATATATAAATATAGTTCATTCTTTAATTTCAATATCGTTTTCACTTCAAATATTTCACTAACGCCTTTATATTTCGAAAATTTTCGCCATAACCTCCTTTGTACGGGAAGGGGTTTAGAAATTTATTGGGCCGTGTTAGGTACCCGATAAATCCTATAAAGCATACACATATTTATAGTGATATATTCTGGTGTTTACAGGGGAGCGTGTATAGATAATAACTCCAGAGAATAAATTCTCGTCACCTTGTCAAGCCTGAGGGAGTGTGTATTTTTAATTACTCCAGAGGATAAATCCTCATCACCTCGTCCCGTGTGGGAAATAAATAATCCATGTGCCGTATCTAATGACTAGAGAGACGTGATTATTGTCAACTCCAGACCCGTGTGGGGTTTTTATTAATCTGGCGATTTATCGTTATATTTTATATAGTCCATATCAGTCATCAGTTCAACCTGTAATATATAATCATCGCCATACAAGCCTCTCGCTCGTATGGTAAATCTTCAACCTCGTCACACAAGTTCCAAATGCTTATGTGGAATATGATGAAGTATGGCTATCATCAAGAAGTATGCCATGTAGTGTAGTTCAAAATTAATTGTTACTATCCTATGGCGATGTTTATTATTACACACAGAATAACCAGCACTCCGCATCCAATGGCATTCACAGGAGTTGATATAAAAATAAAATTGCGCAACCAACTCATCAAGGCTTACCTATTTGTCGGACACGCAAATAATTCCTTTACTCTACAACTAATCCATTTTCCCTATTTGACACATGTATATATATGCAGAACAAAGCTAATAATAATATTTCTAGCGAACTAATATTTATTTCAACACGTATGTATTTTTATCAAAGCGTATACATGATAAAAGTAATATTTTATCATCAGAAATATTTATTCAACACGTGAATGTTTTTAACACTTCATATTCACAATAAAAATGTAATTTTTATTGTTTAATCAATTTATTTAAAATACGAATAACATTCAACACATGAATTTCTATTCAACGAATGAATTTCAATTCAACACATGAATGTTCTCTATAGTTTGTATATATAATAAAAATGTGATTTTTATTGTTAAAGCTAATTATTTAAAATACGAACGCCATTCAACACATGAATTTCTATTCAACGAATGAATTTCAATCCAACACATGAATGTTCTTTATAGTTTGTATATATAATAAAAATGTGATTTTTATTGTTAAAGCTATTTATTTAAAATACGAACGCCATTCAACACATGAATTTCTATTCAACGAATGAATTTCAATTCAACACATGAATGTTCTTTATAGTTTGTATATATAATAAAAATGTGATTTTTATTGTTACAGCTATTTATTTAAAATACGAACGCCATTCAACACATGAATTTCTATTCAACGAATGAATTTCAATTCAACACATGAATGTTCTTTATAGTTTGTATATATAATACAAATGTGATTTTTATTGTTAAAGCTATTTATTTAAAATACGAACGCCATTCAACACATGAATTTCTATTTAACGAATGAATTTCAATCCAACACATGAATGTCCATTATAGTTTGTATATATAATAAAAATGTGATTTTTATTGTTAAAGCTATTTATTTAAAATACGAACGCCATTCAACACATGAATTTCTATTCAACGAATGAATTTCAATCCAACACATGAATGTTCTTTATAGTTTGTATATATAATAAAAATGTGATTTTTATTGTTAAAGCTATTTATTTAAAATACGAACGCCATTCAACACATGAATTTCTATTCAATGAATGAATTTCAATTCAACACATGAATGTTCTTTCAACATATAAAAATAATTTCAACAAATGAAAATTATTCTAACACATTAATATTTCAGAAAATTTCGGCAGCATAACGTCAGGGTAGTTAAAACCGGGACCGTCCCTAGTACGGCTCCTTGCTCTACCTTAAATCCTCGCGGTTTTTGACAATGGGGAATCATGCATCTAGTTCGCACGCAGGCGACATGTTTTATTTTCACTTCCACAATTTGATTCTAATTTGTTTCAACCACAAAGGTATTTTTCAACCGCAATATCAACCACAAACAATTATTTTCAACCATTCGTCATACTACATATTTTCACGCCAATCACAAGCAATAAATATCGTCCATGGTTTGTGGACGAGGGAAGTATATACATATATATTTTATATTTCACTTGCATTTCAACACAATTCAAAGCATATATGTTTCATACAACGCTTGTATAATTTATACATCACTCATATAACTTATACAACACATGTACATGAGGTATACAATGCGTATATAATTTACACTTCGCTTATATAATTTATACAACATGATTTCATTCACATAATTTAATTTAGATTCCTCGCATTGGTTTTCGAAGTGCTAAAAATCGTAGATAGAACAGGAAAATCCGCAGTCTCTTCTAGATGGTAGAGAGCCTCCTTGCGGTCCCGATGTTTCATGTTTCATTGAATTTCATCAACACATGTTAAAGATATGATTTTTCAAAGTTCAAATAAAATAAAGGTCTCACCTTTCAAAGTTGGTTCGAACTAGGGTTCAGATTTTTCAGAAAATCTGTGCAACTATGGAAGGATCGGATTATACTACGTGGAAGAGGGAAGAGAGACGAGTCGGTCGGTGGTGGTCTTGGTGAACTCGGTGGTCCCTGTAGCGCACAGGGAGCTCCAAAGACGGCGTCTTCCTCGAGGAAATTCGACGCCAGCACCACACTATAACTGACGAGGGTTGTATGGATTTATAGAGGAGGGAGAGATGAACAGAAAACCTAACTGGAGGGGGCGTTGAAAGTGAACGTGGCGGCGGCGATTGGGCCTGGAAGCTTTGAATGCTTTCCGCCGTTCGTGGGTAGAGGGTTTTACTTGAGTTTGACCAGTCGTGAAGTGAGAGGAAAAGGGGGGTGGCCCATTATATTTAAATTTTAAATTCCAAAAATATCCTTTTGAACAAACGAACACCAATTTCAACCCAAAGACTGTCGCCACTAGCTAAATACCCCCATCCTGGACACAATGGGATATGTTTCGTTGGCCAATTCGACTGTTACAGTCAGTTATTTTTCAAATTAAAGTATAAAACATTTAATATTCAATTTGAACGTACATTTCAATGTGTCAGGGCCACAAATTGGTTCGAAAAATTCCAGAAAAATAAATCTTGCTATGTTTTGACGATACAATCCCAACAAAACTAGTTTCGTCGAATTCTGAGATCGTTTGCAAAATGGCCATTTTCTGGTCGACCCAATTTAACAAAAATTGACCAATCACATTTTCTTTTGCCCCGCTCACATACTAGCTTCAAAAATTATGAAATTTGAAACCTAGCAATAGTTTGACATCCCGGATCCAACAAAAGTGGTTTCGTCGAATTCCGAGGTCGTTTGCAAAATGTCTATTTTCAAGGGCTATATATTCTATATAGCGACCTTTTTGAAAATTCACTTGGCCATAACTTTTGATTCCCGTTATGAAACTTCGATTTTTCAGATTCATTAGAAAGGTATTCATAAATAGATTTAAATATTTTTGGTTTCACTAAAATCTGTTATATTTTCCACCCTCTACAGTCAGTCAAAGTTTGAATTCAAATTTTCAAACTGCCTCACTATTTCCCATTCATTATTTTATTGAAATGTTCTATTTCAATTGTTTAAATTCTTTGCTAATAACCAATTTAAAATTTTAAAATTGGTTCACATTTTCCGGGTTGTTACATTTACTTGGTTGTTGATATTCAAGATTGTGATTGATTGATTGTTTAGATTGTGCTCGACCAGTTTATGAGCAAGATATGATTTTACATTTAACATTGGTTTGGGTAGAAATACTGGTATGCTAACATCTTGTGAAATACTTCACTATTTGACTATGAGATGTACAGGGATGTTGTTGTGTTCATTTCAAATTTAATGAATGATTTTGAAATGATATTTTTCTTAAGTGAAAAGAAATGTACTCCCGATTTTGGAAAGGGAATGTTTTATAAAAATGTTTTATAAAACAGAAAGGATTTCGAGGGCTAAACCCGATGATTTCAAAATGATTTGGAAATGTATTATGGTTTTACATTGTAGTTCATCACATATTCGATTAGTTGCTATTAATGATGTATCTGTTTAATGGCGGAGAATTTATTCTCTTTCTTAACACCCTTCTTTGAGACGTACGAGCTCAAAGGTTATGTGATAAATAGTGACTGATTATATGTGTGAATCGCTGATGTGAAGTACTATAGTTTGAATGTACTTGTGATTATTATGTTGTGAAATGATTTTCCCTACTTCGGGATATAAAAGGGTTTAGTGTGTGGCTAAAAATTTGGGTGACCCGCGAGCGACAAAAAGTATGGGTTGGATCCAGTGGCTTAAGGTGAGTGGTCAGCAGTATAGCCTGCTCCATGCGTGGGAGGTGCATATATATATATATATATATATATATATATATATATATATATATATCGAGTTGGAGGGGCGCTTACTGCCTTGTCTGAGGGAAGATTCCCAATATTTGGTTGCATACTTGTTTGCATGCATTGTTATGTTCTGGAATTCATATTTCCAAACGATTTGATTTGAGATCCCATAGTGAAATCTAGTTTGATATAAAAGTTAGATATGTATTTCGAAATGAATTGAAATAGAGATCGAGAAATACAGTCCAAAGGAATAATTTCTGTAAATTGAATTGGATTTGGAAAATCTAAGTGTGGTGATTAATCTAAATGGGTAGATTGGGATATTGCACATTGATTGATGCATAATAGATCCATATCTCTGTAACTGATTGTTGTTTATACATTGGAATTCATATGGGTAAACCCGTTCCGCGTTAGCGGTGTGGTCCTATGATTTGCCTTATCATTTGTATAAGTTTATTTTTAATAGTAGAGTTTCTCACACCAGTCCCATGACTGACTCGTAGTTTGTTTTTCCCTTGCAAAGTCGGGTACCCCTATTTTCCACATAGGTATTCGAGTAGTTTATTTTGCAGATATATAAGCAGGATTTTGGATCGAAGCGAAAAGCTGTGTCTAGAGTATTGATAGTCCTCCACTATGTTATTGTATTTGTTTCCCCTGCATTGTATTACACTTATTGTAAACTAATCTTCTGTTGTATTATATTTTGATATACTCTGATATATTCTGTACTCTAATGTAACATTATTATGATGCTTATAAAAGTCTTCTGTTGTTTGTTCTGATGTGTTGTATGCCCAGAGTTAGCGTATGCGGGATTTGAACGGTCTTGGTCGGTTTAGCGATCGATTTGGTTCGAGCGAAATCCGTATCGTTACAATAACGGTACACAAAAACAGTTTCTATAGAAAATTTACAGAAACTGTGAACACACTAACATACAAGAGATACAACACCATAAACAGTTGAATACAAAAATCTATCAACACAATCAAACAAGTTCTCAAGTCGATCATACGAGGCCTCGGATGGTAGACGTCAGAGGAATCAACATGAAGAAAACTCCATCATCGACAAAGAAGAAAGGAAAGACCAACGGATAACCAGATGGAGAGAATTAGGCATGCTGAGAAGAGCCAACAAGGAAAGCACCCAAATCTCCAGCTCAACCTGCCCCAAAACCCAACTGGGAAAAGCACCGATAGCGCTAACAAGCTCCAGATCTTCCGAAACCCAAAACCATAGAATCCAGGACCTGCATATCTAGCAAATGACATAAGATCCGGAGTGTGGGGAGCGGGTAGAGCGTGAAAGTAAAAGGAGCAGCAATAAACATATAGGTATAAATCAACCAATACCCGCCTTTGGACCGGCCAATGCCGAAGAAACATCAAAGATAATAGCCAAAGTCCCAGACGGTAGCCAAAAACACCCTTGAAAGGCCTACCGTAAAATGCAAGGAATACATCATTCCTTACTCTCCGGATAATGGTAGGAGAATCCATAGCTACTTCATCAAATATTTCCTTATTCCGCGAGCACCAGATGTGCCAGCAGACAAGACAGGGAATCAGACGATGTAGGATAGATCGATTTACCAGAGATGCGGGACCACCAGGATTTTAGTAAACCTTCAAAAGAGGTGGCATTATGTAACGGCTCGGGTTTTTGCCCGGACCTAATCGATCGCAAAATCGACTAAGACCGTTCAGAACCCGAACAAGTTAACTCTGGGAATATAACATCATCAGAACAACAACAGCATACTTTTATAAAACATCATAATAATGTTACATCAGAGTACATCGAATAAAATTACAGTGGAAGATAAATTACAGTAAATTAATACAATACACAGCAGAAGACTTTCTATGCTCTGGACACAGCTTTAGGCTTCGATCCAGAATCCTGCTCAAGAGATAAATATCTACAAAAAGCTACTCGACTGCCCGTGTGGAAAAGAGGGCACCCGAGTTTGCAAAGTGAAACAAACTACGAGTCAATCATGGGACTGGGGTGAGAATTCTTAACTAATATAACTAGTAGCAATAAGGCAAATCCAAGGACCACGCCGCTAACACGGAACGGGTTTTATTCCAATGGATTGTCGGTGCATAAATTAAAGTAAATCGTTAAACAACGCAATGCTTTTTAGAAAAAATGGAATCATCATAAGACTCAAGTCCCATCACACAATGCAACGCAAACCAGAGGATAGAGTTTTACCTTATGATGATTAAACATGCTTGGTACGATAAAAACGAATTTGATATTATTATTAGTTTATATATATTTCAAAAACATTTCAAAGTAAATGTATCAATCCTAGGAAGCATAGCTACCATATATTATGCCTCCATACTAGTAATACAATCAAGTCCGTAGGGTCGTATTGGGAATTGAGTTTCCATCATGAGTCAAGGCTAAGAACGATCTCCTTACCGATTCGAGACACTCTAGCTAATGTCTCAGGATTCCCCGCAGTGAACCCTTGGATCCTTCAGGGCCGGTCCACACATACGATTTTGCGGATTGGCAGTTCCTGAACACACGTTTCCCGGTCCTATAGGACCTATCATCCGAGGCGCCTCATTCCATCATCCACATAAGTAAAATGCTGGGCCGTGTAAAACCCAAACACCACTTCTAGCTAGAAAGAAACGTGCTGCTCTCCCTGCGTTCCCTTGCTCCGTTTTAGACTCAACCGGGTTGTGAGGCTCGTGAAGCTACATAGTACACAAAGCTATGCTTATTCAAGCTGTGCTTTGATCGTCACCACAAGGTTCTGCTTTTCAACAAGAAACCTTGATCATTGCATCTTGGCGTGCCACATTGACAATTCACGCCATGTGATCGACAACCATCAATATATAAGAGGGTGTTAAGCAAGAGAATAAATTCTCCGACACCAAACAATTATATATTAATTAGAAATCAATTAAATTTACATGGAATGAAATTCAACGTCGGACACACATCAATTTACAAGTCCGTTCTGGGTCTGAACGAAACCGGAGACACCTTATTCCTAGCATATCCGAGCAAATCAACAAATAGTCTGGACGGCCACCATTGTAGCCCCTTCAAGGTAGCTACTCCAATCATGGGCGTCAATGGTAACTAATCCATTCGACGTGAAGATCGCCGGTCTTTAGTCACCGTCTTCAACTTTTCGACTTAGATCGACGTATAATCATTTGAAATGAGATTGAACTCGGACTTTTCAAATGATTCTGGCATATATATATTAAATCATTTCATATTGTTAATATTAATTTATAACGATCAATCTTTAATTTTATTTATATAAAAATAATTAAATTCCATTTAACGACACTTCAAGTCAATAGGCAACATTGGCGCTGTTTTCATCCAAATTTGTTTTACACATTTCTCTAAATCTAACCATTGGATTTTAACACAATTCATATCATTGGAAAAATCTTCCCAAGGCAAACCTAACGGTTTCGGTTTTGGGAAAATCTGACGGTCGGATATTTCGGTATAATCTTTTAAGGCATGATTTCAAAATGCGAACTACCACGCTCGATTCGTTTAATTTTGATTTATATATATATATAATTCCTTCTTCCATTTCATTATTGTGATTATCATAACAAGCAAAGAACACTTGGTACCATAACATTTTGATATATAACATAACACACAATAATGTTTATTTTATTTTAATTCACATACACATCCAAAACATAACAATGTATACTTTTCTTTTACCCTTCCATTCACACAAAAATGTATTTTTCATGTATCATTCCAATTTAACAAAATCGAAGATTTTTGTGTCATTTAAATTTTCTAACAAAAATGCAATATATTTTGGTGTCAACCTCAATTCTACAAAAATGAATATATTTTTGTTTGTTAAATTTCAATGTAACAAAAATAATAACTTTGTTATTCTTTCAACGCAAAACAAAAATAATAATTTTGTTTATATCTTTCAATGCAAAACTAAAATGATATTTTTGTGTCAATCTTTTCTTTACAAGCAAAATGATGATCTTGTGTTTTAATCTTTTCATATGAAAATGTAAATTTCATATTTTTAATTCTTTTTAATGAAATCAAATTCATTAAAATGTAAATTTCCATCGTTATAACTTTCATTGAAAACCTATTTACATAAAAATGTAAATTCCATATCTTTAATCTTTTTAATGAAAATCCAATTACATAAAAATGTGATTTTCTTCTTAATTCTTTTAATGAAAATCTATTTACATAAAAATGTAAATTTCACTTACTTTAAATCTAATTACATGAATATGTAATTTTCTTCTTTAAATACTATTTACATGAAAATGTCAATTAATCTTTTAATCTTAATTACATGAAAATGTAATTTTTCTCCTTAAATCTTAATACATTAAAGTGTAAATTTTCTCCTTAATCTTAATACATTAAAAAGTAAACTTTATTTTTAATTCTAATTACATTAAAAATGTAAACTTTCTTTTTAATCTAATTTACATTAAAAATGTAACTTTTTTTAATCTAGTTACATTAAAAATATAAACTTTTCTTTTTACATTAAAGATGTAATTAAGATTACCATGTAAATTCTATTTCTTCTTATTACATTAAAATGTAAATAATTTTGCAGCGTCAAAATCTAATCTTTTAATTACATAAAAATGTAATTTTAATTTCAATGAAAAAATCTTATCTTTCTAATTACATAAAAGTGTAATTTTTTAATTGCAGTGACAAAATCTTATCTTTTTAATTACATAAAAGTGTAATTTTTAATTGCGGTGTCAATCATGTTCATTTCTAATTTAACACATAACGTCATTTTTAATTTAATACATAACGGTGTAAATAATGTCATTTCTAATTTAATACATAATGGTGCAAATATTCATGTTCTGATTAACACATGATGGTGTAAATATTCATTTTCTAATTAACACATAACAGTGTAAATATTAATTTTCTAATTTACACATGTCGATGTAAATATTCATTTTCGAACAAGATATAAATTTCTTTTTATAAACAAATAAATTGTCTTTTTACATTTAACAAAACAAAGGCAAAAATGATACCTTTGTACATTTACAAATAATGACAAAATGATGTCTTGTAATTTTTTTCTTTCAACTAAAATCACTGAAAAATGTAATTTTTGTTATTTCAACTAAAATCAACGTTAATGTCATTACTTTCTTTTTAACAAAAATGATACTTTTGTTCTTACTTTCATTACACAAAAAAATTAAACTTTTTGTCTGATTTTCATTATACACAAAAATGAAACTTTTCATTAATAAACAAAAGTGATTTCTTTTCATTAATACACCAAGGTATTATATTTACAAACAAAAGTGAATTTCATGTACTTACAAACAAAAGTGAATTTCATGTATTTACAAACAAAAGTGAATTTCATGTATTTACAAACAAAAGTGAATTTCTATTTACAAAACAAATGTAAATATTGTCACTTTTTTTTTTCAAAAACAATCTAAATAATTTTTGAAATCTTTTGTTTGTGTTCTTGCATTACAACATAATAAAAGAAAATGATTTTTTTTTTAATTTACACAACAAAGTTATACCCTTTTTTTAACAAAGTTACAATAAAGTTGCAATCTTTTTAGTAATAAAGTTAAAATCTTTTTATTTATAAAAACAAAGAAAATGAAAACTTCTTGATTAACAAACCAAGTTACATCATTTAATTAACAGAACAAAGTTACAACTTTGAGTTACAAACAAAGTTACAACTTTGAATTACAAAGTTGAAATCTTTGTTCATATAAACAAAAGTAAACCTTTTTATTTATTTTTTTATTTAAACAAATTAAAATCTTTTAATTTACACAAAAGTTAAAGGTGGAAACTTTCCATTTTCAAAACAAGGATTAAAACTTTTTATACACTGATTCAAAACAAAATTCAGATCTACAACTTTAATTACAACCATCACATACAATCACAAACAATCAATTTTGGTTTTAATCTATAAACAAAAAAAGGGAATTCTGGTTTTACAAAACCAAATCTATCACATACGAACAGTACAATCAGTCACCAATCACAAACAATAAAATTTAAGTACAACAATCTCAGATACGATTATATAAACATGTATTTATGAAATTCAATCAACAAGGAATAAAGTTAAATTTTTTAAAAATAGAAATCTCACCTCAATTGGTTTAATTTCTGTTCACGCTCAAATTTGGCTGAATTTCCAGAGTGCTCCCTTTTGGTCCTGATCTATTTCATTGTGAAGCTCTCATTTTTCTAATTCCAATGGATCTAGTTTCGTTCCGTTCTGTGCTCATATGTAAAAGATACACACTTTTATATATTTGATTACATATTTTATAATTAAATAATAATTAAGATTTAACTCACCCCCTAATTACATTACCTAAACCCGTTCCTCCCTCTTCGTTACTTCAGGACCGAACGAACCCAAATCGTTCATCCTCGAACTTCCCTTGCGCGCGCGTCTCAAGGGGACTGAACCTCGATCAAGAAGCACCATGCCGGAGCTCTACATCTCATCTACCACCGCCATGAGCTTGGTTGAACCCGCCGCCCCCTTTAGGCGCTGAAACCCACTTCGAACGACTTGACTTCATGCCTAACAATAGAACGATTTATGCCACCATTTCACATCATCACCGTACGATCATGAAGAGGGAACAAATCTCTTCAATTTTCTTGTTAATTTCATAATATATTTCGGTGTATGATGAGAGGAATTAAAGAAACAAAATGGAAGAAATCAGGCCATTAAAATTTAGAGGGGCGGCGGCTGGGTATTTGATATTAGGGTTATACGTATTATGCCCGTATATATACCGTATTAATTTATTTTCACAAAAATGACTGTATGTTGATATATATGAGTTGGAATTAAGTCAAATTAATAGCTTATGTGTATATGTGCATTCATGAACGTTTGAATTTTAAAACTTGAAAATAAAGTTTATTGGAAACAAAAGCATGAAATTAATGTATATAAACATATGTAAGGAGAGAAACAATAAATGATTTGATAACAATCAATCTATATTACAATTTTAATTAATGTATGTTACAGCAAAAATTTATGTACGTTAATTAGTAATTAATGTATGTTACAAACATAAGAAAGAAATTTAATATATTTATAACAATATAATGTCTAACTAGTGGTATATATTTGGAGTTTGGAATTATTCAAACATGTGTAAATAGTATATTTATAATGGAAGCATCAAGGAAAGAGAATGAAACAATTTACAAATTAACGTTGCAACGGAGAAGAATTAATGGAGATAATAGTTAAACTGAGTAAGCAATCAATTAAAAAAATTAATTATGAAATGAATGACATTAATTAATAAATTGAGTGGTTTAAGATATATATGTTTTGAAATTGGAATTATGTAACGTGTGAGTATAATAAAGAAACATAATAATGGAGAAATAGGGATGGACCGTTTTTTTTCGTTGAACCTAAAATAAACTGCTAATGAATGCCATGGAATATAGGTTTATGAAGTTGGAAACCGCATTAATAAAGGTTTTAAATTTTCATAAGTTTAGCATATAAGAATAGCGCCCTTAACCATATGAAATATGTAATTCCACCTTCAAAATTGTGCATATATAAGTACTAACTAAAGTTGTACTCTTAAGGTTTAAATGTTAACAATTTATTCGAGCTTTAAATGTGATTAAAGAAAAAAAGAAAAAAAATTGTCATACTCTTAAGGTCTATGTGACGTAGGTTGTAATAAGTATGTAATTTATTATTAATGAAAACTGGAAAGTTTTGTCAACTTCTTACATATTTGTACAATCTTTAAGATATAACATAAAACGTCATTCATGGATATTTGATTTAACTGAGACATATTTGGGAAGGCGTTTGTAGTTCTCAAATTTTTTTTCTAGTCTTTATTAATCAAAATAAATCATTTTAAACATTCAAAATCCATTAAAAATAAAATTTTAATTTTGACATAACTTACAAACTACAAATTGAAATCTAAATTTCTTAAATTCATTATAAAGATATCATCAATACGGTTCTAGCGTTTCTTGTTTTGTCTAATTTTGACTTATAATGAATTTTATATATTTTTCCAAAGTTGAAAAATGAATTTTGAAATTACCGTCCCTTTTCGGACTCGAAATTGAATTAATATAAATTTTAAAGTCTTACTTCAAATAAAATAAATTTTTAATCGTTATTATTTAAAATAAATTAATTTAAATATCAAAAACTCATTAAAATAACTTAAAATAAAAAATTTAAATTGGGCCCAAAATTCATGGTTGTTACACATTACCTCAGCAATCCATCAGATTCTCAAGTTAATTCCAAACAGACCTGACACAAGACCTAGAGACCAATAAATGAAAAGTGGATTCCGAGCATCTAGAACTACAACACATGCAACAGGAATCGAAAGGGATGCTGATCCGCTGAAGGTTCTCATCTATTGGTAAACCATCATGGTGGGTTTTCCACATAAACAGAGAAACCTTCGGTGGAATACAGACGTTCCAAACAAAGGAGAAAATATGAAGACGTGTGTAATAACCCGAAAATCCGAGCCAGTTTAAAATTTTTATTTTGGCAATTTTAGCGAATTTTGAATATTTAAAATTGGTTATTTTAAATAATATCGACGAGAAATTTATTTTGAATATATATAGAATGTATATATTATATACGTCATCGTTAGAATATAAATAATTATATATATAATTATAAAGGAATTGAAAATGGCACGGTAGTTCGATAATTCGATTTCAAACTTCAATTGAATATACCGGGTGCAAAACAATCCGGATTTTAGTGAAACCAAAAACAATAGGATCTAATCGATAATATCTTTCCAAAGAATCCGAAAAATCGAGATTTCATAGCGGGAATCAAAAGATATGTCCAGTTGAAAATTCTAAATAGTCGCTATGGAATTCAAGCCCTTAAAAATGGACATTTTGCAAACGACCTCGGATTTCGACGAAACCACTTTTGTTGGGTCCGTGATGTTAAGTTATTGCTAGATTCCAAATTTCATAATTTTTCGAATCAATATGTGAGCGTAGCAAAGGAAAACGCATTTGACCAGTTTTAGTTGATTTTAATCGACTGGAAAATGGCCATTTTTCTAACGTTCTCAGAATTCGACGAAACTAGTTTTGTTAGGACCGTATCGTCAATACGAAGCTAGAAAATATTTTTTGGGAATTTTTCTAGTTAGTATGTGACCCCGGTAATTTGAAATGTACGTTTAAAATTCAATAAAGTGTTTTAAATGTAAATTTAACGGAAACTGATTGTAACAGCCGAATCAGCCTACGATACATATCCCATTGTGTTCGGGATGGGGGTAAAACGCTATAGACGGCAGGCGGTGGGCCTCGTTTCGAGGTCGTATGTGAAAGTCAACTTTTTTGCAATTAAAATAATTAAATAATATATTTTCCATTTAAACCCCTCCCTCCTTTCTCCTTTTCCTCCCCGATTCTTCTCAGAAAGAAAAAAAAAGATAAAAAACCTAATCTAACGAGCCGCCGCCTTCCACTGGTCGCTGCCACCCTCGGAGGACCCCCGCCGCCATCGATCTCCGACCGCAGCCCCGCCTCGAGCCCTCCCCTCTTCCCCTTACCTCATCGACCCCCTCCCTGCATCGAAGGACGCGAGCCCCAAACCCCGACGTCGCCCACCTCCACACCACCACCGCCATCGTCCCCAGACCCCCTCCGCGCCTCCCTCTCTCCCCTATCGATTTTAACACCTCGCGAGACCAGTCCACCGTGGCCCACCCCAGCGCCACCCACGTCCAGCCCCGACGAACTCCGGCAACCGAGAAAACCCAGTAAGCCTTAAAAATCCGATCTTACATGTTTTTTTTTTTGATTTCTTAATCTGATTTTATAATTTTAAAACTGAAATTTTAGATTTAGAAAAGAAAATGAAATTCTGTGATTTTTATTTACAAAAATATATGATTCTTACTTATATAGAGTATTAAAAATATGGGTTTTATATTTTTAGAATAATAAAAACATGATTTTTATATTTTTAAAGTATTAAAATTATAGTGTTTACTATATAGATGGTATAAAAATACGATTTTTGTTTATGTAGAGAAGTAAAAATATAATTTTTACATGATAGAAATATTAAAAATAGCATCTTTATAGGGGTAGCAAAATAAAAATGTGATTTTTATAGTGATGAAATTGAAAAGGCGAAATCTTTATTTATGTAGCGAAGTAAAAATTCGATTTTTATATATTGAATAGCGAAGTAAAAATTCGATTTTTATATATTGAATAGCGAGGTAAAAATTCGATTTTTATATATTGAATAACAAGGTAAAAATTCGATTTTTATATATTGAATAGCGAAGTAAAAATTCGATTTTTACATATGTAGTGGCTACAGCAACGAAGATGACAAAAATGCGATAACGATGAAGATTTCTATCAAAGAAGAGTCAAGATGATTGGATAGCTATCGGTGAGAATTTCTCACTCTTCAATTTCTTTTTCTAGTTATATATATATATACTAGGATGCAGACGGTGTTTAGTAACACCCGACACCCGTCATCCACAGACCATGGATGACTTGTTTGTTTAATTGTTTGGTTGTGTAATTGGTTAGATTATTTGGTTTGAATTGAATTGTTTGGTGAAATGGAATTGATTTGATTGATGTGTGAATGGCGTGGGCCTTCACTAGACCGGGGATAAGACTAGGCCTCGTCCCGTTTCTAGTATCGCGCCGTTATGCCGCCGAAATTTTCTAAAATAAGTTAGAAAAATAAAGATATCATTTTATTTAATAAATGAACTGAATAGAATATTTTCATAGGTTGAATAAAATGTTTTATCGTTAAAAATATAATTTTTAACGTGAATGTGAATAATTAAATATTCATTTACAAACCGGACGGTTTGTTTATGTACACCTATTTGAAGGACATTGATTGGGTCGATAAATTTTACACATCACCCAACTGCACAAATAAAATCTATGTTTGTTGATTTGAAACCCCACACGGGTGTTGGGATGAAATTTGAAGTTCACTCATCCTGATTGATTAAATATGTCGATCGATGGATCGACAAGTTGTTATAAGCGTTAGACATCTATATTTGATGCTTATACAGTGTAGTGCACTTTGGTTGATGGTTGATTATTTTTCAATGCTATTATATACGTGTGATGTATGAAAATCCATATAATTAATATTATATGGTGATTGATTGGGCCTCATTCCAATTTAGAAGATAAAGAATATTATAAAGTAAAGGTTCATGTGTTGACTGTACTCATTCGTGAGATTAGTCATGTGTTGAACGAAATATTTTAACAATAATATTTATATCTTTATCACTATAAAATAAAGGTTCATGTGTTGACTGTACTCATCCGTTGAGATTAGTCATGTGTTGAACGAAATAATTTAACAAAAATAGTCACACGTGGACAGTACTCATTCGTTGAGATTAGTCGTGTGTTGACAAAATAAATACTCATTTGTTGAAAATAGAAATATTTGAAATAGAATATTTGGAAATAGAAATATTTGAAATAG
This sequence comes from Allium sativum, assembly GCA_030737875.1. NCBI lineage: Eukaryota > Viridiplantae > Streptophyta > Magnoliopsida > Asparagales > Amaryllidaceae > Allium > Allium sativum. The sequence continues at coordinate 222,778,137 of CM060920.1, forward strand.
AACATTTGAAAATAGAAATATATGAAGCCGTGTTGATTAGATTGACGCCATTTTGACGCGAACGATATTTATATTGATTTATTCATTTTAAAATGAATATTGAAAAGTGATTTCGAAATCGAATATTTTGAAATGGAATTTGAATTGAATAGAATAGATAATGAATTCGAAATGAATTGAATATAAAACGATTTCGAAATGAATTGAATATAAAACGATTTCGAAATGAATTGAATATAAAACGATTTCGAAATGAATTGAATAGAAAACCAATTTGAATTGAATCGAATAGAAAACCAATTTGGATTGAATCGAATAGAAAACCAATTTGAATTGAATCGAATAGAAAACCAATTTGAATTGAATCGAATAGAAAACCAATTTGGATTGAATCGAATAGGAAACCAATTTGAATTGAATCGAATAGAAAACCAATATGAATTGAATCGAATAGAAAACCAATTTGAATTGAATCGAATAGAAAACCAATTAGGATTGAATCGAATAGGAAACCAATTTGAATTGAATCGAATAGAAAACCAATTTGGATTGAATCGAATAGGAAACCAATTTGAATTGAATCGAATAGAAAACCAATTTGAATTGAATCGAATAGAAAACCGATTTGAATTGAATCGAATAGAAAACCAATTTGGATTGAATCGAATAGGAAACCAATTTGAATTGAATCGAATAGAAAACCATTTTGAATTGAATCGAATAGAAAACCAATTTGAATTGAATCGAATAGAAAACCAATTTGAATTGAATCGAATAGGAAACCAATTTGAATTGAATCGAATAGAAAACCAATTTGAATTGAATCGAATAGGAAACCAATTTGAATTGAATCGAATAGAAAACCAATTTGAATTGAATCGAATAGAAAACCAATTTGAATTGAATCGAATAGAAAACCAATTTGGATTGAATCGAATAGGAAACCAATTTGAATTGAATCGAATAGAAAACCAATTTGGATTGAATCGAATAGGAAACCAATTTGAATTGAATCGAATAGAAAACCAATTTGAATTGAATCGAATAGAAAACCAATTTTGATTGAATCGAATAGGAAACCAATTTGAATTGAATCGAATAGAAAACCAATTTGAATTGAATCGAATAGAAAACCAATTTGAATTGAATCGAATAGAAAACCAATTTGGATTGAATCGAATAGGAAACCAATTTGAATTGAATCGAATAGAAAACCAATTTGAATTGAATCGAATAGAAAACCAATTTGAATTGAATCGAATAGAAAACCTATTTGAATTGAATCGAATAGGAAACCAATTTGAATTGAATCGAATAGAAAACCAATTTGAATTGAATCGAATAGGAAACCAATTTGAATTGAATCGAATAGAAAACCAATTTGAATTGAATCGAATAGGAAAGCAATTTGAATTGAATCGAATAGGAAACCAATTTGAATTGAATCGAATAGAAAACCAATTTGAATTGAATCGAATAGAAAACCAATTTGGATTGAATCGAATAGGAAACCAATTTGAATTGAATCGAATAGAAAACCAATTTGAATTGAATCGAATAGAAAACCAATTTGAATTGAATCGAATAGAAAACCAATTTGAATTGAATCGAATAGAAAACCAATTTGAATTGAATCGAATAGAAAACCAATTTGAATTGAATCGAATAGAAAACCACTTTGAATTGAATCGAATTGAAAACGAATTCGAATTGAATTTAAAACGAGTTGAAATGAATTCAAATTGAATTGAAATCAAATTGAATTGAAATTTGAATTGAATAGAAATGAATTTTAAAACGAATTTATAAAGAAGAATTCAATTTTGATTTGAAATGAAATGGAAGTTGAAATTGTTTTTGAAACGAATTTAAACTATTTATATAATTCGTTTTAAAATAGAAGTCGGCGAAATATATATTATATATATATTATATATATTATATAATGGCCTGAATAGAACGCGCCGCACCGCGACAGTTCATGAATTTCGACCATTTATTTCAAACGGACATTACGGGAGAACCGACCGTCGGATTCTCCTAAAACCGGAACCGTTAGGTTCGTATCGAAAAGAGATTTCTAACGAATATTAGAAATTTGAAATCTAACGGTTGGATTTGGAGGTACGTCCAAATCAAATTTGAAAAAGGTCATTGTAAGTGCAGTTCGATGGCCGTTGATGGAAATCGACTGTACGGGCCTTGATAAAATTATTAAAAATAGCGATAATTTGTGTAAAATCACAAGAAATGATTTGGGAAAATTTGGGATGAAAAACTCCATATTTGAAAAGATAAAAATAGATTTTTATCGAAATGAACTATATTGAACTAAATTTAAAACCCGATTTGTTTTTAAATAAATAAATTAGATTTAAAAAGGGGTTTTAAATAATCGGAATTCCTAATATATTTGATTTGAATTGAACTAGAATTGATTTGTGGGTTTATCGTGAACTGTGTTTTAAACAACACTAGTTCTTTAACCCGATAATAAATAGAATGTGATTTGGGTTTGTCGTGAACTGTGTTTTAAATAACACCTAGTTCTTTAACCAAGTAAAAGGAGTTTTAATGAATCTGTAATTAGATTGAAATGTGAATCTATAATCTAAATTATCAAATTTAGAAATGAGCGAGAATGGAGTATCGCCAGTTTTGCTCCAAAGCGATAGTTAAATCTTTAATTAGATTTGAACGTGAAATGGTAATTAATTTTACCGATAACACCATGGTATTAGATATGGAGTATTACCAGTTTTGCTTCATGGGATGAATAGTTTGGGATTGGGAAATAAAATAAATAATTACTTCGTTGTGGTTCGCAAATCTCGACTAGTTTAGAAAACCATAATTTGGTTTGAAAGGACATCCAAAGGAAGACTAAAGGATAAATTTTAAAGAATTTATCTTGGATAAAATTTATGGGAACCTTTCCCTAAAATGTGATTTTATGAATAAAAGAATATTCTGAATTGGAATGAGGCGTATGATGAGTTTGTGTAACATTTGTTTTTAATATACGCGGGTTGTTCGGAAAGTCCGGGTTTATACCCATTCTGAATAATCGATTCGACGATAAGTCGAAGATGAAGACGGTGGTCGAAGACCGGTCTTCACATTGTTTGGATAATTACTGACGATCCTGATTGGGCTGTACACCCAAGAGGATGGAAATAGTTGGTGGTCGTCCAGACGTACTTGGAGATGGATGGATATGCGAGGAAAGTGCCTCCGGTTTCGTTCAGACCCAGGACGAACTTGTAAATGGATTGTGTGTTTGACATTAGATTTTATTCTGTGTTGATTGATTTCTGTTAAATATATATCTGTTTGGCGGCGGAGAATTTATTCTCTTGCTTAACGCCCTTCTCTGAGACGTACGAGCTTTGAGGTTATATATCGATAGATATCAATCGCATGGCATGAATTGCCTGTGTGGCACGCTGAGGTGCATTGATCAAGGCTTCTGTTGAAAAGCAAAGTCTTTTGGTTGATGATCAAAGCACGGCCTTTGTGGCGTAGCTTTGTGTATAGCGTGAATTCGCGAGCCTCACACCTCGGTATGAGTTAAAAACGGGATACGGACCGCTGGGAGAGCACGACGTTTCTTTCTAGCTTTGGTGGTGTCAGTGACATACCAGCCCTGACATTTATATACTTTTCACCTTTGTGGTTGTTGGAATGAGGCGCCTCGATTATAGGTCTGTAAGGACTGGGAAACGTGTGTTCAGGAATTGCCAATCCTCTAACGTAAGTGAGGACCGGCCCATCCGCATCCAGGGTTGCCCAGAGTGCGTAACTCTGAGGCATTTGCTAGAGTGTCTCGAAAGCGGAGAGGATCTTGCCCCTTGCCTCGACTCATGACGGAAATCCAATTTCCAATACGTGTATTTCGGCTTTATTTGTAGAACCTAGTATGGCGACATAGTGGGATGGGGCACTCATGCCGTCTATGATTTATATTTATGATTGAAATTGTTTTGACACTATACACTTATTATAGTATCAAATGATTTGTTTTAAACGTATCAAGCATGTTTGGCTGTTATAAGGTAAAACCCTATCCTCCGGCTTGCGTTGCATTGTGTGATGGGACCTGGGTCTTATAACAGCTTCATTTTTCGAAAAAGCATTGCGTTGTTTATTCTATGCACTGGTATTCTTGGGAGGAAACCCGTTCCGTGTTATACGGCGTGGTCCCTTGAATTACTCTCTTTTAAAGTAAAGCTTTAAATAACTGTTTTAGTTCTCACACCAGTCACATGACTGACCTGGAGTTTATTGTTTTAACCTAAACTCTGGGTGCCCTTATTTTCGACACGGGCAGCTAGTAGTTTTGGTTTTGCAGATTTATATTCACAGGATCCTGGTTTACAGCTGGAATGATATCCGGAAAGCTCTGTATCCGTATATCACCTTCAGTTGTGCTTTGTATTATTTTTCCGCTGCTATGTAATTTATTGTAACCTCTGATATTTATCGAATGTAATTTATTCATTTATACTCTGTATATTCTTGTATCTGATGGAATTGTTGTAATAGCAATGAAATGTTCTTCCGTCTGCGCTCTGTTATGTGTTGTTCTCAAAGTATCCGCTCTTTCCTTCACGGGGAAGTAACGGGTTCTTACAACGTGGATCGGGTATCCTCACCGAATTCCACACCATAGAGAGCGAGAAGGGGTCCTAGATGGTTCCACCACCATGTGCATCCGATAAGGACTTCACAGATTGCATTTGTTTCCACTTATTACTAGCGTAGTATGGGACAATGGTGTAATGCGTACCTGACAGCCCCTGGTACTTGGCATGGAGAAACGTCGCCCAAAGGGAGTCGTTGACTCCAAACCTCGCCCACAGCTTAGAAGCGAAGGCCGAACCGATGTCCTTAGGGTTACAGAGACCCAAGCTTCTCTCACTTTTAGGATGATAAATGGAATTATAGGAAATCCAGTGGTGGCGAGCAGCGTTTTCCTTGGTTCTCAAGAAAAAGGAAGAAGCCAAGGAACGACAAGAACAAAAGAAGGAGGCGGTGGGAGTCATAGCAGCAAAGATATGAGATCCCATGGAATCTACGACAGACTTAATAAGAACCAGTCTGCCAGCCTGAGTAGGGGGAGTCGCATTCCAACAAATGATCTTGCCTTTGACTTTGTCAGTAAGGAGACCGAAAATGACGTTAAGCTTCCTGCCTCGATATAAAACAATACCAAGTTAAGAAAGTGGAGGCGAGGTAGCCTTGAAGCCAGTGGTAGACTCAATCCAAGACGATCTAGTGGAGGATAGATCTTTAGCAGACATAAAGCATTTTTTAGCCGAGTTAACAAGTTTCCCCGAACTTCTCTTATACCGCCGAATAGGATAAATAAGACTGTGGATAGATCAAAGACTACCATTAGTAAAAATGATGTTGTCGTCAGCGAAAGACATGGAAGTGATAAGAGGGCATCCCCTAGGGATGTCGAACCTATCAATCTGGCCAGCTATTATTAGAGAATGCAGTCCGCGAACGAAAGCCTTGGCATCGATGACGAATAGAGAAAGGGAGAGGGGATCTCCCTGTCGAAGACCCCTCTCGGACTTGAAATAACCGAGGGTCGATCCGTTGATGAGAATGGAAAACCATTAGTTGGAGATAAGCCTCCAAACAACATCGATAAGGGATTCCGGAAAGCCAAAAGCCCTTAGAACCTTAATGATGAAGAACCAAGACAAGCGGTCGTAAGCTTTAGCCATATCCAGCTTAACGGCCAAATTAGAGCCTTGGATCTTCTTATTAGTCTAAGAAACAAGTTCTTGATATAAAAGGATGTTATCAGTGATCATCTGTCCTTTTACAAAACCATCTTGCGAAGAGGATATAAGATGATGGAGGAATGGAGCTAGTCTAGTGGTATGAACCATGGAGATGACCTTGTTACGGAAGTTATACAAGTTGATCGGACGGAAATCTGCACAAGTGTTAGGCTGATCACATTTTGGGATGAGGACCAAGTTGGTGGAGGTCCAACCCGATGGGAGGTCTCCACCAGAGAAGAAGGACTGAATAGCGAGACAAAAGTCCGCCTGAATAACTGACCACACACTTTTGTAAAACACCCCGTTGAATCCTTCTGGTCCACTCGCACTTTCCTTACTTAGATAAAATACACAAGAAAGTATTTCTTCTAAGGAAGGAGGTGCGGCCGGATCGTAGCTATCCTAAGGGAGGACTATCCTAGGAATGAAAACAAGCAGGGTAGCGTCAGAAATCAACATAGAGGGAGAGGTTAGGAAGGACTGGAAATTGGACAGAATCGTATCTTTTACTTCTTCCAGGGGTAGAAGCCAAAGAGATATCAGGGCGCTGGATCTGGTGAATCTTGAGAAGACTATTCTTCTTATGAATTGAAGAATGGAAGAACTTAGAGTTCGTGTCACCTTCAATAATCCACTTGATCCTCGCCTTCTAACTAAGTTGATCTTGTTCAATACGAAGCTCCGACGAGAAGACCACTTGGGCAATTGCCCACGCCTCCTTGTTGGCAGGAGAGGGGTCCTCATCAAAAGACGCCTCTACTAGAACAAGAGATACTTTCGCTGCTCGAACGCGATCGAAGATATTCTTGAAAACAAGAACATTCCACTCCTTAAGGAAAGACTTTAGACGCTTCAGCTTACGAAAAAAAACCACACACAGGGGCCACTAATAGGGGAGTTCCAGAGTCTTCCATAACAATATGGAATGTATGGTTAGATCTCCACATACTCTGGAACCTAAAGAAGGACGGGCCAGAGAGGGAAAGGGGAGAACAGATAAGAAACATAGGAGCATGGTCAGAGAAGGTACGATGCAGATGGGAGAGAGAGAACGTAAAGGTTAGGCTGAACCACCCTTCAAAAGCGAAGACTCTGTCAAGCCGAGAGAGAATGTGGTTTGGCCCATCTTGGTTGTTACACCAAGTAAAGGTCGAACCAAAGAAAGAAACTTCAGAAAGACCCAAACCAATGATAAAGGCATTGAGATCTGCTACCGCCGAACGGTTAACGGTATTTCCACCATGTTTTTTAGCTTGGCTGGCAAAAACTTTAAAGTTGCCACCCAAAACTGCCACAGAAAAGCCCAAGTCGGATAGATAGAGAATATCGGACCAGAGGACCAATCTCTCAATCCTGTTGCACTTAGCTTAAACCGCAGAGAATAAAAAAGATAAGGAGAAAGAGGGAAATGTATAAGCCACTGAAAGCAGCTGGTTCGAGTCGAAAATAGGGTGAACGACAACACCGTTGGACCAAATGATCCAACTCTTGTCGGACATGTTGGCTAAGGCACCACCAAAGCCAACAGATAAAACAAATCTGGTGAGCGCTTCTGAACCCATAGATGGTTCCAGAAGCGCCACCAAGCAGATGGAGTGCTTCTTAACAATTCACTTTAGTCTAGCTACCAATGCTTCATTCCCAATACCACGAACGTTCCAGAAAAGGAAGTTCGCCATCTAGAACAAGACAAAACAAGAAGAGACACAGGAAGAAGACGACAGAAAGCAAGCACAAAGTCCAACTAAGATAAAATAAAGAGTGTGTCGAGTGGATCTAACGATCTGTTCGGATGCCGCTATAGAGCATATGAGAATGGGGAGGGGAATACGAGGAACTGGTCGTATAATACGATGCGAGGCTCATGAAGTTGGTCTAATCGGAGTCTCTTAGGAAACCGAACACCTCAGAGAGCGACTCGCATCGTAGTCTGGAACAGATAACGAAACAGTAGACCTAGTTAGATAAAAATTCTTAGTAAGATGAGATAGTCGATCATTAATGGTTGCTACATTAGCCTTACTAAGAAGGGGAGATGACATAAAAACACCGGTAATAGGACCAGGAAGAGAAGAGCAGGGATCCACCAGGGCAATAGAAGAAGAAGAAAAAAAAGAGACAATAATGGATGTGGAGTTGCTCAAAAAAGGTAAAATCTGTCATTGTGTGAACTGTACCGATGTTGATCTATCATTACATTAACAAATCCATGTACAAGGTACAATTCTGAGACCGATAAATTAGTGTCCAACAACGGACTTAACAAAGAAAGAGCTAACCGGAGAAAAGCCAACCAAAATCTCAGACAGTCGACTAGGGGTACATGTAGTTCCCATATAGCTAGCAACATCAATGCTAGATATATGGGGACTACACGCGCCATGCCTGCATTGATGCCCTAGGACCGAACGTCGAACCAATGAAAAAGCTACCGCAAGACCTGAAACGAACACGCACAAGGAACTACCAATCCTGCCATGTTCCCGGACGAATCGACCAGCCAGCGAAGAAGCTAATACCGAAAAAACAACGTACGAGCGGTGAACCATCCTGAACCAACCAAGCATTGCCAACAACCAAGAAGCATAAAATCCCACGTCCAGCCAGAGACCGGAAAGAGGGGATGATGAGTGAAGTTCAAACAGATCGATAAGGGGACCCAGATCAATACTGCCTTCACTAGGTAGTTGAACAAGACAAACAAAACAAAAACCTTTTGAGAAACAAGTAGCAACACAATCGGACATAGGTTGAAAATCAGCAAACCTACCCACACACATGACCCGCTACCATCGCAATCGGAGTTGCGACAATGGAGACGGGGAGCTCACGCCTAAGCACGACAATGCTCATGGAAAGATCATCAAAAAAAATCCAAAAGATCAATATAATCAGCAACCCCTACGGTATAAAAAGAGGACATACAGGTAGAGAAGCCCGAACCAGACAAAGCGACCCAAGAACTAGAAAATATGAAAACCATAACTCCAAAGTAAGCGTCCCACCAAAAGCAACCAGAGAGTAAAATCTAACGGAAGATCACAAACATCCTTAACCAACTCATAGATGGGGTCCGCAGGTGAAGAGAAGGTGATGAAATCCTCATCTTCCCCAGCAAACACCATGTCCTGACTCGGCAAACCCAGCGGAGAATTGTCCAACCCAACGAAGTCTACCGCAGCAAGCTTCGTAGGAAATGAAATAGCAGGTATCAGGTGACCCAAGATTAAAGATTTTGGAAACGCCACCAATAATGGATCAAACAAAAGAGAGCAACCCAAAGATACATCCTCCTTATCAGCATCCTTCAAACCCATCGAATCTGCAGTAGATACTGCTCCATTGGAACCAAGCGGTGAACAAACCAAACCAGAGAAAAATAGCCCGCAACCTCCTCAACCTGAACATCAACAACTATAGCGGAAGAACCAACCACAAATATTAAAGACTCAGACTCATCTAAGACCACAGACAACTCCGAGTCAATGGATAAAGGATCGAAACAATTTGATATGCCTAAAGGCGCAACAATTTGAGAAACCCCACGACCAACGGAGTCACAAATATATGCCTATGGATCATTAGTTCGAACCTTCTTAGCCTTCTTCGGACGTTGACGACGTCTAAGTGGCTTCATAGGATGAGCTGGAACCTGAAACATCTACTGAAAAGATGACCGAGGGAAAACTGGTGATAATCGATGCGATAAGAAGCAGATCGGGGGCATGACTTCCCCTTATTCGGCCTCCTTCCTGACACTACCAAAACGCAGTCCATCATTCTCGGACACTCCAAAGGTCACAGATCCAACCAAGAAGGTCACCAATGGCTTAAAATCACGACCAATATGCTTTTCACATAACAACAATTTAGGCGAGAAGGGGGTGATGAAATCCCCCTTTCACATAGCTAAGCCACGGAGTAAATCAGAAGACGCATCTGATTCTACACCAGGCCAACAGAAGACTGAGAATGAATATAGCAGTGGAAGAGCCAAGGCAACAGAATAAATTGGCGTAACTTCCGTGAAACAGTTACCAACGAAGAAATGTTGCTTCGATTACAAAGAAAAAGTTTACAGGGAGTGAACACGTATCGAAATAGCAATTATTCCCTCTAACGCAACTAACGGCGGTTCCAAGCAAGCAGAACTGATAGCCGACACAAACAAGCTTAGAGAAGGGCACGGTCTTAGAAATGACCCATGTAAAGCATAACGAGCATTAAGAGATCCCATGAGCATAACCCTAATCACGAGTAGATTGGGGAAAGATAGGCGATCTCAGAAGAAAGGGAAGGCGAACACAAAGATTTGAAGTTAAAGAGAGGAAAAGCTAGTCGCAAAAATCTCAGATGGAAGACGCCATTAAATTAGCCTTTATGTTTTTTAGATGTGCTGAAGCATTCTTGTTACATCTTGAATACTGTTAATTTGAATTCTAATTTTTTTTATGATCTGAAAAACATTTGAAATTTCACACATCTCTACTGTTTTTAGTTTCTTATAATTCATTTTGGAAAGGCTTGAAATATTATACTCATTACAGCAAACTACTATTTTTCAGTTGTGATAATTTCATTGATTGTTTTGGATTGGCTTGAATATTTCTGAATTGAAAAACATTTGGCTTGAATCAATGTGTCACATGTTGAAATTCATTATTATTCATGATTATTTGACTTAGATATTTGTTTGTTGAAATCATTTGAAATTTTTGATATTTTGAATCTCACACACTTCTAAGATTTGAAATTATTGATCTTATGTGATTGATTCTTTGTATCTCAAAATTTACATTTGTTCAAGTTACTTCAAATAAACAGTTTTAATTTTGGACCATGAATATCTCTCAAGCCTAATGTAAATATTCTGAGAATTTCTCTTGCTCTCGTCAGAAATAATTGTAAAAAAATTCTTTGAAAATCTGGTCTTGAAACCCCCTATAATTTCATGATCATTGACTAGAATAGTTGATTGTCTGAAATCATTTGAAATGGTTGATTTCTTGAATCTCACACACATCTTGAATTTGAAATTTATAATCTGGTGTGATCGATTCATTGAATCTTGAAATTTTCATATTTCCTAAAATGATTTCAAATAAACTGTATTTTTAATCTTAGATCATGAATCATCTTTTGTAACTATCAGAAATATCTATGAAAATTTCTCTTGAAAAATCTGCTTTGAAAATGATTGTTGTGCCGCTCTGATAAAAGAAATAGTTTTGAAAATGTTTTGATGCCTGCTTGTTTTGGTAAAAAAATTGTTTGTTGCTCTGATAAATAGAATTGATTTGTTAGATTTAACAGCTTAGGCTTGGTAATTTTTTCTCTCCTAAAAATTCTGTTTCAAGTGGTAGAATGTAAGATATGTCTCTGAGATACCTTTGTTTGCCACCAGGGTGGTATTAAAATCCCCATTAGTAGAGTCAACAAGTGGTATCATCCTTAAATGCTGTGAAAATTTCTCACTCGTCTGTTGTGATTCTTTTTAACTTTTTTTTCATCATGTATAATTTTCATATGAAAGAGAAAAATTTAGTTTTCGTATTATAAATAGTAAGTTATGGCCAAAACAAAATTTGAAATAATCGCTATGGAAATCGTTATTAAAATATAGGCCTTTAAAATAGCCGTTTTGCAAACGGAATCAGATTTCAACGAAATCAATTTCATTGGGACCGTATCGTTAAATTATTGTAGGGTGTTGAATGGCGTGGCAAACCGATGTCGTATGTGACCGCGGTAGCCATAAATGTCCATACATTTTCTATAACGTGTAATTAATTTAATAAAGGGTTATTTGAGGGTAACTTGAGAAGACGATCGAATTAGGCCACGAAACCAGTCCCGTTGAGTTCGTATCGTCGATTAGAGTCAGGATAGGTATATAGTTTGTTATTTTTAGAGACCGGCAAATTTGGTGTTCTGAATGGCATTGCGGTACACGTAAAAATGGCCTACCGGGGAAACAGTCTCAGAATGCGACGAAACTAGTGCCATTGGGTTTGTATTGATTAACTATTGAAAGATTCCATATTTTCAAGTTGATTTGATTTATCTGGTGATCGTGAAAAATTTAAACGTGTGTTTATTTCTGGTTTTATAAAGGAATTTTTTTCAAACGATGTCGGAATTCAACGAAACTTGTCCCATTGGGTTTAGAATACTTTTTAATACCAAGATTAGCTTTTTTATCAGTAAACAGAAGCCGACTGTGGTTAGTTTTATTTGATACTTCACCGCTAAGTCTTGTTATTATATAAAATAATATATTTCCTCACCTATAAAAGCAGACCCACGACAGTAAATCCCTAAGCCCCAAACTTCCCGTTCTTATTCTCTACAGCCGATTATTCTAAAATTATTTCGGAAATCAAAATCAATTATTTTGTTCAAAGAAAAATATCTAAATTAGTAACCACGTGTATTGGAACTCGTTGCACTTGAATTTCTCGTCGGTCGCCTTCCATATAAGGTTCGATTACCCTTTTCTATTGCTCAGCTATTTAGGGCGAAATCTGCTGTTAATCGCTTCCAGAACCCTGCGATGGTCAAGGGTGAAGTGGGATGGTGTAATCGGTGGGTGCATGCTGACAGGCTTGGCGACTGGAATCCACCTCCGGCGGTCATGTTTGGCAAGGTAGTGTTCAATGTGTTATGTCTGAAAGTTGCTGCTTGCGTGCGTTTTTCTTGTGTGGTCATGAGGGAACAGAGGTGCGGAACCATTGGCAGGAGGTGGCGAAATGGTTAGAGAGGTAGGATTTATGGAAGGGGAAGCGACGGTGCATGTTCTTTCTGGGAATGGAAGTTGCGGTATTTTTTGGTATTTTTGGTCATCACGAGTTATATTCCCAAAAGAAAAAAAATGAAAGGGACTTATGGTTGCTGCGGAGGGGATAGGTGGTAGAGGGGATAATGTTTGAGGAAGTACGGATAAATGGGCCATTCACATGTTACAGGGATGATAGGAGGAGAAGATGTGTACCACACGGTGGTTTTAATCCTAAAAGTAATAAGGGATCTCGCTGTGTATATTTACAAAGTGCTTTAATTTTATTTTTTTGGGTTTCCGTGAGCAATCTGGAGAGCACGACAAGTCAAAGTGGTGAATGATAGAGGAATGGCGGTGAGTGTTTACTAGAGATTGGTACCTACTGTTAGTAGTCGGGAAAAAGGAACCGTGTGGAAGAGAGAAAGCAGCGTGGTATACTGGTTCAAGCTCGGTATGGTTAAGATAAATTTAGCACTTGTTTAAGCGCTAATGATTACGGTGGCATGCCTGGGTCAGGCATCGCAGGTACTGCGATGAAGTGTTTGTGGTAGAAGTAGTATCCGGGTATTATTTCTGGCATGAGTGTGTGAGTACTGTCTGTGGCGATGGGATTTGATCGATGTCGAGAAGGTGACGTTCGGTTTGACGTTTTGGCAATGGAGGGTCAGTAGTTCAAGGGGATGGAGTTTTATGCTTATTTGAGCAGTGTTGAAACCATGGTATCAAGTAAGATCGATGCAGGAGGAAATCAACTAATCAGCCTGTCATTTAACCAGTAATAAAATTTTAAAACATGGTTTATTAAGGATGAATTTAAATTAGATTAAGGACTAACGATGATATAATCGGTTTCAGGTATTTGAACGAGTATGAAAACAAGAACAAAGTAGCAGGAAAGATCGATTATTAAACGTAATGTGTAGCGATCAGTTTTAATTAAAAATTTAGAATAAATTTTATAAATTAAAAATCATAGATGTTATAATTAATAACGGGGTCATATGTTAACAGAATCAGACCAAATCATATCCGTTGGAGTCGTAACATTAAGGTCTACATGATGGAATTAATGTGGCGGAGAACAGAGCTACTGGAATTTCGCAGTAGAATCAAACGCTCATTTGATTTTAAATGAAACCATCAGCCGAACCGCCAACTGCAAACAAGATGAGTAAACTCAATAACTCTGACTTGTTTATATTTTTATATAAACGAGTTTTTTAATTTACTTTATACTGTGTGATGGTTGCTTGGTAGTTGATAAAATTGGTTGATATGATTACATGGCTGATCGGTTATTAGTTTTGATATTTCATATTGATGTGAAATAATATTATTGATGTTAATTAACATCTGTGGATGCAGGGAAACAGGTTGGAGGACCCAACTGGGTTCCTCAATATTTATATTACTGTTTTTCCTTGATTTTGATGTGTGGTGTAATTTATACAATTAGTGATTGACTTTGTGTGTTGGTTTACCCTGACCCTAGAAACTTGATATTTCAGATACCGAAAATATTTTTAAATGTGGAAAATAAATTGGAGATAAAAAAGCAAATTTATTTCCAAAAATAGAAATCTAATTTCGAATAGAGTGGGAAATAGAAACCTGTTCAAATGTATGAATCAGGAGGTTGTTATAATTTAGAATTTAAATATATTGAATTACTTATTATTTGTTACATTGAAATAGAGATTCAAATTTGAATTTCTATAGAAATGTGAAAGTCAGTTTTTAAACAAATATTGGAAAGGAAATTTAAACTTAACAAATTTTAAGGAAATCTTTTACGAGATTTTGAATGATTGAAATAAAAAGAAATAAGATTATAAATGTTTGAAATAAATAATGAGATTTTCTATAAAAAATTGTAAATAGAAGTTATATATGAAATTTGGATTTGATATGGTAGAATCAAATGGATTTGATTATGCAAAAGAAAAATTATTCACGATTAAAGTGAATAATCATTTAGAGTAGATATTCTATAAATGAAAGCAGTTATAAAAGAGATCTGGGTTGGGAATGTGAATTCAAATAGAAATTTGAATGATAAGGGAAATGAAAATTCGTTTCGAAAGGAAACGTTGAATTATATTCCAAAGTTCGGAATATAAAACAAATTGAAATAAATTCAAGGGATTTATAATTATACTTTGACTAGGTCGAAGTTCGTTATAGTGGTTTAAGTTCAAGAAGGATATTTGAATTCTATTTTGTACAAATCTACACAGCGATTTTAACGTTGTTGTTATAATAAATGTTTTGGTAAATCTAGATAGCAAATTTTAACGCTGCCGCTATAGTAAATGTTTGGTAGCGATCTTAACGCTATAATAAATGTTCTATAATACTACACAACGATTGTAACGCTGTTGTTAAAAGCAATGTTTTATAAATCAAATATTTGGAAACAGCGATTATAACGCTATCGTTATAATCAATATTCTTCTACAAAGGAAGTGTGTTTTTAGATTGAATCCGAGAGTCGCGTAAGCGATGGTTTGTTAAAGTTGTGAGCTTTGACTGTTTCAAAGTTGAGAATGTTGTTCAGTTAAGTTCTAAGAGGTAATTATACCTCAACTTGATTGACTTCATGATCGATGGAGGAATGGTTAAGGTTCGATGGTGAAACTTGGTTAGCAATATGGTAAGTTAATAAATGATTAGTGGGTTGAGTTATAATAACGATGTTTTATAACATCACGTTAATCTGATATGTTTTCCCAAATCAAATGAAAGACATTTTCTACATGTAGAAAATGAAATGAATTGTCAATGAGGAATTAAAAAAAGGGAATTGGAAATAATAATTAAAAAGGGGCCCAGTGTTGTTTGATGCTTGATCGATAGAATTTCCATTCGGAAATAGGGTCGTTGGTTGAATGGATGTTTCTTTGATAGTTAAATCACCGACTATCAAAGTTTTGATTTATTTTATACCTTTGTTATCAATATGGAGAGACCAGGATCAAATTTAATATCTGAAAACCACTCTGTATTGGCATAAGCGTTATGAATCAACTTATGCTGAAGATAATTGAAGACGGAGGAAAATACAAGGGCTGTTCTGTTAATCCTAGGTAGAAATTGCCCAAGATGGATTAATAGAACGGTGCCTTCGGTTTGTCCAGACCCAGGACAACTTGTAAGGACGAGTGTCCGACAGAGTATTTCCAAAGGGGTTACGTACGTTGATTCCTTCAAACGTACGAAATTGGTGGCATAGAAGGGAAACTTCTTTAGCCTAACAAATCTGAGTATTTTTGTGGGAATCAATTAGTGATTTCCGATGGATCTGACGATGTGGCATTCAAAGTGAATCGTGGCCAGATGTTCTGGAAGATAATTTATACCTCAAGCCTCACAACCCGGAATTGACAAAAATCGAGCAGGCAGCATGGCTATGTGGGTCGCACCCATTAGGATGTATAATCACTTATCTAGAGAAATTCCATTTGTTCTTAATCTATCGATGTTGTCCCTTTCGGGAAACGGTTGCTGATCCCAACCGTTGGTGATATACATTCGATACACTCAAGCGAAATGAGTGGTCGGTCATGTGAGGGCTGGGTTGCAAGACGTTCTTGTTGAACCCAGTGTATTCGCCTCTAGAGATACACTATCGGCAGGTGGTCCCATACCTTGTCATGTTGAAAATCCAATCTCCAATAAGAGCCCTGCGGTTTTTGATTTTATATTATATATGGAGCGTGAGATGCAAGCGTTCCGCTAGATTCTACTTATTTGATTTAGACACTATTATAATATCACCAGATTTTGATATCAAAAATGTTTTGGGTTATCGTAAGGTAAAAACCGTCCGTGTTTATGTGTGGATCGGTCTTACGATTATCTTTTCTTTCGAAAGGATTTTGAAAAGTTAAATAAATAGTTGGAGTTTACTCACACCAGTCCCATGACTGACCCAGATTTTATTTTGTTTGTTTTCCCTAAACTCTTGGGTGCCCAAATTTGTACGGGCAGTCAAGTAGTCGGGATTTTTCAGATTCACTTGGAGGAGCTCGAAGCAGGAGGATTCACCAGTTAACTATAGACTATCATATTTTCCGTTGTGTGCTATGTTGTATTTGGAAATAGGTGTTTATAACTGTTCCAGGAATAACCGTTGTGCTATGATAATGGTATGTATATACACTTACCGATTTGTATTTCAAAAGTTATATTATCTAATATATTTTATTCATTCCACTATGAGTTTGTGATCTTCGTTTTCTTCTATTCTAATACTTCTTTCTTTCTATTTCTCATCCTCTAACTTCTTTCTACTAATGATTCGTATTTCTGTGTCATTTAGGTTGGACATGTGGTGTTATTAGTCGACTCAAAGGGTACGGAAATTCGGGCCATCACAAAGAGATTTTGAGATTTTTTTTGGTGTATTTCATGTGAGATATGCATCATTTGTGGGTGGTTTTTTTGGTTTAAGGATTTGTTGATTGTTGGAATGATTTCATATCAAGGTGGAGTTTTATGGTTGTGATATTTATCACATGGATACTAAAGATGGAGCAATTTAAAGTTGCGGAATTAAGGATTTGTTGCGGATTTTATGGATCTATTGAGATATTTTAAGGAAAGTTTATTTTGAACAAGTTTAATTTAAGGAGTATTTATTTCTGAGATATTTTAGGACCTAATTAGGTATATACCTAGTCTTTCTATTTGCCTATATAAGCATCTCATTAGGGAGAGATTTACTTATGGTTGAAGGAAAGAAAAATTAAAAAAACTCGTTTTTTTGGGATTGAGATAAATTCTTAGTTATTATTTTTAGGCTTTCATTGTAATAAAAAAAACTTGTTGTGATTTTGCAGAAATCCTAACAGAGGTGTCCTTAATTGATTATCAAAACCAGCTTGTCCTTAACCAGCTCTCCAACTTTATCACTCTACTTAATCTATTGTCCTCATTCTTAAATTTGCATACTTATGACATTCGCATCACACATGCCGCCAACGTCGGATGTCATGTCCTTTCCTGCATTGCATAATACCGCCGTTGCTGCATTGGCATAGTGGACCCCTTATTGGTCGTATTAGATCAGCGTCCACTTTCATAAACTGCTTTATTAGCTTAGAAACTGTACTTCTTGGATTGTGACCTTCATCAAGAATCAGAAGTCATGTGATTATAACCTTCATCAAGAATCACATCCTCTTTCACTTTCCACCTAGAATAAACAGGGGTAGTAGTTTGTATACTTTCAATCAGTCACCTCAGATTGATTGAGATCCTAAGTTCAAGCTACTTAATGCCCTTAAGCTATTTTAAGCGGTTGAAATCACCTGGTCCGAAATTCCCTGGACCAGGTGAGGCAAATACATCTTGCCCACTGATTTCATGTGGGTTCCCCCGAAATCAATGGGCATGATGTATTTGCCTCAGCGGTCCAGAGAATTACGGACCAGAGGATTTAATCCCTATTTTGAGCTGCCTTGACATCTGAGATATGATCACCTAGTAAATTTAAAAACATTGCCATAAACATTCAAAATCCTATTGGGTGAGATTCAATGTGAATAGTTGAAAAATCAATCAATCAACCAAATGAGGCTTCAATGGGTTGTTTCATTATAAGCACTATAGCTAAAATCTATTTACCACATTGAATTCTTCGTAAATAGTTAAAAATATCATCATTATTATAATGGAAACCATGTACACTCTGATAAGAGAACGACATTAGAGTTGCTCTAATACAAATTTTCCAATTTTTAAATGGTTGCACTTGGACTTGGTACCACCTAAGCAACATGCCTCCAAGTTGTCTGGCTATTGACATATGCCAAAGTATATTTCTAAGGAAATAACCGGGGTTGCAAACAAATTTCCGACATGTTTCTATTTATAATGCATAAACCGAAGCCATTTTCCAAAGCAAATAAGAAACAGAAGAGTGCAATATATATAAGTCAACATATTTATATATGCAAATCGTCATAGCCCCGTTATGCTGAAATTTATCTAAATGAAAACATTAATAAATTTGATGACCACCGGCTCAAGCACTTAGTAGTACAACTCATAGGTACGCGTTAGAGCGGGATACATTCTTGAAATAAGCCATGAATTTTGTACATAGTTAAGGGGTATATAGCTTTTATATATGATAACTAAATTTATCAAGACATACACGCGAACAAAAAATATATATCATAACTAAAAGGAGGACATATTTAAATATTTGTTCATTCATTTACTGATTTGAGGGGATTAAAAATAAAAAAGATAGTAATGAATTAAAGTAAGATATTTAAGTATTTTACTTTTATGTTAACATAGTAATGCATTAGCTAGGTACACAGTGTGGAGAAGCAATATATGTTTTTTTTAATTAACTTCAAAGCACTATTAAAATCAACTAGTATATCAGTCCACAAAATGCATGCTTGTATAAAAAAAACCTATTCTTGCATATGGAATGTTTGAGGATATCAATTCTAGCTTGACTAAAAACAGGTTTTGAAATACATTCCACTAATAATAATTTAATCCTATAAAAAATATTGTGTTTATTTTTGAAAAATAAGACATAGTATGCAAATGGACCATCTCCTTACTTGTTCCCATGCCTCCATTTTCAAAGTCTTAAATGTGGTTGATGATACCATTGACCACCATCTCTTGCATACTTATTGATCTCCATTTTCAAAGAGTTGAAAGTTCCAAACAAACCTTTAACCTCCAATCATTTAGAAACATTATAGGGAATTCCTAATGTTGAATAGAGCAAGAAATCCATGGTTCAGTTGCAAAAGAAAGGATACACATGGTATTATTGCAAACATTCTAGGTGATATAACAAAAGTCAATTCTTCTAAAATATAGAGTTATTATAGAAAAAAAATAGTAAAAGAGCCATCAAATTATTAAATAACACAAGAAGTCTAAAATACCATGTAACTAAAAACACAATATTTAATTTTTTTATTTATTTACCATAAACAGAGCAGATAATTTTCATCAATTCAAGAACATAGGAAGGCAACTATGCAAATCGAAACCTAAACCAAACAAACGTCATTAATTTAATATCGAAAACCTTTGCTACAGCAACATAACTAACATTGTTTTGCCTTCCACATATCACAATATCCGAGTTCTTTTCAATGAGGCTGTGGAAAGTCGTAGGACTCCTTTCGTTATATGGTTAATGAAATTCGATCTAAGTTTTTTGCAAGTATTAATCCGAAGACATAACACCCATGAAGGCCTCGCATATGATTGATTCAATGGATGGTATAAACAAAATATTTTTGGGATCGGGCGTCAACGTCAATTTGCATGATTAAGGAGTGGAGCAATAAGGAAGCAAGATGGAAGAGGAAACAATTTAAAGATAGGAACAAATCAAGAACTTGATTTCCATGATTGAAGATCCAAATAAACTCCTGTGCACTGTGAACTGAGTATTGCAATCAAGGTTTCGTTTCTTTTCTCTTTTTTTAATCTGAGGGGAAAAGACCGTAAAGAAATATGAGATGTATGTTTATGCCATAGTGACACACAAAAGAGAAGCAAAGCAGATTTAGGGATGACCCATTTTAAGTATTGTGCGATGGTCATTCATATAATGGAAGCAAATAACATTATTTGTTTATTTATTTGCTACGGTCATAGATGATAACCATCGCAAATAATTTTTCAAAATCTGTAACTCCAATTCATTAATTAATTGCTACTGTTTTTAATGGAAACCGTCGCAATTATTACTATTTGCATCGACTTTTAACTCAACCGACGCAAATAAGGAGACACGATTGACATGTTTTGTACTAATGTAACAAAATATTTGCAAAGGCAAGGGAAGTTGAGGGATTTCTTAGTGGGTTGAGATGCTGGATCCGTTGGGGCATGATTGGCAATAGTGACTTGTTCCGCAGTCCTACGATATTGTTGGAACTATTCTGGAAAGTAACGAGGCCTTACCGTGTTTCCTTACTCGGGCAGATTGTCGTCCATTTCTACTATCTGAAAAACCATTTAGTGGACTTCCTACGATAGTCAAGGCCCAAAAGAAAGAAAGATAATGTTGCCAAGTATGATTGTGTATATTTTAGTGTACAGTACTTATATATATATACATATATACATATACATACACAGTTTTGAAAACTTTTTCATAACAAATACGTCTCTCATACGTATATTTCCCCGTAATCGGGTAACCTATGCTCTGATTCCAAATGTAACAATCCACCCAGAATGGGCCTAAATTCCGACCTAGAAAAGGCACATCGAAACTTAGATCCATTCTAAATGGATTATTGGTTCCTATAAGGATATACTTAACATGTATCACAGAGCAGTATAAACGATAATCAGAATCTCAACAGCAGAAGAGATAAAATATAATAGCATAAAATAGACGTACCATTTATTAAAACCACATTTTCAAAATACAATATATCTCAACAAGGTATAAGGTACATTAATTATTCATTATCCCAATTACATAACAATAATAATAAAGCTACTACTACTATAACTAAGTCTTCCAGAGGCTCCTCCTCTAAGCAATCGTCTCTCATCCTCAGTCAGCAGTCTCACCCACTAACCTATTAATGTTAAGAGGAGGTAGGTCATAACATAAAGTTCCGGTGAATGAAATACAAATGAGTTTAGGAATAACTATTCCCTAAAATTTGGTAGTATAAAATTTCCATGTTATGTCTACGTAACAAACATACACACAAGAAAACATATAAGGCGACCATCCCAATAATCACTTAAGGCCCATATGTAAATCTTAAGGGCAGACGTACTTACAGTCACTTAATACCTACAAAATCATTTAAAGGCGCAAATTGTTTATAGTCACTAAAAACCCAACGAGAGGGGTTATTCCTAGTCATTTAAGGCTATTGAATTTATTAGAGTGGACATTCCTACAGTTACTTGATACCCCATGGTGGACCCTAATGGCTTAAGGCCTCATCTTTAGCGTTGTATATACTCTATTTGTAGGTCGAGAAATAGTAACGACCATTTACTACCATGCATGGGTGAAGAACTCACTTTAAGAGAACCCTCCCGGTGGACACTCTTGTTACTATCTAGCTGTCCCTATGGGTGAACTCCTAGCCACTTAATACTTCCCTTAGACGGTAGTTCCTTTTTGGCCATATATATACATCATCCCTAGGCCAGCCCTTACTAACCCCTAAATAAGAAGCGGACATTACTTGGAGAACTTCCCTAATTATGTTATCATTTGATACCTTTGTTGGAGAAAGGTGGACCCAACAACCATTTAAATCCTTGAAGGGCGGGTCCCATGACTTGGGTCCTAAACCAAGGAGTGAATCTGAGGAACGAACCTAGTCCTAACCACTTAATACCCAACAAGAGAAATTTCATCCACTTGATACCTTTTCCTAAGGCAAGCATACTTCACACACAATATATATACACACACTAGACATCTCACATTAGACCGTCAACTTGTAAATGTTGGATTTGCCAAGCGGTTCCGAGCAGGCTTATACTACACGCTAGGCCTAACCTCATATCATAGTGTATTAATTATAACGGCCCATGGAACTTAGAACTCTCATATTAACCAGGCTTACTTGTACATGCTAGATATGTCGGTCGGTTCTGGGCAAACTTCTACAACAAGTAACGGTTAACCTGGTGTCTATGAGTCATTAATAAATCTAAGACAATTAACGCACATACAAACGTATAAGTTCTTATGGAGACATTTAAATTCAAATTCCTAATTTAACTGTATTTATCACGCACTTAATACGTATAATTATTACGTTGTTTACGTTATAGATATATAAATATAAATGTAAATTAAGAGAACGCAATTAACGTCTTAGACACATTTTAAAAATGTCTCCCTATCTCAAATCAGAGGTATACAAGTTATTATTTCCTATATTTACTTCAAACAAGGCATAAACATAAATATTGAAATGTAGTAATCAAAATGAAAAAATAGCAATAACAATACAAAACTTGCAACCTAGTTTTGACTTGATTACTAATTAATAAAAGAAAAAAATAGTGAATATATATATATATAATTCCTATTTTGTAGCAGATTCACCTTTTATGTATATTTATATACAAAACCTCAATATTTGAATATCTTGTAAATAATATGTTCAAATACCCTATTTTGGAATAAATAGAGATTTAAACCTATTGGAATTACAATTGCATCCAAATCTTAACCTTTTGTACAAAGACCATACATATGAAATTGCATAAAAATGAAATAAGATGAATCCGACAAAACATAGAAAAATATAAAACACAATCAAGCTTCTCTTTTATTAACTCCGTAATCCTAAATCTGTAAACATACAAAGATAGACAATTTCATCATAAAAACATGAAAAAAATGGAATGTTTGAGGGGTTTTGATGTTATATTCTTTTTGTATGAACTCAAACCATCGTAGGCACAATAATCCAAGTCTGAAACCAACAAATTATAGGAAAATAGCAACTTAGATGCCACTCACAATGTTATTAGAGAGAGCAATAACAAGGTTGAATAAAATATGATTTGGATTTGGTCTTCAAGAACAAACGTGCTCCAAACTTTCAAATTTAAATATATATATATTGAAATCACATATTAGAATATTATATATATGAATCTAAATTCCAGAATGAAAATAAAATCTATGTTATAATAGATTAGTGAAGATAGAATAAATTAGGGAGATAAAAGAAAACTTAAACTGTTTTTCTTTGTTGGAATTAGAGATGGTAGAAAGACATCATGGAGGCGTGGAGAAGAATAGTTGTAGGGTTTGGAGTGAGGGTTTAAAGGTCTTTTTATAGTTGACAATGTGTATATGGATGTTGGATTTAATATATTAAATCTAAACAGTTCATTTGTTATAAATTATAGATAAATCCTTATATAAAACAACTCTCATTGGGATCCACTATAGGAGGGCGGTCGATCGCTCTTATAGGAGGGCGGTCGACACCCCTCCTAGAGGGGCAATCGACCCCTCTTCTAGGGTCGAGTCCAAGAGAAATTATCCCCTAAACATTATTTTTTGATAGTTCATTAATCAATTCCATTTATTTCTTGCCTTATATTAATTATTTTTGTCCCATACTATGTATAAATATACACAAAAGTTTGAATTCAGAAGAAATAATCTTTTCATGCTTATCCAAATTAATATATTCCTGGTTTGTATATATATTTATTTGAGATTCAAAATTTGTACATTAATATAAATGCACAACATAATTTATTAATATCTTTTGCATACGAACTCCGTTTTTACCAAGTAAAATATGAGAAAGAATCAGAATCTCACCACGAACGCAAGTACAACACTTTGATGGGTCAATTTCTAATTGTCCAAAATTCCATTTTCAGCTCATTAAATTATTATTTTCTATCAAATTAACTTAAGTATATTTTTACGGGGTGTTACACAAGTAGCCGAATCCATATGGGAATAATATGAAATGATTTTTTATTAAGATTCATTTGAATTGTCAAATGTTTCATCATCTTTAAATTCCTATAATAAAATAAGGTCCACCTTCAAAAATTATGTCGCAATCTTCCTTAATCTCAAATTTAATAATGTGAAACCCATATTCTTTAGAATAAACAGTGAAATCTCTTACTGGTCTTTATACCTTACGAATATACGCTTTGAAAAAGGGGTAGTGTGGTTTGGAACCAATAACATAAATTACAATTGCATCTTCCCACTATTGTCCAACTTTATGAACCATATCAACAGACATTTTGGCATAATTCAAATTATTAAACTCCTTAGGTTGATAAAATTTAAGTGGAATATAAACTAGGACTTAGTTGCCTGAGACCACATCCTTTCAGGCTTTGGAAGCTTCTGGAGCAATATTGGCAATCGTATTAAAAGCCCCTAAGTCTGAATCAGATTGTCTAGGAAGCAGGAGAGGAGGGACATAAGAGGTGCCAACTGTTTGGGAAGAACTCTTAAGTGTTTTTGGCTGATTTGGTTTGCACATAGAATCCAGTAGAGGAAATCCCTCATGATTGAAAATATCTTTTGGTTATTTCTTAATGAATTCATAGCTAGATGTGTTAGCTGTGGAAGACAAACTGGATCTCCTTCATGTCGATAACAGTAGGGGAAATGGCACGCCTAAATTTCACAATTGAGAATGCGTCAACACCATTTTGATCAAATTTTTGACAGTTACAGCAATCGTAATCTAGGAAAGCCAAATTAAGAAATTAAAAAACCTCAAAAAATCAGATAAGTGACATACACAAAACCTTTTTAGTGAAAACTTGTCAGCATTAAAGATCTTTAGGTTGTAACATACTTGTTTTTTGGTATTTCCATCATACTTGTTCTATTTTCGGTAAACTATCATAACTACATCAATTCTTGCGTCATGACCATTTTTGCTGTAGGAACGATGCGAGATAAAGTTGCTTAGATTGCTTAAGGTAATGGCTTTGATCAGGTCAACCCAACTTCTTCGATCAATTCAACAACTTATCAAAACTGTCATTGGCTCTTAAAGCGTATAAACGTTCATTTAGAGGAAGATAACTACCTCCTATGGAAGCTTTAAATTGGGACTGAAATATAAGAGTATGCTACTGATGCAACAGATATGTTAAGATTTCAAAATCATACTCGAAACTTGAAGAATTCTTAATTTCATGAATCACCGATGAAAATGATGTGGTGCAATACCATAGAACAAGAGAATTCCCACTTCCATTGATCGAAAACGACACTGGAAAGGTGCTAAGAACAGTAATCTAGATGAACTCGAGATGACAGGTAAACAAAATTTCCGTTGATCTCGTCGATGCCAGAAACGTGATCACCAACTGTCTGTTAATCAAACTGATGCCGGAAATATGATCTTCCAAGTCATCGATCCATAAATGGATATCGTAAATGGCGGTGGAGAAACAAAGCTCCCAATAATGGCGGACACCAATATTTTCAATTTCAGGAATCAATTCCTTTTGCAACTCACGCACCCTACCTATTTATAGGCTTTAGACAGACATGAGCTGACACTGGTAGCAGTGATGAAACAAACTCGTACCTACGCAAACCGGAACCAAAAGTAAAAACAACAACAAAACAAAGAAATAAGGAACAATACCGATACAGTTTTAACACTGAAAGCAGTAATGATCGAAACCTGAACCCATTATGCCGAGACTCATCCGTAAGTATGCATTCTTGTGTGATGTTGAATCCCGAAAGCTTTATTAGTAAATCAAAAGTAGAAGAAACCGAAAAGACTTAATTAATAGAACCGAAACAGAAACGAAGTATTCTTCACACTGGGTGCTTTAGGAAGACGAAAGCAAATCGATAGCAGAAAGAAGTTGAGACCTCTGCTGATCACGTACTATCAGCAAAGCTTAACTGAGGCCGAAAGCCCTATCGTTCCAACACCGACAATGCAGTTATGGGTTTTAGAATGACTATTCTCCAAACCTTCACATTCCTGTGCTTCATCATCCTCCCTAGGTTCGAAAGAATCCGTCTTCGAATTGGAAGTATCTTCTCCTACCAAATCATCTTCATAATACGATATTAAGTGCTTAACGTTGAAAATAACATAAGCATTGGATTGATCTTGTGAACAATTTCTAAAGGTCCAATTTTTCTAGAAGCCAGCTTATTGTATGTTCCAACAGGAAATTTATCTTTCTTTAACACACGAAGTCACCCTTTTGAAATTCTACATGTCGATGTTTCGAATCAACAGCTTTCCTGTACATATGACTTGTTTTAACTAACCATTTCTAGACAAGACGATAGATATCCTATAACTCTGAGACAAGGCCAATGGCTTTTCCCTGCATTCTACTTGATGCGGTAATGGACTTAGATCCAATGGCCTCTTAGACATCTCTGAGTACACAATTTTGAATGGATTGAATCCAGTGTTTGATTGATAACATGATTATTTGTGAATTCAAACTAGCACAATTTAGAATCCCAACTTTTCAAATTGTCTTTAACAAGACTTCTTAGCAGGTTTCCTAATGATTTTTTCACCATTTCGGTCTATCCATCCATTTGTGGATGATAAGCGCTACTAAACTTCAATGATGTTTCCACTATTTTCCACAAACTTAGCCAGAAATGACTTAAAAACCCAGTGTCCCGATCTGAAACAGTTGATTTTGGTAGTCCATGTAATCGGTATATTTCTCGAAAGTATAGTTAAGCTACGTTTACTGCGTCTGCCATTTTCTTGCAAGCAATGAAACGAACCATCTTGGAAAAAACGATCAACGACTTCATAGATAGAATTGTTGCCTCCCAGTGTTCTTGATAAACCTAAAACAAAGGCCATACTCATATCAACCCATAGTTTGGAAGGAACTCATAATGGCATATACAACCCAACATTAGTTGTAGTCCCCTTAGACACTTTAAGAATGTGACATCTTTGTACGAACTTTTCAACTTCCTTTCACATTGGTAGCCAAATATAAGAATCCACAGTCAATTATAAAATACGGACTTTACCAACATAACCTTCATTGTGTAATTCTTGGATAATCTTCATTCGTAGACTACAGTCGGTTACACATAACTGGTTTCCTTTAAAATGAAAACCGTCTTTTATTGAAAAATTTGTCACTTCACCATTCTTTAGTTTTTCTAGAACTTTGGGAAAATAAGGATCTATGGTCAACAATTCTGCAATTGAGTCAAACCCCAATACTTTAACTCTCATTATGGTTAAAAGACTGCTTCTTCGACTTAATGCATCTACTACTTTATTTGTAACCCCTAACTTATGCTTCACCACTAACGTGAACTGTTGTAAATAAGTAATCCATGATGCATGTCTAGATGCTACTTTATTTTGGCCTTGGAGATGTTTCAATGCTTCATGATCCATTTGCAAAACGAATTCTTTGTGGAAAAGATAATGTCTCTAGTGCTCTATAGCTTGGACTATGGCACAAAATTCAACATCATAAGTGTTGTACCTTATCTTCTCCCCTGGCAATTTCTCACTAAAGTAAGAAACATGTCTTCCATTTTGGCTTAAAACTCCTCCAATCCCAACCTTAGAAGCATCAGTGTGAAGTTTGAAAGGTGAATGGAAATCTGGAAGCAATAGAATAGGCATTGAAGTCAACAGATGTTTAATATGCTCAAAAGCATCCTTAGCTTCCTCCGTCCAAATAAATTGTTTTCCTTTCATGCAATCTATTACAGGAGCCATAATGCTACTGAAGCGAGGAATGAATCATCTATAAAAAGACTCCAAACCATGAAAACTATGCACTTTCGTAATTGACTTTGGCTGTGGCCAATATCTGATCGCCATAACTTTACTTTGGTCAACCTGTAAACCTTCTTTGGAAACAACATATCCCGAAATAACACACTTGGAGTCATGAAGGTACATTTCTTCATCGCTGCATAAAATTTGTCTTGACGTAAGATAATCAAAACTTCATCTAGATGTTGCAGATGTTCCTCCGTACCAGTATTGTAGATAAGTATGTCATCGAAGTAAACAACCACAAACTTGCCAATATACAGTCTGAAAATTTGATTCATCGCTCTCATGAAGGTGCTCAGTGCTTTTGACAACCCTAAAGGCATGATGAGCCATTCATACAGTTGCTCACGAGTCTTGAAAGATGTAACACCCCACATCCGTTAAGGTCACTCACAAAGGGAATGCCTTAACTTCGGTGGAGAGTTATAGGTAAAAGGTATAGATAAATTACAAGACAGACAAAATTAAAAACAGTGGAAAATAGAACTTTACTTTATTGATCAAATAGTTTGTACAACAATTATTTTCCAATACCAGAATATCTGTCTTACAAAATAAAGAAGCATAAAATAACATTTATATTCCCCAATGTAGCGTGAGCCAGCCATATCAATGGAAAAGAGAATCCAAGCAAAACTTCGACTAATCTTCAGCTTGTAAAGAAAACTGGGCTAAATAGTAATATTCCATCACTGCGAACCCGGGGGGGGGGGGGGTGGAAGACAAGAAAGAGAAAGAAAACAGAGTCAGACATAAAGTCTGGTAAGTTCAGTAACTTTCAGCATGTGAACAAGTAAAAAGCAACTTGGCATGAATTAACTGAATACAAGACTACATCGTGATGACGGGAATCATATGGTTAGCACAAGATATGATAAAGTAAGACAAACTGGATGCACTTCTATACTTTCTCTGCTTCGCCACTACCTTGTTATTCTAATTTCTATATCCCTGCACCACCTAACTAGTAATTTGTATAAACTGATAAGAACAGATACGTGATCCCAATCCCCGCAATTGTGGTTGTTTCAGGTGTATATCTATTATTTATTTCCTAGGTCTAACCTAGGGTTTTCTATCGAGCGCTTTCTAGATCCAACCAGGGTTTTCGCTACCCAGGGCTACTGGGGTTTATGCTACCTATTGAACGTTTCTCGGATTTTTAGGGTTTACGCGACCTAGGTCCAACTAGGGATTATGCAACCTACCGAACGATACCCCCTAGTCTAGGACACACTACCTAGAGAGATATATGTTCCTAGATTTTCCCCACGTATGTGTCGCGAATCATTATCGCTGTCTAGATGCACATGTCCTCCGTATGTGCGACCTGAGTCTCGTGGTAAGGCAAATCAAGAA
This sequence comes from Allium sativum, assembly GCA_030737875.1. Classification (NCBI taxonomy): domain Eukaryota; kingdom Viridiplantae; phylum Streptophyta; class Magnoliopsida; order Asparagales; family Amaryllidaceae; genus Allium; species Allium sativum. The sequence continues at coordinate 222,807,371 of CM060920.1, forward strand.
ACACGGAACTCGATCGGGAGCTTTCAGATATCTGCCGATGCAGATGCTAAGGTCTATTTTTCCAGTGGCTATGGTCCCACCTGACCCCTTCCTCAACTAATGAAAGGCACACCTTGAAAAATGAGAACTATACGCAGGCCCCCCATGCCCCATGTGAAGACCCGCAACCTCCCCGTAAAGGAAAGTGTCGGATAGTTCGAGAACAAACCACAACAGAACGCATACAGAAGAACATTTCATTGTATATTACAACAATACATCAGATTACAAGAATATACAGAGTATAAATGAATATTACACAGAAATATCAGAGATTTAAATTACATTTAAATACATCGCAGCGGAAAATAATACAATACACAACTAGAAGGAGATATACGGATACAAAGCTTTCCGGATATCGTTCCAGCTGTAAACCAGGATCCTGTGAATATAAATCTGCAAAACCGAAACTACTAGCTGCCCGTGTCGAAAATAAGGGCACCCAGAGTTTAGGTTAAAACAATAAACTCCAGGTCAGTCATGTGACTGGTGTGAGAACTAAAACGGTTATTAATCTTTATTTTCAAAGCTAGGTAAATCAAGGGACCACGCCGTATAACACGGAACGGGTTTCCTCCCAAGAATACCCGTGCATAAAACAAACAGCGCAATGCTAAATAAAGAAAAATGAAGCTGTTATAAGACCCAGGTCCCATCACACAATGCAACGCAGTCGAGGATAGGGTTTTCCCTTATAACAGCCAAAGAATGCTTGATACGTTTTAAAACAAATCATTTGATACTATAATAAGTGCATAGTGTATAAAGCAACTTCAAATCATAAGTATCAATCATAGGCGGCATGAGTGCCCCATACCACTATGTCGCCATATATAGGTTATACAATCAAAATCGCAAAGTCACGTATTTGGAAATTGGATTTCCATCTATGAACCGAGGCAAAAGATAGTCCTCAACCGATTCGAGACTGCCTAGCCCGAGTCTCAGGCAAGCGCGCAGGCAAGCCTTGGATCGTCAGGGCCGGTCCACACGGAGTGGATTAAAATGCCTGAGCACTACGTTTCGCCGCCCTTTGGGGCGTAAGCGAGCCAACGAATGACTCCATCGGACCCGGATCGTCCGATCTAACCGAGGCGCCTCGCAACAGCAACAACCACATAAGTCAAACTCGTCAGGGCGTGTAAAACCACTGACGCCACTTTTTAGCTAGGAGGAAACGTAGGCCCTCCCTGAGGTCCTTCTCCCGTTTTTGGTTCATACCGGGTGTGAAACACGCGAGGTAAACGTTACACAAAGCTACGCCACAAAGGCCGTGCTTTGATCATCCCCACAAGACTTTGCTTTTCAACAGAAGCCTCGATCAATTGCCACTTAGGCATGCCACACAGGCAATTCACTCCATGCGTTTGATATCCATCAATATATAACCCCTGAGCTCGTACGTCTCAGAGAAGGGCGTTAAGCAAAAGAATAAATTCTCCGCCGCCAAACAGATATATATTTAATAGAGATCAATCACACGGACTAAAATCCAATGTCAGACACACAGTCCATTTACAAGTCCGTTCTGGGTCTGAATGAAGCCGGAGGCACCTAGTACCCCGCATATCCATCGATCTCCAAGTACGTCTGGATGATCACTAACTGTTTCCATCTTCTTGGGTGTACAGCCCAATCAAGATCATCAGTAATTACCCAAACGACGTGAAAACCTCCGGTCTTCGACCATCGTCTTCATCTTCGACTTATCGTCGTATCAGTTATTCAGAATGGGCTTAACCCGGTCTTTCCGAATAACTCGCGTATATTTTAAATAAGTGTTACACAAACACAACATACGCCTCATTCCAATTCATTAGTCACTAACCGTAAATTAATCAAGAGAATAATTCCCCAAATATTAACCCCGAAGGCCGAAACCAACATCAGATCAATATCCAGAAAACCATTCTGCTTGGCCAACCGACAGTTAGTTTCTAAATTTCACATTCATAGGGAAATGTTCCCATTAATTTTATCCAAGATAAATTTCTTGAATTTATTCATCTTTTGAATTTCGATTCAACTAGTCGAGATTAACGAACCTTACCGAAGTAATCATTGGTTTTAATTTCCCAATCCCAACCTATTTATCCCATGAAGTAAAACTGGTAATACTTCATATCTAACACCACAGTGTTATCGGTAAATTCAATTACCATTTCACGTTCAAATCTAATTAAAGGTTTAACTATCGCCTGGAGCAAAACTGGTGATACTCCATTTCGATTATTTCAATCTAATTAAAGATTCATTAAAACTCCACTTAGTTTTAATCTGTGACTGGGTTAAAGAATCAGTGTCATTTAAAACACGGTTCACGGTAAACCCAAAATCACATCACATTTCAATCAGTCCCTAATTGTAAATTAGCAAGTGAGCAATTCCCTAAGTATTAATCCCGAAGGCCGAAACCAACATCAGATCAATACCTCGGAAACTATTCAACTTAACTAATCTCCAGTTAGTTTCTGATTTTCTTAACTCCTTTAGGTTTAAGAACTGTATTATTGAAGATACCGTTCACGACAACCCAAAATCACATTTCATTAATGATCGGGTTAAAGAACGAGTGTTATTTAAAACACTGTCCACGATAAACCCAAAAATCAATATCGATTCAATTCCAATTAAATATTATTTAATTGGTACACTTCATTAAATCTAAATAAAAGATTTAATCTTTTCTCAACTGGGTTCAAGAACAGTGTTAGTGAAGACACCATTCACGACAAACCCAAATCACATTTGATATTAAACACAAGGCTCTGAATAGAAAATATCCCGGCTTATATTCAATATCAAATTCTACGATTAACAAATGTCGTATTAGAAATAACGATATAAATATATATATATCTTTCAAATTTTCATAACAACATCTGTATAATCACGAATTCCAACATCGAAATATTCCGAAGACAATTTCGATTCAAATCCACTCCAATGCAATCATTGGAAATTTTGGTTATTTTTAAAACCCTTTTCTAATTCAATTTATTTATTTAAAAATAAATAGAATTATAATTCTAGCTCAAAACTAGTTCATCTCGATAAAAATCTATTTTTATCTTTTCAAATATGGAGTTTTTCATCCCAAATCTTTCTAAATCATTTCTTATGATTTTACACAAATTATTACTATTTTTAATAATTTTATCAAGGCCCGTACAGTCGATTTCCATCAATGGCCATCGAACTGCACTTACAGCGACCTTTTTCGACTTTGATTTGGACATAATTCCAAATCCAACCGTTAGATTTCAAATTTCTAACATTCATTAGAAAGCTCTTTTCGATACGAACCCAACGGTTCCGGTTTTAGGAGAATCCGACGGTCGGATCTCCCGTAATGTCCGTTTGAAATAAATGGTCGAAATTCGCGAACTACCGCGGCGCGGCGCGTTCTATTCTGGCCATTATATTATATATATAATATATATATAATATATTTCGTCGATTTCTATTTAAAACGAATTATATAACTAGTTTTAAAATCGTTTTCAAAAGCAATTTCAACTTTCTTTTCAATTCAAATCAAAATTGAATTCTTCTTTATAAATTCGTTTTAAAATTCATTTCTAATCAATTCAAATTTCAATTCAATTTGAATTCATTTCAATTCGCTTTCAATTAGATTCGAATTCGTTTCAATTCGATTCAATTCAAATTCGTTTTCTATTCGAAATCGTTTTCAATTCATTTCATTTCGAAATCGCTTTCAATTCAATTTATTTCGAAATCGTTTTCAATTCATTTCATTTCGAAATCGCTTTCAATTCAATTTATTTCGAAATCGTTTTCAATTCATTTCATTTCGAAATCGCTTTCAATTCAATTTATTTCGAAATCGTTTTCAATTCATTTCATTTCGAAATCGTTTTCAATTCAATTTATTTCGAAATCGTTTTCAATTCAATTCATTTCGAAATCGTTTTCAATTCATTTCATTTCGAAATCGTTTTAAAATCGATATAAATATCGATCCACGTCAAAATGGCGTCAATCTAATCAACACGGCTTCATATATTTCTATTTTCAAATACTCTTTTTCAAATATTTCTCTTTTTCAAAATAGTTGTTATTATCAAAATATTTCGTTCAACACATGACCAATCTCAATGAATGAGTACTGTCAACACATGAACTTTTATTTTATAATATTCTTTATTTTTCAAATTGGAATGAGGCCCAATCAATCACCATATAAAATTAATTATATGGATTTTCATACAACACATGTATATAATAGCATTGAAAATAATCAACCATCAACCAAAGTGCACTACACTGTATAAGCATCAAATATAGATATTCAACGCTTATAACAGCCTGTCAATCAATCGATCGACATTTTTAATCAATCAGGATGAGTGAACTTCAAATTTCATCCCAACACCCGTGTGGGGTTTCAAACAATCAAACACATATTTTATTTGTGCTGTTGGGCGATGTGTGAAATTTATCGACCCAATCAATGTCCTTCAAATAGGTGTACATAAACAAACCGTCTGGTTTGTAAATGAATATTTATTTATTCACATTCACGTTAAAAATTATATTTTTAACGATAAAACATTTTATTCCAACATATGAATTTCTATTCAGTTCATTCTTTAAATAAAATGATATTTTTATTTTTCTAACATATTTTAGAAAATTTCGGCGGCATAACGGCACGATACTAGAAACGGGACGAGGTCTAGCCTTATCCCCGGTCTAGTGAAGGCCCACGCCATTCACACATCAATCATATCAATTTCAATTTCACCAAAACAATCAAATCCAAATCAAATAATCTAACCAACTACACAACAAATCAAACAAGTCCATGGTCTGTGGACGGGTGTCGGGTGCTACTAAGCACCGTCTGCATCCTAGTATATATATAACTAGAAAAATAAATTGAAAGGTGAGAAATTCTCACCTATAGCTATCCTAGCTCCACGGCTCTTCATTGATAGAAATCTTCGTTGTTTTCGCATCTTCGTTAGCTTCGTCGCCCGTAGCCACTACATATGTAAAAATCGAATTTTTACTTCGCTATTCAATATATAAAAATCGAATTTTCATTTCAAAGTTCAATATATAAAAATCGAATTTTTAGTTCGCTATTCAATATATAAAAATCGAATTTTTAGTTCGCTATTCAATATATAAAAATCGAATTTTCATTTCAAAGTTCAATATATAAAAATCGAATTTTTAGTTCGCTATTCAATATATAAAAATCGAATTTTTAGTTCGCTATTCAATATATAAAAATCGAATTTTCATTTCAAAGTTCAATATATAAAAATCGAATTTTTAGTTCGCTATTCAATATATAAAAATCGAATTTTTAGTTCGCTATTCAATATATAAAAATCGAATTTTCTATAACTTTACAACATAAATGAAATTCAGTTTTTAAACAAAAAAAAAATCAGTTTTAAACAAAATAAAATTCAGTTTTAAACAAAATAAAATTCAGTTTTAAACAAAATAAAATTCAGTTTTAAACAAAATAAAATTCAGTTTTAAACAAAATAAAATTCAGTTTTAAACAAAATAAAATTCAGTTTTAAACAAAATAAAATTCAGTTTTAATACTTAAATCAAATTCAGTTTTAATACTTTATAAATAAATCAGTTTTTATTCTATAAATAAATCAGTTTTTATTTTATAAATAAATCAGTTTTTATTTTTCTTTAAATCAGTTTTTATTCTATAAATAAATCAGTTTTTATTTTTCTTTAAATCAGTTTTTATTCTATAAATAAATCAGTTTTTTAAAAACCTTAAAAAAAATCAATATTTTCAGATTAAAAACAGTAATAAAATAAAATAATAATAATAAAAAAAAAGTAAAGTAAAATAACTTACCTATAACCTGCGAAGGAGGGGGGAGAAGGGGGTGTTGTCGTGCTCTGCGGTGGTGTAGACGGAGGAAGAGGGGTCGGGGTTGGTGGTTGAGGCGGTCGCAAGGTCAGGGGGGTGCTGCGTCGCGAGTGTGGTAGGGCGGTGGCTGCTCCGGTGGTCTCGCGGTCTTCGAATCGAGGGGGGGTGTCGAGGCTGGAGGCATCGTCGGTGGCGAGGGAGGCGCCATCTCCGGCGGCCAGGCGAATCAAAGGGGGGGCTGGATCCCATCGATCCCGATTTGGGATCGGTTCCCTTTTTGCTTTGTTTTTTTTTTTTTTTTTTAATAACTGAAGTCAACGGTTAATGAAGGGGGAGAGAGAGTAAGGGGATGAGGGCTTATATATTATATATATATAATTAACTAATTTAATTTCTATAAAGTTGTTTTTCCCTTCGAACTCAAATTCCAACCCAACGACTGTCGTCCTTAGCTAAATACCCCTATTTCGAACACAATGGGATATGTACCGCATGCTGATTCGATTGTTACAATCAGTTTCCTTTTGAATTTACATTCAAATCACTATATTGAATTTTAAACGTACATTTCAAATTACCGGGGTCACATACTAACTAGAAAAATTCCAGAAAAATATTTTCTAGCTTCGTATTGACGATACGGTCCTAACAAAACTAGTTTCGTCGAATTCTGAGACCGTTAGAAAAATGGCCAATTTTCCAGTCGATTAAAATCAACTGAAATGGTCAAACACGTTTTCCTTTGCCACGCTCACATATTGATTCGAAAAATTATGAAATTTGGAACCTAGAAATAATTTGACATTGCGGACCCAACAAAACTGGTTTCGTCGGAATCCGAGGTCGTTTGCAAAATGTCCATTTTTAAGGGCCTGAATTCCATAGCGACTATTCAGAATTTTCAACTGGACATATCTTTTGATTCCCGCTACGAACCTTTGATTTTTCGGATTCGTTGAAAAGATATTCACTATTAGATTCCATTATTTTTGGTTTCACTAAAATCCGGACTGTTTTGCACCCGGTACATTCAATTGAAGTTTGAAATCGAATTATCGAACTACCGCGCCATTTTCAATTCTATTTATAATTATATATAAATATTATATATTCTAACGACGACGTATAAAATATATACGTCGAATTATATTCAAAATAAATTTTCTCGTCGATATTATTTAAAATAATCTATTTTAAATAATCTAAATTCGCTAAAATTGCCAAAATAAAAATTTTAAACTGGCCCAGAATTTGCGGGTTATTACAATCTCCCCCACTTAAAACTTTTCGTCCCCGAAAAGGAACAAAGTCGAAAGTGGTTTGATTATTCACCTCTACGATCGATCAGGCTTCTATTCTCCAACTCTTTAGTTTCTGAGAATTTTCAAAATTTCAAAAATTTGGCTAACACCCTAAATTTTTGAAAAATTTCGCCATAACCTCCCCTGCACCGGGAGCATCGGGGAATTTCAAATAGCTTCCCCGGTCCTTCAGATCTCAAAAAGAAAAAGCCAAGCGGCTAGCCAATAGGCTCACAAAATCATCATCACCCAAACAAAACAGGAAATTATGTAGTAAACATGTACCTATTTGTCGGGCAAACAAATTTTATTCTCTGCTCTAGCCTCCTTGCTATGACCTGTTCAATATAAGTATATGTACATGCAAGCATATGCGACCAATTTTCAATACAGTTCAATATTTGATTCAATTAGGCATAATGGTTCAAAATTAGCAAACAAATGAACAAACAACATAAACATCAATCAATTAGTTGATTTAGAGTTTCAAATTCATAATTTGATACATATACAAAAATCATGTTTTTGATGCCAATTCACAACAATAGGCCCTATCTAATTTTGGTTCTCACACCAGTCAATAGGAAATATATAGATGTTACACGTTCGTCGCTCGAATATAAATTCTGATGATGATATATCAATCATCAGAATCACCCCCGGGCGACTAGAGTGTAATTCTATATCTACCCAGTATATTAAAACTTTGAATATACGTTTGCAAGGCGTATATGCAAATTCTTTATATACTGGACTGTCCAAATCAATATTAAATAAATAATCAAATACGAATAGTTGATTTAAATTTTCAAAACAAAATTGTTTTCATTTTAAAAATATACTCTACACACTCGTTCTAGGATACTACTGATCCCATCTCTAACGAGTCATTCTCGTTGGATATTACTAATCCAATATCTGATGAATTCTTTCGTATGGTTCTAATGTGCCTTGTTCCCTGAGCTTTGTAAACCAAAGCTCTGATACCAACTGTGAAGACCCGCAACCTCCCCGTAAAGGAAAGTGTCGGATAGTTCGAGAACAAACCACAACAGAACGCATACAGAAGAACATTTCATTGTATATTACAACAATACATCAGATTACAAGAATATACAGAGTATAAATGAATATTACACAGAAATATCAGAGATTTAAATTACATTTAAATACATCGCAGCGGAAAATAATACAATACACAACTAGAAGGAGATATACGGATACAAAGCTTTCCGGATATCGTTCCAGCTGTAAACCAGGATCCTGTGAATATAAATCTGCAAAACCGAAACTACTAGCTGCCCGTGTCGAAAATAAGGGCACCCAGAGTTTAGGTTAAAACAATAAACTCCAGGTCAGTCATGTGACTGGTGTGAGAACTAAAACGGTTATTAATCTTTATTTTCAAAGCTAGGTAAATCAAGGGACCACGCCGTATAACACGGAACGGGTTTCCTCCCAAGAATACCCGTGCATAAAACAAACAGCGCAATGCTAAATAAAGAAAAATGAAGCTGTTATAAGACCCAGGTCCCATCACACAATGCAACGCAGTCGAGGATAGGGTTTTCCCTTATAACAGCCAAAGAATGCTTGATACGTTTTAAAACAAATCATTTGATACTATAATAAGTGCATAGTGTATAAAGCAACTTCAAATCATAAGTATCAATCATAGGCGGCATGAGTGCCCCATACCACTATGTCGCCATATATAGGTTATACAATCAAAATCGCAAAGTCACGTATTTGGAAATTGGATTTCCATCTATGAACCGAGGCAAAAGATAGTCCTCAACCGATTCGAGACTGCCTAGCCCGAGTCTCAGGCAAGCGCGCAGGCAAGCCTTGGATCGTCAGGGCCGGTCCACACGGAGTGGATTAAAATGCCTGAGCACTACGTTTCGCCGCCCTTTGGGGCGTAAGCGAGCCAACGAATGACTCCATCGGACCCGGATCGTCCGATCTAACCGAGGCGCCTCGCAACAGCAACAACCACATAAGTCAAACTCGTCAGGGCGTGTAAAACCACTGACGCCACTTTTTAGCTAGGAGGAAACGTAGGCCCTCCCTGAGGTCCTTCTCCCGTTTTTGGTTCATACCGGGTGTGAAACACGTGAGGTAAACGTTACACAAAGCTACGCCACAAAGGCCGTGCTTTGATCATCCCCACAAGACTTTGCTTTTCAACAGAAGCCTCGATCAATTGCCACTTAGGCATGCCACACAGGCAATTCACTCCATGCGTTTGATATCCATCAATATATAACCCCTGAGCTCGTACGTCTCAGAGAAGGGCGTTAAGCAAAAGAATAAATTCTCCGCCGCCAAACAGATATATATTTAATAGAGATCAATCACACGGACTAAAATCCAATGTCAGACACACAGTCCATTTACAAGTCCGTTCTGGGTCTGAACGAAGCCGGAGGCACCTAGTACCCCGCATATCCATCGATCTCCAAGTACGTCTGGACGATCACTAACTGTTTCCATCTTCTTGGGTGTACAGCCCAATCAAGATCATCAGTAATTACCCAAACGACGTGAAAACCTCCGGTCTTCGACCATCGTCTTCATCTTCGACTTATCGTCGTATCAGTTATTCAGAATGGGCTTAACCCGGTCTTTCCGAATAACTCGCGTATATTTTAAATAAGTGTTACACAAACACAACATACGCCTCATTCCAATTCATTAGTCACTAACCGTAAATTAATCAAGAGAATAATTCCCCAAATATTAACCCCGAAGGCCGAAACCAACATCAGATCAATATCCAGAAAACCATTCTGCTTGGCCAACCGACAGTTAGTTTCTAAATTTCACATTCATAGGGAAATGTTCCCATTAATTTTATCCAAGATAAATTTCTTGAATTTATTCTTCTTTTGAATTTCGATTCAACTAGTCGAGATTAACGAACCTTACCGAAGTAATCATTGGTTTTAATTTCCCAATCCCAACCTATTTATCCCATGAAGTAAAACTGGTAATACTTCATATCTAACACCACAGTGTTATCGGTAAATTCAATTACCATTTCACGTTCAAATCTAATTAAAGATTTAACTATCGCCTGGAGCAAAACTGGTGATACTCCATTTCGATTATTTCAATCTAATTAAAGATTCATTAAAACTCCACTTAGTTTTAATCTGTGACTGGGTTAAAGAATCAGTGTCATTTAAAACACGGTTCACGGTAAACCCAAAATCACATCACATTTCAATCAGTCCCTAATTGTAAATTAGCAAGTGAGCAATTCCCTAAGTATTAATCCCGAAGGCCGAAACCAACATCAGATCAATACCTCGGAAATTATTCAACTTAACTAATCTCCAGTTAGTTTCTGATTTTCTTAACTCCTTTAGGTTTAAGAACTGTATTATTGAAGATACCGTTCACGACAACCCAAAATCACATTTCATTAATGATCGGGTTAAAGAACGAGTGTTATTTAAAACACTGTCCACGATAAACCCAAAAATCAATATCGATTCAATTCCAATTAAATATTATTTAATTGGTACACTTCATTAAATCTAAATAAAAGATTTAATCTTTTCTCAACTGGGTTCAAGAACAGTGTTAGTGAAGACACCATTCACGACAAACCCAAATCACATTTGATATTAAACACAAGGCTCTGAATAGAAAATATCCCGGCTTATATTCAATATCAAATTCTACGATTAACAAATGTCGTATTAGAAATAACGATATAAATATATATATATCTTTCAAATTTTCATAACAACATCTGTATAATCACGAATTCCAACATTGAAATATTCCGAAGACAATTTCGATTCAAATCCACTCCAATGCAATCATTGGAAATTTTGGTTATTTTTAAAACCCTTTTCTAATTCAATTTATTTATTTAAAAATAAATAGAATTATAATTCTAGCTCAAAACTAGTTCATCTCGATAAAAATCTATTTTTATCTTTTCAAATATGGAGTTTTTCATCCCAAATCTTTCTAAATCATTTCTTATGATTTTACACAAATTATTACTATTTTTAATAATTTTATCAAGGCCCGTACAGTCGATTTCCATCAATGGCCATCGAACTGCACTTACAGCGACCTTTTTCGACTTTGATTTGGACATAATTCCAAATCCAACCGTTAGATTTCAAATTTCTAACATTCATTAGAAAGCTCTTTTGGATACGAACCCAACGGTTCCGGTTTTAGGAGAATCCGACGGTCGGATCTCCCGTAATGTCCGTTTGAAATAAATGGTCGAAATTCGCGAACTACCGCGGCGCGGCGCGTTCTATTCAGGCCATTATATTATATATATAATATATATATAATATATTTCGTCGATTTCTATTTAAAACGAATTATATAACTAGTTTTAAAATCGTTTTCAAAAGCAATTTCAACTTTCTTTTCAATTCAAATCAAAATTCAATTCTTCTTTATAAATTCGTTTTAAAATTCATTTCTAATCAATTCAAATTTCAATTCAATTTGAATTCATTTCAATTCGCTTTCAATTAGATTCGAATTCATTTCAATTCGATTCAATTCAAATTCGTTTTCTATTCGAAATCGTTTTCAATTCATTTCATTTCGAAATCGCTTTCAATTCAATTTATTTCGAAATCGTTTTCAATTCATTTCATTTCGAAATCGCTTTCAATTCAATTTATTTCGAAATCGTTTTCAATTCATTTCATTTCGAAATCGTTTTCAATTCAATTTATTTCGAAATCGTTTTCAATTCAATTCATTTCGAAATCGTTTTCAATTCATTTCATTTCGAAATCGTTTTAAAATCGATATAAATATCGATCCACGTCAAAATGGCGTCAATCTAATCAACACGGCTTCATATATTTCTATTTTCAAATACTCTTTTTCAAATATTTCTCTTTTTCAAAATAGTTGTTATTATCAAAATATTTCGTTCAACACATGACCAATCTCAATGAATGAGTACTGTCAACACATGAACTTTTATTTTATAATATTCTTTATTTTTCAAATTGGAATGAGGCCCAATCAATCACCATATAAAATTAATTATATGGATTTTCATACAACACATGTATATAATAGCATTGAAAATAATCAACCATCAACCAAAGTGCACTACACTGTATAAGCATCAAATATAGATATTCAACGCTTATAACAGTCTGTCAATCAATCGATCGACATTTTTAATCAATCAGGATGAGTGAACTTCAAATTTCATCCCAACACCCGTGTGGGGTTTCAAACAATCAAACACATATTTTATTTGTGCTGTTGGGCGATGTGTGAAATTTATCGACCCAATCAATGTCCTTCAAATAGGTGTACATAAACAAACCGTCTGGTTTGTAAATGAATATTTATTTATTCACATTCACGTTAAAAATTATATTTTTAACGATAAAACATTTTATTCCAACATATGAATTTCTATTCAGTTCATTCTTTAAATAAAATGATATTTTTATTTTTCTAACATATTTTAGAAAATTTCGGCGGCATAACGGCACGATACTAGAAACGGGAAGAGGCCTAGCCTTATCCCCGGTCTAGTGAAGGCCCACGCCATTCACACATCAATCATATCAATTTCAATTTCACCAAAACAATCAAATCCAAATCAAATAATCTAACCAACTACACAACAAATCAAACAAGTCCATGGTCTATGGACGGGTGTCGGGTGCTACTAAGCACCGTCTGCATCCTAGTATATATATAACTAGAAAAATAAATTGAAAGGTGAGAAATTCTCACCTATAGCTATCCTAGCTCCACGGCTCTTCATTGATAGAAATCTTCGTTGTTTTCGCATCTTCGTTAGCTTCGTCGCCCGTAGCCACTACATATGTAAAAATCGAATTTTTACTTCGCTATTCAATATATAAAAATCGAATTTTCATTTCAAAGTTCAATATATAAAAATCGAATTTTTAGTTCGCTATTCAATATATAAAAATCGAATTTTTAGTTCGCTATTCAATATATAAAAATCGAATTTTCATTTCAAAGTTCAATATATAAAAATCGAATTTTTAGTTCGCTATTCAATATATAAAAATCGAATTTTTAGTTCGCTATTCAATATATAAAAATCGAATTTTCATTTCAAAGTTCAATATATAAAAATCGAATTTTTAGTTCGCTATTCAATATATAAAAATCGAATTTTTAGTTCGCTATTCAATATATAAAAATCGAATTTTCTATAACTTTACAACATAAATGAAATTCAGTTTTTAAACAAAAAAAAAATTCAGTTTTAAACAAAATAAAATTCAGTTTTAAACAAAATAAAATTCAGTTTTAAACAAAATAAAATTCAGTTTTAAACAAAATAAAATTCAGTTTTAAACAAAATAAAATTCAGTTTTAAACAAAATAAAATTCAGTTTTAATACTTAAATCAAATTCAGTTTTAATACTTTATAAATAAATCAGTTTTTATTCTATAAATAAATCAGTTTTTATTTTATAAATAAATCAGTTTTTATTTTTCTTTAAATCAGTTTTTATTCTATAAATAAATCAGTTTTTATTTTTCTTTAAATCAGTTTTTATTCTATAAATAAATCAGTTTTTTAAAAACCTTAAAAAAAAATCAATATTTTCAGATTAAAAACAGTAATAAAATAAAATAATAATAAAAAAAAAAGTAAAGTAAAATAACTTACCTATAACCTGCGAAGGAGGGGGGGAGAAGGGGGTGTTGTCGTGCTCTGCGGTGGTGTAGACGAAGGAAGAGGGGTCGGGGTTGGTGGTTGAGGCGGTCGCAAGGTCAGGGGGGTGCTGCGTCGCGAGTGTGGTAGGGCGGTGGCTGCTCCGGTGGTCTCGCGGTCTTCGAATCGAGGGGGGGTGTCGAGGCTGGAGGCATCGTCGGTGGCGAGGGAGGCGCCATCTCCGGCGGCCAGGCGAATCAAAGGGGGGGGCTGGATCCCATCGATCCCGATTTGGGATCGGTTCCCTTTTTGCTTTGTTTTAATAACTGAAGTCAACGGTTAATGAAGGGGGAGAGAGAGTAAGGGGATGAGGGCTTATATTATATATATATATAATTAACTAATTTAATTTCTATAAAGTTGTTTTTCCCTTCGAACTCAAATTCCAACCCAACGACTGTCGTCCTTAGCTAAATACCCCTATTTCGAACACAATGGGATATGTACCGCATGCTGATTCGATTGTTACAATCAGTTTCCTTTTGAATTTACATTCAAATCACTATATTGAATTTTAAACGTACATTTCAAATTACCGGGGTCACATACTAACTAGAAAAATTCCAAAAAAATATTTTCTAGCTTCGTATTGACGATACGGTCCTAACAAAACTAGTTTCGTCGAATTCTGAGACCGTTAGAAAAATGGCCAATTTTCCAGTCGATTAAAATCAACTGAAATGGTCAAACACGTTTTCCTTTGCCACGCTCACATATTGATTCGAAAAATTATGAAATTTGGAACCTAGAAATAATTTGACATTGCGGACCCAACAAAACTGGTTTCGTCGGAATCCGAGGTCGTTTGCAAAATGTCCATTTTTAAGGGCCTGAATTCCATAGCGACTATTCAGAATTTTCAACTGGACATATCTTTTGATTCCCGCTACGAACCTTTGATTTTTCGGATTCGTTGAAAAGATATTCACTATTAGATTCCATTATTTTTGGTTTCACTAAAATCCGGACTGTTTTGCACCCGGTACATTCAATTGAAGTTTGAAATCGAATTATCGAACTACCGCGCCATTTTCAATTCTATTTATAATTATATATAAATATTATATATTCTAACGACGACGTATAAAATATATACGTCGAATTATATTCAAAATAAATTTTCTCGTCGATATTATTTAAAATAATCTATTTTAAATAATCTAAATTCGCTAAAATTGCCAAAATAAAAATTTTAAACTGGCCCAGAATTTGCGGGTTATTACACCCCACTAACCTATGGCCATCTGCAACCATAACTAGATAGCAAGTATATGGTCTTTTGGAGTTCTCCGCCTTTCCGCTTCACGTATCTCGATTGACTCAAGATGGTAGGTAGACGACGAGTTACTATCATAGGGCTACTGGTCTCGCCGAATCACGCTGGTCCATCCTAGTCTTTAGGTTGCCTTATATTGCAACCAAGGCATACCCTTGGTTCTTCTAACGCAGACCTTAACCTATGTGAGCCCAGGCGGATCATCTGCAACCTCACAGAGGGATACCAAGAGTACCCTCACGTCCCCTCGAAGCCACGTGCTTCGTACCCCAGTTCGTTGGAGCCTTCTTTAAGATTTGATGGACGTTCGCTCCTCCTCGTATTCTACTAAGGTTTACTACTTAGTTTCCTGAACCGTCATTTTCTTAACTAAGGTTTACAACTTAGTCCTCTTAACTAAGGTTTACTACTTAGTTCTCTTTCTCGTCAAGTTGGATTCGTTAAGTGTCGTTAGTCAATTCAAGTTAACTTAACCCATTCATTTGTCATGTTAAACTGATTAAGTGTTATCAGTAGTTCATGTTGACTTAACCCTACCACAAATCAAGTTATATTGGTTAAGTATTTCTTATTACTTAAGCCCACCCCATCATCTTGTATTGGTTAAGTGTTCCCTTAGTTGACTTAACCCTAACATCTGTTTAATTTACATGTTCTAATGATTAAGTATTTTCCCTTCATGTTTTAGCTTAACCTTGTTCATTTGTCACACTATGATGGCTAAGTGTTCTAAGTTTACTTAACTCCACCTTCTGTCTAGTTAACATGTTAAATTGGCTAAGTGTATTTTTCTTAACCCAACCTTCTAGTCTATTTAACATGTTAAAATGGTTAAACCTTTTCTTAACCTCACCCACTTGTCTAGTCAACATGTTATAACGGTTGTTTAACCCCTACAAGTTTTGTCTTGTTAACATGTTAAGTTGGTTAAGTGTTCCTATGGACTTAACCCTCCCATTCCAGCTTAACTGTTTCTTAGCTTTAAATTATTCATTTAAAGCACCAACCACTCACATTAGACAGATATTGTTGCAGTCACTGGATGTGTCGGTCGGTTCCGGGCAGATTTACACCGCAACTCAGTCTAACCTCGGTTTCTTATTGGGCTCAATGCCTTAACCTCTCACATTAGATAGGTATTGTTGTGGTTACTGGACAGTCGGGCGGGTCCAGGCAGTTGTACACCACAACTCAATCTAGCCTCGGGTTAGGCGTATTCATATTTTCTACAATGTAAACATTTCTCATTTAGGACAAATTCTTCATGTAAATTATTCCTAATTTACTTATGCCATAATTACTCTTCTATTGTACATTATCAACATTTATTATTATGGCCCACTTTCCCTCTAAATCATGTTTATAATATTATACAAAATTAAGTGTCACTAACCACGATTATGCTAAACATGACAATTATATGTAATTTCAAGTTATTGATCAGAAGAGGTTATAACCCACCTTCCCAAACTCGCCATAATAGCCATGCCCAAAATCACTATACCATACATTTGGCGTTCCAAATAAGTAGTTAAGCCTAATCTAGACATAATGTTCCTATTACATTCTTGGCCCAATCTAGATTAAATATCTAATTTTACAATTCATGTTAGAACTAGATTTAATATTCTAGTTTACGATTTATGCCAAAACTAGATTCACATGCCAACTACATGTTTTGCGGCCAATTAACAATTTACCGTTTATGCCCAATTCTAATATGCATGCAAATTACTCACTATTATAGCCAATTCAGATCATGCCAACATATTTAATATGCTAAATTGTATAAATTTCATGTTATACCAAACTTCCAAGTTTTCAATCACATTCATGTTAGTTTCATGTTCTGCCCAAATCGTATTCCCATCTTTTGCGTAATCGTGATTCAGCCTAGATTATAGGTCCATCTAGATTCGTAGATAAAAAGGAATAAACAAGAATACCATGAAAAGACAAGCATAAGAATAGGCATAAGATGATAATCCAAATTCACAAATTACAGATCTAATAAATATAACAAATAAATTGACTACAACATCATAGGTATATAGATTTGATAACATTATGAACATGAAAAGGTTTGAATATCAAATCTAGGATCAAGAACATGGATAGATCTAACTTAATAGAAAAATCCCCAAAATCAAGATTCAAGGATAATTAAGAATAGGTATGAATATAGAATCAAGCTTAGATCCAATTTCATAGTCATAATACTAGGCAATAACCTCGTAGTCATGAATCATAGGTGATTAGTGTAACAACCCGTATTTTCAATAACCTGTTATAACATAAATAGAGGCAGAATTAAACTGTAAAATCTGAATCAAGGGAAACGGTCTATGCCATTGCGTTTGTCTCGGAAAAATACGCGAAATAGAGTCCGAGTTTTCGAAAATCGGAGTCCGTATGACCAAGATATGGCCTCGCGAAGTTTCACGAAAAATTCCCAAATTAAAGTATACTTAATTAAGTGAAATGGGTTGCGCAGAGAAATATATATATATTGATATATATATATAATTGAAAATTAAATAAATAAATATGCAAAAATGTTCAAAACAGCGAATTGGGAGAGGGGAATAACCGAACCGGCCGATTTTTGAGGTCGACCCGAGCTCGCTGGGTCGACTAGGGGTTAATCCAGGGTGTTTGGCTGTCAACCCGTGGGCCGATTCGCTCAAATGCAGATTTTGCATTTGGATGGTTCTCATGGTTCATCTTTAATCTAAAGGCCCTAGATGGTTCCTACACTTGACTTCTTCCCCAAGACATGCTTTGATGGCTTGGATTGAATCTAGGTTTAATCCTATGGCCTAAAACACTTGCCTAATCTATAAATAAGCCCCTAACCCCCCCTAAACCCTCATTATTCACTCATGTAACTAAACTATGGCAAAATTTCTACACTCATGGCCTCCACTCAACTATCCTAGCCTC
This sequence comes from Allium sativum, assembly GCA_030737875.1. NCBI lineage: Eukaryota > Viridiplantae > Streptophyta > Magnoliopsida > Asparagales > Amaryllidaceae > Allium > Allium sativum. Next base: position 222,825,530 of record CM060920.1, read on the forward strand.
CACTTCATTTCTATGAGAGGTTTCATGATCATGAGAGTGTTAGAGAGTCCCTATGTTAGTATGAGAGCTTCTCAAGTTGATTTCAAGGCAAAAGCTATGATCTTTGTTCATAAAGATGGTGTTTTTAGTGATTTGGTGCATTCATCTTTGGGTTTTTGGGTGATGGCATGCATAGGCTTCATCATAAGCTTTGGTTTAATCGATTTAGGCCTTCATAGCAAGGTAAGCCCTTCCCTACTCTTAGGTATTAACTATGAAGTTAAAAGTTCATGTTGAAAGTTTGGGTTTGATCATTGAGAATGATGCATGCTATCATGTTATGCAAGTTTATGTAGTCATTATCTTGATCTTATGAGCTAAAAGCCACAACCTTTATGTTGAAATGTTGCATTATGCAACATGAAAACCTTCATAATCATTATGTCAACTTGCATATGAAGTCATAACCCTTATATGATGATATATGCGAGTTACTAGTCATCATTCCTTGTCTTTTGTCACCATGATTCGTTTATGTGCCAAGTTTGGGTTTATGCATGTTTTTGAGGTGTAGGAATGTAACATGCAAGTTAATGAACACATGTGTGCCTCATTTGCCACCATGATTAACATGTGGCTTAATATCCATTTTTGTCATGCCTTTGCCAAGTCTCTTCTTTTAATCCATCACGTTGTTGCAAACGTATATGCGAGTTTAAAAAGCGTTGGGGTCACATTATGGGGAAACATAATGACATGAATATGATTTGGGTAAATGGGTATAAACATGACAACATGTAACGTTAAATATGACATGTGTTTATACTTGAAAACATAACTTGAAATGTAACATGGAAGTTGACATGTAAGTATGCATAAAAACATAAGCTTGGGAATTTACCTATTAAGTTAGGTCTACCCATTGGGAATTTACCTATTAAGTTAGGTCTACCCAATTGCTTGAAAACTTGACTATGAACATGACACTAGACTAAACATGAAAGTGGCCAACTCGAGGTTGGGTTGAGTTTGCAACGTAAAACTACCCGGAACCGACCGGCCTAACTAGTAGTTGCAAACAATAGGACTCAATGTGAGAAGTTGGTCATGTTATGCTTGAACCCGAGGTTAGACCAAGTTGTGGTGTAAATCTACCCGGACCCGCCCGGCTTAACTAGTAACCACAACAAAGTCTAATGTGAGAGGTTGGGGTGCATTAAATAATTAATGCCACATAATAGGGTTAAGTTAATTTGATTAATGAGGCTTAACCAAATATGACATGGACAAATGGGTTAAGTAATTTGATTAGGCTAATGATACTTAACAAAACATGACAGGGTTGGGTAGGTTAAGTAACTTGATTTGCCTAACGACACTTGACCATTTTTATACGACGAGGGGACGGGATTAAATTAACCAACACTTAATCAATCCAACACGATAACTTGATAAGGTTAAGTAAATTTTCTTAGTAACACTTAACCGTTTAATACAGTTAATGGATGGGGTTAAGTCAACTCAGACCTAACTAATCTAAACATGGTAATTAGACGGGGTTAAGTTAATTTACACTTAACTAATCCAACTCGTTAGTTTGATGTGGTTAAGTGACCTATACTTAACCAATCTAACGTGAAAACATGATAAGGCTAAGTCACGAATCACTTGAATACGCTTGACCGATTTGACTCGGTAATTTGACAAGGTCAAGTTAATTTATATAATTAACCAATCTAAAATGATAATTAGACGAGGTTAAGTTATGGATTGCTTAATATACTTAGCCAACTTGACACATGGTTTGTAGGGTTAAGTCTTGGACTTGGATACTTAGCCAATTTTGACATGGTTTGTAGACGGGCTAAGTTATGAACTTAAGTGACACTTAACCCATTAGATAAACCCTAATTCGGAGGATTAGGTAAATAACCATAGTTAACAAGGATTATGGAAATAAGGCTAAGTGGTAAACCTTTGTTAAGGGAAACTAAGTAATAATTCTTAGTTAAGGAAATTTGGACCATTTCTTAGATAGATTAGTAACCCGATACGTTAGGTCAACGTTTAAGTATGCGTGTAGGAGCAGGCTATCTGATTTAGATAAAGGCTCCAACGAACTGGGTAACGAAGCAGCGGCTTCAGGGAACGTGAGGATATTCTTGGGATCCCTCTGTGAGCTGCCAGGTCAATATACTAGGCTCACGAGAGTTGAGGTCTGCGGTAGAAGAACCAAGAATATGCCTTGGTTGCTATGCGAGCGACCTAAAGACTGGGGTGGATAGCAGTGAGTCGACGAATACATAAGGTGCCCGAGATAGCAAGTTCGTCGATCATCTACCATCCTGAGTCAAGCGTGTACGTACGGAAAGGCAGGGAACACCCAACAGACCATAATTGCTATCTAATTATGGGTGAGGTAGGCCGTAGGATGTGGGCTGGCCGGAGTGTAGTTCTCATGCAAGATTTTCTCTTGTGTTGCCTTTCACTAGTTGAGGGAGGGGTCTCGTGGGACCATAGCCACGTGTAGAAAAGCAGACCTTAGTATCTGCATCGGCAGATAAATCTAAAGCTCCCGACCGAGTCATGTATTTCTTGTTTTGCCCTATGACAGGACTCGGATGGAACGATGTGATACATGTGCATACAGTTATAGAAAAACGATTCACGATGAATGCGTGGGAAAAAGGGCGCGGTTGAGGGTTAGCGTAATCCCTAGTGGCCTAGGTGGTTCAACCCAAACCGAAATACGAAAGCGTGCAATAGGTAAGCGTAATCCCTAGTGGTGCTAGGTGGCGTAAGTCCTAGTAGTTCAAACGATGATTCATATGGAAGAGCCTAGCTAGAACAAGGGTGACAGTCCAAACGATTTCAAGGATAATACGACATGAGGAAGCCCGTACGAGGTACGGCAAAGGACTGAACTTATATACATGAAAAGAAACATATGATTTGAGTAACCTATATATGCGATATATTAGGTTGACATGGACCATTACACGACTTTGAGTAAGGGACATTCATGGTTAACACATAACAAGGCTGGGATACTAGTACGGAGGGTGCAGAGCAAATATACATGTTAGAACCAGGAAGAATATACGGAATAGATACCGTGGGATGTTAGACGGGGTAGATACCTTGGGATAGTATACTTGATAGAAATCTGACGATATGATACTTTGATTTATCATGACACCGTAGTTTATCATGATACCTTAGTTCAGTAGTTTATCCTGTTATTTTGATTTAGCTTATCTATCTTGTTATCATGCTCATGTTCATCTCAGTTTCTCATGTCAGTTAACTTTACTAGTTTCTATACTAATAGTAGATAGGGCTTACTCAGTCTTTTTGACTGACCCGTTTTGTTTCGCCTCTTTTCTTCCGTTTCCCCCCCAGGTTACAGGGAGGAAACAATGCTGTTTAGTTCGGACTTCTTCTGATTGAAGGTCATCATGGATGGCTTGGACTTTTCCTGGCTATGGCTACTTTACTGTTTTTACTTGGGGAATAATTCATGAAAAAAAGTCTTTATGCTTCTTTACTATTGCAAGACAGGTTTTGATGTACTCTGATGTAAAAGGCTTTAGACCTGAATTATTAATGTTTATAGAAGTTCGATTTTACTTCCGCTATTTTATATGTTCTGTCTTGTGATAATTCTGTGCATGTTTACCAATAATGCCCCTCTAAAGCTAGTGCATTCCTTTGCGAGTGACCCTAGCGGAGGCGGGGTGTTATACGTGGTATCAGAGCAGAAGGTTACTAGACTGGGCAAAAGTTTTTAAAGACCTTCTGAAAATTATTTGAAAAACCGTTTACAAAGAAGCATTTTTCAAGAAAATTTTCTTTTAAAAAGAAAAAGGCTATTCCCCAAAGGCCATTAGCATTATCCTTGTTTCCTTGATTGAATCTCTTTTCCTTTCTTTCCTCCATCTGTAGTCACAGTGGTTTTGACTGCGACTAGTCTTTCTAGCTGCGTAAGTGTTTCCCGTACGATGGAGGTTGTTCTCGAGAGACCGTTGCAGAGTTATGCATGAAAGGATAGTAAGAACAAGGATAAAGGATACGAGCTCAGGGATAAGCAACATGTTGGTATGGCTGAGTCCTAAAAGGAGGGGGAAAGATGAACAATGAAACCCATGACGAGAGAGTACCTTTGGCATGGTGAAACGGGACGGATAGTTAAGTATCATGGAACAGGGAAAAGATCATTCGGAGGGCAATAGTATGCTCTCATTTCTAGGGTACCTCAGAAGGAGGGTAACGATCTTGTTAAAGGTTTAGCTTTTCTTCTCTATCATCCTGTCGGGACTTTGTTTTGATCACCGCATCTTTTAAGTCCGCTTCGATAGTTGAGTCTCTGCACCTTAAGTACTAGCGTAATAGAGAATCCCATTTTTGTCTCAAAGTCCTATTGGAGAATCAGTCCATTTATACATGACTTGTTTGGATTTGGGAATGTCTATGCCAAGTGTTGAGTTTGGAAATAATGCTTATGTTTATAAGTTGTGGATGGATTCTAGGGATGAAGTGGTTATCCAGTAAGGGGTGCCACTCTCGGTTTTAGAAGGAGGGTAGTTAGACTCTTGGCTTGCTTTGGTAATACCCTTGAAGTATCGCGTAACCTTTTGGGTTCTGTCATGATTAGTTACTTAGAATCCCTAGATGCCTTTGTTGGAAATTAGAAACCCGATCGAATGGTGTTCGCTAATAAGACGGATGGTTTACTTCGATTATGTATGGGTTATGGGAATTACCCTAGTAAGTGCGCACGGTAACTTGTTTACTTTCAAGAGAAAGTTTTTCTACGTGGAATACCTTATGGTACAAGGTCCAGGATTCACTAGTGAATTTTGAGGGCTCGCATGGAATAATGTGTACGCAGTCCTGTTTGCGCCAAGTATTCTAGAAGGAGGATAAGTGCAAGTGGAACGAGAGGCGACGAAGAAATGAGTTCCAGCTCATGTTATGGAAACAGGAATAAGAAGCTACCAAATCACGAAGTTAAAAGACGACTTTGATGGTCAAAGACTAGATACGCACATGATATCTCTTTTTGGGAGTATATCCTTGATCCCTGTTTTCTGTAGAGCTTACTTGTAGGCTATCTTTTGTGGACATCCTCTCGGTCCTATTCTCCGTTACAAACCCTGTAAGGAGTTTGTCCTGTTTATCTTCTCGACCCTGTTTTAGGGAATTCTAGGTAGAACCCTATGGATGTAAACATGTATTTGAAACATGTTATGATTGATATGGTTGCAAGTGGTTGCTCGTGGATGCGCGAATACACATTAGATACTAGCTCGACTCGGTCACATTTCATATTGCATATGCACGAGTATTTATACTTGTTTATGGATGAAACCGAATGTGTTATCATGCGGTTGTTGCATATGAATGAATGATTGTGCACGCATATAGTATCTATATGACTAGGACTATTTGCATACATGTTGGATTCATGGCACTATACATATTTTGCATTAGAAAGATTATTCAGGCCTGATCATTAGCATTAGCTAAGGAACATGTACACACACGTTTTGCATATATTCATACAGCATTAGAAATCATCTAAGGACAATGGTTGCTTGTGGATGATGTTTTGAGTAGATGGATGATGGATGGTAGGATATGTTCTTCCTAACTTGGAGATTTCGGGGTCGAAATCCTAAAAGGTGGGGAGAATGTAACAACCCGTATTTTCAATAACCTGTTATAACATAAATAGAGGCAGAATTAAACTGTAAAATCTGAATCAAGGGAAATGGGCTATGCCATTGCGTTCGTCTCGGAAAAATACGCGAAATAGAGTCCGAGTTTTCGAAAATCGGAGTCCGTATGACCAAGATATGGCCTCGCGAAGTTTCACGAAAAATTCCCAAATTAAAGTATACTTAATTAAGTGAAATGGGTTGCGCAGAGAAATATATATATTGATATATATATATATATAATTGAAAATTAAATAAATAAATATGCAAAAATGTTCAAAACAGCGAATTGGGAGAGGGGAATAACCGAACCGGCCGATTTTTGAGGTCGACCCGAGCCCGCTGGGTCGACTAGGGGTTAATCCAGGGTGTTTGGCTGTCAACCCGTGGGCCGATTCGCTCAAATGCAGATTTTGCATTTGGATGGTTCTCATGGTTCATCTTTAATCTAAAGGCCCTAGATGGTTCCTACACTTGACTTCTTCCCCAAGACATGCTTTGATGGCTTGGATTGAATCTAGGTTTAATCCTATGGCCTAAAACACTTGCCTAATCTATAAATAAGCCCCTAACCCCCCCTAAACCCTCATTATTCACTCATGTAACTAAACTATGGCAAAATTTCTACTCTCATGGCCTCCACTCAACTATCCTAGCCTCCACTTCATTTCTATGAGAGGTTTCATGATCATGAGAGTGTTAGAGAGTCCCTATGTTAGTATGAGAGCTTCTCAAGTTGATTTCAAGGCAAAAGCTATGATCTTTGTTCATAAAGATGGTGTTTTTAGTGATTTGGTGCATCCATCTTTGGGTTTTTGGGTGATGGCATGCATAGGCTTCATCATAAGCTTTGGTTTAATCGATTTAGGCCTTCATAGCAAGGTAAGCCCTTCCCTACTCTTAGGTATTAACTATGAAGTTAAAAGTTCATGTTGAAAGTTTGGGTTTGATCATTGAGAATGATGCATGCTATCATGTTATGCAAGTTTATGAAGTCATTATCTTGATCTTATGAGCTAAAAGCCACAACCTTTATGTTGAAATGTTGCATTATGCAACATGAAAACCTTCATAATCATTATGTCAACTTGCATATGAAGTCATAACCCTTATATGATGATATATGCGAGTTACTAGTCATCATTCCTTGTCTTTTGTCACCATGATTCGTTTATGTGCCAAGTTTAGGTTTATGCATGTTTTTGAGGTGTAGGAATGTAACATGCAAGTTAATGAACACATGTGTGCCTCATTTGCCACCATGATTAACTTGTGGCTTAATATCCATTTTTGTCATGCCTTTGCCAAGTCTCTTCTTTTAATCCATCACGTTGTTGCAAACGTATATGCGAGTTTAAAAAGCGTTGGGGTCACATTATGGGGAAACATAATGACATGAATATGATTTGGGTAAATGGGTATAAACATGACAACATGTAACGTTAAATATGACATGTGTTTATACTTGAAAACATAACTTGAAATGTAACATGGAAGTTGACATGTAAGTATGCATAAAAACATAAGCTTGGGAATTTACCTATTAAGTTAGGTCTACCCATTGGGAATTTACCTATTAAGTTAGGTCTACCCAATTGCTTGAAAACTTGACTATGAACATGACACTAGACTAAACATGAAAGTGGCCAACTCGAGGTTGGGTTGAGTTTGCAACGTAAAACTACCCGGAACCGACCGGCCTAACTAGTAGTTGCAAACAATAGGACTCAATGTGAGAAGTTGGTCATGTTATGCTTGAACCCGAGGTTAGACCAAGTTGTGGTGTAAATCTACCCGGACCCGCCCGGCTTAACTAGTAACCACAACAAAGTCTAATGTGAGAGGTTGGGGTGCATTAAATAATTAATGCCACATAATAGGGTTAAGTTAATTTGATTAATGAGGCTTAACCAAATATGACATGGACAAATGGGTTAAGTAATTTGATTAGGCTAATGATACTTAACAAAACATGACAGGGTTGGGTAGGTTAAGTAACTTGATTTGCCTAACGACACTTGACCATTTTTATACGACGAGGGGACGGGATTAAGTTAACCAACACTTAATCAATCCAACACGATAACTTGATAAGGTTAAGTAAATTTTCTTAGTAACACTTAACCGTTTAATACAGTTAATGGATGGGGTTAAGTCAACTCAGACCTAACTAATCTAAACATGGTAATTGGACGGGGTTAAGTTAATTTACACTTAACTAATCCAACTCGTTAGTTTGATGTGGTTAAGTGACCTATACTTAACCAATCTAACGTGAAAACATGATAAGGCTAAGTCACGAATCACTTGAATACGCTTGACCGATTTGACTTGGTAATTTGACAAGGTCAAGTTAATTTATATAATTAACCAATCTAAAATGATAATTAGACGAGGTTAAGTTATGGATTGCTTAATATACTTAGCCAACTTGACACATGGTTTGTAGGGTTAAGTCTTGGACTTGGATACTTAGCCAATTTTGACATGGTTTGTAGACGGGCTAAGTTATGAACTTAAGTGACACTTAACCCATTAGATAAACCCTAATTCGGAGGATAGGGTAAATAACCATAGTTAACAAGGATTATGGAAATAAGGCTAAGTGGTAAACCTTAGTTAAGGGAAACTAAGTAATAATTCTTAGTCAAGGAAATTTGGACCATTTCTTAGATAGATTAGTAACCCGATACGTTAGGTCAACGTTTAAGTATGCGTGTAGGAGCAGGCTATCTGATTTAGATAAAGGCTCCAACGAACTGGGTAACGAAGCAGCGGCTTCAGGGAACGTGAGGATATTTTTGGGATCCCTCTGTGAGCTGCCAGGTCAATATACTAGGCTCACGAGAGGTTGAGGTCTGCGGTAGAAGAACCAAGAATATGCCTTGGTTGCTATGCGAGCGACCTAAAGACTGGGGTGGATAGCAGTGAGTCGACGAATACATAAGGTGCCCGAGATAGCAAGTTCGTCGATCATCGACCATCCTGAGTCAAGCGTGTACGTACGGAAAGGCAGGGAACACCCAACAGACCATAATTGCTATCTAATTATGGGTGAGGTAGGCCGTAGGATGTGGGCTGGCCGGAGTGTAGTTCTCATGCAAGATTTTCTCTTGTGTTGCCTTTCACTAGTTGAGGGAGGGGTCTCGTGGGACCATAGCCACGTGTAGAAAAGCAGACCTTAGTATCTGCATCGGCAGATAAATCTAAAGCTCCCGACCGAGTCATGTATTTCTTGTTTTGCCCTATGATAGGACTCGGATGGCACGATGTGATACATGTGCATACAGTTATAGAAAAACGATTCACGATGAATGCGTGGGAAAAAGGGCGCGGTTGAGGGTTAGCGTAATCCCTAGTGGCCTAGGTGGTTCAACCCAAACCGAAATACGAAAGCGTGCAATAGGTAAGCGTAATCCCTAGTGGTGCTAGGTGGCGTAAGTCCTAGTAGTTCAAACGATGATTCATATGGAAGAGCCTAGCTAGAACAAGGGTGACAGTCCAAACGATTTCAAGGATAATACGACATGAGGAAGCCCGTACGAGGTACGGCAAAGGACTGAACTTATATACATGAAAAGAAACATATGATTTGAGTAACCTATATATGCGATATATTAGGTTGACATGGACCATTACACGACTTTGAGTAAGGGACATTCATGGTTAACACATAACAAGGCTGGGATACTAGTACGGAGGGTGCAGAGCAAATATACATGTTAGAACCAGGAAGAATATACGGAATAGATACCGTGGGATGTTAGACGGGGTAGATACCTTGGGATAGTATACTTGATAGAAATCTGACGATATGATACTTTGATTTATCATGACACCGTAGTTTATCATGATACCTTAGTTCAGTAGTTTATCCTGTTATTTTGATTTAGCTTATCTATCTTGTTATCATGCTCATGTTCATCTCAGTTTCTCATGTCAGTTAACTTTACTAGTTTCTATACTAATAGTAGATAGGGCTTACTCAGTCTTTTTGACTGACCCGTTTTGTTTCGCCTCTTTTCTTCCGTTTCCCCCCCAGGTTACAGGGAGGAAACAATGCTGTTTAGTTCGGACTTCTTCTGATTGAAGGTCATCATGGATGGCTTGGACTTTTCCTGGCTATGGCTACTTTACTGTTTTTACTTGGGGAATAATTTATGAAAAAAAGTCTTTATGCTTCTTTACTATTGCAAGACAGGTTTTGATGTACTCTGATGTAAAAGGCTTTAGACCTGAATTATTAATGTTTATAGAAGTTCGATTTTACTTCCGCTATTTTATATGTTCTGTCTTGTGATATTTCTGTGCATGTTTACCAATAATGCCCCTCTAAAGCTAGTGCACTCCTTTGCGAGTGACCCTAGCGGAGGCGGGGTGTTACAATTAGCCACAGTTGTCCTTGTCATAGTCATAGGCAATGGTCTTATGTTCACAGTCATAGCCATAGGCATAGTCTTACGTTCACAGTCATAGGCATAGGCATAGTCTTATGTTCACAGTCATAGGCATAGGCATAGTCTTATCGGTAATTAACCACAATAGTTCTTAATTAGATCCAAAGGCATATACAAGCACAGATTCAAATGAAAGGATCAGGCATATTCTTATGTCCATTTAATTACATGCCACAAATAGATCTAGACGTTCAAATCTAAAAAGTAACTGACTTACAACAAATGACGAACTTGAATTCTGGATTCTGAGTTCTGGAATTGAAATGCTTTCCTTTGGGTAGACAAACGCTATTTTGATTTTTAGTTTTGAATTAGATTTGTTCGTCTCTAAGCTTTCTTCAAGTGGAGGCTATTCTTGGCTTCCTTCCAATAGCATGACGTCTCTAGGTTCTGTTTCTTGCGTGAATTTAGGTTGGAGACTTGAGTTGTTTAAATATAATTTCAAACTAATTAGAGCCATCAGATGATCATAGATAAATCTAGACCATTCACATCAAGAAGAGCCAACCAGAAAGTGAAAATCATCCCTAGTGACACACCAGAACTCAGAAAATCGCTCAGAACCCGACCAGGCCAGCCAAGACCTGACCAGGTCGACCACTAGGTCGACCCCCTGGTCGACCTGGGTCCTGGGCGGGAATTTTCCCGCCCAGCCTAGTTTGGGTCTGTTTTCGAATTTTGAACTGAATTTTGAGCTGTTTGAATTTTAAACTGAATTCTGAAACTTCCGGAGGTCATAACTTCTTCATACGGAGTCCGATTTACACAAACTCGGGCTTTATCTCAAGTAGAATTTCGAGACAAACGCAATAGCGCAACCCGTTTCCCTTAATTATTCTTCTAAAATTTAATTATACTTTAATTTGTGAAACTTAGGTGGCGTTTGGTTTGTTTTTTGTTTTGCATTTTGAGTTTTCAACGATAGCTATGTAAGATGAAGAGAGTAAATGGATAATAATGTGGATGGAAGGAACATGGAGGGGACCGCGGAGAGGTTGGAGGACGACGTAAGGATGAATTGTGTGTCGTTTATTCGTTGTTTCCGAAAACGTGAAAAACAAAAAAAAGTTGTTTTCATTTTATTTGTTAATTTTGTTTTCTAAAACGGTTATTTTCCATGTTTTGTATGCATCACTTACAATTTTGTATTAGTGAAAATCGAAAACTAAAAATGGTGAACCAAACGCACCCTTAATGTTTCAGAATTACGGGGTGTTACATTCTTCCCCTCTTAAAAGGAATTCGTCCCCGAAATCTTCAAGTTAAGAAGAATGTATCCTACCATCCAATCACCCATCTACTCAACCATTCAATCACAGGCATTCATTATCCTTAAAAAGATTTCTAATGCTTTCAGGTTCATATGCATAGTGTGTGTATATGTCTTTATCTAATGCAAAATCAGGCAGTGTACTGATTCAGTTGACCTCCTTAATGCGAATTATATCAGTGCCATGCGTCCAATCATGTATGCAAGCATCCCTAGTTATGTAAATACTACATGTGTGCATAGCCATTCATCCATATGCAACATCCATATGATAACATATCAAGTTAAATCCGTTAAGCAAATACATACATGCGAATGCAATATGAATGTGACTGAGTCGTTCTAGCGCCTATGGTGTGTATATGCATCCACGAGCAACAATTTGCAACCATCAATCATAACATGTTTCAAATACATGTTTACATTCATTGGCTTCTACCTAAGGATCGATGATACGTCCTAGAGGATATACCTTAAAAGCTAGAAAGTATGCATAAAATTCCTAGAAAAAGAGATCAAGGATGTACCCTTAAGAAAAAGGGTAGGATGCGTGTATCTAGTCTTCAGTCTTCTAAGTCGCATCTTCTTGAGCTTCACTATTCTGTACCTTATCTAATTAATCTTCACGATTGCGAACTTCTTGATCTTCATTTCCAAAACTGTCGTTGATCGGATAACTAGTTTTGCATTGACAACTGGATATATGCGGAAGTCTATCTCGCATTTTAGGGGTAAAATACTAGCCTAATCCAAAACATCTGCGTACTCATGGACTACCCTAACGGATTGCAAATCGTCGATAAATGCATTAAGTGATTCTAGCTAGCTAAGCCTAACTGATTCTTTACACGAAATCTCAAGGGTATTCCCAAGGCAAGTCAAAAGTCTAACTACCCTCCTTTCAGGATTACTAGCCAACCAACCCATGCCTAGAATCAACTCATAGCCCATGGAACCAAAAACATAAGCATTACGCTTAAACTCAACACTTAATATAGTTATTCTCAAATCCTTACAAACCAAAGGTATACGAACCGAACCACCAATTGGATTTGAGACACTAATGGGATCTTCTACTATACAAGTACTAAGGTGCTGAGACTCAACTATGGGAGTAGATATGAACAAATACGAAGCACTAAGATCAAAAGAATACTAACTGGTTGATCAAAATGAAAAGCTAAACTTTTCCAACAGAGACTTTTACTATCTCTCTCTCAGGTGTTCTGGTGGTGAAAGCATGTACTCGCCCTTCTGAAAATCCTGTCCCTCGTCCTTGCCCTTGTCCTTAATTACATGCCCTATTATACCATGGAAAAGATACTTCCTCTCGTCTTTGGTTTTATAATTCCATCTTTTCTTCATGAGTCGAGTTTATATCCATGAATTTCTCATCCTTGCATTGAGCTCCCTAGCCAAACTCCCTCATCCTCATCTTTACCATCCCTGTGTAATCATATTGACAAGTTTCTCAAAAGATGCCTCCATCGCATGGAAAACCCTTCAAAGCTTAAAAGAAAACTAGCTGCAGGTGAAACTACTATGGCTATAGATGGAAGTCGGGCACAACTTTGCCTTTCGATAGGTATCGTAGTCTTACGAAGCCTACGGAAACGTCTCGCGATGAGGTTACCTCCCATAAAGCCAGGAGCCCCGAAGATTCAAGAAAAAAGGGGACAAGAATTCAAACAGAGGATCAGAAGATAGTGCATATGGCTTTTGGGGAATATGCCTTTAAAACAAAACTTTTCTTTTGAAAATGCTTCTTTTAAAACCGTTGAAAATAATTTTTCAAATCTTTTATCTGATCCGGTAACTTTCAGCTCTGATACGACGTGTAACACCCTACACCCGTTAAGGTCACTCACAAAGGGAATGCCTTAACTTCGGTGGAGAGTTATAGGTAAAAGATACAGATAAATTACAAGACAGACAAAATTAAAAACAGTGGAAAATAGAACTTTACTTTATTGATCAAATAGTTTGTACAACAATTATTTTCCAATACCAGAATATCTGTTTTACAAAATAAAAAAGCATAAAATAACATTTATATTCCCCAGTGTAGCGTGAGCCAGCCATAGCAATGAAAAAGAGAATCCAAGCAAAACTTCAACTAATCTTCAGCTTGTAAAGAAAACTGGGCTAAATAGTAATATTCCCTCCCTGCGAACCTTGGGGGGGACGGAAGACAAGAAAGCGAAAGAAAACAGAGTCAGACATAAAGTCTTGTAAGTTCAGTAACTTTCAGCATGTGAACAGGTAAAAAGCATCATGGCATGAATTAAATGAATACAAGACTACACCATGATGACGGGAATCATAAGGTTAGCACAAGATATGATAAGGTAAGATATATTGGATGCACTTCTATACTTTCTCTGCTTCGCCACTACCTTGTTATTCTAATTTCTATATCTCTGCACCACCTAACTAGTAATCTATATAAACTGACAAGAACAGATACATGATCCCAATCCCCGCAATTGTGGTTGTTTCAGGTGTACATCTATTATTTATTTCCTAGGTCTAACCTAGGGTTTTCCATCGAGCGCTTTCTAGATCCAACCAGGGTTTTCGCTAACTAGGGCTACTGGGGTTTATGCTACCTATTGAACGTTTCTCACATTTTTAGGGTTTACGTGACCTAGGTCCAACTAGGGATTATGCTACCTACCGAACGATACCCCATAGTCTAGGACACACTACCTAGAGTGGTATATGTTCCTAAATTTTCCCCACGTATGTGTCGCGAATCGTTATCGCTGTCTAGATGCACATGTCCTCCGTATGTGCGACCCGAGTCTCGTGGCAGGGCAAATCAAGAAACACAGAACTCGGTCGGGAGCTTTCAGATATCTACCGATGTAGATGCTAAGGTCTGTTTTTCCAGTGGCTATGGTCCCACCTGACCCCTCCCTCAACTAATGAAAGTCACACCTTGAAAAATGAGAACTATACGCAGGCCCCCTATGCCCCCACTAACCTATGGCCATCCGCAACCATAAATAGATAGCAAGTATACGGTCTTTTGGAGTTCTCCGCCTTTCCGCTTCACGTATCTCGATTGACTCAAGATGGTAGGTAGACGCTGAGTTGCTATCGCAGGGCTACTGGTCTCGCCGAATCACGCTGGTCCATCCTAGTCTTTAGGTTGCCTTATATTGCAACCAAGGCATACCCTTAGTTCTTCTAACGCAGACCATAACCTCTGTGAGCCCAGGTGGATCATCTGCAACCTCATAGAGGGATACCAAGAGTACCCTCACGTCCCCTCGAAGCCGCGTGCTTCGTACCCTAGTTCGTTGGAGCCTTCTTTAAGATCAGATGGACGTTCGCTCCTCCTCATATTCTACTAAGGTTTACTACTTAGTTTCCTGAATTGTCGTTTTCTTAACTAAGGTTACGACTTAGTCCGCTTAACTAAGGTTTACTACTTAGTTCTCTTTCTTGTCAAGTTGGATTGGTTAAGTGTCATTAGTCAATTCAAGTTAACTTAACCCATTCATTAGTCATGTTAAAATGGTTAAGTGTTATCAGTAGTTCATGTTGACTTAACCCTGCCATAAATCAAGTTATATTGGTTAAGTATTTCTTATTACTTAACCCTACCCCTTCATCCTGTATTGGTTAAGTGTTCCCTTAGTTAACTTAACCCTAACATCTGTTTAATTTACATGTTCTAATGGTTAAGTATTGTCCCTTCATGTTTTAACTTAACCTTGTTCATTTGTCACACTATGATGGCTAAGTGTTCTAAGTTTACTTAACTCCACCTTCTTGTCTAGTTAACATGTTAAATTGGCTAAGTGTATTTTACTTAACCCCACCTTCTAGTCTAGTTAACATGTTAAAATGGTTAAACCTTTTCTTAACCTCACCCACTTGTCTAGTCAACATGTTGTAACAGTTGTTTAACCCCTACAAGTCTTGTCTTATTAACATGTTAAGTTGGTTAAGTGTTCCTATGGACTTAACCTAATTCTAGCTTAACTGTTTCTTAGCTTTAAATTATTCATTTAAAGCACCAACCACTCACATTAGACAGATATTGTTGCGGTCACTAGATGTGCCGGTCGGTTCCGGGCAGATTTACACCGCAACTCAGTCTAACCTCGGGTTCGTATTGGGCTCAATGCCTTAACCTCTCACATTAGATAGGTATTGTTGTAGTTACTGGACAGCCGGGCGGGTCCGGGCAGTTTTACACCACAACTCAATCTAACCTCGGGGTTAGGCGTATTCATATTTTCTACAATGTACACATTTCTCATTTAGGACAAATTCTTCATGTAAATTATTCCTAATTTACTTATGCCATAATTACTCTTCTATTGTACATTATCAACATTTATTATTATGGCCCACTTTCCCTCTAAATCATGTTTATAATATTATTCCAAATTAAGTGTCACTAACCACGATTATGCTAAACATGACAATTATATGTAATTTCAAGTTATTGATCAGAATAGGCTATAACCCACCTTCCCAAACTCGCCATAATAGTCATGCCCAAAATCTCTATGCCATACATTTGGCGTTCCAAATAAGTAGTTAAGCCTAATCTAGACATAATGTTCCTAATTACATTTTTGGCCCAATCTAGATTAAATATCCAATTTTACAATTCATGTTGGAACTAAATTTAATATTCTAGTTTACAATTTATGCCAAAACTAGATTTACATGCCAACTACATGTTTTGCGGCCAATTAACAATTTACCGTTTACGTCCAATTCTAATATGCATGCAAATTACTCACTATTATAGCCAATTCAAATCATGCCAACATATTTATTATGCTAAATTATATAAATTTCATGTTATACCAAACTTCCAAGTTTTCAATCACATTCATGTTAGTTTCATGTTCTGCCCAAATCGTATTCCCATCGTTTGCGTAATCGTGATTCAGTCTAGATTATAGGTCCATCTAGATTCGTAGATAAAAGGGAATAAACAAGAATACCATGAAAAGACAGGCATAAGAATAGGCATAAGATGATAATCCAAATTCACAAATTACAAATCTAATAAATATACCGAATAAATTGACTACAACATCGCAGGTATATAGATCTGATAACATTATGAACATGAAAAGGTTTGAATATCAAATCTAGGATCAAGAACATGGATAGATCTAACTTAATAGAAAAATCCCCAAAATCAAGATTCAAGGATAATTAAGAATAGGTCTGAATAGAGAATCAAGCTTAGATCCAATTTCATAGTCATAATCCTAGGCAATAACCTCATTTTCATGAATCATAGGTGATTAGCCACAGTTGTCCTTGTAATAGTCATAGGGAATGGTCTTATGTTCACAGTCATAGCCATAGGCATAGTCTTATGTTCACTGTCATAGGCATAGTCTTATGTTCACAATCATAGGCATAGGCATAGTCTTATCGGTAATTAACCACAATAGTTCTTAATTAGATCCAAAGGCATATACAAGCACAGATTCAAATGAAAGGATCAGACATATTCTTATGTCCATTTAATTACATGCCACAAATAGATCTAGACGTTCAAATCTAAAAAGTAACTGACTTAAAACAAACGACGAACTTGATTTCTGGATTCTGGGTTCTGGAATTGAGATGCTTTCCTTTGGGTAGATAAAAGTTGTTTTAATTTTTAGTTTTGAATTAGATTTGTTCGTCTCTAAGCTTTCTTCAAGTGGAGGCTATTCTTGGCTTCCTTCCAGCAGCATGACGGCTCTAGGTTCTATTTTTTGTGTGAATTTAGGTTGGAGACTTGAGTTGTTTTTATAGAATTTCAAACTAATTAGAGCCGTCAGATGATCATAGATGAATCTAGACCATTCACATCGAGAAGAGCCAACCAGATAGTGACAAATCAGCCCTAATGACACACCAGAACTCAGAAAATCGCTCAGAACCCGACCTGGCCAGCTAAGAGCTGACCAGGTCGACTGTGTAGGTCGACCCCCTGGTCAACCTGGGTACCCAGATCGACCCCCTGGTCAACCTGGGTACCCAGATCGACCCCCTGGTCAACCTGGGTACCCAGATCGACCCCCTGGTCAACCTGGGTAACCAGGTCGACCCCTAGGTCGACCCCTGGTCGACCTGGGTACCCAGATCGACCCCCTGGTCAACCTGGGTAACCAGGTTGACCCCTAGGTCGACCCCTGGTCGACCTGGGTCCTAGGAGGTAATTTTCCCTCCCAGCCCAGTTTGGGTCTGTTTTCGAATTTTGAACTGAATTTTGAGCTGTTTGAATTTTAAACTAAATTCTGAAACTTCCGGAGGTCATAACTTCTTCATACGGAGTCCGATTTACGCAAACTCGGACACTATCTCAAGAAGAATTTCGAGACGAACACAATGGCGCAACCCGTTTACCTTAATTCTTCTTCTAAAATTTAATTATACTTTAATTTGTGAAACTTAATGTTTTAGAATTACGGGGTGTTGCAAAAGAAGTCTTCCATTCATCACCTGGTCGAATTCTGACCTATTGATATCCGCTTTTTAAGTCAATCTTTGAAAAGATAACTGATCCACTAATATGATCTAGTAAATAATCTAGTCATGGAATAGGGAATAAATATCACCCTGTTATCTTGTTGAGAGATTGACTGTCTGTGAACATTCTCCATGAACCATCCTTCTTTGGAACTAACAATGTTAGCACAACACAAGGACTTAGGCTCTCTCGAACATGACCTTGACTTAGCAATTCCTCTACTTGTCATCGTAACTCTTTGTGCTCTCGAGGGCTCATTCGATAATGCTGTGTATGAGGTAAAATAGCACCAGGTTCCAAATCAATCGGATGTTGGATGTCTCTGAGCAGCGACAAGGTAGCTCTTTTGGAAACACATCTTAAAATTCATGTAGCAGTTGCTTGACTGGCTCTGGAATTACTTCATTCTTTATAGAATCGAATTCCACTAAAAAATATATTTCACCATCTTCTTCTATATCATTTTCCAAGCCTTTCAATGAAAGAAAGCTAACAATCTCTGTCTTCTGATCAGGCTTTGCTTCACTTTGAGTATGCCTCTTTGGAACTAGCGCGATCTTGGTGCCTTCGAATATGAAACTGTAGTTATTTGTCCGCCCATCATGTTGCGCATCACTATCATATTGCCATGGTCTCCCCAACAAGAGATGACATACATCCATATTCACAACATCACACCAAATTTCATCTTTATATTGTAAACTAGTTGAAAAGGGAATAAAAGCTCATTTAGAAACTTTTACCTCTCTTCCTTTCTTCGACCATGCAAGCTTGTAAGGTCGAGGGTGTTTTTCCGTCTTGATTTCAAGCTTTTGTATAGCTTCCTCTGAAATGATATTATCACAGCTTCGTGTGTCAATCAGAATCGACACACTTTTCCCTCAATAGTGCATTTAGACTGGAAAATGTTGCTTCATATCCATTCAGATTCATCGTTTGACTTTGGAGTTAGGAATGTTTTTTTAATCATCAAAATATGACCTTTGACTCCAGTCATAATTTCTTCTGGTTCTTCATCAAATCGCGGCGGAGATGAAAAATCTATCGCAACTTCCTCATTACATTCTTCAATACCATCTGCGACCATAGTTCTCTTCTTTGGCTTGGTACATTCAGAACTTCTATGGCCAAATTCTTGGCAATTGTAATACTTCTTGTTGCTTCCTTCTTTTTCCTTGGTAGGATTTGGATTAATAGGCTTACTAACTGGAACACTACTACCAGCATTCTTACTCTAATTGTTAGAAGTTGAATGACTACCACCACATCTATCCTGTTTCTCCCATGCAAATGATCTATGATGCATCGCAACAACCGATTTTGGATCAAATATGTTAACCATATCCTGGATCTGAATCCGAAGTCCTCCAATATATCTTGCTGTCAATTGTTCTTCAGTCTCTGAGATATCATTATGGACAGTTAATTGGAAAAAATTCCTTTGTGTAATCATTAACATAACATGTGCCTTGCCGTAAATTCTGTAATGGTTGATACATCAACACCTGATAGTTGTAAAGTAGAAAAGTAGCCCTCATCAACTTCTTCATCTTGTCCCGCGTTACCACCTTTGACTTTCCCATTCTTGCTCGAGTCAACTTAGTTTGTTGCCACCATGTTGTAGCTCTCCCTCTCAATCTTATAGCAACTAATCGTACCCGACGCTCTTCTGGAACTCCCCAGTATTCGAAAATTCCTTTAACGTTGGAAACTCAATACAAAATTTCCTCAGCTTGCATCCCAACAGTGAATTCTGGTAATTCAGTTTTCATTCCTGACTCCCATTGTCTATCTATGACTTGAGTTTGAAGTTGCGATCTCATATCCTCATGATGCTGAGATTGATAACTACCACGGTCCTTGTAATGGCCAAAAAATCCGTACTATCTGAGCTGACTAATACAACACATGTCCAACTCTAATAATACAGAAATACGATACAGCTCAACCTTCCTCTTACCAACGCAACCGCTTCAGCCTCTCCAAAACCAACGTCAACCCTACTACAGCACCCCAAACCATCCCGTTCAACAATCGAACCACGCCATTCCTTAAATTCACAGTCCCTAGTCATCCACCAGTAAAGCATACTCCAACTGTGGTTCAAGCACCACTAACCAATGCTCCCTCCACTTGTATTCACCAAATTGATCTAACCCCAAAACTCGACTTTGAATGCCTAAATCGCGGAAGCAATCCTTCCTAAATTCACAAGCATCTCTGGCACTGAGCAAGCTTCAGGCAGTCTCGCGATGTTGATTTGCAATCGCTATTTGCCTTAGGGTCGAGCAGCAGTCCCTTTCGCGATTTAAACTACAATCCAGGATTCTGATTTCTTTTTTTTAATAAATGGAGGATCGATCTTTGCTGGAAGAAAAGGAATCGAAGAGGGACAAGTTGAAATTTGGTTTCGGATTGCCCAAACGGAAATAATGAAAGTCGATGGGTTTATATATGACAGGAATGAGAGAATAAAAGGTAGACGACATTAAATCCATTTTTTGCTTAATATGGAAGGAGGGAGACAAATTATTTGGCTCGTGAATGATATAGGGTGGCACGATGGTAGTTGCAATGTACTATGTCGGTCTGGATAATTTTATTTTATTTTATTTAAAAATATCCTGATTTTATTTAATAAAATGTTTCAAAATATCCTGTGGTCCATAGCTCACAACCACGAACCACTATTTAGTCGTAAAGACCAACGTTTCCAAGTTTATACGATATTCTGAACTTAAAGGAACATATTCTGAAATTTAATTTGATCGTTTATATCGACTATCAATATTAAATTAATGATTTAAATATACTTTGATTAAATAAATTCCTATGGCTTAAATTAAATTGATAAAAATATAATTTAGTTCAGAACAGTCGAATTCATCGAAATAAATTATATTCAAACAGAATTCATATTAATCAATATAACCGTTTTGATTCAATTTTAACTCTGAATCCAAATATTATTTCTAATTCAACATTTAAAATAAATTTAAATGTTCAATATTAAATAGCTAAAAATCCGGGACGTTACAGTCCTCTTCCTTACCAAACATGTTTTTCGATGCAAGCGGAGTCCTCTGGTTTTGATTTCGATGCATGTCCAAAATCATTCTTTCCAACCGTCCAACATCATCATCGATCCTTGCATTAAGACGTTCCTCCATTTAATTTGTATCTTCTTGACCGTAAAAATCTTCAACATTACAATGTATATTCATTCGTCTTGGCAGCATTTTCAATTTGTAACAAAATAAATGCTTTGGACTAAATTTTAATTTACTGAAATTCTCTGAATTCCAGTCTGAATCAGAACCAAACTCAAGAATCGCTTTGGCTGTGATACCAAAACTGACGCAGCTGATATGCTTAGATTTCGAAATCATATTCGAAACTTAAAGAATTATTTAATTTCACGAATCACCGATGAAACTGATGCAGTGCAAACCATAGAACAAGATAATTCCCACTTCCGTTTGTCGGAAATGATGCCGGAGAGGCACTAAGAACCATAATCTCAATAAATACATGATGATAGTTAAACACAAATTCCGTCGATCTCATCGATGCCGGAAACATGATCACCAACTCTCCATTGATCAAACTGATGCCGGAAATGTAACGACCCGCATTCTACGCATCGAAGGATCGTAGAATATTTATTTCATTTACATTCGAAGTCATATGGTCATGTAACTTTGGGAGACGACTATTGGGGTCATTTCCCATGTTCATGATTTTTCCCGATTTTTAAATGTCCGTTTTGCCCCTAGCTGATCTTGTTTTGACCATAACTTTTGATTGGAAAGGAGTTTTGACCTGAAATCACTTCCATTGGATCCGGATGATGGTTTATCTTTCCCTAGAGTGGTCACATTAGCCAAACGGACTCACCGTTCAGGAGATATGGCTGAAAAAAGTTTCATATGGAGAAAAACAGCTTAATTGGGCTTAATCGGGTGATTAACAGCTAAGCCCAAAGGGGAATTTCGGGATTAGGAGTTTAAAAGAGCTATTAGGATTTAGAGAATACCTTTTTCTCATTTTTCAGTCGTCACTATTCATTCCTCTCAACCTAGCCATGGCCTCCAACATTTAAAACACCTTCCAATCACCGTTTAATCAAGTACTGGCCTAACCTACATCAAATTGAGGCGGATTAGCATAGAGATCGAGATAGAGTTGCCGTGTTGCCTTGGGAACAACGCCAAAACAGAAGACATTTCAAATTTAGTATTTTATTTGTGGCCAAGGTGAGTGATTTGCAAAGTTTCACACTAATTACGGTTAATTAGAGGTAATTAGTGTTAATTAGCGAATTTATACATTAATAAATTCTGGAAAAATATTTATAAATTTCGAAATATTATTTTAGACGTCTGTTAGAAAATTTGGCTAATTTGGTTAAGTTTTGCTAATCCTATCATTAGATTTTCTTAAACGTGTTTGAGGGAAAATATGGGGTTTTGGCTATGTTTGATTCATTTAAACCTATCAAGTTGTTGTTTTGGTGTTTGTGGTCAGTTCTATATGTTGCTATGACTGTATGGTATGCTTTGTGATTGATTAAAAAAGTTATAATGGTCGAAAACGCCGTCGTATGGCATAAAACAGTCGCTGGAAGAACTGCAGGAAATTGGCCAGCAACCGGATCGGATTGCCCTTTTTGAAGCCGGCCAGGTCGTGACACCATCTTCGCGAGCCACCGCGAGTATGCATCCATGAACTGATCTCCTATACTGAGGTGTGCCACGAGCCCTGCATCGCGATCCAGCTTGGAGCACCAAGACCCGATCCGATGGAAGGAGCTCGACCCGATCAGATGGAAGGAGCTCGACCCGATCCGATGGAAGGACACACGACCCGCCCCGAAGACACGACCTGAGCTGGAGTATGCATGACGACTTAAACTAGAAGTACCCAACCCGACCCAATGGGTGAGCATGACCCGACCCGAACAGGGGTGGTGACCACGGACTGAACGAGGAAAAGAGAATCGATCCTAACTAGTATGGTGACTGCGGATTGAACCAGGAAGCTTGTACACGAGGCATGAGCTATGAACTGAATGAAGATCGATCCGGAGGAGGAGACCAAAACCCGAGATGCAAAGGAAGTCCAAAAGAGAAATAGAACTCATAATCTAGATGGGAACCAATGAGACGACTTCATGAGTTGTACCTTGCTGCGGGACGTGTGCTAATGAGTTGTCGATGTCTACGACTTTGGATCACTGTGTATGGGAGGTACGTGGACGGATTCAGAGCCACAGTGGCCTAGGTACGACTAGTGGGCTATAGACCAATGAAGTGGGGTCATTTGAAAGGGTTTGGTCATGATCCCATGGGATAAGCTTGGTGGTAGCAGTAGTTGTACAAGTCGAACTCCGTCATCACCTCGATGGGTCTAGTGATCAAAGTGGTGGATATCGTATGCTTTACGCATTGAGTGAGAGATGTGAGGATGGTTGCTATGCTTGATTTGTTTTCCATCACTATGACATGCACACCCCTACCCCCGTATTCTTTATACCACGTATTAGTGGCACCTTAGAGTACTGTACGGTATGTAGTGCTAACTCTTTGGTTGCAGGTCCAGGTTCAGGCATGGTTTAGTATACCTGTTATTGTTCTGTCTTGCTGCTTATCGCTCATACCAGACTTTTTGTCTGACCCAGAGTTTTATGTCTCTTCTTATTACTCTTGGTGCTCTCACGAGCAGACTAGAGACAGGTTAGGTGGTATGCACGAGTAGCTGTATCGGAGACGAGCAGGAGGCTTCCACGTATGATATATAGATATTCTCCCTATGTCACTGCTGGTCACTACTTTAGGCATTAGTAGTGTACCCTTCCTTTCTTTTACTTTAGAGACAGTTTTAAAGTTGTAATAATGATGATGTGGAACATATGCTGTATTTGGATTTTCCGCTGCTATGATGTTTAGTTTTCAGCTTATGCATTGTCTCGCCTGTTTTATGTCAAATATGTTGTTATTATATTTTATCCCATGCGTTGTGAGACATTCTATAGGTTTTCGATTAGTTCATTCTCTTCTTTCCTTTCTTTGGCGACCGTTCCATGCTAGTCGGGCATGTGTACAACGCACTTTTGGAGGAAATGTCGGCTGGTGCGGGGCGGGCCGTCACACTTGGTATCGGAGCTCTAGGTTGCGTAGTTAACCTAGGGAAAGACACCAGGGAGAGATAATACATATATGAGAGCGCGTATTTGTGATTATTTTGGTTTTTAAAAGATATATATATATATATATATGTAATATTAGTATAGTTAAGGATGAAGTCGCACTGCACTGGCACCACTATGGAGATGGTTAATCGTTTTCTCTGTGTAGACTAAACGATGAGCCGATACGTAAGGGATAACGGTAGAGGAGCCAATAATGGGAATGCTGCTGATATGAGGACGATGTTTACTGACCTCATGAGGGAGATGCTTAAAGATGTTCAGAGGGCAGCTCCCAATGCTGGTAATGGAGGTGGTCCAGTAGTGCAGGTGCCTAGGGCCGATTTCGCAAAACTGAATAAGGATTATACTAGTCTTGGTGGGAAGCCGTTTCACGGAACGGAGTCGGCTATGGATGTTCAGGATTGGTTGGATAGCTGCGAGCGTATCTTCGAAGACTTGGGTATAGAGGATGTGATGAAGAGAAGGCTAGCATCCCGCCAGCTACAAGGACGGGCAATGAATTGGTGGAATGCTATAAAGGCAGCTGCTCCCGAGGATCAGATTACTTGGGATAAGTTTAACGTTCGCTTTAGTATGGGTTATCCCTGATAAATACTGCGGAGAAGAAGAATGAGAAGTTCATAACTGGTTTGGATGGATACTTGGGGGAAAGGCTTATTAACTACATCGATGAGACGTTTGAGTCGATTGTGGGGAAAGCTTTAAGATCGGAAAGTCTTTACCCTAAGTCAAAGACTGAGGTCGCATCTGCAGAGGAGCCAAAACCGCAAGCAAGCGATGGAGGCAAGAGTGGTTCTCAGAATAAGAGGAAGCAGAACCAGAATAAGGATGGCCAGAAGAAGAAGAAATATGTTGAGTGTTTTAGCTGTGGCAAGAAGGGACACTATGCTAGTAATTGTCGAGCGAAGCCAGCAGACAGGAAGTGCTTCAACTGTGGCCAAGTGGGACATCACAAGGACAAGTGTCCGCAACCCCCTAAAGAAAAGCAGATGGTGAAAGCATATGCCCTTAATGATATTCCTTCTTTGTTGAATGCCCCATCTGCGGCAGAGAAGGGAAAGAATGTCATTATTCAAGGTATGCTTTTTGTTTATGATGTTCCTGTTAGAGTTTTGTTTGATACCGGAGCTTCCAATTCTATCATATCTAGTGACCTGGTAGATAGGTTGGGATTGGAGCCCGAGATTGTCGATAGACCTTTAGTAGTGACGAACCCGATTGGTGGTTCGACTAACCTTCGCATGATTTGTCGTAATGTGGCTTTATCGAGTCATGGATGCATGTTTGTTTGTGATTGCTTTGTTTTGGGCTTTACTGGGTTTGGCATTATTTTGGGAGTCGATTGGATCCAAAGATACGGTGTGGTGGTAGACTGTGAGGGCTTTTTGGTGACAGCTAGAGCGAACGATGGGCGGAGGGTAGTGTTTGGTGGTCTACCTAGTGATGGGGTAATGGCTAGTTTTCTAAATTCCCTCGACATCCCGCATGATGAGTTGTCAGGTTTGCCCGTGGTTGGCCAGTATCCGGACGTCTTCGAGGAAGTGACCGGACTCCCACCACACCGAGAGATTGAGTACCGTATTGATTTAGTGAAAATGCCAGACCTATAGTGATGCCACTTCGTCGTATGGCGCCAAGGGAGCAGCGAGAGCTCGAGGTGCAAGTAAGCGATCTCTTGAAGAAGGTATTTATCAAAAGAAGTGTTTCTGAGTGGTGAGCACCAATTGTGTTTGCTACCAAGGCCGATGGTTCCCTTCGATTGTGTGTAGACTACCGCGAGTTGAATAAGGTGACGAGGAAGAACAATTATCCTCTACCGCGGATACATGATTTGTTTGATCAGTTGAGTGGCACGAGAGTATTCTCTCAGTTGGATCTCGCGACAGGTTTTCATCAGCTTAGACTGGAAGATGAGAGTATAGCTAAAACGGCATTTCGGACGCCGTCTGGATTTTATGAGTGGTTGGTCATGCCATTCGGGTTGACCAATGCACCAGCATATTTTGTGGATCTTATGAATACAGTATTCAGGGATCAATTGAATAAGTTTATTCTTGTGTTCGTGGATGATATTTTGGTCTACTCAAGGACAAAGGAAGAACACAAGGAACATATAAGAATAGTGATAGAGGTGTTGAGAAAACACCAATTGAAAGCAAAGTTTTCTAAGTGTCACTTATGGAGGAGGGAAGTGAGATTCTTGGGCCATGTTGTTTTAGAGAATGGTATTGCCGTGGACCGTGCGAAGGTGGCTACGTACAAGATTGGTCTACGCCCAAGAATGCAACGGACAGAAGAAGTTTCTTGGGATTAGCTGGATATTATCGTAAGTTTATCCAAGACTTCTCCAAGATAACATCAACGTTGACTCAATTGACCAAGAAGAATCAAGCTTTCGTCTAGGACAAAAAGTGCGAGAATGCATTCAAGAGTCTAAAGGAAAAGTTGACATATGCACCAGTGCTAGTCATTCCTAAGGGGAATGAAGAGATGATGGTATATACGGATGCATGTGGTACCGGACTAGGTGTTGTGTTGATGCAGGGAGGTAGGGTTGTAGCTTATGCAAGTCGGCAACTGAAACCGCATGAGAAAAGATACCCTACCCATGATTTGCAATTAGCATCGATCATATTCGCATTGAAGATGTGGAAACATTATCTTTTGGGAGAAAGATTCGAGTTGTTTACCGATCATAAATCGTTAAAGTATCTCTTCTCTCAGAAGGATCTAAATCTCCGACAGCAAAGATGGTTAGAATTCTTAGCTTCCTATGGTTTCGATATCGCATACACACCAGGAAAGGGCAATGCGGTAGTTGATGCATTGAGTAGAAGACATGCCAGTTTAGGGGCTATGTTTCTAGAATGGAAGCAACTAGAGTACATCGCTGGGTATGATTTCAGACCTAAGTGCGAGTTGGATCCAGAAATGTTAGCAAGTTTGACGATCAGACCGACTTTGATTGATCAGATTGGTTCCAGTCAAAGGGATGATCCTAACCTATTGGAAATCATCTCAAAGTTAGAGATGAGAATCGATGAAGAGATGAGCAAGTATGGCCTTGATCGAAATGGATGGCTTAGAAAGAATGGAAGATTAGTTGTACCCAATGTCAATGGATTGAGAGATGAAGTGCTTAGAGAATGTCATCACTCAAAACTGACTATACACCCCGGTGGTAGCAAGATGTATCGAGACATGAAGCAGACCTACTACTGGGAAGGCATGAAAAGGGGCGTTGGGAAGTTTATATCCAAATGCATGAATTGCCAGCTAGTTAAGGCTGAGCAAAAGAAGCCTAGTGGTTTGTTGCAACTATTAGAAATTCCAGAATGGAAATGGGAGCAAGTCTCAATGGATTTCATTGATGGGTTACCAAGAACTAGGTCGGGCCATGATAGCATTTGGGTGATTGTGGACCGATTGACAAAGAGTGCAAGGTTTATACCCGTCAAGTCAAACAGGACAGCAGCTAAGTTGGCTGAACTATATGTAAAGTGGGTAGTGAGATTTCATGGAATACCCAAGGGCACTGTAAGTGACCGAGATCCGTTGTTCACTAGTGGACTTTGGAAAAGCTTACAAGAGGTGTTAGGAACAGAATTACATCTCAGTACCGTGTACCATCCTCAAACCGACGGACAGACAGAGAGAGTGAATCGAGTATTAGAGGATCTCTTGAGAGCTTGCATATTAGACTTTGGTGGATCATGGGATGACCATCTACACCTAGTAGAGTTTGCATATAATAATAGTTACCAATCCAGCATTGGTATGGCTCCATTTGAAGCTTTGTATGGAAGACCGTGCAACTCACCGTCATGTTGGTTAGAGACCAGTGAGAAATATGTGCTTGGACCAGAAGTAATAAGAGAAACATCATACAAGATTAAGGTTATCCAACAGCGAATGAAGGCTGCCCAGGATAGGCAGAAGAGTTATGCCGATAAGTGGAGAAGAGATATAAAGTTCTCCATTGGCGACTTGGTGTTTGTCAAGATATCTCCATTAAAAAGCGTGATACGATTTGGCAGGAGAGGCAAGTTAGCACCAAGATTCGTTGGTCCATTCCCAGTTCTTGAGCAAATTGGGAATTTGGCATAGAAAGCCGAGTTACCGGACAAGATGGATGGAGTTCACAACGTGTTTCATGTTTCCCAGTTAAGGAAGTTCGTACACGACCCAGATGTGACTATTTCACCTGATCAGTTGGATGATATCGAAGTTGAACCCGAGGCGGTTGGGAATCGCAGGCCTATGCGTATTGTTGGGAACGATACAAAGCAGCTTCGAAGGAAGGCGGTAAAATTAGTCAAAGTTCAGTGGGGCGAGAATGAGAACAACTGTACTTGGGAGATAGAGGAGAGCATTAGGAAAACATATCCAGAACTCTTCGCCTGGTATGATTACAGTTTCGATTTAGTCTTTCTGCATGCTAGGATAGGTTTGTTTTGTTTGTTTTGCATGTTTGATTGTTGTATATGGCTGATAGGCATGCAGGATTCTTTGTTTGTTTCTTAGTTAAGGAATTTCGGGGACGAAATTTCTTAAGGGGGGAGAGTGTAACGACCCGCATTCTACGCATCGAAGGATCGTAGAATATTTATTTCTTTTACATTCGAAGTCGTATGGTCATGTAACTTTGGGAGACGACTATTGGGGTCATTTCCCATGTACATGATTTTCCCGATTTTTAAATGAACGTTTTGCCCCTAGCTGATCTTGTTTTGACCATAACTTTTGATTGGAAAGGAGTTTTGACCTGAAACCACTTCCATTGGATCCGGATGATGGTTTATCTTTCCGTAGAGTGGTCACATTAGCCAAACAGACTCACCGTTTGGTAGATATGGCTGAAACAAGTTTCAGATGGTGAAAAACGGCTTAATTGGGCTTAACCGGGTGATTAACAGCTAGGCCCAAAGGGGAATTTCGGGATTAGGAGTTTAAAAGGGCTGTTAGGGTTTAGAGAATACATTTTTCTCATTTTTCAGCCGTCACTATTCATTCCTCTCAGCCTAGCCATGGCCTCCAACATCTAAAATACCTTCTAATCACCGTTTAATCAAGTATTGGCCTAATCTACATCAAATTGAGGCAGATTAGCATAGAGATCGAGATAGAGCCGCCGTGTTGCCTTGGGAACAGCGCCAAAACATAAGACATTTCATATTTAGTATTTTATTTGTGGCCAAGGTGAGTGATTTGCAAAGTTTCTCACTAATTACGGTTAATTAGGGGTAATTAGTGTTGATTAGCGAATTTATACATTAATAAATTCTGGAAAAATATTTATAAATTTCGAAATATTGTTTTAGACCTCTGTTAGAAAATTTAGCTAATTTGGTTAAGTTTTGTTAATCCTATCATTAGATTTTCTTAAACATGCTTGAGGGAAAATATTGGGTTTTGGCAATGTTTGATTCGTTTTAACCTATCAAGTTGTTGTTTTGGTGTTTGTGGTCAGTTCTATATGTTGTTATGACTGTATGGTATGCTTTGTGATTGATTGGAAAAGTAAGAATGGTCGAAAACACCGTTGTATGGCGTAAAACAGTCGCTGGAAGAACTGTAGGAAATTGGCCAGCAACCGGATCAGATCGCCCTTTTTGAACCCGACCAGGTCGTGACACCATCTTCACGAGCCGCCGCAAGTATGCATCCACGAACTGATCTCCTATACTGAGGTGTGCCACGAGCCCTGCATCGCGATCCATCTTGGAGCATCACGACCCGATCCGAAGGAAGGAGCTCGACCTGATCCGATGGAAGGACACACGACCCGACCCGAAGACACTACCTGAACTGGAGCATGCACGAGGACTCGAACTAGAAGCACCCAACCCGACCTGATGGGTGAGCACGACCAGACCCGAAAGGGGTGGTGACCACGGACTGAACGAGGAAAAGAGAACCGATCTGAACCAGTATGGTGACTGCGGACTGAACCAGAAAGCTTGAAAGCGAGGCACGAGCTATGAACTGAATGAAGACCGATCCGGAGGAGGAGACCAAAACCCGAGATGCAAAGGAAGTCCAAATGAGAAGTAGAAATCAGGATCCAGATGGGAACCAATGAGTCAACTTCATGAGTTGTACCGTGCTGCGGGACGTGTGCTAAGGATTTGTCGATGTCTATGACTTTGGATCACTATGTATGGGAGGTACGTGGACGGATTCAGGGCCACAGTGGCCTAGGTACGATTGGTGGGCTATAGACCAATGAAGTAGGGCCATTTGAAAGGGTTTGGTCATGATCCCATGGGATAAGCTTGGTGGTAGCAGTAGTTGTACAAGTCGAACTCCGTCGTTACCTCAATGGGTCTAGTGATCAAAGTGGTGGATATCGTATGCTTTACGCACTGAGTGAGAGATGTGAGGATGGTTTCTATGCCTGATTTGTTTGCCATCACTATGACATGCACACCCTCACCCCCGTATTCTTTATACCATGTGTTAGTGGCACCTTAGAGTATTGTACGGTATGTAGTGCTAACTCTTTGGTTGCAGATCCAGGTTTAGGTATGGTTTAGTATACCTGTTATTGTTCTATCTTGCTGCTTATCGCTCATACAAGACTTTTTGTCTGACCCGGAGTTTTATGTCTCTTCTTATTACTCTGGGTGCTCTCACGAGAAGATTAGAGACATGTTAGGTGGTATGCACGAGTAGCTATACTGGAGACGAGCAGGAGGCTTCCACGTATGATATATAGATATTCTCCCTGTGTCGCTGCTGGTCACTACTTTGGGCATTAGTAGTGTACCCTTCCTTTCTTTTACTTTAGAGACAGTTTTAAAGTTGTAATAATGATGATGTGGAACATAAGCTGTATTTGGATTTTCCGCTGCTATGATGTTTAGTTTTCAGCTTATGCACTGTCTCGCCTGTTTTATATCAAATATGTTGTTATTATATTTTATCCCATGCGCTGTGAGATATTCTACAGGTTTTTGATTAGTTCATTCTCTTCTTTCCTTTTTTGGCGACCGTTCCGTGCTAGTCGAGCATGTGTACATCGCACTTTCTAAGGAAATGTAGGCTGGTGCGGGGCGGGCTGTTACAGGAAATATGATTTTCCAAGTCGTTGATCCACAAATGGATACCATAAATGGGGTGGAGAAACAAAGTTCCCAATAATGGCGGATGCCAATATTTTCAATTTCAGAATTCAAGTCCTTTTACAACTCACACACCCCACCTCTTTATAGGCTTTAGACAGACATGAGCCGACACCGGCAGCAGTAGTGAAACAAAACCGGACCTATGAAAACCAAAACCAAAAGTAAAAACAACAACACAAAGAATTAAGGAAAAACACCGATGCAATAGTAAAACCGAAAGCAGTAATGATCAAAATTGGAACCCTTTATGTCGAGAGACTCATTCGGAAGTATGTGTTCTTGTGTTTACGTTGAAACCCGAAAGCTTTATTAGTAAACCGAAAGCACAAGAAACTAGAACCGAAAAGACTTAATTAATAGAAACGAAGAATTCTTCACACCCGATGGTTTCTACATCTATAACAACACTTTCGGAAGATGAAAGAAAATCAAGCTGACTGAAACCAAAGCTGGAAGATCTTTATCATAAAATCGATAACGGAAAGAAGCCGAGACCCATGCAGGTCAAGTAATATCACCAAAGCTTAACTGAGGCCGAAGGGCCTATCGTTCCGACATCGATAATGCAGCATGGGTTTCATAATGACTATTTTCAAAATTTCACGTTCCTTTGCTGCATCGGCTACTTAGCTGACGTCGTGGGTGATTGGGCGCATAGGTGGGGCGGGCTGGTGTAGGAAGGCACGACTACGGTGGAGGTCAGAGATCAAACGGAGGTGACCTTGGAGAAGGGTGAGGCAGTTGCCCTTTTTGTAAACATTCGCGGGTTTGTTAGGTAGCTTCATAAGGGGAAGGAAGAAATGATACTTGAGAGGTATGCATGAATAGGGGTAGCACGCGCATGAAGAAATAACAGCCTTTGTGTTTGTTTGCTCCCATTTATCATTTTTTTTATATGTGCGCCAGTTCAAGCTGGAGGAAGAACAAAGAAAAGAAAAGTGGATGAGAAAATGAATGAAGGGAGAGAGAAAGAATGGGAGATATATTCATGTAAAAGACGCGAATGAATAAATAATAAGAACCAATAATCCAAAGAAACTGTTCGAATATCGAGTCTTCTCAAATTTCCATAACCTAAATTTCAATGAATTACAACATTTAAGAAGCCTATTCGTGGACAGACAAAGAAAGATATTAGAGAGGACGGTTAGAAATACATGACGGTTACACTGAAAACTTTTGCGCATTTTCAGTCGAAATTAATATTTCGTGGAGGTAAACATCCAAAGTTTACAAAATAAAAAATAACGCCTTACGCAGAAAATGATCTACTATTATTAGAGGGAAAACGCCTAAGTTTCGACAATATTTTATTTTAAAAATAATATACTCAAATTTAACAAAATTCGCAAATATAAAAAATTGTGTATTTTCTACGAAATTTATTCCAACGCTATGTTTAGTTAAACGCGTCTCACACTACTACAAAACAAGTCAGTTGCATCGGTTGTTAATCCCTCTTTTTCATCGGTTCAGCAACCGATGCATATGAAGACAATGCAACAATCTAAACTTATTGCATAGGTTGTACAGCCGATGCAAAAATAACTTTTTTGCATCGGTTCTTGTTAAAACCGATGAAGAAAGATGGTCATGGACTTTAAAAAAAACATTTTTGACATCGGTTTTTTTAACAACCGATGCAAAATATATCTTTTTTGCATCAGTTGTTAATAACAACCAATGAAAGTACTTTTTTGCATCAGTTTTTAATAACCGATGCAAAAGGCTTTCCTCACAAATCCCTAAAATACTCAAGTTGACAATAATATATATATATATATATATATATATATATATATATATATATATATATATCATAACAAATTGGACATCATATAAAAATTGATCATAACACTAAAGTAAATAGAGTTCAATTATAATGTTCATAAACCATATAAAATAGTGACTCATACATTCATTTAAGTAATATAATTCAAGTCTTTATTGCAATCATTAGGAAGTACTACAGTCTAGACTGTTAAGTATACTAACCTAATTATGCAGCACTCATTACTTTACAACCCATATGTAAATTATAGAATCCATCCTTCTTGAGCTTAAACTTCTAGCACCATTCTCAACCGCAACTATGATCCAAAACCAGAACCTGAGTTCAAATAATAAATACAATGTCAATACATAAGTATACCT
This sequence comes from Allium sativum, assembly GCA_030737875.1. Taxonomy (NCBI): domain Eukaryota; kingdom Viridiplantae; phylum Streptophyta; class Magnoliopsida; order Asparagales; family Amaryllidaceae; genus Allium; species Allium sativum. Next base: position 222,858,950 of record CM060920.1, read on the forward strand.
GCATTTTAGAATAAAGTATAAGCATAAATTTCAAAAATAGTTAAAAATAATGTTATTGAGTTCTTCAGCGTTTCTTACCAAATCCATGGCAAATCCTATCCATAATCTTAATGAAAATTTAGAAGAAACCTTGAATTCTTTCAAAAATATTTTCTCTATCATTCTACGAAATCAGCATCATCTCAAACTAAGTCAAATAAAGATGTCTGGATAACAAGAGAAGCATTTTGATGCAATGCGATGGCTAATCTCTTCTCTTTTCAGAGATGAAGATAATAATCTCGCAAAGGCTCCGCCAACCAAAGAAGATGAGGACTGGGAAGTCATTAAGAAGGATCCTATCTATGGAGAAGATGGTTGGGTTGAAGTTCCAAGAAACATTTAATTATTCGGTACAATTTGACTGATTTGTTTAAATGTTCTAAAACATATGGTGTGGTGTGATTTGATTTAGATTCTATTGCTTGAAACTTGTATATATTAAGACATATGGTGTGATTTGATTTGGTTTGTATATATATACATACACACATCAAACATATGTAATGATAATACTTGGACTGGTTTGTATTTAATCATTATATTGCTAGATATTACTATTATAAGTTTGAATAGATTAAGGGGGAGTATTCTACTTAGAATTAGTTAATAGATTAAGGAGGAGTATCATTATTGGGTTAGTTACTTAAGTTATATTCAAAAAGTTATACAATTTAGCGGGAGTACCTTTAGAATTTCTTTTTTATAATGCCAAGGGGGGAGAAATTATAAAATATAGACATAGTATATAGGATTCTGACAAACAGGGGGAATATTAGAAGGATCATCATCAACAGGTATATACAGATATGATATTTTATAAACTAAGGTTGTCATCATCAAAATGGGGGAGATTATTGGAGAATGGAAATTTGATGACAACAATCTTATTTCAATTATCATTGATTATAAAATATATACTAACACTTCTGTATAGAATATATATACACACATATGCAGGATTTATATATAAAAAATATTACTGAAGACTTTACAGTCTAAAGATAATATATATTTAGAATTTAGAAAAATATCAAGACTCAAGAGTATTCAAGATTTCAAGAGTTCAAGAGTAATATAGTTATAAAGTCTAGATTTTGTAAGACTCTAAATAGCAATTCAGGTTCAATATTCAAATTCTGATTTTCAAACTTTGATTTTCAAATTTTATTTTCTATCCTCAATTCTCTCTATTTTATTTTTATCTTTTCTATTTCCTTTTTTTATCTTTGTATTTCAAACTTGAGTTTTATATATTTATAATTCTATACTTTATATTTATATAGTTTAAAACATTATAATTTTATAAATATGTTTGTATAGTTTAAATTTATGTTTTCATATATTTTTCTACTTTATAATATTAATTTACAACACTATATTTTTATTTAAGAATTTCCAGAATTATATTTATATCAAAACACTTGAAAATGTTTAAAATTCAAATTTGCGCTAGAGTGTGTCGACATACAGAAAACACTATGTCGACATATAACTACCAGAAATTTAAATTTGAAAGGAAGTGTCTTTTCACCATTTGAAACGTTACTGAAACGTTGCAACCTTTCACACACTGTAAAAAGGGCTTGAATTCGAATTTTTAATCATCTCTTCTTATCCACTTTCACTCTCTTTCATTATATAATTATTCTTTATCATTTTTTATGATTTCTACACTCATACTCTATCAAATTCAATTTCGTTTTGATCAAACTTCTTCTCTCTACACTCTCTTCTCATCTCTATCTGAATCAAGTGCTATTGAAAAATTATAGGGTTGTTTGTAATTGTTTGGGTTGAGTAAAGGAATCGGTGGTATCCCTTGTAGTCGTAGAATCAAGAACGGGTAATCGATAGTATCCCTTGTAGCTGTGAAATCAAGGAGGTTAGAATTAGTGGTATCCCATGTAGCCGTGAAATCAAGGAGGTTGTGCTTGACTATTGTTATAGTAATAAAACTCTGCACAATCCAGCGTTGTGCAGGACTGGATGATAATACCTAGTGACACAATACTGCTAACTATAATTGCATACCCTCATCTTCAAAAAATTTAGATAACCTTGCTCTAAGCGAACATCTTTTTACTGCAAAAACGTCGCGCAGATCAGGCGCAGACTTTAAGATGGTAGAAGGCACATTTTCGAACATCATGTATTCTGCAATTTGACAATTATGAAGACTCTGACATTGTTATAGAGAACATACTGTACTTTGTTGCACATGAAGGAAGTAAAGGTTAAGCGTAAACTGTTATGGCATACACGATTCAAATGCTTCTGCATAAAATGTAGCTGTAAGATAATCCAGAAGACTATGCTCTACACATATGCATGAGGAAAATCTGTAAACTATGTTGTACACACAAAGTGTTCATTGTGGTGAATTGAATACCGTCGAATGCAAATATAGGTTATGTGTATCATACTATACTCTAAAATTCTGAATTTCGAACATCCAAATATAAATTGTCATGGTCTTAGTTATACGGAAGATTGACCTCTAATTGTTTTTGACAAAGAAACTTATAGCTTGAACTAAATTAGTTCCTATTAATTAATCAATGAGAACTAAAACCTCACATTTTTGGTGCTCATAATTTTATGATTGGCCAGACAACTTCCTACTCAGCTGTCAATTTCAAATCCTTAGCGTACAAATCCACCAATTCTTTCTCCAACTTTCCAATCTCAACTCTACTCCCAGCTGCAATATACAGATAACACAGGCGTTTGGTATTACAAGGAGGAAAAAACATGATTATAGTAAATGAAATATAGCAAAGAACGATTACTTGGAGAAGGTATAGAGGAGACATAAGATATGACGTGGACAAAGACGACGTGGCTAGCATGAGGGATTAGATGCTCAGCATCCCAACAAACAGTACGACGGCTGCAGCTTCCTTCGCGGACGGCGATAGAAATAGTGGAATTCAGTTAGTTTACCGACATCTAACGGTCAACGAGATACATTGAATGTAGGAGTCAAGTTCTACAATGGAGAAATGTTCTTGAAGCAAAGGGAATACAGAGAAAATATAACTTTTATGCATTTTCCTTTTTTATTACTCTCATGAATCATCATACGGATAATTCAAATTCAGCGTCTTTTTATCATTCACCTAAAAACCAAAACTGAAAATAATTGAATATGCCTATCATTTACCTAAAATCCAGAAAATTGTGAAATGAGTTTAGGTCTTCCTATAGCTGAAGTATTTTAGTGTTCTAATCAAAATTCTATGATAGCTGACGTATCTCCAGTACCACTTCTACATGAACTGAAAAGAAACATCACCTTACTCCTTCAACAACCAACAACAATTACCACCTCAACTGCTACTCCATTCCATTGAAAAGGCTGCCAATAATTTCTAATGCTGGACAATACACACTCTATACACCCACCATCCCCTGAATCTCATCTACCTACAACCATCACAAACAACCAGCAACCGCAACGTCAATTACAACAATCACGGATCAAGTCCAACTGTGCAATTCACCCCATAAAGAAATCCGACACCCCCACGAATGGCAACTACCAAAACTCACTTTCTTAGGAACAATATGAACCTGGACCGCAAATCCGAAATCGAATCGCGACCACTCTCATCAATCATTGCGACCTCACCAAAACACCAACGTTGATTTCAATTTTTCTTTATTTTGGTTCTAGATCTAGAAAGGTGCATCAACGACTGATCTAGGAAAGCATCAATTTATTCGCTTGTGGTTCAAAGTGATTGGAAGTAAGCATCTCTATGGAAACATCGATCTGATGTAGGGAATAGTTCGAGTTTAGAGATAGAATAGAACACAAACCAGCATTAAATTTAATTAAAAAAGAAGAGAGAGATGAGATTTCGTAAGTAATAAAGAGATGGTCAGATAAAAAATGATAGTGGGTTATAGAGTAAAGCATTTAATCGTACCGTGTGTAAACGGGAAAAAAAAGTTCAAGCAGGAAACCTTGTTTTAGTGGAGGGAAAGTGAAAGTTAGATGGAGGCAAAATAGAAGTTGGATCGGTAAGCAAAATGTTAGTGTGTTATTACTAATTATAAAAATTTAGTCAAGAAATATTAAGTAAAATTTCAAAATTTTGCTTATAGATTATTAATATTTCTTATTAAGTATGAATTTTTAAGAAAAATCTCAATTATTGATTGTTTATTAAATTTTTAATTGTCATTATTAATTAATAATTATTTATAATTAACTACTAAATTTTAAATATCACTTCATAAGTATTAAATTTTATTATGAATTATTAAATATTGTTCTTAATGTAAATTAGTTTCAAGATGTATTTTTTTTAATCATTTATATGTTATTAATAATAAATCATAATATACTAATAATCAATAAATTTTACCTATAATTTGCTAATTACTAATAATTAATTATAATAAATTATTAAATTTAAAAAATAATTATTTGTTATTTATAATATCTAACAATTATAAAATATTTAGTTGTTAGATTCTATTTTAAGTGACATATAAAGTTATTCATATATAGGGGTATTTTTAGAAGTTCGTAGTCAGACCAAATATCTGCGATTTCAAGGCAATAATTAGTAAAAATTTAAAGAAACAGCATGTATATTTCGAATAATTAACGTTGATTCTGTCATTTCTATAGTGGATGTTTTCTCCAAGTTAATCATAACTTATGTTTAAAACAATTTCACTATGGTAAACAAACATCATATTTCTTAAATAAAAAGTTGTAAAAAGCATTATTTTTGCAATGTTTTCCGAAAAACAATTTTGTAGTAAAATTCATGATTACTATATAATTATATTCAAATTTTAGAAAATTTCAAAATTTTATTTCTAAAATTCATTTCTACTATTTATTAATTATTAATTATTTAACTATTTTTTATTAATTATTAGGTATTTTTTATTATTAGGTATTATAATTATTAATTTTCAACAAAAATAAATCATTTCATATTAATTATTATTTATTTCAAGTTTATTAGCTATAATTTACGAATTTGTAGTTTACTAGCTATAATCAACCAGTTTATTTCTACTTTATAAATTGTTATTTATTTCCAGTTTATTAAATAATTTTTTATAGTTTACTTCTAATTTATTGGTTGTTACCTAGTACTTTTTGTTATTTATTAATTATTATTTTCAACAGTAATATTAACTAATAATCATTTAAAATTAATTAACAAGTACTAAATATCAGTTCATAAGTATTAAATTTTATTATTAGTTACTAATTATTATATAATAATTGTTAGACCCAAAAGTGGTTCTAACACCCAAATTGATTAAAAGCAAAATGAAATGAGATAAAAATAAAAATGAACACACAGGATTTATAGTGGTTCGGCGAAGAAATGCCTATGTCCACTTATCTTTTACTATATTCAATGATTCAGTTGCAAATACAATGTAAGATTCACTCAATTCCACTCACAACTCACTTATATTCACTCAATTGACTAAAACAAAAATGAAAGATGATTTGGATTCTCCGGGAGTATTGGAGTTCGGACTATGGAGGTGGTTGAATTCTCGAAATGCCTAAAAAAAGATCCTTTTCTTTGTCTCCAGACGGGGTATTTATAGGTGTGAATTTGCTCAAAATCCGATCCGGGTCGGAGCCACGTGTCGTCCATCCCACTAGCTTCGGGTTCGGATGAATTATTGTATTGACAACGCATCAGAGTAATGAACGTTATGGGTAGGAACTGGTCATAGCCGATCCGGATATTCAGGCGCTTATGCAGGGGGGACAGTATGGAAAATGGGTTCGGGTCGGAGGTATATGTATCAGGGGTTCGGATCGGGATATCCGATCCGACCCGGATTGATTTGGTGACAACTCTCTCTTCTCTTTATTCTGCTTTTCCTCTGAACCGTCTCTGTAGCAGCTGGGTGGCCTTCCGATCCATCTTGAAGTAGATTGCCCTCCGATCCGAACTGATACGTTGCTATAACCCGACCCGAATGATTGCAGCTGTTCGATCGAGGCTGTAGTGTCTTCTCCGATCTGAGTAGTGATGGTCTCTCCGATCCGAACCGAAGTTTTCTAATTTGAAATGCTCTTTAATGCTTGATATCTTGACTTTGTGTTGCCTAGTCCACAAAGTAGGCTAACACTTTGCCCCCTCAAAGGATGCTTCTGTTGGAAACGGAGCATGCTTTGATTGCCATAGCACAATACCTTCATCCTTCCTTTTGAATTCACATGTCAAGTTATCGTTCATTATCCTGTTCGGTTCGGGCTCCGACCCGAACGGATTTCTGGCTTGAGTTCCGACCCGAACAGATCTCCTTCCTCCTGTACTCTGCGATGGATTAGTGGGCCAAGCTGTGTCACTGGGCTTTTCGAGCCGGTCCGAACGGGAATACGAATAGCCAGCCTGTTTTTTACATAAATTTACTTCATCTCTCTTCTTTTCTTTCATTCACTGTTCTTGCTCATCCGAACCGATTCCACATCGAAGCCTTAGTCTTTCCAAGAAACTTCAAAATTCTCGCTTCCATCTTCGAATCAAATACATAGGTAGTCTTGTAATCTTGAATCTCGTTGCCATAATCGCTTTTAATTTATATCTGCAGCTAGTTTGAACGATTCTAGCAAAGTAATTGAATAATTCCATCACCACGGCTTCCTCCATCCTCCGCCTTCGTCGTCAATGGCATCGACGCCATTTCGAGGCGTTGGAGGAGGGTATTGAAACTCGTTATTGAATACCTGAGTGCTTAATCTCTCAACTTTAATTAAGGCTTGGAATTTCGAGTTGGGTTCGCTACTTAAGAGGAGGAAGAGGAAGGAAATTGAAGAAGATCGGTTCGGGTAGGGGAACAGTAGGAGAAAAAGGAAAAGAGAGAAATTCACAGAGCCGGACCGAGTCGGAGCAATAGGGCAAAGAAATGAGTCTTAACTTGTTTGACCGGGTCGGGTCGGATCTACGAATACAATGGAGGTCAAGACTTATGCGCTCGGATCGGACCTGGTTGTGAAACAAAAGAGAGAATAGGGGTCTGGTTATCCAGGTTAATCCGACCCGCTCCGGGTGTCCATCTCCGAACCGATCCGGATATATCTCTCTGAGCATGAGCCTTTGCTTATCCGATCCGAACCTGGTGTCTGCATCCAAACTGAAAATTACTCAATCCAAAACGCAAACTTTCATCCAACTATATTTAAAAGATATTACTCCCAACTTCATGAACAGTTAGGATAGTGCCTTGCGGACATAAAAGAACATTAAGAACTACTCTGACTATCACTTTCTCTTCAAAGTTTCGTCTTACATTGTTGCACCTTTACTTTGCATTTCTCACATTTGCCGCACACATTTTAGTTCACACACATGCACAGGGGGCTACGGGCTAATTTACTCTAATTCGTGCTATTGCTTCTTCAATAGTTCTATGACAATGAGACCCAGACGCTCTTCCAGATTAGCTGAGAGGAAAGAAGCCCCGGAAACTTCTAACAAAACCACTCTCGAGGATATATCTTCTCCTTCGGACCCAGAATGGGACAGTGAGGGTCCAGACTACGGGGTTGGAAATCGAGAAAGCAACGAGGCGTCTTCAGAGAACGAAGTTTCTTTGGGTTTTGAGGAGGAAGGAGGGATTGGTGACGATCGAGCCCCTGATGAATTTGAGTCAGCCATTATATTGGAATCACCTTCAGACTCCGTTGAATCAACAATCGACAACGATCGACTTGTCCGAATTTGCTTAAAATACGGGATAATGAAAAGGGACACTCTAGTGCCCTCACGCTCTGACCGTCCCCACAACCCTCCAGAAGGATATATGGCGGTTACTCGATTGATGTGCATGATCGGCGCCATTCCTCCATTCTCTCCCTTCATCGTTGATTTTTTAAGACAAATGCGGATTGCCCCCATGCAGTTGCATCCCAATTCATATGCCTATTTTCATACCTTGTACATAGCATATCGTGAAATCTTAGGCATAGAGCTCACGTTCGATGACGTTCACTTCTTCTATAATTTCAAGCATCGGACTCGGGAGACTCCATCTTTCTGCTACTTTGAGTCAGTTCCAAAAAGGAAGATAATCTCAGCACCATTCAGCAGTAAAGCTGGAGATTCCAGACTAGAATGGTTCTACATGAAGCGACAGCCTGGATGCGCCAGGAGGTGGACGAAATCAAGTAAAGCATTGATTTTCCAAATCCGGGCTCTATACACTTGAATCATCACCTTGACTTGTTTTCCTTTTTGTTTGCAGTCGACAATCCCAAACAGATATCAGATCAGGTGTTTTTTGATCGGATGCACCGACTTCTTAATGGCGATCAGAAATTCTTGACCATCGACGAAGTCCTTAAAGACGAATACCTTCACTTTCATGGGCTGTTATCTGTTTTTCGTAGCATCATTCATGGGACGGTCCCTTACGCATACATTCCTCCAGTGGAGGTAGTTCCAGAGACAGGAGAAGGCTCGGGAATTCCTGCAGTGCCTCTTCAAGCTTCACCTTCTCCATCTTCTACACAAGATGACGAATTGGCTAACCTGGCCAAAAGGCATCGAGAAGGATATGCTACCCCCGAGGAGGCTACTTCTCTGGAAAAGTCAACATCCCCAGCAGAGTCGCCACTTAATGCTTCCGAGGGGAATATTCCTAGTACTGATGAGCCAATATTTCAGGGTTTGGGGGATCTCCCCTTACCCGAGACTATATACACTTCAGAGGATTTCAGGAAGGATCCTTTAGTCTTCACCTCTTCTGAAGAGACCACTCCCGCTAAGGCTAAAGAGTCTACTCGTACTAGTCTAGCTTCAGACTCGGGTCGGTTGGGGGGAAACACACCACTTAGGATACACTTTACACAACAGCATTAGCATTCATTGCACCTCTTTCTTCGTGAATCCATTAACTCTAAACTTCGTTTGTTTTACCGTGCAGGTACGATGTCTCGATCTTACTATGATATAAGAAAGCTTCGTCGCAGCATGTCCAATCCTCCTCAGGATGTCGAATATGATCGTCGTGATGATCGCGGCAGGGATGAGAGAAGGCCTTACGATCCTTATCGCTCTCGACCCTCACGTTCTCGCTCACCAATTCGGCCAGAACAAGAGAAATACAAGGGTTATCAGAGCCGCAGGGAAGAGGAAAGACCACCATCTAAAGACTCCACTTCTTCCCATGAAAAGCGCAGTAGAGAGAGAACTCCTCCAAAAGAAACTGGGTCTCGAAGTAAGCACAAGGTCCCTGCCACTAAACGACCTAGAACGGACAAAGAGACTACTGAATCCTCTTCACACAGGGACACCGAATTATCAATTCCCGCTCCTCCCCCACTAGATGCGGGAACTACAGTAAAGCTGGCATATTTAGAGGGGCAATTTCCCGAGCACTACTTCGAGACCTTGACTTTTTTACCTGCTCTTGAACCTATTTCTTCTAATTGGGCAGATGAAGCCAAAGCAAAGATTGATGCGGTGGAAAAACAATATACCGAGATGTTCAAGTATTCACGCAATCTTTCTAGAATCATCCGCACTCTAATCACAAATACCAATTCAATGCAAAAGACCGCGGAGGAGGATGCTAAGGCCTTAAAAGCTCTAGGAAAAGATTTAGAAGACACTCAAGCTCAGTTAGCTGTCGCTCAAAGGGACGCTTCTAACTTCAAACAACAATTCGAGGACATGCAAAAGCGTTATCATGACTTGCTTGAATCTCACACTCAGGAGCGCTCTGAACTAAAAAAGCAAGCTGACGAGGCCAAGTCAGAAGCTGCTAAGACACGCCTTGCTTATGCTGAGCTTGAACGGAAAAACGCCGAGTTAGCAGAGAGGAGTGCTGAATTAGAAAAGAAGAATGCCGACTTGGCTTCAAAGCTGTTGGAGGCAGAGAATAGGGCTGCCCTGGCCGAGGGCAATGTGGAGTGTGCTATTAAATCTGCGGAGGAAGCCCGCAAGCAACTATCAGAGGCGGAGGCTGATATTCAGGGTTTCGGCGAACTAATGATTGAATTCTTCGCACATATTATTCGTCGCCGAAACATTTCTTGGATCGAGGACTATCCATCCACTCTAGTTCAAGTATGGAATCAGATTGTCGAGTGGGAAAAAGAGGAACTTAAGGTCGATTCCCTCGATGAAGATAAACTAATGGAGAAATACTTGAGGGATGATGAACCGGAGCGCCTGGCTGAAGGGCGCCGCCTTATTGCTGAGGCCATGGAAGAAGAGAGACGGAAGTCTAAACAAAAAACTGCTCTCGAAGCTGGTTCCTCTTCTTCTGCCCCTGCAACTTCTGAAGTAGAGGGATATTACCCTGAAAATCCGGGAATTCCCCGAACAACTCTGCTATCCCCTATTCCTGAAACAACATCAGAGGTAGTAGCCACTCCCGCGGAAAAGTCTTCGGAAGGTATCCCTACCTTTTCTCCTCAATTTGCCAAGGCTATTTCCACCTTTCGCCACGTGATTGAACAATCGATGAAAGACCCATTGTTTTCTCCTGAGTTGATAACTGTTGCTTCTCATTCTGTAGGTGTTGAATCATCCGTAAAGACAGATGTGACTCAGGGAGCCACCGCTGGGACAAAGCCCGCAGATAAGACCAAAAAAGGGGAAGACAAGGTTGCTTCTACAGACTTGGGGGAAGGAAGTGAGCCAACTAAGGTCGCCACTCCCTATGATGAAGAAATGATAGCAGCTTTGAAGGACGATGGCGGAGACGAGGGGGCATGAAGAGGAACCAGAAGTTGCAATAGTCGGGGAGTCAAAAAATGCTGATGACGTTACCTTGGCTGCAATGAAAGCCGATCAAGACAAACGCTTGCAATTAAAAGCTGAAGAGCTAGATCCCGAAATCCTCAAACCCCTCGCAGTCGTGGATGCGGGATCAAGGTTAGTTGTTAAGCTCTCAACTAGATCTATTACAGAGGAGCTTGCTAAAAAATCTTCTCTTGATTCCAGTGCCCCGCCCTCCGGGAAGAAGTCTACTGGCTCCAGCACCGCATCTTCAGGAAAAAAGAAGTCAAAACGAATCTTGACAGAGGCTGAGAAAGAAGCAAAGGACGCGGAGAAAGCCGCCAAGAAATCCAAGGCTCATTCAAAATCTAAATAGTGGATTGCCCTGTATCGTTTTAGCATTTTGTGAACCAATAATTGCTGCTACAAGAGTAGCTCCTGCTCTTTCTTTTTTAGCCATTTTCCTGTACAAATTCATTCATTTGTAAATAAAAATAATTCATTTTCTGCAATGTTTGTTTGTTAGTAGTTCTGCACTTATATAAAAATGCATATCTATAGTTATGAAACGAAGTTGTGGAGGGGGGAAATATGCGTATACATACGTGTCCCCAGTCAATTCCCACAAATTATTTAATGCTTAATCAAGCAATCTGAAGGCTCCCGATTTTCTGACGGGATAGCACTTCCTGTGTCGTCAGTACTTGTCGTTTTTTCTGGCATTTCTTTTATACTCTCTCTCTTTCTCTTGAGAGTTAGAGTTCGAGCTTAGTCATCTATTTATTCTCCGGTCTCTCAACGGAGAAAGATTTCTTTCTCAGCGCTCAATCGGAGACGCTTTTATACTCTCTTTCTCTCTGGAAAGTTAGAGTTAAGAGGAGAATTTCATTTTTCAGCGCTCAGTCGGAGACGCTTTTATACTCTCTTTCTCTCTGGAAAGTTAGAGTTAAGAATGTCATTTTCTCATTCTTTTATGTCTTATCGCACAAATAGTCGTTGTGCTTCTTTTTATGTCTAAACTGTTTTCAACCTGTTTAGGCTCTGAGTCACCCTGTATTTTATAATCACAACAGAATAACTGATGAATGTAAATGCATAAAAGTAAATAACACACAATATTTTTATAGTGGTTCAGCTAAGTCGTAGCCTACATCCACTTTATAGTCCTTTATTCATATCGTCAGATTTTCCCAAGGCAAGTCGTGCCTTATTACAGGGTTCATAGGAAAAATAACAAAGAGTACAGCATTTCTAATCCAAATATCGCATTAAGTGTTGGGCATTCCATGCTCGAGGGACTTCTTCGCCATCTACGGTCGTTAACTTGAAGGTTCCTTTTTCAAGTTTCCGTTGGATGACAAAGGGTCCTTCCCATTTTGGGCCGAGGTGAGGAAGGGATGGAAAGACTCTCTTTAGCACCAAATCTCCTGGTTCAAAAGTCCTGAGGCGAACTTTTTTGTCGTAATAGCGTGCCACCTGACGCCGATGTCTTGCCGCACGCAAATCCGCTTCGTCCCTTTTCTCTTCGACTTCATCAAGAGACTCAAGTAAGAGTGCCCGATTCGTCATCGGGTCATAATATGTCACTCTGTGGGAAGGAACCTCTAGTTCAACTGGAATTACAGCTTCTGAGCCAAAGGAGAGAGAGAAAGGGGTATGACCGGTGGCCGTTTTAAATGTTGTTCGATATGCCCACAAAGCTAGGGGCAATTCATCAACCCACTTTGCCTTTGCACGCTCTAACCATTTCTTGAGGATGGATTTTATTACTTTGTTTATTGCCTCTACTTGCACATTTGACTGCGGATAGGCAACTGCAGTATATCGCTTGTCTATCTTACACTTCTGGCAGAAATTTCTGAATTCAGTACTATCAAACTGGGTTCCGTTGTCAGTTATAATCGTCCTTGGGATCCCGAACCGGCATATAATATTTCTGACCACAAAACTTATAACCTTTCTTGCTGTGATCTTGGTCAAGGGCTCAGCTTCCACCCACTTCGTAAAATAGTCCATGGCCACTATTGCATACTTAGCTCCTCCTTTAGCAATCGGTAGAACTCCAATGATATCAATTCCCCACGTGGCAAATGGCCAAGGACTCACCATTGATTTAAGTTGGGTTGACGGTGCCCTGGGGATTTTGGCGAATCTCTGGCACTTATCGCAGCGTCGTGAATAATCAGCTGCATCTTTATTGATCGTAGGCCAGAAGTATCCATACCGCAATATCTTCTTTGCTAAAGTTTGACCTCCTGTATGATCTCCACACTCACCTTCGTGTACTTCTCTTAGTACACGCTTGATGTCGTCGTGTGCTATACATCGTAACAGGGGCATAGAAAATCCTTGCCTATAAAGAGTATCATCTTGTATGACATACCTGGTAACTTTGCGAACTACAGCTCTTTTCTCACTTTTCTTTGATGGGAGTGTCCCATTCTTAAGGAAATTCTTAATTGGAGTCATCCACGACTCCTTCTCTGGTTCCGCTTCAAGGGCAAATTCAATTTCCATTGACTCAAAGCTTGGCGATTCCAATGTTTCAATTGGAATTATTTCAGTCTCTTCTGGATTGTCGGAACTAGCCAGCTTTGCCAGCCTATCCGCTTTTTGGTTTTCAACTCTGGGAATGTGTGTTATGTTGTAACGCTCTAAGCTATTCAATAGCTCTTTCACTTTCTTGAGGTAGGTGATAAGTCGAGGTCCCCGAGCCACAAATTCCTCTCGTACTTGGCAAGCAACGATTTTAGAGTCACAGAATATGTCCAATGTTTTTATTCCGAGGTCTTTAGCAAGCTTCAGCCCGGCAATCAGGGCTTCATATTCAGAATCATTGTTAGTCGCCGAAAATTCTAATCGTAGAGCATAATATAACGATCGTCCTTCGGGGGTGACTAAGACGATTCCAGCTCCGGACCTTCGATCGTTCTTGGTTCCATCTATGTATAGTTTCCATGGATCTATCTTTAACTCATCCTCGGACCTAGCCACTTTGTCATCGATTACTTCCTCCTCTGGGATGGTGAACTCTGCAATAAAGTCTGCCAGAGCTTGCCCCCTGATCGACTTTCGTGGTTGAAAATTCAAATCAAACTGACTTAATTCTATATTCCATTTGATTAACCTTCCCGATGCTTCGGGTCTCTGCAACACCTGCCTCAAGGGCTGGTCGGTGTATATGGTTATTGGATGAGCTTGGAAATAGTGACGAAGTTTTCGGGATGCGATTAGGAGGCTGTAAGCGAGCTTCTCAATTTTTGGGTAGTTGCGCTCTGCCGCTGCTAATTTCTTGCTTACATAATACACTGGCCTTTGTACTTTGTCTTCTTCTCGAACCAGGGTTGTACTGACGGCGTGAGCCGAGACTGCCAAGTAAACAAACAATTCTTCGTGATCTATGGGCTTTGATAAAATCAGCGGTTTCTCTAGCAGTTCCAATAAATTTCGAAAGGCCTCAACACAGTCCGGAGTCCACTCGAAGTTCTTCTTTCCTCTTTTAATCAAATCAAAAAACGGAACACATTTGTCTGTGGCTTTGGAAATGAATCTACTCAGTGCCGCTACTTTCCCTGCAAGACTTTGGACGTCTTTAATTCTCCTCGGCTCTTCGATATTTCTAATCGCTGCTATTTGGCTAGGGTTGATTTCAATTCCTCGGGAACTCACAATGAAGCCAAGGAACTTTCCCGATGCCACTCCAAATGAGCATTTCAGAGGATTCAATTTCATCCGGTACTTTCGCAGGATATCAAACATTTCCGCCAAGTCTTGCGTATGGCTGGAGGACTGTTTCGATTTGACAAGCATATCATCCACATAAACTTCCATAGTTTTTCCTATTTGATTATAAAACATTCTGTTCACCAAGCGCTGATAAGTAGCTCCAGCGTTTTTCAATCCGAATGGCATTACAACATAACAATATAATCCCAAATTCGTAATGAAGCTCGTATGTTCTTGGTCTGGTACGTGCATAGGAATTTGATTGTATCCAGAATATGCATCCATGAAAGAGAGAAGTTCATGACCTGCTGTCGAGTCTACAAGCTGGTCAATCCTGGGAAGTGGGAAACTATCTTTTGGGCAAGCCTTGTTTAAATCTGAAAAGTCAATGCAAGTCCGCCACTTTCATTTGGCTTCTTTACCAAGACGGGATTCGATATCCAGTCGGGATACGTCGAATCTCGAATAAATCCATTCTGCTTCAACTTCTCTACTTCCTCTTTGAGGGCGGCCGACCTCTCTGGGCCCAGCATGCGTCTCTTTTGCTTCACAGGCGGATGTTTCGGGTTTACTTTCAATTTGTGACTTATAATGGATGGCGATATCCCATACATGTCAGAATGGGTCCAGGAAAACACGTCTAAGTTTGCCTTCAAGAAGTCCGTTAGTTCTTTAGCTCGACGTGGATCCAATTGAGAACCAATTTTCAAAACTTTTGTCGGATCAGTTTCATCAATGGGAATTTCCGCTGTCACTTCATTAGGAGTTGCATTCCTAGCCTCTGGTTCCTCGTCTTTTCTGGGATCCAGGTCTTCAGGCGTTCCTTTGGGCAACTCTTTTGGGGTCAATCTCTCTAATTGCTATGCCGAGCCCCCCTTTGAGGGAGACGAGACATCTTTACTTTCAACGTTAAGTCCTTTCATCAACATCTTTAATTCGGCCACATAGCAGGCCCGTCCGGAAACTTGATCCCCTCTCATTACTCCAGTTCCGGCTTCGGTTGGGAACTTAAGTAACAAACACCAAGGGACGATACAAACTCTGAATTCAGCAAGGGCAGGCCTCCCCAAAAATGCATTATAAGCCGAATCTACGTCCAATACTACGAATTGGAGCATCCGCACTCTTCTACATTCTCCTTGCCCCAGGGTCACGGGCAACTCTATGTATCCCATGGGAGCTGTCGATGCCCCGTTGAAGCCTCTAATCCATCCTTCACACGGCTTCAAATCTTCAGATTCAAGCTTCATCTGATCGAATGACTTTTTAAATAAAATATTGACAGAACTTCCGTTGTCTACTAATACCTTATGGACCAAGGCCGGCCCAATGGTGGTAGTAATAACCAGCGGATCATCAGTGGGTGATTGGATCCCGGTATTGTCTCGGCTGCGGAATACCACGTCGTCAAACATGGTCTTCTGTTGTTTTATGGGGGTGATATCTTCCAAATCATCACCCTCGATCACATCCAGGTGCTTGGCAGCATTTACATATTGATCCATTGATCTGAAACTTCGGATTGCCAGGTGAGGTCCGCCTACTATAGAGTTGATAACAATTCCTTTACCTTTCTGCTGCGCTGTAGGCTTAGGAGCAGGTAGAATCTGTTTTGGAGCCTGCTCTCCTTGCCCCCTGTCCCTCGGGGCAACCTTGTATTCATCCAACTTCCCTTCACGCAGCAGCTTCTCAATCACATCCCTCAAATGCCGACATTCATTGGTTGAATGCCCATGAGTTCCATGAAACAAACAAAATTTCCCTGTCGCCATTTCTTTCTCGGTTGAATCATGAGGTGGCGGTCTTTTGTACTGTAACACATTGTACGTATCTAGGTAGATATTTTCTAGGGTGTCGTTCAATGGTGTATAATTCTCGTAGTTCTGGAATCGGGGCCTTTTGTTAGGATCACTCCCCCTATTTCTGTTTCTTCTGTTACCGTTCGGATTACGGTTATTGTTGTTGTTACCCCCGCTTCCTGCATTGCTGTTTCCACCCTTGTTTCCTACATTTACTTCAACCTTGCCAGAACTTTCCCTAGACTGCTTTACGGCGATATTACTCTGCACATTCTCCTTTGAAGCCGTCTCAGACTTTCTCTTTCGGCTTGCCCTGGCCTCCTCTCGCCTTAGATAAATATCGGCTTTTTCGTAGAATATCTCCCTTGTGGAGGGTGTCTTTCCAGAAAGGTAGTCCCCGAACTCGGATTCGGGATCAACTCCTTCCTTCAATGCCATCAGAATAGTGGGCTCATGCGGGTCGCTGACCTCAGTCACAGCTTGGTTAAAACGGTCAAGATATGCCCTCAATGACTCTCCTGGTGCCTGCTTGATCCTCGATAATTCAATAACACTTTTGGACTTTCGGGCATGGAGTCGGAACTGGTTCATGAAACACTCGCTTAGTTCCTTGTAATTCGAAATCGAACGAGGAGGAAGTCGGGTAAACCAGAACAACGCCACATCTTCTAAGTAGATTGGGAATGCTTTGCACTTCACTCCATCAGGGGCAGCAGCAGCATTCATGAGCCACGAGTATCGCATCAAATGCTGTCCCGGATCAGTCCTTCCGTTGTACTTGTCCATCTGTGGCAAGTTAAAGCGTCGGGGAAATTGGAAGTCGAGGATATCGTCGGTGAAGGGAGTATGGCTTCGCTCAATGCCATAATCTTCATTTGTATAGTTCCGGCTCTCGGACATGATCTGGCGAACCATTGCCTGCACATCAGCATTAGTTAGGGGCCGCTCAAGTTCCCTGGCCCTAATATCCGAGTTCCTTCTGGGCTCTTGTTCAGGAGATGCCCTTCTTCTTCGAGCTGCCTCTGCTCGATTCCGTTCCCTGCGCTCCCGGTCGATCTCGGGAGGAGGGGACTGGAGTCTTTGCCCCCAAGTGGGGTCATTGTTTCCTAACGCTCATGCAATATCCTCACGAGATCCCAAAGATCCAAATGTCAGCTGCTCCACGTTCTGAGGTCGTTCGAGTGGCCTTCGTTCACGGGGCCGCTCTTCCTCGGAAGATGAAGATTGATCCACTGGTGTGTGACGAACCGGTGATGGAGTTCTCTGTCGACGAAGTTCACTAATCTCCCGACTCATGAGCCTCATATTTTCCTGCATCATGAGATTAGTGCGCTCGTGAACTTTCATGGCCTCCCTTGTGCTCTCAAGCATGTCAAGTAAGCGCGAGAAATCTCCTTGAGTGATGGGCGCAGATGGATTGACCTGATCACCAACCCTGGTGGCTGGAATCGGAGCATTCGTAGGGACTCGAGTAGAGGTTCCAGCTTCACCAAGCATCGGGTCGGATCGGAGGTAGGAGGTCGGGTCGGTTCGGAGCTGGGGAGCCTGGTCGGATCAGTACGTGGCAAGCTGCTCGGGTCGGTTCAGATTGGGGGAATGCACTGCTTCAGAATCTCCTACCCGGATCGGATCGGAGCCCTCCCCCTGCTGGCGGCTCAGATTTCCTGCATTGGTTCTTCCTGCTGCTGAACTCTGCCCCCGAGACCTTGTTACAACCGCATTTTGCTGATCTTCGCCAGCTCCATTTCCTCGACCAGATTGAACTTCTTTGCCTTTTCCTTTGGCCATGATTCTTTGACAATCACTTGAACAAATATAAAAGAGCGAAGAAACTTAAGGATTAACTTCTTTGAACTCAACGGTCCAAAAAGTAGAAAGAAATCCCGGAAAATGAAGAATTCAAATGAGAATTTCTCAGTGAAAGCACCAAAATGTTAGACCCAAAAGTGGTTCTAACACCCAAATTGATTAAAAGCAAAATGAAATGAGATAAAAATAAAAATGAACACACAGGATTTATAGTGGTTTGGCGAAGAAATGCCTACGTCCACTTATCTTTTACTATATTCAATGATTTAGTTGCAAATACAATGTAAGATTCACTCAATTCCACTCACAACTCACTTATATTCACTCAATTGACTAAAACAAAAATGAAAGATGATTTGGATTCTCCGGGAGTATTGGAGTTCGGACTATGGAGGTGGTTGAATTCTCGAAATGCGTAAAAAAGATCCTTTTCTTTGTCTCCAGACGGGGTATTTATAGGTGTGAATTTGCTCAAAATCCGATCCGGGTCGGAGCCACGTGTCGTCCATCCCACTAGCTTCGGGTTCGGATGAATTATTGTATTGACAACGCATCAGAGTAATGAACGTTATGGGTAGGAACTGGTCATAGCCGATCCGGATATTCAGGCGCTTATGCAGGGGGGACAGTATGGAAAATGGGTTCGGGTCAGAGGTATATGTATCAGGGGTTCGGATCGGGATATCCGATCCGACCCGGATTGATTTGGTGACAACTCTCTCTTCTCTTTATTCTGCTTTTCCTCCGAACCGTCTCTGTAGCAGCTAGGTGGCCTTCCGATCCATCTTGAAGTAGATTGCCCTCCGATCCGAACCGATACGTTGCTATAACCCGACCCGAATGATTGCAGCTGTCCGATCGAGGCTGTAGTGTCTTCTCCAATCTGAGTAGTGATGGTCTCTCCGATCCGAACCGAAGTTTTCTAATTTGAAATGCTCTTTAATGCTTGATATCTTGACTTTGTGTTGCCTAGTCCACAAAGTAGGCTAACAATAATCTTAATTACTATATAATTATTACTTAACGTTAACTATTAGCTAATAATTACAAAAAAAAATTAACAATTACTTACTAACTAAATATCAAAAATAAAAATATATTATTAATTACCTAATATTTATTATTAATTTTAATTAATTATTAAATGTAATTAAGAAGTATTAACTATAATTTACTATTTATTAATAATTAAATATAATATTAAAAATATTAAAATAATTTTTGACTTTTTATAATAACTATTAACTTAAAATTATTTAGTAGTAATCATTAATTTTAATAAATTATAAATAATGACATATGCAAACTACTGTTTAAAATTATCAATATGTGCATTTGCTCCAATTTAAATAATTTACATTTGCTTCGGTTGCTAAGAAACTAATGCAAATAATATTATTTGCTTCATTGCACTTGCATCGGTTCTTAAACAACAATGCATATACTATTATTTGCTTCAGTGCACTTGCATCGGTTCCTCGGAGCCGATGCAAATAAGACTATTTGCATCGATTCATGTGCATCAGTTCCTAGAAATTGATGCAAATAAGGTATTTGCATCGACTGTAATGACAGCCGATGCAAATAATGATATTCGCTTCGGTCTATTTGCATCGATTACTCAAAGGCTAATGCGAATAACATTATTTGCATCGGTTGTAAGGACAACTGATGCAAATGAGGCGATGCAACATGCGTATTTTGTACGAATGTCAAATCTTTAATTTCAGATTTTATTTCAAAATTTAAGTTTTTAATGATAGTTATGTTATATCAGTTGTCGCTACTGTAAATCGATCGCATAAGTTGATTTAAACGGAGTAAGTAGATGTAACGACTCTCTCTCTCGGTCGATCCAAATCGATCGTTAAACCGACATAAATCGAACCAAAAAGGCAGATATGCTAACTTTGGACGTACAACACATCAGAACAAATAACAAAAGACTTTTATAAATATCATAATAATTTTACATCAGAGTATGGAATATCAGAGTATCGAAAATAATATATAGTGGAAAATAAATTTACAATAAATGTAATACAATACGGCGGAAACAAATAACCTAAAAATGCGAAAGACAATTAATGCTCCGGACATAGCTTTAAGCTTCGATCCACAATCCTGCAAAACGAAATAATCTGCAAAACCAAAACTACAAGTTGCCCGTATGGGAAATATGGGCACCCAGAGTTTAGGTGAAAACAATAAATTCCGAGTCAGTCATGGGACTGGTGTGAGAATTCAAAAACAATTATTAAAGTTTACTTTAAAATAAGATAAATCATAGGTTCACGCTATATGTCACAGAACGGGTTCACCCCCCCCCCCCCCCCAACCCTGAATACCAGTGCATAAACAATAACTTATAATAGTCATATGGATCTACAATGCATCATACAACATGCACTTCCTCAATCTACACATTTAAGCTTAATCCCAAATTTAGATTTTTCCAAATCCAATTCACTTTAAAGAAATTATTTCTTTGGACTTTATTTCCCGGTTTCTTATTTCAAATCATTTTGAAATACACATATCTGACTTTTATATCAAAGTAGATTTCACTTCGGGATCTCAAACCAAAATCTTTGGAAATATGAATTCCAAAACATCACAATGCATACAAAAAGATATGCAACCAAATATCTGGAGGTATTCAGCCCTCAAACTAGGTTGTACACGCCTGTCCAACTCGATATATATATATATATATATATATATATATATATGTGTGTGTGTGTGTGTGTGTGTGTGTGTGTGCATCTCCCACGATGGAGCATGCTACACTGACGATGCACCTCCCACGCCCACGGAGAAAATACACCGCCCTCACACTTTTGGTTATCCAAGTTACCTGAATCTTTGGCCACATACCAAATCATTTCATATTCCAAAGTAGGGAAAATCATTTCATAACATAATAATCACAAGTACTTTCCAAAATATAGTACTTTACATTAGCAATTCACACATATGACCAGTCACTATTAATCACATAACTTTTGAGCTCGTACGTCTCAAAGAAGGGTGTTAAGAAAGAGAATAAATTCTCCGCCACCAAAAAAAATATCATCAATAGCAACCAATCGGTTACGTGATGAACCACAATGTCAAACACATAATACATTTCGAAATCATTTAGAAAATATCTGGTTTAGGCCTCGAAATCCTTTCTGTTTTTAAAACATTTTTATAAAACATTCCCTATCCAAAATCGGGAATACATTTCTTTTCACTTAAGAAAATATCATTTTAAAAATCATTCAGTAAATTTGAAATGAACTCAACAACATCGCTAAACATCTCGTAGTCAAATCGTGAAGTGTTTCACAAGATGTTTGCATACAAATATATCTACCCAACCCAATGCTAAATGTAAAAGCATATCTTGCTCATAGACTGGTCGGGCATAATCCAAACAATCAATCAATCACAATCATGAATACCAACAACCAAGTATATTTGGTTTACATTACATCTCATGCTTTGGTAAATTTAATGACTATTCATTCATTCAAATATAATTGAAGATTTATTAAAAATCTTCTTAGTTTTAATCTTCAAAAATCATTACTTAATGATTATACAACTTTTCATTATTTGGGGTTAAAGAACGAATGTTATTCAAAACAAAGTTCACCCAAAGTCAATATCCATTAATATGGAATATTCACGAAAATTTGAATAGTTCATAATGTCGAGCACAATCCAAACAATTGATCAATTCCAATCAATATAAAAAACCAAGTGTATTTGGTTCTAACACATCTCATGTTTTGGAAAATTTAATGACCATTCATTCATTCCAATCTAATTAAAGATATATTAAAACTCCAGTTCAATTTTAATCTCAAAAATCACTACTTGATGATTATTCAACTTTTTGGAAATTAATCCCTCCTTTAACTCGGTTAAAGAATCAATGTTATTTAAAACATTATTCACGGTAAACCCAAAATCCTCTTCCATCAAAATGGAATCTTCACGGAAATCATAATAGTATATAATTGATATAAATTTCCATACCAAATCAATACTATAAATGGAATAGCGGCAAGGCTTTTTAAATTCCATAAATAGTAACGGTCTTCATTCATAGAAGCTCATCTCGATTATTACCGAATCAAATTCCATTCAATTCCAATTTCTTTTATTAAATTGGAGAACTTTACTTTGGAAAATTTCCATTAATATTAATAAAATGATTTATAAATTCCAAATCATTTCCTCACTGTTAATTGGGTTAAAGAACAAATGTTATTTAAAACATTGTTCAAAATAAACCCAAAATCCAATTTCAATTCAATTCCAATTAAATATTAATTAATTGGTAACTTCTTTAAATCTTAATTAAAAGATTTATTTTTTCTCAACTGGGTTTAAGAACGGTGTTATTTAAGACACCATTCACGACGAACCTAAAATCCAATTTGATATTAAATACAAGGCTCTGAATAGAAATCATATCGGCTTATATTCAATATCAAATTCTGAAGCCAACAAATATCGTATTCGGAATAACGATATATATATATATATATCTTCCAAATTCCTCCACAATACCATATAATTACAGGATTGAATATCAAGATGTTCCGAAGATTATTTTCATTCAAATCCATTCCAATTCATACATTGGAAAATTCTGGTTATATTAAAACCCTTTACAAATCCAATTTATTTATTTGAAAACATTGGATTTCTAGTATAGTTTATAACTAGTTCATTTAGATAAAAATATATTTTATCTTTTCAAAACTTGGAATTTATCACCCAAAATCTTTACTAATCATTAATTATGATTTTACGTAATTTTTCCGTATTTTTAATAATTTATTAAGGCTTTTACAGTCAGTTTCCAATAACGGCCACCGAACTGCATCCACAGTGACCTTTTCCAAAATTGATTTGGACATATTTTGAAATCCAACCATTCGGATTTAAATCTCTTGTATTCGTTGGAAATATCTTTTCGATATGAACCCAAGAGTTCTGATTTTAGGAGAATCCGACAGTCGGATCTCCCGTTACGTCAATTTGAAATTAATGGTTGAAATTCGCGAACGGTCGCTGCACGGCGCGTTCTATTCAAGCCATTAAATATGTATAATATATATATCATCGGTTTCCATTTAAAACGTATTTTATAAATCGTTTATAAATTCGTATTAAAAATGATTCCAACTTCCATTTCAATTTTAAACCAAAATTGAATATTCTATTACATGACAATTTTATACAGTGCATATATATGTTAAAAATTATACTTTTAACAATCCAATAATTATTCCATTTCATGACCATTTTATATACCTCATATATAATTTATACAACGCATATATATAATTTATACAACGCATATATATGATTTATACAACACATATATATTTTATACAACGCGTATATATCTTATTCACATCTCATATATATATATATATATTATTCTCATCGTATATATTTATATATATTATTCACATCTTTTATATATTTTCTTATTCACATCTCATATATATATTTTATTCACATCGCATTTTTTTTCACATCATATATATATATTTTATTCACATCGCATATATTTTTTTTTCACGTCTCATATATATATATTTTTTATTTAATCCATTTCATATCACATTACAGTCAATTAAATCGTCCAAGGTCTGCGGACGACAGTGAGGTGAGCTAACAGGCACCTTACAACATTTTTGATAGTAAAAACTGATAAAAACCAATACTGGCAATTCATATATGCAGTTATAAAATAAATAACTGTACAAAAAAAAATTAGTGAGAGAATTCTCACATTGGTTTCCACTCCGTCGGTCTTTATTGGCAATTATGGTGCCATTTGGGTTTAAATTCGCCTCAAATTCTAACTTGCTCGTTTTCTGATTTAGTCATTTGCATTGTGCAGATCTTGTCGAGATGGTTCTAACGGGATGAGGTTTGCCAAATTCTGAAATCCTATGAAGGAGATATTAATTTTACAAGATTTAACGGATATAAACATTATTAATTAGTTAAATAATAGTTAGTTAACTTTATAATTAAAATCCTTAATGACGTTTAACCTTTTAATCATCCTTCCTCTCCAATTAACAACAGACATCGAACAAAGACTCGTCGCTCAACGTTAATAATCAACCACCGCGCCTCCCTGTAGTTCACCAGAACACGACCAGAGGCCGGCCATCCTTGCGCTTGAGCATCCCCGAGCTCCGCCCCAAATTCCATTACCTCAGGCAGTCCCAATCGCTCACGAGAATCCCCAAACTGTAACAACATGGTGCGCTGATTCTGGCCACCGTCTGCCGTAACATTCCATCACCACTGTTGGCGTCCAAGTACTTTTCGAGAGGAAGAAGTTTCACATTGGAAATTTCTTTAATAGATGATCAGATCATCAGAAAATCGAGTGGAAGTTTCAAACGTTTATTGCCGTTCATTTTCCAAGCATTAGATGGCAGCACAGAATTTATAAAAGTGAATTACGGTTTCCTTTTAAAGAGGGTGATATATATATATATATATATTATTTAATATTATTTTAAATTCTTTATTACTTAGTGTTGAAATTTTATCCTCCGAACTCCAAACAAATCCCAACGACTGTCATTTCTAACCAAATACACCCGTTCGGGATCCAATGGGATATGTTTCGTAAGCCAATTCGACCGTTTCTATCAATTTTTGTCAAAAATTAAAATATAATTTAATTTAATGTTCAAAACAGATTTCAACGTACATTTTAATATACCGGGGACACAAACTGACTCCAAAGATTACAGAAAAATAAATCTAGCTATGTTTCGACGATACGGTCCCAACAAAACTGATTTCGTCGAATTTGGAGGCCGTTTGAAAAATGGCCTTTTCTAGTCGATTAAATTTAAACTGAAATTACAAAACACGTTTAAATTTACCACGCCCGCATATTAATTCCAAAAATCATGAAATTTGAAATCTGAAAATAATTTGACATTCCGGATCCAAAAAAGTGGTTTCGTCGAAAACGGAGGTCGTTTGCAAAATGGCTATTTTTAAGGGCTATATATTATATTAAAATATATATAAATTCCATAGCGACTATTCTGAATTTTAAACTAGACATAACTTACAATTTATAAAGTGAAATCTCAAATTTTCACATTCATTAGAAAGACATAATTAAAAAGATTCACTGAAACCCGATTTATTTTGAATCCTACACGTTCAATTGAAATTTAGAATCGAATTTTCAAACTACCACGCCATTTCAGGCTCGTTTTATAATTAATATAAATTTATACGTTCTAACTTCGATTTAAATAAATTTTAAATCAGTATTATATAAAATAAATCATGTTAAATATTCAAAATCCATTAAAATTGCTAAAATAAATTTTTTAAATTAGTTCAGAAATTTCGGGTTGTTACAGCAGAAGTTGACATTTTCATTATATAATTTATATAATCAATTTATGTAAAAATGTTACGTTTTATAAATCAATATTACAACGTTTAACTTATAATTAATTTCATGTTAGTTTCCAAACAAAAAAGTTCTGAATAAATTGGTCGTTCAGATTTGGGTTTTCAAGTTAGACGTACGGATTTTCATTTATCCAGAAACCAAATACATACACTTTTATTATTCACAGTAAAAAATTAAATTCTTAAGTAAATGTTCAGTTAAACATATTATTTAAAATAATTAAAATATCATATTGCTACAATCTCCCCCACTTGAACATTTTCGTCTCCGAAAAGATACGAACCAGAGGAAATGGTAATCAAGCAATAATGTATATACTAAAATCAAGTTACATATACTAAAACTATATAAAACCATGATGATTTCTTTTCCCAAAAATGGTTTCGAGTATAACTTGACATTACTACTATCATCATATATCATCACTCTTTAGAAAACTAAAAATAAACACCAATGATGATTTGGTCATCACCAAAATCATTGTCAAGCGAACAAAGCGAGATCTTATTATGCCCCATAAAATATACCCTAAATAGACATCAATAATTAAATATAATATAAACAATAATAAATTAATAAAATATTGATAGGCTAAAAATAAATTTTTTGGATAATTACGAATTAGACCAGGAAAATATTACTATTGTATTCATGACGAGATTCTGATTCATTTTCATATTTTTGTCTAAAACAGAGTCTGCATGAAGTATTTACTATGGACAATAAAAAAGCAAAACCTTCAAAGTGGACGAAGGTTCTCACAGATCGAACCACTGTAAACACTGTGTTAATTTACTTTTCTGCATATTTTTCGTGCTGGATGTTTAGTTTTTTTGTTTTGGAACTCGTTGGGTGTTGTGCCAACTTTTGCGCATCAACAAACAGGTTAATGCTTCATTACATTAAAGAAACATAAAGGATACTTTTTCCAATTTTTAAAGTAATATAAGAATTTATACTTCAAGTTTTCGTTGATGATTAATTTTTAACATTGTCGAACAAAGATGCTTATAAAATAGACTCAATTTTGTTATAACACTCCACACTTTTACATGCAACACTTATTTGAATACCTTTGGTAATAAATATTCCATAATGATATTATAATCATGAGTTTCCATCCCACTCAATTTTTTGTTTTTAAAGTCAACACATCTATGGAAATTAGAAAAATCCCATCAAGACATTTTAGACCCTCAACCCGTTTTAGTATGATTTATACTTGCTTGTTGTCTAGTTCATATGCTAAGGGTTTTTTGTTGTCATCATTGGGCTTCATATGAACTTCAGGACATTTACAGCAGTGTACTATATCACATAATGAATTCAAATAGTCCTTTGTTTTTCCCTTAACGTTCAAAACTATATTAAATACGTTATCAAACATTTTTTTTCGTTGTGCACCACGTTGATATTATGTCGTAGTAGGAGATCTTTCCTGTAACAACCCAAATTCCAACGGGTTCGAATTTTTCAAAAGTTCTAAATCTGAAACCACTGAAACTCGAATTGGCTTGTCTCATATCCTACAGAAAAACAGAGCTAATAAATATTTCATAGCTCGATAAAACATCTCACAGTGGAATGGATAAAATATAATAATCAAATATAACCTTACTGAAATAATGACACTGCCAAATAAGTGTCTAAGGGCTACCAAATCTCTGACATAAATCTAACCTGCGAGATTGTTATGAGGAGGAGGTCAGAACACAAGTTCTGGTGAGAGAAAAAATTATACATTCTGAAATAACCCTACATATACAGTTCAGTTACATTTTCTTAATTATTAGGTTATTCGGGTTAACAGCACTATAGGATCCGCACACACATCACATCCATCTACTACCCAGTAGATTAAATTTAATATAATATATTTGTAGCTATGCCCAACATCTCAAGGCACTCCCCATAGTACCCTCCTTGTACATTCTCCACCGTCATACCACGGAAGCATGCTCAACCCCGTCCTACATTGGACCGCGTACAGAAATCAACATCGTTACACCACGTAATCGCACAAAACCACCATCGCTATGCAACATAAGCATAAGGATCCTAATATCCGAACTCCTCGGTCAAACCACGTCTTGACACGGGGTAATGACCTAACTTCTAAAATACACCACCTATTGCATGTATCTTAACCCTCGCACGAACGTACTGCGTACTATAACCCGAGTTTCGCAACAGGAATGCATCCAATGCGCGAAACTCGATTGGGAGCTTTCAATATTTGTAAAGGATAGCTTCGTTAGGACTACATTACAAATACTCACACATGGTATGTCTTTTTCATGGTGGTTATGGCCCCATCCCGGCCTCTCCCTCAACTAACGTAAGACTATATTAAGAGCTAATGACGTGCCCTTACCAACCAATTTAACATCCAATTTGGTGTGTCCCTCAACCAATGTCCCAATAGTGAAAGATCGTTGGTCTGTTGGTTTAGCTCTAGTCTTTTCGCATCGCACTGATTCCCGATGACATATATATGACGATTACTATCCTTAAATTGGTCCTAACCACCTCTTACCAAAGCAAGGCAAACCGCCGAATCGCCTAACTCCATCTGCCACACCATAGTTGTAGTCAAGGTATAATCTAGATGGTCCAATAAAACCATCCTCCAAGCGCCAAATACATTCGATTGTTCCTCGAAGTGCCATCTCACAGTACCCTACCACATCCCGCGGAAGCTGTGACAACCCACATCTATTAATTTCACTCACTAAGGGAATGCATTGAGTTCCGTGAAGCGTTATAGGTAAATAAGAACATAATAGCACAAGACAGACATGTAAAATAGCAGCAGAATTAAAAACTTTATTTAAATCAAAATATCATGGTCCCAAATACTGAGTATATATCATAAGTAACTAATTACAATAATAATCTGTCTTGCCAAAAATATTAGAGTACTAAAGCATAAAACCATATTTTTCTTGCAAAGCCATAAGAGATTTGACAAGAAGTCAAAGCAGTACATCTATATCCAAAATCCAAGCTAAGTTCAAAGAATCCAAATCAACTCTAAGCACTTCCACCCGGAGAACCTGAGGGGGGGGGGAGGGGACAGTAACAATAGCAAGTGTGAACTGAGCAAGATAAGATGAATAGGATATATTGCGCTTCTTAAATACATTTCTCTGCACCGCGCAGATACTAGTATATCAGAAATAGAATAATCCCTATTGATACCGTCCCATTACATTTTTCTGAATATTAGGTTACTTGGGTTAATAGCACTCAAGACTTATACGCGCATCGTACCCATCCAACGTCGGAGTGACGTACAGATCTCTATACACCGATGTTACGTTTCGCATATATATGTCATTACTATGCTATGCAAGCGTATGGACAGCCACCATCGATTGAATCAAATTCCATATCGGAATAATTCCCTCTGGTCTACGATACACCATCCAGAGCAGATATGCATGTATCTAGACTGTCCCACGTATGTACTATAATTGTAGCTTGATGCCTCAATCGTGCGTCCTCTAATGTGCACCAAGTTTCGTGGCAGGGCTAAAAAAGAAACACGGAACTCAGCCGGGAGCTTTTCCATACCTGTACAGACTGCCTTTAAGTGCCTCCAAATACATATATTCCTTGGGTATGTTTTCCATGGTGGCTATGGCCCCATCTCGGCCCCTCTCTCAACTAGTAAATACTACAAGAGCTAAGCGACCGCACCTAATACAACCAATCTAAACATCCATGTGGCGTCTACCCTCAACCCCGTATCTCGATAGTGAAAGGTGAAATGATATCTTGGGTTTAGATCTTGTCTTTTCTCATCCCGCTGGCCCTCGGTGACGGATTTCCAACGGTCTACTATCCTTGTTGGTCGTGACCCTCTCTACCTCCTTGTGAGGCAACCGTCGAGTCACCTTGGTGTCACCTCACCATAGCATCCTGACTGCATAGCAACATCTGCAGTCAAGGTCCACCTACCCAGTAGTTACGCGTAGACCCAACCTCTGCGAGTATAGCCTAAGACATCTGTCATCGCACAGAGGACTGCTAGGAGCACCTTACTACTTCAAGAGGCCGCGTGCTTCCCCTTTCAGTCCTTTGGAGCCGTCATAACAATCAGATGAATGTGCGCTCCCCTCGTTTCTTATAACACCTCGACGATCTACCCCGTTGGGTTATTCACCCTCAAACGTATGGACTGGTCCAAGCACCTTTCTTTAATATGTTGTTAGGCCCTATGTCTAAACATTCTTTTACGCGCTTGCCTTACCTCACCCTGTTCCCATTTAAATTGGTTATTTCCGTTCATATTGAATTCTTATTCCAATTTACCAAGTTTCTCTTGCTTATTAATTTCAGTCATATAACATAACACATTTAAGTTTATTAATAAGCCCACAACATGTTATTCTCTAGATTGTGGCCCAAGGTCTGTAATCCACATTCTATTTTATATTCTTGCTTGGTTACATCATTACAATAACATGTTCTCCTTAATACGTTATTAAGTATATCTCAATTCACATGTTTCCTAATTAACATGTCACTTACCATTTACGATTAAATATAACTTATTTATTTTACAAGTTTTCCTCATTCTTTCTCATTTTATCATAAATTCAATTTACACCGTCACTACAACTTATCGTTGTTTACTTAGCAGATTATTACGCCTATCTAATTCTATCATTTCTACAAGTTATGCTTACCCTACAAGGTGTCTTTAATTACATAGCTTTATTATATTTTCCACCGGTCATGTATACCACTAGGTTTCTTTAATTACATAACCTTATTGGGTTAAGTTCGTGGGCCTATATGTAAATATTACCTACCCCCTCTATTTAACTTTACCCACCCACTACCCATCCAATTTTACTTAACCCTAACTTAAGTTCAAAATCATACAATCCTTATGGATTAAATTAGGTTAAGTAGTCCTATCATGGTTATAATGGGCTAGACCTCCCACATTAGGCCTACAACGTGTGGATGCTGGATATGTCGGCTGGGTCCGGGAAATCTTATTCCACAGTGGGGTCTAACCACGTGTCTTAAACTGATTCGTATTTGCACACTTAGACCTATCACATTAGGTTCAATATTAGTGGCTTCTGGATATGTTGGTCAAGTCCGGGCAAACTTCCCCCACTAATGCAACCTAACCTCGTGTCATAAGTGCAAGTACAGTTCCTAATTGCAATTACTAGACGTTCCATTTTTATCCAAATCTACCTATGTCATTATAAGTGATTATTTCTGTAACACCCCACCTCCGTTAATGTCACTCACAAAGGGAATGCCTTACTTCGGTGGAACGTTATAAGTAAACAGAACAGAATATTACAAAATAAATACATAAAGTAGTACTTGAAAATTTTATAACTTTATTACAGCAGGAACGGAAATAAGTTTGGTTACATCTTTCAAAACCATAATACCAAAACTCAAGTACATAAATATTAGTCTTGTACAAAAACCTTCAGAGTGCATAATTTTAAAGCCATAATCCCCAACAGAAAATGCCATAAATAAGCAGAATCAAAGCCAAGCAATACATGTTCAACTTCAAGCAGGAATAAAGAGATATCAGAACTAAGCTTGCGTATTTCCTCCTTGAGAACCTGGGGGGAAACGGAAGAAAAGAGGCGAAACAAACTAGGTTAGGCATAAGCCTGGTGAGTCCAGTGACTTTCAACATATAAACAGATAATAGTATCATGACATGTAAATAAAACTAGATGAGAGATAACCGTAACAGGAGTAGCAAGTTAACATAAGAGACATAATGATATAGGATAAACTAAGCTTCTTACTTGGTTTTCACTTCTCTGCACTAATACTAGTATAACAGAATTAGGTGTTGCCCTAATGTCTAAAAAGAAAACAGAATGATCTCTTTAGAAACACGATGCTAGAAATGGGCCTTTATCACCCTAATAGAGACAGACATTCAGAAATAGAATGCTAGTAATGGCCCTTTACCACCCGAGCAGAGACAGACGGTATAGAAACAGAATGCTAGTAATGTGCCTTTACTACCCGAACAGAGACAGAAACAGAATAACCCTACGGAAACATAATATTAGAATTAGGTGTACACTAGTAATGGGCCTTTTCCACCCCAACAGATGGTACCACACAGAAACAGACAGGTGTTACCACCCTAATAGAAACAGACGGTACCCTAACAGAAACAGACAGAACTAAGCATACCCTAAATTCTACCCGAAGCGATCGGCTCCCTAATACATAAATACCCTGTGCCGGTACCACAGAAGGGTGTATCACTCCCTAAAGTGGCAACCTATAGACACAAACGGATTTACAGATGTCACGATGTCTTACATCCTCAGAGCAGACCGGATCCATGCACGCATATGACCCGGTTGGAATGCGCCATCAACACCCCTCGCCATCATCAAAGTGAACCTCTTATAATTAGTTCAGTAAGCGTGCCCTGGACCCCTACCTAGTGTTGGGTCATAATTTTGATACCAGAAATGGTTACCGACTAATAAGGGTCCCAAACAACGGATGACATAAGTAATTACCCCTCCTAACCGTGTGTTCCCAGACTAACAGATTTCAGATTAACTTGCTTAAAGATTTCAGATCTACAAAGTCCAGATTAACTAGTTCTCAGATCATACATACAGGTTAACAAGTTTTCAGACTAATGGATCAGATATACAGATTAACAAGTTTTCAAACTAACGGATCAGATATACAGATTAACAAGTTTTCAGACTAACGGATCAGATATGCAGATTAACAGACTTACAGATTGTTTCACGTAGCCATGTATTGGGCCTATAGATTTTCAAACGGGTTTATTAGATTCATCAGTCCAGTTGGTTTAACCTTATCCACCCAACACGTTTTAGGCATTATATTTATCCTAGATTTGCATTAATTAATTACTAATGCACAAACCTCTCACATTAGGTCGGTAGCTTGTGGCCGCTGAATGTGCCGGGCGGTTCTGGGCAGACTTCTGCCACAAGCCAGACCTAACCTCGTGTCTAAGCATCTTTATGCCTATGACCTCTCACAATAGACTGACAATTTGCGGTTGCTGGCTAAGCCGGTTGGGTCCGGGCAGGCTTCTACCGCAAACAGAGTCTAACCTCGTGTCTCAGCATTCTTGTTTTTAGCTAAAGTATTCATTCACAGATTATGCCAATATTAGACTAATTATGACAATTCAACAAATTAACTTCTTTACAAGTTACAGCAGATTTTCCAAAGTTCAATTATCATGTTTTGCTCAATTTTAGATCGAGCCTACAGATTTTCATACCCCAAATTACCATATTTAGTTTCAACAGATTTAGCAGATTAGGCAATTTAACCAATTTAATCATCCCTTAAAATTCCATTAACATACCTCGCCTAATCATAAAATTAAGCTTAATTTTACATGCCCAAATTATGGTCATAATTCACAATATAACATATGTCCTAAATTTTAGTTAAATTTACACAGTACAGAATATTCTCCAAAAACCTCAAATCACGATATACAATACGAATTATGCCAAATTGTAGCCTTTTATTTCAGCATGTGTCAAATGTCCAAAAATCCCCATTTAAGAAAGTTCACGTTTAATAGTTATCATATTTTAATATAGATGTTTACACCTAAGTAATATACAAAATAATTCTCCTTCTTCCAAATCACAGACTATCATATATAGTATGCCCAGATCTAGATCTTAAATTACAACATATGCTCTTTTCTCAAATTTTTCAAAAATCAGTTATGTCTAATTATGCATCATTCATTATTTTCCCCAAATTTAATGTTCGTGCGTCAATCTCTTACGAGAGTTGGCTCAGGCTCATGGTAGCCTGGCTATAGAACAGAAGGAAGGAAGAGATATAGAATAGTTACAATAATATTAATAAGATAGATCTACACAGAAAAACAGATCTGATAAACAGGAATAAGATAGACCAACATAGAAAAACTGATCTGATAAACAGGAATAAGACAGATCCACACAGAAAAACAGATCTGATAAACAAGAATATGCATAATCACCAGTTCAGATTTACAACCATGTCAGGATCATAATTAAATTTTATATCTGAAAATAACTGCACTCACCTTGGTTGGATTCTAAAAGAAAAAGGGTTGTAGTTGTTCTCTTTTAATCCTATTCAGATTGGAAGAAGAAGAAGCACTAGTTCTAGCTTAGGTTTCAACAGAGTAGCGACGCCATTGTTTTATTTTAATATGAATTGAGGCAGCATAACACTACAATGGTTTGGTGTGGAGAGGAAGTAGGGTTTGGGGGTCTTTAAATAGCTTAGGAGCAGCGAATCTGGTCAGAACGGGCGTCCAAATGCAGAAAAATGAATCTGTCCTCGGATCTGGAAATAGGGGGGAGGTCAACCCCCAGGTCGACCCCCTGGTCGACCTGGGTCCTGGACAGGAAATTTCCCGCACAGCCCGGGTATGTGTTTTGAATTTCGAACTTTGAAATTTGAATTCGGGCTGGTTTTTATTCTAAATCCCTGAAACTTCTAAGTGTCATAACTTCTTCATACGGAGTCTGATTTACGCAAACTCGGACTCTACCTCAAGCAGAATTCCGAGACAAACACAATGGCGTAACCTGTTTTCCTTAATTCTTCTTTTAAAAATTAATTATACTTTATTTTATTACTTTTATGTTCACAGAAAATACGGGATGTTACATTCTCCCCTCCTTAAAGGATTTTGTCCCCGAAATCTTCAAGTTAAGAAGATTGTGTCCTACCATCCAATCACCCATCTACTTAACCAACATTCACAAGCATCCATTGTCCTTAGAAAACTTATAATGTTGTATGTACATATGTAAAAGTGTGTGTATATGTCTCTAATCTAATGCAAAGATCAGGCGGTCCACTTATTCAGTTGACCTCCTTAATGCAAATTATGTTAGTGCCATGAGTCCAAATGTATGCAACAAATCCTATATGATACACATCATTTATATATGAGTGCATAACCATTCATCCAAATGCAACATCCATGTGATGAGTCAATCATTTTGCATCCACAAAAATTGAAATATGCGCACACATCCATATGCAGTATGAGAGTGCTTTTGAGTCGATCTAGTGCCTAGTGTGTATATGCATCTACGAGCAAGCACTAGCAACCACTTGCAACCATCAAACATAACATGTCTCAAACACATGTTTACACCCATTAGTTTCTGCTTAAAGGTCGAAGACTCGATCGATAGGATACAGCCGAGTGATAGTAGCAAGTACAATTAAAACAAAAGTTATGTTCCCATTAAACATCGGTTAAGAGAATAAATCTCTAAGTATCAACCCGAAGACCGAAATCAACATCAGATTGACACTTAGAGAATTACTCCCATTAAACAATGTCGAAACCGGAAACCTACTTCACGCTTCGAGTAAAAACCCCTATCCTTCTCAGAAATATTCAGATACTTACAGATTACTTGTACAGATCAGATTATCAAAACCCAGAATGTATGCATCATAGTCAACTTAACGCCCAACAAAGATACCACCAACTTATCACAAATAGATGAGTCGTAACCCTTGTGGGGTTTGAGACTAAAGCGGGATCAGAAACAAGGCTAGTAATAAAGTGCATAGTCTCAATTACAGAATCAAAATGCCAAAATCAAAAAGAGTTTTAACTCAATAATCAGATAAGGAAATTAAACCTTCTACAGAAATTTTCCTATCTCTATCCTATCCACCAGCCATGAGAGCATTCGCCTGCCCTGTAGAAGTAGTTTCTGTCCTCTTCCCTTGCCCTTGTTTCTTCGGGCAGTCCCTAGTGAAGTGTCCCATTTCTCCATAGTTAAAGCAAGTGACCTTCCTCTTTCTGCAATCCTTGTTCAAATGAGTCAAGCTTCCACAAGTAAAGAACTTTTTCCCCTTCTTGTCTTCAGACTTTTCATCCTTCTTTTTTGTTTCCTTTTTGGGCCACGCTTTCTTTTTCTATGGTCCTTCGAGCTTTTCTTCTTTCTTCTTACTTTTGGCTTCCTCTTCATGCATTAACGCCATGTCAACCAATTTCTCGAAGGTAGCCCCTATAGGAATGTGGGTCATAGCCAACCCGTGTAGCGGCTCATTCAAACCTTTAACGAATCTCAAGGCCTTCTTTTCAGGTGTGTTTACCAAGTCTAAGCCGAATCTTGCCAACTGATTGAACTTGTTGACGTACTCCTTCACTGATAAATTCCCCTACTTCAACGCCAAGAACCTCTCCATGTATAAATTCTCTTCTTCTCGTGAAAGAAATTTCATCTCGAACCTATGCCTGAAATCCATCCTTGTCTCCACCGGACGCTCTCCATTCGTGACCTCCCACAAAAACGAGGCTTCGTCCTTCATTAACCAAGTAGCCAATTGGACCTTCCTTCCATCTTCTATCTCAAAGATACCAAACAAATCTTCCACCTCCTTAAGACAATTTCGAGCTTCAACAAACGTCTCTGGTCTGTGAAAAGGTTTCTCGCCCATTGCCCGAAAGTCTTTGCATATCTTCAAAAAAGTATCAACGCGGGGAGGAGGAGGAGGAACGTCTTCTGGGCATGCGGCGGTGGCCCTTGCCTCCAGAAACCTTCTGAACCAAGTTGGTATCGGTATGCCCTTGGGTATCTCGGGTACCCTAGACATGCTGAAAAGAAAAAGGAAGAGATTCAAAATGGAGAATCGAAAGATAGATATATGGCTTTTTGGGGATTATATTTTTCAAAATAAACTCTGCTTTTGAAAATACTTCCCTTTTAAAACGGTTTTGAAAATAGTTATCAAAATCTTTTATCTAATCTGGTAACCTTAAGCTCTGATACCAAGTGAAACACCCCACCTCCGTTAATGTCACTCACAAAGGGAATGCCTTAACTTCGGTGGAACGTTAAAAGTAATCAGAACAGAATATTACAAGATAGATACATAAAGTAGTACTTGAAAAATTCATAACTTTTTTACAGCAGGAACGGAAATAATTTTGGTTACATCTTTCAAAACCACAATACCAAAACTCAAGTACATAAATATCAGTCTTGTACAAAAGCCTTCAGAGTGCATAATTTTAAAGCCATAATCCCCAACAGAAAATGCCATAAATAAGCAGAATCAAAGCCAAGCAATACATGTTCAACTTCAAGCAGGAAGAAAGAGATATCAGAACTAAGCTTGCGTATTTCCTCCTTGAGAACCTGGGGGGAAACGGAAGAAAAGAGGCGAAACAAACTAGGTTAGGCATAAGCCTGGTGAGTCCAGTGACTTTCAACATATAAACAGATAATAGTATCATGACATGTAAATAAAACTAGATGAGAGATAACCGTAACAGGAGTAGCAAGTTAACATAAGAGACATAATGATATAGGATAAACAAAGCTTCTTACTTGGTTTTCACTTCTCTGCACCAATACTAGAATAACAGAATTAGGTGTTGCCCTAATGTCTAAAAAGAAAACAGAATGATCTCTTTAGAAACACGATGTTAGAAATGGGCCTTTATCACCCTAATAGAGACAGACGTTTAGAAATAGAATGCTAGTAATGGGCCTTTACCACCTGAACAGAGACAGACGGTACATAAACAGAATGCTAGTAATGGGCCTTTATTACCCAAACAGAGACAGAAACAGAATAATCCCCACGGAAACAAAATATTAGAATTAGGTGTACACTAGTAATGGGCCTTTTCCACCCCAACAGACGGTACCACACAGAAACAGACAGGTGTTACCACCCTAACAGAAACAAATGGTACCCCAACAGAAACAGACATAACTAAGCGTACCCTAAATTCTACCACAAACGATCAGCTCCCTAATACATAAATACCCTGTACCGGTACCACAGAAGAGTGTATCACTCCCTAAAGTGGCAATCTATAGACACAGACCTATTTACATATGTCACGATGTCTTACATCCTCCGAGCAGATTGGATCCATGCACGCGCATGACCCAGTTGGAAGGCGCCAACAACAACCGTCACCATTATCAGAGTGAACCTCTTACAATTAGTTCAGTAAGTATGCCCTGGACCCCTACCTAGTGTTGGGTCATAATTTTGATACCAGAAAGGATTACTGACTAATATGGGTCCCAAACAACAGATGACACAAGTAATTACCCCTCCTAACTTTGTGTCCTCAGACTAACAAATTTCAGATTAACTTGCTTATAGATTTCAGATGTACAAAGTCCAAATTAACTAGTTCTCAGATCAGACATACAGATTAACAAGTTTTCAGACTAATGGATCAGATATACAGATTAACAAGTTTTCAGACTAACGGATCCGATATATAGATTAACAAGTTTTCAGACTAACGGATCAGATATACAGATTAATAGACTTACATATTGTTTCGCCTAGCCTTGTATTGGGCCTACAGATTTTCAAACGGGTTTATTAGATTCATCAGTCCAGTTGATTTAACCTTATCCACCCAACACGTTGTAGGAATCATATTTATCCTAGATTTGCATTAATTAATTACTAATGCACAAAACTCTCACATTAGGTCGGTAGCTTGTGGCCGCTAGATGTGTCGAGCGGTTCTGGGCAGACTTCCGCCACAAGCCAGACCTAACCTCGTGTCTAAGCATCTTTATGCCTACGACCTCTCACATTAGACTGACAGTTTGCGGTTGCTGGTTAAGCCGGTTGGGTCCGAGCAGGCTTCTACTGCAAACAGAGTCTAGCCTCGTGTCTCAGCATTCCTATTTTTGGCTAAAGTATTCATTCATAGATTATGCAAATATCAGACTAATTATGCCAATTCAACAAATTAACTTCTTTATAAGTTACAGCAGATTTTCCAAAGTTCTATTAACATGTTTTGCTCAATTTTAGATCGAACCTACAGATTTTCATACCCCAAATTACCATATTTAGTTTCAATAGATTTAGCAGATTAGGCAATTTAACTGATTTAATCATCCCTTAAAATTCCGTTGACATACCTCGCCTAATCATAAAATTAAGCCTAATTTTACATATCCAAATTATGGTCATAATTCACAATATAACATATGTCCCAAATTTTAGTTAAATTTACACAGTATAGAATATTCTCCAAAAACCTCAAATCACGATATACAATACGAATTATGCCAAATTAGCCTTTTATTTCAGCATATGTCAAATGTCCAAAAATCCCCATTTAGGCGAGTTCACGTTTAATAGTTATCATATTTTAATATAGATCTTTACTCCTAAGTCATAAACAAAATAATTTTCCTTCTTCCAAATAATAGACTATCATATATAGTATGCCCAGGTCTACATCTTAACTTACAACATATGTTTTTTTCTCAAATTAGTCACAAATCAGTCATGTCTAATTATGCATCATTCACTATATTCCCCAAATTTAGCGTTCGTGCGTCAATCTCTTAAGAGATTTGGCTCAGGCTCGTGGTAGCCTGGCTATAGAACAGAAGAAAGGAAGAGATACAGAATAGTTATAATAATATTAATAAGATAGATATACACAGAAAAACAGATCTGATAAACAGGAATAAGATAGATCTACACAAAAAAACAAATCTGATAAACAGGATTAAGATAGACTTACACAGAAAAACAGATTTGATAAACAAGAATATGCATAATCTCCAGTTCAGATTTGTAACCAGGTCAAGATCATAATTAAATTTTATATCTGAAATATCTGTACTCACCTTGGTTGGATTCTAAAAGAAAAAGGGTTGTAGTTGCTCTCTTTTAATCCTATTCAGATTGGAAGAAGAAGAAGCATTAGTTCTAGCTTAGGTTTCAGCAGAGTAGCGACGCCATTGTTTTATTTTAATATGAATTGAGGTAGTCCATATTCACCCATTTCAATACAAGTTATACCCAAATCATATTCGCATATTTTCCAATGTATGGCAAAAATTATATTCACATACATCCCAATTTATGTCCCAAATCAGTACATGTCTCAATTTATGCCCAAATTATATTTTCCAATATATGCCTAAATTCATATTCATATTATTCAACATAATATATGCCCCCGAATTAATATTCGTATATTTCTAAATTTTATTCCCAAATTTAGATCCATATTTTCCAATACCAATTATGCTCCAAATTATGTCTTTCCCAATCGTTCCCAATTTCGCATGTTCGCATTTTTGACTATTAGGCCTAGGCTCAAAGGTAAACTGGCTATATAAAAATAAAAAGGGAAAAAGAGGGAGAGAAGAGAATCAAGAATAGGCATAGTAAGGAATCAATAATAAACTGATAGAAATAGGCATAAATAATAGGCATATTATGATAATATTTATCATGGTGGCGATATGAACATATAAAAGAAGATCTGATAATTATGTCAAATTAGAACTGAGTAGGCACCGATTCAAGATCCAGTTTTTATATACATATCAAGATTATTATTTAAATATTCAGATCTAAAAATAACATGAACTCATAGTGAATAGATCTAAGGAAATGGATCCAAATTACTGCGAAGAACATGTTGAATAAGTTGTTGTAGCCATCGCTGAATTTGTTGTAGCAATCTTCGAATATGTGTAATCTTCTTTGAATTGATTTAGAAGAAGAAAGGCCATTTTCATTTTCGTTGCAGCAGAGCTTCGCTGTCAGCATTATTTTTAGATGAATAAAACCTAGGTCTAGGGTCCTTTATATAGCCTAGGGTTCAATCAATCTTGCTCAAAAAGGTGTCCAGATACAAAACGAAGGATTTCACCCAGATTTTTCAGGGGTGGGTCGACCCCCTTTGAGTGGGTCGACCCCCCTTTGGTTAGGTCGACCTATGGGTCAAACTCCCTTTGAGTCGGTAGACCCACCTGGGCAGGAAATCTGCCGCCTTCCCAAATTTCGAATTTTGAACGGAATTTTGAATTTCTGGACCCGTTTTTCAATTTTTGAACCTATTATAAAAATATATATATATATATATATATATATTCTTTTTGTGCGTATACAAACTTCAACCTTAATAAATTCTTCATACGGTGTTCGATTTACGCAAACCAGATGTCTATTCTGACCAGAATTTCGAGACGGACACAATGGCGCAGTCCGTTTTACTTAATTCTGAACATTGAATTAAGCTTTCCTTAATTCATTATTAATAGTGTATTTCACATTGATTATTTAATTCATCATCTTAAGCGTCATTAAAATTTCGGGGTGTTACATTCTCCACTAAAGGATTTCGTCCCCGACACTGCAAGAAAAAGCTATATTAATAGCAAGTAAGGATGAAAAGAGAGTTTGCCTTGCAATAGTTAAGTGGTTAGTGGTTATCAAGAATGGAGGACGACGTGTATAGAAGCCTTTATTATTACGATTCATGCCATTACTACTAATGCGGAATTTTGTGGCATTTCCTTCCATCTTTTTTTCGTTGCCACTCTAAAATCACTTTACCCCTTTTCTTCCTTCATTCCCAATTAACACGAATCCTCTTTATTCTGGCTCCACTGCAACCTTCTCCTTCCCTAATCGTTCTTCCTTTTCTCCTTCTAATCATTTTTTTTACCTTTAATTGCTTGTTCCCCTTGCCACTCAATGTCATGTTGTTTATCGTCAGAGTCCATAGAAGATTTCTCTCGATCCCCTTGGCAACTTCGTTTGATTTCGACTGTCATCAATTTACATCAGGTAATTCCTCTATTTGCTATTCGATTTCATTTTAGATAATGTATTATTTTGATTTCATGCTAATCGTTGTATATTGTCCTATTTACGTCAAAGTCGACTCAGATTAGGGTTTATCTCTTTGTTGGAGCACTTAAATATAGGGGTTTATGTTGGTTAAATTTTAGGTTTACATCCTTATTATGTCACGATTTCAATAATTTTCAGATTATTCTTCAATCAGAGACACAAAAGCTGATAATTACATCTAAAGAGTTGCCTATGTCACAGTCTGAAATTACAACGCTAAAAGAACTCTCAGAAGGGTTAAAAACTAAAAATGTAAGTCCGATATATTGTTTGACTCTAGGTTCTCAAGTCTAAGTGATTCATTTTATGAATAATATTCTGCTCTAAGTTGATTGCAGTTTTAGTGTAGATGAATTGCATATCCTAGAACCTAATAGTGATGACATTATATGATTTGTTTACTACTAGGGACATAATTACAACGTGAACACTTCATTGTTAAGTAAATTGCCATTAATGTGGAAAACATTATTTTTTTGGTGTACCAGTACTACCCTTTTGGTTGTGCTTTTTATGGTTTTACTGTTTCCATTTTATTATTGATAATGAAGCAAATCGAAACACAGTACGAAGTACACCATGCCAGTTGGAAAAGTAAATGAATCTACATATCGTGCTTGGCCTCTTATTTTCCCTTAATGATTATCCAAGATTCCGTGTCCAACAAATATCATGTTAATGTACATGTTATGTATGCATATATGGATCAAGGCAGATTAGAACTTGGCTTCAGTTTATTTTTCTTAACAAAGTATGAACAATGGATATTTCTGGATAGAATTTTAAGATAAATAATGGATTCTCAACAATTGACTTTACTAATCAATATACTTAAGCTATGAAATATTTGGCTGAAACCGTTATAATTAACATAATGATGTATATTACTCACTATAATTTATATTCTTTTTTTTTATGTTTTGATTGCAAATTCATATGACCTTTTGAAGAAAACATGGGAAAAAGTAAAAGCAGAACTTGAACAACTGGAATCTGAAGCTAAGAGGAAGTATAATGAGATTATTGACCTGGTTAGTTGATGATACAAATTATTCAGGTCTCCTATACTAATTTCAGTGCTCCCTTATATTTATGTTGAAAGGTTTGTTCATATATACTAAGACATGTCTGATTCTTTGAAACAAGATTTTTGTTTTAGTTCCTGAATAGCGTTGTGTTTTAACGTTTGTACTGGATTTAGCCTTTCTTTTTCTATTGAAAGCTGAATAGCTTTTTTGTCAAAAGGGACCTTAAAGATATATGGAACTAATCACTGAAAATTCAAGGTATTTATGAGAACTTTAAGAGGTGGCAAGTCTTTTATAGTAAGTAAAATGAAACTTAAAACAATAGTTAAGAAAAATAGGGAGCAGTTAATAATGTATTATAACAAATACTTATCATATTACTAGTATATGGATGTGTAGCTTCCTTTTATGATTTATGCGTATAGGGATTATATTCACTTACAGTTCTCGACTATATAACTTTGATATCTTTCATTCTCAGTTCACTTTGTTCAGTATTAAACCGTAAACACTACCCTAGACTTTTTATATTAACTTGTATCTGCAATTTCTTATCCAAAGGACTTGGAATTAGGTTCTTAGAATCGATGACAGGAGTAATTAGAGAATCAGCGGGCTTCATAAACCTCAATTCGATTGCGGATCTTAAGAATTCAGGTGATTCAAGCATAGGCAAGTTTTTGTGCATTTTTCCTATTTTATAACCTTAGTTGTAACACCCCACGTCCATTATGTCACTCTCAAAGGGAATGCATTAACTTTCATGGAGAATTATTAGTGTATAGAACAGAATATAACAAGACAGATACATATATTGGTACTTGAAAATTTTAAAACAACTTTTATTACAGCGGAAAAATAATTTGATTACAACAACTTCATAAACCAAGTACACTTAATATCCATCTTGACAAATTGTTTTCTGAGTACATAAAGTAAAAAAGCATAACCCCTGCACAAGTAGCCATAAAAGAGATGAGCTGAACTTTACTTTCAGCAATCCAAGCACTTCCAAAAGAGAGAGAAAGAGATCCAAGATCAAGCTCCACTTGTATGAGTCCCATACTGAGAACCTTGGGGGGGAAAGGAAGAAAAGAGGCGAAAACAAGGGGGGTCAGACATAAAGTCTAGCGAGTATAATAAGTTTAACAATATAATTATTAATGTAATTAGGATAAGGCACAAACTGGTAAAACAAGGTATGACCGTGAAACAAGTGGGCATGACAAAGCAAACAAGAGGAATATTCTGGCGTTAATCTCGTTCCTAATCACTATAGGACAATTACTATACTGCACCATTACTAGTCACCCTAAAAGTTGATCCCGCCTACATAACTTAATAATGATAATGGTAGTTTCGTGTACCCCTAGTTGCCTTCATAGGTGCAGCCTGCCCCTATCTCCACTAGTTGTACCCACTACCCCCATGCGATCTGCTCC
The DNA here is from genome assembly GCA_030737875.1 of Allium sativum. Lineage (NCBI taxonomy): Eukaryota > Viridiplantae > Streptophyta > Magnoliopsida > Asparagales > Amaryllidaceae > Allium > Allium sativum. Next base: position 222,902,696 of record CM060920.1, read on the forward strand.
CTAACACGTAGATACCCGTGCTGGTCCCACAGTGGGGTGTATCACTCCCCAAAGTGGCAACTCGATACCACTAAGGATGCACGACTTATATCTACACGATGCAACAACGTCTTACCTACCAGCCCAGGCCCACGCATGCACATGACCCCGTTGGACTTGTGTTACCACCGCTAACCCCTTTTGACCTCTTACAATCAAACCCAGTAAGCGTGTCCCGTCCTCGATCTAACTCGAGCTCACAAAGATACTTAATGGGTTACTGGTTTGAAAAGGGTCCCCATGTTTGACACAAGCTTTCCACCTATGCTTGGTCCCCACTAGCACTTCCCACTTAACCCCTTCTTATTCATGTCTTCTTACATGTTTTCAACTTGGTTAAGTGTTTCTAATCGTATTTCACATGCCACCCAGGACACCCACTTAACCCCCATGTCCGACCACATGTTTATCTGGTTAAGTGTTACTTAATTCATCAGAACCGTAACCTTATAAAGACCTCCCACATTAGACTACCGTTTGCGGTTGCTGGATTTGCCGGGCGGGTCCAGGCAGTCTTATGCTGCAAACGAGCCTAACCTCGTGTCTTTACAATTGTTACGCATTTAATTTGTGCCTTTGACCACTCACATTAGACTACCGTTTGTGGTTGCTGGATTTGCCGGGCGGGTCCGGGCAATCTTATACCACAAACGGGTCTAACCTCGTGTCTTAGGTGGTTAATTATTACACATAATTATTTAACCCCAAATTGGATTAATATCCCTATTCAAATTTGTCAATAAATTCCAAATTAATTTATGTCCATAATTGTCACCTAAATTATGTCCATAATTTCAGGTATATAAATTTATACCAATTAATGTCTCAAATTAATTATATGCCTTTAAGGCCATTTTATGCCAATTCACAATTATGTATATTTAATATTTTCCCATTGTCCCCACGCTATTGGTACGTTTTAATATGACCTATGTTATACTCGCAAATAGTTTAACTTATAAAAAGAAAAGCAACATCACAACTTGCATAACACATAAAATATATCTAAGAATTATGACATAAGTTTGCATAGCCAATAACTTGCACAGGCAATGGATATACATAAATTTTCATAAACTATCATGGATCTAAATATAGATCTAAACATGTAATCGTGAACTTGCATATATGGATATGGTTTTCCTATAACTTGCATATGAATTTCATTCAAACTAGCATATGATTCACATACAAAACTAGCATAGGCAATGGGCATATCGAACATAAATTTGCATAACTATGTACTGTCATGGATCTAAATATAGATCTAAACACAAAGATGTGAACTTGCATATGGATCTAAACATGTAAATTAATGTCACATGTTTGCATATAAACTAGCATATGTATCTACATGATTCACATATGAACTTGGGTATAATCCACCTATAGACTTGCATAAGATTAATAAACTAGCATATGATTCAACATCCCAAACTTTATAAGATTCATATACATATGATTTAATATCCCAAACTTGCATAAGATGGATCAAGTTAAACATGTACAATTCAACATATGAAATAGATCCACAATAACAAAACTGTCAATGATAACATCTCATGATTCAAAGTCATATTCTCATAATCCCAATTATATCTTATCACAATTAAATTAATTAATTAATTTGTGAAAGAAATTACACTCACAAACAAAAGAATAGTCTTGTTTTTCTGGGATCTGTATTCTGAAACTGAATTGCTCACCTTTGATGTAGACTAATTGTTATCCTAATTTAGATTAGATTTGATTATGATTCTTGCTTCTATCATTTTTTTGAGTTGAAAGAGAACGGCGGCTACTCTAGGTTCTCCATTGACGGCATGGCGGCTCTTGGTATGAATTAGTGTGATTTAAGGTTGAGAGTTAGGTTGGTTATATAGAATTCTAATTAATTTAGAGCTGTCAGATTAACCTAGAAGCAATCAAGACCATCCATTTAAGATAGAATAACACCTCAGCCCTAATGACTCAGCAGTGGGTCAAAATATCGTCATCTTTCTGATCTACCCCGGGGGGGGGGGGGGGGGGAAGCAGGTCGACCTCCTGGTCGACCTGGCCTTGGGCGGGAATTTTCCCGTCCAGCCCGCTTCCCTGTTTAAAATTGAATTTCAAATTTTCTGAACATGTGCTGTTTTTAATTTATTTAAATTCTGAAACTTCGGAAGGCCATAACTTCTTCATACGAAGTCCGATTCACACAAATTCGGGCTCCGAGACGAACGCAATGGCGTAAGATGTTTCCCTTAATTCTCACATCTGAAATAAAGTATTCTTTAATTTTGATATTTAAAATCACGGGGTGTTACATTCTCCCCTCCTTAAAGGATTTCGCCCATGAAATCTCCAAGTATATCCTAACATCCAATCATCCATCTACTCAACCATCAAACACAAGCATCCACTGTCCTTACAAGATTTGTAGTGCCATATGAACATATGAAAAAAGTGTGTGTATGTGTTCCTTATCTAATGCAAAATCAGGCGGTCTACTAATTCAGTTGACCTCCTTAATGCAAATCATGATAGTGCCATGCGTCCACTATGTATGCGAAAGAATCCTATCAATACATATTATTTCTACATGTGTGCACAACCATTCATCCAAATGTAGCATCCATATGATAACACAACCATTATACATTCATTAATTAGATATGCACACACATTTATATGCAACATGCAGGTGATTGAGCCGATCTAGTGCCTAAGTGTGTGTACATGCATCCACGAGCAACCACTAGCAACCGCTTGCATCCATTTTCATCCACCAAACATAACATGTCTAAAACACATGTTTGCAACCATAGGGTTCTTCCTAACTAAAGATCGAAGATGTCATCGCAAAGATAATACTAAATGATAGTACAAGTATTAACAAAATGGTAGAAAAAGGAGAAGTTAAAATATACCCTCAAAAAGGAAAGGGTACAGCGTACGCATCTTGTCTTCCGTCTCCCAAGTCGCGTCTCTTTGATCATCTCCCCATTGTACTTTAACCAACTTGACCTCTTTGTTGCGTAGCTTTTTGACCTCCAATCCAGGAATGCGTGTAGGAGCTCGTCCAACCGTGGAATTGCGCTCTACTTCCACTTCTTTCAGCTTGCTCGGCTCCACTACTTCCGCCGTATCGTGTAAACACATACGCAAATGCGAAACATGAAACACGTCATGAACACCACTGAGCTTCTCTAGCATCTCTACTCTATACGCCATCTGGCCAATCCTCTATGTACTTGGAAAGGGTCCTACGAACCTCGGTGCCAACTTCCCTACTGATCCAAAACGGACTACGTTTCTCAATGGTGACACCTTAATAAAAACCATGTCCCCAATATTGAACTCAAGATCGGTTCGCCTCTTATTAGCATATGACTTTTGTCGGTTCTGCGCCGTCTTCATTCGCCGTCGAATTAGGTCTATTTTCTCCGAAGTCTCCCTAATCATGTCGGGTCCAAGCAAAACCTTGTCTGTGGATTCCCACCAACAAGTAGGTAATCGGCATGGTCGTCCATAAAGAGCCTCAAAAGGTTCCATGCAAATGCTAGCCTGAAAGTTGTTATTATAGGCGAACTCCACTAATGGAAGATGTTCTTCCCATGTTCCTCCAAAGTCTAGGATGCATAACCTCATAAGGTCTTCTAGAATCCGATTTACTCTCTCAGTCTGGCCGTCCGTCTGAGGGTGATAAGCGGTATTAAGCACAATTGTGTTCCAACCGCCTCTTGTAAGCTTTTCCAAAATTCGCTTGTGAAAATGGGATCTCTATCGCTCACATTGCTAGAGGGTATGCTGTGCAGGCGAACTATCTCTCGAAGGTAAACAGATGATAACTATGCGGCGGTCCTCCTACTTTTAATGGGAATAAAATGGGCACTTTTGGTAAGTCTGTCTACAATTACCCAAATCCTCGTATTACCCTTCCTTGATCTTAGCAACCCATCTACAAAATCCATGGAAACACTTTCCCATCTCCACAGCGGAGTCTCTAAAGGGTGGAGCAAACCTCTGGGCTTCTTTTGCTCCGCCTTGACTTGCTGGCACACTAAGCATCTAGAAACGAACTCAGCCATGTCCTTCTTCATTCCGGCCCAAAAGAAAACTCGCTTCATATCCCTATACATCTTGTCACCACCGGGATGTATGGTCATCTTAGAGCGATGTGAGTCTTCAAGAATTGCCTTCTTCAAACTCTCGTCTTGTGGTACGCAAAGTCTCCCATCTCTACGCAGCCATCCTCTCTCATCTATAACATATGTATTAAATGACTCAAAGGCTCCCCTCCTATAAGCTTTCCTACTATCTCAACCAACTGTGGGTCATCTTGTTGTGCCTCTCCAACTCGACCCAAAAGTGTAGGTTGCACCTCTAACGATGCCAACAATCCAGGTACATAATCAATAGAGGGTCTGAAGTCAAAGGTAGATATATACTCCAAACTCTACCACTTTACGAATAAAGGACTTAAAGTCAACTTCTTTCTACTTAAGGCGTCGGCTACAACGTTACCCTTTCCAGGGGTATATGAGATCTCAAAATCGTAGGATGCCAAGAACTCCATCCACCTCTGTTGCCTCAAGTTTAGATATTTTTGAGAGAACAAGTACTTTAGCGACTTATGGTCTATATACAACTCAAACCTCTCGCCAAGCAAATAATGACGCCATGACTTAAGCGCGAAGACTATGGCAGCCAACTCTAAGTCATGGGTAGGGTAATTTTTCTCATGGGCTTTCAACTGCCTTCCACCATAGCATATAACCCTTCCCTCTTGCATTAAAACTGCACAAAGCCCTGACCCGCAAGCATCGGTATATACTGTGAATGGCTTACTCCCGTCTGACAAAACTAAAACTGGAGCTGTCGTCAAAGCCCTCTTCAGACGTTGGAAAGCATCGTCACAATCAACGTCCCAAGAAAAAGTCAAGTTCTTCTTCGTTAACCGAGTGAGTGGGGCTGATATCTTCGTGAAGTCCTTAATGAAATTCCTATAATAACCAGCCAGCCCTAAAAAGCTTCTTACTTCTGTGGCGTTCTTAGGAATTTTCCAATCTTGGATTGCCACCCCCTTTGCGGGATCCACAGCTATCCCTTCCTTAGAGACCACGTGTCCTAAGAACCTCATTTCTTTTCTCCAAAAATGGCACTTGGAGAACTTAGCTTTAAGTTGATGCGCTCGTAGGGTCTCTAAGACTTCCCTTAGATGTAGGGCATGCTCTTCTTCATTATTAGAGAAAATCAGGATATCGTCTACAAAGACTACCACAAACTTGTTTAGAAACTCCCTAAACACCTTACTCATTAAGTCCACAAAGTATGTGGGTGCATTCGTCAAACCAAAAGGCATGACGAGCCACTCAAAGAAGCCGTCTGGAGTTCTAAATGCAGTCTTATCTATGTTGTCTTCAGCCACCCTTAGCTGATGAAACCCTGTAGCCAAATCCAGTTGCAAGAAAACCGAAGCACCCACCAACTTATTGAATAAATCATCAATCCTAGGCAATGGGTGTCTGTTCTTCTTTGTTAGTTTATTCAGCTCTCTATAGTCCATGCACAATCTAAGTGAACAATCAGCTTTCGTAGCAAAAACAACTGGAGCACCCCACTCCGAAATATTTCTTCTTATGAACCCCTTCTCAAGAAACTCTTTCACTTGCTTACTGAGTTCTCTTCTCTCTCTCGGAGCCATGTGGCACACTGGTAATGCAACTGGCTTTGCATTATCTACTACGTATATTCTAAAGTCTATCTCGCGCCTCGGGGGTAAACCTCGAACCTCATCAAAGACGTCACTATATTCACGGACCATACGAACAGATTCCAAATCATCATTGGATGCGTCAAGGGATTCTAGGTAGCTAAGCATTACCGGACCTCTAGGGTCACAAGAAATATCGAGGGTCTTTCCACAACGAGTCAACAATCTAACTACCCTTCTTTCACAATCTCGGATGGCACCGTGTCTAGCTAGCCAATCCATGCCTAGAATCAAGCCGTAGCCCATGAAGCCAAGAACGTAGGCGTTGCATTCAAAACCAACGCCCACGATAGACACTCTCAAATCCCGACAAATCATTGAAAGATGAGCCAAACCACCAATAGGATTTGAGACTACTATGGGATCCGTAACTAAACTAGTATTTAGGTGCAGTGTTTCAACTAACAAAGCAGATACAAACAAGTGTGAAGCGCCAGAGTAAAACAAAGTATGAACAGGATGATCAAATAGAAAAACTAAACTTTCAACGGAAATGTTTCTACTTCTCTCCTGCCCTGGTGCCATGAGAGCATGAACCTGCCCTCTTGCCTGTCTTGGTGCCATGAGAGCCTGAATCTGCCCTCCAGAAGTGGACCCTGTCCTTTGCCCTTGCTCCTGTTTCCTCGGGCAGTCTTTAATTAGATGTCCTGCCTCTCCATAGTGGAAGCAGCCAGTCTTCTTCTTTTTCCTACATTCCTTGTTCAGATGGCCTGGTGTCCCACAATTAAAGCACCTTTTCTTTCCCTTGCTATTGTTATCCTTACCACCTTTCTTGTTTTGCTGTTGTGTTTTCTTTTGATCCCCTTTCTTCTCCGGTGCCTTATTAGCATTAGCACCTTTCTCCTCTTCATGAATAAGCGCCATGTCAACCAATCTCTCTAAGGTAGCCCACATCAGAAGGTGGGTCATAGCCAACCCATGTAGCGGCTAATTCAAACCATTAACGAACCTCTGGGCCTTCTTCTCAGGTGTTTTTACCAAGTCTAATCCAAATCTCGCCAACTGATTGAACTTGTTGATGTACTCCTTTACTGATAAATTTCTTGCTTCAATGCTAAGAACCTCTCCATATATAAATTCTCTTCTGCTCATGAGAGAAATTTCATCTCGAACCTATGCCTGAAATCCATCCATGTCTCCACAGACGCTCTCCATTCGTGACCTCCCACCAAAACGAAGCTTCGTCCTTCATTAACCAAGTAGCCAATTGGACCTTCCTTCCATCTTCTACCTTGAAAATACCAAATAGATCTCCCACCTTCTTAAGTCAATTTCGAGCTTCAACAAACGTCTCTGATCCGTGAAAAGGTTCCCCACCCATTGCCCGAAAATCTTTGCATATCTTCGAAAAAGTATCAATGCGAGGCGGGGGAGGAGGAGGAGCGACTGCAGTTGGGGAGGAGGAACATTTGCTGGGCCTGCGGCAGTGGCCCTAGCCTCCAAATACCTTCTAAACTAGCCTGGTATCGGTATGCCCTCTAATATCTCAGGTTCCCCAGACATGTTGAAAAAGAAAAAGGAAGAGATTCAAAACGGAGAATCGAAGGAAAGATATATAGCTCTTGGGGGTTATGTTTTTAAAAAAAAACTTTTCTCTTGAAAATACTTTCCTTAAAACATATTTTTGAAAGTATTTCTTTATAAAGTGTTTATGAAAAACAGTTTTTCAAAATTCATATCTGTTCTGGTAACCTTCAGCTTCGATACCATGTGTAACACCCGACGTCCATTAATGTCACTCTCAAAGGGAATGCATTAACTTTCATGGAGCATTATTAGTGTATAGAACAGAATATAACAAGACAGATACATATATTGGTACTTGAAAATTTTAAAACAACTTTTGTTATAGCGGAGAAATAGTTTGATTACAACAACTTCATAAACCAACAGTAAAACCAAGTATACTTAATATCCATCTTAACAAATTGTTTTCTGAGTACATAAAGTAAAAAGCATAACCCCTGCACAAGTAGCCATAAAAGAGATGAGCTGAACTTTACTTTCAGCAATCCAAGCACTTCCAAAAGAGAGAGAAAGAGATCCAAGATCAAGCTCCACTAGTACTAGTCCCACCCTGAGAACCTGTGGGGGAAAGGAAGAAAAGAGGCGAAAACAAGGGGGTCATACATAAAGTTTGGCGAGTATAATAACTTTAACAATATAATTATTAAAGTAATTAGGATAAGGAATAAACCGGTAAAACAAGGTATGACCGTGAAACAAGTGGGCATGACAAAGCAAACAAGAGGAATATTATGGCGTTAATCTCGTTCCTAATCACTATAGGGCAATTACTATACTGCACCATTACTAGTCACCCTAAAAGTTGATCCCGCCTACGTAACTTAATAATGATAATGGTAGTTTCGTGTACCCCTAGTTGCCTTCATAGGTGTCGCCTGCCCCTATCTCCACTAGTTTTACCCACTACCCCCATGCGATCGGCTCCTTAACTCGTAGATACCTGTGCTGGTCCCACAGTAGGGTGTATCACTCCCCAAAGTGGCAACCCGATACCACTAAGGATGCATGGCTTATATCTACACAATGCAACAACGTCTTACCTACCAGCCCGGGCCTACGCACGCACATGACCCCGTTGGACTTATGTTGCCACCGCTAACTCGTTTTGACCTCTTACAATCAAATCCAGTAAGCATGTCCCGTCCTCGATCTAATTCGAGCTTACAAAGATACTTAATGGGTTACTGGTTTGAAAAGGGCCCCCTATTTGACATAAGTTTTCCACCTAGGCTTGGTCCCCACTAGAACTCCCCACTTAACCCCTTCTTATTCATGTCTTCTTACATGTTTTCAACTTGGTTAAGTGTTTCTAATCGTATTTCACATGCCACCCAGGCCACCCACTTAACCCCCATGTGCCACCACATGTTTATCTAGTTAAGTTTTACTTAATTCATCAGAACCGTAACTTTGTAAAGACCTCCCACATTAGACTACCATTTGCGGTTGCTGGATTTGTTGGGCGGGTCCGGGCAGTCTTGTACCACAAACGAGCCTAACCTCGTGTCTTTACAATTGTTATGCATTTAATTTGTGCCTTTGACCCATCACATTAGACTACCTTTTGTGGTTGCTGGATTTGCCGGGCGGGTCCGGGCATTCTTATGCCACAAACGAGTCTAACCTCGTGTCTTAGGCGGTTAATTATTACACATAATTATTTAACCCCAAATCGGATTAATATCCCTATTCAAATTTGTCAATAAATTCCAAATTAATTTATGTACACAATTGTCACCTAAATTATGTCCATAATTTCAGATATATAAATTTATACCAACTAATGTCTCAAATTATTTATATGCCTTTAAGGCCATTTTATGCCAATTCACAATTATGTATATTTAATATTTTCCCATTGTCCCGATGCTATTCGTATGTTTTAATATGACATATGTTAGACTCGCAAATAGTCTAACTTATAAAAAGAAAAGCAACATCACAACTTGCATAACATATAAAATAGATCTAAGAATTATCACATAAGTTTGCATAGCCAATAACTTGCATAGGCAATGGATATACATAAATTTGCATAAACTATAAAGGATCTAAATATAGATCTAAACATGTAATCGTGAACTTGCATATATGGATATGGTTTTCCTATAACTTGCATATGAATTTCATTCAAACTAGTATATGATTCACATACAAAACTAGCATAGGCAATGGGCATATAGAACATAAATTTGCGTAACTATGTACTGTCATGGATCTAAATATAGATCTAAACACAAAGATGTGAACTTGCATATGGATCTAAACATGTAAATTAATGTCACATGTTTGCATATAAACTAACATATGTATCTACATGATTCACATATGAACTTGTGTATAATCCACCTACAGAATTGCATAAGATTCATAAACTAGCATATGATTTAACATCCCAAACTTGTATAAGATTCATATATATGTATATGATTTAACATCCCAAACTTGCATAAGATGAATCAAGTTAAACATGTACAATTCAACATATTAAATAGATCCACAATGACAAAACTGTCAACGATAGCATCACATGATTCAAAGTCATATTCTCATAATCCCAACTATAACTTATCACAATTATATTAATTAATTAATTTGTGAAAGAAATTATACTCATAAACTAAAGAACAGTCTTGTTTTTCTGGGATCTGTATTCTGAAACTGAATTGCTCGCCTTTGATGTAGACTAATTGTTATCCTAATTTAGATTAGATTTGATTTTGATTCTTGCTTCTATCTTATTTTTGAGTTGAAAGAGAACGGTGGCTACTCTAGGTTCTCCATTTACGGCATGGCGACTCTTGGTACGAATTAGTGTGATTTTAGGTTGAGAGTTAGGTTGCTTATATAGAATTTTAATTAATTTAGAGCCGTCAGATTAACCTTGTAGCAATCAAGACCATCCAGTCAAGATAGAATAACACCACAGCCCTAATGACTCAGCAGTGAGTCAAAATATCGTCATCTTTCTGATCTTCTCGAGGGGGGGGGCAGGTCGACCCCTTGGTCGACCTGGCCTTGGGCGGGAATTTTCCCGCCCAGCCCACTTCCCTGTTTGAAATTTGAATTTCAAATTTTCTGAACCTGAGCTGTTTTTAATTTACTTACATTCTGAAACTTCGGAAGGCCATAACTTCTTCATATGAAGTCCGATTCACACAAATTCCGACTCTATCTCAAGCAGAATTCCGAGACAAACACAATGGTTTAAGCCGTTTCCCTTAATTCTCACATTTGAAATTAAGTATTCTTTAGTTTTGATGTTTAAAATCATGGGGTGTTACATTAGTGTTTACTGTAAACTGGAGGTTTGAGTCATGATTTTGAATATTTGTCGCAAGAATACAACCTGTTGGATCCGGATGGTTGATTAGAAATGAATTAGATAATTACTTGAAAGAGTTTTTTTGGTCTGATTAATTGAATGAATGCTTGTTTAAACCAACTTGTATAATTTTTTATTTTTATTTTTTGTTGAGAAAATAAGTCGTCAGAGTTATAAACATTAATATGTTTGAGTAAGTAAGTCTGCAAAGTTGCTTACATGAATATCAGTTCTGGTGGTTGTTAAAATTAAAACAAATATGCTCATGTTGATAAAGAAAACAGTGCAATCCTAATTCTCTATGCATATGTGGAATTGAGAGATTTCTCATTAGCATCAGATAGTGGTTTAATGTTCGCTTGTGTCTGCTTCAATGGCTTCCACAACACTTGTAAAGCATAGTTAGCCTGCATGCTTTATTTCCGGGATTTGAAAGTTTTTAAAGTAATTTGATGGCAGGATATACATGTGATTACTCTCCTAGCCTGAAATTAAATTTGCTAAGTATTTTGATTCAAAAAGACCTAGCCAGTTTAACTATGATATGATTACTATGATAGATCACTCTTTTAGCTTGAAAATATATTTGTGAAATATTTTTATTCCTAACTGAAGATAAATAAACTTTTTAGTGATGCATGACCATCAACTTGTTTGGATCAACGAAAATGTTGGTTGAAAATTTACAAATCCTTTAGGATATCTTATTTGTATTCATCTGTTACCATTTTCCTGATTTTATATTGATGTTTTGCAATACTTTTGCTTCATCAATTAGCTAATTAATAGAGTCTTATATTTTTTTTACATGATAGAAAAATGGTGGCTACTTTATTTATTACATTTCAATGGCACAATTTGTTATATTTTTAACTAACTAATTCCTTTTTTGGTTTATTTCCCTATTACGATTACTGTTCTGGCTTTAAAATGTGTTTGTTAAACATTTTGAATAAAAAATAAATGAATATTTCTTTTGACGCATGCATATCATGTTGCTGGATTATCAATCACGTTGGATATACAAATTTAAAAGCCTTAAAAAAGTTCCCTTTTTAGCATTCAATTTTATTTTTTGCTTTTTCTCAGTTGTGTTCATTGTTTATCTACACCATAATTACTTTATTAAGCAATTACTAGAATTTAGTCAAAATGACTATAATTGAAAGTGGAAACTAAGAATAACATGATCTTATTTCATTGGAAACCATAAATGTGATATTTGTATGCCTTCTGACCTCTATGTTATTTATTTTGTCACATGGGAAGACAAAATTACTAAAAACTGTTACATTTTGCTTAAATAAAATATTGTCTGTTTTGTTTTTAGTCTTTTGCCTTATGTTTATGTTACCATCGGGTAACACTTAATCCCTTTTCTGCACACTCCTTTTTAACCTCCTCTTTTACTTAATTTGTTTTCAGTTGGGTGAATAACTCTAATTTCATTCTATCTTATTATCGCTCAACTGCTATATTGCACTTTCAAACAATTGATTGTTTCCCAGCCTTCCACATCTCCTACTGCTCAGTTATGTTAATGCTTGATGTTTTCATTCCTCTGGACCTCTGGTTCTGTTTAAATGGTGTTAATCTATTTTTTTATCACTTATGTTTTGTTGGTATAGTTTTTTCAAAGTTCTCCAAGTAATAATTCTTCATAAAGGACAACTAGATTTTTCTCCACCAATAGTCTAACATGTTTAAATTATAATCTTGCACTGCCATGTTTTTTATTCTACCAATGAGAATGTGATAGTGCAATTTTGTTGATATTTCAATTTTCATGCAAAAAATAACCATAGATAAAAATATGCAAAGGGTAATGCAATTGTGTATTGGAAATCCAAGTGAAATTAACGAAAGTCTTTAGTATTATGCTAAATTCTGCCTGAAGCGACAAAAAATATTACAACACCACAATCTTACACTTAGTACATGAGTATCGATAACCTTTTGCTTAATAAATTGCCTGAAACTTTCAGAGCAGTGACCTATTTTTATATAATTACCATACTAGTTTTGCATTTAGCATACTTCTTTTTTGTAACTGATCTACAATTGCAATAATAAGCAATGTATTTAGGCAATTGTATGCAAAAGAAGTACGCATTTGTCTATGCATAAAAATGTACGAGACATGAAAAAACATTAAAATTATTATCTATTTTGATATGAGGACTCTGATATCTATTGACAGTAATCGAAGAAGCTTTTATGACCAATATTTCCCTTCTTTCTTTCTTTTGTTGTGACTTAAATCTCACCTTCATAGGGAAAGATACCGGTGTATATAAGACAACCAGAATCCTTTGATTATACTTAGTTTGGTGTACGCATCACAAATTTTATTTTACCATTAGTTTTAATAATCAACTCAGTGGCATGTTATTTTATAAACTTTATGGACTAAATTGTTGATTTTTATCTTTGATCACAATCATATTATACACCGAATTTTAATTACTTGGTTTTCTCAGTTTGTTATTATGTCATGACCGTTGTTGTTGATTGTAAATATAGTTAACGTGTAGGCTTCAAACGACAGTTTGTTATGCATTTGTGGTAAGATTCCTTACAGCCTTCGTAAACTAATTTCAGTTTTGATATGCTACTTTGTTATGGTTTCTAATCTAGATATAGATTAATACATCTACGAGACGTTTGGGCTCCATAACCGTTAAATGTTCATTTATTTTGGATGCATGTGGGATCTATTTTGTCTTATGTGCTTATTAACTAACTAAATGTCATTTAATTTGTCTTTTGAAAAAATTAACTATGAGTTTATGTTAAATAAGGTTAGATTTGATTTTACTGTGGTTTTTTTTTAAATGGGATTTGAAACATAATTACTAGGTAAGAATAAGGTTTAGATTTGTTATTTACTCTTATAAGAGGTCTATGTTCCTTCGTACCATAACAAAACTGCTCTTTTCCTCGATTTACATTTACATTTGCGTGTTTTTAATATTTCTTTACCCCCAAGTTAACAATTACATCCAGTTACGGTAACAGACTAATTTAAAAATGAATTTAATTGTAGTTCCAAAAGTCCTGACCGTTTCATCATGAAACAATCCACGGTTATTATCTAAGAGCAACAAACTTCGGATATGCTAGATAGTAGTTTTTTCAAAGAAAATATAATTTCAATTATGTTATTATGTAATGATTGTGAATCCCACTTTTGTACATTCAATATGAGATTTGTTACCGTTTTGCTATCAATGCATGGAAGAACATGACATATGCTTCTAATATATAATTTATAAATGATTTATTTTATTTCCATTAAGGAATACGTGTCACTTATAAGAATTTACATTCAATGTACGTATGTATCTAAATACATGTGTGATCATACCTATTACATACATAAGGTGCGCTACATTGGGCATAAATTAAATATGCAATCTGTTGTACCATTATGGGCACAACTATTAATGCACGTTAAAGCTGCCTTTCTAGAAATTATGAGGGAAATGATTAATGGTAAGAGAAATTATGAGGGAAAGCATAAAAACCTTGACCAGCGATAATAGCAAATAAATCAATAGGAAAAGCATGCAATATGTTCATGCATGTTCGCATTGTTTCTAGTGTAGGGAAATACATGTTTAGGTACTGATGCTGAATTCATACGTTGATTCTACACTTTTACGTAGCATTATGTTGTTAAATTAATCAATTTTGATATTTTGCAGGTTCTCGTTAATTTTACCAAAGACCATGAAGTTGGGGATCAATTTTTAATCTTTGAAGTTTAGGATCATCGAATCATCCTAATAATACTAGTTGGCACATTAAATCATCCGAGTAATATTTGTTTAGGGTCGAGAAGACCTACTTGGCTTCCATCAAGTTCGAGATACGTAGTTAGTGCACCATCAGGTAGAGAAATTTACTTTCTGAACTTTTTTCCCATTCAGAATCTCTGCATGTCATGTTGATCACATTGAGAATGAAATTGTAACGACCCGTATTTTCTACGATATATAATTAACTTATTTAATTATATAAATGGTGATTTAGAGAATTATATGGTCGTTTGATTAAATAACTTGGAATATTTAATTTAAATAATAATTAAATAATATATTTAATTCTGAAATAATCAGAATTGGCTGAAATGGCGATATGGTGTGAATTGGGAAACACAAATTATATAATTCAGTTTAGAATTGAATCACGATAACGAATATATTTGATTAACGAGGTTTGAATGTATAATTATATTATAATTATAATCGAGTTCAAAATGGCCCCGCAGTTCGTAATTTGGCGATTCGAACTTTAAACAAATATACAGAAGCCGTTTTAAATTGGATTTCTGTGAAACAAGAAACATTAGGAGCTGATGAAGTATATTTTTCTAACGGAAGAGAAAAATCAGGATTTCGTCGTGTAGATTTTGATTTATGGCCAAATCGAATTTTAAAATAGTCGCTATGGAATCGTTTGTAAAACCATAACGATATGTTTAATTTTTATTAAATATTGGCTTCAAATTTAGACAAGCCCTTTGAGACGTAGTGATAACTTAATTTTTAGAATTTTACTATAATTTTTAATTAATTAAATACGCGACTTTTTATTTGGAGTATTTTGCACCCTTAATCAACATTTCGGGGTTTCACAGAATATGTTGACGAACCAATATTATTATATTTTTGGGATCATAGTACGTTACTTGACACAATGGTACTTTTACTTCTGTCGTTCGCGACTCATGCACGTTCCTGATATCAGAGAATCAAGGAAATTGAAAGCAAGCGGGTCAGTCCATTCGGGAAGAGTAAAAACTGACACTTGCATATGGAAAATATGAAAATGGTGGAAGAGAACTCGACCACACATTCATTTAAGAATCATTACTAAGCAAGCAGTATGAAAGTGTGTTATTAAACATTTTATGCAAACCAAAAGAGAGCCGCCTGCATCGAAAGCATCACCTATCATGTCCACGCATATACTTCCCCTACCACATCTTATTTCGCGGCAGTAAGAGTAAACACGTTCCTTTTTGTTGACTATAAAGTACCCTTACTTTCTTTTCCTTATAACCTAAAAATGAATGCTACAGCAAATCAAAGACAGGCCGCCAATCCTCCTGTTCTTTCTCCAGCAAAATCGTGCGAAAACAAAATGAAATCCCGATCAAAGAAAATCCGATTCTCTGAAATCAAAACAAAAGTTTTGAGCCTCGTTCTTCTTTCTCTTCTGGAAATCTCGGCAACGGAGGGGAAAGAACTGAGTAGCAGTTCGAAATGGGTACGGATGTGATTTGTTTGAGGTGGTGCCCGGTTTCAACAGGATGGAGCGAAGCTAAAAGCTTCACGTTGGTGTCAGCTTGTAGGCTCATAGGGCGGAGAAAGGTATGATAGTGGCTCGGTGATTTATTTGGTGGAAGTTGTGTTCGAATCCATGTTGGAGAAGGGGTGTAAAAGGGGGCCGAGTTCGACAGTAAGATGTCAGCGAAGGTGACGAGCTCGCTGATCTTGTTTTGGCAATTGCTCGTGAGGGATGGAGATAGTGCGAAGGGGAGTTGATGCTGAGGTCAAAACGTGGAACACTGTAGTAAATGGAGTGGTGTTATTGAGGCTGATCGCGTTCAAAAGGAGGGAGTATGGAGTTCCAGGTGTGCGGAAATGTCATGCTGAGGAGCTGCAGTTTGTACTTGCGTTATGAAAGACATGGCAGCAGTTAATGACGTGTATTAAAGTGTGGTTAGTTTTGATTTCAAAGTAGAAGAATGGGAGAATGCGAAGTAAAGTGGATTGGAAATGGACATGAGAAATCAGAGGAGCCTGCTTTCGAATTGTCGTGGGAGAAGATGAATACGAAGAAAGGCTTATGTGGTAAATGAGTCTGAGGAGGTATTAGCATGAATCTGGGCCAAGTATTTTACGTGAGGCCATGGTAAGAGAAAATAAAAAGCAAAAGAAAGAAAAGAAAATTCACATTCGAATGTTATAGGGATGTTAAGTCGGCAATGTCTATGAAGATGTCTGGTGTGTACGTTATTCATGTCTGGGGAAGATGGTTGCGCAGTATGATTGCGTTTTAACAGTTGGGAAGTTGGGCCTGATATAGAGGGTAAGGCCCATTAAAAATTTAAAATATAGTTTAATTTAATTAAAATAGTGTATTGTCTTGCAATTATGATATCTTCCTCATACGTTATCAGTTTTGTGAATGGTCAGATCCATTGAAACCGTACCGACAAGAGCTACACACCGGAACTGACTAGAAGTCCATCAGAGCTCGTTACAATTTATGGCGAAATAAATTGTCCGTCTGAATCAAAGATGGTTAATCATTGTTAACGATGATCGTCCAATGTGAGTAAAACTCACCAACTCTGAATAGTTATATTTTTATAACGTATATTTAGAACTGATAAATGATGGCTGATTGCTGTGTGTTAACTGTTTGGTTGAATTGTTTGTATATTGATTGAAATCATAGATAACGATATATATATATATAAATCGTAAATCGAATACTGTTTAATAGAATATTTTATATTCGTGTTGTTAACATCTGTGATGCAGGGAAATAGGTTGGAGGGGTCCAACTGGACTCCTTAATATTTATAATACTGTTCTGTTCATATATTGTAATATATGATGTGAAATATAATCTGTTTGATTATGTGTGTTCAAATTATATCGATCTTTGTGGTTTGGTAATGTAAATACCATAAGAAATACTGGCATGTAAAAAGGGGATTTTCAAAGTGAATATTGAAAATAAACTATTTATAAAATCAAAGAATTTTATAAAAGAGAAATTATTTATAAAATAAATAGAAGATTTTATAAAGGAAATAGAATAAAGGATTATTTATTTAGAGAATAAGTAGAATAAGGATATATTTATTTAGAAAATAAATAAAGTTGATAAAGGAAATATTTATTTAGAAAATAAATAAAGTTGATAAAGGAAATATTTATTTAGGAAATAAATAGAATTAATAAAGAAATATTTATTTAGAAAATAAATAGAAGTATAAAAAGGAAATTGACGAGGTATAAAAGAGTTAATCGAAATGGAGTTAAACAGAAATTGGAAACTGACTAGAGATTAATAAGTTGAATGGTTTCCTGAGTATCGATCTGATGTTCGTTTCAGCCTTCGGGGTTTATACTAAGAAAGTTGTTCTCTTGTTAGTTTATAGTTAGAGTCTTATAGATGTGGAATGATAGTGATATGTAAATAAACAATGGAAATGTTTTCCAGTGTTAATAACATATATTTTCTAAACATAGAAAATAAGGAAATGTGTGTGTGTGTATATATATGTTAAATGATGATTGATCGATATAATTTCCATTTGGAAATAATATCGTTGTTTGCACACCTGTTTTTCTTTGATAGTTAACTCACCGACTATCGAATATTTCGACCATTTTAACGTTGTTAATATGGAGAGACCGGTTGGATTATTATCCGAAGAACCACTCTGTATTGGCATAAGCGTTGCGAATCATATATGCCAAAGATAATTGAAGACGGAGTAAAATGCAAGGGCTGTTGTATAAATCTTAGGTAAAGATTGCCTAAGATGGATGTACTGAATAGTGCCTTCGGTTTGTCTAGTCCCAGGGCGACCTATATGGAAGAATGTCTAACAGAGTATATCTAATAAATCGCGTAAGTTGATCTCTTCAAACGTATTCACGTTTGGTGGTGGTGGAATTCGTTTCTCTTAGCTGTATACCCATGTTATTTTTGGGGAAATCAATTTGTGATTTGGCACGTATAACGATGTGACATTCAAAGTAAATGAAGATATGATATGAAAAAGGATAAGCGTAGCTTCTAGCCTCACATCCGGTAAATGACAAAAATCGGGCAGGCAGCATGGCTAAGTCAGTCGCACGAAGTAGGGTGTATAATCACCTATCTAGAGAATATTCATTTGCTTCTTAAACCTATCAATGCTGTCCCATATATGTATACGGGAAACGGTTGCTGATCCCAACCATTGGTAATATACATTCGATACACTCAAGCGAAATGAGTGGTCGGTCATGTGTGGCTGAGTTGCAAGATGTTCTTGTTGAACTCTAGTGTATCGTTTCTAGAGTACACTGATCGGAAGGTGGTTCCATACCTTTTCATAGTTGGAAATCCATTACCCAATACGTGCTTGCGGTTTTGATTGTATACTATATATGTAGTACGTGAGATGAAAGCGTTTCTGCTAGATGATTAATATATTGTGGTTGATAGACATTATTATAATATCAAAAAAAAGGTTTTTGATATAAAGATATTTTTGGATTCTCATAAGGGAAAAACACATTTCGTTATATGGCGTGGTCTTATGAGATATCGTTCACTTGTTCAAACTGTTTTAAACTGTTTTACTCATACCAGTCCCATGACTGACCCGGAGTTTATCTTGTTTTGTTTTCCCTAAACTCTTGGGTGCCCCAATTTTGTACGGGCAGTCAAGTAGTCGGGATTTACAAATACTTGAAGAGCTGGTGCAGGAGGCTTCAGGATCACATATCTATAGTTTATTTCCACTGTGTTATACTTTGATAATGATGTATATTCAAGTACAGATGTATGTTTCAAGTTATGTTATATATATTATATGTTATTCGTTCCGCTGTGAGGTTCGTGTTACTCTGATGATGATGTTCTTCTTCTTCTTCTTCTTCTATTCTATAAGTTCTATATTATCAATTCCCACCCTCTGACCTCTTTCATTAACTATTCGGTTATTTTTGATCCTTGGATGTTCGATATGTGTTGTATATCGGATAACCAAGATCGCTAAATTTTCGTGTCGTTACAGTTGGTTTCAGAGCAATGGTTAAGTGATTTACCTTGGATATGTGGCATAACTCAGTAGAGATGGGGTTAGTAACACCCTAGATTGAGTTGTGTGTATATATACGAGTGAACATATTTGTTATTTGATATAAAAATGGTTTTATATTGTGGAGATTTATTGGTTGAGTTGTTTATGAGTTCTGGTCGATCAGTTTGATCCACTATATCGGTGGGAGTAAATAAACACTTGAATACGATGAACCGACATGGTATGGTTTGAAACACGGTAAATGATATAATTTTACCGAAAACATATATTGATATTATTATATAGGATGTGTTGGTTGTTATTATAATCGAATGAGATTATGAATTAAAATGGTTATATAAATAACCCATTAAAATTCATATAAGAGTAATATATGAAATAAGATGAATTGAACCTGAATTTGAATCAGAATTGAAATTAAAACCCTGGAAATTTGAAACAGAGTTTGTAAATAGACTTGGATTAAATATATGTAAATTTTAAGATCCTGGGAGATTTTAAATTGTATTCCAAGCATTTGTGAATGATATTTTGAACTGATTTCAAAATAAAAGTGTTTAAGAATGATTTTGAAAGTGATATAGTATTGAACTCACTTCGGTCGTTGGAAAATAATTATGATGATGACTGCGCAGCGTCGTCAGTGTTCATTTTCGGGTTTCTAAGTGACGGATTACGACCAAAGGTATCCATTTTGAATTGTTATCAGAAAAACACGTTCTTTTGAATCCTGAAAAGGAAAGTTTGATTTTTAGAAAAGCAAAGCTGTTTGAAAACTCCCAGGAAAAGATTATTTGAATTAAAAACCAAATTAAGCAGAAATTTGGGAAAGCAAATTGAATTAAATCCAGTTAAGTGGAAATTGATTTGGATCAGAACGATATTGAGGAAATTGGATTTGTGACATAGGGGTTTTGAAATGATATTGGGTTGGTGAGTTATGGATTTGAAATCGAGAATGGAACTCAAGTTTGAAATAGAATTAGACTTGGATATAAACGAACAACGGTGTTGAACAGATATTGATTTAAAATTGGTTGAGATGGCATTGGTATATGTTGGATTGATAAGAGGTGAAGTGATAGAGTTGATATGCCGACAAAAAAGTACAAGTTTATATTTGATATAAGCATGGGATTTATGAGCCGAATTGGCAAGCCGCATGGCCGTTTGATTTTCTTTGGGTTGGAGATGGCCCAGAGAGGCAAGTTGGAGTTTGACTTATTGACCAGTACAAAGGAGGTGCAGGCGAAATTTTTCGAAAAGTTAAGGCGTTAGAAAATTTTCAGGATTTTTGAAAATTTTCGTTGATAAGAATTAATTAATATTTTAATTAAACTTAAATTGGTTCAGTTGAAAACTGAAGTTAAGAAGTGAACAAATAATTTCTAACCAGTCGATAGGGTTTGTTTTCTACCTTAGCAATTTCGAGGACGAAATTATTTTTAGTGGGGAAGAATGTAACGACACGTATTTTCTACGATATATAATTAACTTATTTAATTATATAAATGGTGATTTAGAGAATTATATGGCCGTTTGATTAAATAACTTGGAATATTTAATTTAAATAATAATTAAATAATATATTTAATTCTGAAATAATCAAAATTGGCTGAAATGGCGATATGGCGTGAATTGGGAAATTCAAATTATATAATTCAGTTTAGAATTGAATCACGATAACGAATATATTTAATTAACGAGGTTTGAACGTATAATTATATTATAATTATAATCGAGCTCGAAATGGCGCCGCAGTTCGTAATTTGGCGATTCGAACTTTAAACGAATATATAGAAGCCGTTTTAAATTGGATTTATGTGAAACAAGAAACGTTAGGAGCTGGTGAAGTATATTTTTCTAACGGAAGAGAAAAATCAGGATTTCGTCGTGTAGATTTTGATTTATGGACAAATCAAATTTAAAAATAGTCGCTGTGTAATCGTTTATAAAATCATAACAATGTATTTAATTTTTATTAAATATTGGCTTCAAATTTAGACAAGCCCCGTTGAGACGTAGTGATAATTTAATTTTTAGAATTTTACTGTAATTTTTAATTAATTAAATACGCGACTTTTTATTTGGAGTATTTTGCACCCTTAATCAGCATTTCGGGGTTTCACAGAATAAGTTGACGGACCTATATTATTATATTTTTGGGATCATGGTACGTTACTCGACACAATGGTACTTTTACTTCTGTCGTTTGCGACTCATGCACGTTCCTGATATCAGAGAATCAAGGAAATTGAAAGCAAGCGGGTCAGTCCATTGGGGAAGAGTAAAAACTGGCACTTGCATATGGAAAATATGAAAATGGTGCATGAGAACTCGACCACACATTCATTTAAGAATCATTACTAAGCAAGCAACATGAAAGTGTGTTATTAAACATTTCATGCAAACCAAAAGAGAGCCGCCTGCATCGAAAGCATCACCTGTCCTGTCCACGCACATACTTCCCCTACCGCATCTTATTTCGCGGCAGTAAGAGTAAACACGTTTTTTTTTTTTGACTATAAAGTACCCTTACTTTATTTTCCTTATAACCTAAAAATAAATGCTACATCAAATCAAAGACAAGCCGCAAATCCTCATGTTCTTTCTCCAGCAAAATCGTGCGAAAAAAAATGAAATCCCGATCAAAGAAAATCTGATTCTCTGAAATCAAAACAAAAGTTTTGAGCCTCGTTCTTCTTTCTCTTCTGGAAATATCGGCAACGGAGGGGGATCGAACCGAGTAGCAGTTCGAAATGGGTACGGACGCGATTTGTTTGAGGTGGTGCACGGTTTCAACAGGATGGAGCAAAGCTAAAAGCTTCACGTTGGCTTCAGCTTGGAGGCTCTCAGGGCGGAGAAGGGTATGACAATGGCTCGGTGATTTGTTTGGTGGCAGTTGTGTTCAAATCCATGTTGGAGAAGGGGTGTAAAAGGGGGCTGAGTTCGAAAGAAAGATGTCGGCGAAGGTGACGAGCTCGCTGATCTTGTTTTGGCAATTGCTCGTGAGGGATGGAGATAGTGCGAAAGGGAGTTGATGCTGAGGTCAAAACGTGGAACAATGTAGTAAATGGAGTGGTGTTATTGAGGCTGATCACGTTCAAAAGGAGGGAGCATGGAGTTCCAGGTGTGCAGAAATGTCATGTTGAGGAGCTGCAGTTTGTACTTGCGTTATGAAGGAGATGGCAGCAGTTAATGACGTTATTAAAGTGTGGTTAGTTTTGATTTCAAAGTAGAAGAATGGGAGAATGCGAAGTAAAGTGGATTGGAAATGGACATGAGAAATCAGAGGAGCCTGCGTTCGAATTGTCATGGGAGAAGATGAATACGAAGAAAGGCTTATGTAGTAAATGAGTCTAAGAAGGTATTAGCATGAGTCTGGGCCAAGTATTTTACGTGAGGCCCATGGTAAGAGAAAATCAAAAGCAAAAGAAAGAAAAGAAAATTCACATTCGAATGTTATAGGGATGTTAAGTTGGCAATGTCTATGAAGATGTCTTGTGTGTGCGTTATTCAGGTCTGGGGAAGATGGTTGCGCAGTATGACGGGTTGCATTTTAACAGTTGGGAAGTTGGGCCTGATATAGAGGGTAAGGCCCATTAAAAATTTAAAATATAGTTTAATTTAATTAAAATAGTGTATTGTCTTGCAATTACAATATCTTCCTCATACTTTATCAATTTTGCGAATGGTCAGATCCTTTGGCACCGTATCGACGAGAGATACACACTGCAACTGACTAAAAGTCCATTGGAGCTCGTTACAATTTATGGTGAAAAAAATTGTCTGTCTGAATCAAAGATGGTTAATCGTTATTAACGATGATCGCCCAATGTGAGTAAAACTCACCAACTCTGAACAGTTATATTTTTATAACGTATATTTAGAACTAATAAATGATGACTGATTGATATGTGTTAACTGTTTGGTTGAATTGTTTGTGTATTGATTGAAATCATAGATAATGATATATATATATATATATATATCGTAAATCGAATATTGATTCTGTTTAACAGAATATTTTATATTCGTGTTGTTAACATCTATGATGCAGGGAAACAGGTTGGAGGGGTCCAACTGGACTCCTCAATATTTATAATACTGTTCTGTTCATATATTGTAATATATGATGTGATATATAATCTATTTGATTATGTGTGTTTAAATGATATCGATCTTTGTGGTTTGGTAATGTAAATACCGTAAGAAATACTGGCATGTAAAAAGGGGATTTTCAAAGTGAATATTGAAAATAAACTATTTATAAAATCAAAGAATTATATAAAAGAGAAATTATTTATAAAATAAATAGAAGATTTTTTAAAGGAAATAGGATAAAGGAAATAGAATAAAGGATTATTTATTTAGAGAATAAATAGAATATGGATATATTTATTTAGAAAATAAATAAAGTTGATAAAGGAAATATTTATTTAGGAAATAAATATAATTAATAAATAAATATTTATTTAGAAAATAAATAGAAGTATAAAAAGGAAATTGACGAGATATAAAAGAGTTAATCGAAATGTAGTTAAACAGAAATGGGAAACTGACTAGAGATTAATAAGTTGAATGGTTTCCTGAGTATCGATCTAATGTTGGTTTCGGCCTTCGGGGTTTATACTTACGAAGTTGTTCTCTTGTTAGTTTATAGTTAGAGTCTTATAGATGTGGAATGATAGTGATATGTAAATAAACAATGGAAATGTTTTCCAGTGTTAATAACATATATTTTCTAAACATAGAAAATAAGGAAATGTAAATATATATATATATATATATATGTTAAATGATGATTGATCGATATAATTTCCATTTGGAAATAAAATCGTTGTTTGCACACCTGTTTTTCTTTGATAGTTAACTCACCGACTATCGAAGTTTTTGACCATTTTAACATTGTTAATATGGAGAGACCGGTTGGATTATTATCCGAAGAACCACTCTATATTGGCATAAGCGTTGTGAATCATATATGCCAAAGATAATTGAAGACGGAGTAAAATGCAAGGGTTGTTGTATAAATCTTAGGTAAAGATTGCCTAAGACGGATGTACTGAATAGTGCCTTCGGTTTGTCCAGTCCCAGGACGACCTGTATGGAAGAATGTCTGACAGAGTATATCTAATAAATCGCGTAAGTTGATCTCTTCAAACGTATTCACGTTTGGTGGTGGAGTAATTCGTTTCTCTTAGCTGTATACCCGTGTTATTTTTGGGGAAATCAATTTGTGATTTGGCAGGTATGACGATGTGACATTCAAAGTAAATGAAGATATGATATGAAAAAGGATAAGCGTAGCTTCTAGCCTCACATCCGGTAAATGACAAAAATCGGGCAGGCAACATGGCTAAGTCAGTCGCTCCGAAGTAGGGTGTATAATCACCAATCTAGAGAATATTCATTTGCTTCTTAAAATGCTGTCCCATATATATATATATATATATATATATATATATATATATATATATATATATGGGAAACGGTTGCTGATCCCAACCGTTGGTAATATACATTCGATACACTCAAGCGAAATGAGTGGTCGGTCATGTGTGGCTGAGTTGCAAGATGTTCTTGTTGAACTCCAGTGTATCATTCCTAGAGTACACTGATCGGAAGGTGGTTCCATACCTTGTCATAGTTGAAAATCCATTACCCAATACGTGCTTGCAGTTTTGATTTATACTATATATGTAGAACGTGAGATGAAAGCGTTTCTGCTAGATGATTAATATATTGTGGTTGATAGACATTATTATAATATCAAAAAAAGGTTTTTGATATAAAGATATTTTTGGATTCTCATAAGGGAAAACCCATTCCGTTATACGGCGTGGTCTTATGAGATATCGTTTACTTGTTCAAACTGTTTTAAACTGTTTTACTCATACCAGTCACATGACTGACCCAGAGTTTATCTTGTTTTGTTTTCCCTAAACTCTTGGGTGCCTCAATTTTGTACGGGCAGTCAAGTAGTCGGGATTTACAAATACTTGAAGAGCTGGTGCGGGAGGCTTCAGGATCACATATCTTTAGTTTATTTCCGCTGTGTTGTGAGTGTTGTACTTTGATAATGATGTATATTCAAGTACAGATGTATGTTTCAAGTTATGTTATATATATTATATGTTATTCGTTCCGCTGTGAGGTTCGTGTTACTCTGATGATGATGTTCCTGTTCTTCTATTCTATAAGTTCTATCTTATCTATTCCCACCCTCTAACCTCTTTCATTAGCTATTCGGTTATTTTCGATCCTTGGATGTTCGATATGTGTTGTATATCGAACAACCAAGATCGCTAAATTTTCGGGTCGTTACAGAAACTTCCCAGAACAGACATTGTGAGGTATCAGACGATGTAGCAGCATGTGATGCTTGTCCACTTAATGGTATTGTTGTAGCAGGAACTCTGAATTCTTCTTTGTTATTAATTTCAAACAAGCAAAATGCAGATATGGACTAAAAACTAAATTCCTAGTCCTGTGGTTGAATGCATGAGGGTGTGCTGCTGATGGTCTGGAGGAGGTGTTGGTGGTGAAGAAGTAGTAGGGGATTGCATGGGGGTGGCCAGTCACATGGAGCAAAGGGATTGGTGTAAGACTGTGCTTGTAATATTAGCTGTCGACGTTCGTGAATATTTTTAGTTCGTATCGTTTTGGTTTTCTATAATCATACGTATTTTCAATATTTTTGTTTGAATTCATCATGTATGAAATATTATGGGTATATATATATTGTAATTTGTCTTATGACTTCTATTTGTGTACTTATATTAACGTGAGAAATATGGTTTTTTATTGTTTGAACTGTTATAATATGTTATTAGAATTAGAAAATGTAAACTCTGAATGTTATGGCAGCAAAATGTTGCAATAGAATGTTTCGAATGTTTTTTTATAGAAGCAGAACAATGTTATAGTAAATAGTAGTGAATTTTCCATAGCATGTCGATGCGTCATAAAAAAATTCAATGGCTTGTTCATATGCTATTACAACAAGGAATGTCAACATATTACATCATTCAAATGACTTTTCCATAACGTTTGGATGCATCATAAAAACTTTCCATAGCATGCTTCACAAGGTATAGAAAAGTAGTTGCACCAATATGACATGTTTAAGATGGCAACAAAAGTACGTTTTCTATTGCAAGAATTACACGTCATAATATCTAACATACTTTTAATAACATGTTGATATATGACGTTTATAGAATTGTCATAGAAAGTTTTGATGATGGTTTTTAAACGTCATAGAAAGATCTTTTTGTTGTAGTAAGAAATATCTAAGTTAAGAAGAACATATATCCTAACATCCAACAATCATTCTTTCATTTAGCAATCACAGGCATCCATTGTCCTTAAGGAATTTCTAATGCTTTTATGAACATACCCAATAGTGTGTGTATATGTCCGTAAACTAATGCGAAAGATCAGGCGGTCTACTGATTCAGTTGACCTCCTTAATGCAATGTATGTTTGCGTCATGCAACCAAAATTTATGAAAATTATCCTAATGCATGTAAGTTCTATATGTGTGCACAATCATCCATCCAAATGCAACGTCAACGTAATGATACGCTCATTTTCATCCATAAAAACTTAAAATGTACACATATCAATATGCAATATGTAAGTGATTGAGTCGATCTAGCGCCTATTGTGTGTGTGTGTGTATGCATCCACTTGAAACCACTAGCAATCACTTGCATCCATCAAACATAATATGTCTCAAACACATGTTTACGTTAATTTGTTTTCTACCTAAATACTCGATCGGTAGGAGATATTCAACCGATAGATACAAGTATTAATTCGAAGCTTGAAAAAAGGAAGTTAAGGACATATTCCCGAAAAGGAAAGGATATGAAGCGCGAATCTTGTCTTCGGCCTCCCAAGTAGTGTTCTCGCGGCCCTTTCCCCATTGCACTTTTACTAGCTTCACTTCTTTGTTGCATAATTTCTTAGCTTCCAATCCAAGTATGCAAGTCGGAACTCGTCCAATCATCGCTTCCTTCTCTACTTTCACTTCCTCTCGCAAGTTTGGCTCCACTACCTTGAACTCTATACATTTTATCACCGCTTGGGTGAATAGTCATCTTAAAATGATGGGCTTCCTTAAGGACTATCTTCAATAGGTTTCCCATCCCGATATAATTTACCTCTCGAACCCCTTCTCAAGTAGCTCCCCTACTTGCTTACAAAGTTCCCACTTTTCTTTTAAGAGTCATATGTCGCACAGGCAATGCAACTGGCTTTGCATTGTCTACCAAGTGTATGTAGAAACCAATCTCGTGTTTCGGGAGTAAACCCCGAACCTCATCAAATACGCCAAGATACTCACAACTATTGGTACAAATCGCAAATCATCGATAGATGTATCAAGAGATTCTAGGAGACTAAGCATGACAGACCCCTTGGGGTCATAAGAAATATCGAGAGTCTTTCTATGGCAACTCAGAAGTCTAACGACCTTCCTCTCACAATCTAGAATGGCTCCATATATGGTTAACCCATCCATCCTAGAATCAAACCGTATCTTATGAAATCAAGAATATATGCGTCGCAATCAAACTCGACGCCTAACACAGAGATTCTCAAACCCCAACAATTCCTCGATAAATGAGTCGTACCTCTAATGGGTTTGAGACTCTAACAGGATCCAAAACCATACTAGTATCTAGGATAGAGACTCAACTAAAGGATCAGATATAAAAGACTGCAAAGCATAAGAAAAAGAATCCTAACAGGATGATCAAAAATTGAAATCAATCCTTCGATGGAAACTTTCCTACCCCTATCCTGTCCACCAGCTATGAGAACATTAGCTTGCCCCCAAGAAGTTCCTTCCTTCTTGCCTTGTCCTTGTCTCTTTGGGCACTCCTTAATAAGGTGTCCTGCCATACCAAAGTGGTAACAACGCCTTTCCTCGTTCTGCAATCCTTTTTCAGAAGACCCACCGTTCCAAAGTTATGGTATTTCCTCTCTTCTTCTTTGGGCTATGCTCCTTAGCCCCAACTCACTTATTCTCCTTTTTACCATCCTTGTGTAGGGCTGTCAACGGATACTTTCGGATACGGATAGTGCTATATCCGTATCCGCATCCGAAAGCATTTTCGGATATCGGATATCCGCATCCGCGGATACGGACGGATATCGGATTATTATCCGCTCCGCTAACGGTTGATAAATCAATGAACATAAATGGTTTTTTAAAGCTAAATATTATGCTTTTTCAACCCAATTGATCACAAATGTGCTAAAAATAAATAAATATGATAATAATATATAATTTTGAGCAATTAGTGTGCTTTTAGTAGACTTTCAATTTTTCAAAATAATAAATTAGTATATTTAATTATGTTAAAATACACATAATTTAAGCTATAATTATAAAAAAAAGCGGACGGATAATTTTTGGATACGGATATGCCTATATCCGCATCCGCATCCGTTTTTCCGGATATCGGATATTTATCTGCTTTTCGGATACGGATGCGGACGGATTTCGGATTTTTCGGGTATCCATTGACAGCCCTATCCTTGTGCAACATGCTAACAAGTCTTCTTGAAAGTTGCCTCCAGCGCACGGAAATCCTTACGAGGCTTGAGAGAAAATAGGCCGCAGGTGAAACCACTACGGCTAAAGATGGAGGTTGGGCACTTCTTTGCCCTTCGACATGTACCGTAGTTTCAACATACCTACAGAACCATGACAAAATAAGGATACCATTTCGGGAAGAAACGATTCCCCGAACAAAAAGAAAAAGGAATCAAGTGGGGAATCAAGAAGATATTTTTGGCTTTGGGAAATATGCTATTTTAAAAGCAAACTTTTTATTTTTAAATACTTTGTTTTTGAGACCACTTTGAAAACCATTTTCAAAATGCTTTATACAATCTTATAACCATATGCTATGATACCAAATGTGACACCCCACGTCTGTTAATGTCACTCGCTAAGGGAATGCATTAAGTTTCGTGAAGCGTTATAGGTAAATAAGAACATAATAACACAAGACAGACATGTAAAATAGCAGCGGAATTAAAAACTTTATTTAACTAATTACATTAATTATCTGTCTTGCCAAAAATATCAGAGTACAAAAGTATAAAACCATATTTCCCTTGCAAAGCCATAAGAGAGTTGACAAGAAGTCAAAGCAGTACATCTATATCCAAAATCCAAGCTATGCTGAAAGAATTTGAATCAACTCTAAGCACTTCCACCCTGAGAACATGGTGGGGATGGAAGAGAGAGAAGAGGAAACAAAAAGGGTCAGACATAAAGCCCAGCGGGTCCAGTTACTTTTAAATATAAATAAATAAAAGTATCATGGCAGGTATATAAACCTGGAAGAACAAGATAACAGTAACAATAACAAGTGTGAACCAAGCAAGATAAGATGAACATGATATATTGCGCTTCTTAAATACATTTCTCAGCACTACGTAAATACTAGTATAACAAAAATAGAATGATCCCTACTAATACCGTCCCATTACATTTTCTTGATTATTAGGTTACTTGGGTTAATAGCACTCAAGACTTATACGCACATCGTACCCATCCTACGCCGGAGTGACGTACGGATCTCTATATACCGATATTACGTTCCTCATGTATCTCTCATTACTATGCTATGCAAGCGTACGGACTGCCACCATCGATCGAATCAGATTCCATATCGTAATAATGCCCTCTAGTCTACGATACACCATCCAGAGCTGATATGCATGCATCTAAACTATCCCGCGTATGTAATGTAATTGTTGCTCGATGCCTCAATCGCATGTCCTCTAATGTTCATCGAGTTCCGTGGCAGGGCTAAACAAGAAACATGGAACTCGGTCGGGAGCTTTTCCATACCTGTATAGGCTGCCTTTAAGTGCCTCCAAATACAGATATACCTCGAATCTGTTTTCCATGGTGGCTATGGCCCCACCTCGGCCCCTCCCTTAACTAGAAAAGACTACAAGAGCTAAGTGACCGCCCCTAATACAACCAATCTAAACATCCATGTGGCATCTACCCACAACCCCGTACCTCGATAGTGAAAGGTGAAATGATATCTTAAGTTTAGCTCTAGTCTTTTCGCATCTCACTGGCTGTCGATGACGGATATCCGACGGTCAACTATCCTTGTTGGTCTTGACCCTCTCTACCACCTCGTGAGGCAACCGTAGAATCACCGTGGGGTCACCTCGTCACAACATTCTGACTGCTTAGCTACATCTGCAGTCAATCCCTACCCACCCAGTAGTTACGCGTAGATCTAACCTCTGCGAGTACAGCCTAAGACATTTGTCACCACACAGAGGACTACTAGGAGCACCTTACGTACTTCAGGAAGCCACGTGCTTCCGCTTTTAGTCCTTTGGAGCCGTCATAACAATCATATGAATATGCGCTCCCCTCGTGTCATATAACACCTCGATGATCTACCATGTTGGGTTATTCACCCTCAAACGTACGGACTGGTCCAAGCTCCTTTCTTTAATATGTTGTTAGACCCTATGTCTTAACATTCTTTTATGCGCTTACCTTACCTCACTCGAAACACATTTAACTTGGTTATTTCCATTCATATTGAATTCTTATTCCAATTTACCAAGATTCTCTTGCTTATTAGTTTCAATCATATAACTTAATTCATTTAAATTTATTAATAAGCCCACAACATGTTATTCACTAGATTGTGGCCCAAGGTCTGTAATCCACAATCTATTTCATATTCTTACTTGGTTACATCATTACTGTAACACCCCGAATTTTAGTTAATGCTAAAATTCACTAATTACAGAATAAATAATCTCAGACGTGGGAATTGGGGGAAATGGGCTGCGTCATTGCGTTCGTCTCGGAAAAATACGCAAAATAGAGTCCGAGTTTTCGAAAATCGGAGTCCGTATGGCCCAGTTATGGCCCGATGAAGTTTGCAGAAAATTCAAAGTTAAAAACGGATTTAAAATTTAAAGTTCAGATTTTAAATTGGAACAGGTGGGGTCAAGCGGGAAAATTCCCGCCCTACCCATGTCGGCAAGGCTGTCGACAGGCCTGTCGACAGGGGTGTCGACTTGCCTGTCGACTTGCCTGTCGACAGGGGTGCGACGCCCAGTAAAACTGGGTGCACCAGTTTGGGTTCTTGGGCTAGCTTAGAGGGCTGGTTCTAGAGATTTCCTAAATCTAAGGGTCCTAATCTAACCTAGGGTTAATCTAAGGGCCTAAAACACTACCTAATCCTATAAATAAGACCCCAACCCTACCCTAATTCATTCATAATTAGATCTTGTAACTAAACTATGGCAAAATGAAACTTGATCATGGCCTCCACAAATCAATGAAGAGAGTTGCAAGCTAATCAACCTCTAATCATCTTCTTCTTCATATTTGGCAACTAGTTTTACTTCATAAGTTTGCTAATTCTTGGTTTTGGTGAGTTCCTATAGCTTTAATAATCAATTGTTAAATTGATTATGGTAGGATGTGATAAGACATGGCTATGTTTGTGGATAAATGTGTTTATGCAAGTTTGTATGATATGTGATTTGCAAGTTTTATACTATATGCAAGTTTAATGCCATGTTTTATGATGCAAAACACGATGTTGAACATTTATGCATATGTAACATGTTATGCAAACTATATGTGAGAATATATGCAAGTTATATGTAACATGATATGCAAGTTATGCATGTGGTTTTATGCATGTTAGGTATTCGGTGTTATGCATGCTAAGTATTTGATTTTATGCATGCTAAGTATTTGATTGTATGCATGCTAAGTAGGTGGTTATATGCATGCTAAGTGTTTGGTATTATGCATAAATCATGACATGCAAGTTTACCCATTTGAAATGTGATGCATACATATGTAAGATGGCACCTTTATATGCTATGAATATATATATATATATATATATATATATATGCATGTTTACCCTCCTTTAAGATGCGAGTCATATATGCAAGTTCAACATGCTATGCAAGTTATGTATATGCTTAAATGCAAGTTTAACATGATATGCAAGTTATGCATGCTTATGCAAGTATGTGAATGCTTATGCAAGTTAGGTGTATGCTTAAATGCATGTTTAACATGTTATGCAAGTTATGAGAATGCTTATATGCAAGTTCAACATGTTATGCAAGATATGTGTATGATGATATGCAAGTTTGGGTAAATTGTAGTTGGGTTAATATATGCTCATATATGCAAGTTGACATCCTCTTAACCCATGACAAAGATATATGCTAAAGATTTGGGTAAACCCATGATATTTGTGATGGATCTTTCCTTTATTATGTCATGGAAAGAGAACGGTTTACGTGGGTAACGATGGGGTGAATAAATATGTTAATAAAAGTGTGATTGGGTATGATTAAGCATACCATAAAAATAAATTAACATAAGTGGGAATTTACCTATTGAGTTAGGTCTACCCCATGGGAATTTACCTATTGAGTTAGGTCTACCCATGTTATGAAAAATGTGTAATTAATTAGGGATAATTAATTATGGGGGTGATTAATTAGGTGTAATTAATCGACTAAGACACGAGGTTGGACCCTTTTGTAGCGTAAGACTGCCCGGAACCAACCGGCAAATCCAGCGGCTACAAATGATTGGCCCAATGTGAGAGGTCTTAGGCATAAATTAAATACGTGATTAAAGTAAAGACACGAGGTTAGACTCTGTTATGACGTAAGACTGCCCGGACCCTACCGGCTTAACCAGGCAGTCATAACAGCCAGTCTAATGTGGGAGGTCTTTAGGGGAGATCACGGTCTTAATTAATTAAGAAACACTTAACCATATTAGCATGTAGTGGGACATGAGGGGTTAAGTGGGTGCCTTGGGTGGCATGTGGAAATTTAGTGGTTGCCTTGGGTGGCATGTGGAAGCTAGTGGGTTGCCTTGGGTGGCAATAGAAAATACGATTAGAATACTTAACCAAAGTGGAACATGTAATTAAACATGATTAAAGGGTTAAGTAAGTGCCTTGGGTGGCATAAGGAAACTAGTGGGATTGCCTTGGGTGGCAATAGGAAATACGATTAGAATACTTAACCAAAGGGGAACATGTAATTAAACATGATTAAAGGGTTAAGTAAGTGCCTTGGGTGGCATGAGGGAATCAAGTAAGTGCCTTAGGTGGCATACGGAAATTTAGTGGGTGCCTTAAGTGGCAATTGAAAAATAATTAAATGACAAGCTTAAGTAGTAGCTTGTGGGGGCCTTAGGTGGCAATTGAAATATAATTAAATGACAAGCTTAAGTAGTAGCTTGTGGGGGGCCTTGAGTGGCAATTAAAATATGATTAAAAGACTTAACCAAAATTTATAACATGTAAGTGGACATGGTTAAAGGGTTAAGTGGGATTCACTAGAAATGACAAGCTTAGGTAGGTAGCTTGTGGGGGCCCATTTCAACCAGTAACCCATATGTATCTTATTGGGCTCGACCCATGTCGAGGACGGGACACGCGTACTGGGCTTGACTATAAGAGGCCAAAACGGGGTAGCGGTGGCAACGCGAGTCCAACGGGTTTCATATGCGTGTGTGGACCCGGGCTGGTAGGTAAGACGTTGTTGCATCGTGTAGGTATAAGCCGTGCACCATTGATTATCGGGTTGCCACTTTGGGAAGTGATACACCCCACTGTGGGGCCAGCACGGGTATTTACGGTAGGGAGCCGATCGCTTGGGGAGTAGTGGGTACACCTAGTGGAGATAGGGGCAGACGGCACCTATGTAGTCAGCTAGGTGTACACGAAACTACTGGGTAAAATTACTAAGTACACTTAGTGGGATCAACCTTTAAGTAGGAATTACCCTTGGGTGGGTAGAACTGGTGTGGTGCAGTGTAGGAATTACCCTTGGGTGGGTAGATCTGGGGTGGTGCAATCTAGTAATTATCCTTGGGTGGATAAATGCGTCTTTTCGGTTATCTTAGTACATCCTGTGTTTAGTGGGCTACTTAGTGTAGTCATTATCCCCAGAGGTACCGTACCTTGTTTATATCATACCCTAATTACTTTAATGATTGTATTGTTAGGGTTGTAGGACTCACTCAGACTTATGTCTGACCCCGTTGTTTCTTTATTTTTTTTCCAACCCTCGGGTTTTCGGAGTGGGCCTAGCACTAGTGGGCTTGGATCAGACTGCTTTATCTATCTCTTGGAGCTTGGACCGTGGATATAAAGCTCAGTTTATCTTTTCTATTATGGCTATTAGGTTATGTAGTGGGATTATGTACTTTTGTTTTTATCAGGATGGATATTATGTACTTGACTCTTATTTATGGTTTTGGTGTAACCAAACATGTTTTACATTCCGGCATTGGAATGAAATGATGTTTTAAATTCTCAAGTATTACTTATATCTGTCTTGTTGTAATTTTTCTGTTCTATATTCACTTGAAATACTCCACCGATGTTATGGCATTCCCTTAGTGAGTGACCGTAGCGGGTGTGGGGTGTTACAATTACAATAACATGTTCTCATAAATACGTTATTAAGTATATCTCAATTCGCACGTTCCCTAATTAACATGTCACTTACCATTTGTGATTAAATATAACTTATTTATTTTACAAGTTTTCCTCATTCTTTCTCATTTTATCATAAATTCAATTTACACTGTCACTACAACTTATCATTGTTTACTTAACAGATTATTACGCCTAACTAATTCTATCATTTCTACAAGTTATGCTTACCCTATAAGGTGTCTTTAATTACATTACTTTGTTATATTTTCCACCGGTTATGTATAC
Source organism: Allium sativum (assembly GCA_030737875.1). Taxonomy (NCBI): domain Eukaryota; kingdom Viridiplantae; phylum Streptophyta; class Magnoliopsida; order Asparagales; family Amaryllidaceae; genus Allium; species Allium sativum. Next base: position 222,937,975 of record CM060920.1, read on the forward strand.
TACTAGGTGTCTGTAATTACATAACCTTATTGGGTTAAGTTCGTGGGCCTATATTTAAATATTACCCACCCCCTCTATTTTACTTAACCCACCCATTACCCATCCAATTTTACTTTACCCTAACTTAAGTTCATAATCATACAATCCTTATGGATTAAATTAGGATAAGTAGTCCAATTATGGTTATAATGGGCTAGACCTCTCACATTAGGCCTACAACGTGTGGATGTTGGATATGTCGGTCGGGTCCGGACAGTCTTATTCCGCAGTTGGGTCTAACCTCGTGTCTTAGCCCGATTCGTATTTGCACACTTAGACCTCTCACATTAGGTTCAACATTAGTGGCTGTTGGATATGCTGGTCTGGCCCGGGCAGGCTTCCACCACTAATGCAACCTAACCTCATGTCATAAGTGCAATTACAATTTCTAATTATAATTACTAGACATTCCATTTTTATCCAAATCTACCTATGTCATTATAGTTGATTATTTCTCTTTTTCCCCATATTTATGCCCAATTCACTATTCAAATCATAGACTTTTACACCCCTTTTCAATTCACCTTTTAATTATGCACCATATGCTCTCTTTTTTCCGAGTTATAAGTCAAGGCATATAAATATATATGTTATGCACAAACCAAAATCTACCTATTTTTCCAATTTATGTCCCTAGTCCATATTCACCCATTTCAATACAAGTTATACCCAAATCCATATTCGCATATTTTCCAATGTATACCTAAAATTCAAATTCACATACGTCCCAATTTATGTCCCAAATCAGTACATGTCCCAATTTATGCTCAAATTATATTTTCCAATGTATGCCTAAATTCATATTCAATTATCCAACACAATATATGCCCCCAAATTCATATTCGTATATTTCTAAATTTTATGCCCAAATTTAGATCCATATTTTCCAATACCAATTATGCCCCAAACTATGTCTTTCTCAATCGTTCCCAATTTTGCATGTTCGCATTTTTGAGCATTAGGCCTTGGCTCGAAGGTAGCCTAGCTATATAAAAATAAAAAGGGAAAAAGAGGGAGAGAAGAGAATCAAGAATAGACATAATAATGAATCAATAATAAACTGATAGAAATAGGCATAAATTGAATATGCATATTATGACAAGATTTAACATGGTGGCGATATGAACATATAAAAGCAGATCTGATAATTATGTCATAATAGAACTGACTATACACTGATTCAAGATTCAGTTTTTATATACATATCAAGATTACTATTTAAATATTCAGATCTAAAAATAACATGAACTCACCGTTAATAGATCTAAGGAAATGGATCCAAATTACTGTGAAGGACAAGTTGAATAAGTTGTTGTAACCATCGCTGAATTTGTTGTAGCAATCTTCGAATATGTATAATCTTCTTTGAATTGATTTAGAAGAAGAAAGGCCATTTTAATTTTCGTTGCAGTAGAGCTTCGTCGTCAGCATTATTTTTAGATGAATAAAACCTAGGTCTGGGGTCCTTTATATAGCCTAGGGTTCAATGAATCTTGCTCAGAATGGTGTCCAAACACAAAATGAAGTATTTCGCCCAGATTTGTCAGAGGTGGTCGACCCCACTTTGAGTGGGTAGATTCACCTGGGCAAGAAATCTTCCACTTTCCCAAATTTCGAATTTTGAACTGAATTTTGAATTTCTGGACCCATTTTTGAAATTCTGAACTTATTATACATATATATATATATTCTTCCTTTGCGTATACAAACGTCAAACCTTAATAACTTCTTCATATGGTGTCCGATTTACGCAAACCAGTTGTCTATTCTGACTAGAATTTCGAGATGGGCGCAATGACACAATCCGTTTTACTTATTTCTGAATATTGAATTAATTTTTCCTTAATTCATTGTTAATAGTGTATTTCACATTGATTATTCTTTAATTCATCATCTTAAGCGCAGTTAAAATTTCGTGGTGTTACAGAGACTTGTGTTTCCCTACTGTCTTGTAGAATAATCAGTTTGACATCCTGCGCTCATTTCTCCAGACACCTGATGGTCTACCTCTTTGGGTTCTTCATCTCTATTCGTACGGACTGGTCCATCACGCCATCGTGTTATTAGATCCTATCTTATCTTTTAATCACGCGCCCTCTTTAACTTATCACATTGCTAATTAACTTGATTATTTACACATTCATTTTATATTCAAGTTACTAGTTTATTAGCTTATATTTGCCAGCATACTTTCCCTAGTCAGTTTCACATTGCCGGAACGAACCATACCTATAAGCCACATATTTTCTGTAATCAGCCCCACGCTGCCGGAATGGATTTCCTCTTATTATTACGTTTATTAAACTTATTATTTCACCATTCATAAGTTTACTAATAATAAACCGCTTCTTTATTCTTTCCCATTTAATTATAACCTCATGTCATATCATTACCACAATTCTTGCTGTAGGGTTTCTTATTAAATTAGTTCCCTTAACTATGGTTTATTAATAAGTTCTCTTTTCAACATCAATTATAACCTACGTTATAATTCCACTTATCCTTAGAACAAGCCTACCTATTATATTTCATTCCAATTCATATAATTAATTATAATAGGTTATATTCCCCGTTCATTATGTTTTCCCATGGTTCCTTGTTATTTGAGTGAACCTTTACTGTTGTAACCTTTCTTTATTTACCATCTTGTACATTTTTATTATTATAGGAAATATTTCACACACTTCATTAAATTGGTCGGTGGAACTGCAACGAATGCAATAGTACAAGTTATGAAGCCTAATTCTGACAATTCCAAAAATGTTCATTTTGCATTCATCATTTTTGTAATTATTTAATTGAATTATTATTCTAAAAATGCAGGGTGTTACATCCTCCCACACTTTAGGAAATTTCATCCTCGAAATTAGATAAAGGGTACTTATGTAATTTCTCGCATAATCTACAACCATCATGTGTACATCCAGTTTTGCAACCATCTGTGCGCTAGTGCAATACATTATAAAAATTTATATATGTAGTGAATTTCTATGCAGTACCTCCTATATAAATGCTGTCTTTTTCAAAAATATTTTGAAAGCATAATGCACAAAATCTAAATATACTTGCAATTTCTATGTGAATGCTATATTTTTAAAATCAAAAATATCTTTTCATCCAATTTTTCTCGCACTCTTAAAGAATAAGAGCGTAGTTGATCCAAATTTTGCATCTAAATCATACCAACCAACTTTAAATTTGCGAATTTCATAAAAATCTAATTTTCCAAATTCAGTTTCTTATGTTAGAAAATATAGGAAGTGGGAAAGTCTGTATTTTCCACTTCACTTTTATTCACCATCTTCCTTGTACTTGGAACACTTGGCAACTATTTTATAAAAACTCCTACTTTCTTTTCCAAGAACAGTTTACACAAGAAGAACTTCTTTTTCAACTTTCCCAGACTTACTTTGAGAGAATTTATTTTCTCTTATTGTCTTGGTTTATTGCAATTATTACCATTATCATTTTTCATTTTATTTGTCTTTCTTTTAGTCATTCGTTTCTTGCTTACACCGTTAATTTATTTGTGACACCCTATATTTTTATTCTTTTCTAGTAATCATCCCACATACCTAGAAAAAGAATGCCATATTGAACCATTCTATTTTCAACAATAAAATAGAATACTACATACGAGTGCAACTCTGTACTAAAAGAAAATAGGCTCTAATACAATTACTATTAGGCAAAGCGTATAATGGTTAAATGTGGTTATCTACTCAAACTAAGAGGCCTAGGACCTTGTCCCCGTGACAATAAAGTCCTCATCATTGAATCTATCCAACCATGGCACTCCTCCTTTCTATCTACCACTCTCTACAAACCCTTCCCGCATACATGCTAGTTCCATGAGCCATTCTTAATTGTCCACCAATGATATACTGATATCCATAGTTCAACCATACACGATATGTAACAACCCGAATTTTATAACATGTTAAAACAGGAAATTAGGGCAGAATTAAATTATAAGTTAAGAATCAATGGTAACGGGTTACTCCATTGCGTTCGTCTCGAAATTCTTCTTGAAAAAGAGTCCGAAATTTCGTAAATCGGAGTCCGTATGACCAAGTTATGGCCCATAGAAGATTTCAGAAAATTCAAAATTCAGCCCGAAATTCAAATTCAGCCCCAAACAGATTGGGCGGGAAAATTTCCCACCCAGCCCCAGGTCGACTGGGGGGTCGATTGGGGAGTCGACCTGCCCCAGCCCCAGGTTGACTGGGCAATCGACCTGGGCATCGACCTGGGGGTCGACTTCCCTGGTCGGCCATGTTGGCCTGGTGCACCTGCTTGCTCCTTTGGGTCTGTTCAGTTGGCCTGTGACGATATTTGATGGTTCAGATCTAAACTAGGATTAATCCTATGGCCTAAACTTGTCTCTACTCCTATAAAAACACTCTAAGACCTAGCCTAAACCACCACAAATCATCCTAACAACTAAGTGCTGCCAAAATGCACCCTAATCATGGCCTCCATCTTCATCTTGAGAGCTTGAGAGTTCTAAACTAGAGCTAAGGAAAAGGAGCAATCTTTCTCCATCAAATCAAAGGAGCTACTTATTTCTCAAGGTTTTGTGTGGGGCTTATTATTATTTCTAGTGTTGCTACATCATTCCTAGAGCTTCTACAACGTCTCTATCTTGTTCTATTTTGTTCTAGTTCTCATAGCCACGATTTGTAAGCCCCACTCTACTCTTAGATTTAGACTATGAAACTAATATAAACATGTAGCAAGTGAAATGGGATTTTTGTGTAATACTTGTCTTGGGTCCATCATTGTATGCATAGATCCATTCATGACTCTTTTGATCTATGATTGTGGAACTATCATGAACCTAGTACCGTTCATCTTGATTTTTGGGTAGAAAGCTATGAGCTTTATTTGGGGATTTTGCATAATGCATCATAGAACCCTCATAACCTTGATGTTAACTTGCCTATGATGTTGAACTACATGTTAGTCACAAGTTTATCACTCTATGTCAACTATTACCATGTTATCACCCTATTTGCTAAGTTTGATGTCATACATGTTTTGAGGCCAATAATCCTATATGCTAGTTGTGATGAACACCTTTGCCTCAAATATCATCATGTTTAACTTATGACCAACTTTACCACCTTATGCCCATCTTTGTCATATTTTTATGTTCCCCTTCTTGATCTATTCGTATTGATGCGTATTTACGTGCGATGGGAATACGTTATGGGTAGTTAGGCGAACTTGAAATGACATGAAAAACATGACTTGAAATGTGACATGAAAATTGATTATGCTTGAAAACTTGAATGTGGTCATGACATGTAGAAAACCATAAAGTGGCCAACTCGAGGTTGGGTTGAGTTTGTAGCATAAATCTGCCCGGAACCGCCCGGAAAATCCAGTGGCTACAAACAATAGGACCCAATGTGAGTAGTTGGTCATATCGCGCTTAAAACCCGAGGTTAGACTAGGTTATGGTGTAAAGCTGCCCGGACCCGCCCGGCACATCCAGTAACCACAACAAAGTCTAATGTGAGAGGTTGGGCGCATCAAGTTAATTAATGCCACATGATAGGGTTAAGTCATGAACCACTTGGATGCACTTAACCAACTTGATACATGATTGGATAGGGTTAACCACACTTAACCTGTTAGAAACCCTAGTTACGTGGTCCTTTTCAGCAGTAACCCTCTTAGATGTATCACGATACCCTGGGGACTAGGCTAGGGTGGGGCACGATTACTGGGCTGATTGTAAGCGACCAGAAAGACGGCTGAGTAGGTGCGCCAGTGTAGGTTCAGGCGGGCTATGGTCGTGCACATAGTCCGGAGTTGAAAAAAACAGACATGGCCACCAGTAGGTTTAGACTGTGCGTGCTTGATTTGTGTCAGTGGTTGGCACCTTAGGGCTTGATACACCCTAGGGTGGACCTAGCACAGTTGACTACATTCCGTGATTGGGCCGTATGACACCGACACTCGACGAGTTAGGCTTATAGGGAGTCGATCGACTAGATCGTATAGTTGGACCTTGACTTGGGTCATCTCATGATATTGGGCCAAGGCATCATTTCTTGTATATACTTGACATGGGTTAGAATACTAGTACTATTGGTGCAAAACTAAACCTTGTATATGCGATGCCACACTTGATCTACCTTGTTATTTATATATCATGCCACTTAGTTACCATCTTTATGTTTCATCTCAGTTTCTCATGCCTAGTTAACTTCATTAGTTTTTATACTAATAGTAGGTAGGACTTACCAGTCTTTATGACTGACCCTTTTTCTTTTGCCTCTTTTCTTCCGTTCCCCCCCCCCCCCAGGTTCTCAGGGAGGGAACACTAGTGCTTAACTTGGACATTTGGCTTGCTTTCTTGACAGCTCATGTACGGTTTGGACTTGAGCTTGCTATGGCTTCACCACATCTATTTTGGGAATAGTTTACTTTATGTTATTTTCAGTTTATGTTTCTAGACTTGTGGTAGTTGGAAAATGATGACTATGTATTTTGATGTAAGTTGACTTTGATTTTGAAATGGTTAACCATGGTTTTTAAATTTCTACCGCTGCTTTACTTATTTATTTATCTATGTTCTGTCTTGTGATATCTCTGTGCATGTTTACCTAGACAACACCCCTCCAAAGCTAGTGCAATCACTCGTGAGTGACCCTGGCGGAGGTGGGGTGTTACACGGTACCTAAATGGATACAAAACTGGCAACCCCTACTTACCACGAAGTAACCTCACATACTTGAGCCTAGTTCTTATCATTTCTTAAAGTAAGACAACACGTCATGCCTTCTAGTTTCCTAAGAAACGCTAAAAAGGGATTTCCATTAATCACACATCATACTCACAATTTTTCATACAAGAACCCGGTATGTTCTATGTCTTTCCTTGAAAATTTAATCTCTCTCATTTTATTACTGATTGGCATGGGAACTTAATTTTCATTTGAATTTACCGACCATTTCCTCTTAACTTGTATCATCCCTTAAATTATTATTTAACAGAACCTCTCTACTTCCTTCCCACATAAACTGTACAGGTTTTAAAATTTCCCTTTAATCCTTATTCACAAAAACAGTAACCACTAGAGAGGTAACTTTCTAACATTAATTTTCTTAGTTCACAGACATTACCGTGTATCCTTTTTAATGTTGACCTATTTTCCATTTTTACTTCCCCACTTCTTACTTGAGACTTTCTACAATTACCGCTCAAGTTTATGGTTTACACACATATGTAGATGATTTTCCCAAAGCTCTACCTAGTATTTAAGCACACTACTGGAATTATCCTACTAAACTATTTTAAAATTTCAAAAATGTTATTTTCTCAAAAGTAAAAAAATTAGGAAAATAAGAATTGATTACTTTAATTCAATATTGTAAAATCTATTTAACATACATGCTTAACTCATTTATTCGTGCCTTCCTTTTTCTACCTCTATGACTTAACCCCACAACTTGCTTGCAAAACTTATTCTTTTGGAAAACAAATCTTTATACTTCCTATAAAAAAAATTAATGCCAAAATCAATTAATTTCAAAAAACTTTTAAATTTGAAATTTTAAAACTCTTTTAGAAATCTTTTCCTAAACCTACTTCTGTTCCAAGTTCTTCTAAAAGTTTAATTATGGGACTTGGTATAAGGTGCTCTCCAAACTCACATTTTTCTAAATTTCTTGCATGAAATAAATTTACCTCCTTACTAATCCTCAATCAAACTTTCCAAAATACGAGTGGCATCCAAATCTTGTGTTGTCGTGCACACCATATGTGTGTGTGTGTGTACATATCCCCAATCTATCCATTTTCCAAACCCAAGGCCTTATTTCCTACACACAACTTGGACCTGACGCACATTTCCAAGTCTCGACACATGAACTTTCTCGTTAGTCATCAAATCTATCATTCACCCCATACCATGGTTAAGCCAGAACTTACTCTTTTAGGACCATTTACAACCCTAACATTGGTGCACGAACTCATTAATCAATACTTTACATGCGTGATTTTCTCAAAAATGGGTCTCCCTAATGGATCTAGGTAAAAATATATAAAAATATATTTACATTTTTAAAATACAAATACACCACTCACTAACAATATATAGGTACCCTAAACATGAGCTTTGATACCAGATGTAACAACCCGAATTCCAATGGGTCTAGATTTTACAAAAATTCTAAATCCGAAACTACTGAAACTTGAGTTGGCTTGTCTGGTACCTTGCAGAAAAGATAGAGATAATAAATATATCAGAGCTCGATATAACATCTCACAGTGGGATGGATGAAATATAATAATCAAATATAGCCTTACTAAATAATGACACTACCAAACAAGTGTCTAGAGTGTAACACCCCGAATTTTCTATTAACGTTAAATTAACGAATTAAAGAATACTTAATTAAAAATGATAGAATTAAGAGAATCTGGTTAGACTATTGGATTCGTCTCAGGATTCTGCTTGAGATAGAGTCCAAGTTTGCGTAAAACGGATACCGTATGAAGAAGATATGGACGAACGAAGTTAGGCAGAAAAACCAGAAACGGGACAGAATGCACTGGCGCACTTGGGAAGTGCGCCAGAACAAAATTGCACTGGCGCACTTGGGAAGTGTACCCATGCAAAGTTGCACTGGCGCACTTGGCTGGTGCGCCCAGGCCGAGCAGAAAACCTTCTTGGTCAGGCCCTGGCTGGCCTGGTTGGGTTCTGGTCGAATTTCTGAGCTCTGGTGTGTCACTAGGGCTGACTTGTCACTTTCTAATTGGCTTCTCTTGAGATGGATGGCCTTGATTAACTCTAGCTTCATCGACGGCTCTAATTAGTTTGAAATCCTATATAAACAGCTCTAGTCTCAACCTAAATTCACACAAATAAAATAGAGATAGAGTCGTCATGCTGCTGGAAGGAAGCCAAGAGTAGCCCCCACTTGAAGAAAGATTAGAGACGAGCCAAATTAAAGTTAAAACAAGAATCAAACAACGTTTGTCTACCCAAAGGAAAGCATTGCAAATTCAGAACTCAGAATCCAGAATTCAAGTTCGTCGTTTGTTGTAAATATAGTGATTTTTCCGATGGGAATAAAATTAAGATTTGATTCGATGTAAAATGGAAATGGAATTGTGTTGTTGTGTAACGACGGTGTTAATTCATATCTATGTGTTGCAATGATTGTGTTGTGAATAGTATTGGGATGTTTGTGGTATAATTGAGTTGATGTTGGATCCATTAGAATGTTTGTGGATTAATCTACTCGATGTTGGATCTATTCAAATTCACATACAAGTCATTTGGTTCATATCTACACCTATATGCTTAGGTGATTATGACAAATTATATGTTGCACAATAGAATTTCTATGCCTAAATGATTAAGTTCATATACATGCTCATATGTTTATACAAAAGTTGCAAAGTTCATAATTGGATCCATGCCAAGATCCATTTTAATACAAGTTTCATGTTATAGTTTTAAACATGATTGGATCTAGTTCACACATTTGATAAAATTATACAGACTTTATGGACATGTCACATTCTTGTCATATGCTAGTGATGTTTGATGTTATGCCTAGATCTAAACATGTTTAGGCTTATGTTGTCTAAAACCATATGCTAATTCATGTGATACCTATTTAGTTAGACCCCTATTTCAATACAAGTTCACATATATGTAAGTTGATTTAGCTTATATTGCAAATTCTCATATATGTATGTTGATTTAGCCTACGTTGCAAGTTCACACCTATGATATTCATGTTGACTACTTTGCAAGTTCACACCTATGATGTTCATATTGACTATGCTGAAAATGCCAAGTTTACACCTATGTCAGGTTTATGTTAATGAATGCCAATTTTGTGTACGCTAAATTAGGCTAAGTTTTTAGCCTAATATTTTATGTTAAAAATCATGCGCATGAAAAATTAGGCTAAGATTGTTAGCCTAATATTTAGACAGGGTAACGTGGGAAAAATTGGTAATTATAGGAAACTTGACATTAAAATATATGTATTGGCATGTTTGGCACATGCCAATAAATGGTGGCACTTAAATGGTATATAATTCTTATACCAAAAATGATGAACTTGGAAAGTGGGCCACAATATTTAATTGTTAACAAATTTACAAATAATAAGTAATAGAGACAAATATGTAAATTTAGAAAATACGGGTATGCTTAACCCGAGGTTGGATTGAGTTGTGATGTAAACCTGCCCGGACCCGCCCAGTTGTCCAGTAGTCACAACAATACCTATCCAATGTGAGAGGTAAAGAATTGAGCCCAATAAGGACCCGAGGTTAGACTGAGTTATGATGTAAACCTGCCCGGAACGGACCGGAACATCCAGTAACCGTAACAATACCTGTCTAATGTGAGTGGTCGATGCTTTAAAAAGCTAAGGACAGACAAGTCAGGATGGTAGGGTTAAGTTAACTAAAACACTTAACCAATTCAACATGTTAACTATACTGATGGGTGGGATTAGGTAAATACAGACACTTAACCATTTAACATGTTTGACTAGAAAACCCTAGTAATGGGGACCCATTTCAGCAGTAACCCAATTAGGTATCATGGTACCCTAAAACTAGGCAGGGTGGGGCACGATTACTGGGCTGATTGTAAGCGGTCAAAAGCGACGGCGGTTGGTGCAGCAGTGTGGGTTCTAACGGAGTGCGGGTGTTCACACACTTAGGAGCAGACAAACAGGACACTGGGCACCAATAGTATGACCTATGCATTCTAGGATTGTGTCGGGCCGCCACCATGGGACTTGATACACCCCATGGTGGGACCAACATAGATATCTACACTCATTGGGGGCCGTATGACACATATGATTTTGCGAGTAGGAGTCGATCTTTGGAAAGGGGATCACTTCACCTCGATCATGGGGTGCCAGTTGAGAAAATACTAGTAGGTGCAAAGATTTAGTGTGGGGTACGATAGTATATTCTGCTCAAACTGCTTTACCTTAGTTATGATACTTTCCTTTTTCCAGTTTATACCTATCATGCCCTTTTTCTTATTCTCATACTGAAGAGTCACTAGACTTACCAGGCTTTATGTCTGACTCTATTTTTCTTTCGTCTGTCCTCCTCCCCCCAAGTCCACAGGGAGGAAACAACCCAGCTTAGTCAGACTCTTTGCAAGCTTCAAGATAGTAGATGTATGGTTTGGACTCTCTTTCCTTGGATATGGCTTTTGGACACGTTCTATGGGGATTTATGCAGCTTTTATTATGTTTTATGCTACTTTATTTGATAATCAAGGCAGAAATGATGATGTAATGTTTTGGAAGTTATTATGAGACAATTATGGAAATGTTTTGTATGAACACGTATTTATGAAATAAAAATCCGTTTATTTTCCGCTGCTTATATATATGTGTTTATATATCTGTCTTGTGTTTTATTTGTGACTTTTACTTATAAACCTCCACCAAAGTTATGGCATTCCCTTTGTGAGTGACCTTAATGGAGGTGGGGTGTTTCACTTGGTATCAGAGCATAGATTTACCAGACTAGATAAAAGTTTTTGAAACTATTTTCAAAAAGAAGTTTAAAGAAGCATTTTTTTTCAAGAAAAAGCGTTGTTTTTAAAAGGCATAATTCCCCAAAGCCATATGCACTATCTCTATTCTTTTGTCTTGAATCCTTCCTTTTTATTTCAGCATGTCTGGAGATCTTAACCTTCCAGGAGGAGTACCGATACCTGGCTGGTTCCGAAGGTACCTAGAGGCTAGGGCCAATGGTGCGGGCCCAGTAGACATTCCTCCTCCCACAGTGGCAGCGGTTCCTCCTCCTCCTCCTCGTGGAAATACTTTCGCTAAGACGTGTAGAGACTTTAAGGCTATGGGTGGAAAGGACTTTTATGGGACTGAATCCTTTGTGGTAGCAAGGAACTGGCTGAAGGAGACCGAAGATTTATTTGTTATCTTCGAAGTTGATGGCAGGCAAAAGATACAGCTAGCAGTGTAGTTGCTTAAAGATGAAGCTTCCTATTGGTTGGAAGTTACCCATGCCGAGAGGCCAGTGGAAACATGGGAAGATTTCAGGTTGAGGTTCGAGATGAAATTCCTCTCCCAAGCTGAAAGAAGCCTGCAGATGGAGAAGTTCCTAACTCTTAAGCAAGCGAGTATGACGATCAGGGAGTACGTCAATCAGTTTAATCAGCTGGCCAGATTTGGGCTGGATTTAGTAAACACCCAACACAAGAAGGCCCTTCGCTTCGTCATAGGTCTAAATGAGCCTCTACACAGCCTTGTTATGACCCATATACCCATGGGAGCGACTTATGAAAGCTTGGTGGACGTGGTGCTACTACACGAGGAAGATAAAGGCAAGAAAGAGGCAAAAGCAGAAGTGCCTCAAGACAAGAAGGGGGAAGGGTCACAGAACAAGAAGGTTGATTCAAAGAAAGGCGGGAAGAACAACAAACCCCGTGAAAAGAGAAAGTGTAATTTCTGTGGCATCGTTGGACATATTGTAAAAGACTACAGAAAGAAGAAGGCGAAGATGAATGGTGGTTGTTTCCATTGTGGAGAGACTGGACACTTGGCTAAGGACTGCCCAAAGAAGCGAGGGCAGGTACAGAGGTATGGATCCACCTCAGGGAGACAGGTTCATGCGCTGGTGGCACCCCCACAGGAACGAGGTAGAAATATTTCTGTAGAAAGCTTAGTTTACATTTATGATCATCCAGTTTGCACTCTCTTTGATTCTAGCGCATCACACTCCTTTATTTCATCTGCTTTAGTAGAATCTCTGCACCTAGACACTAGTATGGTAGAAGATTCCTTGGTTGTTACAAATCTAATTGGGGGATCGGCTTATTTGCCGATGATTTGCTTGGATTTGAAAATCTCTATTCTAAGTGTTGAATTTAGATGTAGTGCCTTTGTTTTGGGCTTCTCGGGATATGGACTGATCTTAGGCATGGACCGGCTATCTAGTAATGGTGCCATTCTTGATTGTGAGAAAAGAGTGGTTGGACTCTTGAATCGGCTCGGTAACACTCTAGAAATTTCTTGTAATCCCTTGAATGCTGTTATGCTTAGTTATCTAGAGTCGCTTGATGCTTCTGTTGAGAATTTGCAGTCGGTTAGGATGGTCCGGGAATATCAGGATGTTTTTGAAGAGGTGAGGGGCTTACCTTCGAGGCGGGAAATAGATTTCTGCATATATCTTGTTGATAATGCAAAGCCCATAGCTCTACCTGTTAGACATATGTCTCAAACGGAGAGAAAGGAGCTCAGTAAGCAAGTTAAGGAGCTTCTCGAGAAGGGATTTATAAGGCAGAGTATCTCGGAATGGGGTGCTCCAGTGGTGTTCGCCACCAAAGCAGATGGTTCACTGCGTCTTTGTGTGGACTATAGGGAGCTAAGCAAGCTGACTAAAAAGAATAGGCACCCGCTTCCCCAAATAGACGATTTGTTTGATCATCTTGTAGGTGCGTCGGTCTTCTCCCAACTTGATTTGGCTACTGGGTTGAATCAGCTAAGGGTAGCTGAAGACAGCATTGATAAGACGACATTCAGAACCCCAGACGGTTTCTTCGAGTGGCTTGTCATGCCTTTCAGTTTGACAAACGCACCCGCTCATTTCGTGGACCTAATGACCAGGGTGTTCAGAGAATTCCTCAACAAGTTTGTGGTCGTCTTCGTAGATGATATTTTGATCTTCTCAAAGAATGAGGAAGATCATGCTCAGCATCTGAAGGAGATCATGGAAACTCTTCGAGTTCATCAGCTAAAAGCAAAATTCTACAAGCGCCACTTTTGGAGAGAAGAAGTAAGGTTTCTTGGACATATAGTGTCCAAAGAAGGGTTAGCTGTGGACCCCGCGAAAGTGGTGGCAGTGCAAGATTGGAAGACACCAAGAAATGCAACCGAAGTCCAAAGCATTCTTGGGCTAATCGGTTTTTACCGGAAGTTCATTAGAGATTTCGCGAAAATCTCATATCCACTCACAAGGCTAACAAAGAAGAATCTAGCGTTCGCTTGGGATTTGGATTGTGATATTGCTTTCCAACGCTTAAAAAAGACTCTTACAACAGCCCCAGCTCTGACTTTGCCCATTGGAAGCAAGATGTTCACGGTATATACGGATGCTTGGGGTACGGGGATAGGCGTTGTTCTGATGCAAGAAGGGAAGGTAGTAGCTTATGGTGGAAGACAATTGAAAGTTCATGAAAGGAACTACCCAACCCACGATCTTGAGTTGGCCGCCATCGTCTTTGCGCTCAAGTCTTAGCGCTGTTATCCTAGGTGAGAAGTTCGAATTATATACTGATCATAAATCGTTGAAGTATCTTTTCTTGCAGAAAGATCTTAACTTGAGGCAGCAAATGTGGATGGAGTTCCTTACCTCGTATGACTTTGAGATTTCCTATACTCCTGGAAAGGGCAACGTAGTAACAGACGCCTTGAGCAGAAAGAAGCTGACCTTAAGCCCTCTCTTTGTAGAAAGGCAAAGTTTGGAGTATATAGCCAGTTTCGACTTTAGGCCCTCCTCTGATTTTGTACCTGGCTTGTTGGCATCACTAGAAGTACGGCCCACTCTTTTAGACTCAATAGGGGCCGCACAACGCGAAGACCCTCAGCTTGTGGATGTGATTGATAAGCTAATTAGGGGTGAAACTTCCAGTCACCTCAATCGGTACTCCATCGATGATAAGGGTTGGCTGAGGCGAGATGGAAGACTATGTGTCCCACAAGCTAGGGATTTGGTAAGGATGGTTCTCGAGGAAGCACACCATTCCAAGATGACAATACACCTAGGTGGAGACAAGATGCACAAGGATGTAAAGAGAGTTTTCTTTTGGAACGACATGAAGAAAGATGTGGCAGATTTCGTTTCTAAGTGCATGACATGCCAACAGGTCAAGGCGGAACAAAAGAAGCCTGGAGGACTGCTTCATCCTCTAGAAGTCCCCCAATGGAAGTGGGATAGCATCTCAATGGACTTCATTGATGGGTTGCCTAGGTCAATACTAGCATTTGGGTAATAGTGGACAGGCTCACAAAAAGCGCCCACTTTATACCCGTCAGGAGTAGAAGGACTGCCTCGTCTCTATCTTCTCTTTATCTCAAGGAAATAGTTCGACTCCATGGAACACCCTCCAGCATAGTGAGTGACCGGGATCCTATCTTTACAAGCGAATTTTGGCGGAGTCTACAAGAAGCTGTAGGCACACAGTTATGCTTGAGCACGACCTATCACCCCCAAACCGATGGTTAGACGGAAAGGGTGAACATAGTATTAGAAGATCTTCTGAGACTGTGCGTTCTTGACTTCGGAGGGACATGGAAGGATCATCTTCCTTTAGTGGAATTCGCTTACAACAACAACTAGCAAGCCACCATCAGCATGGCGCACTTCGAAGCTCTATATGGAAGACTGTGTCGATCACCAACTTGTTGGTGGGAGTCTACAGACAAGCTTATACTTGGGCCAGACATGATTAGAGAGACTTCAGAAAAAGTGGACCTGATACGAAGGAGAATGAAGACTGCCCAAGATAGAGAGAAATCCTACGCAGACAAAAGAAGGACCGACCTTGAATTTGAGGTTGGGGACAGGGTTTTCCTTAAGGTATCTCCTTTAAGGAACGTCGTTCGCTTTGGATCCGCAGAAAAGCTAGCACCAAGATTTGTAGGGTCGTTCCCTATCACAGAGAAGATTGGGAAGATGGCTTATAGAGTAGAGCTACCCGAAAGGTTGGCTGGAATTCACAATGTCTTTCACGTTTCTCATCTCCGAAAATGTCTACATGAGTATGCGGAAGTGATGGAGCCAAGCATTCTAGAAGAAGCTGAAGTGGAACATGAAGCAACTGTGAGGAGAGTTCCAACCCGCATCTTAGGAACTGAAATCAAAAAGCTACGCAACCGCGAAGTCAAGCTTGTCAATGTTCAGTGGAGCGACGTCGAGGAAGACGCGACTTGGTAACCTGAGGACAGAATACGCGCGGCCTACCCTTTTCTTTTTGAGGGTATATCTTTGATCTCACTCTTTCCTTAAGTTGTGCTTATATCTATCTTTTTAGGTATATCTCCTTGATATTATCCTTTGTCCTTAGGTAGAAACCCCTTTGGATGTAAACATGTAATTGAAACATGTTATGGTTGATGGCTGCAAGAGGTTACAAGTGGTTGCTCGTGGAAGCATATACACACACTCTCTAGGTTTTAGATCAGCTCAGTCACTTCATATTACATATGCATATATGTATTCATGTTTGTATATGGTTGAAACTTGATATGTTGTCATATGGATGTCGCATTTGTATGAATGGTTGCGGACCCATGTAGAATTATGAGTAGGGAAAAATTTGCATACATAATGGATTCATGACACTTACATGATTCGCATTAAGGAGGTCAACTGAATCAGTAGACCGCCTGATTATTGGATTAGATAAGGGCATGTAAACACACTATGCATATGATCATGAAGCATTAGAAGTCTTTTAAGGACAATGGACGTCTGTGTTTGATGGTTGAGTAGATGGATGATTGGATGTTAGGATTTACGTTCTTTTGGACTTGAAGATTTCGGGGACGAAATCCTTTAAGGAGGGGAGAACGTAACACCCCGAATTTTCAGTTAACGTTAAATCAACGAATTAAAGAATACTTAATTATAAAAGGTAGAATTAAGGGAAACGGGTTACGCCATTGCGTTCATCTCGGAATTCTGCTTGAGATAGAGTTCGAGTTTGCGTAAAATGGATATCGTATGAAGAAGATATTGACAAACGAAGTTAGGCAGAAAAACCAGAAACGGACCAGAATGCACTGGCGCACTTGGGAAGTGCACTAGAACAAAATTGCACTGGCGCACTTGGGATGTGCGCCCATGCAAAGTTGCACTGGCGCACTTGGCAGGTGCGCCCAGGTCGAGCGGAAAACCTACTTGGTCAGGCTCTGGCTGGCCTAGTCGGGTTCTAGTTGAATTTCTGAGCTTTGGTGTGTCACTAGGGCTGACTGGTCACTTGCTGATTGGCTTCTCTTGAGATGGATGGCCTTGATTAACTCTAGCTTCATCGACGACTCTAATTAGTTTGAAATCCTATATAAACAACCCTAGTCTCAACCTAAACTCACACAAATAAAATAGAGATAGAGCCATCATGCTGCTGGAAGGAAGCCAAGAGTAGCCTCCACTTGAAGAAAGATTAGAGACGAGCCAAACTAAAGTTAAAACAAGAATCAAACAACGTTTGTCTACCCAAAGGAAAGCATTGCAAATTCAGAACTCAGAATCCAGAATTCAAGTTCGTCGTTTGTTGTAAGTATAGTGATTTTTCCGATGGGAATAAAATTAAGATTTGATTCGATGTAAAATGGAAATGGAATTGTGTTATTGTGTAACGACGATGTTAATTCATATCTATGTGTTGCAAGATTGTGCTGTGAATAGTATTGGGATGTTTGTGGTATAATTGAGTTGATGTTGGATCCATTAGAATGTTTGTGGATTAATCTAGTTGATGTTGGATCTATTCAAATTCACATACAAGTCATTTGGTTCATATCTACACCTATATGCTTAGGTGATTATGACAAATTATATGCTGTACAATAGAATTTCTATGCCTAAATGATTAAGTTCATATACATGCTCATATGTTTATACAAAAGTTGCAAAGTTCATAATTGGATCCATGCCAAGATCCATTTTAATACAAGTTTCATGTTATAGTTGTAAACATGATTGGATCTAGTTCACACATGTGATAAAATTATACATACTTTATGGACATGTCACATTCTTGTCATATGCTAGTGGTGTTTGATGTTACGCCTAGATCTAAACATGTTTAGGCATATATTGTCTAAAACCATATGCTAATTCATGTGACACCTATTTAGTTAGACCCCTATTTCAATACAAGTTCACATATATGTAAGTTGATTTAGCCTATGTTGCAAATTCTCATATATGTATGTTGATTTAGCCTACATTGCAAGTTCACACCTATGATATTCATGTTGACTACTTTGCAAGTTCACACCTATGATGTTCATATTGACTATGCTGAAAATGCCAAGTTTACACCTATGCCATGTTTATGTTAATGAATGCCAATTTTGTGTACACTAAATTGGGCTAAGTTTTTAGCCTAATATTATATGTTAAAAATCATGCGCACGAAAAATTAGGCTAAGATTGTTAGCCTAATATTTAGACGGGGTAACGTTGGAAAAAATTGGTAATTATAGGAAACTTGACATTAAAATATATGTATTGGCATGTTTGGCACATGCCAATAATTGGTGGCACTTAAATGGTACATAATTCTTATACCAAAAATGATGAACTTGGAAAGTGGGCCACAATATTTAATTGTTAACAAATTTACATATAACAAGTAATAGAGACAAATATGTAAATTTAGAAAAAACGAGTATGCTTAACCCGAGGTTGGATTGAGTTGTGATGTAAACCTGCCCGAACCCGCCCGACTGTCCAGTAGTCACAACAATACATATCTAATGTGAGAGGTTAAGCATTGAGCCCAATAAGGACCCAAGGTTAGACTGAGTTACAGTGTAAACTTGCCTGGAACCGACCGGCACATCCAGTAACCGTAACAATACCTGTCTAATGTGAGTGGTCGGTGCTTTAAAAAGCTAAGGACAGACAAGTCAAGATGGTAGGGTTAAGTTAACTAAAACACTTAACCAATTCAACATGTTAATTATACTGATGGGTGGGGTTAGGTAAATACAGACACTTAACCATTTAACATGTTTGACTAGAAAACCCTAGTAACGGGGACCCATTTCAGTGGTAACCCAATTAGGTATCATGGTACCCTGAAACTAGGCAGGGTGGGGCACGATTATTGGGCTGATTGTAAGCGGTTAAAAGCGACGGCGGTTGGTGCAGCAGTGCGGGTTCTAACGGATGCGGGCGTGCACACGCTTTGGAGCAGACAAACAGGGTACTGGGCACCAGTAGTATGACCCATGCATTCTAGGATTGTGTCGGGCCGCCACTATGGGACTTGATACACCCCATGGTGGGACCAGCATAAGTATCCACACTCATTGGAGGCCGTATGACACATATGATTTTGCGAGTAGGAGCCGATCTTTGGAAAGGGGATCACTTCACCCCGATCATGGGGTGCCAGTTGAGAAAATACAAGTAGGTGCAGAGATTTAGTGTGGGGTGCGATAGTATATTTTGTTCAAACTGCTTTACCTTAGTTATGATACTTTTCTATTTCCAGTTTATACCTATCATGCCCTTTTTCTTATTCTCATACTGAAGAGTCACTAGACTTACCAGGCTTTATGCCTGACTCTATTTTTCTTTCGTCTTCTTTTCTTCCGTTCCCTCCCCCCCCAGGTCCACAGGGAGGAAACAATCCAGCTTTGTCAGACTCTTTGCAAGCTTCAAGATAGTAGATGTATGGTTTGGGCTCTCTTTCCTTGGATATGGCTTTTGGACACGTTCTATGGGGATTTATGCAGCTTTTATTATGTTTTATGCTTCTTTATTTAATAATCAAGGCAGAAATGATGATGTAATGTTTTGGAAGTTATTATGAGACAATTATGGAAATGTTTTGTATGAACACGTATTTATGAAATAAAAGTCCATTTGTTTTCCGCTGCTTATATATATGTGTTTATATATCTGTCTTGTGTTTTATCTGTGACTTTTACTTATAAACCTCCACCGAAGTTAAGGCATTCCCTTTATGAGTGACCTTAATGGAGGTGGGGTGTTTCATAAAGGCTACCAAATCTCTATCATAAATCTAACCTACGATTATGTTATGAGGAACGGTCAGAACACAAGTTCTGGTAAGGACAAATTATACACTCTGAAATAACCTTACATATACCGTTTAGTTACATTTTCTTAATATTAGGTTATTCGGGTTAACAACTATCTAGGCTTCGCACACACATCGCACTTATCTACTCCTAGTTGATTAAACCGAATATAATGTATATAGCTATGCCCAATATCTCAAGGTACTCCCCGTAGTACCCTCCTCTATGGCCTCCACCGTCATACCACGAAAGCATGCATAACCCCATCCTACGCTGAACCACGTACGAAAAACTCCGTTATAGCACAACATAATCGCACAGAACCACCATTATTATGCCACGTAAGCATACAGATCGTCATATCTGAACTCCTTGGTCGAACCACATCTCCACAAAGAGTAATGTCCTTACGTATACAATACACCACCCAGTGTGTGTATCTAGACCCTCAAACGAATGTATTACCTATTATATCCCGAGTTCCATAATAGGGCTACTTCTAGTGCACGTAACTCGGTCGGAAGCTTTCAATATTTGTAACGGACGGATTCATTAGGCCAACATTACAGATGTCCATACATGTTCTGTATCTTTTCACGGTAGCTATGGCCCAACCCTGGCCCCTCCTTCAACTAGTGAAAGACTGCATTAAGAGATAGTGACGTGCTCCTATCTACCAATCTAACATCCAATTTGGCGTGTCTCTCAACCAACGCCCCGATAATGAAAGATCGTTGGTTGTTGGTTTAGCTTCTTTCCGCATCCCACCAACTGCCGATGATAGGTATCCGATGATTACTATCCTTAATTTGTTCCTGACCAACTCCTCCAAGAGCGAGGAAAACTGTTGAATTGTCCAACGCCATCTGCCATAGCCTTATGACTACCAATCATAGTTGTAATCAAGGTATACTTTAGATGGTGCAACAGACCAGCCTCTAAGCGATTTGACTTCATCAGTTTTCTCGGTGGGCCATCTCAGGGTACCCCCCATGTCCCGTAGAAGCTTCATGCTTCCCTCTAGTTTCGTAGAATAATCAGTTGGACGTGCTACTCTCATGTCTCCATAAACCACAATGTTCTACCCCATTGGGTTCCTTATCTCCATACGTACAGATTGGTCCAAGCGCATCACATCATCTCGTTATTAGATCCTATGTCTAACCTTTTAGTCAAGCGCTTACTTTATCTTATCACATTGCTAATTAACTTGATTATTTACTCATTCATTTTATATTCAAGTTTTTGGTTTATTAGCTTAAATTTTCCTGCTTACTTTCCCTAATCGGCCTCATACTGCTAGAACAGACCATACCTATGAGCCGCTTACTTTCCCTGATTAGCCCCACGCTGCTGGAACGGACTTTTGCTTATTATTATTATTACATTCATTAAACTTAATATTTCCCCATTCGTAAGTTTACTAATAATAAGCCTCTTCATTATTCTTTCTCATTTAATTATACCCTCGTGTCATATCGTTGCCACAATCGTTGTTGTGGGTTTGCATATTAACTTAATTCCCTTGACCATGGTTTATTAATAAGTTTTCTTTTCATCGCTAATTGTAACCAACGTTATAATTTCACTTGTCCCTAGGGTAAGCCTACCTATTATATTTCATTCAAATTCATATAATTAACAATGATAGGTTATATTCCCCGTTCTTCACATTTTCCATTGGTTCCTTGTTATTTGGGCGAACCTTTGCTGTTGTAACCTTTCTTTATTTACCGTATTGTACAATTTTATTATTATAGGAAATATTTTACAAACTTCATTAAATTGGTCGGTGGAAATGTTTAAAAATCTATTTCCATAATATATGTTAATTAAGATCCGTAGTTGCAAGCTACTTCTCTTAATTACATTATGTGTATATATATATAATTGGTGTGCAATACGGCAAAAAATCTTATTTCACAATAATCATGCTACCTTTCTTTATCTTGCAACTACATTCTCTGTAATTTACCGTAATGGTAATGATGGAAATGTATTCCTTTTCCACCCCTAACTAACTTAGTCCACTGCTAATTTCCTTTTATCTAAGTTATATATTATTTCCTGTTTTCTTACACAATTCCCAATTCCAATTTAATTATAGTAAATTTCTATACAAAATTAGGCTTATTAATTCTTATTCCACTATTTCCACAATTTACTATAATCTTTCTCAACCCAACATTTTAAGTATATTCTTAACAATACATTTTGGGAATATACACAATTTACCATCAAATTTGCTATCTTACGAATATATGCATAATCGTCTTCAAATTTAAAATTTTATTATTGTTGTAATTTCTTAATCCCAAATGGAAAGATATATGAATTGAATTTACACAACAATAACATTTTTAACACATTTAGGGAATGAATTACCTAATAACCACAACAATTCCATTTATTGATTTTATTAAGAATAATGGGGAATTAAACAATAGATATACCTTTACCAAAAGACATAATTTAAATCCACTCACCTGTTAGCTTTCCAATTCCAGAATCTAATTTAGAATCATTAACTGTGGTTTCTATCTAATTTGATTCAATATCGTAATAACTACAAATTTACAATTAAGAACCCAAAAGAAAACAAAAGGAATTGAATTGGAATCAGATCCATGGAACTAACCTCATTCGAAAAGGAATTCTAAGCGCCTACAATTCTAAGCTGTGAATTTTGTTGTTCGATTCCTATTTTTGAAGACCTTTGAAGACCTAAACTTATTTAACTTGATTCAGAAAAGGTTTGGAGAAGAAATAAAACGACATGGCTTTTGCGTCTGCTTAGAAAATAATGAGTTTGATGGCTAGCCCTGGCCATTTATTTATAGTCGCTCAAAAGAATCTAGTCTGTTTTATTCGTGGAAAGCAAATCAAAACCATCGCTGAAAATAAAACACGTCATAATCCTAAAATTACGTTTTAAAGGAAATGTGTACAGTGCTCAAAAGAATCTAGTCCGTTTTATTTGTGGAAAGCTAATCAAAACCATCGCTGAAAATAGAACACGTCATAATCCTAAAATTAATACTCGTTTTAAAGAAAATGTGCACAGGCCTTTCAACACGTGATTATTTCTAGCTTATTCGCTTCCTTAACATTATAATCCTTTTACATTATGAATTAATTTCTTTTCTTATCCTTTAGCCTTATCCAATTCAAATTTCAAACGTGAAATTAATAGGCGCATATAATTTCTTCCATTTTAACATTATGCGCGTTTATTCCCTTTTTAATTCAATGAAGGTTATCTTTGATGTTTATTTCCATTATGTTACATATCATTTTTAACGTGCAATAATTCCATTTCAAATGTGTACCATTAATACCTTAATATGCGCATATCTAATCTAAATTGAAGAACTACTTAATTAACGCTATTTCAAACATCCTATTATTGCATAATTTTGCACTATTTATAACAAGCGTTTATTTTGTGCGTTTCTTCTGCAATTTACTTTGATGTTAATTATATTATTTCTTTGCTAATGTCAATTAATAGGAACATATCAATTTAATGTCAATTACTTTCCTCTTTCTGACTGTCCATTTATTTCAATTTCAAACGATCGTTTTTTTTTTGGAAATTTATGTACATACATAATTTAAAAATATAAATTATATTTGCACACATTTACATACAAATATTTTCCAATGCTGAACTTTGTACATTCGTAAATTTGCTATACGAACTCTGTTCGAAACATATTATGTATGTAAATTTATCAGAAAAATGCAACGAACGCAAAGGTACACGTTTCGAAGCCTAATTTTGAAAGTTCCTAAAAGGTCACTTTTCCATTCGTTGTTTTCTATAATTATTTAATTGAATTATTATTATTATATAAATGTGGGGTGTTACATTTCCAATAAGGTTGCTCCTAGAATATACTTTGTTTGAACCAATTATAAATGTCACATTTACTAGCAATTTTTGTCCGTACTCCAGTTTCATTTATCATAGGATACTCCTTTACAATTTCATATATTTCTCAACTTGAACAAATCTTTGGTGCTTGAATATTCTCTTCTCTGTTATCTTTGAAGTTTTTAATCTCTTCGAATAGTATGATTGATATGTAGAAAACCCCAATGACAATCAAACCAAGAAATCTTCCTCCCATATCGTAAGAAAAATGCTCATGCTTCTTGCATGGAACGAGTACAAGCTAGACGACCAGTCGTACTCCAACCTAAAAGTATCTCATAAGCAGAAAAATCACTAATAGTCCATAACAAAGAAGCATACAAACGTTTTTTTTTATAAAATGTTATATGTTTCAACTGATTCAACCCATAGTGTTCTCAACTCTTCTATTAATGGTTGTAGATAAACATCGATGCCTTGTGTTGATCATCAGGGCCACGAATGACAATATGAGCAACGATAATAGGCTAAGACGAATATTTACTACAAAACTGAGAGAAGGGTGAAAACCTACATAAACCAAATTTGATGTTACGGATCGCTACGGAAAATATAGAATACGTCCTATTAAAATGTTCCTATGCTTCTCCATTCGATGGATGTGTCAAAGTTTCATCTTTTAGTGTTCTCATACAATACCATCACTTATGACATGCAATGACTGAGGATGCATATAACCTTTGTAGTCTAGGAGTGATGAGTAAATATGTATTCTCTTGTATGGAACTTCCTTTCCTTTCCTTTGTCTAGGTTTGTACCTTTCCTCTCCACATATTTTGTAGTTCCTAAGATTAATATTAAATTTGATATAACAATTAATATTTTCGCGTAAACTATAACAAACATTAATTTGCGTACAGCATACACATAAACTTATCAATGCACATATTAATTAACAATTATACTTTAATTTCCGAACTTTAAACATAACCCTAATTTTTAAATAAAAAAAATCAATCCACTAATTATATCATCGAATCAATTAGTACAATATATTATAGTTGACTAATGCACAATATTTGTTGATTTATAATCGAAAATCACCTAAATTTTTAACATAGGAATTCATCTACATTCTTAAATTAATTACTAACTAATAATCACTATTATTACCAAACAATGGCTAATCAGCATATTCAAACACACAATCATCAAGATTTATCAATTTAAGATTAAAAATCATACCTTAAACGCAAAATGAAATAGAAATTGGAAGGGGGAAGTAGCGAAGGGCTAAAGGAGTGAAGGTGGTCGACAACAGAGCCTGGATGTGACAAACTTTGATGACAGGTAAGGTTTTTTTGGAGGGGGAGAGGGTTTGCGCTTTTTTAGTGGCAACGGTATGAAAATTGGGTTATACTGGGTCACGGGTTATGCCCAGGCTGGTGTTGGCTGGCAACGACTGGTGACGACCGTTTATTGTGACTGTCGCTAAGGTATGTCGCTATTCTATTCCTTTCTAGTAATATTCTTATTTCAGTTCTTGTTGCTTGTTTTATAAAGATGGATATACAATATTCTCAATAACAAAAAAAACATGATTCTTAAATATTATGTTGTTCAAGTTTAGAAAATAGTGCATTTATTAATGTGATATGGCTGATAGAGGCGGTCCTAAGGTAAGGCGACCAAGGTGACTGTGCTGCATCTCCTTTCTCATACCGTGTATATTTGAACATGCTCCAACAACCTAGAGCCTCTAACATTCCAATTTGCTTAAGGCCTCCGATAATTTTTGGTTTTCAGGACCGACCATGATGGATGATATCTCTATGCTTGCATGGTTTTTATTGAGCTTGGAATTCATTAAACAGTTGTGTCGGTGAAAAAATTTGAGCAAAGAAAAAAATAAGTTCACCTTGATATAAAATAATTTGATTTTCAATTTGTTAGTTGTAACTAATATACATATATATTTTCAACGACTCCATCAATTATTGCTACTATTCAAATATGGAAGTTTGATAATGTGTAGCCAATTATTAAGGTATATGAATCTTTCATTTTCAAAGGATTTCTACTTTGATTGGAATTTAGAAGCTTCAATTATTTTCCAAAGTTCCTTTTAGTATATGCTAACTTACTATTAAGAAAAAACACTTCATGTTCTGTATTCATATAATGATCATACGTCAGGTATTTGTGTTCGTGCATAGTTTCTCAAAATTCTCCAATTATTAAGTTATTTTTAACAAGTTCTCCAGTCTCCTTACACTTGGCCTAAAGCTAAAACTGGCAATTCTCTCCTGTATATGCTCATTATTTGTTTACCTTTCCTTTTCATTCTTCATTAATCCAACTATTTTATTTTACTTGTAAATCCTTTTCCTTTTATTTAGTTTTGAAAGGTCACCCTTGAGCATGTCGGAAACTAAAACTACTTGCATGCGACTATTTCAATTTCAACAATTGTAAACTTTTGCAAGCAGCTGATAAGTAGAAACTAGAAAGTAGTTTTTTCCTATTCATGAATTACTAAGCGATTTCATAAGAAACTTTAGTCATACATCTCTACGTAGGAGTTCAATCACATTTGCTTATATATAAGTGCTATTTTAAATTGTTTACTAATTAAAACTCATTATTTTGAAACTTTCAAAATAAGTTGTTATCAAATGGGCTTGTAGACATGTTTAATCTAATAATGTTCTTTTTGTTTATTATAATAACCCACTAACAAGAATTTTTAAACTAAAATAAACCCAAATGCAAAACATGGATTTTTCAAATTGTGTGTGCACATACGTGCACAAAGTGCATGACACTAAATTTCTCTTTCTAACTTTGATCATAATATGATTTTGTTGTTTCTTCTTGTCTGTGAGCTTTCTCTAAACCCTTGGAATTCTTCTTAGTTTCTCCTAATAATTGAAATGATGTGTTAAGCTCGATTTTCCAACCGGTTTGATGAAATACTTTTTCGTTTTAATGTAGTCCAACTGTAAGTCAATGTGCCTATGTGTAACTATAAGAACATAAATCAGCTTATTTCTTAAATAACAAAGCTAACTTTACCTATCTGATAAGGTTGAACATCACTTATTGAATAAGCACAAATTATAGCTTAATCAAGCAGGTTACTGTAACATCCCTTAAAATTTCGACCATTTAAGCTATTGAACCAAATTTAATTATTGAATTCAAACTGGCTTTTAAAAAGAATTGTGATGTTATTAATGAACGATTTCAAAATTTAGTTGTGATAAACAAAAATTTATAATTTTTTAAATTTGGATTGATAATAATGAAAATTATCAAATTATATGTGCATTTGGAGTAATTAACTTTGTGTTTTTATCGATAAAATTTAACAGTTAAATCCTTAATTTTGTTTTAACGGTTAATATAGGAATTAATGTAATAGCTGATAATAAATTAAGGAACATCCTTATTAAATTATACATCTAATGGAAGTTTAAAATGGTTTGGAATAACGTGTCTTTAAACTAGCGTAGTTAACAAAAATTTAACATTGAAATTTATAATCAAACAATAATAAAAACAGGGTTCTCTAATCTTAATCACTTTACATAAATGATTCTTGAAATATTTATTTTAATACGTCTACATTCTTTTTATTGAATTTTGATTTTGCACTTCCATTTAAATAGTTTATATCAATTTATGGATGATAACTGATTGGTGAAATTTCATGCAAGCAATAACTTATAAGTGCTAACATTACATTATAAGTGTGAACGTAGTTGTTGGGCCTACGTTTAAGGCAACTCAAATTCTAAAATCAATGAACGAATCCAATTTTGTGTGGCAGGATAGTGTACGAGTTCATTATTTCTTTCGAATTTTACGATTTGAGATTTCAACACGTCCCTTCTTTTAGCTTTGCATGTTATAAGGAAAAATATATATACCAAAAGAAATTTCCTTAATGATAGCAAAATGTTATGAAAACAAATGTAATGGTAGATACCTAAATTAATGCTTGAATTTTATTTTATTTTATACCATAAATTTGCTCATGACCATTCAGTTTTAAGTTTTATAGTGGTTCATTAATTCCTAAAATAAATGTGCATAAACACACATTCTCTTTCCTTACAACCCCATTCCTCTCTATTCTCTGTTGCTTTTGTATTCTTTTTTGTTATATTACTTTCCAAAACTTACTCATGCAACGAATAAAAAAATTAAATGAAACAAACATTTGGTCACAAATTATCAAATTACATGCCTTGGCCATTCACTTTCAAATTCTCTTTTTTAACTTCAACGGATGCATGCATGCATTCATTTGTTCCTTTGTTTAATGCATGCGTTACACATATCTATTTCAACTCATTTCCCATACGTTACTTTTCTATACAAGTTTCTTTCTCCGCAAATTATCTTTTTCTTCCTGCCACTTTTTCTAAGCATTTTTCCTACCTCCACAACTTCTTCGACACTTCACAAGTCACGTGAATTCATGTCTATCCTACACTTCAGCATCACTTCCCTTCACTGTAAATCCGAACTAAAAAAATAAAAAATGTATAGCCCCCATCGCTTAAGCCACTAGCATCAACCGCAACTTGTTCATCGACGCTAGGGAAATAACGCAGTGGAGGTGAGTGTTAGCGCATGATTTACTTATTTTAGGTATTTTGACTGCGATAGAAACTAAATATAATAGTCTATTCTTTTTTGTTGTTGACTTCCTTTATTCCTTGTTTTTTACTTCTTTGATATTTGCAAATTTATTTGCTTCCTTCGTTGTTGGTTATGTTCATTATATTTTATATTGTAAAGTTAATTACAAATTTGCACCCATGTGTAATAATCCTGTTGGTTTTCCATGATATTTGTAGCTATTTGTAAATTGATCCTTATTAATTCATAGCACTTCAAAAATTTCATAAGCCATACAGTAACTTTATTCAACCATACTTAGATCATGAATTCCCAGTAGTTTACCTATGAGTCCAGATTATTGTATGCATATATTGTTCCCTCATTTTTTTTGTAGTTGTTGCTGAAATAAATTGAAGTAAAACTAGTATTTATATGTGTTCTATATACATATCACTATCAAACCCATGACATGTAGTAACTTGTGCACTTTGAATTATATATACCCCTGTTGTTGATGTCCTGGTGCAGAGCCATATTCATATACACTAGCTGAAATGAGGTATATATTCGTTGTAATAGTTGTAATCGAACCCATGCTGCCATATACTCTTGAACATATTTTTCTTTGCTTATTAAAACTGAGTTAGAGATAGTTAACATGCCATGTTCAGATTCAATATCACTGACTTTTTTGAAGCTTGAAACACTTTTTTCTCACATTGTTTTATGAAACCCGAAGTATACTGGCACTATGCTTTATTGGTTCACCTGAAACACACTCAGGCCTTGCCGCATATCCTTGAAAGAATATGTTCTTGGTTATGCACAAATTACTGTTGACTATAAAAACATTTATTTGGCTGTAATTAATCAACATTTATAGATCACCATTTGTTTTCTAACTTTAACATCATTTTAATAGTATATATGCGCATGACATGAGAATCTTTAGACGATCTGAAATCTATAAGGTGGTTAGATGACTGGAATGTTATATGAATTTGCACTAATTTGTTGACCCAACATGTCATTTACATTTGGGTCATTGTTCTGCAATCCAAAACCCACATGACGTGGTAAATTATTCTAAACAGGATAATATACTGATAAGAGTTACTTGCAATTAAAATGCTGTCAAATTTGAAAATTTATATAAAAATGTTAGGGTTAACAGTTACATTGCAGTGTTTTATTGAAGTTGACTTACTTGAATAAAGTTAATCCTGAATCGAGTGTTTTTTGTTTTGCATGGAACACTCGGGTCAGATCCAAGTGTTGCAGATTTAAAGAATTCCACTATTGAAGTTAGTGAGTGGTGAAGACGTGCACACTAGTTCAACAATTTCTGCAAATTTTATTACATTTAAAAATATATGTAATTCCGCTGCATAATTTTTTTGTATAACTCTGATTTTTTGTGTAAAATACTTCTGTTGTGAGATATTGTAGTTTACTTATTCTATGACCTCTGTGTCTGATTCTGTTTAAACCCATAAGCTAAATAACAATATGTCGTTTCGAGTGGTTTATGTTGGTTTAATTACCGACTTGACACGGTTTGAAAGGCTAGTCGTTATAGTTGGTACCAGAGCTTTGGTTTATATAAAGCTTAGCATATGGTGTTTAATAAGAATCCGTCACTAGAAGTCACTATTGAGAAAACGTAATTTGAAATATAAATTGTTTTGAAACTAATATTTTGAAAGAGTAACACAGCGGATGCATTTTGAAATTAATCAATTTTGAAAGAAATTTAATTTGAAATTGATAAATTATTTTGAAATATCTTATTTTTTGTTATATATTTGGAGATAGTGTATCTTATAAAAAAGAATTTTGAGTATTTTATTCGACGTCAAGGTTGGACTATTGAGTATGTAAGATTTTTAATATATGCCTAGCTAACGCATATACAAAGTCTTATATGTACTGGATAGATGTGGAATCACACTCTAGTCTCTTAAAGATGATTTTGTGGATGACTGCAACATCACCAGTATTTATTTTCGAGTTTCAAAGTGGGATAACTATACGATTCCGATTGAAACGTCGAGAAATACTTAAAACCATTTTGATAAATGTTTGAAAATTCTTAATAAATTTTATTGAAATGTTTTGGTAAACTGACATGAACTTGGGCAAATGATCAAAATTCAAATAAAGTTAGTTAATGTGAAATATAAGTAGAATTTGCAAATGAATGTTCAAAATTAAATTGTAATTTAAAAATTTAATGGTGAAAGACTAGAATGACACAGAAAAACAATTATGACAACAAGTGAATATTTTGGAAATATGAACAAAGGCAAACCTAATTTAAAATAGGAAAAGAATGGAATTATAGCTGCATCATTTATCCCATTGGCCTTGAGAATAAATATTTGGTTTGTTTATTTTGATTTGTTCACTTAGTTTTACTTGTTGTTGTTTGACCTGCTTACCTTTTTTTATTCATGCTTGAGCTTTTGTTACTGCTCAATTTATATCCTTGTACCCTTTCGTTTACCATGCATCGGAAAAAGTCTAAAATAAAGTTGGATTAATGATATAGTTTTGGATTTGAAATAAATATTTGAACTTTGAATTATAACAACAATTGACAATTGAGTTTTCAAAGTATTGATTTATACTATGTTAACGGAAGTATTGAAAATGAGATGCAAAAGATAATTGAAATGGATTTGAAATAGAATTCTTAATTATTTTGAAAAATATTGAATCCAACTTATATAAAATGTGTTAGAAATATTTGATCAAGAAATATTTTGAGAAGTTTATTTTGTATAAATTCAACTGAATTATAAGCTAATTTCGATAGCTTTTGAAAGATTTTATGTTTTGTAATAATGTTCGATGTGAGAAAATATTATTGAAACCATATTATGAAATCAAAACTGAATTAGCATTGAAATTATGGATAAATTGATTCAGACTAGACTATCCCTTGAAATTAGTATTTTTGCTTTACAACTATTATATAAATTTGCACTATTTTTCCTCAACTAGAAAAATTAATTAATTTACTTTAGCTAAACTACTTTGAATATAAACTTAGCTATCATCTTTGACTATTCTATAACAAACCTATTTAGTTTATTTACACTATTTTGTACCAAAACATATTTATTTTAACTCAGACTATTTTATATTAAGCTATTATTTTTTACTTAACTATTTTAAAGATAAAAGTATATATTTTCGGTCTGAGCAATTTAATTTTGAAATGATTGAATGTAAAGATTCAGTTGAATAATGATATTCATGACATTTAATCTAAATTGAATTTGAAGTTCTATCATGAATTGATTTGCAAATCTGAATTTGAAATGATATAAAATATTAGAATCAAAGCTGAATCTGATATTGAAATGGAATTTCAAGAATATTCGATTTTGGATATTTGATATGAAAGTTTTTGAAACTTATATATGGAAGATTGATATAAGAATGTAGTAAATTCAAAACTATTGATTTGAAGGAAATTAATATGAAATGAAATCTTATATATAATGGAATTTGTACAAGAATGAGACATTGAAATATGTTTGAGAAATCTTATGAAAATATAATTTTATATAAGTACGATATATGCAGATTGAAATGAATACAATACATAGTATCATATGATTTCAAATTGAAGATATAGGAAGTACCTTTCATTGAAATCGAGGTCCTATTCAGTAGGAACTCTTATTGTATTTCTTTGATTGTGGTTCTCCGGACATAATATTGATGAGTTTTCCTTTGGGCTCGACTGCATAGCGAAACTCATAGGGCAGCGAAGTCCTACGATGACGGATGTTCCCTGGGGGAACCAGGCGTAACCATTGTGTCTGTTGCGAATCTATAGTTGGTCGTTTTACAATGGCGAAATCCGCAGGGTTGCGAAGGCCTACGGGTACAGATGTTTTCTGAGGGATTCAGGCGCAACCATTATGTATCTATTGTTCAAATGGCATAATTCATAGGGCAGTGATTGCTTAAGGTATACGGGTGATAGAGATGTAACCACCATTGTTACTATATGTAGATTACGATCCATGCGATTGTTTTGAGTTGTTATGGCGAAATGCGTAAGGCAGTGATTGCCTATCCACTATGGTTCCGACACTTTGTCCTCTCGACCTGGTGATAGAGCGACCTTAGGGGTTGCATTCCATGATGATCTCAGGTATTCTATTCTATTTCAACTGATTCATCCTGTTGATTGTTCATGACGAAATTCGCAGGTAGGAGATTTCCTATGGGTATGGATGCTTCTTGTGGGACCCAGGCGTAACCATTATGTGTCTGCGATTCATGAATAGTTTCATTGTTTGGTACTTCTTTAATCTATTTTAATGTTTTTAAGTATTTTCACTTGATGTTGAAACGAGTTTACTTAGTACTTCTAGATTCTTAGTTTTGCGGTTGATCAAAGCATTACTAGATTCTTGAAGAATGATGATAAACTTGTAGAAATATCGAGTTATCAAAAACTAATTTTGATATAAAGTTTTATGATATAAAATAATTTTTTCAAAGAAAATTCTTATAAACTTTAGAATTTGTATATAAATCGAAGACACTTGAATTAATTACATTGGTATAACTAAAAATATAAAATGAATGAACTATAATGCTTGAGTGCGAAAATCATTCTATTCGTGTAATAGTTTTGATTTAGTTTAAGTATACAATTTTGATTCCAAATAGAATTGTTCATTCGATTCTCGATGACAAACATTGATAAAAGTTTCTGGTAAGAATATGAAATTCTCTATCATAGTTTATCACTATGCAAGGAGAATGGTGTTTCTAATCAACAAGTCGAATCAGAAGTCTGTACTAAAGTGATCGGGTTAACAATAATAATTGAAATCAAAATTTTGTGTTTCAACAAGAAATCGAAATTGATATGCATATGAATGGTGTATTATTTAATCACTAGTTTTTTATTTCGTTCCTTTTCGAGGACAAAAGGTTGTGAGTGAGAGAGAATGTAACATCCCTTAAAATGTTGACCATTTAAGCAATTGAATTAAATTTAATTATTGAATTTAGAATGGCTTTTAAATAAAGTTTATGATATACTTTTCAAAATGTCATGCTATTAATCTAGTTACGGGGGTTGGGGGACCATTCAAAATGTCATATTATTAATCTAGTTTTGTCCCCTCTTAATTTAGATATACTTTTCCTTCAAGAAACCAAAATCTCTGATCCTTCGAATTTCCACTTTAGTTTGATTAGTGGGTCTTCTTTGAGGGGATGGATATATGTTAATGCTACTGAAACTAGAGGTGGTCTCATTACTGCATGGAATGAATCTGTGTGGTCATTATATCAAACATTTTACTCTCAATCTGCTTTGCATGTAGCTCTTAATCATATTGCCTCTAACATAATTTACTTCTTCTCCAATATATATGGTCCTCAAGACTCTCATGAAAGAATAACTCTTTGGGAACATTGCAAAGAAATGGCTGACTGTTTTCAAGGTACCTGGGCTATAGGGGGGATTTTAACACCATAAGAAGTGTTAATGAAAGAAAATCTAGAACGATTTCATCTGACACTGATGCTTTCAATTCATTTATTTTTGATTGTTGCCTCATTGACCTCCCCATTTGCAATTGTTCTTATACCTGGTCAAGTCACAGAATGAATCCTTCTCTTACTAAGCTTGACCGCTTTCTCTTTAATTCTTCTTAGGAGGAGATTCATCCTTTATCTTTTGTAGCTGGCCTTGCTTCTATCATTTCTGATCATTTCCCTATTATCCTTCATTCGGGTTCCCTTTATTATCTTAAGCGTCCATTTAGATTTGAACGTTTATAGTTACTTGAACCATCCTTTAAGGATTTTATCCAAACAGTCTGGGTTCAACCTATTCAATCTCAATCGGCTACTCATAAAATTGTCCTTAAATTGAATCTCTGAGAAAGTTGATTAAACCATAGTCCAAAAATATTTGGGGTTCAATTCATGCTCGTATTTATAATATTCAAGAAGCCATTTTAGATCTCAACATCTTGGAAGAATCTCGTCCCTTAAATGAGGAGGAATTCAGCTCCTTGAAGAATCTTGAAATGGAATTGGATAGACTGTTTATGCAGGAAGAAATTGGTTGGAAACAAAGATCTAAAGCTAAAAGGTTAGAAGAAGGGGACAAAAATACAGCTTACTCCCATAGAATTGCCAATGGAAGGAGAAGAGCTTCCCGCATTCTTGAAATTTCTCATGAACGCCAACCATATTCAAATCATGATGATATCCTTCTTCTTTTCTCTAATTTCTATCGTTCCATTCTTGGTTGATCATCTGATGATATCCCATTCATTGATTGGAGCTTTCTCTACCCTTCTCCTATAGCTATTTCTATTGACCAACCTTTTCTGAAAAGGAAATTTGGGATGCTCTAAACGAAATGAACGATGACAAAGCCCCTTGGCCTGATGGTTTTGGGCCTTCATTCTTTAAATCATTTTGAGCCATGGTGAAAAAGGATATTTTGGACATGTGCAATGAATTTTATGATAACCCTTGTCTTATCTCTCGTCTGAATTATGCAAACATTGTGCTTCTTCCAAAATTCTCTGGTGCCATCTTGCTCTCCGATTTTCATCCTATTAGTTTGCTCAACACCACCTTCAAAATCATTACCAAAACTCTTGCTAATCGGCTTCAGTCTGTGATTTCTGATCTTATTGGTGTTGAACAATCAGCTTTTATTCAAGGACGCAACATTTTCGATTGTATTGCAGCTACACAAGAGGTAATCTCATATTGTTATAATTCTAATACACCTGGTGTCCACCTCAAATTAGACTTTTCAAAAGCGTTTGACTCTGTGAATTGTGTATTTATTTTACAAATGTTTAAGCACAGGGGTTTCTCTCAGTGTTGGTGCAATTGGATTGAATGTATTCTTAAAACGAGTTATTCGTCTGTTTCTATTAATGGCAGTATTGGTGGTTTAATTAAATCTAATAGGGGATTGAGACAAGGAGATCCATTATCTCCCCTCATATTTGTTCTAATTGCAGATGTTTTTAACCGGATGATTAAGAGAGTGATTGCTAACAATCTATTTGATGGAATTCATCTTCCTTATTCTTCTTTAGCAATTTCTAACCTCCAATTTGCAGATGATACAATATCTTTTCCTCTCCTGAGCTAAATCACATTCATTGTCTGAAAGTGGTGCTTTATGTATTTGAGCTTATCTCGGGTCTGTCCATTAACTTTTCTAAAAGCTCAATCATTATGTTAGGGAATGTTGATCATCTTGCTCCCTCCATCTCTTCCATCCTTAATTGTTCTATCCATAGGTTCCCAATTTTGTATTTGGGAATCCCTCTCTTACCCAGTAGACTTCATAAATCAGAATGGTTTCCACTCATTCACAAGGTCGAACAGAGGTTATCTTCCTAGAAAGCTAATTCTCTATCTTCTGCTGGTCGTTTAGTTTTGGTTAAAGCGGTTTTATCTGCTTTGCCAACTTACTGGATGTCTTTTCACAAACTATCTAAGTGGGTAATTTCGAAAATTGATTCAATAAGGAGTGCTTTCCTTTGGAACGTAAGTAAGGTCAAAAAACTGGTTAATTGGCAAACTGTATGCTTACATATTAATCAAGGGGGTTTGGGTATTATTAATCTCTCTAATTTCAATGTGGCTCTTCTTTCAAAATGGTTATGGCGTACAGTATCATCAGGTTCCTTCATTTGGAAAGACTGGATCCTTTCTCTTTATGATTCACGTAATCCCCACTTAGTATTGCACTCTTCCCCCTTGTTAAGCCTTCTCCTTTTTGGTCAGGTGTAATATCTTGCATTCCCCATATTAAAAACTTATTTCACATTAAGTTGGGGAATGGCGAATCTTGTTTATTTTGGCATGACATTTGGCATGGTCATTTTCCTCTTTATCAAACATTTTCTTCTCTTTTCCCTTTTACTTCAAATGAGTTCTATTCAGTGGCAAATTTGATTCATATTGGTCCCTCTGCGCTTTGCCCATCAACTTTGTTTGATGTCCATGTCCTTGATAATCTCCTGGATGCTTTTAATCTGATCCTGCATACTCATTCTTCTCACTCTCTTGATTGCTACCTTTGGGCTTTATCTCCAAGAAAAGGATTTTCAGTTGCTTTAGTGTACAATTTCATTAATTTCACTGGTAGAGTATTCTCTTTCCCAAGACTTTGGAAAATTCGTCTGCCTCCAAAGGTTCTCTTCTTTAATTGGTGTTTGATTCATGGTAAAATCAATACCAGAGCTAAGTTGCATAGACTTAACCTGATTGAGAGTCCTCTCTGTGCTTTTTGTGCAAATCATGTAGAGACTATTGTTCATCTTTTCTTTGATTGTGAATTCTCATTCCCTATCCTTGCATCCACTAGCTCTCATTTGCTTGGATTGGTGCTTAGCATTGTTTCAATGTTTGATTATTGGGAATTTGATGCTGCTAATGTTGCTTTAGATTCCTTTTTAGCAATATATTGTTGGTGCATTTAGAAAGAAAGGAATGCGGTGATTTTTAATAAACCACTGAAGCGGTTTGGAGGATTAAGAAGACTCATTATTTTCTGCTTTAACTCTTGGACATGTCAACCTTCTTCTTCTCCAGTTAGGTTAATGCTTGCTCTGCCAGCGATTAATAGCCCAGTTGAATCAGTGGGTTCTAATCATGGTGATTCAAGTCCAGATTTGCATTAACCTGGATATGGTTATCTGGTTTAGTATGTTCTTCTTCTATTGTTTCATATTTTGGATAGCAATGGTACTGCATATTATCGAAGTTGTTC
This sequence comes from Allium sativum, assembly GCA_030737875.1. NCBI lineage: Eukaryota > Viridiplantae > Streptophyta > Magnoliopsida > Asparagales > Amaryllidaceae > Allium > Allium sativum. The sequence continues at coordinate 222,975,122 of CM060920.1, forward strand.
TTGGGATGTTTTACTTTTGCTGTAATTTATGTTATGGTGTGACCTATTGTATAATTATCTCTTTTAAACTTTCGTACTATTAGCCACATGTTGGGCTTGTCAACTGGATTATATATATTAATATTATGCTTAATCGGCTGTGTAGTCTCGCGCTACACATCCGTTCTACTCAAAAAAAAAAAGTTTATGATGTTATTAATGAATGATTTCAAAAATTACTTATCATAAACAACAATTTATAATCTGTTAAACTGTGATTGATAATAATGAAAATTATCAAATTGTATATGCATTTGGAATAACTAACTTTGAGTTATTATCGATAAAATTTAACAGTTAAATCCTTGATTTTGTTTTAATGGTTAATATAGGAATTAATGTGACAGTTGATAATAAATTAACGAACATCCTTATTGAATTTTACATCTAATGGAAGTTTTAATGGAACTTTGATTTTGGCACTTATATGTTATTGCTTGCATGAAATTTCATTAATGACAGTTATCATCCATGAACTATTTAAATAAAAGTGCTGAAATCAAAATTCAATAAAATGAACGTAGACGTATGAAATTTCATGCAAGCAATAACATATAAGTGCTAACGTTACATCATAAATGTGAACGTAGTTGTTGGGGCTATGTTAAAGGCAACTCAAATTCTAAAATCAATGAACAAAACTAATTTTGTGTGGTAGAATAGTGCACGAGTTCATTACTTCTTTTGAGTTTTGCGATGTGAGATTTCAACTCGTCCCTTCTTTTAGCCTTGCCTGTTATAAAGAAAAATATATATACTAAAAGAAAGAAATTTCCTTAATGGCAGCAAAATGATTTGACATCAAATATAACGGTAGACATCAAAATTAATGCTTGAATTTAATTAAATTTATACCATAAATTTGCTTATGACCATTCAGTTTTAAGTTTTATAGTGGTTCATTAATTCCTGAAATAAGTTTGCATAAACACACATTCTCTTTCCATACAACCCTATTCCTTTCTGTCCCCTGCTGCTATTGTTTATCCCTTAAAAATTGTACACACATTGAATGATTAAATACGTGTTAAAACCATGGAACGAGCACTCGAATTGGTCAAGCATCATAAGGCTCGCTCACACATGAAGGCTCGGTCGCTCGCTTGTGACACCATAGTTGTACAACACTCTATTCAAATGATCACGAGTAAGTGGAACCTGTCTGATAGCCTGGTCGGTCGCGCACTCCCCTGATCGGTCGGTCCTTGGTCCTCCAACCATCTCCTGGTTGTTCACTCATACTGACTTGGTCGGTCATTCATGCTTCATGGGAAAGTAACCCAAGAAACCAAGCGGTCGCTCACACATCCTTTGCACGCTCGCACCATTCCTTGGTCGAACACTGCTACGTCATTTAAACATCACCTACCGGTCGAATAGATAACGACCTATGCTAATTCCTGGTTGGTCACTCTTACACCTGCCTTGTAGCTCTGATCGATCACTTATACATTAACCACCTGATCGCTCGTTCATCCTGCTCACGCATCTGGAGGTCGCTCACACGAGATAGTTGGAAACAGCTGGAGACAGCTAGCTATAGTTGGCGGTGGCATTTCCGTAAAATAATGAAGCGTGCGACCAGGAGCCCGCATATATGAATTTCAGCCCATTTCTTCAGGGAAGCTCCCCTATAAATAGTCCATGGCTTCCACACTTTTGGAGATTGATTCCTTTCCACCATGAAGTGCTGTCGGATCCTTTCTACCTCCATTCCTTAGGAATCCTACCCTCATTTGTCATCTCCATTCGAAGATCTACCATCGAATCGACCATGGCTTCCACCGAGATTGTCTAAGTGACCAAGAGATCGAAGATCCTCCTCCTTCATCCTCCTTGCATTTGAAGATATCTCACCATTCCTCCGTTGATCTCACCACTTCTCCATCGATTTGCATAGATCTAAGAGAGATTTACTTGTAATAAGAGAAGATGAATGTACAAAGAGAGATTTCATGCCTTGTAAACACAAATGTCATAATAAAAATCCTTGCCAAAGTGGACATAGATCTACCTTAGACTGAACCACTATAAATTCTCGTGTCTTTTATTTTGCTTCCAGGTGATTATGGCTCTACTATCTTAAATCTAACCATTTGGTGAAGTGTTTCTAAACCATCTTTGGCGTTTGAGCCAATTTTGACTCAAACATTTGCGCCCACCATGGCACCACTTTTTCTTTCCACGAGGTCCATTTCCTTGGTGGTGTATTGAAGTATTTTATGGAATCCCGCTTACTACGATAGGCTCCCAAAGCCTAAAGAGTGGACCCATTGAAGAATTTGCTTCAAAGATCAAAATTTTGTCGAAAATCATGGCAACCTCAAAGAAAAATAGCAAATCTTCTAAAGCTACTACGAGTAATGAAAATACATAATAATGAAGTTACACCACAGACTTTGAACCGGGAAGTTGGAGAGTCCTCGAGGCTAGCTGTAAATCGAGAGGAATTGAACGTGGTGGTAACTGGCTTGAATGAAAAAATGGATGTTATGACCAAAATGATGATGGAAAAACTTAATGCTTTGCTTAATGCTCAAGCCAATCCCCCATCTCCAAAGGTCATGGTCAATTTTGACGAAAAAGAGGACCCTTCTGCCTCAGACCCTAGTCGATCCCACTTCTTAGTAGAAGACAAGGGGTGGTCAGCGTTGAGGACTCTAAAGTCAAAGCACCACAACATGTTGAGAAACGTACAACTTGAAGCTCCACTAGTCCCACTAAAGTGGCACTTCCCAAGGGAGGTCCAGGGCATCGGAACTTGAACCATGATCATTTCGGTAAAAGGACTGATGCTTGCTCCTGGAATGAACTAGTGATGAGAAGTACATCTCGGACATGATCCAATGAATAATGAAGGAGAACATGGCTCGTCAAGATGATGAGAGAGAATGGGAGTTTTTGCCAAGCAAGAATCCATTCACAAAAAGTATTCGTCAATCGAAGTTCCCTAAGAAATTCACACCCTCGACAATAACACCCTATAGTCGGGCTGTAGATACAAACATCTTCTTGTTCAAGTATGATCAACACACGAACGGAGCTAGGGCCACCGATGAGATAAAATGCTTATCCTTCCCCGTGTGCTTGGAAAGGCTAGCTTCACTATGGTTCACTACGCTCCCGCCTAAATGTGTCGATCAATTTGATGATTTGGCGAGAAGGTTCCAAGACCAGTTCCTACTACAAAGTACCAAAATAATGGATGTAATGTCGCTTAGTGAAATGGAGCAAAGTCCCGGAGAGACAGTCAAGGCTTTTCTTACAAGGTTTTACGCTGCAGAAGCCAAAGTTATAGATCCAGAACCTTGGTACCTATTAGCAGCGTTGGAGGGTGTTATTGATAAGAAGCCAGAATTTGGAAGGTGGCTTAAGATGAAGAAACCCAAAACTTGGAAGAAGGTTTATAATAAAGCTGAAGAATACATGAGTTTCGAGGATGATCCTCCTGTTGTTCGAAATGTTGCAGAAAGTAGCGCTACCGGTGAGAGGAAAGGTAGTGAGGTCCAAATTGAGCAAAAGAATAACTTGGGGCAGAATAGGGGGAATGAGGAAAAGGATAATAAATCTTATAAGAAGACGTGGTTCTTCAAGCATTCAGAATTGAGTCTCCCAAATGTAACCGTAGATAAGATTTACTCCACCACGAAGGACTCAGGCATTTTTCCTCAAGTAAATCCATAAAAAATTACAGAGCAGCAAGACAGCTTCGGTGAATTCTGTCACTTTCACAACTAACCGGGGCATAATACCAATGAATGTCGTCACTTGAAGAGCTTGATAGAGGAACACATCAGAAAGAATCAGCTTCAACAGTATGTGAGAAATCCTCAAAATACCTAGACTGCCCAGGGGTAGAGTAATGCTGCTAATCAACCTGGCTCTATTGAAAAAGCTTAAGCTCCGGTTGACTCAAGACCGGTAATCATCATGATTTATGGGGGACCCCACCCACTTGGAAGAAGCTGGGGGGACATGGAAAAATATGCTAACGAGCTAAAAAGTGCTTAAGAAGAAGAGAGGTGCCTAATCTTGAGCAATGAGCTTCCGATGAAGATGCCTAAAATGTCAGCTGAAGATGCGGTATTCATAGATAGAGATTCTGATGGACTACTTACGCCAACTGTTGATCCCACGGTGATCAAAGTCAGCCTTGGCCCTGCGATTGTGAAAAGAGTCTTGGTTGACACAGGAGCCTTTGTTAATGTGCTTTTCATTAATGCCTTCTAGAAATAGAATCTCTCGATGAAGGATGTGAGGGCATCTGTGAGTAAAATTCATGGGTTCACTGGACAGCCTGCACAACCCATTGGTGTAATCGATTTTCTCATAGAATTGGCAGATGGAGAACGCATAGTATCTATGTTGCAAACTTTTGTCCTTATAGATGAGCTCTCTGCCTACAATGCCTTCCTTGGGAGACCAACTCTGACAAGCTTCCAATATGCACTAGCTCCATGGTGCTTGACCATGAAATTTCTAACCGAGAATGGAGTTGGCGTAATTAAGGGTGATCAGCAAGAGACTGCTATAACAGAGCTATGTGAGGCTAGGAAGAAAGAGATGGGAAAGAATGCGGAGCCTCCGCTCCGCATTCGGGACTTCCTATTATAGCAATTAGAGAGGAGTCCCTGCACTGGCGAGCATAGTGGAGCGCGTAAAGAAATTGATCCTAGAAAAACCATTGTAGCAGACGGAAGAGCGGCTCCAGCTGAGATCACGATTCCTATTGCTATTAATCCAGAAGATCCAAACCGTGTGCTGAATATAGGATCTCAGTCGAGCCCAGAATTGAAGAATCAATTGATTGTCTTTTTGAAGGCTAACTTAGATGTATTCGTGTGGAGCCATTCTAACATGTGTGGCATATATCCGGATGAGTAAGCTTAATATTGATCCATGTGTTCCATCTGTCAAACAGAAAAGGAGAACCCAAGGACTAGAAAGGTTGAAAGCCCTATAGGAGGGAGTCAACAGGTTAATGAAGAACGACTTCATCATGGATTCCACCTATCCAAACTGGGTCCCCAACCCCGTACTCGTGAAGAAAGCAAATGGAAAGTTTGCATAGACTACTTAGGTCTTAATAAAGCCTGTCCAAAAGATAGCTCCCCTCTCCTCAGAATAGATCAACGGGTGGATTCTACTACCGGGCTTGAGTTTCTGTCTTTTATGGATGCGTATTTAGGCTAAAATCAGATCATGATGTATGGACCAGATCAAGAAGACACGAGCTTTATCACTGATCTCGACCTATATTGCTACAAACTAATTCCATTCGGCTTAAAAATGCGGGGGCAACTTACCAGTGGCTTTTGAATGCCATGTTTAAAGCACAAATCGGCAAAACAATGGAGGTCTATGTCAATGATATGATAGTAAAATCGAAGAGGGCAGTCGATAATTTGGCAAATCTGGCCCAAATGTTTGATATTCTACACCAATACAGGGTCGCTTCAGACAAGTTCCTGGGGCTCATGGTCAATGTCAGAGGCATAAAGGCCAACCCAGCACAGATATCCGCCTTGAGGGAAATGCGCGCTCCAAGGACCAAGAAGGAACTCCAATGCTTAAATGGGAAAATTGCAGCTTTGAATCGCTTCATATCAAGGGAAACAAACAGGTGCCTTCCTTTCTTGGATGCCCCCAGGAAAGGAAAGAAAGATATCCAGTGGACTACAGAATGCCAGAAAGCTTTTGAAGAACTAGTCCCACATATGGCGACACCTCTGATGCTTTCCAAGCTCAGTGACGGGGAAGACATGTTCTTGTATCTGGTGGTGTCCTCTCATGCTCTGAGTGCAGCCTTGATGAAGGAGGATTCAAAGTTTCAGAGGCCAATCTACTACATCAGTAAGAGGTTGACTGGGGCAGAGTTGAATTAGCCAATGTTGGAGAAGGTCTTCTATTGCTTGCTTATCGCCTCAAATATGCTCCAGCCGTACTTCCAAGCTCATCCAATCAAGGTTCTCACCAATCAGCGTTTGAAGAAGGTCTTGTTCCACCCAAAAACTTCCAAGAGATTTCTGCAATGGAATATTGAGCTCAATCAGTATGATGTTACATACCATCCTGGGAGAGCAATTAATGGATAAGAACTTGCAGATTTTATCGCAGAGTTCACTGATCGAGAAGACTGGAAAGAGGAACCTGTTGTTGAAGCTAACATTCAATGGAAACTATTTGTTGATGGAGCATCAAACGACTATTGTTCAGGGGCAGGGGTGATCCTAGAAACTCCTAAAGGAAAATCTATCTGCTATGCACTAAGACTAGAGTTTCCAACAATAAATAATGAAGTCGAATATGAAGCCCTCATTGCAGGGATAAGGTTGGCATGGAAATTACAAATAAAGACCCTACAAATCTTCAGTAATTCGCAATTGGTAGTATGTCAAGTTCGGAAGGAGTTCTAGGCCAAAATAGGTAACTTGCCAGCTTATCGATCCAAGGCTTGGGAATTACTGGGGAGCTTTGAATATTACACCGTATCTCATAATCTTAGTGAAGAGAACACCAAGGGGGATTCACTAGCAAAGTATGCAAGCATAGGAGATGCACAGCTGATGGGATGAGTTCCAGTGGAGGTCCTCTCCAGTCCTAACACGGAGCAGGTTGATATGGATTGGGTCATGGAAGCGATTGATGAGCCAAACTCATGGATGACACCAATCAAAGAATATCTCATGACCTGTGCACTCCTGACAGAAGAAAAGGAAGATTTTACGAAAAGGTCATATGTATCTTATTCAGGATGGATGACTACACGGGCGAGGATTTTCTTTGCCTCTTCTCCGATGTGCTAAAAAAAAGGAATCAAAGGCAATCGTGATGGAATTTCATGAGGGTGAATGCGGAGGCCATACTAGTGGTCAGACATTGGCTAAATTTTTTTTGCGATACAGTTACTTTTGGCCAGATGTAAATCAAGACTCCGCAGCATACACTAGAAAGTGCGACAGATGTCAAAGATTCGCAAAGATTCCGAGAGTGCCACCCACAATCATAACTCAAATTGTCAGTCCATGGCCATTCTCCATCTGGGCATTGATCTCATCGGAGCACTTCCCACAACAAAGTCTAGTTTTAAATATGCCATTGTTGTTGCCGATTACTTCTCCAAATGGGCTGAAGTGGAACCATTGGCAACCATAACTTCAAAGTAAGTTATTAACTTTGTCTTGAAAAACATCATTTGGAGGTTTGGTGTGCCGCAAAAGATAATCACGGACAATGGAGCCCAGTTAGAAAGTGAAGAATTCCAGAGCTTATGTGTCAAGTATAAGATCCAGAAGCGCTTCTCAGCAGTGGCCCATCCACAGGAAAACGGTAAAGTAGAAGTAGTAAACAAGATCATAAAATTAACCATCAAGAACCGCTTAGAGAAATCTAAAGGTGGTTGGGTAGATAAGCTTCCGCAGGCACTATGGGTATACCGCACAACTCATAAGACTGCGACTGGGCATACTCCCCTTTCCTTGGCCTTTGGTTTTGTAGCTATGATTCCTATAGAGCTGGAAGTCCCCACTCATAGAAGGATTCACCTCAATCAAGAGGAAAATGAGAGGTCACAACTTGAAGTCCTTGTTCAGCTTGAGGAGAAGAGAAATGAAGTAGAACTCAGGGTTGCTGCACATCAGAGAAGGGTGGCTAGACATTTCAATTCAAAAGTCAGACATAGGACTTTCGAGATCGTAGACCTTGTGCTGAAAAAAATAATGACTGGAACCGGTATTATCGGGCCAAACTAGGAAGGGCCTTATGTTATAAGCCAGAAACTCCCAGATGGCACCTTCAAGTTGTCCACCATAGATGGAATCCAAATTACTCGAGCTTGGAATAGCGATCATCTCCGTCGCTACTTTCTATAATACATTGTTCAAATCTATTGTAAAAAATTGTAAATATTTGCAAGCATTATATCTGAGTGGTGTACATATGAAAAGTCATAAATGAGAAAGTCTATTTTCTTGCATGAATCATACATCTGCAGACTCTTGCTAAAATTGACTTTTTGAATACAGGCAATATAAGAACAATGGATAATTCACAATGCACCCAGACCTGGAAGCTTCCTAAAGCATATCCCAATTGGGACATTTCAAACGTCGAGTGCCAAAAGCATCATACAAACTAAGCAAGATGGCGAAATGTATCACCTTGCAAATCTAAAAGGAAGAAGCTATCCCGAGTCAAATGGTGAAAAGCGCAGCAAATGGGCACCAAGTCGAAACCTGCACATTTCAGCACAAAAAACACTTCCTAAAGAAGAAGGTTTAAGATGCCAAATCCCTAACTATGGTCGCCTATCAAGATAAGCGTCCAACAGAATGATCGGTATCAAACTTAAAAATGATGCAAAGGTGAAAGCAGCCTAATCTGGCCAACCAATAAACGATTGGAAGCACCGTAGAGGCAACTTCTTAAATGAAAGGTTCAAGACCTTAGTTCTGAAAAATCATGATCACTCTCGATAAAAGAAATAACATCCGCCTCATGGGACGATGTGACCCAAGCTGGAAGGACCAGCACTATGTCGGAAGGACCGACATACCTAAGTTGGAAGTGCCAGTCCTAGGTTGAAAGGACCGACAACCCAAGCCGGAAGGACCAACATCATGTCGGAAGGACCAACACACCTAGGCTAGAAGTACCAGTCTAAGGCTGTAAGGACCGACAACAAGCTGGAAGGACCAACATTAATAGAAATCTCAGACGAAAGGGGGTTTCCAATATAATTTTTCCGATCCTGAGTTAATCAGAACGGAAAAAACAAAAATTTGATTAAAAGTCAAACCCAATACCTCCCTGGGAGCACCCGACCCTAAGCAAGGTCTCCCAAATTCAATTATCTACGTAGCATCTAGTCATCGCGGATGTGAACGATATTGAGTAAAAGACCAAAGGTCGTTCAATCATATGCGTAACATCTAGTCATCCTACATGTGAAAGATATTGAGTATTAAAAAACCAAGACCTCCCCGGGGGCATGTATTCAGATCTAATCTCCAAAGGGCCTGGATTGCCAGGTTAGTGAGAAATATGGTTGAATACATTATAAACATGAGACATTTCAAGCAGGACACAGGGAAAAATGACATGAATCAACCAACTAAATTGAATTTCATCGCTATGCAAGCCGGGAAGCTCAAAATCCAATAACAAGGTCAAAAAGCCTTAATTAATGGAAAAAGAGCTTCCAGCGTTTTAGCTATAACTAAGAGAATTCAGAAAAGTTGATTGTTTTCAGTTTACAGAGATTGTAGCGACCTTCGGTATTGGGGCATAACCATAGCATCAAAAGCAAACCAATGATGTTAACTTTACATATCATAAGTTCGTTACAACCTCATAGTCGAAAAAGTGTATTATGGTACAAATGTAATATGCAAGTGCAGTGTGCAGTGTGGAGATAAAAAGTACGAAAAAGCTGAATAAAAGGTTGTAGTACAACAAACAACAACACTGTCCCATGCAGCAAAATAAAGCACGATTTCATTACAGAGTCAGAAGTCAGTCACATAATCACAAAGTCAACAACATAAGCATAGAGTAGTAAGCGAGGACCGGCACTCGCATATACAACCGATCTAAATGTACCACAATAAAGGAAACAGACTGAAATAAAAGCATGGAAGTCACAAATACTACTTCTTTTTCTTCTCATCACTGGACCTTAAAGACTGTTTAATGGAAGAAAGTGGAGGAGGTGTATCTACTGCTTGGCTTCCATCTTTCACTTCCTTGTCCACACAAGGACTCTTAAGAGAGGAGAGGTTAATAATTCTCAGCTTATTCACAGCGCACTTCCTTCTACGTTTTAAAGTAGATAGAGCCTTATTATCCCAAATATCGTCCTCATCATTAGTATAATCATAATCAACAACTTCCAGGTCAGATGCAGTAGGTAATGATGTATCACATGGGGAAGGAGTGATATGCGGGCCAACACTAGTTGACACTAAAATTGAATCAGTAGTAGCAGCCTGATCGGTGGTGGCACCAGTAGGAAGAAGAGGTGAAGAGGGCAAATCTGGCACAAATGAAAAGTGAGCTCTAAATTCGGCAAACCTAGGAGAAGAAATAAGATAATCCAAATCTGGTATGGTTTGATGAATATCAGTTTTACTTGAGGTTTGCGAGTTTATGAGCTTAACTTCATAATCATTAACATTCAAAGGGGAGTCATCATTTTCTTTGCCATTCCCTGCACATTGCTTGACGATATCTTCCTGAACAACAGGCTCCTTAGCAGTAGGACTTCGGTAACATTTTCATCGGTAGAACAATAGAACGATCCACAGGAAGGGTTTGAGAACTTGAAGCCTCAACATTGACAAGGCTAGATGGACCATGGATATCAGTAGCATATGAGGCTTTCTCCCCAGAAGACTGAGCTCGCTCATCTATCAGTATCTTCCTGCCCTTGGCTAAAGCTTCACGGTCTTCTATTTCTAGGCGACTCTCCTGAAGAACTTCATCTTCTGCACCACCAGAGTACATACGCACTTGCTCCTAAATAAGAGCCAAAGTCTGTGGAAAGTCATCTTTCAAATAGCTTAAGCTTCCACGATTCATGACGCTATAAACATAAAATTGGAACAAAGTATCATCAGCTTTAACCCTAGCCTATTCGAAAGCACTAGTCAGTTTGGTTTTATCTTCTTCCAGAACCTTAAGAGCTGTGCTCTTGGAAATAATTTTGTCTTCGAGAACTACCTTCTTTTGTTGATAAGAAGACGAAGCTTGCTTTTCCAGAGTCAATTGAGATTCAGCAAGTTCTGGGCAGATTGAGCTTCTTGAACTTGTTTTCTTGCAGCTTCAAGCTCTCTTTTAAGTTTCTAATTTTCGGCTTTTATGCAATTTAGCCTGGTATTTCCGCCTTTTAAAGATGCAATTTCAGACTCTTAGAACCTGATAACGCAGACCAGTTCGGCCTTGTCATTTTCCAAAGTTTCAATATGCTCAAGATGTCAGGTGTTTAACCATTGAAACTAGTTGCCAAATTTGTTCCATGACTCTAATTGTTTGTCAGCTTTGCTTATGGCCATGTCCAACCATGTTTCAAGTTGACTCTTGGCAGTATCGAGTTGGGTAAGCATGCAGCTCTTTATAGTGCACAACTCTTCGACAGCATCCCGCTAGTCATTCGGATGTAAATCCAAGTCAAAAAGTATTCCTCTTAAGTCCCAACCTCCAAAATGATCCTTAAGCATTAAATTTCTAGGCGGGATTTTATAAGAAGGCCTGTCAAGAATCATCTGGATCTAAGCAGAAGTCAGAACAATGGATTGAGAAGTAGTAAAGGGTTGTTCAAGAGGAATAGGGATATCAGGATCTGAGAGCTCAATTGATTTATGATGTTTTAGACTCTCATCCTCGCCTCATTCATCTATGCTTCTCTTCTTCTCTCCCTTCTTCTGGTGCTTGCCCTTATCACCTCTGTCTGGTACATCTACCTGATCGGGCTTTCCCTTCCTTCGTTGGTCAGTCAATGAAAGCTCGGAAGTGTACCGAGACTTAGGACCCGAAGAAGGTTGAGAATGCTTCGAGTGACGGGAAAGGAGAGACCGTAAAATACTCTGTGGGTTAATAGTACTGGCCTGACGAGAGAAGCTGTCTGATAATAAGTGCTTCATCCCAGTATCTAGAAAATGGAACAGAGCAAAGTTCTAGCACTTAAGTTGAAATATATATATATATATATATAACTTTTAAGATCTATGGAAAACATAAGGAGATTATTGCATCTATATTTTCTAATACATGCCTAATAACGAACCAATTTCAAGAGGGGTATCTAAATCAAGTGTTTTCTCGTGCAATTGAGCAAGTTCCCAGGCTTTTGCTGCGTTAGACTTTATGGCTGGAATTGCATGGTCAGAAGTCATGGTGTCACCCTGACTAAGATCTTTAGCGGTGTCTAGATCACCTAAGCTTCCAAAGATGCCCGTAGAACCCTCTTCTTAAGTGACTAGGGAAATGGGATTCTTGGTAAATTTTTCAGAAATTGTTTCATCTCTTACTTCAGTTCCACCTTCCCCAATTTCCTTATCTTCAGGATGAGGAGTATCTTCTTCGGTGATTGAAGGTAACGAAGGTTTTAACGGAGTTTTGCTACTACTTCCAAGATCTGAACATTTCTTCCAAGGAGATTTTTTGGAGGAAGATTTGCCAGTAACGCTTTTCTTACTAGTTGGGTTTTTCTCAGTGGACCGTGAGGGGTGAAGTAGTTGATACTGGCGAATGAATCTTTCCGTAAGCAAGAGTTGTCTGCTTCTCTTTGTCTCATCGACAGCTTTCAAAAATCAAGAAGAGCTTGGTCAAGGACACCTCCTTGGTGAGAAGGAATTTCTGTAAAGTAAAATAGGAATTAATAATCAATGCTTAAAAAGAAAATAGATAACTTCAAGCAAGAGTGGTTACCTCCTTCCATCCATCGGCCATAAAAGTTACCGGGGCATTGAACATAAAAGTACTGATCCGGGAATCCCCTAACACTTTCTACTAAGCCGGTAATAATTCTGCAATACTTGCCTTCAACAAAGATGAAAGAGGGAAGATCTGCCTTTCTTCTTTTAAAGACATATAAAGAGCAGATATCATGAAATTTAGGCGCTCGTTGTTTGACTCTCATAAAAAGTACGTAAAGTCCCATTATAATATGACAGACATTGGGATGCAATTGGTATTGGGCAATGGCTAAGCGCCACAGAATTGATTCCAAATAAGGATTAAAAGGGGGACTGCTCCACTTAAAAGCATATGGCGATTGACCGTAACATACCCGGGGGGCGGATGGTCAGGCAAATCATCCTTCCCCGGAAACTTAGATTCGTTTTATGAAAACCCAAAATGAGTACACATTTGCTGGTATGAACCAAAAGGGAGTGTTGTTCTATGACTGTCAGAAGGTACTCGGTCAAGAGCCCGGGGTTAGGGGAAATCCTGACTAATGTTCTCTTCGGAGACAACAGTTGATGTAATCTCAGTTACCTGAACAAAACTTCCAATCTCGTTAGACATAGTTGTTTCTTCAGCATTATGACGAGACTGATTTCTAGTTACCATTTCTACGCAGGTAGATATGTTTAAAAGCAAATAGCAGGTACACGCTTCCTAGTTTAAAGGAGATAATATATGAGTTATCGCAAATGCGAGGCTCGGATTTCATGATCAGTATGCATTGATTTACCAAATCCGAGCATCATTGACGATTAACTCTGGAATGATTTTATTTTTGCAGAGAATGTTTAATCTAACTATAAGTGATTAAATCAAAAATCAATCCTGTACGGATATGCCGTTCAAACTAAATCGACAAGTGACCCTGCATATCTACTTTTAAATTCTTTAAACTGATCTGCTATTGAATTGAGTTATTGCGGGTTTGGCTTTGCAATAAAATTCAATGATCAACAAAACACAAGAAAAACCCCTAAAGAATGTGGGTGTGCCACTCAAACTAAGTCGAACATGAACGACCCAGATCTGGTCGGTCAAGCACGACCCATGTCCAGTCATACATAAAGGGTTCTAGCCTGGTCGTGCGTGCTCAGTCCAACACCTGGTCGAACATGAAGGACTCTGGCCTGGTCGTGCATGCTCAGTCCGGTCCCGGTCGTGCATGGTCAAAACAAGACTGGTCGTGGTAAAACATTCTGGCCTGATCGTGCAAGCTCAATCCACTACTGGTCGTGCATGACCGACCAGGTCAAGGTTATGCGTGATTGGCCCCATATAGGAGTCAAGCAGGAACAACCCACGCAAGGTCGAGCATGAGCGACCACAGTGTTCGAGCGAGTGTGTTAGGAGACCGCACGATTAAAAGCTTCCAAGCTGTTAAAGTACCAGAAATTCAACTAGAAAACGTTGCACACAAAAAAAAGGTCAAAAGCATTGGTTACAATCTGGATTTTATGAAGATTGTTCAACGTGCAAACTTTATGGCAAATATTAAAGTATTGATACAACATCAAAGCACATAAGTTCTCATCTCTCAGACATTTCACCGTACATATTGTGTGCATGAGATTCAAATCGAAATGAAAGGAGCACCAAGTAACTAGATTTCATCAAACAACTACAAATACTCAAACCCTAAAACCAAGCCTAAAACAAACCCATACCAAATTCCAATCCCAAATAATTCAATTTCAAATTGAAACCACGATCGAATTTCTTCCATTCGAGACCCTCGAGCAAGTTAATGAAACAAATATGGAGGAAATTATCTATAAGCAAGCGGATTACTTCGAATCTAAAGGAAAAATCGCTTTGATCAGCTTTGAGATCGGTAGAACTTCACTATGGAAGCCTAGCACGACGATGAATCAAAGACCTGAAGGGTTGATACGACTGGAATTTGAGAAGAAACGAATTGAGTTGAACAATTCTCTAGATTTATGATGCCAATAACGTGTTTCTTCAGAGGAAATTTTAGGAAACAGAATGAAAAGAGGGAACATGAAGGGACAGAATGCATAAAAGATTAAATAGCTCGGTCGACCAGAATGAGACGTCAACTTGAACCCCAGGTGCTTGCTCGACCACGTTGGTGCGTAGACCTGATCAAGTATGCTTGAACGACCAGGAGTATGAGCGACCTTAGGCTCGCTTGAACATGTGTAGGTACGAACGACCTTAAGCATAACCAGCCCTGATGTGAAAGAGTGACATTTGGCTACGTGTGATCGTCCTATAAAAGAACAGATTTAATCTATCAAATTGTGCTATGTTTAATTATTTCGAAGCCCATAGTTTTTCACAAAAAATAAATTACAAACTCAGAGAGGAAATTGTCCCATAAAAATCGTAAACAGATTGAATGATTAAATCCATGTTAAAACCATGGGACGAGCACTCGAATTGGTGAAACATCATAAGGCTCGGTCACACATGAAGGCTCGGTTGCTCGCTCGTGATACCTTGGTCGTACAACACTCTATTCAAATGACCATTAGTAAGTGGAACCTGTCTGACAGCCTGGTCGGTCGCGCACTCCCCCTGGTCCATCGGTCCTTGGTCCTCTAACCATCTCCTGGTCGTTCACTCGTACTGACTTGGTCGGTCGTTCATTCTTCGTAGGCAAGTAAACCGAGAAACCAAGCAGTCGCTCGCACATCCTTTGCCTTCTTGCACACTACAACCCTGGTCGGTCGTTCATTCCTTGGTCGAAAACTACTACATCTTTCAGACAACACCTATCGGTCGAATAGATAATGACCTATGCTAATTCCTAGTTGGTCGCTCTTACACCTACCCTGCAGCTCTAGTAGATCGATCATACACTCACCACCCGATTGCTCGTTCATCCTGCTTGCGCATCTGAAGGTCGCTCACACGAGACAGTTGGCAACAACTGGCTATAGTTGGCGGTGGCATTTCCGTAAATAATGAAGAGTGCGACCAGGAGCCTGCATATATGAATTTCAGCCCATTTCTTCGTGGAAGCTCCCCTATAAATAGGCCATGGCTTCCACACTTTTGGGGATCGATTCCTTTCCACCATGAAGTGCTGCCGGATCCTTTCTACCTCCATTTCTAAGCAATCCTACCTTCATTTGTCATCTCCATTCGAAGATCTACCATTGAATCGGCCATGGCATCCATCGAGATTGTCTAAGTGACCAAGAGATCGAAGATCCTCCTTCATCCTCCTTGCATTTGAAGATATCTCACCATTCGTCCGCTGATCTCACCATTTCTTCACCGATCCTACCACTTCTCCATCGATTTGCATAGATCTAAGCGAGATTTACTTGTAATAAGAGAAGATGAATGTACAAAGATAGATATCACGCCTTGTAAACATTGATGTCGTAATAAAAGTCCTTGCCAAAGTGGACGTAGATCTACCTTAGATCGAGCCACAACTAATTCTCTTGTCTTTTATTTTGCTTTTAGGTGATTATGGCTCTACTATCTTAAATTTAACCTTTTGGTGAAGTGCTTCTAAAGCACCTTTGGTGTTTGAGCCAATTTTGACTCAAACATCTTTCATATCCTCGCTTGTTATATTTCATTCCCAAACTTACTCACACAACAAATAAAAAAAATTAAATGAAAGAAGCATTCGGTCACAAATTGTCAGATTGCATAACTTGGCCATTCACTTTCAAATCCTCCTTTTTAACTTCAACGCATGCATTCATTTGTTCTGTGATAACCGCCCATAACCCTTGCACTAAACAAGAGAATATATGCGCTGAAATGCCAAGCAGGTATGGACGATCATCAGAGTAGGTAAACACAAGCGGAACTTGTCGTAGAACACACAGTGCAAGGACAAAATATTATAGAACTTATACAACAGGTAATAGTAATGAAGCATCGTATAGCAAAGTTTTCAAACTTTCACAATATACTAAAAGATTATCCAATGAATACTAAATTTTGTACATAAGGCCTCACTACAACCCTCATAGAGCACTCAACAGCGGAAATAAAAATACTAGATAGTAATCAAACTGGTACGCCAGCCTCCTGCTTGCCTCTGTACAGCATCATCGTCCTCACTAATAACTTGTAACCTGCTACTTAGTCTACCCATCCACAACCGGATGGACAACCCAAGGTAATAAGAGGAAACATAAAACCTTGAGTTAGACAACAATCTATAGTGAGCGATAAAACAGCTAACAAACTTCAACAATAAAGTATATGAGAATGGGTAGATTAACAAACCAATCTACCAACCTTCAGAGAAGAACACAACTCATGTCTCTCCCCTCCCCCCACACACACCGGACAGTGATAGCCTTTACATTAAGCAATTCAAGCATTCATCCATGGAAACCAGAACACTCATTCAATCATGGTAAAGCACTCATAACATCTAGATTATATATATCTTATGTAGACCATCCTAATCGAATTCAATATACCTTAAGTACAAGCCCCAGAGGCCTAAACCAATATCAAACAAGCACCCAAGAAACATCTCCTTCGACTTTGGACGACATACATGAGATGGTACAAACAGAACAACTAATCAGCCATGACTGACTCTGGCTATCACCGCCAATCTTGCTTTGAAACAATCGTTAATCGTATGATGGCCCATCATGACTACCATATGTCGAGGGCTAATAGCACCACTCCATATGCCATCATGACTCATATGTTTGTCTTCTCAAGACAACTAGGCCCTTCACGACTTCCCAAGGTACGAGGCCCTTCACGACTGCCCAAAGTACCTCTGCTTTGAGTCTGCTAGAACTTACGATAACTACAATCTCTCGGCTTTCGCATCTCTAGTCGTCATCACCGGCGACTAATCATAAACTTAATTTCCACTCGAGTAAGCATTATCCACAACCCAACACCTTCGAGTTGTCTACCTATTCGTTGGTTTTCACCGATCAATGAACATATCACATCACTTCGAACATCCCCTTCTGGACTCTTATCGTAGCCAAAATCACCATTGAACCAAACAACTTCAATATAAGGTTCAATATAGCCTATAGCATTATCACCCCTCTCAGGACACCTTTCAACACTTCCAAACTTCCTAATTGAATTCATTTTGAAGTCACATCATCACCGGAAATGTCCGACTAGAAATAGCCAAAAAGAAAAGGCAGAAATGGCTGACCAGAAATTACTGACAGAATAGTCCGACCCAACTTTATGCCGACCCAACTTTAGTCTGACCCAACCTATGGCCGACCTAACTTCTTCTGACGAGGCCGAACCACCTCTGAATGACTAGACCGACCCACTTTTTCTGACTATGCTGACACGCTATGTCTGACTAGGCTGACCCAACTTATGGCCGATCCAACTTATGCATGTTGCAATTCAACTCCGATTCCGACCAAAACTTCGCCAAACGATAGATTCGACGAAACCAACTCATCCAATTCATCAAATATTGCCACAAATATGGTATGAAACCATCATCAACATGAATACAACAATTTTCACTAAAATTACGCAAATCACCCCAAATCATGGAAAAATGGCCATATGAACAACACTATAAATCTAACTTGCATAAGCATATGAAATATCATGGAAATTACATATCTAAACTTACTATATCATATCGTAGGGTGATCTATATGAAAATAAACTTACCAATGCATAGATCTAAAGAAAAATACTCGAATTTGATGAAAACATGATCTACTACTTATACATTCCATTGTATCCATGTGAGAGATGTAAATCACTCGCTGATTCTCCAATATAAGCTAAAATGATAGAACTATGAATCGAGGCAGCGAGCAATTCACACCAAACTCCTCGATCCGATGAATTCTCCCTTGAAATGATGCAGATGTAGCCTCCAATGATGTAGATCTATGGTTTCCCTCCTTAGATTTTGATTTTTAATGGTGGAAAGGTGTTAGAGGAAGAACGAGCTCAAGGCCATCTAATGAGAGAATGGGAGAAGTAACCTATTCTCCATACCCCCTCACCCCCTATTTATATTTTCCACCAACCCACTAATAGGCCTTCCCAATTCAGCCCATTTTTTCCTACCAAACCTGGATAACCAACTGAAAAACCTTAAAATAGCGATTTCTCCCAAACCGCTGAGCCAAATCTTTAATGTAACCACTCTACAGAAAGGCAATCATCAATTCCTTTCCTATAGCACAGATCTCACCCTCTGATTCGACCTGAGTCAAAAGTTATTCCATGTACAAGACTAACAGGGCCTATTCTCCATAACCCTTACCCCCTATTTATAGTTTCCACCAACCCACTAATGGGCCTTCCCAATTCAGCCCAGTTTGTCTTACCAAACCTGGACAACCAACTGAAAAGCCTTAAAATAGTGATTTCTCCCAAACCACTAAGCCAAATCTTTAATGTAACCAATCTACGGAAAAGCAATCATCTATTCCTTTCCAATAGCACAAGTCCCACCCTCTCTGATTCGACTTAAGTCAAAAGTTATGCCCTGTACAAGACTGACAGGGGAAAAATGGTCACAAATAAAATCGGTAAAAATTATGGACATGTCTCACATCCCCATAAGCAACATATTCAAAGATGAGACTGATCCAACCCTCAAGGAATAAATTAAAAATGTTTTATGATCTTACGATACGTAAAATGCGGGCTGTTACATTCTCCCACGCTTAAGAATTTCGCCTCCTAAATTGCAAACAAACACAAGTAATCACAACCATTCCGCATGCCTATCATCCATGAGAAGCCAATTCTATCATCCAAACGAGCAACCATCAAGCCATGCATCCATAGCCTTATCATAGCATGCGAAATTCTATCAAACAACAACAAGATAAATCCATATAACGATGATACAATATCAAAGGGTCCTACCGACGAAGAGTACTGGATGAGCCGCCTTCATACTCTCTTCTGTCTCCCACGTACAATCATCGCAATCTTCACTTCATTGTACCTTGACTAGCTTAACCATCTTCCTCCCAAGCTGTTTCGTGTCATTCCCCACAACATGAAGTGGTTTACAAGGTCTCGAAACTATGGTTTCTACTTCTAGGTCTTCGTATTGCTCTAGAGATACCACCACATTCGAATCATGCACGAATTTCTGTAGAAATGACATATGGAACACCTTATGCACACTCGACATCATCTCGGGTAACTCCAATCTATATGCGAGCTTTCCAAGTTGCTCAACTATCAGAAATGGTCCAACAAACCTTGGAGCTAATTTTTTTTTCTTTCCAAATCTAACCATGTGCTTCAACAATGAAGTTTTCACGAAAACCATATCGCCTACGTCGAATTCCAAGTCCTTACGACGCTTATCGACGTAACTCTTCTAACGGTCTTGGGCTGCCTTCATTCGTTGCTGAACTACCTTGATACAATCTGAGGTTTCTCTAATCATCTCTGGCCCCAGTACCAACTTATCTCCAACTTCTAACCAACATGCTGGAGGATTGCATGGTCTCCCATACAACGCTTCATATCGTGCCATCCCAATGCTAGACTGGTAGCTATTATTATATGCAAACTCAACTAGATGTAGATAGTCTTCTCATGATCCTCCGAAGTCTAACACACAAGCCCCAAGGAGATCTTCTAAAACTCGATTAACTCTCTCGGTGTGACCATCAGTTTGGGGATAATATGTCGTACTCAAGCACAACTCGGTTCCCAAAGCTTCTTGCAAAATTTTCCAAAATCCACTCGTGAATAATGGATCTCGGTCACTCACTATACTCTTTAGATCACCATGGAATCGAACTATCCATTTCACAAAAAGTTCAGCCAATTTTGATGTCGTCCTAGTCGACTTGACAGGAATGAACCTTGCACTTTTGATCAAGCAATCTATAATGACCAAAATTCCTTCATTTCCTGTTCTCGTTCTAGGTAGTCCATCGATATCTGCTTGCACATCCATGTAGGAACTTCTAATGGCTAAAGCAAACCACTCGACTTCTTTTGTTCAGCTTTCACCAACTAACAGTTTATGCATTTGGAAATGAACTTTCCAATATCTCACTTCATCCCTTCCCAGTAGTAGACTCTCTTCATGTCCTGATACATCTTATTGCCACCAGGATGAATCGTCAACTTCGAGTGATGATATTCTCTCAGAACCTCATCTCTCAATCCGTCGATATCAGGAACAACTAATCGCCCTTGGTTTTGAAACCAACCTACTAGATCGACCTCGAACTCTTTATCTTTTAGTTCCAGTTTCTGAATGAACTCGACAAGCTTCACATCTTTCTTTTGGCTCTCGCTAATCCTTTTGATAAGAGTAGCTCTTATCGACAAGCTTGCCAACATTTCAGGTTCCAATCGCACCTTGGCATGAAATCGAACCTTCCCAAGTACTCGAGGCTCTTCCATTCCGAAAACATCGCTCCCAAACTTGCGTGTCTTCAACTCAATGCATCTACAACTTTGTTGCCTTTGCAATGAGTATAGGCTATACTAAAATCATATGACGCTAGAAACTCTAACCATCGTTGCTGTCGAAGATTTAAATCCTATTGGGAGAAAAGATACTTCAACGACTTGTGATTCGTAAACAATTCGAATAAAACTCCCAGTCGGTAATGTATCCACATCTTTAGAGTAAATACAATCACCACCAACTCCAAGTCATAAGTTGGATAATTCTTCTCATGCGGCTTTAGGTGTCGACTCGCGTAGGCCACAACCTTGTCCTTCTACATTAGCACTGATCTAAGTCTAGTACTACATGCATCGGTGTATACCACCATCTCTTCATTCGCACTCGGAATGGTTAACGCAGGAGCACACATTAGCCTCTCTTTCAGGATTTCTAACGCTTTTTCACACTTCGCATCCCATGTGAACAGTTTGTTCTTCTTCGTTAATCCTGTCAATGGTGCAGCTATCTTGGAGAAATCCTTGATAAACCGTTGATAATATCCTGCCAACCCAAGAAAACTCCGAACATCTGTCGCATTCTTAGGACGATCCCAGTCCTGGAGGGCTGCCAGTTTAGTGGGGTCAACCACTATCCCATTTCCAGAAACATGTCCTAAGAACCTCACTTCACTCTTTCAGAAGTGACACTTTGAAAACTTAGCTCTCAGCTGATGCTTTCGCAAGATCACCAACACAAATCTCAAGTGCGTCTTGTGCTCTTCCTCATTCCGAGAGTAAACCAGAATGCCATCCACAAACACAAGCAGAACTTGTTCAACTGATCTCTGAAAATCTTATTCATAAGATCCACAAAATACGCTGGCGCGTTAGTTAACCCAAATGGCATCACCAACCATTCGAAGAACCCGGATGGTGTCTTAAAAGCAGGCTTTGGCACACTATCCTTAGCTACCCTTAACTGGTGAAATCCCATTGCCAGATCCATCTAAGAAATCATTCTGGCTTCATGAAGTTGATCGAACAAGTCATCTATCCTTGGCAACGGATACTTGTTTTTCTTAGTCACCTTGTTCAGCTCACGATAGTCCATACACAATCTTAACGAGCCATCCGACTTGGTTGCAAACACGACCGGTGCACCCCATTCAGATGCACTTCTTCGAATAAATCCTTTTCCCAAAAAGGTCATGAACTTGCACCTCCAACTCTCGTTGTTCCTTAGGCTCCATCCGCCTAAGAGGCATAAAAATTGGTCTATCACTCTCGACCAAATCGACCCTAAACCCGATCTCACGATGCGGCGGCAACCCTTTGACCTCATCAAAGACATCCTCATACTCATACACATTAGCGATCAAAACAGATGACAAGTCTTCTTGTGGAATCCCTTCCACATCCCCGAACCTCACCTTTAGCTTCTCGCAATTCACCCTTGCCGCATACCACTTGAGCCAATCCATACTCAGGATGATCCCAAACCCAGCAAAGTTAAGAACAAAGCAATCATACACAAAAGAGCAACCATGACTCGACAACACTAGATCACGACATATCATGCAAAGATTTGACGAACCCCAACTGGATTAGTCACTAGGAAGGTCTATCACAAATCTCAGGTTCCAAACCCAAGAGACAAGCAAGCTCATTGCAAATGAAAGAATGCGATGCTCCAGTATCAAAAAGCACGCGAATTGAATTACCATTAATAGAAAGAGTACCTTGCACAACACCAACATCTACCATTGCTGCCGCTGGAGCAGGTCCCCTTCGCATAATTGCTTCTGCCATGGCATCAAACATGGCTGGGTAATTTGGTTCACCGCCATTTCCCCCTATAGTATTAGCTCCCCTAGCAGCATGTCTTGATTCTCGTCTACTCATTCTAAATCTACAATTCAGAATAATTAGCCGCTTTCAAGAAAAACTGCTAAAGAGATACAACTGCTACTACTGTATATGCTAATACATATAGTAAGCATCCAACTAAAATCTACAAGTATGTCCCTCATACGTAACTACGACTTAGAACCTTAGCTAAAACTGCTAACCAGAGCTCTGATACCAAATGTGACGACAACCCATAACCCCTGCACTAAACAAGAGAATTTATGCGCTAAAAAGTGTGCTAGGAGACTACGGACGATCATTAAAGTAGGTAAACACAAGCGGAACCTATCGTAGAACTCACATCACAAGGATAAAATATAATAGAACTTATACAACAGGTAATAGTAATAAAGCATCATATAACAAACTTTTCAAACTTTCACAACATACTGAAAGATTATCTATGAATACTAAAGTTTGTACATAAGGCCTCACTACAACCCTCATAGAGCACTCAACAATAGAAAACAGAAATACTAGGTAGTAATCAAATTAGTACGCCAGCCTCCGGCTCGCCCCTGCACAGCATCATCATACTCACTAATAACCTGTAACCTGCTACTTAGTCTTCTCATCCACAACCGGATGAACAACCTAAGGTAATAAGAGGAAACATAAAACCTTGAGTCAGACAACAGTCTTAGTGAGCTATAAAACAGCTAACAAACTTCAATAATAAAGTATATGAGAATAGGTAGATTAACAGACCAATCTACCAACCATCAGAGAAGAACACAACTCATGTCTTGCCCCCCACATCGGACAGTGATAGCCTTTACATTAAGCAATTCAACCATTCATCCATGGAAACCAGAACACTCATTCAATCATGGTAAAACACTCATAACATTCAGATTATATATATCTCATGTAGACCATCCTAATCAAATTCAACATCCCTTAAGTACAAGCCCCAGAGGCCTAAACCAATATCAAACAAGCACCCAAGAAACATCTCCTTCGACTTTGGACGACCTACATGAGATGGTACAAACAGAACAACTAATCAGCAATGACTGACTCTAGCTATCACCGCCAATCCTGCTTTGAAACTATCGTTAATCGTATGACGACCCATCATGACTGCCATATGCCATCATGACTCATATGATTGTCTTCTCAAGCCGACTAGGCCCTTCATGACTTCCCAAGGTACGAGGCCCTTCACGACTTCCCAAAGTACCTCTGCTTTGAGTTTGCTAGAACTAACGATAACGATAATCTCTCGGCCTTCGCATCTCTAGTCGTCATCACTGGCGACTAATCATAAACTCAAGTCCCACTCGAGTAAACAGTATCCACAACACAACACCTTTGAGTTGTCAACCTATTCGTTGCTTTTCACCAATCAATGAACATATCACATCACTTCAAACATCCCCTTCTGGACTCTCGTCGAAGCCATCATCACCATCAAATCAAACAACTTCAATATAAAGTTCAATATAGTCTATAGCATTATCACCCCTCTTAGGACACCTTTCAACACTTCCAAACTTCCTAGTTGGATTCACTTTGAAGTCACATCATCACCGGAAATGTCCAAACAGAAATGGCAGAAATGGCTGACCAGAAATGGCTGACCAGAATAGGCTGACC
Source organism: Allium sativum (assembly GCA_030737875.1). Classification (NCBI taxonomy): domain Eukaryota; kingdom Viridiplantae; phylum Streptophyta; class Magnoliopsida; order Asparagales; family Amaryllidaceae; genus Allium; species Allium sativum. The sequence goes on from CM060920.1 coordinate 222,999,467, forward strand.
CAACTTTAGTCCGACCTAATTTTAGTCCGACCCAACTTTATGTTGACCCAACTTTAGTCCGACCCAACCTATGGCCAACCCAACTTCTTCTGACTAGGCCGACCCACCTCTGAATGAATAGGACAACCCACTATTTCAGACTAGTCCGATCCTACTTATGGCCGATCCAACTTATGGCCGATCCAATTTACGGCCGATCCAACTTATTGCCGACCGAAAACCTGCATATTGCAATTCAACTCCGATTTAGATTAAAACTTCGTCAAATGATAGATTCGATGAAACCAACTCATCTAACTTATCCAATTCATCAAATATGGCCACAAACATGGTATGAAACCATCATCAACATGAATACAACAATTTTCATTAAAATTATGCATATCACCCCAAATCATAGAAAAATGACCATAAGAACAACACTATAGATCTAACTTGCATAAGCATATAAAATATCATGGAAATTACATATCTAAACTTAATAAATCATATCATAGGGTGATCTATACGAAAACAAACTTACCAATGCATATATCTAAAGCAAAATACTCTAATTTGATGAGAAAACATGATCTACTACTCATACACTTCATTGGATCCATGTGAGAGATGTAAATCACTCACCGATTCTTCAATACAAGCTAAAATGATAGAATTATGAATCCGAACAGCGAACAATTCGAACCAAACTCCTAGATTCGATGAACTCGCCCTTGAAATGATGTAGATCTAGCCTCCAATGGTGTAGATCCATGATTTCCCTCCTTAGATTTGGATTTTTAATGGTGGAAAGGTGTTAGAGGAAGAAGGAGCTTAAGGCCACCTAATGAGAGAATGGGAGAAGTAACCTATTCTCAATACTCCTCACCCCCTATTTATAGTTTCCACCAACCTACTAATGGGCCTTCCCAATTCAGCCAATTTTGGCTTACCAAACCTGGATAGCCAAGTGAAAAACCTTAAAACAGCGATTTCTCCCAAACCACTAAGCCAAATCTTTAATGTAATCACTCTACGGAAAGGTAATCATCAATTCATTTCCAATGGCGCACACACATTGATTCGACCTAATTTAAAAGTTATGCCCTGTACAAGACTGACAGGGGTAAAATGGTCACAAACAAAATCGATAAAAATTATGGACATGTCTCACATCCCCATAAACAACATATTCAAAGATGAGAATGATCCAACCCTCAGGGAATAAAATGAAAATGTTTTGCGATCTTCCGACACGTAAAATGCTTGTTGTTACATGTTCCTTTGTTTAATGCATGCGTTACCCATTTCTATTTCAACTCATTTCCCATACGTTACTTAATTTGTTGTACAAGTTTCTTTCTCCCCTATTTATCTTCTTCCTCCTGTCACTTTTTCTAAGCATTTTTCCTACCTCCACAACTTCTCTGACACATCTACAAGTCATGCGAGTTCATGTCTATCCTCCACTTCAGCAACACCTCCCTTCACTGTAAACCAAACTAAAAAATGGATAGCCTCCATCGCCTAAGCCACCAGCATCAACCGCAATCCGTTCGTCGGCGCTAGGGAAACAACGAAGTAGATGTGAGTGTTAGCTCACGATTTACTTATTTCAAGTATTTTGACTGCGATAGAAACTAAATATAATAGTCTATTCTTCTTGTTGTTGACTGCCTTTATTCCTGTGTTTTCTTCTTCTTTGATATTTGCAAATTTATTTGCTTCCTTCGTTACTAGTTATGTTTGTTATATTTTATACAGTGAATTTAATGGCAAATTTGCACCTATGTGTAATAATCATGTTGCTTTGCCATGAAATTGGTACCTATTTGTAAATTGATCCTTGTTAATTCATAGTACTTCAAAATTTTCATGAGCCATACAGTAACTTTATTCAACCTTACTTAGATCATGAAATACCAGTAATTTACCTATGAGGTCAGATTACTATATGCATGTATTGTGCCCTCCTATTTTTAGTAGTTGTTGCTAAAATAAATTGAATGATATTTATATTTTTTTATGTGTTATATATACACATCGCTATAAAACCCATGATATGTAGTAACTTGTGCACTTTGAATTATATATATATATATATACACACACACACACATATACCTATGTTGTTGGTGTCCTTGTGTAGAGCCAGATTTATATACTTTAGCTGAAATAAGGTATATATTCATTGTTATAGTTGTAATCGAACCCATGTTGCCATATACTCTTGAACATATTTTTCTTTGCTTATTAAAACGGAGTTAGAGATAGTTATCATTCCATGTTCAGATTCGAGATCACTGACTTGTTTGAAGCTTGAAACACATTTTTGCTCGCACTATTTTGTGAAACCCGAAGTATATTTGCATTGTGCTTTATTGATTCACCTGAAAAACACTCGGTCCTTGTCGCATATCCCTGAAAGCATGTGTTCTTAGTTATGCGCAAATTATCATTGACTATAAAAACATGTATTTGGCTATGATAAATCAAAATTTATGGATCACCATTTTTTTTGACTTTAACATCATTTGAATAGCATATTTATGCACGACATGAGAATCTTTAGGCGATCTGAAATCTATAAGAGGGTAGATGACTGGAAATGTAACAGCCCGTAATTTTAAAATATGATATAAGGGATTATTAAAGAATAATTAATTTTTAAAAGGAGAATTAAGTGAAACAGGTTACGTCATTGCGTTCGTCTCGGAATTCTGCTTGAGATAGAGTCCGAGTTTGCGTAAAACGCGTACAGAATGAAGGAGTTATAGACGATGGAAGTTAGGCAGAACAATCAGAAAATGGGCAGAACAACTGGCGCACTTGTGAAGTGCACCAGAACAAAAATGCACTGGCGCACCTGGGAAGTGCGCCCAGGCCGAGCCAGATCTGCAGAATTCTGGAGAGTTCCATGATGACGTGTCTTTCAGGGATTGGCTAGACGACGTGTTTTTCTGGTCTGTATGGTTCAGATGGTTCCTAATCTAATCTAAAGGTCCTAATTCACCTAATATAACTATAAATAAACACCTAAACCTAACCTAATCTCATTGTTATCATCCATGATGCCTTCATGCTGCTCTAATCTAAATTAAAACAAACCTTTCTTCTCCATCAAGTTAAATTAGACGATCAAATTCTACAACAACGATTTAGCTAATCAAATTCAGAATTCAGATCTATTCTCTCTCAAATATCTAAACATAACGCTATGAGTTTCTAGATTACTTTTATATTTAGATAAATAAAAGTATGCTTTGATAGACAATGTATTGGATATGTTGTAAAGTATGATTTTGTGTTGATATGAAACTTTATCCTATGTCATGACAAGATCTAATTTCCTAGATCTAATATAATTGTGGTGATTTGATTATGATGGTTATATGGATCTTGACTTGTAACCATGTTATGATGGAAGTACATCTATTAATTTAGATAATTGTGACATCACTTGGATCTAGACTTTTATGCTAATCACCTTTCACATGTCATATTGCGATACATTGATATATGTTGTAAACTTGACATGTGAATCTACCTTTTGATCTAAACATGTTGCTATGACTATGCTAGATCTAGGTAATCGAACACCTAATGTTAGATCTAGATCTCATTGTGCTTTTTTAAACATCGTAGTAATTGCCAAAAGTTATTAATTATGACCACTTAGTTATGATGTTAATCACATGTCCATTCACTTTGTTACTATGCCAGTTTATGATCATGTTTATTCACAACATGTTGAAACTATCACCCTCGTCATATTCCCTTTTAATTATTATAGCTAGGCTACTTTATAGCCTAGATGCCGCCAAAATACGTATGAATACGTTAGAGAGAAAACGGGGAAAAAGGGAATTAAAGTTGGCATGATTTGTGTAATGTTTAATAGGAAATGGGGCATGTATATCAAATGGGGAAAACATAGAAATAGTTACCTATAGGTAGATTTGAATTAATATGGAATGATTAGTAATTTACATTTAGGAATCATAAATTGTACTTATGACCCGAGGTTAGGTTACATTAGTGGCGAAAGTCTGCTTGGACCCGATCGGTATATCCAGCAGCCACTAATGTTGAACCTAATGTGGGAGGTTTAAGTACGCAAATACGAATCGGGCTAAGACACGAGGTTAGGCCCAACTGTGGAATAAGACTGCCCGAACCCGACTGGCATATCCAGAATCCACACGTTATAGGCCTAATGTGGGAGGTTTAGCCCATTATAACCATAATTGGACATGGTAAAGAAATGGACTACTTAACCTAATTTAATATGACTATGGACTTAAGTTAGGGTTAAGTAAAATTGGATGGGTAGTGGGGGGTTAAGTAAGTTAGAGGGGGTGGGTAATATATATATATATATATATATATATATATATATATATATATATATATATATGCCCACATACTTAACCCAGTAAAGTTATGTAATTAAAGACACGTAAGTGGTATACATAATCGGTAGATGATGTAAGAAAGTTATGTAATTAAAGACACCCTTTAGGGTAAGCATAACTAGTATAGGGCTATTTAATTAAGGACACCTAAGGGTATACATAGTCAGTAGAAAAACCTAGTGGGGATACAAGACAAGGGGGAAAGCTTGTATCATATTGAGAGGGACCCATTTCAGTCAGTAACTCGAAGTGGTATCAAGTAAAGACCTCCGTACTAGGCGGAGAAGGGGCACGCTTACTGATTGATTGTAAGAGATCCAAACGAGGCGGATGGTGTGGGCGGAGCAAACCGACCCGGGACGTCTGCGTGCATGGGCCAGGCAAAGGGGCTAAGATGAATGTGACACTAGTAGATATAGTTGTGCACACCATGGGTTGCCACTTTAGGAAGTGATACCTCTTATTGTGAGGCCAGCACAGGATATCTACAAGGTAGGGAGCCAATAGATTAGGTTAGTGGTTAGGGTATACTTGGACGTATGACTTAAGCCTACCAGCTTATAGTGGAAGGGATCATTTTATTTCAGTCATACTAGTAATAATGCAGAGTTATCATTAGTAAGGCACATATACCTTAACTTGTTTACCTTGTCACATCTGCCATTTATGTAGTGATTTATCTCGTATCCACTTTATATGCCTATCATGTTGCTTTTAATTATCTAATGGCTAAAAGTAACTGGACTCGCCAGAATTTATGTCTGCCCCTGTTGTTTCTCCTTCTTTCTTCCATCCCCCCCTCCAAAGTTCCCAGGGAGGAAATAATCAGACTTAATCAGGAATCAGATATCATCTTGTTAGGAGCTACTTCTGAAGTATGGATCAAGTTCTTGACTCTACTATGGCTTAACTCTTTTTATTGGGGAAATGATGCTTTTTATTTACTTATGTACTCTGATGGTGCAAGACAAAAGTATTTTTATTGTAATGGTTTTTATGACTTATGAAATTGTGGACCACGAAGTTATGACTTATGTTTGAAATAAAAGCTTAAATTTTTTGTTGCTGCCTTATTTATCTTTGTCTTGTAATCATTATGTGTCTGTTTACCTATAGCGCTTCACGAAACTTAATGCATTCCCTTAGTGAGTGACATTAACGGACGTGGGTTGTTTCAGGAATGTTGTATGAATTTGCACTAATTTCTTGAACCAACATGTCACTTACATTTGGGTCATTGTTTTGTAATCCAAAACCTGCATGACTTGGTGAATTATTCTAAATCGGATAAATTACCGATAGGGATTACTCAAATTAAAACCCTTGTTAAATTTGAAACTTTATATAAAATGTTAGGAACAACTATTATATTGCAGTGTTTTATTGAAGTTGACTTACTTGAATAAAGTGAATCTTGACTCGAGTGTATTTTGTTTTGCATGGAACGGTCGGGTCAGATCCAAGTTTTGTAGATTTAAAGAATTCCACTATTGAAGTTAGTGAGTAGTGAAGACGTGCGGATTAGTTCGACAATTTCTGCAAATTTTATTTTATTTAAAAATCTATGTAATTCCACTGCGTAATTTTTTTTGTATAACTCTGATATTTTATGTAAAATGCTTCCGCTGTGAGATGTTGTAGTTTATTTATTCTGTGATCTCCGTGTTTGATTCTGTTTAAATCCATAAGCTAAATAACATTTTGTCGTTTCGAGTGGTTTAAGTTGGTTTAGTTACTGATTTGAAGAGGTCGGAAAGGCTGGTCGTTACGGTTGCTAAATAGACCTACTCAGAGAGCTAAGTTGGTTTTATTGTTTTAATGAGTATTTTCCTTGTTTAAGAGATTTAAGAAAATAAGATTCATCTCCATTTAAAAAATTATTTTCAAATGATAAGTATGGTTTTTAGGTGATTGATGTAGCTATTATTGTCGAGTGATCTTTGTGCATGTAGTAGTATGGTTTTGAGAAGATTGAATCAGATTGAATTGTCGATTGAAGCGGTATGTGCTTGAGTGCACTTTAAATTGCTTTTTTTAAAATCACTATGCTTTGCTTTGCTGCTATGTACATATTATACACATAAGTTAAGCAAACAATAACCCATTTCTACAATTCTATTTACTTAGGTGAGTTAAGATGTTAGATTCTGCAAGTAAATACTATGTATTAGCACATATCACATAAAAATTCCTTTTAAAAGGAATTTTAGACTCTGCTTTAGTAGAAATATAACTTACAGTGCAATCGGAAGAAAATAAAACCTTGATAATTTTATGATCTTCTATTAAGAATTATTGGATGCTTCTTCATTCCTATATGAAAATTTTCTACTTCTTACGTTATATGTTTAAAACAGTCTTTTCCGGGATCTCTTCAAGTACCATCAACTGTGTGTTGCACTATATCATGAAATAATGAATGTAAAATTGTCAAATCTATATTTATGTAAGAGGATGTTCTTGTTTATGTAACTAGAATTGATCGTTTGATGCAAGCCTGCACCTTGATAGTTTTTTCAATCATGTACTCATCAGTTTCCATACATTTTACTCTCTAAGTTTAAATTCACATTAGGTTAGACTATGTGGAAAATCCACCATAGGCAAACTGCTCTAGTTGCAAAACACTTGCAAACTATTTGAAAGTATATAATTAATTAAATTCACGGGGCTGCAACTGATTATATATTATTATGCAATCTAGTTGCTCTTGGTTTTTTTATTATATATTATTTGTGCACACATTCCGTTTTCTTTTTTATTTATAGGGTTGCAATTTAAGTAGTATCAGAACCAACAGAAGCATCAATTCAATCAATTGCGGAATCATCACTTGTGCATTTAAAGAATGTTGAAATTTATCATATGGTATTCCAATTTCAAAAAATATTGGAAAAATAAGGTGTCAGCCTGGTAAATTTTGGAATATGAACGCAATATTTGGACTCTCATAAATAATTAAGTATGCAATAAATAGTAACTAAAAAGTACTCCCTTCAATTCAAATTATAAGACGTTTTGGAATTTCTCACGTAAACTAAGAGAACTTGAAAAAGACGCATTATCCTTTAATTAATCCTCCTGTATTAACTGCATTTTGTTTTGAAAATAATGATGGCATCCATTTTCAATAAAGTATGCACTGCCATGCAGCTTCTAAAATGTGTATTGGACCACATAACTTGAAATTCTAGCCACATGGGTTGGAAGACTAAAGGAGCAGCCAAATTAATTAATGAAAGTGCCATTAATTATGAATTCCAACATACATGCGTTTTACCAAGAACTGCCATTAATTGATTTTTCACTAAATGTCATATATTTGGTAAAATGATCCAAACCCTAGAACGTCTTATAATCTGAACTGGAGGGAGTATGTATTATGATAAAACTTTAGAAACAAGATATAAAATTACTTACAAATGTCCACAACAATAGCCAGCGGTTAAGGATTTTGCGCCATGGTAATAGTGGCGTGGGCTCGAGACCCAGAATGACATGCTAAGAGTTTACCATGTGAATAACTAAAATCGGCCACTTATGTGGTGTTCATGGACCGAGCTAGGTGCATTAGGGAGGGTTTTACGACTCCAGTCAATTTCCTTTTTGAATATATTCAAAAAAAAGTTACAAATAAAATGTTTGTATCCTTCAAGAACACTTAATTTCCTTTGGTAAACAAGGACATTTATAGTTAATGTTCCACAAACCTTCTAATATTGTAAAGGTAAAATAAAGACAACATGTAGAGTTGGAATTATTTGGGCATCAGAAATGACATGACAAAATAAGAAAATTATACCTGATACACATATACACCTAATCAAAAGATACTAATGGCTTCTAGTTCCATTCACATATGGTAGCCATTTTCAAGTAATTGATCATTTTCATTGAACTTTTCAAAGAATTGCACATGGACTTAGGCTATTCCATGTGATCTACGATGAAACAAAAATGACTTACATTGATAAATAACAATAAAACAATGCCTAAACTATTTTGTGCAATCTATAATCAATCATCTTCGACCTATAATCAAGGTCTAGTAAACGAATTTTTCGAAACAAGCTCGATTTTGAGATTCAACTTCTAGTACGAAAGAGGAACGAGCCAAAACTTCGCCAAGAGGGTTAGGGAAGAGAGAATGACAAGGTACCTCTTATAATTTACTTCACAAATTTAATTTGGGTATATTCCTTTGCAGTAGGAGTATTATAATCTGAGGGTAACCAGTGAGTGACTTGTGCTTCACACACGGAAAACACTAACCCCTTTATTTCCAGTTGACATACTGAAAGACCATGCATGAGTGATGACATCGGTTCAAATTCAACAGTACTATTTCAATCATTTATGTTGTACAGTTTTAATTCAATAATAGAGGTGATCCTGCATATATGCACACATCGTATCTGACTCTATATATGTTTCGTTTGCAGCCAGAAAGTTAAATGTAAATCATTAAATTAGATGGGGTTGGTTATAAATGGTTTGAGTTAGATTAGTCCTCATCCATTTAAATTAATCGTAACCCTGTCCAGTTGACCCTTTTAATAAATGGCTTAACCAAATTTGATATGGTTATCATATGAATCAAAAGTACTAACCTAGTTATCCATGCTTCATCACAAAATTTTACCATTCGAAGAAGAATAGCGTAATCCATATTCAAAATAGATATTTGACTTGGTTTGAAATTACAAATAAACTTTATATATAGGCATCAACTCGAAACATATGTTTATCAAGTTTGCAATTTTAGGTAGTTTTCTACTGGATGAAAGCATGGTTTCTTTTATTCCTTAATGTCTGTAAATTAGTGATGTTTGTATAATGCTTCTATGAGTCTCAAGTCCCATAAAAATTCTTTATGTAATCAATCAAAATAATATAATTTAATAGTTGGCAAATTCTATTTCAACCCAGCAATATGCTAAGTAGCCCCCCAAAGTATGAAAAAACCGGTATACCCCCAATTTTACTGAGTAGCCATCCGCTAATTTAAAAAAAAAACGAAAATACCCTCCCACGTTGAGAGAATACGTGGTTCATCAGTTAACCTCGTAGTAGCCCTACGTTGTTACTTAGTGTACCTCGTAGCAGCTCTTCGTGATTCTTTCAAAGACCACGTAGTGCTACTATGAGATACACTGATAAACCACGTAAGGGGACTACGAGGTGTTCAGAAAACTGAAAAAAAAATATAACATAAAAAAGGCATTTTCGTACTCGTATTTTTTTGTTAAAATAGGGGGCTACTCAGCATATTTCAGGGTTGAAATAGAATTTGCCTTAATAGTTTAATGCTCAGATTTGAATGCCAAATTAAAAAATTAGACGTTCAAAAATAGTAATAAAACATACCCATGAAGTCTAAGAAATACCATCCTAATAATTTTATGTATTAAATTAATTCTTGATTATATGATAAATTGCAAAGGAGTTAAGTCGATCTTTTTACCCAGTTTCAATACAATATCCAGTTCCAAAAGGAAAAAATCAGTTGCATATTAAATATGCTATAGGCAGGGCCGAATCTATGTATTTGGTATAGGGGGCAGCTGACCTCCCTCAAACATATTATCACCCATTACTTTACCTAGTTTTGTCAAGTTTTGCACCAGTTTTGCCCGGTTTTGCCTAAAACCCTGACGCCCCTCAAATCTTGATCCCCCTAAAAGGAAAGGCTGGCTATAGGGCAAAAAAGAAAAAAGGACACATATACTTGTACATACTTGTAAATGTTAATAAGTTGAAGTATGCATGTGCTGTATAGAAAAGCTATAATAAATAAAAAAAGTTACCATGATCCGATGAATTTGGTTAAAAATAACAGTAAAACACAAAACTATGTACTATTTTGATGGAAATAAATAAGCAATCATGCAATAATGGAAAAGACACCTTATAATAAGACACTGATTGGTTCAATATGTATTGATTTATGCACATATGTCTAATACTCCTGCCCCACGTCGGCTTCATTTGCTTCACAAAGCAACACGAAATTAAACTGTAATACCTTTCATAATGCAATATGTTAGAGGTAGAGGCGATTTAAAAAATATATGATTTGTTACTTAATGTTATGTTTCTTTACAATTTACAATCACAATTTTGTAGTTATTTTTTTAGAAGGTACATATGTACATTCACATAGGCGATATCCAAACAATCAAATGTAGAAGGAAAAACAATACCATTAAAAAATGAAAATAAATTTAACTACGACAAAAAAAACATAGATGACACCATAATTCAAAATTTACATGGTAAACTTTCATGAAAAAAGATATTTAACAGTGTGACATGTGGAATTGAAAGAATGCTGGCGTTAAATTGGCTTTCGATCAACCAAGCATGTGAGAAAAAAATCGTCAATACACGAATTATTTAAATTGGAAAAGCTTGAATAGATAACTTGTGAAAAAGAAATTGAGTAACTTGAATTTCAGTACAATTTTAAATAGATAATTGATTAAAGGGCGCTTGCAGTAACATATACTCGGGAAGGGATCTCCTGGACCAACAGTACTCTGGTCCCCTGGACCAGCAAATCAAAACACAGCATTCAGTGGGGGCAGACTTTTGTTTGCAAGTTTTGCTTTTTAAGTTGGACTGTTTTGCAAAATCGTTGCAAGATGTGGCAACTTTTTACTGGATTGGCACACGGGACCATGTAAGTTTTGGTCCAGACGATCCCTTCCCCATATAGTCTGCCATAGCGGAGTACATAAAGTTGGTTACGTAAATAAGTTGTACTGGTTGTACAATGAAGAAACATGTAGACAAAATACATTTGGTCATACAATATATTACATAGACAAAAATGAAGGTTTGGGCAAGCCACATGACTTCAAAAGGAGCCAACATGTTGCTATAACGAGCTCATAGAGTGAGGCAAAAGCTGAAATTTGCACTAGAGGCCCGCATTCTTGGAATTGAAGACACTTCTCATCAACATGCTACTTATGATGCCATGAAAGGAGAAGAGGCGAATGAATCTCATTCAATCTCAAGATTATTTCAACCTTAAGGGTAATGTGTGCAAGAGGGGCTGAAGAATTAACAAAATAATAGTGAACTTTTCAGCGAACTTAGGCCCACAATGGTTGCCATTAATTTAATCATGGCTCAAGGCAGTTTTCAAAATTGCATCAGCATAAGTTCATTGCTAATTTCCCACAAGGAGCATTGCTAAACAGCCCATACGGTGTACTGAAACTCGGAACGTTAGTTAATTCCAATTAAATGGCGGTGGGCAATTACTTTATAGGAAAGATAAGATTTGCAACCATGTTAAATTAGTATTAAATTGGATTTGAATTTAAAATGGTTGAAATTGATTAAAATGTGATTAACACAGTAATGCAGACAAATGGATTAATGCAATTAGTTATAAATTGAATAATAATAACGATTATTAATTGAAAAATTAGTAATTTAGCTTAAATGTCTATGGAAATTTTACCTTTCATTCATTTTCTTGTTTTAACCTATTATTTGTTCTAAATTTCTTGAGGTGTTACACATCCGCAGTTATATACAAACCTCCACATACTCTAAAAAAGGAGTTCTTCTCTCTTCTCATGCAAAAATTCTACCATTTCGTGGAGACAACACTTTCCTCCCTTTTCATTCTTGCATAAAATTAAATATATTGGTAGTCAACCATATAAATAAAGATTACTAAAAGTGGATGTAAGACATTGCCTGCCGAACTATTAAAAAAATTTTGTGTTCTTTATTGATTTTTTTTTCCATTTTTATTGATCGAATCTATTGTTATGGATTTTTTATTGTGAAGTACGTTATGTGATTCTACAATAAGAAATTATCGAATAAAATTGTATAATGATTTCTTTACTATTTCAGAGAGAAGAATACTTTGTATTAAATTGTTATCGATAGATGAAATGTACAAGGTTTGCTAAAGTATATATAGCGGAAAATAAAAAAGCAATGGGCTAAAACATACAAGGCCCATAAAACGAATATAAACCCATGCGGCTATAATGGTTCATTTTGTATAAGAGAATAATGTACATCTATATATCTGGTAATACCTCGCCTCAAAATGAACTAGGGCTTTCTCTGTGTTTCTTCAGCGTTTCCGTTGGAAACCCTAAGCTCTTTTTTCAATCTCTCAAAATTATTTCATGATAGAGACTTGGTTAGTATATCAGCTTTCTGGTAGAAAGCAGGGAGGGATGTGATTAATCATCAGATTTCCAGCTTTGGTCCTTTCTCTGACGAAATGGACGTCAATCTCGATATGCTTCGTCCTTGAATGCTGAATTGGGTTTATCGATAGTGAGACCGTGTTATATTATCACACCAGAGTATCGGCTTCTTTGTAAATCGAAACCCTAATTCCTTAGTTAGGGCTTCTACTCAAATGGTCTCAGCAGTAGAGGATGTTATGGCTCTATATTTAGCTTCAGTGCTGGATTGAGATATCATGGACTGTTTCTTTGTGCACAAGGAGATGGGATTTGGTCCCATGAACAAGCAACAACCATATGTCGATCTTCGGTCATCTGGATTGTTAGCCCAATCAGCATCACTGCAAGTGTTCAATTAATGTCTTTGCTTTCCTTGATAGTTTGACATGCTCTAGGGTGCCTTGCAAGTAGCGTAAAATACTTTTGACAGCGATATTGTGTTTTCTTATGGGATTTGCCATAAACTGACAAACTTTATTAACACTGAAATAGATCTCCGGCCTAGTTATTGTTAAATACTGTAAGGCTCCTACAATACTACGATATTGTTTGTTGTTTTCCATAGCTTCACCATCATGTTTGGACAATCTTAAGTTGCTAGTCATAGGAGTATAAATTGATTTTGCTTTGTCCATGTTTACCCTTGCAACTATTTCTGAAATGTACCTCTTTTTTGAAAAAAATATCTCTGTGTTTCATTTTCTTTGAACTTGTATACCCAGGAAGTAGTATACTTCTCACATGTCCTTGATAGCAACAGTTCGGTCAACTTAAGCTCACCTTATTAATCTTTGTAGCATTACTTCTTGTTATTAATACATCGTCAAGATACACCAGAATGTATATAGTACTTTGACTGGTAATTTTGGAATATAGTAAGTTATCTGATACCATTACCTTGTATCCAAGGTTTGCAAGTGTACTCTTTAACTTAATGTACCGAGCTCTGGAAGCTTGTTTTAACCCATATATAGCTTTGTGGAGTTTACACACATAATTTTCTTTGCCTTTGCACACATAGCCTATTGGTTGCTGCATGTACACATCTTCACTTAACTCTCCATTTAGGAATGCATTGCATACGTCCATTTGTTTTATATTCCAACCATGCTGTAGAACTATAATTAAAATTACTCTAATGGTTGTGGGCTTAACTGTGGGGAAAATGTCTCATTAAAATCAAAGTTGTACTGCTATGAGAACCCTCTTACCACTAATCTGGCTTTATATTTGGATATGTTTCCATCAGCTTCATTCTTTAATTTGTAAGTCCACTTACATCCAACATTGTTCTTGTTTTCGAAAGAAGAAACCAAACTCCATGTCTTATTCTTAACTAATGCCTCATACTCTTCATTCATTGCATCACACCATTGCTTGTACTTGACTGTTCGATCGTATGCAACTCTCTCATTTGCATGATTGAAGTATTTAATTGATGCATTGTAAACTTTAGGTTTAAATATGCCACTTTTGGCCCTTGTGATCATATAATGTCGAGTTTGTGGTTATTGCTTTTCGGTGTCATCGCTGTTTTCATTTGATGCAGTATTGTCGTTTCCATGATTCTGATTGCTATCAACATTTCTGTTGTCATTTTGAGGCTGATCATTGTCACTCATGTGGTCATTGGAGCTGTATCCTGACCTAGTGCTTGATACAGTTGGAGTGGCCGGTGTTTGATGTGGTACTACATCTTCATTTGTGTGCATTGTCCATTCAGATAGTGTTAGTATTGTACCTATTGTTATTTTTGATTGATTATGTTTCTGATTGTTTGTGTTTCTCCTTTCTGCATAAGGAAAAACGCATTCATTATAAACAAAATGCCGAGATATGATAACTTTTCCCTTATCATACATGAATTTATACCCTTTCTATTTATTTCCATATCCTAAAAAGATACTTGGCTGGATCTTAGAGAAAGTTTAAGAGTGTTGTATAGTTTGACGCATGGAAAACACAAACATCCAAATGTTCTCAAAGTGTTGTAATCTAGTTTCTTTCCATACAACACTTCATGAGGACATTTGTGCTGTAGTACTTTAGCTGGCATTATATTTATCAAGTACACAGCTGTGCCAAAAGCCTCATTCCAATATTTCATTGGCATAAATGCCTTTGATAATAGTGTTAACCCCGTTTCAATTATATGTCTGTGTTTTCTTTCTGCTATGCCATTCTGTTCATATGTGTAAGGGCAAGTGGTACTATGAACAATTCCTTTACTGTTAAAGAAACCTCTTTACTCTTAAAGAAACCTCTGAGAGGTAGGAACTCACTATCCCATCAGTCTGTATAATCTTTATGTTACAGTTTATTTGCCTTTCAATAAAATTATGAACTGTAGCATTGCATCATGTGTGTCAGACTTGGCTTTAAGAAAGAAGAACCAGGTATATCGTGTGCATGC
Organism: Allium sativum; assembly: GCA_030737875.1. Taxonomy (NCBI): domain Eukaryota; kingdom Viridiplantae; phylum Streptophyta; class Magnoliopsida; order Asparagales; family Amaryllidaceae; genus Allium; species Allium sativum. Next base: position 223,014,502 of record CM060920.1, read on the forward strand.
ATCAGCAATAGACAAATAATACCTGTGGCCTTGTCTTGATCATAATGGTGCAGTACCCCATAGGTCTGCTATTACTAATTCAAGTGGTTTGGAATACACTGTTTCAGATGTGCCAAAAGGCAGTTTATTGCTCTTGCCAAGTTAGCAATGTGTACAGGTACTAGAAACAGATGAGTGTTTATAAGGAATATTATTATCATTCAATACTTTCACCACAATATCATAACTAGGGTTACCTAGTTTACAATGCCAAATGTCAAGGTCATTCTTGGTTTTATTACAATCATCATTATCAGAATTAATGTCATCACTGTCATTACTAAAATGAATACTAGTGTTACAGCACAAAGCGTTATTTTCATTTCCCAATCTTGATTGCAAGTTGCTAAACTTGTATAGGCCACTATCCTAGCTACCCTGTAGTAATATGTCTTAGTTTATCAGGTCTCTAACTAGGCAGTATTTAGGGTGAAACTCAAAATACACCTTATTATCATTAGAAAATTGGGACACTGTTAGGTTTTTCTTGACTTTTGGAACTCTAAGTAAATTATTGAGCAAGAGTTTTCTCTTTCCTTTAACAAAACCTGCCCCAGCGTGAGATATATTCATTATTTCACTGTTGCATGTATGAATAACTTGCATGCCTGTGTAGCTCTTGTTCCCAAGATTTAGGTTTTGCAAATTATTTGTGATGTGGTTAGTTGCTCCAGAATCAGGAAACCAATCTTCACTGTTAATATCTTCAATCTTATTTGAATCATCACTCTTTCTTGCCACTGCAGAGGTTTCCATGTTTGGTCTGCCTTGGTTTGCTTGGGCCATATTGACATTTGGTCCTCTTTGATTAGACTGATTTTTCTGTGCATTATTCACATCTTTAGTGGACCTAAAATAACATCTATTGTGGAATGTCCAGGTTTTCCACATATATGACACTTGATTCTCGGAGTATTGTTGAACCTGCCTCTACCTCTACCTCTCTGATTTGTATTTCCTCTCTGTCCTTAGGTATTACCCCTCCCATAACCAGGTATGCTTCTTGCTTGATTGGTATTTCTTGAATTTGAAGTAAGATTTATATTATATTCATTTTGAATAGCTCTTCTTTGTTGTACCCTGCGCTCATGTGCCAATAGTGCAGAATACATAGACTGAATATTTCGTAAGACTGGTTAGGTAGCAATAAAGGTAACAAGAGATTCATACTCTTCGTCTAACTCATTCGTTAATGTAAGGATCTGTTCATTATCAGAATATGATGCCCTACAACCTTGAATTTATCACATAGGGTTTTAACTTTAGAAATATACTCTCTTATAGACATTTCACCCTTTCTAGCATTCTGAAATTGACTTTTATAGTGCATAATTCTAGAGGATGATTGGGAATTAAAAATTTGTTGAATGGTAGAACAAATTTCGTGAGATGAATTGCATCCTATAACTTGCGACAATAAATTTTCACTAATGGAGGATAGTAACCATGATGATAGTAAACTATCTTTTTTTTGTTTATGAATATACACTGGATTACTAACCATGTTCCCATATTTGTCCACGGTCATGGAAGGTGGCATGGGTCTTATTCCTTTGACATAATCTTGAAGGTCATATCCCTTCAAGGCTGTTTCAATTTGGAATTTTCACAACATGATGTTTTCTTCATCGAGAGGGATGGTTATCACTTGACTCTATGGCTTCACAAGAGTTTTATTCGGAACGGCGGGTGCCTATTCTTGAAGTTTCGTTAGTTCCTTCCATAGTAAGAAGACGAAAAATTTGTGTATGGCAAGGCCACTTATCGAGAGGGTGGCAGCCAATGCAGAAACGTTAGAAAATAGGGGTGCAAAGGTGGTTCTTGCTTCTTTTAAGATGCAAGAATTAGTATTCTTGCACAAGAAAATGTCAAACGATGAGATCACCAATCTCAGATGACCAGAAAGTTATTGTAGTCGCCAGGAATATGATTTTCGGCCTGGCACGCACAATTTTGAAAACTGTACGATCAAAGAGTTATGATCTTCGATGATGAAACATAACCGAGGAGACAGAAAATCACTCTTCTCTCTTCGATGACAGTAAGGTATTGTAACAACCTGCATTCTACGCATCAGGGGATCGTAGAATATTTATTTCTTTCTCATGCAAAGTCGTACTGCCATGTAACTTTGGGAGACGACTATTGGGGTCATTTCCCTTGTTCATGATTTTTGCCGATTTTTAAATGACTGTTTTGCCCCTAGCTGATCTTGTTTCGGCCATAACTTTTGTTGGTAAGGAGTTTTGACCTGAAACCACTTCCGTTAGATTCGGATGATGGTCTACCTTTCCGTGGAGTGGTCACATTAGCCAAACGGACTCATCGTTTGGGAGATATGGCAGAAACAAGGTTTAGAAGGTGAAAAATAGCTTAACCAGGCCTAATTAGGGTGATTAGCAAGAGGGCCCATAACCCATTTCGGGATTAGGGTTATGGGAAGGATGAGAACAGTAGGAAAACGATCTATTTTCATTTTCTCAACCGCCTAAAACATTTCCGTAACCCTAACAATGGCCTCCAACACCCAAATCATCTTCTGATCACCATTTAATCAAGTCTTAGTCTAATCTACATCAAATCAAGGCAAATTAGCATCAAATTGGGAATACAGATGCTGGTTTGCATAGAGATTCAACCCAAATCAGAGATATTTTCATATCTAAGTTTTATTTGTGGCTAAGGTGAGTGATTATCATCGTTTTTACACTAATTATGGTTAATTAGTGTTAATTAGCGAATTTATGTATTAATAAATTTTGGAAAAATGTTTAGAAATTCTTAAACGCCGTTTTAGACCTTTGTTGGAAGTTTGGGTTAATTTGGTTAAGTTTTGCTAATCCTATTGGTTGATTTGCTTAAACATGCTTAAGGGAAAAATATGAGTTTTGGGCATATTTGATTTATTTTGACATATCAAATTGTTGTTTAGTGTTTGTGGTCAATTCTGTATGTTGCTATGACTGTATGGTATGCTTTGTGATTGATTAGAACAGTTTGAACGGTCGAAAACGCCGTCGTGTGGCGTAAAACAGTCGCTGGAAAAGTTGTAGGAAAATTATGCAGGAAACCGGACCGGATCAAATCGCCCGACCCGACCGTGGCAGCCCTCTCCGAACCGACCCGCTCGTGATGATGGAAAACGACATGACCCGCTCGCCTGAGGCTGCCAATCACGATCTGATGCTCTGAAGCCGGAATCACGAACCGATCCCATTCGTGGCTTATGTACCACGATCTGAATCCGATGTGCCACGTACTGCCTGAGGAAGCTTATCACGCCCTGGTGCTGGAAGAGGAGGACCAAACTGGAGCCCACTCGAACCGTGGAGCTTGGTCACGACCCGACCCGGAGGGTATGCCATGACCCGAGGAGAGCACCACCACCCGACCCGTATGGGCAGTCCGACCCGAACCAGAAGGGAGACTGCATACCGAACCAAGGAGCTTAGACGCGAGACATGAGCTACGAACCAAATGAAGACCGATCCGAAGGAGACCAAAACCCGAGATGCAAAGGTTGTCCAAATGGGAGGTTGCAACTCAGGATCTAGATGGGAACCAATAAGTGAACTTCACGATTGGACTTTGCTAGGAGACGTGTGCTAAGGAGTTGTCGACGTCCATAACTTTGATTCACCACCAGGGCGGATGTTAGGCTACGGATCAGTGCAATGGGGTAGCTATTACTCCATAAGGCAGAGTGATCGTAGCATGGCTATGAGCCAGTGCAGTGGAGTCTTCATGACTTAATGGGGTAGAGTGGACATAGCAAGGACTAGTGGCTATGGATCAGTGCAGTGGAGTCGTCATGACTCCATGGGGCAGAGTGATCATAACAAGGATTTGGGTGATCACAACGGTGGATATCGCATGCTTTACGCACTGAGTGAGAGATGTGAGGATGGTTGCTATGCTTGATTGTTTGACACCACTATGACATGCACCCCCTTCCCCCGTGTCTTTGCACCATATGTTAGTTTCACCTTAGAGTATTGTACATCTTGTTGTGCTACCTCTTTGGTTGTAGGTACAGTTTCAGGTATGGTTTAGTATACCTGTTATTGTTCTGTTTTGCTGCTTATCATTCATACCAGGCTTTTGTCTGACCCAGAGTTTTATGTCTCTTCTTATTACTCTGGGTGCTCTTAAACGGGCAGACTAGAGACAGGTTAGCTGGTTATGCACAAATAGCTGATCCGGAGATGAGCAGGAGGCTCCCACGTATGATATATATATATATATATATATATATATGTATTCTCCCTGTGTCGCTGTTGGCCACTACTTTGGGCATTAGTAGTGTACCTTTCTTAGTTGGCTTTGGAGACAGCATTAAAAGTTGTAATAATCATGATGTTGAACATATGCTGTATTTTGGATTTTCCACTGCTATGATGGTTTAGTTTGCAGCTTATGCACTGTCTCACCTGTTTTATGTCAAATATGTTATTATTATATTTTATTCCATGCGCTGTGAGACATTCTACAGGTTTCTTGTTAGTTTAAATTCCCTTCTTTCCTTTCTTTGACGACCGTCACGTGCTGGTTGGACATCGGCACAGCACACTTTCATTGGAAATGTCGGTTGGTGCGGGGTAGGCCGTCACATTTGGTATCAGAGCTCTAAGTTGCGTAGTTAACCTAGGGAAGACAACAGAGAGAGATAGTACGTATATGAGAGCGCGTATTTGTGATATTTGGGTTTTCAAAATCTCTCTAAATATATATATACTATTAGTATATTTATGGATGAAGTCGCACTGCACTGGCACCACTGAAGAGATGGTTAATCATTTTCTCCTTACAGATTGAACGATGAGTCGATTTGCTAGGGGTACTGGTAAAGGAACTAATAATGGGAATGCTCCTGATATGTGGACGATGTTCACTGGCTTCATGAGAGTGATACTTAGAAATGTGCAAGGAGCAGTTCCCAATGCTGCAAATGGTGGTGGTGCAGCGGTACAGGCACCTAGAGCCGATTTTGCCAAGTTTTGCAAGGATTACACTAGTCTTGGTGGAAAGCCATTCCGTGAAACGAAATCGGTTATAGAATTTCAGGATTGGTTGGATAACTGTGAGCGTATCTTTGAAGACTTGGTTATCGAGGATGCGATGAAAAGGAAGCTTGCATCCCGTCAGCTGCACAGACGGGCAATTAATTGGTGGAATGCTATTAAGGCAGCTACCCCTGAGGACCAAGTTACTTGGGATCATTTCAGGACCCGCTTTAGCGATAAGTTCATCCCAGTTGCCTAGAAGTCAGAATTGTTTAGGAAATTTATGGAGCTTAAGCAGAATGGTAGGCAGTCTCGGAGTACATTGCTAAGTTCGATACTTTGTCGAAGTATGGATTATCTCTTATTGACACTCCCGAGAAGAAGAATGAGAAGTTCATAACAAGATTAGATCAGTACTTGGGGGAAAGGATTATTAACCACATCGATGAGACGTTTGAATCGATTGTGGGGAAAGCATTGAAGTTAGAGAGCCTTTATCCTAAACCCAAGACTGAAGTCGTTGTCGCATCTGCAGAGGGGCCAAAGCCGCAAGCAAGCGGTGGAGGCTAGAATAAAAGGAAGCAGAGTTAGAACAAAGCTACGGATGGTCAGAAAAAGAGCAAGAAGAATGTTTTAGCTGTGGAAAGAAGGGCCAATATGCTAAAGAATGTCAAGCAAAGCCAGCGGACAGGAAGAGCTTCAACTGTGGCCAAGTGGGACATCACAAGGATAAGTGTCCGCAACCCCCTAAAGAAAAGCAGATTGTGAAAGCATTTGCTATCAATGTTGTTCCTTCTTCGTCTAATGCCCCAACTGCAGCAGAGAAAGGAAAAAATGTCGTCATTCAAGGTATGCTTTCTGTTTATGATGTTCCTGTTCGAGTATTGTTTGATACCGGGGCTTCCCGTTCCTTCATATCTAGTGACCTGGTAGATAGGTTGGGATTGGAACCCGAGATAGTCGATAGACCTTTAGCGGTGACGAACCCGATTGGTGGTTCGACTAGCCTTAGCATGATTTGTCGTAATGTGGTCTTATTGAGTCATGGATACATGTTTGTTTGTGATTGCTTTGTTTTTGGGCTTTACTGGGTTTGGAATTATTTTGGGAGTCGATTAGCTCCAAAGGTACGGGGTGGTGGTAGACTGTGAGGGCTTTTTGGTGACGGTTAGAGCGGATGATGGGCGGAGGGTGGTGTTTGGTGGTCTACCTAGCGATAGGGTAATGTCTAGTTTTCTAAATTCCCTCGACATCCCACATGATGAGTTATCAGATGTGCCCGTGGCTGGCCAGTATCCGAACGTCTTCGAGGAAGTGACCGGACTTCCACCACACCGAGAGATTGAGTTTCGTATTGATTTAGTGAAAGATGTCAGACCTATAGTGATGCCACTTCGTCGTATGGCGCCAAGGGAGCAGCGAGAGCTCGGGGTGCAAGTAAGCGATCTTTTGAAGAAGGAATTTATCAGAAGAAGTGTTCCTGAGTGGGGAGCACCTGTTGTGTTTGCTACCAAGGTAGATGGTTCCCTTCGATTGTGTGTGGACTACCACGAGTTGAATAAGGTGACGAGGAAGAATGAGTATCCTCTACCGTGGATATATGATTGTTTGATCAGTTGAGTGGTGCGAGAGTGTTCTCCCAGTTGGATCTCGCGACAGGTTTTCATCGGCTTAGGGTGGAAGCTGAGAGTATAGCTAAAACGACCTTTCGGACGCCATCTGGATTCTCTTAGTGGTTGGTTATGCCATTCGGGTTGACCAATGCACCAGAATATTTTGTGGATCTTATGAATAGAGTATTCCGAGATCAATTGAATAAGTTTGTTTTTGTATTCGTGGACGACATACTTGTCTACTCGAGAACAGAGGAAGAACAAAAGGAACATTTGTAGATAGTGATGGAGGTGTTGAGAAAATACTAATTGAAAGCAAAGTTTTCTAAGTGTCACTTTTGGAGGAGGGAAGTGAGATTCTTTGGCCATGTTGTTTCAGAGAATGGTATTGCCATGGATAGGGCTGTCAATGGATATCCGAAAAATCTGAAATCTGTCTGCATCCGCATTCAAAAAGCGGATAAATATCCGATATTCGGAAAAGCGGATGCAAATGCGGATATAGGCATATCCGCATCCGAAAATTATCCGTCCGTTTTTTTCTACGATTACAACTTAAATTATGTGTATTTTAGTATAATTAAATATACTAATTTATTGTTTCACAAAATTAAAAGTCTACTAAATGCATGTTAATTTCTCAAAAATTATATATTATCATCATATTTATTTATTTTTAGCACTTTAGTAATTAATTAGGTTGAAAAAGCTTAATATTAAGCTAAAAAAAATCATTAATGTTCATTGATTTATCGATTATTTGCGGAGCGGATAATTATCCAATATCTGTCTGTATCCGCGGATGTGGATATCCGAAAATGGTTTCGGACGGACACGGGTATGGCACTATCTGCATCCGAAACTATCCATTAACAGCCCTAGCCATGGACCCTACGAAGGTGGCTACGGTACAAGATTGGTCTACCCCCAAGGATGCAACAGACATAAGAAGTTTCTTAGGATTGGCTGGATATTATCGTACGTTTATCCAAGACTACTCCAAGATAGTGGCACCGTTGACTAAGAAAAATCAAACTTTTGTTTGGGACGAAAAGTGCGAGAATGCATTTAAGAGTCTAAAGGAAAAGTTTACATGTGTACCAGTGTTAGTCATTCCTAAAGGGAATGAAGAGATGATAGTATACACAGATGCTTGCGGTACCGGACTATGTGCTGTATTGATGCAAGGAGGTAGGGTTGTAGCTTATGGTAGTCGGCAACTGAACCCGCATGAGAAAAGATATCCTACCCATGATTTGGAATTGGCACTGATCGTGTTCACGTTGAAGATGTGGAGACATTATCTCTTGGGAGAAAGATTCGAGCTGTTAACCAATCATAAATCGTTAAAGTATCTTTTCTCTCAGAAGGATCTAAATCTCCGACAGCAAAGATGGTTAGAATTCTTGGCTTACTACGATTTCGATATCGCATATACACCAGGAAAGGGCAATGCGGTAGTTGATGCATTAAGCAGAAGACATGCCAGTTTAGGGGCTATGTTTCTAGAATGGAAGCAACTGGAGTACATCGCTGGATATGATTTCAGACCAAAGTGCGAATTGGATCCAGAAGTATTAGCAAGTTTGACGATCAGACCCACATTGATTGAGCGGATTGGTTCCAGTCAGAGAGATGATCCTAACCTATTGGAAATCATCTCCCAAGTTAGAGATGGGTATCGACAAGGAGATGAACAAGTATGGGTTTGATCGAGATGGACGGCTTAGAAAGAATGGAGGACTAGTTGTGCCCAATGTCAATGGATTGAGAGATGAAGTTCTTAGAGAATGTCATTACTCGAAACTGACCATACATCCTAGTGGTAACAAAATGTATCGAGATATGAGGCAGACCTACTACTGGGAAGGGATGAAAAGAAACGTTGGGAAGTTTATATCCAAATACATGAACTGTCGGTTATTTAAAGCTGAGCAAAAGAAACCTAGTGGTTGGCTGCAACCATTAGAAATTCCAGAATGGAAACAGGAACAAGTCTCAATGGATTTCATTGATGGGTTACCAAGGAATAGATCGGGCCATGAGAGCATTTGGGTGATTGTGGACCGATTGACTACGAGTGCAAGGTTTATTCCCGTTAAGTCGAATAGAACGACAGCTAAGTTAGTGGAACTATATATGAAGTGGGTAGTGAGGTTTCATGGAGTACCAAAAAGCATTGTGAGTGACCGTGACCCGTTGTTTACTAGTGGGTTTTGGAAGAGCTTACAAGAGGCTCTAGGTTCAGAATTATATCTCAGTACCGCGTACCATCCTCAAACCGACGGTCAGACAGGGAAGGTGAATCGAGTATTAGAAAATCTCTTGAGAGCTTGCATATTGGATTTTGGTGGATCATGGGATGACCATTTGCATCTAGTAAAGTTTTCAAATAATAATAGTTATTAATCCAGTATTGGTATGGCTCCATTTGAAGCTTTGTACGGAAGACCGTGCAACTCGCCGTCATGTTGGTTAGAAGCTGGTGAGAAATTTGTGTTTGGACCAAACGTGATAAGAGAAACTTCAGAAAAGATTAAGATCAATCAACAGCGATTGAAGTCTGCCCAAGATAGGCAGAAGAGTTATGCTGATAAGAGGCGAAAGGATTTGAAATTCTCCGTTGGCGACCTAGTATTTGTCAAGATCTCTCCATTAAAGAATGTCATTCGATTTGGAAGGAGCGGAAACCTAGCACCAAGATTTGTTTGTCCATTTCCAATACTCGAGCAAGTTGGGAATTTGGCATATAAAGTTGAATTACCAGAGAAGATGGCAGGAGTTCATAATGTATTTCATGTTTCCCAGTTAAGGAAATTTGTGCACGATCCCAATACGACTATTACACCTGATCAGTTGGATGATATTGAAGTAGAACCCGAGATGGTTGGGAACCACAAGCCGATTCGTATTGTCGAGCACGATACGAAGCAACTTCGAAGGAAAGCGGTGAATCTAGTCAAAGTTCAGTGGGGCGAGAATGAGAATGACTGTGCTTGGGAGACAGAGGAGAGCATTAGGAAGACATATTCAGAACTCTTTGCCTGGTAAGATTTTAATTGCAATTTAGTTTTCCGCATGCTAGGATAGACTTGTTTGTTGTTTTGTATGTTTGATTGTTATGAGTGGTTGGTAGGCATGCGGGATCCTTTACTTGTTTCTTAGTTAAGGAATTTCGGGGGCGAAATTTCTTAAGTGGGGAAGAATGTAACGATCCACATTCTACGCATCAAGGGATCGTAGAATATTTATTTATTTCTCATGTAAAGTCGTATAGCCATGTAACTTTGGGAGACGACTATTGGGGTCATTTCCCATGTTCATGATTTTTGCCGATTTTTAAATGACCATTTTGCCCCTGTCTGATCTTGTTTCGGCCATAACTTTTGATTGATAAAGAGTTTTAACCTGAAACCTCTTCCATTAGATCCGGATGATGGTCTACCTTTCTGTAGAGTGGTCACATTAGCCAAACGGACTTACCGTTTGGGAGAAATGGCTGAAACAAGGTTCAGAAGGTGAAAAACAGCTTAACCGGGCCTAATTAGGCTGATTAGCAAGAGGACCCATAACCCATTTCGGGATTAGGGTTATGGGGAGGCCGAGAACAGTAGGAAAATGGTCTATTTTCATTTTATCAGCCGCCTAAAACATTTCCCTAACCCTAACAATGGCCTCCAACACCCAAATCACCTTCTAATCACCATTTAATCAAGTTTTAGCCTAATCTACATCAAATCAAGGCAAACTAGCATCAGATTGGGAATAGAGCTGCTGTGTTGCATAGAGATTCAACCCAAATCAGAGATATTTTCAAATCTAAGTTTTATTTGTAGCTAAGGTGAGTGATTAGCATTGTTTTTACACTAATTATGGTTAATTAGGGGTAATTAGTGTTAATTAGCAAATTTATGTATTAATACATTTTGGAAAAATGTTTAGAAATTATTAAACACCGTTTTAGACCTCTGTTGGAAGTTGGGATTAATTTGGTTGAGTTTTGCTAATCCTATCATTAGATTTGCTTAAACATGCTTAAAGGGAAAAAAATGAGTTTTTGGCATGTTTGATCCATTTTGACATATCAAATTGTTGTTTTGGTGTTTGAGGTCAATTCTATATGTTGCTATGACTGTATGGTATGCTATATGATTGATTAGAACAGTTAGAATGGTAGAAAACGCTGTCGTGTGGCGTAAAACAGTCGTTGGAAAAGTTGCAGGAGAATTATGCAGGAAACCGGACCGGATCGGATCGCGAGACCCGATTGTGGCACCACTCTCCGAACCGACCCGCTCATGGTGATGGAAATCGACCCGAACCGCTCACTTGAGGATGCCAATCACGATCTGATGCTCTGAAGCTGGAATCATGAACCGATCCCATTCGTGGCCTATGTACCACGATCTGAAGCGATGTGCCACGAACTGCCTGAGGGAGCTTATCACGCTCTAGTGCTGGAAGAGGAGGACCAAACTGGAGCACACTCGAACCGTGGAGCTTGGTCACGACCCGACCAGGAGGGTATGCCACGACCCGAGGAGAGCACAACGACCTAACCCATATGGGCAATCCGACCCGAACCAGAAGGTAGACCGCGTACCAAACCAAGGAGCTTAGACGCGAGACATGAGCTACGAACCAAATGAAGACCGATCCGGAGGAGACCAAAACCCGAGATGCAAAGGTAGTCCAAATGGGAGGTTGTAACTCAAGATCCAGATGGGAACCAATGAGTGAATTTCACGATTGGACTTTGCTGCGGGACGTGTGCTAAGGAGTTGTCGACGTCCGTAACTTTGATTCACTACCAAGACGGATGTTAGGCTATGGATCAGTGCAGTGGGGTAGCTATTACTCCATGGGGCAGAGTGATCGTAGCATGGCTATGAGCTAGTGCGGTGGAGTTTTCATGACTTCATGGGGCAGAGTGGACATAGCAAGGGCTAATGGCTATGGATCAGTGCAGTGGAGTCGCTATGACTCCATGGGGCAGAGTGATCATAGCAAGGATTTGGGTGATCAAAGCAGTGGATATCGTATACTTTACGCACTGAGTGAGAGATGTGAGGATGGTTGTTATGCTTGATTGTTTAACACCACTATGACATGCACACCAATCCCCCGTATCTTTACACCATACGTTAGTGTCACCTTAGAGTATTGTACATCTTGTTGTGCTAACTCTTTTGTTGCTGGTCCAGGTTCAGGTATGGTTTAGTATACCTGTTATTGTTCTGTTTTGCTGCTTATTGCTCATACCATACTTTTGTCTGACCCAGAGTTTTATGTCTCTTCTTATTACTCTGAGTGCTCTTAAACGGGCAGACTAGAGACATGTTAGTTGGTTATGCACGAGTAGCTGATCTGGAGACGAGAAGGAGGCTCCCACGTATGATATATATATATATATATATATTCTCCCTGTGTAGCTGCTAGTCACTACTTTGGGCATTAGTAGTGTACATTTCTTATTTTTCTTTGTAGAAAGCTTTAAAAGTTGTAATAATCATGATGTGGAACATAAGCTGTATTTTGGATTTTCCGCTGCTATGATGGTTTAATTTTCAGCTTATGCACTGTCTCACCTATTTTATGTCAAATATGTTATCATTATATTTTATTCCATGCGCTATGAGACATTCTACAGGTTCCTTGTTAGTTCAAATTCCCTTTTTTTCTTTCTTTGACGACCATCCCGTGCTGGTTGGACTTTGGCATAACACACTTTCATTGGAAATGTCGGCTGGTGCGGGGCGGGCCGTCACAGGTATGATTAAGAAATGCCGTTGGGCAATATGGCTCTGATACCATGTAAGAAATTATCGAATAAAATTGTATAATGATTTCTTTACTATTTCAGAGAAAAGAATACTTTGTATTAAATTGTAATCGATATATGAAATGTACAACGTTTGCTAGAGTACATATAGCGGAAAATAAAAGAGCAATGGGCTAAAACAGATAAGGCCCAAAAAACAAATACAATCCATGCGGCTGTAATGGTTCATTTTGTGTAAGAGAATAATGTACATTTGTATATCTGTTAATATCTACTCTTTCGACTATTAGTTCCCATTTGATCAAAAATGAGTATAACATTTTGGTGCACTAAGAAGGACAACGGCTTGAATCTATGCACTTATTTTGAACAACTTGGAGAAGGATAGCAATGGCCAAGAAGAATAGAGTTGAAGCTCATATGTAAGATACTAGAGAATTGGTGTTGGTCGAGGAGGGGGAAGAAGGCTTTCTTTGGTGATAATCCTTCAATGGATAATATTGTAAACTAATCACTGGACTGGTTGGTTATGCAAGAAAATATGCTAACGAGATGGGAAGAACTGATGGAAAATTTATTTCAGAGGATTTGACAAGCTCATGTGGCTAGAAATCAGAATTAGGGTGCTGAAAATACAACTCTAATGTAAGGAAATAGAACTGAGTACTAGGGACCAGTGGTCAGAGTAAAGGCCTAAGCCAATGTCGACCCTCTCAAGGGATGGAACCCAAACCCTGTCGAACTAGGGGCATGCCCTCGGCACAACTTCAAACGACCTTTTTTTAACTAGGAGTTTGCAATTTTGGGGCTAGCGTTGTTGGCCCAGAAAAGTTGTCAACACAAATCAACTGGGGCCAAACCCTACGTAAGGCCATCAGTTCAGAACCAACCACCCCTAAAAGGGTTAATACTGGCCCCTTCAACCTTGGAGACGTACCCCTGAATCAGATTGATATAGACACAGATGCCGATGAATGAGATGGATGTTCAAATGGTTAAAGTTCGGAATGCTAAATGGAGATAATTTCTGAACGATAATGATGGGTTCGTAGATGTTATCTGTCGGGCTATGAGAGGTGGATTAATGAATAGGTATTTAGAATGCCATATGCCTTAAATATGTTAAGATCAAAGATCAAAATAAAACTAAATATTCCATCTGCTACTAAAATATGAGATGGAGGTGAGAAAAGGATAGACGTATGCATTGAATATGGTATTTACAGGTCAAAATTTTGCTTGGCATAAATTTACCCCTTAGTATGTGTTATTCTTCAAAATATTTAATCGGTAAATTTTTTTGGATATGCAGGAGAATTAGAGTCTATGGTTAAGATGTGTACAGGAAAAAACAAATAGGGAAAATTAATTAAATGAAAAAGAAGATATTTGATTGAATGAAATCGATTCAATGAAATAAAATATGGCACTACAACACTAATGTTCAAAGTAAAATATGTTGGATTTCTCAACAAACCAGACCTTTATTTAAGTCCTAATTTCTTATATAAAATTCAATAAATAGACCTATTCACCTTATCAATTGACTTAACCCGCCCTGAAGATAAAGGCCTTCCTGCACCACTTCTTTTCTTAGGTGGATGAACATTAATATTTACTGATAAACATCTTCCATTTGAAAATTAACATGGAATGATTTGGATTAGGATAAGGTGCTTGGGGAAAGGATATTCTAAAACAATCCTCAATATAAGAATAAGCACTAAATCAAAAGCTAGTATACTTAATTCTGATATCATAAGCATATAGAAAACTCTCAATGTACAACAAGTTACAACTACATCGTCGTACGCTTTAATCTACACAATAAACTTGAGTTGATTGAACTTTATAAACACCGACAGTGGATCTAATAACCTGTATTGAACAACCTATAACTACAAATCCCTAATATGTTTCTCCATAATAGCCATGATTAACTACTCCAATTTTACCTTATTTCATGTTGACCTGACACAAATTTTAAATGAATTCTATCCAAACATTCAGTGACATCTAAACGTGTTTCCTCCTGAATCCAATTATTAAAATTTTCAACATGGGTAGAACCCAATTCCCGACAATGTTTTCTAACAAAAAAGGCATAAACAAACTTTTTAAATGGCAAGCTATTCAAAATACTTAGACTTGTAGCTCCACTGGCAAAGTAAGACAAAGCATTATTAAATAATATAGCAGCATGAGCAACTTTATAAAATAAAGAAATGATCCATTTCATTTGCTTTAAGAACAACATTTTGTTAAATTATTCTTCAAATGATAGTAATAAAAATGGTGAGCTAAACTTGGGAAAAGTTGAGAAAGAGCAAGCAAAGGACCAAGACGTCGATCAGATACAAAAGTGAAAACATGATAATCATCGCATAACATCACAATAAGCTTTTTTTTGAAAACAAATGTTAATTAGATCCATCTTCACAGAAACAATTTTCATGGTTGGGCTACTTTAAAATTTTAATAACAAATTTAGCCTGGTTTTGGAAATAATAACAAAAGTAATCCTGTTTTGGAAATACACAGGCGAGTTTTAGGAATGCGCCAACAAGCGAGTTTCCAAAATTTGCCTGTGCATTTTGGTACTAAATTCCATAGCAACCTTATGAAAATTTGATCTGAACATAACTCAAAATCTTTAATATGAATTCTCCATTTTTTTGATCCGTTATAAAAATATAGTTCAATAGATTCGATTGATTTTTATTTCAATGAAATCTGAGTTAAAGCGAATCCCGTATATTCAAGTCCAAAAGGTAAAACTATGTACTACCGCGATGCTACTATTATATATTTAACTATGTTTGAATTATATATCCAAATAGCATCCATATCCTAACCAAACAACATAAACTAGATAACAAAATCAAATATCCAAAAATTAGACAGATACAAAGTCCAATACACGATACATAAGTTCGAAACAGTAAAATAAGGATACACAAAATTCAACACAACGACATCCCATCATACATCTCCATTTTATGCTACTGAAGTACACCGCTTCCCGTTATGTCCCTGCGATTCACATTTGCTGCACCTGTTTGTTTTGGACGTTTGATGCTCGTCCATAACATTTTTGAATCTCGTAGATTTTGGTTGTCTGGTTTGTCTTCTTACAGGCGGAGCCAATATACGTGGACCATTGTACGGTTCCTAGTATTTCTTATCACGTATAGGATGAAACTCTGGTTTGTAGGAACCTTTATAACTTTGGATGGAGTACCATTCAGAAGCAAAATCGTGATGTGCTCTATTAATACCAAAATCATGTGATGAACAAGCCGCCATTACATGGGCACACAGTTTCTTCTGCATAAGTGGGATGTTGCACGTACAAGTGCAATTAGCTCCGTCGATCACAACATCATATTCATCTCCGTTATAGTGAATCACTTACCATTTATATCGGCCAAATCGAACAAGCCTACAACGTCGTGCTTCAATAGCACGAGCTTCAATTTTAGCTTCCCATTTTGGAGTAAGTTTTGACTTTAGACCATCCCCTTTTTCCTGCATCTTATAGAAATATTCAACTGATCGAAACAACGTCCTTGCAACCAGTGCCTTTATAGGCAAGGATCTGGCACCTATTAGTACAACATTAAAAAATTTGAATGCGTTGGTTGTCATAACATGGAAGCAATCACCATCATCTCTGCATAGTGCCCAGTTTTCTTCTGAATTCCTTAGGCTTCGTTCAATCCAGTTATGCGCCTCTGGCTTGGTTGCCTTTGTTTCTTCTCTAAGTTTATTGTACTCAACCACTTCAGAAGCACATGCAGCAGCATAAAACAAGCCTGTTAGTCACTTGTCTCGATGACCTACAGCTTGAAAATTTGCTTTAAGATGCCTTGCCATAATGGCAAGCTTTCAGTCAGAATTTGTTGAGTCATGTCAACTTAACTGTTTTGAAATAATAACCTTTTGGCCAGCTTTATCAAATATGGCAATATTGGACCAGCTTTAGCAGTTTATAGTCAAATAACCTGCCCTTATGTAAATGTGTACTATACGAACCAGCTTTATTCAGTTTGGTCTACTATACTATTCGGGACTAGCTTTGTTCAGTGTAATATGACCGGTACAATTTGAAAACACTTTAGTTAGTGAGTTTTCATTTCATGAAACAAAGTTTTTTTGCTGTAGACTTTGATTATTGTAACAACACAGAATTTCTGGACCAATTTAAAAAATTTATTTTAGCTATTTTAATGGGTTTTGAATATTTAAAATGATTTATTTTAAATAATAATGATTTAGAATTTATTTAAATCGAAGTTATAACGTATAAATTTATTTACATTATTAAATGAGCCTGAAATGGCGCAGTAGCTTGAAAATTCAATTTTAAACTTCAACTGAATATATAAAATTCAATATAGGTCAGAATTTGCTAAAACAAGAAACGTTAGAATCTATTTAACTGTATCTTTCTAACGAATGTAAGAAATTGAGATTTCACTTTATAAATTGAAAGATATGCCCAGTTAAAAATTTAAAATAATCGATGTAGAATTTATTTATATTTTAATATAATATATATCCCTTAAAAATAGCCATTTTGCAAATGACCTCCGTTTTTTATGAAACCACTTTTGTTGGATCCGGAATGTCAAATTATTGTTAGGTTTCGAATTTTATAATTTTTGGAATTAATATGTGAGCATGGTGAATTTAAACGTGTTTTGTCAATTTAGTTTAAATTTAATTACCTGGAAAAAGGCCATTTTTCAAACGGTCTCCAAATTCAATGAAATTAGTTTTGTTAGCACCGTATCATCAAAATACAGCTAGATGTAGTTTTTCTGTAATTTTTGGAGCTAGTATTGTGGCCCCGGTAAATTAAAATGTACATTCAAATTCAATATATGTTGTAACAACCCGAATTTTGAATAACATGTTATAACATAAATCTAGGCAGAATTAAATGTTAAAATTTGAATCAAGGGAAACGGGCTATGCCATTACGTTCATCTCGGAAATATACGTGAAATAGTGTCCGAGTTTTCGAAAATCGGACTCCGTATGACCAAGTTATGGCCCGTCAAAGTTTTCAGAAAGTTTCAAGTTCAAAAACAGTTCAAATTTGAATTCAGAATTCAAATTCAGCCCTAGTAGGACAGGCGGGAAAATTCCCGCCAGCCCCAAGTCGACTGGGGAGTCGACTTGGGAGTCGACACACCCCAGGTGGTGTCGACTGCCCAGTCGACACCCCTGTCGACTTGGGTGGTCGGCCAGTTTGGCCTGGTGCACCTGTTTTGGCTCCTGGGTCTTGTTTTGTTGGCTAGTGATGTGATTTGATGGCTCGGATCTGAATTAGGGTTAATCCTATGGCCTAAACTAACCTAAACTTCTATAAAAAGACCCTCAGACCTAGCCTAAACCCACACAAATCAATCCTACAACTAGGTTATGCCAAAATGCTCCTTGATCATGGCCTCCATCTTCATATCATGGCCTCCATCTTCTTCATGAAAGCTTGAGTGTTCTAAGCTAGTAAAAGAGCCATCTTCTTCATCAAAACAAGGATCTTTCTTCTTATTTCTCAAAGACAACTTGGAGCTTATATTCATTTGGGGATTTCTAGTGTGGCTTCGTCTCAATCTTATTTTATTTTGTTCTAGTCTTCATAGCCAAGCTTTGTAAGCCCTATTCTACTCTTAGATTTAAACTATGAAGTTAATATGATCATGTAGCAAGTTGAAATGTGACTTTTGGGCTATATTTGTATGCATAGATCCATGTATGACTCTTTTGATCTATGATTGTGGCACTATCATGAACCTAGTATCATTTACCTTGATTTTTGGGTAGAAAGCTATGAGTTTTATTTGTGGGTTATGCATAATGCAACATAGAACTTGGTAGTTATGCATAAATGCAACATAGAACCATCTTATAACCTTGATGTTAACTTGCATATGATCTTGAACTATATGCTAATCACATGTTTTCACCCTATGTCAACTATGATCATGCTATCACCTATTTGCTAAGTGGATGTCATGTATGTTTTGAGGATAATAATGCCATATGCTAGTATGTTAAACCCCCTTTTGCCTCATATATCACCATGTTGAACTTGTGATAGACATTGCCACTTTATGCCCAACTTGTCATATCATTATGTTCCCCTTTTTGATCTATGTGCGTTGATGCGAACTTACATGCGATAGGGTTACGTTATGGGTAAAATTAAATGACATGAAACATGACTTGAAAATATGACATGTGATTATGCTTGAAAACATGAACGTGGACATGACATGTAGGAAACATGAAAGTGGCCAACTCGAGGTTGGGTTGAGTTTGTAGCATAAATCTACCCGGAACCGACTGGCTTAACTAGTGGCTACAAACAATAGGACCCAATGTGAGTAGTTGGTCATATCGCACTTAAAACCAGAGGTTAGACTAGGTTGTGGTGTAAAGCTACCCGGACCCGCCCGGCTTAACTAGTAACCACAACAAAGTCTAATGTGAGAGGTTGGGGTGCATTAAGTTAATTAATGCCACATGGTAGGGTTAAGTCATGGACCACTTGAATACTTAACCAATTAAACACGATGGATTGGTAGGGTTAAGTCATGGACTACTTGAATACTTAACCAATTAAACACGATGTATTGATAGGGTTAAGTCATGAACTGCTTGGATACAGTTGACCAACTCAATACATGGTTAGGATAGGGTTAACCACACTTAACCCGCTTGAAATCCTAGTTACGTGGTCCTTTTCAGCAGTAACCCACTTGGGAGTATCTGGATACCCTGGACTAGGCTAGGGTGGGGCACGATTACTGGACTGATTGTAAGAGACCAAAAGAGACGGCTGAATGGTGCACCGGTTGTTCAGGCGGACCATGGTCGTGCACATTAAGTCCGGAGTTGAACATGGGCACCAGTAGGTATAGACTGTGCGTGCTTGATTTGTGTCTGTGGTTTACACCTTAGGGCTGGATACACCCTAGGGTGGACCTTGCACAGTTAACTACATTCCATGATTAAGCCGTATGACACCGATACACGACGAGTTAGGCTTATAGGGAGCCGATCAACTAGACCGAGTAGTTGGACCTTGATTTAGGTCATCTCATGAGTTTGGGCCAACATTGGGCTAAGGGATCATTTCTTGTTTATACTTGACATGGATTAGAATACTAGTACACTTGGTGCAACTTAACCTTGTATATGCGATGCCACTCTTGTTAACTTTTCACCATGCCATTACATGTCTAGTTAACTTTATTAGTTTTTATACTAATAGTAGGTAGGACTTACCAGTCTTTTTGACTGACCTGTTTCCTTTCGTCTCTTTTCTTCCGTTCCCCCCCCCCCCCCCAAGGTTCTCAGGGTGGGAACGCTAGCACCTAGCTTGGATCTTTAGCTTGCTTTCTGAATAGCTCATGTACGGTTTGGACTTGAGCTCGCTATGGCTTTACCACGTCTACTTTGGGGATAGTTTACTTTATGTTATTTCCAGTTTTCAGTTTATGTTTTCTAGACTTGTAGTAGTTGGAAAATAATGACTAAGTACTTTGATGTAACTTGACTATGGTTTTGAAATAGTAGTTTTATCCGCTGCTTTATTTACTCTGTTTTACTTATATGTTCTGTCTTGTGATATCTTCATGCATGTTTACCTTGACCAACACCCCTCCAAAGCCAGTGTACTTGCTTAGAGTGACCCTGGCGGAGGTGGGGTGTTACATTTGGTATCAGAGCATAAGGTTTACGAGATTGAACAAAAGGTTTTTAAAACTTACCTTTTGAAAAACTATTTTCAAAACCAATTAAGTATTTTCCAAGAAAAGTCTAGTTTATTTTAAAAGGCTATTCCCCAAAAGCCATTAGCACTATCCTTTGTTTCCTCGTTCTAAATCTATCTTTTCCTTTTTCAGCATGGCCGATCTTAACCTTCCTGAGGGAGTACCCATACCCGGATGGTTCCGGAGGTACCTGGAAGCTAGGGCCAACGATGCGGGCCCAGCAACCACTCCCACCGTACCTGAGGTTCCTTTTCCTCCTCCTCCTCAGCGTCCACAAGCGGATTTCGCAAAGATCTGCAAAGACTTTAAGGCGATGGGTGGTAAGAATTTTATTGGGACGGAGACTTTTGTGGAGGCAAGAAACTGGTTAAAGGAAACTGAAGACCTTTTTGCTATCTTTGATGTGGATGATCGTAGGAAAGTTCTGTTGGCAATATGGCTATTGAAAGAGGAAGCTGCTTATTGGTGGGAGGTCACCAACGCTACTAGGCCTATAGAGACTTGGGACGACTTTAGGATGAGGTTTGGGCTTAAGTTTCTATCATCTGCTGAGGAGAATCTGCAAATGGAGAAGTTTATATCTTTGAAGCAAGGGGACATGACAGTGAGGGAGTATGTGAATAAGTTCAACCAGCTTGCTCGATTCGGTTTGGACATGGTTAACACACCCCAGAAGAAGGCTCTACACTTTGCACGAGGATTGAATGAGCCATTACAAGGTTTGGCCATGTCTCATATACCCATGAGGGCCACTTTTGAGAGCCTAGTAGATATGGCATTGCTTCAGGGAGATGATAAGAATGGCAAGAAAGAAGTCAAGCCTAATGAGACTCAAACCAAGAAGGCAGACTCCAAGTGGGGAGGAAATCAGAGCAACCAGAACAACAAGAGCAACAAGAGCAACAAGGGTAACAAGGCCAACAACAACAAGGCAAGGGAGACAAGGAAGTGCAACTACTGTGGGATCGTTGGACACATAGCCAAAGATTGTAGGAAGAAGAAGAGGAAGTTAGGAGAATGCTTTCATTGCGGAGAGACTGGACACTTCAGCAAGGATTGCCCAAAGAAGAAAGGGCAGGGGAAAGGACAGACTCAGCGAGCAGGACCTTCTGGAGGGCAGATGCATGCACTCAACACTGCTCCAGCTCCGGACCGAGGTAGTATTTCTGTAGAAAGCCTTATTTATATTTCCGGTTTTCCTACTCGAACTTTATTTGATTCTGGCGCATCGCATACCTTTATTTCTTCTGATCTTGTTGAAAGTTTGCACCTAAGTACTAGTCTAGTTGAGGAACCCGTCAGTGTTTCAAATCCAATTGGGGGTTCCGCCCATCTATCTATGGTTTGTATGGATTTGAGGATTTCTATCTTGACCGTAGAATTCACATGTAATGCTTATGTTCTCGGGTTTTTGGGATACGGGTTGATTTTGGGCATGGATTGGTTGTCCAGTTATGGAGCCATTCTTGATTGTGAGCATAGGGTGGTGAGGCTCATGACTCGCCTCGGTAATACCCTAGAAATTTCTTGTAACCCTATGGATCCTGTCATGTTATGTTATCTTGAATCTCTTGACTCGTCCATCGATGATCTGCAATCTGTAAGGGTGGTTCGAGAATATCCCGATGTCTTTGATGAGGTTAAGGGGTTACCCCCTAAGCGAGAGATAGATTTCCGCATTTATCTTGTTGATAATGCCAAGCCAGTTTCATTTCCCTTTAGGCACATGGCCCCGCGAGAAAGAAGAGAGCTTAGCAAGAAAATCAAGGAGTTGCTTGAGAAAAATTTCATTAGGCGAAGCATTTCAGAATGGGGTGCTCCGGTGGTATTCGCTACTAAGGCGGATGGTTCGCTTCGTCTATGTGTTGATTATCGTGAGTTGAACAAGCTGACAAAGAAGAATAGACACCCGTTACCGAGGATTGATGATCTCTTTGACCAGCTTGTTGGTGCTTCTGTTTTCTCTCAGCTCGATCTAGCCACCGGATTCCATCAGCTTAGAGTGACTGAGGATAGTATTGATAAGACTGCGTTTAGGACTCCAGATGGATTCTTTGAATGGCTAGTCATGCCGTTCGGTTTGACTAATGCACCCGCATACTTTGTTGATTTGATGAGTAGGGTGTTCAGGGAGTTCCTTAACAAGTTTGTGGTTGTCTTCATGGATGATATTATGGTCTTCTCTAAGAACGAGGAAGAGCATGCTACACACCTCAAGGAGGTTATGGATACGCTTAGAGCTCATCAGTTGAAAGCCAAGTTCTCTAAATGCCATTTCTAGAGAAAGGAAGTTCGGTTCCTTGGGCATATAGTTTCTAAGCAGGGCATAGCTGTGGATCCCGCTAAAGTAGTGGCGATACAAGACTGGAAAGTTCCAAAGAATGCAACTGAAGTGAGAAGCTTTCTCGGTCTGGCAGGATATTATAGGAAGTTCATTAAGGACTTCGCTAGGATTTCAGCCCCTCTTACTAAGCTAACGAAGAAGAACTTAGTCTTTGCATGGGACCTAGAGTGTGAGCTTGCTTTTCAAAGGCTCAAGAAAGCCCTCACCTCAGCTCCAGTTCTAGCATTGCCCGATGGAGGGAAGTTGTTTACCGTGTACACCGATGCATGTGGCATGGGATTAGGCGCTGTCCTGATGCAAGAAGGGAGAGTGATATGCTTTGGGGGTAGGCAACTCAAAGTTCATGAGAAGAACAATCCCACTCATGATTTGGAGTTGGCGGCGATCGTCTTTGCACTCAAATCCTGGCGCCACTATCTTCTAGGCGAAAGGTTTGAGTTATATACTGATCACAAGTCGCTCAAGTACCTCTTCTCGCAGAAAGATTTGAATCTAAGGCAGCAAAGGTGGATGGAATTCTTGGCATCATATGACTTCGAGATAGCTTATACCCCTGGCAAGGGTAATGTTGTGGCGGACGCGCTAAGCAGAAGAAGGTTGACTTTGAGTCCCTTGTTTGTTGAGATGAATAGCCTAGAGTTCTTGGCAACCTTTGATTTTGCACCTGCTGTTGGGTCGATGACTGGTTCGTTGGCATCCCTTGAGCTTAGACCTACACTTCTTGATCGAGTTGGGGCTTCACAGAGGGAAGACCCGCAGATAGTCGAGATCATGGACAAGTTGATTCGGGGTGAGACATCAAGTCACCTCGCTAGATATACCATTGATGACAAGGGATGGCTAAGGCGTGATGGAAGACTATGTGTCCCACGAGTGGGAGACTTAGTAAATAAAGTTCTTGAAGAGGCGCATCACTCGAGGATGACCATACATCCCGGAGGGGATAATATGTACCAGGATATGAAGTGCATTTTCTTTTGGGATGGGATGAAAAAGGATGTGGCAGAGTTTGTTTCTAGATGCATGGTTTGCCAGCAAGTAAAGGCCGAGTCGAAGAAGCCCGGTGGGCTACTGCATCCATTGGAGGTCCCGCTATGGAAGTGGGAAAGTATCTCTATGGATTTCGTGGATGGATTGCCGAGATCAAGGAAGGGGAATACTAGCATATGGGTCATAATGGATAGACTCACGAAGAGCGCCCATTTTATTCCAGTAAAGAGCAAGAGGACCGCATCATGGCTAGCATCTGTTTATCTTCGAGAGATAGTGCGATTGCATGGAGTTCCCTCTAGCATAGTCAGCGATCGTGACCCAATCTTCACTAGCCAATTTTGGAATAGTTTGCAAGAAGCGATGGGTACGCGATTGAATCTAAGTATGGCCTATCACCCACAGACAGATGGCCAGACCGAAAGGGTGAATAGGGTACTTGAAGATCTGTTGAGGCTATGCATTCTTGACTTTGGGGGCACTTGGGAAGACCACCTTCCTCTCGTAGAGTTTGCTTACAATAACAGCTACCAAGCAAGCATAGGGATGGCACCATTCAAAGCTTTATATGGGAGGCCGTGCAAGT
The DNA here is from genome assembly GCA_030737875.1 of Allium sativum. NCBI lineage: Eukaryota > Viridiplantae > Streptophyta > Magnoliopsida > Asparagales > Amaryllidaceae > Allium > Allium sativum. The sequence continues at coordinate 223,038,646 of CM060920.1, forward strand.
CACCAACATATTGGTGGGAGACGACGGATAAGCTTATACTTGGGCCCGACATGATAAGGGACACATCCGAGAAGGTTGAGTTGATTCGAAGGCGGATGAAAACGGCCCAAGACAGACAGAAATCCTATGCAGACAAGCGAAGGACAGACTTAGAATTTGAAGTTGGAGATATGGTCTTTGTGAAGGTTTCTCCTTTGCGAAATGTGGTTCGTTTTGGAGCAGTTGGGAAGCTGGCACCAAGGTTCGTAGGACCCTTCCCTATTATAGAGAGGATTAGGAAGATGGCTTATAAGGTGGAATTGCCCGAGAAGCTGGCTGGAGTGCACATTGTTTTTCATGTCTCGCATCTCCGAAAGTGCCTACATGAGTCAGCCGAGGTAGTTGAGTCTAGAATTCTTGAAGACATGGAGGTAGAAAAAGAGGCAACTTTGAGGCGAGCTCCGATTCGTATCTTGGGAACGGAGATCAAGAAGCTGAGGAATCGAGAAGTCAAGTTAGTAAAGGTTCAGTGGAGTGAAGCCGATGAGGATGCAACTTGGGAAACCGAGGAGAAGATATGTGGGCTTTATCCATTCCTTTTTGAGGGTACATTCTCAATCTCTTTTCCTAGTTAGCATATCTTTCTTTTGCTATCCACGTTTATCTTCTTATCTCGTTAACCTTGTCATGAGAACCTTAGGTAGAAACCCTTTGGATGAAACATGTATTTGAAACATGTTATGCTTGATGTTTGCAAGTGGTTGCAAGTGGATACTCGTGGATGCATGATACACATTAGGCACTAAGATCGGCTCACACACTTTCATATTAAATATGCATGAGTGCTTATACTTATTCATGACTGAAACTTGTTATGCTATCACGTGGATGTTGCATATGGATGAATGTTATGTGCACTCATGTAGAGATTATAAATTATGTTAGGAATTTGCATACATATGGACTCATTTCACTAACATACTTTGCATTAAGGAGGTTTACTGAATCAGTAACCACCTGATTTTCGCATTAGGTAAGTACATATACACACACCTTTTGCATATGTTCATACAACATTCAGAATCTTTTAAGGACAATGACTGCTCGTGAATGATGTTTTGAGTAGATGGATGATGGATGGTAGGATACGTCCTTCCTAACTTGAAGATTTCGGGGACGAAATCCTTTAAGGTGGGGAGAATGTAACAACCCGAATTTTGAATAACATGTTATAACATAAATCTAGGAAGAATTAAATGTTAAAATCTGAATCAAGGGAAACGGGCTATGCCATTACGTTCGTCTCGAAAAATACGCGAAATAGAGTCCGAGTTTTTAAAAATCGGAGTCCGTATGACCAAGTTATGGCCCGTCAAAGTTTTCAGAAAGTTTCAAGTTCAAAAACAGTTCAAATTTGAATTCAGAATTCAGCCCTAGCAGGACAGGCGGGAAAATTCCCGCCAGCTCCAAGTCGACTGGGGAGTCGACTTGGGAGTCGACACACCCCAGGTGGTGTCGACTGCCTAGTCGACACCCCTGTCGACTAGGGTGGTCGGCCAGTTTGGCCTGGTGCACCTGTTTTGGCTCATGGGTCTTGTTTTGTTGGCTAGTGACGTGATTTGATGGCTCAGATCTGAATTAGGGTTAATCCTATGGCCTAAACTAACCTAAACTTCTATAAAAAGACCCTAAGACCTAGCCTAAACCCACACAAATCAATCCTACAACTAGGTTATGCCAAAATGCTCCTTGATCATGGCCTCCATCTTGATATCATGGCCTCCATCTTCTTCATGAAAGCTTGAGTGTTCTAAGCTAGTAAAAGAGCCATCTTTCTTCATCAAAACAAGGATCTTTCTTCTTATTTCTCAAAGACAACTTGGAGTTTATATTCATTTGGGGATTTCTAGTGTGGCTTCATCTCAATCTTATTTTATTTTGTTCTAGTCTTCATAGCCAAGCTTTGTAAGCCCTATTCTACTCTTAGATTTAAACTATGAAGTTAATATGATCATGTAGCAAGTTGAAATGTGACTTTTGGGCTATATTTGTATGCATAGATCCATGTATGACTCTTTTGATCTATGATTGTGGCACTATCATGAACCTAGTATCATTTACCTTGATTTTTGGGTAGAAAGCTATGAGCTTTATTTGTGGGTTATGCATAATGCAACATAGAACTTGGTAGTTATGCATAAATGCAACATAGAACCATCTTATAACCCTGATGTTAACTCGCATATGATCTTGAGCTATTTGCTAATCACATGTTTTCACCCTATGTCAACTATGATCATGCTATCACCTATTTGCTAAGTGGATGTCATGTATGTTTTGAGGCTAATAATGCCATATGCTAGTATGTTGAACCCCTTTTTTCCTCATATATCACCATGTTGAACTTGTGATAGACATTGCCACTTTATGCCCAACTTGTCATATCATTATGTTCCCCTTTTTGATCTATGTGCGTTGATGCGAACTTACATGCGATGGGGTTACGTTATGGGTAAAATTAAATGACATGAAACATGACTTGAAAATATGACATGTGATTATGCTTGAAAACATGAACGTGGACATGACATGTAGGAAACATGAAAGTGGCCAACTCGAGGTTGGGTTGAGTTTGTAGCATAAATCTACCCGGAACCGACCGGCTTAACTAGTGGCTACAAACAATAGGACCCAATGTGAGTAGTTGGTCATATCGCACTTAAAACCCGAGGTTAGACTAGGTTGTGGTGTAAAGCTACCCAGACCCGCCCGGCTTAACTAGTAACAACAACAAAGTCTAATGTGAGAGGTTGGGGTGCATTAAGTTAATTAATGCCACATGGTAGGGTTAAGTCATGGACCACTTGAATACTTAACCAATTAAACACGATGGATTGGTAGGGTTAAGTCATGGACCACTTGAATACTTAACCAATTAAACACGATGGATTGGTAGGGTTAAGTCATGGACTACTTGAATACTTAACCAATTAAACACGATGTATTGATAGGGTTAAGTCATGAACTGCTTGGATACACTTGACCAACTCAATACATGGTTAGGATAGGGTTAACCACACTTAACCCGCTTGAAATCCTAGTTACGTGGTCCTTTTCAGCAGTAACCCACTTGGGAGTATCTGGATACCCTGGACTAGGCTAGGGTGGGGCACGATTACTGGACTGATTGTAAGAGACCAAAAGAGACGGCTGAATGGTGCACCGGTTGTTCAGGCGGACCATGGTTGTGCACATTAAGTCCGGAGTTGAACATGGGCACCAGTAGGTTTAGACTATGCGTGCTTGATTTGTGTCTGTGGTTTACACCTTAGGGCTTGATACACCCTAGGGTGGACCTTGCACAGTTAACTACATTCCATGATTAAGCCGTATGACACCGATACACGACGAGTTAGGCTTATAGGGAGTCGATCGACTAGACCGAGTAGTTGGACCTTGATTTAGGTCATCTCATGAGTTTGGGCCAACATTTGGCTAAGGGATCATTTCTTGTTTATACTTGACATGGATTAGAATACTAGTACACTTGGTGCAACTTAACCTTGTATATGCGATGCCACTCTTGTTAACTTTTCACCATGACAGTTATCATCCTATGTTTCATCTCTGTTTTACATGTCCAGTTAACTTTACTAGTTTTTATACTAATAGTAGGTAGGACTTACCAGTCTTTTTGACTGACCTGTTTTCCTTTCGCCTCTTTTCTTCCGTCCCCCCCCCCTCCCCCAGGTTCTCAGGGTGGGAACGCTAGCACCTAGCTTGGATCTTTAGCTTGCTTTCTGGATAGCTCATGTACGGTTTGGACATGAGCTCGCTATGGATTTACCACGTCTACTTTGGGGATAGTTTACTTTATGTTATTTCCAGTTTTCAGTTTATGTTTTCTAGACTTGTAGTAGTTGAAAAATAATGACTAAGTACTTTGATGTAACTTGACTATGGTTTTGAAATAGTAGTTTTATCCGCTGCTTTATTTACTCTGTTTTACTTATATGTTCTGTCTTGTGATATCTTCATGCATGTTTACCTTGACCAACACCCCTCCAAAGCCAGTGTACTTGCTTAGAGTGACCCTGGCGGAGGTGGGGTGTTACATATGTTAATTTATATTTTAATTTTGATGAAAACCGATCAAAACAGTTGAGTTGGCTTGCAAAACATATTCCATTTTGTCCGAAATGGGGGTATTTAGCTGAGAATAACAATCGTTGGGTTTGGTTTGGAGTTCGAAGCCAAAAACAAGTTATTTTGGAAATAAAATAATATTATAAAATAAATAAAGGTATAAATAAATGGTCAAAACCCTAATTTCTGGTCTAATATTCATTTCTGTGGTCCACGCTCGAACAGCCGTTATTTTTTAAATCAAAGGTCATCGTTTTCGTTCCTTCTTCTTCATTTTTCTTCAAATATATAGATCATTAGTAGAAAATTATAATACCAATATTGTTGAGTGATTCGAGAGCTCTTAATCTATATGCGAAAGATGAATTTTTATTTCCTGAGCTGCTCATAATTCGAGCCCGAAGTCATGAACTTCGCCCGCCATTTCAAGCGCCAGGGGACCGTCACGTCGCACGCTGTTCTGGGAGATGGTAGAGGAGTCGAAGGCGCTTCTCGTGGAGGTGTTGGATCGATGGCCGATGGCCTGCATATTTGTGCGATGGGGGATTTTCAATGTCGGGGTTGGGTTTCAGTGCTCCGGAACGTTATGAATAAGAAAAAGGGTTAGGAACCCTTAATCATGTAATTAAATTAAATAATTACATTTAGTTAATTTATATAACTTTTAAAATGTTCATATCTTTTCCAATCGGAATCAGAATCGAACGATTCAAATTGCGTTGGAATCGTAATGAAAAATACTACTACATGGAGCAGACCAGAACAAAAACCGAAGCTATGGGAATTTTTGATAAAATTAAATGTGGTGTCTAATTTTATTAAAACAGTCATCAGTTAAAGAATGACGGAGTGTATACCAATGTTAGAACTCCTTCTCACTAAATTATATTTTATTTATTGTATTCATGTATAAAAATATATAGAATTGCCAATGTAGATTTTTATCAGTAATACTCATTATAAATTGCATACGGTGCCTATTAGCTCACCTCCCTCGTCCATACACCATGAATGATTTAATTGACTATATTGTGTTATGATTGTGATGTGAAATGGAGTAAATAAAATATATATATATATATATATATATATGCGTTGTATGAAGAAAAAAAATGCATTGTTTAAAATATATATGAGATGAGAATAATATATATATAAATATATATGCAATGTGAATAAAATATATATATGAGATGTGTATAATATATATATATGAGATGTGAATAATATATATATATATATATATATATATATGAGATGTGAATAAAATATATATATATGCGATGAGAATAATATATATATATATATATATATATATGAGATGTGAATAAAATATATGTGTTGTACAAATCATATATATGCGTTGTATAAATTATATATGCTTTGTATAAATTAGATATGAGATATATAAAATGGTGATGAAATGGAATAATTGTTGGATTTTTAAAAATATAATTTTTAACATATATATGCACTGTATAAAATTGTCATGTAATGGAATATTCAATTTTGATTTAAAATGGAAATGGAAGTAGGAATTGTTTTTAAAACGAATTTACAAACGATTTATAAAATACGTTTTAAAATGGAAATCGATGATATAATATATATATATATATATATAATGGCTTGAATAGAACATGTCGCACAGCGACCCTTCTCGAATTTTCAACCATTAACTTCAAATTGACATAATGGGAGATCCGACCATCGGATTCTCCTAAAATTGGAACGTTGGGTTCGTATTGAAAAAAATATTTCCAATGAATATAAGAGATTTAAATTTGAATGGATGGATTTTAAAATATGTCCAAATCAAAAGGTCGCTATGGATGCAGTTCAGTGGCCGATATTGGAAATCGACTGTAAAGCCCTAATAAAATTGTTAAAAATATAGAAAATTGTGTAAAATCATAATTGGAAAGATTCTGGAGGAAAAATTCCAAGTTTGAGAAGATAAAAATATATTTTTATCGAAATGAACTAGTTAATAACTAGAATAATAATCCAATTATTTTTAGAAATAATAAATGGAATTGAAATGGTTTTGAAATAACCAGGATTTTCCAACGAATAAATTGGAATGGATTTGAATGGAAATAAACTTTGGAATATTTCGATATTGGATTCCATGATAATATGGATATTGCCGAGGAATTTGGAAGATATAGACATTGTTATTCCCAATACGATAAGCGTTTGTTTCAGAATTTGATATTGAATATAAGCCGATACAATTTCTATTTAGAGCCTTGTATTTAATATCAAATTGGATTTTGGGTTTTTCGTGAATGGTGTCTTTATTAACACTGTTCTTAAAACCAGTTGAGAAAAGAATAAATCTATTAATTAAGATTTAGAGAAGTATACCAATTAATTATAAATTGGAATTAAATGGAAATTGGATTTTGGATTTATCATGAACTCTGTTTTAAATAACATTAGTTCTTTAACCCAATATGCAGTAAAGATATTATTTGGAATTTATAAATCTTATTATCAAGATTTAATGTAAGTTTTCCAAAGTAAAGTTTTCCAATTAATATATTAAATAGGAATTGAATGGAATTCGATTTGGCAATAATTAAGATGAGCTTCTACGAAGGAAGACCCTTACTATTTATGGAATTTAAAAGGCTTTGCCGCTATTACACTTATAGTATTAGTTCGATATTGAAATTTATATCGATTATATACTATTATGATTTCCAGGAAGATTCCATTTTGATGGAAGATGATTTTGGGTTTATCGTGAACTTTGTTTTAAAGGACACTGATTACTTAATGCATTTAATGCAGGATTAATTTCCAAAAAGTTAAATACTCATAAAGTAATGATTTTTTGAAGGTTAAAACTAAGAAGAGTTTTAATAAATCTTTAAATATATTTGAAGGAATGAATGGTGATTAAATTTACCAAAACATGAGATGTGGTATAAACCAAATACACTTGGTTTTTGATATTGATTGCAACTGATTATTTGGATTGTGCTCGACTAGTTTATGAGCAAAATATGCTTTTACATTTAGCATTGGGTTGGGTAGAAGTATTATTATGCTAACATCTTGTGAAACACTTGACGATTTGACTATGAGATGTTTAGCGATGTTGTTGAGTTCATTTCATATTAAATGAATGATTTTGAAATGATATTTTTCTTAAGTGAAAAGAAATGTATTCCCAATTTTGGACAGGCAATGTTTTATAAAAATGTTTTATAAAACAGAAAGGATTTCGAGGCCTAAACCCGACGTTTCTAAAATGATTTAGAAAAGTATTATGTGTTTGACATTGTAGTTCATCGCATAACCGATTAGTTGCTATTGATGATATATATGTTTGGTGGCGGAGAATTCATTCTCTTTCTTAACACCCTTCTTTGAGACGTACGAGCTCGAAGATTATGTGATTAATAGTGACTGATCATATGTGTGAATTGCTAATGTAAAGTACTATATTTTGGAAAGTACATGAAATTATTATGTTGTGAAATGATTTTCCCTACTTCGGGATATAAAATGATTTAGTATGAGGCTAAAGATTCTGGTAACCCAGACGACTAAAAGTATAGGTGAGATGGCAGTGTAGTCCCCGAGTGCGTGGGATTGTGCATCATCAGTGTAGCCTGTGTCATCGTAGTTTTGCACATATATACATCGAGTTGGTAAGGTACGTACCCTTTGCCTTGTCTAAGGGGAGTCCGATATTTGGTTGCATACTTGTTTTTATGCATTGTGATGTTTTGGAATTCATACTTCCAAAGATTTTGTTTTGAGATCCTGAAGTGAAATCTAGATATGTACATCAAATGATTTGAAATACGGAATCAGGAAATAAAGTCCAAAGGAATAAATTCTGTAAAGTGAATTGGATTTTGAAAATCTAAATTTGGGGATTAAGCCTAAATGGGTATATTGAGGAATTGCATGTTGTATGATGCATCGTAAATCCATATGACTATTGTTGGTTATTGTTTATGCACTGGTATTCCTGGGGGCAAACCTGTTCCATGACATACGGGGTGGTCCCATGATTTCCCAACTTATAAAGTAAAGATTTAATAACTATTTTAGTTCTCACACCAGTCCCATGACTTACTCGGAGTTTATTGTTTTATTCTAAACTCTGGGTGCCCATATTTTCCACACGGGCAGCCAGTAGTTTCGGTTTTTGTAGATATTTCTTTTCACAGGATCCTGGATTACAGCTGGAGTTATATTCAGAAAGCTTTGTATTCACTCTTTCAGTTGTGTTGTTGATGTATTTTCCGCTATGCATTGTATTTATACATTTATATTTCTGTTTCTTTGTATTTTAATCTCTAATATTATATTATTTCTGCTATGTAATATTTATTCATATTCTGATATACTTGTAATCTGATGTAAATTGTTGTAATAGCAATGATATTGTTTGTGTTCTGATGCGTCGTGTTCTCAACGCGATGCAGGCTCCTCCGTCTCTTCGAGGATCAGGGGATTTGGGGCTGTTAAAGTTTGGTATCAGAGCTTTGGTTTACAAAGCTCAGAGAACAAGACACATTAGAAACAAATGAGAGAATTCATCAGAGGTAGGATTAGTAACATCCTATAACAATAACTTGTTAGAGATAGGATCAATAGCATACTAGAATGAGTTGGAAGAGTGTTATTTATATAAAAAAATGAATGTAGTTTTGAAAACTATATCCTATTATATGTATTTGAGTATTTTATATTTTATTTGGACTATCGGGTATAAGAAGATTTTTCATATACGCCTTGCAAAAGTGTATTCGGAGCCTCAAATATACTGGGTAGATATAGAATTACACTCTAGTAGCCCGGGGATGATTCCTATGATCGTCCGGACATCGTCAGAATTTATGTTCGAGTTTCGAAAGTGGGATATCTACATATTTCCAATTGACTGGTGTGAGAATCAAAACTTAGTTAGAATTTATTGTTTGTGATTTTGCACTAAAAATATGATTTTTAAGTATATATAGAAAGATATATGTTTGGAAATTTAATCAACTAATTAATTGCTGGTTGTGTTGTGTGATTATTAGTTTAACTAATAAAAATGTTGGAATGATAATTAATTTAACCAATATGAGAATGAATGATAAATTAAGCCAAATTGAATTTAATATTGAACTGAATTGAAAATTGACTGAAATTGCATATATGTACATGTGTATATAATGAACAGATCATAGCATGGAAGCTAAGAAGAGGAATAAAGTTGCATGCCCGACAAATAGGTACATGTTTATTATATTCATAGGGTTTGATGATTTTATGAGCCGATTGGTTAGCCGTTTGGCTTTTTATTTTTATTTTTGATTGATGAGGGCCATGTGAGTCAAGTTGTGGTTTTACTGATAGGGCTGTACAAAGGAGGATATGGCGAAAATTTAGGGTGTAAGCCAAATTTTTGAGAAATTGAAAAATTCTAAGAAACCGAAAAGTTGAAGAATGAAAGCTAGAATGAAAGTTGAGTTGGTTATTTAAACAACTTTAATCTCCGTTCCTCTTCGAGGACGGAAAGATTTTAAGTGGGGGAGATTGTAACAACCAGAATTTCTAGACCAATTTAAATTTTTTATTTTAGCTATTTTAGTGGGTTTTGAATATTTAAAATTATTTATTTTAAATAACAAAGATTAGAATTTATTTAAATGGAATTTAGAACGTATAAATTTATTTTAATTATAAAACGAGCCTAAAATGGTGCGGTAGTTTGAAAATTCCATTTTAAACTTTAATTGAATATATAAAATTCAATATAAGTCAGAATTTGATAAAACAAGAAACGTTAGAATCTACTTAACTGTATCTTTCTAATGAATGTAAGAAATTGAGATTTTACTTTATAAAATGAAAGATATGTCCAGTTAAAAATTTAAAATAGTCGCTGTAGAATTTAATTTAATTTTAATATAATATATAGCCCTTAAAAATAGCTATTTTGCAAACGACCTCCGTTTTCGACGAAACCACTTTTGTTGGATCCGGAATGTCAAATTATTGCTCGGTTTCAAATTTCATAATTTTTGAAATTAATATGTGAGCGTGGTGAATTAAACGTATTTTGTCAATTTAGTTTAAATTTAATTGATTGGAAAAATGCCATTTTTCAGACAGTCTCCAAATTCGACGAAATTAGTTTTGTTAGGACCATATCGTCAGAATTTGATAAAAGGCTATTTTTCTGTAATTTTTGGAGTCAGTATGTAGCCCCGGTAAATTAAAATTTACGTTCAAATTCAATATATATTGGTATATATTTTAATTTTGATGAAAACTAATCAAAACAGTCGAATTGGCTTACAAAACATATTCCATTGTGTTCAAAATGGGGTTAATTAGCTAAGAACGATAGTCGTTAGGTTTGATTTGGAGTTCGGAACGAAAAACAAGTTATTTCGGAAATAAAATAATAATATAAAATAAACAAGGGTATAAATAAATGGTTAAAACCCTAGTTTCTGGTCTAATATTCATTTCCATGGTCCACGCTAGAACAGCCGTTATTTCTCAAATCAAAGGCCATCGTTTTCGATCCTTCTACTTCATTTTTCTTCGAATATATAGATCATTAGCAGAAAATTATAAAACCAATATTGTTGAGTGATTCGAGAGCTTTTAGTCTATATGGGAAAATGAATTTTTATTTCCTGAGTTGCTCGTAATTCAAACCCGAAGTCACGAACTTCACCCACCATTTTAGGCGCCAGGGACTGCCGCACCGCACGCTGTTCTAGGAGATGGTGGAGGAGTCGAAGGCGCTTCTTGTGTAGGTGTCGGATTGATGGCCGATGGCCTGGGAGTTTGTGCGATGGGGGATTTTCAATGTCAGGGTTGGGTTTTGGCGCTCCAGAACGTTACGAAGAAGAAGAAGGGTTAGGAACCCTTAATTATGTAATTAGATTAAATAATTATGTTTAATTAATTTATGTAAATAAGTTTAAAATGTTCATATCTTTTCCGGTCCAAATTAGAATCGAACGATTCAAATTGCGTTGGAATCGTAATGAAAAATACTACCACATCAAGAGACTAGAACAAAAACTGAAGCTATGGGAATTTTTGATAAAATTAAATGTGGTGTTTAATTTCATTAAACAGTCATCAGTTAAAGACTAACGGAGTGGAAACCAAAGTGAGAACTCCTTCTCACTAAATTATATTTTATCACGTTATTGTATACATGTATAAAAATATATAGAATTGCCTATGTATATTTTAATCAGTAATAATAATTATAAATTGTATACGGTGCATGTTAGCTCACCTCACTCGTTCACAGACCATGGCCGATTTAATTGACTGTATTGTGTTGTGATTGTGATGTGAAATGGAGTAAATAAAATATATATGCGTTGTATGAAAAAAAATATGCATTGTTTAAAATATATATGAGATGAGAATAAAATATATATATGCGTTGTGAATAAAATATGTATATGAGATGTGAATATAATATACATACATATATATATATATATATGAGATGTGAATAAAATATATATATGCGATGAGAATAATACATACATATATATACATGTGAATAAAATATATGTGTTGTATAAATCATATATATGCGTTGTATAAATTATATATATGCATTGTATAAATTATATATGAGATATATAAAATGGTGATGAAATGGAATAATTATTGAATTGTTAAAAATATAATTTTTAACATAGATATGCACTTTATAAAATTGTCATGTAATGGAATATTAATTTTGATTTAAAATTGAAATGGAAGTAGGAATCGTTTTTAAAAAGAATTTATAAACGATTTATAAAATACATTTCAAAATGGAAATCGATTATATTATATATATATAATGGCTTCAATGGAACGCGCCGCGTAGCGACCGTTCGCGAATTTCAACCATTAACTTCAAATTGACGTAATGGGAGATCCGACCGTCATATTCTCCTTTTACTGGAACCGTTGGGTTCGTATCGAATTTTTCCCCAATAAATATAAGAGATTCAAATTTGAATGGTTGAATTTTAAAATATGTCCAAATCAATTTCAGAAACGGTCCATATGGATGCAGTTCGGTGGCCGATATTGGAAACCGACTGTAAAGACCTTAATAAAATTATTAAAAATACAGAAAAACTGTGTGAAATCATAATAAATGATTTGGAAAGATTTTGGATGAAAAAGTCCAAGTTTGAAAAGATAAAATATATTTTTATCGAAATGAACTAGTTAATTACTAGAATAATAATCCAATTATTTTTAGAAATAATAAATGGGATTGAAATGGTTTTGAAATAACCAGAATTTTCCAACGAATAAATTGGAATGGATTTGAATGGAAATAATCTTTGGAGTATTTTGATATCGGATTCCGTGATTATACGGATATTGTCAAGGAATTTGGAAGATATAGATATCATTATTCCCAATACGATAACCGTTAGTTTCATAATTTGATATTGAATGTAAGCCGATACAATTTCTATCTAAAGCCTTGTATTTAGTATCAAATTGGATTTTGAGTTTGTCATGAATGGTGTCTTTATTAACACTGTTCTAAAACCCAGTTGAGAAAAAAATAAATCTTTTAATTAAAATTTAGAGAAGTACAACTAATTATAAATAAGAATTACATGGAAACTGGATTTTCGGTTTATCGTGAACTATGTTTTAAATAACATTAGCTCTTTAATCCAATTAGCAGTAAAGATATGATTTGAAATTTATAAATCGTTTTATCAAGGTTTAATGGAAATTTTCCAAAGTAAAGTTTTCCAATTTAATATATTAAATTGGAATTAAATGGAATTCGATTTGGTAATAACCGAGATGAGCTTCTATGAAGGAAGACCATTACTATTTATGGAATTTAAAAGGCTTTGCCGTTATTCCAATTATAGTATCAGTTTGATACAGAAATTTATAACGATTACATACTGTTATGATTTCCGTGAAAGATTCCATTTTGATGGAAGATGATTTTGGGTTTACCGTGAAATTTGTTTTAAAGGACACTGATTCTTTAACCAAGTTAAAGCAGGATTAATTTCCAGAAAGCTGAATAATCATAAAATAATGATTTTTGAAGATTAAAACTAAGAAGAGTTTTAATAAATCTTTAATTAGATTTGAAGGAATGAATGGTGAATAAATTTACCAAAACATGAGATGGGGGTATAAATCAAATACACTTGGATTTTGATATTGGTTGTTTGGATTGTGCTCGACCAGTTTATGAGTAAAATATGCTTTTACATTTAGCATTGGGTTGGGTAGAAATATTTGTATGCCAAAATCTTGTGAAACACTTGACGATTTGACTATGAGATGTTTAGCGATGTTGTTGAGTTCATTTCAAATTTAATGAATGATTTTGAAATGATATTTTTCTTAAGTGAAAAGAAATGTATTCCCAATTTTGGACAGCATTGTTTTATAAATATGTTTATAAAGCAGAAAGGATTTCGAGGCCTAAACCCGACGTTTCTAAAATGATTTAGAAAAGTATTATGTGTTTGACATTGTAGTTCATCGCATAACCGATTAGTTGTTGTTGATGATATATCTTTTTGGTGGCGGAGAATTTATTCTCTTTCTTAACACCCTTCTTTGAGACGTACGAGCTCAAAGGTTATGTGATTAATAGTGACTGATCATATGTGTGAATTGCTAATGTAAAGTCCTATATTTTGGAAAGTACTTGTGATTATTATGTTGTGAAATGATTTTCCCTACTTCGAGATATAAAATGATTTAGCCGTGGCTAAAGATTCTGGTAACCCGGACGACTAAAAGTATGGGTAAGATGGCGATGTAGTCCCCGAGGGTGTGGGCTTGTGCATCGTTAGTGTAGCCTGCTCCATCGTGGGCGGTGCACATATATACATCGAGTTGGTAAGGTACGTACCTTTTGCCTTGTCTAAGGGGAACCCGATATTTGGTTGCATACTTGTTTGTATGCATTGTGATGTTTTGGAATTCATATTTCCAAAGATTTTGGTTTGAGATCCCGAAGTGAAATCTATTTTGATATGAAATCTAGATATGTATTCCAAATGATTTGAAATAAGAAACCGGGAAATAAGTCCAAAGGAATAATTTCTGTAAAGTGAAATGGATTTTGAAAATCTAAATTTGGGGATTAAGCCTAAATGGGTAGATTGAGGAATTGCATGTTGTATGATGCGTCGTAGATTCACATGACTATTATTGGTTATTGTTTATGCACTGGTATTCATGGGGGTATACTCGTTCCGTAACATACGACGTGGTCCCATGTTTTCCCAACTTATAAAGTAAAGATTTAATAACTGTTTTAGTTCTCACACCAGTCCCATGATTGACTCAGAGTTTATTGCTTTAACCTAAACTCTGGGTGCCCATATTTTCCATACGGGCAGCTTATAGTTTTGGTTTTTGCAGATATTTCTTTTCACAGGATCCTGAATTACACTGGAGCTATATTCGGAAAGCTTTGTATCCATGTATTTCTGTCAGTTGTGTTGTTGATGTATTTTCCGCTATACATTGTATTTTTACGTTTAAATTTCCACTGCTTTGTATTTTAATCTCTGGTATTATATTATTTCTACGGTGTAATATTTATCCATACTTTGATATATTCTTGTACTCTAATGTAAATTGTTGTAATAGCAATGAAATGTTCTATTGTTTGTGTTCTGATGCGTCGTGTTCTCAAAGTAATCCGGGCTCCTTCGTCTCTTCGGGGATCCGGGGATTTCGGGCTGTTATAATTATAATGCGTAATAATGTATAGTAATAAACAAACACATTTTCTTAGAAAAAACAAACATACAGTACTTAATATTTATCTTCCGAATTATACAAGCACACATACAATACTTCAAACTGAACTTCAGAAAACAACAATGACAACAGATAATAGGAACACTAGTGGTTACAGTTAAATTGCAAGTCCTCTCGGAGATTTTTGAGACATCTAATTTCTTGCTCCAGCTCTTTCGCATATACTATGCCCTTTGGACACAGTGGTTCATCAATCCATTCTGAAAAATTGCATCCGTAGGGATAATTGGAACAAAGAAGACTTCGACGACCAATGTTTTCGCCATCATCTGTTACAACAACTTCAGCCATATATCCATAGTGGCAGCAAACTGGGTACGAGCTTACCTCTTGTTCAGATGGGGTTGATTTATTGTTACGTGCTCAACCAATTTTTGAGAAGGCATTTTGAATAAAAAGTGAGTTGAGTTTACGAGAGAGTAGGTGGGTATATGTTGAGTTTGGAATTATGCCAAAATACACAGGCGAGTTCTCAAAACTCGCACGAAGGCGAGTTTTCAAAATGCGCCCAGTTCTCTTCCGCGAACAAAATAGGTCTATATTCATAAGTATTTCCAAAACAAGGCTAAACATGTTATACTATCTGTAAACAGACCTAAATATGTGAATTTCCCAAAAAAACCTAGTCTCAAAATTACCTAACGTATCAAAGTTATAGGAACACAAGTAGATATTTATTACATAAATATAAAAAATCCAATATCAAAACAAGGTAAAAGATACAAAACAAAGCTTAACACTGTACCATATATTTGTTACCGTTCTTACCTGTTAGTCATAATTCAACCTTGTTATCTACCTGTCATGAAAGTCCCATCAAGGAAACTCAAGTGATTACAATAGCCAAATCCATATTTGTATGCTTCAAACCTAATACAAACTCTATTCAAATTTAAGACGGATATGATAATTTTGAAACTCAATAATACTTCCGTTATTGCAAACAGAAACAACTTCACAAATGGGTTTCAAATGACGGTGGAAAAACTAATTGTTCTCAAGTATTTCTACAAGAGCTAATTTCTTACATGCGTAGGCATAGTACTAGCATAAAACAATGTTATGCTCTGACTCAAATAAACGAACAATATCTTTTGTCTTCACTTAAAGAAAACCAAAACCCAGTTTTTTAACCAAATTGCAAGGAATAGCTGGACGGTTAACATCAACAATGCTAGCTCCAAAAGAATGAACTAATGCATAGTTTCAGCAATAGAAAAGCTTGGAAAATTGAATTTAGGTGAAGCTCAAACTGGAAATATGAAACCGATATGTGAAGAAATAGTTGTAATACGAATCTCGTTATTTTTAACTACATTAACTTTGTATCCATTCTCAATATAATATATGATAAAATGCAACCAAAACTCTTCAACACTATCAAGGAATCTTAGACCCACTCTATTAAATATTGGTTTGCTAAATTATTTTTAACAACTGTTTAAAAAATGTAATAGAATCAAATAAAGAAACAACATAAAAGAACCACACAAACAACCTTCATTAGAAGAACTAGCAGATGAAGAAAAACAAACATAATCCACATTGATATCATACCCCTTATATACCGATAAATCTTTTGATATAACATATACAAGTAGATAATCTTCGCAAAAATGGTCAATAAGCAATAATATATTACACAAATCATAATTACTTTTGATTGCTTTCTTTTCCTATCATAAACCAATTTGATATTAATAGGTGTTAATTTAGGTTAAAATTTACAAATTGTTAAACCAGTGAGAGTCAGAGTTCAAATGATGCTTCGATTATCAAATAAAACCATGGGTCGGCCTGACACATGGTGAATGGGTGGGTTATAATCACATTTAACGTAGGCCGATCAGATTAAGTTTAGAGGTCGGTCGGTACCAAACACTATATCTTGGTCTAATCAGCAAAGGATACGGGTTGGTCTGAATCTTTTACAATAGGTCAGCCTTGCATCAAAGGCAGCGGGTCGTTCTCGCTCTTAAAACAATACTGGTCAGACCACTCAATGTAGCATACGGGTCGATCATGTTCCAGGATTTATGGGTCGGCTGGATTTGAAAGTGAGGCATGGGTCAGCCAAACAGGCAAGTTTTGTGTCGGTCGGTCCAATCTGGGTCGGTCAGTATCTATTGAGTCGGTCAGGAACTTAAAAACCGGCAACAACTGGCAGTGGCATTTTCATAAATAACTTTGAGCCCGACCCAAAAGCTACACACTATATTTCAGCCATTCCTCTATAAATAGACCATGAGCTCCAAATTAATGGGGATCGATTTCCAAGACCCCAAAGGGATGTCCAACTATTTTCTCCACCATTCTAAGTGATTCTAACTTCACTAATCATCTCCAAACGAAAATCAAACACCAAATCCGCCATGTAATCATCTCGAATTACTCAAATCTCCGAGAAGTGGTAGATCTACATCATCACTCACCGCACTTAAAGAATTTCATCAAGTTCCTTGGCTAATTTGAATAGATTAAAGAGAAGTACTTGTGAGAGAGAAAATGAACGTAATGAGAGAGAATTCATGCTTTTTAAACTCGAAAATGATAATGAAAGTTATTCTCATAGTGGATGTAGGCTTTTCCTTAGTCGAACCACTCTAAACTTTGTGCTCTCTACTTTTTCCTTTTTATTTTGTGATTGTCGCACCTTTTTCTCATTTCCAACCATTTGGTGAAGTACTCTCGAAGTACCCTTGGTGTTATGGCCAATTTTTGGTTACAACATTTGGCGCCCACCGTGGGGAAACATTCACACTTTCATTTTCTAAGTACATTGTGGAGATTGTTGAGATAGTGTTTGGAGCTCGTTCCTACTATAGGTCCTTCAAATATAAAGTCCGGGCCATTAACAAACTCTCTACAAAGTTTAAAACCTTGTCTGAAATCATGGGAAGACCGAAGAAAACTGCAAGTAAAACCATTGGAGAAACTAACAATGTTGCCAACGAGGTTAGATTGCATACTGTGCACAAGAAAATATGAATTAAAAAGGGGCATAAAGATCTATATTTGGAATAGGGAAATTTATTAATATGAATATGCCTAAAATAATGGAACCGTAGTAATACTTAGACACGAGGTTAGATTGCACTTGTGGTATAAGTCTACCCTGAGCCGCCTGGCATATCCAGTGACCAAAAGTGGTTAATCTAATGTGAGGGGTCTAATGCATGACAGCACCATAACACGAGGTTAAGTCTAAACATGTGGTTTAAGTCTGCCCGGAATCGCCCGGCATATCCAGCATCCACAAGTTGTTGACCTAATGTGAGAGGTCTGGGGCATTAACATGTATGAACAGAAAAGATAGGATGTTTAGGCATATCCTAAGGACAAGTGGAAATTGTAATTTAGGTTATAATAAATGAAAAAGGAATAGAATAACTTATGTAAGGGGATAAGTTATACTTAATTGTAAATTAAGTTATTTACAAGAACAAGAATCTGAAATCTACGGATGAGGACAACATAAGTTATATTATGGAAAGGAAACTTATTAGTAAACCTTAGTTAAGAGAACTAAGTTAATAAGTAAACAATGATAAGATGGAATTATGATTAAATGAGAAAGAATGAGGATAACTTGTAAAAGGAAATAAGTTATATTTAATCATAAATGGTAAATGACATGTTAATTAGGAAACATGTGAATTGAGATATACTTAATAACATTTTAAGTAGAACCTGTTATTGTAATGATGTAACCAAGCAAGAATACTAAAGAGATAGTGGATTACAGACCTTAGGCCACAATCTAGAGAATAACATGCTGTGGGCTTATTAATGAACTTAAATGGGTTAAGTTATATAACCAAAATTAACAAGCAAGATGACCTTGGTGACTTGAATAAGAATTCAATATGAATGAGAATAACCAAGTTAAATGAAAACCTGATGAGGTAAGGCAAGCGCGAAAAAGAATGTTTAGACATAGGGTCTAACAACATATTAATGTGAGGCGCTTGGACCAGTCCGCACGTTTGAGGGTGAATAACCCAACGGGGTAGATCATCGTGGTGTTATAAGGCATGAGCGAGGCGCACTTTTATCTGATTATTTTGTTAGCTCTGAAGGACTGGAAGGGGAAGCACACGGCTTCCTGAGATACGTAAGGTGCTCCTAGTAGTCCTCTTTGTGATGGTAGATGTTTAGGTTGTGCTCGCAGAGGTTGGGTATGCGCTAACTATTAGGTGGGTGGGCCTTGACTGAAAATGTAGCTTTGCAGTCAAAATGTTGTGACGCAGTGACAATAGGGTGATTCGACGGTTGCCTCAATGGGGAGGCGAAGGATCACGACCAACAAGGGTAGCAGATCGTCGGATACCCATTATCGACAGCCAGTGGGATGCGAAAAGAATAAAGCTAAAACTAATAGACTATTCACCTTTCACTATCGGGGTACAGTGGTTGAGGGAAGACGCCAAATGGATGTTTAGATTGTTTGTTATTATGGGCAGCCGTTCAGCTCTTGTAGACTTTACTAGTTGAGGGAGGGGCCGAGATGGGGCCATAGCCACCATGGAAAACATACCCTAGGAATATCTATATTTTGAGGCCCTTAAAGGCGGGCCTGTGCAGGTACGGAAAAGCTCCCAACCGAGTTCCGTGTTTCTTGTACCGCCCTGCCATGGAACTCGATGCATATTAGAGGACGTGGCATCAAGCTACAATTACATTACATACATGGGACAGTCTAGATACATGCATGATAGCTCTGGGTGATGTATCGTAGGCTTGAGGGCATTACTTCGGAATGAAATCTGATTCGATCGATGGTGGCAGTCCGTACGCTTACGTAGCATAGTAATGACAGATATATGCAGAACATAACATTGTTATATAGAGATCCATACGTCACACCGGCATAGGATGAGGGACTGCATACTTTTCTGTGGTATTACGAGGGAGGCCGTGCGAGTGGTTACCATGGGGTGTACCTCAGTATTGAGGGGTAACTACATATATACCATATTAGGTTAATCGACTGGGAAGTAAATGGATACGACGTGTGTATAAGCGTTGAGTGTCGTTAACCCAAGGAACCTAACAATCCAGAAAATGTAATGGAACGGTATTTGTAGGGATCATTCTGTTTCTGAGATACTAGTATTGGTGCGGTGCAGAGAAATGTATTTAAGAAGCACAATATATTCTATTCAAACTTATCTTGCTCAGTTCACACTTGTTATTGTTATCTTGTTCTTCCAGTTTTTATATACCTGCCATGATACTTTTATTTATTTATATTTAAAATTAACTGGACTCACCAGACTTTATGTCTGACCCTTTTTGTTTCCTCTTCTCTTTCTTTCGTTCTCCCCCCACCCCCCAGGTTCTCAGGGTGGGAGTGCTTAGAGATGATTTGGATTCTTTCAGCTTTGCTTGTATTTTGGATATTGATGTACAACTTTGACTTCTTGTCAACTCTCTTATGGCTTTGCATGGGAAATATTGTTTTTCCGCTTTTGTACTCTGATATTTTTGGCAAGACAGATTATTAATGTAATTGGTTATTTCAAACTTATGATGTAAACTCAGTATTTGGGACCATGATGTTTTGACTTAAATAGAGTTTTTGATTCCGCAGCTATTTTACATGTCTGTCTTGTGATATTATGTTCTTATTTACCTATAACGCTTTACGAAACTTAATGCATTCTATATGGAGTGACATTAACGAACGTGGGGTGTCACATCCGTCATGCTCCTCGATAATGTTCTCTGTAGTAGTATACTCTTCTGCAATTGTGTCCTTTTCTTTGAGGGCAATATCGGGATCAATAGGGATTTGCGAACTAGTGTCTTCAATATTAGTAGGAAAAGCGGGGGCATCAATATTGGTCTGATTCTGGGCTTGCACCCCAGAAGCTCTAGCCCTATCGCTCACCAAGTCTCTCAGTTTTTTCAACTGAGCCTTTCCCTCAGCTTAGGCTTTGCGGGACTCTTAGTCTAAGAGATCTTCAATAAGATCATCTTCGCTGCAGTCGCCTTCATTAATCTCAAGTATTCGCTCCCAGAAAAAATCCAAAGTAATTTCAAACTTATCTTCCAGATAATGCAAACTTCCTAGACTCATGACATTGAAGACATAAAAGTTAAACAAGGAAGCATCGACATCCAACCGAGCCTTTACAAGAGCAGCTACAACTTTAAGTCTCTCTTCTTTAAGAGTTTTGTTATTTGCCCGCACCGCGGAAAGAGTCTTACTTTGGGAAGAAATATTTTCCTAAAGAATAACGCTTTCTTCTTAATGAACAGCGAAAGCATCCCTTTCTATAATGAGATGAGATTCGGCAAGCTCTCGAGCAGTTTGAGCCTCTTGGACTTGCGTTGTCAGCGTGTTCTCTTTTTTTTTGCGGCAGCAAGCTCTTCTTTGAGCCCCTTATTTTTCATCTTCGAAACCCGCTATCTTTGTATCCCTTTGTGTAAAGGAAGCAATAGTTCTGTCCCAGGATTCAAGGGCCTTGATGAGCTCGACCTTGTCATTCTCTAAAGTAAGGATTCATTCGATATTCTCCTTGTTGATTCTTTGGAGATCATAAGAAAACATATGCCAAGCACCTAGTTGTTTCTCAGCATGATTTCTAATCATATCTATTTGTGTCTCTAGCTGACTCTTAGCAACATCGAATTGTGTGAGCATGCGACTTTTCATGGTATCCATCTTGCCAAAAATGATCCGTTTGTCGGATGGGTATATGTACAAATCAAAGTGCATCCCCTATAGACACCAACCCTTGAATTGTTCAGCAAGCTCAAGGTTGCATGGTCTAGGAGCATAACGAGGCCTGTGAATAATCATTTGGAGGTTAGCAAGAGTTGGAGTGACGGATGGAGAAGCCAAGGACGGTTGATCAGAAGTAATCTGAATGTATGGCATAGGAAGTTTGTCCGATTTGTGACGCTTCCGAGAATCACCCATGCTCTAATTATCCGTGCCCCGCTTCTTCTGGCAATTCTCTTCATCGTGATGATCATCATGTTCGTCCCCAAGTCAAGCACGTTGTCTTCGTTCCTCATCATCTTCCTACTGTTGATGATGCCTCCTTCTCCTTTATTCGTCAGTCTCTAGGAGCCCAGGAGTTTGCTGAGGCTGGTTGGAAAGTTGAGGATTCCGATAATGCTGAGACCTTTGTGAACGCTTTGAGTGTTTCAAAAGGCGCTTTGGATTTCGTTGGTTTGATTTTTCATTGAAATCCTTCATAAACGAGGGCTTCAGCATCATTTCTGGACCTAGGAATAGAGATAAAGCAAAAATTTAGTGTTCACGTTGTCAAATACCGGGGCAAGTTTAGAAAACTAATACAAGGAATCGTAAACTCATGGCATAAGTAAAACATTTGCTAATGTGTATCCCATAACGAACCAATTTTCACAGTCGGTTCTAGAGCAATCCATAGATTCGCAATATTTTTTCCTGGTAAAGTGATGGGAGCTTCAGTTATACTAATCCCTTTTTCTTTGGCTTAAGGTTTGGGAGGTTGGATGACAATTTCTCCCTGGATATTATCTCTGGTTGAACTGAGATCACTTAAGCCCTTATAAGTATCCGTAGAACTCTCACCTTGAGTAACTTGAGTACTAGGGTTCTCATTAACCCTGTCTGCGTTGTCCTTGGAAAGTGCTTCTACATCTCTAGGTTGTTTAGTCCTATCCACCAGGTCTGTAGTGGTTTCTGAAGCAGATTTATCACCCTCAGCCCGCTCAGCTCCCTCCATGGAAGCCAAGGTGATACCCTCCTTTACAATTTTCTCAAACAGATTCATAGGGCTCATACCCTCACGTTGTTGGAACCTCTCTTCCTCAATAGAAGTTAACTTAGACTTAGGCGGTGTCTTACTACTACCTGTGGGGTCTGAGCGCTTCTTTAAATAAGCCTTCTTAGTTGGGGATTTTCTAGCTACTCCCTTCTTAAAATTTGGGTCTAATACTATAGTTCGAGAAGGACGAAGAAGTTGATATTGACGAAGAAATCCCTCTATGATTAATAATTTTCTACTTCTCTCCTCCTCGTTGATAACATTCAGAAAATAAAATAACTCCTGACTAACGGTATCTTCTAGATCAGAAGATGGAATTTCTGCAAAAACAAAGAATGGATTTAATACTCAGGGTTTAAGTATAGGAGGAAATAAAGGAGTGTTGTGTAATAAATCTTCGCCTCCTTCCATCCACCTTCCATAAAAGCTATCGGGACACCGTATGTAGCAATGATGGTTAATAAATCCTTTAACTCTTTCAAATAAATCAGTTATAATCTTGGGATACTTTCCTTCGATGAAGATAGTTGATGGCTTATCTTGCCTCTTTTTAAGAAAGTATACAACGAGTAGATTTCTTAAAAGATAGGCATGCGTTGCTTAGTTCTCATGAAAAGCACGTAAAGACCGGTTAAAACAACATAGTCACTCGGGTGTAATTGCATGGGGGAAATAGCTAGGAACCTGAGGAACATTTCTAGGAATGGATTGAAAAGGGGGACGACTAACATCGCTACCATATGTCGATTAACTGCAACATATCCAGGAGGCGGGGATTCGACAAATTCATTCTTCTCTGGAAACTTAGCATCAAATTCTAAAAACCTAAACTGAGCAAGCATACTCTTATATGAACGGTCAGAAAGTTTGGTTGATTTTCTCTCACTAGGTACTTCAGTAAGAGGCCTAGGTACAAGAAATTCTAGATTAATATCCAATTCAGCAACATTAGTTACAGCCACATCAGAGAGTTGGGCATAAGTACAACTTGAGTGGATTTAGATACTTCCTCAAGTTGCTGGTGGAACTTCTTTCTGGTTGCCATTTCTACACAAAAACTGTGCTTGAAAAATGAATTACAGGTGCACGTTTCCTAAAATTAGAAGTTTTATGTGCAACTAAGTAAAGGTAAGGATTGAAATTTATGAGTTGTCATGAAGTGATTAGTTAATTCCAAGATTCACTACAAACTTATATTTAAATGCTCAAGCATGTGTAGGAGATCTGTGACTAAGTTAAAATGGTCGATAAAGCACTCTAGCACAAACATATCATTCAAGTATAAACCATATAGTTTAGTGCATAAACCTTCTAAACAATTATCTAACTTATTGTCGATACGGGCAATCGACAATAGAGTATATCGACCCAAAACAAGTATTTGTATGTTTGTATTGCAGGGTAGGAATCAATAGATTCATAACACAAAGCATGGTGGATCCAGTTTTAACTAACCCATAATGGGTCGGCCTCAGCCAACCCATAATGGGTCGGTCTGAACTGACCCACAATGGGTCGGTCTGAACTGACCCACAGTGGGTCGGTCTGAACAAACCCATAATGGGTCGGTCTGAACTGACCCACAATGGGTCGGTCTCAGCCAACCCATAATGGGTCAGTCTGAACTAACCCATAATGGGTCGGTCTCAGCCAACCCGTAACGGGTTGGTCCAAACTGACCCACAATGGGTTGGTCTCAGCCAACCTATAGCGGGTCGGTCTGAACTGACTCATGACGGGTCGGTCACCACCAACCCATTACGGGTCGGCCTTGACTGAACCTGAGCGGGTCGGCTGCAGCTGGAGCACCATGTTTTGTGATTTTTAACTGGCAAGCACAACAAATGTGCAGCACAACACAAGCATAATCGCAGCAATACCACCGAATTAAAACTAATTATAATGTGCTCACAAACAAGAGACGAGCATGGCTACACCAGCTAAATCGAATACAAGAACATGAGAACTCCACACAAATTCAATTCCTACTACGCATTTCTACAGACAACTTATAGGCGTGAAACTAAAAACAGGATTTAAAGGAATTCAACACTACCAAATTCAATCAAGGTTACATTGATGTTCAAACTCAAATACAAGAATGTAAATCAGATGAATATCGGGTATACAAATAGTCAATCAAATTCCCAAGAAATCCAAGTCGGTCAAAACCGATCCTCATGTACGAACCAATCCTAAAAAAATCAATTCAATCTAAAGCTAAGATTTTTTCCCCAAAATCAAACATGGAAACTACCTCAATTGCCTAGCAACACTTTGAATTCAAGGAGAGTACCTGGGTTTGGTTTGGAGTTGCCGCAAAGGCTGATATTGAAAGAGGATTCGAAGTTCTTGGTGATCGACGAGATGTAATTGCTCAGAATCAGTTGGGTGGAAACAGATTTGAGCGTCGGTTTTATTAAGGAGGATAGAGCAACAACCATTAAGAGAATTTTTAAGCAAAGGGGATAAAAACGAAGTAAGGAAGAGCAAGAGCCAAGGAATGCATATAAAGGCAACATATAATGGACCAGGCCTATCAGTTGAGTACTGGGCCAAGCCGACTCATCAGGCAAGAAACTATGCCGACCCACCGTGTGCATAATGACTAAACCAAAATCTTGTGCACTAATCCCTGATGAAGCAGTGAAAAAACCAATCCATCATTACACAATGCATTTTTGTGTTCATTTCGGAGCTCATAATACTTTGTAAATCAAAAAATCACGAACTCCGAGGGGCAAATGTTAACCTACCGAAAGTCAGAGATCAAATGATGGTTCAATTATCAAATAAAACCATGGATCGGCCTGATACAAGGTGAATTGGTCGGTCATAATCACATTTAACATGGGTCGGTTAGATTGAGTTTACCAGGTCGGTCGATACCAAACACTATATCTTGGTCTAGTCAGCAAAGGATACGGGTCGGTCTGAATCTTTTACAATGGGTCGACCTTGCATCAAAGGCAACAGGTCGGTCTCGCTCTTAAAACAACACGGGTTGGTCCAGTGAATGAAGCATACAGGTCGGTCATGTTCCAGGAGTTATGGGTTGGTCGAAAGCGAGGCACGGGTCGACCAGATAGGCAAGATTTGGGTCTATCAGTCCAATCTGGGTCGGTCGGTATATATTGAGTCGATCAGGAACTTAACAACTACAACAGCTGGCAACAATTTGACATTTTCATAAATAACTTTGAGGCCGACCCAAAACCTGCACACTATATTTCATCCATTCCTCACATCTATAAATAGACCATGAGCTCTACATTAATGGGGATCGATTTCCAAGACCCCGAAGGGCTATCAACTATTTTCTCCACCATTCTAAGTGATTCTAACTTCACTAATCAACTCCAAATGAAGATCTAACACAAAATCCGCCATGGAATCATCTCGAATCTCTCATATCTTCAAGAACTAGTAGATCTACATCATCACTCACCACACTTAGAGAATTTCATCAAGTTCCTTGGCTAATTTGAATAGATCAAAGAGAAGTACTTATGAGAGAGAAAATGAATGGAATGAGAGAGAATTCATGCTTTGTAAACTTAAAAATGATAATGAAAGCTATTCTCAAAGTGAATGTACGCTTTTCCTTAGCCGAACCACTCTAAACTTTTTGTTCTCTACTTTTTCCTTTCTATTTTATGATTGTGGCTCCTTTTTCTCATTTCCAACCATTTCATGAAGTACTCTCGAAGTACATTTGGTGTTTTGGCCATTTTTTGGTTACAGCAGTCATCATTCAATTTCAACACAGAATCACTCAGATCAAGCCTTCTATTATAAGAATCATCGTCCAACATAAAAGCATCAAATACATCATCAAGAAAAGATCGGCACAAATACAATATGTCAAAACCGAATAACAAAAAAGAATATAGAATTAAAATACTCGACAGTAAAGTAGTTCAATGTAATAAAACACTGATAAACGACAATAGGTCAATGAAACTTATGTTTACTTGGCAGAAATATAACCTGGCATTAATTTAGCAATCCGGTGCCATTAAACTTGTTCAGAGTTATGTTATCCAATCTCTTTGCCATTTCAGGTGTGAGATGATTCACCCAATCGCCAACTTTTCCACGCCTAAAAAACATGTTATTTTCAATAACTACAAATTCTGTTGATCTTGTTTTGTTCACCTCCAGATTGCTGAAATTCTCAAATGCACACAAATTGATGATTTCATCAACCAAATTTCTTTTATCCTCTTCCACTGTAAAGGGACATCCCATGAAATCTGCCAATTTTCTTAATGCACTTGCAGTGTCTCCCATAAGCTCCTCATATGTTATAAAGAGCAGTGTATCTGAATTCTCATGACTTGCTTTCCAGTAACCTAGAATGTGATCCCAAAAAGAACTAACAAAAAATCTAAGCATGTAAATTTTCTGTCTTGAATCATTTTCGAACTCTTTGAGTTCATTTCAAATGGAAATAGAAGTGCTTAAAGGGAACATCAAGCCTATTAATAGGGTTAAGCCTCATATTACTCACTTATTATATGCAGATGACATGCTCCTGTTTTTGAAAGCTGATATGCAGAGTGTTATTACTGTTTTTAATATATTAGATAATATGAAAAAATATGCTGGGCTAGCTGTTAACCCTAATAAAAGTAAAATCTATTTTAGCAAAGGTGTTTTATTTAAAGAGGAAATTTTACACCTTATGAATTTTAAGGAAGGAAAGCTCCCTGTTAAGTACCTTGGCCTTCCACTTAGCATTAATCAGATTAATGATAAAGACTGTACCAAGCTTATTGAAATGATACAGGGTTGGCTTGATGGGTGGTCTAGTAAATTGCTCTCACTAGCTGGTAGGGTAGAGCTTACTCACACTGTCATCACTGCTATGATCATGTATTGGGTGCAATCTCTTAGCATCCCTGCTAGTGTTATTCAAAAAGTAGAAAAAATCTGTTCCAATTTTATTTGGAGAGTTCAGAATATCATTAATAATAATTGTTGGAGCTTTCATAGTAACCCTGCTGCTCATATTTTTAAAAATGCTATTCTGGATATTCAAATTGATCAGAGCTGCTATAAGGACCATTGGAAATGGAGGTTATGTGCTAAAGATAATTTCTCTTATAAAAAAGTTTGGGAGTTTTTACAGGGTAAGGAGGTGGAGGTTGATTGGTATAAAATTATTTGGAATAAATCAAATTTTCCTAAAATGGCACATTGTGCTTATTTTTCTCTGTTAAATAAACTCCCAACTAGAGAAAATTGTTGCATTTGGAATAAGGACTCTGAAAATACTTGTTTCCTTTGTAAAAAAGAGGTTGAAAGCTCCAGTCATTTGTTTTTTTATTGTGATTACTCTATGTACATTTGGAATAATGTCAAATGTACTTTGGGGTTCAATCAATTATCTACTGCTTTGAATATTAGGGATAGTATGGAGGATATTTTGAAAACCTTTAAACCCAAATCCACCAAATTTAATAGAGCTTGTGTTTTTCTTACTGGTTCTATTTATTATATTTGGAGGGAGAGAAATCAAAGGCTGCATACTAATAAAGAGACTACATGCTATCAAATATGGAATACTATTTTCCATGATAGTAATATTGTTATGAAAAAACTAGCAGGCTTAGAATGGATAATATACATAATCCAGCATCTCATATTTGTTATGCAGATGGAGATAAGCAAGTGGAAGATTTTTTACTTAATGGCAAGCAATTTCCCTCTAGTAGATGCTCTGATGCTCATAATGATGAAAATCATCCCAGGCTTGCCAATAGCATACAACACTGCAAAGGGAGATCACATGCCTTTAGTAATGTCAGTTTCTCTGTATCTAATAATTGGAATAATAATGCTTTGCATTTACCTAATGTAGGAAACAGAGATAATCTTCCTGCTAGCACTTCTTCTGATAGTACAATAGGTGATTTGGCTACATCTGACGTCCTTCTTGGGGTATCTACTAACTACAATTGCAAATCACAACTTTCTGAGGGAAGTAGACACTATACTGATACTTTAGTGCGTGATTTCTTATATAAAGGTTTTTGTTTTACCTGTTTCAGAGAGTAGACACTCCGGCAGTATCCAGATAGTCACAAATCCATGGACAAGAAGCAATCAGAAGAAAAGTTACGTTTTTTGCACAAAATAGGGAACAATCATTATAGGAGCCAGTTGGATAATCAGATCTATCAACTTAATGTCTGGTCTGAGGGAGATAGCAGCGCTAGCCCTTTGGAGGGCAACAGTGGCTCATTTAGTCTAAAGAGAAGCTTCGAGAGCATGAGAAGTTCAGATCTGAAAGAAAAGAACTCAACTGCCTCCATCGAGCTACAGAATCTTCATATGGTAGATCAAATCATTCATCTGAAAGATCGGGAAGTAAAGCGCAAGCCTGAATATAGTGAGAAGAGAAGGGAAATCAACGAAGATATTATTTGGAATCCTCCTTGAAGACGAAGAGGATGTTCTTCCTATCGAGCTCGCCATTTGAGTATCGTTTGGAGCTCGTTAGGGTTAATGCGAGGCGGCTAGGGTTTCACTCATTATGAGAGATATGGGTGTTATGTATTTGGGCTTTGGGCCTTATTCTATGTATTTGGGCTTTGAGCCATATTTTCTGTTTCAAAAAAAAAAAGATCCAACAAAGCATGTACCATTACAGAGCTGGTCTAATGCACGTTCAAGTGTAGTAGTTTCTCTACCCATCTTTATGTCAATTTTGTTAAAGAAATCCCATATGGAGATAAATGTATCCTTAATTTCACGGCAAAGGTAGATAATTTTACATCTAGATTGAATAATGGAATCCGGCAGCATGTTAAATGGTGCATGGGTTGAGAATAGTCTTGGGTTAGGCAGTAAGTCCAAATTTGGAACTTGATTTTTGCAGTAGACTTGTTTTTCAAGGAAAGGCACACAATCGTGAGAGCTGATAGATGTCAAAATACTGGAAGGACTGCAGGAAGAGTTGCGATTCTGGGTTGCGAAGATAAGTTCTTTAAGCCATGTTGTACCTGTAAATATACTTTTGAGTTAAATGATGCTAAAATGCCTGAGTACCTTATAATATTGTTGCCTTTACTCGTTTCTATGACCAGCTGCTCTGTGTTCCAATTCATAAAATTCACTATACTTAAAAATCCTCCAAATCATCTGTAATATAAATATGCCGAATTGTCAACTGTTAACCACCTATTAGAGAATTAATTTGCTTGCTTTAGATAATATACATGAGATGTATGATCTATAATTTATAATTATGCTACGGAATGCTCTTTAATGTTTACATATGATTTATACAATGTCTTTTTTCTTTTTTCTTTTTTAGGATAAGGAACAATTGTGTACCAGATTTTGGAAGAGTTGCAAGAATGACATCCTAAGACTTGGCTTGAAAGAGCTGTTGTGCAACGATCAAACCGACGATCGCCTGCGAAGTTGCAACGAAGTCTCAGTAGCGGTAAAAGGCTCATACTCCTTGAGCCTCCATAACTGGTAAACTTAAGACATAATCTTCATAGCATCTGTACATTTTTTGATATTGTTTATTTTTTTCTTCTGTTTCGGTAGAAAGGGCTAAGCATTTGGAAAGTGGTGATGATTCTGCCATAAGTATATTTTTGGTATACGTGTCTGTGTTATGACTTGATGTTTGCCGTTGCTAACTAGTATTATATATTATATATAGACAATATGGTTGCATTATGCCCTTTTTTATACAGGAAAGACTTGGATCACTGTTATTGGTTGTTGATGCATCAGTTTTTTTTTAATAATAAAAATATATATAAAACAAAAGGAGAATCTATCCCTTCTCCAAAGGCTCACAAAAACAGAATATGTAGAAATAGCTACATATCATGTGCACACACAAAGGAAACCGATACAAAGAAACAAAACAACTGCCCAAAAAAAGAAAAGAAAAACAAGTGGCCAAGCACCAAAAGCAATGCGGTAACAGGCTGATCACTGATACTAGTCGCCTACACTGGTGTAAATGCCAGCAAAGAAAGAGGGCTGAGGAAAGACAGAAGCCCGCTAGACTAGTAGAGGTCGCAACTGGGCTTAGGGGCAAACATCTGAAAGCTGTATCCGTCCAACAGACTAGCTAGGCAACCAGCGCGGAATCCAGCTCCTTACCAACACCTAAAGATCCATTCCAAAACGTTGAAAGCCAGAACATCAACAACCTGTAAAAAAACCAGCCCCTGCAGTACAAACAAACTAGATCAGATTAAAAGGGGGGAGGGGGAGAGGTGTGGATAGGTTAGCGGGACGGATCCCGATATCCTATGGCAAAAACTGTTCAACCGATTCCTGCTTTAGAGGTTGCTGTAACCGATGAGACATCAAAGGTTATGGCAAGATGCTGCGAGCGGGATCCGAAAGAACCTCTAAATGGTCTGCCACGGAAAGCAAGGAACATGTCATTCCTTACCTTTCGGATGATATTCGAGGAGTCCATTGGCACCTCGTCATATATAGCCTTATTCCGCGCGCACCATATGTTCCAGCAAACAAGACAAGGGACAAGGTGGCATAGGATAGAACGAAGAGTTTTCCCTGAGATTCCGGACCACCAGATTCTCAGTCTATCAGCCAGAGATGATGCATTACCATGGAGACCAAATAAGATTCCGAAGTAATTCCAAACAGATATGGCAGTGAAGCCCAATAAAAGCAGATGCGAAATGGATTCTGAGGCCCCACATCCACAACACCTGCAACGAGAAGCTAATGGAATGCCAATCCTCTGGAGGTTCTCATCTATAGGCAATCCCTCGTGAAGGATCCGCCACCTAAATACAGAAACCTTCGGAGGAATACGGGAATCCCAGATGATAGAGAAGGAAGGAGGATTAGGAGAAACTGTCCTAGCGGAATTCCAAGCTGCACGAATCGAGAAGGGGGTTCCATCCCATCCCAACCCACCACCATGAGAATCCGAAAAAGCCTTCACAGCTTGCATCCGTTTCCAAGTCTCACTAGCATAGGAAGGAACCCCGGTAAAGACATTTTGCTGTAGCCTACGGTACTTAGCGCGAAGAAACGCGGCCCCATAAGGAGTCGTCCGCTTCAAATCTTGCCTACAGTTTACAAGCAAAAGTTGTACAGGTATCCTTTGGGTTTCTGAGACCTAATCCCCCCTCGCTTCTGGGGCGGCAGATAATGTCCCAAGAGACCCAATGATGACGAGTAGCGTTGTCCTTTTTTCCCCAGAAAAAGGACGAGGCCAAAGATCGGTACGATCTAAAGAAAGAGGAGGTAGGAGTCATAGCAGCAAATACGTGAGATCCTATAGAGTCCAGCACAGACTTTAGAAGAACAAGCCTTCCTGCCTGAGATAGAAGAGTTGCATTCCACCTAATGGTCTTCCCCCTCATTTTATCGACGAGGGGGTCGAAAATGGCGTTGAGCTTACGACCCCTATAAAGAACGACACCCAGCTACGGTAAAGGCAGGGAAGACGCCTTGTAACCGGTAAAGGATTTGATCCAAGAAGATCTGGCCGTGGGCATGTCTCTTGATGGGACGAAGCAACTTTTAGCAGTATTAACGAGCTGATCAGAGCTCCTTTAAAATTGCTGAATGAGGTCTACAAGACGACGAACAGAGCCACTGTTACCATTCGTGAAAATGATAATGTCATCAGCAAAAGACAAGGAGGACACGACCGGGCAGCCGGCAGGGATGCCGAAACGGTGAATCTGATTAGCTATCGTTAGCGAGTGCAAGCCATGAACAAAAGCCTCAGCAGCGATAACATAAAGCGATGGTGAGAAAGGATCTCCCTGGCAGAGACCTCTTCCAGCCTTGAAAAACCCGTTTGCCGCTCCATTGATGAGAATAGAGAACCAACTGTTGGATATGAGCCTCCAGATAACATCGATGAGGGCTCCGGGAAACCCAAACGCTCGAAGAACCTTGATGATGAAAAAACCAGGACATACGGTGCGTCAGTTTAGATATACAGCAAATAGCAATATAATTGAACCACGTTTGGCTTTTAATAATGTATAATGCGAATGTGGTACGGTTGTTGTAACATCATCAAACATCAACATAGGTCATAGCTTTATATAATTTCAGTTTTTGTATGCCATCACTATTGACTCTATATGTCTAAATATACTGAAATTTATCAAAATATATCAGATCATTTATATTAACTTTGAAGTGTACTAATAGGTGTTTCAACCTGATTAACATTTATTTATTTTCTTAAATGTCAAAGAAAGAAAGGTCTAACCAACTATATTACCCAACATAGTAGCAGCCTTTTATAATAGGCTATTACAGACCAAGAAAGAAAAATTGTTAGCGCCAAGTACCAAGGCTACAACTATATCTTAGTGTGCACTCTCAGGGAACGAAAATGAGAAATTTGAGCAGGAGAATTTGATGGGGAATTGGAGTGCACGAGAAATGCATTCGTCTAATATGAGTATTCGATTTATGAGGGTAATCTTAGATAGATTTGAGGAAATAAAATTGTAGAGAAGAAGACAATGAGAACTTTTGTTTATGTAATGATCGAATTAATGAAAAACCAGATAAGTTCAGTGTTACAACCTGCTGTGTATATATAATAGCAACACAGGCAAAGAACAGAAAAGCTTTGTTGACCTACCCTTGGACAAGGCCATCACAAAATAAAATATCAACGATCAAGAGCTCCAAAACCTCAAAATAATGCCTAGATACAGAATTAGTCGCAGATCGAACAAAACCGGATCAAGAAATATGGCATGTGCAATCCCAACATCAGATCGAACAGAATATACCCCTGGGATTGGATAAGCTCAGTTCGAAGGAAGTTTGGATCGAATAGTTCGATCCGGAGGTGATCCGATCCAAGACGAATATGACCGTAACTTCTACCACTCGCTCGACTGCCAGCATGCTCCCACCGATCTCCTGGCGGCCCGGAGATCTCGATACTTGTTCACATTAGAGCCGACGTGCCATGAACCAACCCACTACCTTATTACAACTGCCGTCACTACCTCCGATTTTCCCGACTCGAGTGCCACGGATACGTATCCGATCCGAAACGAACTACAACCAAGACTATAAATATAACAACTTAAAGACGTTTTGAGGACTTTTAGCGGTTCCATTATTCAAGCACACTGTATCCATCGATCCACATCAACTATTCAAGGAAAATCCTAATTCCATCATTGAATTCCGAGGGTGATAGGATTGTATTTTGAGTGTTTGGGGGTTATGTACATTTTACTTGTAATTTCTTAGTGAATAAAGGAATTATAAAGTGGACATAAGCTCGTTAACGCTGAACCTCTATAAATCATGAGTGATTGTTGTTTTTTTTTCTTCATTTTTATTTTGTATTTGTTAATTTTTCTCTACAAACTCTCTACTTTTGGTGTTTGTACCATTTTTTGGTCAAACATTTTATGCTTTCATCGAAAAGTCTTGAATTCTCAGTTTTTTCGGATTCTGTTTAACTGATGCTCGGATCGCCAAGTCCGGGAGTAACCTGCATTTTTAGTACTTTTAACAACTTTGAAAATCATGGTTTCCAAGAGAAATAGAAATCAACAAGCTTTCCATGGAGCATTAGCTAGCGATGCACAACAGCTCGTCCCACAACCTGCGCCAACCCAGAATGCCCCTGGTTCAAATGAACCCGTATCGAATTCGATCCAAGCCAGGCCTAGTACTGGCCTTACTGCTGCAACCACCGATCAAGCTCCACCTTCAGCATTTGTTACAGTGATGACTTTGCACGTTTACTCAGCAAGTTAGACGAGACCAACGTTGTCCTGGATGCTCAAAGACGAGATAATGCCACGATGAGGAACGAAATAGATGTAATAACAAGGCAATGGAGAGAACTCCAAAACCAACGTGCCATATCTCCTACCTGGCACCAGGCTATCGAATCATCTTTATCGTCAGGAGGAAGTGGGGAGAACCAACAACGACAATTCCAACAAGCCAGTAACGTGGATGAGTTGCGATTTGGGAGAATCCTGGCTCGAACAGATCAGCCTCCTCAGATGGAAAACTTCGATCCGGAGCACCTCGAGCCGGCTAGAGCAATGAACCGGAATCACCATCTCCCTAGGGAATATGTCACTTCTCAAACTACTCGCACACCCGTGCTTCCACTCACTCGTCCTGTGATTGACCCAGACAACAAGGGCAAGGGAGTACCGTCCGGGAGGTGGCTCAGGCGACGTTACCTAAAGTGGGAGCAGGAGGAGTTTGACTAGCCAAAAGTACCAAACCAGAGCATGTGTTAACTAATGTGGAAGTAGCAACAATGGTACAACAGATAATGAATGATAGTAGAGGATATACTAATGAGGATTGAGTCTTGGATCGTAGCTACACTCCTTTTACCAATGACGTTTTGGAGACATACTTCCCGAGACGATTTAATTTGCCAGCGATGAATCATTATTCAGATAGGACGGATCTAGAAGAACACTTATTGCACTATTCATGGTACAAGAATGTAGTCACAGCTCCTGATGCCATCATGTGCAAAGCCTTCCCGATATACCTTGAGAAGGTGACATTAATGTGGTTTGCCAGACTTCCTTCTAGATCAATTCCTTGCTTCAAAAACCTGAGTGAGAAGTTTTTGACTAAGTTTCGACTTCATATATCCGAATCAAAACATGCAATGGAGCTTTCCACAGTTAAGAAAGTCCCTGGAGAGACTTTGAGGGGATATCTTGACCAATCCAGCATAGTTATTACTGAAGTAAGCAATCCTAATCTGGAAGCTGTGTTGATGGCAATGGTTGATAGTATTGATAAGGAGACAGAGTTTGAAAGATATTTGATTCAAAAGCCTCTCACGTCATTATAAGTGTTTTATGAGAAAGCGAATGTGCGCTTGTGACAAGATGATGCATTGGTAAACCGGAAAATGAGGTTTAGTGAAGTTGTGAACGAGGAAATTCGGAGTAATGTTGTTGTAAGACAATCCGGCGACAGTTCCAAAAAAGTGGAAATTAATGCGGAATATCAAAACAAAAAGAATGGCTGCTAAGGAAGGAACAGTAACAAAAAGGAATCGAAATCAGAAAGGGGATGTTAAGAAGCGACCCCGATTCTAGTCATTTGAAAGCTATACGTCGTTGAATAGTACTTGGAGAACATATATCTCGATACGTGCAATGTTATGCATTATAAGAAACTGCCTCCGTGAGATTCCACAAAGAAAGAACGTGAGACGGGAAAGTTTTGTTTGTTTCGCAAGACTTATGGCCATTCGGAGAATTAATGTCGCCATCTAAGAGATGTAATTGAGAAGTTATTAGGAGAAGGGAAGCTTGAAGAATATAAGGTGGCCCCAAGGGATAGAGGGCGGGGGCATCAGCCTCGAACCAAGGTCAAATGACTCCTAGAGCCACTGCCTAACAAAAACCAAAGGAATTGTCATCAATATCATTGTCAGAGGACCACATCTAGTAAGATTTAGTGTCAGAACGAGTGAATAATATGTCAATGCTGCAAAAGCATGTAGGAGTAGGGGAGTGCAGCACTCCCGAAAGTACTATTCCTATCAAGAAATAGACAGTAATGATGGATGATTTCGTTTTTCGTGATAGAGAAAGAGAGGGAGTTGAGACTCCGAGCATAGACCCGTTAGTAATATCGTCCATTATTATCTTTGCAACTGTAGGGAAGGTCCTTGTTGATTGTGGGAGTTCCGTCAATATGTTATTCAAGAGATCTTTTGATTAGATGAAGTTGGAAGCAAGAGATACAAAGCCATGTATGGAATGATACGTGCTTTCAATGGCTCAACGACTGAACCGGTAGGAGTAGTTGATCTACCAGTGGAGTTGGGTGAAGGGGATCGTAAGAGAGTGTGAATCCTCCCATTTCTTGTGATGGATATAAACCGTCCTTCTAGTGCCTTTTTGGGCCAACTGGCCCTGACAGAGTTCCGAGCATGAGTAGCTCGCTAGTGCTTGCTTTTGAAGTTCCCAACTGAAGCTTGAGTACGAATGTTCCGTGGAGAACAAGTAATAGGAAGAGCATGCTACTTAGCGGAATGGAAAGAAATTCACAATGGAGGAGGAAAAGAGCCTAAAGATGCCTCCCCTCCTGCCAAGGAGGGGACGACGTAGCAAGTAAAAGAGACATCCTGTCCAGAATCACCCGGTCGCTAGTCCGAGGACATTGATCCTGGAGGGAATGAAGAGCTGAGATGTTGGAGGCCGACTCCCAATAAGACTACTATAGAGATTCTGATCGCCTATTATGATCTGACCATGGTCTTGAAGATCACATCCCATCTAGACCCTCTCCGGACGAGGGAATTGACAGACTTTCTATGAGCCAACATTCATGTATTTGCATGGATCCATGCTGACATATCAGATGTAAAGAATGAAAAACATTTGTGTAGCATCAGAAATATCAGATGTGAAGAATGAAAACCATTTGCGTAGCATCTGAAATATCAGATGTAATGAATGAAAACTATTTGCGTAGCATCTGAAATATCAGATGTGAAGAATGAAAATCATTTGTGTAGCACCTGATTATTTTAGATGCGAAGAATATCAGACAGCCAATTAATTCGCGTGACATCTGATTATCTCGAACGTGATGAATCATTGGGTCAAAATTAAGTCCCTCCACAGCAAGGGCAAATTAAAATTTTCGTTCTCCCATAGTACAGGTGAAAATGAAAACTCAAAGACCTCCCCTAGTGGGGGAACTAAATCCAAAGACCTCCCCAGCGGGGGAACTAAACCCAAAGTCCTCCCCTAATGGGGGCAGAAAGATATAAAAAACTTCTCCAAGTAGAAGTATTAAACCAACCAACAAATTCGGAGTTCTTATTATATTGACAAAGCTCAGAAGTTTCATACATGTTGTCAAGCTCAAAGAGACTCGATTGACAACGTTAAAGCTTCTAGTACGTTAACTACGATTAAAGTAATCCAACAAAATGATTACATAAAGCTTTTGCTACTTGTGACAACCCATGGTACGGAGGCACCGTGACCACATAAGAGTTGAATAATGCCTGGAAAAATGCTACGGGTCCATCATGACATTGCATTAAGCCAGAAACCGATATACTCTCATCAAAATAGCCAAGACACTTGGATTGATATTGCCTCCCAAAACTGGGGCATTAGGAAAATTCGGCAAAATCGATATGCTCGATAAACTCACTTGCACCAATAAAGGTCAACCTGGGAAAACCAGATAGAATCTCTTAACGCAAAGGCTTCCTCGTCTATAAAGCTTCAACCATAAATATCTCACAAAAAATCCGACAATATCTTGATTCAAATGTAAGGATAGGCGATGCTTAAAAGGGGTAACTGTGTGAATATGACATAGTTCGAATCTAATAGAACAATAACGCTTCTTAGGGAGTTGAAGCTAATATCCCTCAACAGTTTCAATGTGAGATATAAAAAAGGGGATTGAACAATAATTAAACAGTGGGGCAAGCTGTCGCGAAACAAAGATTTAAAAATTTATATATCCCAGGATGATCCACGGTGTCAAACCAAATTCAAATTTCTAAATCTAACTGAGCTAATGCAGCAGGTCTAAAAGTAAATAGTCAACAAACTCTCTTTTCCTGAGCAATCTTGCATCAAATTCAGGAATTCTAAAATAAGTGCACATATTGAGTTAGCACCAAATGGCATCTTCCTGGCAAATTGTCAGGAAAATAAGGAATAGCCAAAGACCGATCCGCTTACAATCCAAAAGTTGTAGTCACTCTAACCTCGGAAACTCGAATCAAAGTTCCAACTGAACAGGTACACGTTTCATAAAACGTAAACTGTCGTACAAAATCATGTAATTCAATAAAAGAGCGAGGCTTGAAATCTATATTCATATACATATTGATTACCAGAACTCAAGTGTCGTCGCGAATTCGAATTAGACTAACATGCTTGTGCAGATAATATTCGACGAGGTATAAACCGTTGAGCAAAACCTTCCCATGCATACACTTTTTTCAATTCAAAATAAAGTTCGCTATACTTCATTTTCTAATGATTAAACTAATCTATTATTGATGTGGACGATCAATAACCAAGTATAAGTCCAAAATTGTGCAAACATTTGTTTTAATTGCAAAACAGGTGGTGCAAAACAATTCACGCTCCATTGCAATGACAAATGTCAACAAGCTAAGATGAAATCCTAGAAAATCATTAGTAGACTAAAATACACTAGAATTCACGACACCAGATCGAACAGTATGATGTTCGAAGCCCGCATTCCTCGCAAAAAAAATACAAGCTTCGAGGTGGCAAATGTTAACCTCATTGTCATAACACGGTTCAAAAAGAATATGGCAACGACATAATGCACAATGGATCCGGCAGTTTTGCCAAATATTTTCTGGCGACATGACTCAAAGTCGTTCACACAACTTGGTACAAGACCGTCAGCGCCACATGGAGTTAAGCCATTCACTGCAACTTGAAAGCACGCTGGTAACACGAAACAGCTATGCAAAGTTGAACCATGAATACGTTGGGACATCCACGCGACATGAAAGCATGTCTCCAAATTCATGCATGTCGCAAGACGTTGGACCATTTTGAGAAGCCATGCCGCTGATTAGAATCCATATCGTGCAAGGCATTAATGCCGTCCAAAACCATGTCGCTACCGTCATGTCGTGCAAGCCATCTGTGCAATTGATCTCATTCAGAAGCTCATGCCGTTGGAGTGTTCATGCAGTAAGTCCTACTTCCATGACGTTCACTCGTCATGCATCATGTCGTTCATATAACGTGCCACATGCACTTGGGTTCCCCACATTTTAATACAGTAAAACATATATGAGTTAAACTTGCAATTGTATGGACACGTGAACGACATGCAACCATTTATACTTTAATTGGTGAACTACTTTATTTGGTCCAGACAGAAGAAATATACAGGAAAAAGCATGTCGAAAGTGGCGAGAGCTTCGCACCCGGTTGTTCCATTCACGTATGGGATAAGCATGTCGTACCCCAATCATGGAAACACGTGCCCAACAAATGGGTGCACAGTGTGTAAATAAAGCATCCATGTCGTGAATGCATAAAGGGAAATATATAAATCGTACAGGTGTGTACGAGATCGACACAACAACATGTTTGTTGGACCATGAATCCATGTAATCAAATCGTAGAAAACTTATACAAGAAAGGCTCAGATTGTATATAATTGATTTGTATAGATCAGTTATTACTTGAACCATGTCTATATAAAATAAGGGTGGTCCAACTGTACACGTGGACATGGGACAATTTGTGTTAATGAGTCATGGCATGCAAACAATTCATGCCATCACTGAGAGCAATTTAAGTTAATCCAACTCATGTCGCAGGAGTTCATTCCACATGCCATATATGTTCAATGCACCAAAACCACTCAAACCGTGACCAGGCTGACGACAGTTGCAAAGCCATAGTTGCCAGTTGTCTTCACGTGTGAAAGCTTAATGTCTAAAGATGGTTCTGTGTTTTGTATCGAAAAGAAAGTCGCCACTACTTTATAACTCGAATCCATGCTGCATGTATTGATATGGCACTTGTTCAACCATGTCGTTCAATTCATGTCATGCCGCAAGTGTGTCAAGTCACGTGACAGAGTTGTAAAGGGATGTATGCCAGCTGTACAACCTAAATTACAAGTGTGCCACTAGCTCTAAAACACTACTATAAATACCCCCATACCATGCACTAGAGGGAGGACCCAATTCATTCCTATCACGAAGTGCCGCCAAATTTGAAGCTTTCTTCTAACTTCATTAATGGCTTCCAAGGATTAGTCAGCTTCTCTCCAACAACAAATGGATTAAATCTCTTCCAAACTTCATTAGAGTTCTCTCAAATTCAATCAAAGCTTCTCTAATCTCCGTGAATCCTCTCTAAAGCCTAGATCTAATGATAAATCGTTATGGAATCCATAAAGATCATTTAATTTCTAAAGTGATCGAAGATTCATACATCCATCATCACAAAGCAAGAGATCTCACCAATTCCTTTGCAAATTTAAGTGAAATTTAGATCATAAAGAGAGAGAAAAGAGAGAAATGAACGTAAAGAGAGAATTCATATACTTTGTAAATCCCGAAATGATAATGCAAATCTCTTCCATAGTGGACATATGTCTAAATTGACTGAACCACTCTAAAATCTCGTTATTCTTTATTCTTTGCTCTATATTTTGAATTACGTGGTTCCATTTTCTAATCAAACCATTTGGTGAAGCGCTCTAAGAGCGTCTTTGGTGTTTGAACCATTTTTAGTTTTAACAGGTAGGAAACATTGATTGTGCATCATCTTGCACCATGTTTTCTATAGGATTGGTCATAATATTATCGTCCTCTAACACTACAGGATTAGGTGTAGGTTGAACAAGTTCTCCATGATGATCCTAAAAGTAATAATTCAGCATAAAACTAAATTTGTACAGATGTAGTTTTACTACGTCTTGTTTCCAATGCTTTAAATGTTTGCACTTACTACACAGACAACAAATGTCTACGTTATTTCGATTATTAGATTGAGCAAATCTAATAAATTCGTGTACACCGCTATAGAAATGTTCATTTATTGGTCCTTTCATACTTTTTGTGGTTTATACATCCAACTACGTTCTAGAAAATAATTGAACATATTTCTTGATTTGTAAATTGTTGGTTAGAAGAGTCAATAACACACTTAACTATTTTAACAAATTCAAATAAATACTGCATTCAAATTTTCAATTCTTAAGTTTATTGTTTTTTACTTTGAAGGTCGGTCATCCCATTACAAACACAATAACGTTATCACATTTTATAAATTATATCAGGTTAAACGATTCTAAAAAAAATTCATCACCACTTCACTTTATTCCCATATCGTACACAAAATGCGTGTACATAAGAAAAAAAGAAGTGTCATCGAAATTTTATGAATCGTTTAAACTGAAACGATTTATAAAATATTATTACCTTATTATGTTTGTAACTTGTCAAAATTCTTGGACAAATCCAACAAATGTTGTATCAGATAAATATAGATGTCCGTTCTGTAGAAAAATGAATATCCATATAACGATCATATACAACACTTGTCAAACGAGGCCAAAAATTCTCTAAGGGGTTCATATAAATAAAACAAAATTTCTAGTTTCTATTTTAACAACTACAAAATATTTTTATAATCTGACAAATGTTTGTGAAGTTTAAATTTTAAAACGTTGTTTAACTTCCATTTGACTAGCACGTATTCCTATGTAATATTTAATCTTTGTTATGCTCTTTTCAAAGTTTTATAATTTATAGAACTATTTATGTATTTTACTTAATTAATACATTTGAAATTTTAAAACATACTTTAAATTTAGTTTATTACGTCAAATTTTAACTTATAAAATTTTTATAATAAAATTATAAGCTAGCACTTATAATAAATTTAATTATATTTATTTTAAACTATACCAACACTTAAAACTAATACATGCTAAATAGTTCAGAACCACTGCTTATGATTAACCATATATCAATCAAAAGTTTATGTTAATCAATATACACTACACATATTTTCGCCTAAACGACAACCCTCATTGTTTTAAATTAAAATAAATATTTGCACAAACTTATCAATAAGCATGTTAATCAATAATATACACTAAATTTCAAATCATACTACCTATCGATAATTCTATGTCAACTAACACTATAGCATGAAAACTAATTAACACACGATAATTATCGTTTTTAACCTCAAAATTATCTAATTTTACTTTCAAATACGTACAACACTATTATCATCATACTTATACCACATAAACATCAATCTCAAACTCATAAAACAACCCATAAACAACAAATTCTCATACCCATTAGCATCTAAATAAAACCACAAATAAACCCTAATTAAGCATAAAATAGGATAGAAGACGTACCAGTAAGATATTAGAGGCCAAGTGGCATGTGAGAAGGTCCAGCAACATGCAACACCAGGAAATGTAGATTTGGGGGCTTAAGTTTTTTTATTTTCGCATGGCTGAAGTGGGTAAGATGGTTCTCGGGTGCTGCATGTAAGCGACAGCCGCTTTTTTTAGCCATTGCAAGCTTCTGACATTATACACAGTGTTCCTTATAGTGCGATTACATATACATATGTTAGTGTAAAGCCTTTTGGGACTAAGATTTCACACACTACACTATCAAATTTCGACAACTCTTCACTACACTTCACTCCTATGCATTATTTGCATTTGCATCAAAGGTTTTTTTTCTATTTTAAAAATAAAATAAAATCTTTTAGGACTAAAGGTTTTACACACGACACTGTCATATCTCGATAGTACTTCACTTCACTTCTCTTCTCTTCTAGACATTGCCTTATATCTAATCTAAT
Organism: Allium sativum; assembly: GCA_030737875.1. NCBI lineage: Eukaryota > Viridiplantae > Streptophyta > Magnoliopsida > Asparagales > Amaryllidaceae > Allium > Allium sativum. The sequence goes on from CM060920.1 coordinate 223,081,733, forward strand.
TTTTATTTCTTAACATTAAAGAAAATCGATTTATTAGAATACTTTTTGTTGTTATATTTATTTCTGAATTATTTACAAAATATATTTCAGTACAGTATTTTCTATTGTTAAAATATTTTCAACTTTTTCAAAAAAAGAATTTAGTAGAATACTAACTCTTATTAAATTCATTTCCAATATTAAAAATAACGAGTTTCAATGCAATATATATTGTTGTTAAATTCATTTCTAACTTTTTAATGAAATCAATATAAGTATAATATTTCTTAACTTTTTATTAGCTAAACTATAAACTTTAAAATATATTTTAAATTTGATATAACTATTAATATTTTCGTGTAAGTCTGCAGCAGTAGCCCAGTGGTTAAGGACTTGCGCCATGGTAACAGTGGCGTGGGTTCGAAGACCCGCAATGGAATGCTAAGAGCTTTCCATGTGCATACGCTAAGATCAACCACTTATGTGGTGCTCGCGGAACAGGCTAGGTGCACTGAGGAGGGTTTTACGACTCCGGTCGGTTTCCCTTCTGAAAAAATTCAAAAAAATAATAATCGCGTAAACTATAAAATCTTTTATGACTAAAGGTTTTACACACGACACTGTCATATCTCGACAGTACTTCACTTCTCTTCTACACATCGCGTTGTATCTAATCTAATTTTTATTTCTTAACATTAAAGAAAATCGATTTATTAGAATATTTTTTGTTGTTATATTTATTTCTGAACTATTTACAAAATATATTTCAGTACATTATTTTCTATTGTTAAAATATTTTCAACTTTTTCAAAAAAAGAATTTAGTAGAATACTAGCACTTATTAAATTCATTTCCAATATTAAAAATAACGAGTTTCGTTGCAATATATATTGTTGTTAAATTCATTTCTAACTTTTTAATGAAATAAATATAAGTATAATATTTCTTAACTTTTTATTAGCTAAACTATAAACTTCAAAATATATTTTAAATTTGATATAACTATTAATATTTTCGTGTAAGTCTGCAGCAGTAGCCCAGCGGTTAAGGACTTGCGCCATGGTAACAGCGGCGTTGGTTCGAAGACCCGCAATGGAATGCTAAGAGCTTTCCATGTGCATACACTAAGATCAGCCACTTATGTGGTGCTCGCGGAACAGGCTAGGTGCACTAAGAAGGGTTTTACGACTCCCATCGGTTTCCCTTCTGAACAAATTCAAAAATAATAATTGCGTAAACTATAACAAACATTATTTTGCATTTAACATATGCATAAACTTATCAATGCACATATTAATCAATAATTATGCTTTAATTTCTGAACTTTGAATATAACTATAGTTTTTAAGTATAAAATAAAAATAAAACCACTAATTATATCATCAAATCAACTAGTGCACTATATTATAGTTGGTTAATACACAATACTCGTTTATTTCTAATCGAAATTCACCTATATTCCTAATGTAGGAATTTATCTACAATCTACTATTATCACCAAACAATGGCTAATCAACATATGCAAACACACAATCATCAAGATTTATCAATTTAAGATTAAAAATCATATCTCAAACACTAAAATGAAACAGAAATTGGAAGGGGGAAGCAACAGAGGGTTGGAGGAGGGGAGGTGGTCGACGGGAGGGCCTGGTGCGAGGGGCAGCAAACACTGGCGGCATGTAGGGTTTTTGGAGGGGAAGGCGAGTTCACGCATTTTTTGGTGGGAATGGAATGAAAATTAGTTTATACTGGGTCGTGGGTTATACCCAGGTTGGTGTTGGCTAGCGACGGTTGGTGATGAACGTTTATTATGACCGTCGCATGTCGTGCCTAAGGTAGGCTGATATTATGTTCCTTTCTAGTAGTGTTCCCATTTCAGTTCTCGTTGTTTGTTTTATAAAGACGGATATACAATATTCTCATTCACAAAAACATGATTCTTAAAATGTGTGCTATTCAAGTTTAGAAAACAATGAATTCATTAATGTGATATGGATGACAGAAGCAACCCTAAGGTATGGCCACCAAGGCGGCTGCGTTGCGTCTCCTATCTCATATTGTGTATATTTGAACATGCTCCAACAACTTAGAGCCGTTAGAATTTTGAGGGAGAGATTAAACGGTAAAGCATAAACAAACTACATTGTTATTCACTTGATTGTTAAAGATGATAAATACAAAGCTTTAAATAAAAATAAAATATCCTAGTACTCCCTAAACTAAAGCCACTAAGATAGCGACACAACCTTTTCAAGCACATGAATAGGACCCGTGTTAGACTAGTTCTTTAAGAGATATATAATAACTTTAACACCCTCACTTGAACAAAATATGTTAATATTCAGTTTACAACTCAAAAACACTAACGGCGGTTCTTAATTTCTTCATCGTCTTATGTAGACGAACTCCGTCACAATTTTCATCTCTATCGGATTGGACGTGCTCAACTATTTCGGGTTGATTGATACTTTAACCATCAATAACTGCTCTTGGTTTTCTTTGAGTGACCATCTTGGTCTCTGCATATGCACCATCCCTTGATACCGTGGTATCTGTCATCCCCCAACAAGCTTGAGTCGCGGCACTTCCTCATTTGCTTGTTGGAAGACATAAAACCAAATCTTCTTCACTCACAGACTCGCATACTTTACTTGTAGGCATATGTCTTTAGGAGTTTCATCAAATAGTTCTCTTGAGCACTCCACAAATGCCCAACCTATAAACGATGTTCCATACATCGTCATCTTCATCTTTAACTATATCTTCTAGCGCCACATGCATCCATCACTTCACTGCAACTACACAGTCTCCAATTCTACAAATCATCAACGCTCAGAGCAGTCCCAATGCTAATGGGTTGCGAGCCATCACTTCTGTCAAATTCATAGAAGCAACCTGCCAACCCACCCCCAACCACAAAAAAACAAATACATGGCTAAAAATTATCAGGCTAAGGTGATGCACTATTTTCACCCCTCCAATCTTGATCCGTATGACTGAAAGAAGTAAATATAATTGTGTTTGTTTAACCGGCTTTTAAAAGGCCGGCTAAACAAACAACCCCATGGTTGCTTTGGCAACCTGGACATGACATGAGCACATGCTGACCCCTCGTTGGTGGTCAGTTTCTCCCCAACCAATACTGCCTTGGGGATGCTCTCACAAATCTCAACTTCACCCATGATTAAAACACCAACTACCAGTTCACAACTGCTACGTCACTCACATTCAACCGTCGATCACCCCAATTTCAATTAAATTCATCATGCCATAAACAACTTGCGCATCAAAATTACAAAAATCTCCCTCTGCCTCAGTAATCTTCTATTGCAAAAAAGAAAGCAACATTCACATCACTTCCTCTCTGGGCTCTGCCTAAACAAAACCGCCTCTAAATACAACCCTTCGCACCAACCAAGACTACAACCAGCCTACACCACGTTGCTATCATCAGCAACAATCTTTCCAACATTAATATTCTGCTGCAAACTCCTCCTTCTACACTTCACTTCTGTCTACCATTGCCAACTTCAGTTCTCTTTGCTAAATTCATACATCAGTAGCAATTTCTTGTCAATCACTCTACATACCTTCCTACTACTACAACCACAACACATCACCAGACTCTACCTCTTCCTAAACTCAACATCTCAAACTGAACCACACAACAACATCATCACAAATCCTCTCAACATTTTCAAACCCAAAACATCAACACAGCTAACCCTAGTCAAGCATTAAGACACTACCAACATCATTATATCCAAAACCACCGTACACTCAATCATCCAGTGATTGCCTTCTACCACCCTTCACTGCACCATTCATCACTTCGACCAACCTCCAAAAACAAACCACAATCCAACACCTCCTTTCACAGTTTAACCACCAACCAAAATAATACAACCCCTATCTCCATTAATAAAAACCACAAACTCCCAAACCAATGTAACTCCACAAAACATTCCAGCAGTCTACCTTACCAAACCAAAACACTTCCTCAACTTGAACTTGTACATTTCCAACAAGCATAACGACTACAGCATGCAAACTGTCAATACATGAACTTCCTCCTCTCACCTCCTATAGCAATTGATCCTGTTGGGGATTTTGTGGTTTGAGACAGTAATGGAGGAGAATAAATGCCGTACTTCTGACTTCAAGGATTTGCGGAGCAAATTCTTTCAGACAATAGTTTAACCCACCAGGTACAAACGGGTTAACGAACTATTGACTTCAGGATTCAATGAAGCCTTGAAACAGCGTTATCGGATTCAAAATTTGTACGATTTTGATCCGACCAAGAACACTCTGATTTTATGTTTCTGATGATGCAAGTACAGTTGAGAACGAAGAGAAGAAGAGGAGAACGAATCTGCAACATATTTCTGAACTTTGCAACACCTCAGAGGCGTTACAATGAAACAACGTTTTTGATACGCTTTAATGGCGTTGCAGATCGTATAGGAAGAAGAAGAATGATTTCGAAGTTGTTTGAAACGTTTCTGGGCGTCGCTATTTATAAGCAAGGAAGAGGAGGCATCCTTTCAGCGAAACGTCACGACCGTTTGCTACGGTTGTATCTGTTTCAATTCTCAATTCAAGACCGTCGCGTCCCTTTAGGACGAAACCGGTCGACCGCCAAAACTTAACCAGTCGACCGTTTTGTTCTCTGTTTGAAAACGGTCGACCGATGACATTTTGGCCTGTCGACTGGTTTGTTTCTGCGGCCTATTGGATCACAAGACCTCAAGAGCCCCAAGGCCCATCTTTTGACATTTCAAAGATTATTATCTATGCCAAGTTCATGCTCAAGGCCCATTGCCTTATTCCTCTTTCTCTTCTTTCTTTTGATATCATGTATCAAGCTTTTACCTATATAGAGACAAACTCCTTTATATTCTACAATGTGGGACTAATCCCTACACTTTATCTTCTTCCATTCTTGCATCCCTCTTCAAAAAAAAACCCATATCCCAAACAATATTTGAAAATTTACAACAATCTCCCCCAATTTTCAAAATAAATTAAAGTGGATGGCTGAGTCACTAGTGTGACTTCCTACATACCCAAGTGAGATCAAGCCTATGTAGTTCTAAGATCAAGTTTTGCATCATCGTGGAAAACAACACATAAATAAAAGTATCTTTTGGATTTGAACTTTTACTTAGTGTAAACCATTCAAAGTTCTATCGAGATTCAATGGTGAACGAATCTTGAACCATGTATCCCTTAATAATAAAACCGGAACAATCACACATGTTGTATTCCTTAGTTAGAGTGTTCTGTATTGCTCAGCACGTTAATGGCCATGTGCTTAAATCCTGGTTCATGAGTCTACTTCGAAAGCGGTCTTACTTTCCTAGGAAACGGCCTGATTTCCATATGTAACAACCCAAAAATCTGGGCCAGTTTAAAATTTTTATTTTGGCAATTTTAGCGAATTTTGATTATTTGAAATGAATTATTTTAAATAATAGCGATGAGAAATATATTTTGAATATAATTCGAACGTATATATTATATACATCGTCGTTAGAATATAAATATTTATTTATATTTATAAAAGGAATTGAAAATGGCGCGGTAGTTTGATAATTCGATTTCAAACTTCAATTGAATGTACCGGGTGCAAAACAATCCGGATTTTAGTGAAACCAAAAATAATAGGATCTAATTGATAATATCTTTCCAACGAATCCGAAAAATTGAAATTTCATAGCGGGGATAAAAAGATATGTCCAGTTGAAAATTCTGAATAGTCGCTATGGAATTCAGGCCCTTAAAAATGGCCATTTTGCAAACGACCTCGGATTTCGACGAAACCACTTTTGTTGGATCCGTGATGTCAAATTATTGTTAGATTCCAAATTTCATAATTTTTCGAATCAATATGTAAGCGTGGCAAAGGAAAACGCGTTTGACCAGTTTCAGTTGATTTTAATCGACTGGAAAATGACCATTTTTCCAACGGTCTCAGAATTCGACGAAACTAGTTTTGTTAGGACCGTATCGTCAATACGAAGCTAGAAAATATTTTTCGGGAATTTTTCTAGTTAGTATGTGTCCCCGGTAAATTGAAATGTACGTTTAAAATTGAATATATAGATTTAAATTGTAATTTCAACGAAAACTGATCGAAACGTTAGAATTGGGTTACGAAACATATCTCATTGTGTTCGGAATGGGGGTATTTGGCTAGGGGCGACAGTCGTTGGGTTTAAATTGGAGTTCGTGGCGTTACACAAGTAATTTATGAATTAAGATATTATTATATAAATATATAAATTCAATAAAAACGGTCAAAGCCCTAACATAAGTCCACTACATGGTCAAACACTCCAGAAGCCGACGTTTTCTTCAACCAACGAACGGCGATTAACTTCAGTCTCCTCCCTCCAAAATCCACCCAATTTCCGCGATGATCCAAGGGATTTTCCACCAGAAAACGGTTCCTCTCCTCATACCCTTCCTAACGAACGGCGATGATCGCTTCCAGCAAATTTTCGCGATCGGAAAAGGGCTCAAAAGCCACCATCGTTCAAAGTGTCTCTGGAATGATTGGGACCACCGAATGGAGAGATGGATGAGGCACAAGAAGAGTGTTCGAAGCTCGTCAACGACGTGGGGTTGGATTAGTCTCCGGTGCAAGGAAGTGGCGGTGATTCTAAGCCCTAGAGGGGCGGCTACGGTTTGCAGGAACGGTCATGTTCCTGAAGGAGAAACGAAGAAGAAAGGTAGTTTCTTTTATTATTTTATTTTTATTTCAAATAGGATTGTTTAAAAATCAGTTTGTTTATATAAATAAAATCAGTTTGTTTATGAGATATAAAATTAGCATATGGTTTTCATAAATAAAAATAGCATATTGTCTTCAAAATAGAAATATGCTTTGTTTTCAAAATAGAAATTAGCGATGTTTTAAAAATAAAAAGATACATTGTCATTAGAAATAAAATTAACATTGTTTTTATGGCATAACGATAAAATTAGCATAGAGATTTTTGAACTATAAAATTTGCTTTGTTTTGAACTATAAAATATACATTGTTTTTAAAAATAGAAGTCGTAGAATAAAAATATGATTTTTATTGAAATAAAGAAGTAAAAATTCGATTTTTATATATTGAATAGCGAAGTAAAAATTCGATTTTTATATATTGAATGGCGAAGTAAAAATTCGATTTTTATATATTGAGTAGCATAGTAAAAATTCGATTTTTATATATTGAATAGCATAGTAAAAATTCGATTTTTATATATTGAATAGCGAAGTAAAAATTCGATTTTTATATATTGAATAGCATAGTAAAAATTCAATTTTTATATATTGAATAGCATAGTAAAAATTCGATTTTTATATATTGAATAGCGAAGTGAAAATTCGATTTTTACATATGTAGTGAAAGCGGGCAACGAAAGTGAAGAAAGGCGAGCACGGGGGAGATGTTCTACATAAGAAGAGTCGAGGCGTTTGGATTAGCTTTGGTGAGAATTTCTCACTCTTCAGTTTCTTTTTCTAGTTATATATATATACTAGGATGCAGACGGTGTTTAGTAGCACCTGACACAATCGTCCACAGACCATGGACTTGTTTGTTTGGTTGTGTAGTTGGTTAGATTATTTGGTTTGAATTGAATTGTTTGGTGAATTGAATGGATTTGATTGATGTGTGAATGGCGTGGGCCTTCACTAGACCGGGGATAAGGCTAGGCCTCGTCCCGTTTCTAGTATCGTGCCGTTATGCCGCCGAAATTTTCTAAAATATGTTAGAGAAATAAAAATATCATTTTATTGAATAAATGAACTGAATAGAATATTTTCATAAGTTGAATAAAATGTTTTATCGTTAAAAATATAGTTTTTAACGTGAAAGTGAATAAATAAATATCTATAAACAAATCGGCCGATATGTTTATATACACTGATTTGACTGATATTGATTGGGACGATAAATTTTACACATCGCCCAACTGCACAACTAAAATCTGTGTTTGATTGTTTGAAACCCCACACGGGTGTTGGGATGAAATTTGAAGTTCACTCATCCTGATTGATTAAATATGTCGATCGATTGATTGACAGGCTGTTATAAGGGTTAGATATCTATATTTGATGCTTATACAGTGTAGTGCACTTTGGTTGATGGTTGATTATTTTTCAATGTTATTATATACGTGTGATGTATGAAAATCCATATAATTAACATTATATGGTGATTGATTGGGCCTCCTTCCAATTTAGAAAATAAATAATAATATAAAATAAAGGTTCATGTGTTGACAGTACTCATCCGTTGAGATTAGTCATGTGTTGAACGAAATATTTTAATAATAAAAATTACATCTTTATCAATATAAAATAAAGGTTCATGTGTTGACAGTACTCATCCGATGAGATTAGTCATGTGTTGAACGAAATATTTTAAAAATAGAAATATTTGAAATAGAATATTTGAAAATAGAAATATATGAAGCCGTGTTGATTAGATTGACGCCATTTTGACGTGAACGATATTTATATCGATTTTATTCATTTTAAAATGAATATTGAAAAGTGATTTCGAAATCGAATATTTTGAAATGAAATTTGAATTAAATTGAATAGAAAACGAATTCGAATTGAATATATAACGAATTTGATTTCAATTGAATATATAACAAATTTGATTTAAATTGAATAGATAACCAAATTGAATTCAAATTGAATAGAAAAACAGATTTGAATTGAATCGACTAGAAAACAGATTTGAATTGAATCGACTAGAAAACAGATTTGAATTGAATCGACTAGAAAACAAATTTGAATTGAATCGACTAGAAAACAAATTTGAATTGAATCGACTAGAAAACAGATTTGAATTGAATCGACTAGAAAACAAATTTGAATTGAATCAAATAGAAAACAAATTTGAATTGAATCGAATAGAAAACCAATTCGAAATGAATTGAATATAAAACGAATTCGAAGTGAATTGAAACCAAATTCGAATTGAATTGAAAACGAATTGAAATGAATTCAAATTGAATTGAAATTTGAATTGAATAGAAATGGATTTTAAAACGAATTTATAAAGAAAAATTCAATTTTGATTTGAATTTGAAATAAAGGTTGAAATTGTATTTGAAACGAATTCAAAACTATTTATAAAATTCGTTTTAAATAGGAATCGACGAAATATATATTATATATATTATATATATAATATAATGGCATGAATAGAACGCGCCGCGCCGCGGCAGGTCGCGAATTTCGACCATTTATTTCAAATGGACTTTACGGGAGATCCGACCGTCGGATTCTCCTAAAACCGGAACCGTTGGGTTCATATCGCAAAGAGCTTTCTAACGAATATTAGAAATTCAAAATCTAACGGTTGGATTTGGAGATACGTCCAAATCAAATTTGGAAAAGGTCGCTGTAAGTGCAGTTCGATGGCCGTTGATGGAAATCGACTGTACGGGCCTTGATAAAATTATTAAAAATAGTAATAATTTGTGTAGAATCATAAGAAATGATTTGGGAAAAATTGGGATGAAAAACTCCATATATGAAAAGATAAAAATAGATTTTTATCGAAATGAACTAGTTTTGAACTAAAATTCAAACCCAATTATTTTTAAATAAATAAATTAGGAAAAAAGGGGTTTTAAAGAATCGGAATTTCTAATATATTTGATTGGAAATGAATTAAAATTCATTTGTGGGTTTATCGTGAACGGTGTTTTAAATAACACTAGTTCTTTAACCCGATAATAAATAGAACGTGATTTGGGTTTATCGTGAACTGTGTTTTAAATGACATTAGTTCTTTAACCCAGTAAAAGGAGTTTTAAAATGAATCTACAATTAGATTGAAATGTGAATTGATAATTTAAATTATCAAATTTGGAAAATGAGCGAGAATGGAGTATCACCAGTTTTGCTCCAAAGCGATAGTTAAATCTTTAATTAGATTTGAACGTGAAATGGTAATTAATTTTACCGATAACACCATGGTATTAGATATGGAGTATTACCAGTTTTGCTTCATGGGATGAATAGGTTGGGATTGGGAAATAAATTAAATAATTACTTCGGTATGGTTCGCTAATCTCGACTAGTTTGGAAAACCATAATTTGGTTTGAAATGACATCCAAAGGAAGATTAAAGGATAAATTTTAAAGAATTTATCTTGGATAAAGTTAATGGGAACCTTTCCCTAAGAATTGAAATTTAGAAACTAGCTGTAGGTTAGCTAAGAAGAATGGTTTCCTGGGTATTGATCTGATGTTGGTTTCGGCCTTCGGGGTTAATATTTGGGAAATTGTTCTCTTGTTGATTTACGGTTAGTAGCTGTTGAATTGGAATGAGGCGTATGTTGTGTTTGTGTAACATTCGTTTTTAATATACGCGGGTTGTTCGGAAAGGCCGGGTTTATACCCATTCTGAATAACCGATTCGACGATATGTCGAAGATGAAGACGGTGGTCGAAGACGGGAAGTCTTCACATCGTTTGGGTGATTACTGATGATCTTGATTGGGCTGTACACCCAAGATGAGGGAATCAGTTGGTGGTCGTCCAGACGTACTTGGAGATGGATGGATATGCGAGGAAAGTGCCTCTGGTTTCGTTCAGACCTAGAACGGACTTGTAAATGGATGGTGTGTCTGACATTGTATTCCTTTATATTGTATTTGTTGATCTCTGTTAAATATATATCTGTTTGGCGGCGGAGAATTTATTCTCTTACTTAACGCCCTTCTCTGAGACATATGAGCTCAGAGGTTATATATTGGCAGAAATCAGTGGTACGATATGGATTGATAGTGTGGCATGCTGAGATGCAGTGATCCAGACTTTTGTTGAAAAGCAAAGTTTGGTGGTTGATGATCAAAGCGCAGCCGATATAGCATGGCTTTGTGTACAGCGTTGATCCGCGAGCCTCACACCCCGGTATGGTGGTAAACTGGTGGTTTGATCAGTATGCTTTTTAGTGGATGGGCACCTTAGTGGTGTCGTGGATTCGGTCGACCGAGATGAGCCTAGTGCTCAGGGATATATAGAGTAGGCGGTGTTTTCTCTCGCTGGGACGTAAGCCGCGGTGGTACTCTGGTCCCAAATGTGCGGATGTGTAGACGGTGTTTTCTCTTGTTGGGACGTAAGCCGTGGTGAATTGCATTACGCGATCGATCTTTCGAATCAGGAGCCACCATGATGGAAATCCAATTTCCAATACGTGTATTTCGGTTGTATTTGTAGAGCCTAGTATGGCGACATAGTGGGATGGGGCACTTATGCCGTCTATGATTGATACTTATGATTTGAATATATTTTATACAATATGCACTTATAATAGTATCAAATGATTTGTTTTAAACGTATCAAGCATTCTTGGCTATTATAAGGTAAAAACCCTATCCTCCGTCTTGCGTTGCATTGTGTGATGGGACCTGGGTCTTATAATAGCTTCATTTTTCTTTATTTAGCATTGCGCTGTTGTTTTATGCACTGGTGTTCTTGGGAGGAAACCCGTTCCGTGTTATGCGGCGTGGTCCCTTGATTTACCTAACTTTAAAAATAAAGATTAATAACTGTTTTAGTTCTCACACCAGTCACATGACTGACCTGGAGTTTATTGTTTTAACCTAAACTCTGGGTGCCCCTATTTTCGACACGGGCAGCTAGTAGTTTTGGTTTTGCAGATTTATATTCACAGGATCCTGGTTTACAGCTGGAATGATATCCGGAAAGCTTTGTATCCGTATATCTCTTCTAGTTGTGTATTGTATTATTTTCCGCTGCTATGTACTTTATTGTAATCTCTGATAATTTCTATGTAATATTTATTCATTTATACTCTGTATATTCTTGTAATCTGATGCATTGTTGTAATATACAATGAAATGTTCTTTCGTCTGCGTTCTGTTGTGGCTTGTTCTCGAACTATCCGCGCTTTCCTCACCTGGGAAGTTACGGGTTTTCACACCATACTCATATAGGTAAGTCACTTAAGGTGTTTCTGCGAGACACCTTTTACGATTTCTAGACTTATTAAGGATATTTATCCATCCTTTGTTCATGCAGAATCCAACACTAAACATTATGGGATTATTGATTTAGTGTTCCATAATCATTTCCTTAACTTGTTGGTACCCATTGAACTTTGTCTATCCTTTTCAAGACACAAGTTGGGTTTCTATTAAGGATGATCAATCTTCATTCACAGACCTTAGTCCCATTTCCTTTGACTTTATAGAAACCATAGCCTTTGGAAGACTCTTCGTAAGTGGGTCAGCCAAGTTTTTCTTTGTTTCTATGTAATCAACAGTTATAACTCCACTTTTGAGTAACTGTCTCACCATGTGATGTCTAAGACTTACATGTCTAGATTTTCCATTATATGTTTTATTAGAAATATTATATATCGTTGCTTGATTATCACAGTTAATCAAGACTGCTGGAGATGGCTTCTTCCATAATGGGATTTCTACTAACAAATTTCTAAGCCATTCCGCTTCTTTACATGCGTCTGCTAGTGCAATCAATTCTGACAACATAGTTGAATCAGATATACAAGTCTGCTTCTTGGAAGCCCAAGACACAGCAGCGCCTCCTAATGTAAATATCCATCCAGTCGTAGACTTGGATTTCGATTCTACATTGTTCCAGGTTGCATCACTATATCCATCTATTACAGCAGGATAACCTTTATAAGATAAACCATAGTTTATGGTTCCCTATAAATAAGCTAAGACTCTGGAAATGGCTTTCCAGTGTTCGAAACCTGGATTACTCGTAAATCGACACAATACACTTATAACATGTGCGATGTCTGGTCTCGTGCAATGCATAGCATACATAAGACTCCCAATAATACTGGAATATTCCAATTGAGAAATAGTTCGTCCAGTGTTCTTTTCTAATTTTATACTTGGATCTAAAGGAGTTGGTGCTGGTTTGTCATTATAATGATTATACTTCTTTAGGAACTTCTCAATGTAATGAGATTGAGTTAGTAATAACTCCCCCGTTTTTCTAATGATTTTAATTCCTAAAATTACATCAGCCTCTCCCAGGTCTTTCATATCAAATTTAGAAGATATAAACTTCTTAGTTTCATTCACACAGGATATGTTGGAACCAAATATCAGCATGTCATCAACGTATAAACATATTATAACATAACCGTTGTTATCCGATTTGCTATAGATACATTTATCTGCATCATTAACAATGAATCCAAATGACAGTGCAACTTTATCAAATTTCTCATGCCATTGCATGGGAGCTTGCTTCAGGCCATAAAGAGATTTAACTAATTTACAAACTTTCTTTTCTTGGCCCGGGGTTATGAAACCTTCAGGTTGTTCCATGTATATCTCTTCTTCTAAATCTCCATTTAGAAAAGCTGTCTTTACATCCATTTGATGTATGACCAAGTTATGAGTTGATGCAAGTGCTATTAAACAGCGTATCGAAGTTATGCGAGCCACCGGAGCATATGTATCAAAATAATCTACTCCTTGTCTTTGTTTATATCCCTTAGCAACTAATCTGGCTTTGAACTTATCAATGGATCCATTTGTATTCAACTTTTTCTTGAATATCCATTTACATCCTATAGGTTTAGCACCAGGAGGTAAATCGCTTAATACCCAAGTTTGGTTTAACATTATGGAATTCATTTCATCATTGATAGCTTCTTTCCAGAAATTAGAATCTCTAGAACTCATAGCCTCAGAATAAGTTTTGGGATCATCATCGATGTTCATTACATATCTTGTCACATTAAGGACTTCGTCCTTATTGCCTTCTACTAGATATGTTATGAAGTCAGGACCATAGTCCTTTTCTATTCTCGCTCTTTTACTTCTCTTGTGTTCAGTACTATCATCTGGTACTGACACTTCCTTGTTGTTTTGAGTAGGAGCATATTCATCGTCATTAGTATCATTAGTCTCAGTTGGTTCTGGACTAGATGATCTTAATGGATTCTCAATAGTTTGATTTTCAAAAAATTCTACACCTACAAATTCTATGACTTCTAAGGTATCAAGAATCATAAATCTATAAGTAATACTATTAAGAGAATATCCTATGAAAACACACTTAAAAGCTCTATTACCTAACTTTGGTCATTTAGGGTCTGGTTTTCTAACATATGCTAAGCAACCCCAAACTTTGAGTCTAGTAAGATTAGGTTTTCTATTAAACCATAATTCATAAGGAGAAATATTATTCTTCTTAAGTGGTACTCTATTTAAAATGTAACATGCAGATAATATAGCATCACCCCATAGGTTATAAGGTAAATTAGAACTTATGAGCATGGCGTTAACCATTTCTACTAAAGTTCTATTTTTTCTCTCAGCAACACCATTTTGTTGTGGTGTATATGGGGCGGTACATTGATGAATGATACCATTTTGTTTGCAAAACAAAGTAAACTCATTTGAAAAATATTCACCACCACGATCTGAATGTAACACTTTAATTTTAATTCCTAATTGTGTTTCGACTTCTGCTTTGTAAATTTTGAATTTATCAAAGGCTTCATCTTTAGATTTCATAAGATATACATAAGCATATCTAGAATAATCATCAATAAATGTTATATAGTATTGGTTACCACCATAGGTGATATGACTTTTCAAGTCACCCACATCACTATATACCAAATCAAGCAAATTAGTTTTCCTTTCAACAGATTTAAAGGATTTCCGATGTATTTTCGCTTGAACACATATTTCACATTTAGAAATGGAGTCGAAATCACTATTAGAAATTAATCCTAATTTACGCATATTTCTAAGTGACTTATAATTAACATGTCCTAATCTACCATGCCATAAATTAACAGAATCAGCAATATAAGCAGAAGATTTCTTCATTAGATTCAACTTAATCATGCCGTTACAAGAATATCCCTGTCCAATAAATTTGCTGTTCTTGGACAACACTAATTTATCAGACTCATACACCATCTTGAATCCTCCTTTGTTAAGAAGGTATCCAGAAATCAAATTCTTACACATATCAGGTATATAAAATATTTATGTACATTGACTAAAGTAAGAACTTTCCCAGAGGTGAATGTCAATTCAATAGTGCCTTTTCCCAGAACTTTGCTTGCAACTTTGTTTGCGCTAGTTACTTCGCTGGATTCTCCGTTATTCTCATCGTAAGTCTTGAACAGATTACGGTCTTTGCAAATATGAATAGTTGCTCCAGTATCGAGCCACCAATCATTATCAATGCCACTAACGGAGTTCGCCTCTTGTACGACAGCCACAAGCTTTTCTTCGACCATATTCGCTTTTTGTTGTTTCTTCCGAAGACGACAGTCTCGGGCATAGTGGCCGGGTTTGTGACAATAGTAACAGTCACCCTTCTTCTTATTCTTGGAACTAGTACCTTTCTTTTTAAACTGTGTCTCGTTCTTAGGCTTCAACTTATCGTTAATTTCAACATTATTAGCCTTAGATTGAGACTCAGTTTGCGGATTATCATCTAGTTCGCGTTTACGAGAATCCTCTTCAATACGAAGATGACGCTGTAAACCGTCTAAATCATAATCCGTTTCCGCATGCTTTAATATTTTCTTATAATCATTCCAAGAATTCGGGAGTCTCGAAATAATAACTCCAACAACAAAAGATTCAGGGAGATCAATACCGGCATCCTTAAGTTGATTTACCAACAGTAGTATTTCACTCACTTGTCCAATTATGGACTTGTTAGTGACCATTTTGAAATCCATAAAATTGCATATAAGAAATTTCTTATTACTTGCCTCAGAGATGCGATATTTGCTTTCTAGTGCAGTCCAGAGTGCCTTCGCGGTGTCCAAGGTCCTGTGAGCATTGTATATCGGAGTTGACAGTGCATTCAGAATGTGTTCTCTGCATAGAAAATCTTCCTCTTTTCGCTTTGCCCTTTTAGCTTTTAGTTCTGCACTATCCTTATCGGTTTCCTTCGGTATTTTCTCCAATCCATCTTCGAGAATACGAAATAATTTGACCGTGATCAAAAAGAATTTCATAGTCTCTTGCCAACGAGTGAAATTCTCTCCATCAAATCGCTCTAACTTCGTCAAATGCTGATTCATCACTTGCAACGCGCTCAAACCTTCCATGGTTGAGATATTGTCTGAAAATTTGTTGGGGATTTTGTGGTTTGAGACGGTAATGGAGGAGAATAAATGCCGTACTTCTGACTTCAAGGATTTGCGGAGCAAATTCTTTCAGACAATAGTTCAACCCACCAGGTACAAACGGTTAACGAACTATTGACTTCAGGATTCAATGAAGCCTTGAAACAGCGTTATCGGATTCAAAATTTGTACGATTTTGATCCGACCAAGAACACTCTGATTTTATGTTTCTGATGATGCAAGTAAAGTTGAGAACGAAGAGAAGAAGAGGAGAACGAATCTGCAACGTATTTCTGAACTTTGCAACACCTCAGAGGCGTTACAGATGAAACAGCGTTTTTGATATGCTTTAATGGCGTTGCAGATCGTATAGGAAGAAGAAGAATGATTTCAAAGTTGTTTGAAATGTTTCTGGGCGTCGCTATTTATAAGCAAGGAAGAGGAGGCATCCTTTCAGCGAAACGTCACGACCGTTTGCTACGGTTGTATCTGTTTCAATTCTCAATTCAAGACCGTCGCGTCCCTTTAGGACGAAACCGGTCGACCGCCAAAACTTAACCAGTCGACCGTTTTGTTCTCTGTTTGAAAACGGTCGACCGATGACATTTTGGCCTGTCGACTGGTTTGTTTCTGCGGCCTATTGGATCACAAGACCCCAAGAGCCCCAAGGCCTAAGCCCCATCTTTTGACATTTCAAAGATTATTATCTATGCCAAGTTCATGCTCAAGGCCCATTGCCTTATTCCTCTTTCTCTTCTTTCTTTTGATATCATGTATCAAGCTTTTACCTATATAGAGACAAACTCCTTTATATTCTACAATGTCATCCCTCTTCAAAAACAAACCCATATCCCAAACAATATTTGAAAATTTACAACAGATCCAACCAACACAGATCAAAACCGCGGTCTGCTTCGGTAGCTGCTGCAAATTACGCTGTTTTCTTCATCGCCTCCATCCGCCTCTCACGACTCAATCTCAATCCAAATCGCTCCTTCACGCCTCACCACAAAACTGTTGTAGCTCAATCAAAGACAATTCTGACCAGAAACCGTGAACCAAGCTTTAGGTATGCTATCCTGATCGAAGAACGGATTCAAGCGGAAGCCAACCGTCTTGCCACCTCAGAAAAGAAGAAGCGCGTCACTTTTTGATTCATGGATGCTCTTTTATGGCCGCATGGTTTAGATCACTTCCACGGTCGACCCTTTAAAGATTTCGAATCCAAACTCAAATCCCATAGCGCTAATGACACCGCCTCTAACCAGGTATGCTATCTTGATCGAAGTTTGTTCCCTGGCCGAGATTTCAATCAAGCCAAAGTCTTCGAAGGTGTTCAATTTTCCTAAAGAAATTGAGTGTCTTAAGAGGATCGAGAGTTGTCACGGTTCAGTTGTGCCTTTCTATGTGGTTGATAATAAAGGTGCTAAAAATAGCTATTATTTGCAAGATCAATGATACATTGCAAGAAAACAGATATGCCTCATGACTTTGTGATGCACTGCTGTTCCCACAAAAGCAACGAAGAAAATGAAATTTTGGAGGATTCTAAGATGGCCATGGGTTAAGAAAAAGAATACGATGTGGCTATCGTGGAATTATTCTTTTAGCTCTTGTTGACATGACTAGTAGAATTTTGAGGAAGAGAAACGGTAAAGCATATACAAACTGCGTTGTTATTCACTTGATTGTTAAAGATAAGAAATACAAGGCTTTAAATGAAAATAAAATATCTTATTACTCCTTAAACTAAAGCCACTAAGATAGCCACACAACCTCTTCTAACACAAGAATAGGACACATGTTAGACTAGTTCTTTAAGAGATATTTAATAACTTCAACAGAGCCTCAAACATTCCACTCCGCTTAAGGCCTTCGATAATTTTTTGGGTTTCAGGACCAACCCTGATGGATGATGTATCTGTGCATGCATAGTTTTTGTTGAGCTTGGAATTCATTAAATAGTCGTGTTGATGAAAATTTTTGGGCGAAGATAAATATAAGTTCACCTTGATATAAAATTATCTGATTTTCGGTTTTGTACTTGTATGTAATGTACATATTTATTTTCAATGACTCCATCAGTTATTGCTACTATTCAAATATGGAACTTTGACAATGTGTAGCCAATTATTAAGGTATGTGAATCTTTCATTTTCAAAGGATTTCTATTTTGATTAGAATTTAGAAACTTCAATTATTTTCGGCAAATTTTATGTAAACACCGCAAATTGCTTTACCTACACTATGAGATTTTAAATAAAATTTCAAACCAAAATGACCTTATTAAAAAAGAATCAATATTAAAAAATGAAAATATATACAATTCTCCCTTGTTTGCATTATGTATACTCAATATAATTTCTCTTGTAAAATTAGTATATTATAAATTAATTTATATCACTGGTTAAATTAATTTTATATTTCTTTTGTGGATTAAAATATATTCATATCGTTACAAGCAACATTTATATATAGTCAATTTTAACAGTTTTCACTTTAATTAAATATAAAAAATAAAATTTAAAACTAACTACTAAAATTATTGTTATACAGAGTACTAAATTCTTCAATCTTAAATTCAGATCTAATCATGTTTAAATTTAACACCAAAATTTAACTAGTTTAACTTTCTAATATTTAAAAAAATAAGTTCAAATTCCCATCATCTAAAATTAAAAGTGATTTAAAAATAAAACAATCAAATAATTTAAGATACTAGTGTTAAAATAAAAGTTTTTTTTTGTAGTTTTAGGTAAATATATTGCAATGAATTCTGAGTTTCATGTAATTTAGTTTTAAGGTTAAAGAGAGCAAAGGTGATGAAAATATAAAAGGGTAATTTTGTGAAAGACATGGTGTATGAAAAAAAAAAATTGATGTATGTTATTTTATTTCATTTTATGGTGTATGTTAAGGAAGTATAGGTGTATGAATAGAATTAGCCATTATTTTCCAAAGTTCTTTTTAGTATGCGCTAACTTAATATTAAGGAAAAGGACTTCGTGTTCGATATTCATATAATGATCATACGTCAGGTATCTCTATTCGTGCATAGTTTCTCAAAATTTTCCAATTATTGAGTTATTTTATCAAGTTCTCTAGATTCCTTACGCTTGGCCTAAAGCTAAAATTGGCAATTCTCTCTTATATATGCTCTTTATTTGTTCAGTTTTCCTTTTCATTCTTCAATCATTCAACTATTTTATTTAAGTTGTAAATCCATTTTGTGTTGTTTAGTTTTGAAAGGTCACCCTTGAGCATGCCGGCAACTAAAACTACTTGCATGTAGCTATTTCAATGTCAACAATTGTAAATTTTCTGCAAGTAGCTAATAAGTAGAATTTGGAAAGTAGTATTTTTATTCATGAATTACTAAGTGATTTCATAAGCAATTTTAGCGATACATCTCTACATAGGAGTTCAATTACATTTGCTTATATATAAGTGCTATTTTAAACTGTTTACTAATTAAACTGATTTTTTTGAACTTTCAAAATAAGTTGTCGTCAAATGGGCTTGTAGACATGTTTACTCTAATAACGTTATTTTTGTTTATTCTAACAAGAATTTTGGAACTAAAATCAATCCAAATGCAAAACATGGATTTTTCAAATTATGTGTGCACTTAGTGCACAATGCGCATGACACTAAATATCTCTTTCTAACTTTGATCATAATATGATTCTGTTTGTTTCTTTTTGTTTCTTAGCCTTCTCTAAGCCCTTAGCAATCTTCTTAGTTTCTCCCAATAATTGAAATGATGTGTTGAGCTCGATTTTCCAAGCTGTTTGATGAAAAATTCTTTCATCTTAATGCAGTCCAACTGTATGTCAAAATGCCTATATGTAACTACAAGAAGATAGATCAACTTATATCTTAAACATTAAAGCTAACTTTACCTATCTAATGAGGTTGAGCATCACTTATTGAATAAGTTCAAATTATAGCTTAATCAAGCAAGTTGCTAAATAGACCTACTCAGAGAGCTAAGTTATTTTGATTGTTTTAATGATTATTTTCTTTGTTTAAGAGATTTTAGAAACACTACAAGAAAAAACTTTACAACGTTTAAAAAAATCTTTTATATATCCATTGACAACGTTTGCTTATATTTTGTCTATTAAGGAGTTGCGAACATAAAAGTTCATTCATCACATCTCAAAAACATTGTAAAAAATGTTGTATAAAATATTTTTACAATGGTTTTCTACTATTATATTGCATGATTTCCTTTAGGTTTTTTATAATTCAAAATGATTCCAAATCATTGTAAATAGATTTTAACAACTATGTCTTTACATAATCAAATGATCATTATTTTCAAGTTTAATAACTGACATTCACAATTGACTACTACGACAATTCTTAGCAATATAACTTAAATATGAAACTCATTTCCATTTCCATCTCCTAGAAAATTATATTTCATATTAGAAGTACAAAGAACAATAAACTGACAACTGAATAGATTTCATGAATGTTTGATTCGTAAATTATAGTATTTTTATACATACAAATTAAAAGCAATATTATAATTCCAAAAACTATGATTCAGCCTAGCTTTTCCAACTGTATTTTTTTGGAACAACTATCTCCAGCTTGTTTCTTCAGAACTCTCTCTTTAAGTTTGTCTTCTTTCTCCCTGCTTTCCTCAACAACACTAACACATCTAGCTCAATTATTATCAACCTATGCATCCTTGAATTTTATTTTCTGAAGCAAAATCCCCAACTCAATTCTTCTAGGTGTCTCTTCATCTTTAGTCTCCTTTCCCTTCTCTGTATTCTTCAAGAACATTGACACAACTGGTTTAATTATTGTTAGCACATTTATATTATTAAGTTCAACTGCTAAATGCATAAAAAATTCCATTAATATCTACAATAAAAATACTTATGATGCAATGATGTCTAACACAACAAAGATACAATAAAATAAAAGACAGCCAAAGATTGGGTAATCTAACCATGCTTAGCAATCATGCTAATTTCAGTAATTACTAGACCTCGCCAAAGGAAAAGGATGCCAAAACAGAATCTATTATGTAGCAAATTTATTCCCATATCCATATAGGTCTGTCTCTTGTTCAAAACTTAATAAACACTTAAAGCTTTTTGAATCTTCATAAATGAAGACATAAAACCTTGATTCAAAACTGTTATATATTTCTAGCCTTTGTTTTCAAAGTTTCATAACCATCATGTAAGAAACCATGAATCATGTTTAAAATTGAGCATACGAAATTGCATACATATATAGAAAACTTGATACATTGTAGACCATACTGCTTTAAAATCAACATTTAGGTATTCATCTGCTATGAAACTTGCATTTGCACATAACTTGATTTATGAAATTGTATGCTTATTGAAATCATATGTATAAAATTGTCTATTTATACATAATTTCGTATCAAAATATCGTTGAACCTATATAGAGATCCAGGCCATTCAAGTTACTTAAATGGAATTTGAAATTAAGAAGATAACATATCATATGGTTTCAAGAAATCACGAGTATCCTGTATGTATTTAAAGCTACATGTTATCGGGAAAATGGTATACAACAAAACATGCATACTTAAAAAAGAGATTTATCTTTTCCCCATGCACTTCATTTTAAAAACTTGGTAATATCACTCTTTTTTTTTTGGCAAGGCCGATGGGGTTGAGTGGACCTCTACCACTTTATTTATGCACCGAAGAAACAAAAAGAAAATACAACACAAACAAGAAAACGTAGAAACATGATGCACCAATCAATGAGAAAACAAGACAAAAAACACATTTTACAAATTATGCAAGAAGAGCATAGAGTATTCCTGGGTCGAAAGTGAAATTTAGCAAGCCTCAAACCATTTCTGATTTTCATTCTTATCCCCTTACTGAATTCCTGTGCATTCTTGGCTTTCATAGGATTGAACATTCGCGAATTTCTTTCTCTCCACGTAGCATGATTGAATTTCTTGAGTATAAAACAAAGTTGTCTACCTCTCACTGTCTTCCTACTTGTTTTCGCACTGATTTTGTTCCATTCCACAGTAAAGACTTGGACAGTATCTACCCTTCCTATATTGTTCATAATCTCCACCCATAATTGGAAAATTGCACTGCATTCAAAATATAAATGGTGAAAACTTTCAGCCTGCATTCTACACATTACGCATATCGGATCCACATGCATACCTCTAGCTAACAGTTTATCTTTGGTAAACACCGATTTATTCATCATTTTCCAAAGCATTAAATTTTCTTTTGCACTGTTATCTCGACACCAAGTTTTCTGGTACCATTTATCTCGTCTAACTTCAACAAATCCAGCTAGGGCGTAATACACTTCTTTAATACAAAAAGTTATCCTACCTGATCCCTATAACGTAATGTCATCACCAGTCTTTCCAAGTTTAACATTTCCAGTGTTCAGCCAGATATGATTAATGCGAGGATTAGAGGATATAGGAAGACAAATCTGACCATTTATAACATAATCGCTTACTTTAGAGTTCCTACCAAGGCCACTAAATTCAATTTCTAGATTAGTTAAGGTATTCTTCAGTATCATACCTTTGCTAAGCCATGGATCATTCCACAGCTTGATTGAAGAAAATGGACGAATCTTGTACCTGAAATGTGGAAGCACCACTATTCTCAGTTTGAAATACTTCTCCATGTCCAACAAAGTTTCTGCGGTTAATTAATGATCCAAAAGTCACTATTTTTGATAACCTGTTTCGCAGACCATTCAACCCAAACGTTATTCCCAGAGTTAAGATATGTGTCCATATGTTTGAGAAAAGCTGCTTTTTCCACATTAGTATATTGGTGATACCAAGTCCACCGTTTTTTACTGGCTTTTCTATTTCCTTGAATGCAATAGGAGAAACATATCTTCCTTCATTTCTACCTTTCCATAAGAATCTCATAAACGTTGTTCTGATCATCATGATAAGCTATGGCGGAAGTATGAACGTCCTGGACCAGTAAACTTGCATCGAGAAAATAACTGACTTAATTAGCGTAAGTCTCCCCGCCTGACTCAAAAGCTTGTTTGTCCAGAAATTCAACTTAGTCATAATTCTATTATACAACGACAAACATTGATTTTAGGTGATCATTGCAGAACATATTGGAAGGCCGAGATAAGATATTGTATCTGCGTTATTATTAAGTCCAGTTTTGACTTGGATTACATTTATTTGGCTATCTGAAAGCTTAGCAGTTTTCATATCCGATTTGTCGACGTTAATCTTCAAGCCTATCATTTTATAGAAACTTTGCAGAGTGCCAAAAATTGAATCTATAGTTCCTGAATTCAACTTACAAATGATGACCAGGTCGTCGGCAAACATAAAGGAGGATATTTTGGGGTCTTTACACCTAGGATGGAGCTCAAAATTGGTAATATCACTCTTAAGCAAATATAGAGTTCATATATACGATATTTTATATACTTGAGATTACATCGTTTGACACCATCATGCATACACTTTGTATAATGGGACGTAGAACTCCAAGATGGTACTATCATAAGAGATCCATTTAAATCACATATGTATATCATTGTAGACAAAATCTGTTAATAATATAACATATATGTGCCAAAAACTTGATGTATACACATAAATATGGTTCCACATCAAACTCTACGCCATTTAATTCCTTTGAAATATTCTGATATCTATGTTCACAATTCTGACGTGATAAGTATAAATTTTGTCTATACTTAAAGCTACCACTAGCTCAAAATTCGCTTGAACTCATTTAAAATTTATATTCATTTGAAAACATTATGCACATCAAGTTCCGCAATAACTGTATTGAAAACAATGAATAAGAGTGGCCGCCTTCTATGTGTAATATTACATTATAATAGGTTAACATTGTTATTGGGTTTAGCCCAGAACATTTATTACAAGCCTGCTTCATGTAACGATGGCCATATGTACACTTATTTAAATATATGGCCATACCGAAACCTGTACAATAATTTTTAGGTTATCATCAACACAATTTCACTCAGATTCCATAAATACAATTACAAATTCAACTGTTCTTTACAGTTTTTTGATTTGGTATCAGAGCGCAATTCAGCCTAACGGCATCCCTTCTCCATTGCTGTGTCTCATTTGCTATGTTGGGTATCTTCTTCTCAGAGTAATATCATCATCGAAGAAGATCAACCAAATAGCTATTTGTGCCGTGCCATAACAAGTTGTACACGGCTGCATCAAAACCATACCGTGCCTCTGTACAAACTTGTGGCTTCAACTCAGCAGCTACTGGTTGTTGCAAAGAAAAAAATTCAAGAATTTTAATCAAAGTTATCAAGAAATTACAAAACTCAACTGTGCCAAACCAAAAGAACTTGGATCAGATTTGTTCCTCATCATTTCCAAATTCTTGATTGCAGCAGCCGCAGTCTTGCCAACCTTCATCAAACTCCAATACACAACTCTTGATTTCTTTACATTCGTGTAACAACCCGAATTTTTATAACATGTTGAAACTTGAAATCAGGGTATAATTAATTTTGAAGAAAGAATCAAGGGAAAGGGTTACGCCATTGCATTCGTCTCGGAATTCTGCTTGAAATAGAGTCCGAGTTTGCGTAAAACGGATACCGTATGAAGAAGATATGGACGAACGAAGTTGGGCAGAAAAACCAGAAACGGGTCAGAATGCACTGGCGCACTTGGGAAGTGCGCCAGAACAAAATTGCACTGGCGCACTTGGGAAGTGCGCCAGTACAATTTTAGCACTGGCGCACCTGCCAAGTGCGCCCAAGCCAGAAAACTGGCTTGGTCAGGCCCTGGCTGGCCTGGTCGGGTTCTGGTCGATTTCTGAGGCTTGGCTGAGTCACTAGGGCTTACATGTCACTTTCTGATTGGCTCCTCTTGAGATGGATGGTCTGGATTCACTCTAGCTTCATTGACGGCTCTAATCAGATTAAAATTCTATAAATACAACTCAAGTCTAACCCTAAATTCACATAAATAATATAATACTAAAGCCGTCATGCTGCTGAACTCCCTCTTGAACCATGGCCGCCGCCCCAAATTAAAGCTTAAGCATTCTAACTCCAATCAATTCTGAGGACAAAGCTTTCATACACAATTCGAAGAACAAGGCTTCTACAATGATTCAAGACAATAAATCAACAACGCCGCGACATTTTTACAACAAATTCAGTTCGCAATTCATTTGCCATGCTCTGTAAGTTCTAGTTATTTTCAGATTAAAATATTTAAATATAATATGGGCATGTGATGAAGTGAAATTGGATTTAAGTATGTTTATCGATCTATTTCTGTTGCTTCTTGAATCTTGAGACTTGTCTATCTTTATTCTCATGCCAAGTTTACGATATATTCAGCAGTTTTCTTGATTCGTAATGATGTTATCATCAAGTTGTAATCTTTATGCCTATCATGATGATTTATGTTGTTTTCTTTCTGATCTTGCTCTTATTGCAACTTCTACCTCCCCCTATTTATTTTCTTTTGATGAACCTTGGTCAATTTCGGACCTAGGCCTAAAACGTGATTTGCGTACGATTGAATACGGGGAATATTGGGATAATACCTATTTGGATATATGTGTTTGGTGGAATTGATGGCATAACATAAAAATTGGATATTTGGGTATTACTACCATTAACATGAAATTGAATATTTGGGTATTGTCATTATAATAGTAATTGCAAGAATGGGGATTGGCATATATAGTTTGACATGGATCTTGATATATGTAATTTGGCTAGAACTCGTTATGGGTAAATTGGTGTAAACATGTTAAATATGTAATTTTGGGTATAAAACTGGATCTATGTAAATTAAGCATAGCTTTGTAAACATGTAGATCATGAATCTTGACATATGTAAAACGGTATGAAACTTGGTATATGTGTAAATTGGCATAAAATTTGCATATATGTAAAACGGCATGAATTGAACATATGTATGAATTGGGCATATGTATAACTGACATGTAACCTAGAACTTGGACATATGTTAATTATGTAAAATTTGGAGTAGAAACATATATGATAATTTATGATTTGGAGAAAGTTTAATATGAACGCGCCTAAGTTGGGTTTTGGGTAGTTGGTATGTATTGGAAATAGGAGGCTATAACTTGGCATAACCTTATAGTGAATTATGATAATAATTTGGGAATACGTTTTGAGGCAAAAACGTGAATCATGAACATTTCTATATGTTAAACACATGAACTGATATTGGGGTTTTGGGTAGAATGCGACCATTAATGAACCTTTGACACGAGGTTAGACTCAGTTTGTGGTGTAAATCTGCCCGGAACCGCCCGACAAATCCAGTAGCCACAAAGTGTCAGTCTAATGTGAGAGGTCGAAGGCCAAATTGTAGGCGTAACGGTTTATGACACGAGGTTAGACCCAGTTTGTGGTGTAAATCTGTCCGGAACCGCCCGTCAAATCCAGTGGCCACAAAATGCACGGTCTAATGTGAGAGGTCATGATTCGTTTGTCATAATGAATGAATTAAGGAATACTAACCATAATAAGACGTGGGTATGGTTAGAGGGTTAGGTGAGATGACATGAAAAATTGTCATGTAAATGTGGACCTAACCGGTATGAGTTAAGAACATGTAAAACTTATAAGTGCAGGCTCAACCAACATAACTGTTAATCAGACCAATGGGTGGGTTAAATAATATGACCAGACTAATGACACTTAACCAATATGATATGAGTGGGTGGGTTAAGTAACGTGGCTAGGCTAATAACACTTAACCGTTATAACATGACTAGCGGATGGGTTGGGCTAACTTGAATAGGTTGATAACACCCAATCGATATAACCTGATGCGTGGTAGGGTTAAGTAAACACACGAGGGTAACAGTTAACCATTATAATATGACTGGTGGATGGGGTTAAGTTAACATGCACTTAAACAATATAACGTGATGCGTGGTAAGGTTAAGTAACAACAGAGGGTAACACTTAACCGTCACAACATGATAAGTAGGTGGGCTAAGTCAATATACACTTAACCAATATGACATGACATGCGGTGGGGTTAAGTTAACACAAGGGAGAACACTTAGCCAGTATAACAAGGCTTGCGGTAGGGTTAAGTAACACAAGGAACAACACTTAACCAATATAACATGATGTGTGGTAGGGTTAAGTAAAACAAGAGAAAACACTTAACCAATTTAACGTAATGGACGGAGTGGGTTAAGTACATCAGGGGAAGGTGGGTAATATCTGTATATATAGGCCCACACACTTAACCAGTAGGAAACCCTAGTAACGCGGACCCATTTCAGCAGTAACCCAAATCAGGTATCAACGGTACCCTGAAACGAGGCAGGGTGGAGCACGATTACTGGGCTGATTTAAGCGGTCAAAAGCGACGGCGGTGGGTGCACAGTGTGGTTCTAATGGAGTTGCGGGCGTGCACGCAACTCCGGAGCAGAAAAACAGGGCACTCGAGGGCACCAGTAGTATACCCTATGCATTCTAAAATTGTGTCGGGCCGCCACCATGGGACTGGATACACCCCATGGTGGGACCAGCATAGGTATCTACAATCATTGGGGACCGTATGATACACGTAGGTAGCATAATCCCTAGGTTGGACCTAGGTGGCATAAACCCTAAATCCAAGAAGCGTTCAATAGGTAGCATAATCCCTAGGTTGGACCTAGGTGGCATAAATCCTGGTTGAATCAAGGAAGCGCTCGATAGAAAACCCTAGATTAGATCTAGGTAATAAATAATAGATGTACACGTGAAAGCAACCTTAATTTCGGGGATTGGGATCACGTTATGATTTTATAATTTTATATAGATTACTAGTTGGTACACTAGTTAGGTGGTGCAGAGCAAATAGATATCATTTTAATGGTGAAGTAGAGAAATCTTGCGATGCTTGATAGAAATCTTTTGAAACTATACTTAGTTCATCTTGAATGGGAACCTTGCAATGTTATACATGACAAAAATCGTATGAGGTTATTCTTAGTTATCTTTCCTGTAGCTTATCTGGTCATCATGCTTATGTTTACTTTCAGTTTATTCATGCCACGTTATCTTTATCTGTTTTTATGCTGAAAGTCACTAGGACTTACTCAGTCTTTATGACTGACCCGTTTTGTTTCGCCTCTTTTTCTTCCGTTCCCCCCCCCCCCCAGGTTCACAGGGTGGGAATACAGCTTAGTTCGGATCTTACCAAGCTCCAAGGCTCTTTCTTGTACGGCTTGGATTTCTCTTGGCTATGGCTTGCTTTGCTTTATTGGGGAATACTACAACTTATTTTAGGCTTCTTGTTTTTGAGCAAGACAGATATTTTAACAATGTAATTGGGTATTGGAAGTTGATGGGCTTTTATTGTAAACAATTATATTTAGCAAGTGATTTGAAGTACTTCCACTTTACTTTCCGCTGTTTTATATATGTCTGTCTTGTAATATTTCTGTTCCAGTACCCATAATTCTCCATTGAAGTTAAGACATTCCCTTTGTGAGTGACCTTAACGGATGTGGGGTGTTACAATTCGTTTCCTAATCTTGATCATGGTTAACAATAGCGGTACATCTGAATAATCTGCACCCCCTGTTAGCTCAACAAATTCAGACATTACTCCCAATAACCTGACAAAACCAGTGATTAGTCTCAAATCTCAATTAATTACTACACAGTTAGATGAAAACAATTATCTATTATGGAAGCTACAGATAGAGACTTCTATAGAGGGATATGGCCTTGAAGGATATGTAAGGGGAACAATCTCAATTCCTCCAAAGTTTATTACCAATCAAGGAAACAACATAGTACCCAATGAAGAGTATAAAAACTACTACAGACAAGACAGACTTATTAGTTCATGGATATTGTCATCAATTGGACAAAATCTCTTGCCACAAGTTATCGGGCGTAAATCTTCCAATGAAATATGGCAGACATTGGAAAAGTCTTTCAATACACAATCATATGCCAAAATTATGTTCTATAAAAGGCAACTTTAGAAAATAAGGAAAGAAGGGGTGACTATGAGAGAATACCTATCCAAGATAAAGTCAATTTGTGATATGTTAGATGCTGCAGGGTGTAAACTTTCCGATTCTGAACAAATTCTTAGTATACCGAATGGTCTTAGCGAAAAATATGAAGCAGTGGAAGCTATAATAGGATAACAAAAGCAGTTTTCTTCCATTGATGATGTTCGTGCAATATTATTATCTCGTGAAGCTAGGATTGAAAGCAAAAAGGCGCAAGAAAATGAATATTCAGTTAACTATGCTAGCAGCAATATCAAAAATAAGAATCAAACTAACAAGGCAGATCAAACCTTCCAAAGAGGGGGTCCTCCTACCCGTGGCGGAGGCAGAGGAAGATGGTCCAATACTGGCAATAGACCAAAGTGCCAAATCTGTGAAAAGATTGGTCACACAGCCCCAAGATGCTACTTCAGATTCAATGTCAACTATGCTGTTAATCAGAATCCAAATGGATCAAATCCCTTGGCCAACATTGCTCAAGCATAGGGTGATGTCACTCAACCTGAATCATCAAGAACTCAGACTGAATGTGCCAAAGCTGAGCATATCAGTGACGATAGCTGGTATCCAGATTATGGAGCTACCAACCATATTACCAACAATCTAGAAAATCTCAACCTCGACAATAGAGAATATAAAGGTAATCAGTCAATTTCCATGGAAAATGGAAAGTGTATTGATATTTCTCACATTGGCAGGGGTAGTATAATGGAAAAGGCAATTATTCTTGCATAATCTATTAAGGGTACCAAAAATCAAGAAGAACTTGATAAGTGTGTCTCAGTTTGCTAAGGACAACAACATTTACTTTGAATTTTTTCCAAATTACTGCTTAATGAGAGATATACTGACTAAAGACATACTCTTGCAGGGTGATGTAGTGAAGGGATTATAAAGTTCAATTTTAATAGTTACAATAACACTGTAAAGATCAATTCTGCATGTAATATGTCTGTTCTAAATAGTCAAACTGATTCACTGTCTGCATTTGAACTTTGGTATTACAAATTAGGCCACCCAAGCGCTAAAATTGTTAAACAAGTTCTTCTTGACAATAAAATACCCTTTAATGATGTCAATTTACCCTATATTTGTACATTTTGTCAAATGAGGAAAAGCCACAAATTGCCTTTTGCCAACTCTACTACTGAATACACAAAACCATTTGAATTAATTGCCACAGACTTATGGGGTCCAGCCCCAGTTAGCACTGATTTTGGATATAGATTTTATATATCATTTGTTGATGCTAGTACTAGATACATGCGGCTATACCCTCTGAAGTCAAAATCTGACACTTACAGTACTGTACAAAATTTTATTACTATGGTAGAGAACCAATTCAACAGTACTGTAAAAATCTTGCAATCAGATGGGGGTAATTTAGACTACTTAACAATTTCTTTCTGAAAAAAGGTATAGTTCATAGAATAACATTCCCTTACACATCTGAACAAAATGGTTTAGTCGAGAGAAAACATAGGCACATAGTTGAAACTAGCTTAACATTACTTGCACAAGCATCACTACCCCTAAAGTTTTGGTCTGAAGCATTTACATCAGCAGTGTTTTTAATAAATAGAATGCCAACTAAGATTTTAGGGGGAATCGGTCCTCTACAAAAATTATATAATGTTAATCCAGACTATAACAGTTTCAAAACATTTATTTGCCTATGCTTTCCACATCTAAGGTCATATAACTCAAACAAATTTGATTATAAGTCAAGACCGTGTACATTCATTGGGTATTGCATCAATCAAAAATGATATAAATGCATCAACTCAAATGGTAGGATCTTCATAAGTAGGCATATTATATTTGACGAAAGGAAGTTTCTATACAAGAATTCTAAACTAAAAACTTCAAGGAAAGTTTACAATCCAAAGGTGGTTTTACCTGAACTGCACATTATACATGACCTGTGGGAAAGACAAAGTGGAAGTGAGGCTGCTAGTGTTCAAACTGGCATTGAAAATACCACAGAATGGCAAGACCAGCATCAATTTGCAACATCCAGCCCCGCCATCCAACAACCTGTAATAGAGGACAATCAAAATATTAATGTTGAGGACAACAATAATGATCAAGAGTCTTCAAACAGAACTGGAAATACAACAGAAAATGAAACCAGTGAATCAAACTCACCACAAAGCTCTCCATACAAGCAACCAACCCATCACATGGTGACTAGAGCAAAAAAATGGAATTTTCAAGCCAAAAATCTATGTTGCTGCTATCAGCCAAGATGAGCCAGTAGATTATAATCAATCTGTGAAAGACAAAAATTGGAGAGATGCTATGAAAGAGGAGTATAATGCTCTTATTAAAAACAACACATGGGAACTAGTCCATCCTCCTCAAAATAAAAATATAGTAGGCTGTAAATGGACCTACAAGCTCAAGAAAAATCCAGATGGATCAGTCAATAGATTTAAGGCAAGACTAGTACATAGTTATGAATGGCGCGCGCCATGGCGCACGGCGCGGTGCGGCGCGACATCTGCGCCATTTCTTCTTGCGGCGCGACGCATATGAGAAGGCGCAGCAAAAGGCGCGCGGCGCAAAAAAGGCGCACGGCCCAAAATGGCGCGCCTTTTGTTTTTTATTTTGTTTTTTGTATACAAACATTATCTATTAGCAGGTAAATCAAATATATATCATATGTAGTTATATACAAACAATTCTACAAATTGCTGCATGCGTACACAGTAGTATGTTGACTTTGTAATTGTTGCATACAAATATTTAGCATACAGTGAGTATGCATTCCTATGCTCCCTGCTGCATACAGTAAGTCTACATACAAATTGCTGCATGCTACAAAAGCAGTGCATCAGCTAATGTTTTAGACCAAAACTTTTGGAAAATATGATTGTTGAATCGGATTCGGATTTCTAGTTTATTAGTAATATATGTTGTTATTTATTTGGATTTTAAAAACTATTATGCTTGAAATTTATGTTAATGATCTCAAATATGATGATGTTTCTTTTTGCAAAATTGTAAAAACTTTGATTACATATGTTTTAGCAAAAAATACTAAACTTTTAAATTTGTTGTTATATATTAAATTAAAAAATAAACATGCGCTGTAAATCAGAAAGGCGCGCGCCATTTGCCGCGCCGTGCGCAAAGGCTCCAGACTGATGTTGCGCCTTTTTGCGTCGTGCGCCATTAATAACTATGGACTAGTAGCTAAAGGCTTCACACACAAGAATATGGTTTTGACTTTAGTGATACTTTTTCTCCTATTGTGAAGCCTTCAACTATCAGACTCATATTTACTATTGCTCTAAATAATAATTGAAAAATTAAGCATCTTGATGTAAATAATGCTTTCCTGAATGGTGAGTTACAGGAAGCCATTTATATGTAGCAGCCACAAGGATTTACTCAAGATTCAAATCAAGTTTGCAAGCTAAAAAAGGCAATATATGGACTCAAGCAGGCTCCTAGAGTTTGGTTTCAAAAACTCAAAGCTACCCTGAATTCTATGGGATATCATCCAACGAAATCTGATTCATCATTATTCATTAAAGTTAACTCAACCTCTACTGTATATATATATACTAATTTACATGGATGACTTAATTATTACAAGTAGTTGTGAGGATGATATCAAACACTTGACTGAATATTTGCACAACCAATTCTCTATTAAGGATCTAGGAGAAGTCACTCACTTTTTGGGTATTGAAGTTACTAAACAGTCAAATACAGAAATGCATCTCTGCCAGAGAAGATACATTTCTGAATTGCTGTTCAGAACTAACATAAGTGAGGCCAAACCTCAACCAACACAAATGATTTCCAATCAACACTATTCTAAAAACAGGGGAGAAGCAATTAATAACGTAAAACCAGGCCCGGCCCTTCACCAAGACAGGCAAGACTAATGCCTAGGGCACCAATCGCGTGAGGGGCACCAAAAAAAAAAAAAAAAAAAAAAAAATTCTACCGTGAATCGATCAACGACTCTCGCAGCGGCTCTCTCCTTCCTCAGTTCCTCTTCAATCGACTCTCGCTCCTTCCTGCCTTCAAGGCTTCACCACCAGGGCTGCGAGACTGCGACTGGCTTCATCGCGATTCGCAGCAGCCGCACCTTCACCGCTTCATGCCTTAACCTCAATCTGCCATAGCCCATAGGTAATTTCAATTTGCTGCTTGGGAATTGTAATTAGGTCATTTCGATTTCTAATTTTAGGTTTTATTGTTTTAACGCATGCCTTCAATTGGTGAAAGTTGATTTTCCTTGACTCCAATTTCAATTTGCTGAGCCTGATGCTGGCAACATAATTTCAGTTTGTTGTCTCCTTAACTGTGGACCTATTTCAATTTCACAATTTGCAGGGAGACAAAATTTCAACTCTTTAGAATCATTTGCAAACTTGTAGTTCAGCAGCCTGTAGCCTGTAGGAGACCTGGAGAAGGAATTCAAGACTTTTAGTGTTCATTAAATTCAAGTTTTGGAACTGCAATTAATATGTAAGTCCCATGTTCATTTTACTTTTTATTTTTTGTGTATTATTTTGTTTGGTTTAAATATAAATAAATTATTGGTTGATTACTTAATTTATTAAATGAATATGAATTTTGAACAAATAATCGTTGAATGAATTAGGAATGAATGGATGTTTGTTGAATTATGTCTAATAAGTTACGAGTGAATTATGAATAAATAAGTTATGGATGAATTATGAATTATGCATAATTAAATTCTTTGTTATTTATAAGGTGAATAATTATATTATTATTTATAAGGTGAATGAATTATGAATAATTATATTGTTATGTCATCGAGATAGGAATCGAAAACAGAGTTCTGGATATCAAAAGAGGAAGAGAAAACAACACAGAGATGAAGAAGCAAAATCATTAGTCGGTTCAATTTTAAATTTATTTCAAGCAAGAAATAAAAAAACTCAAACTTCAAATTCTAGTCAAGTTGAAGAAATCAATTTGGGGCATGAGAATATTAGCTCTAATGTTGATATCGACGATGATGACGAACCTATAAACGAAAATATTGGAGTAGGAGATCATATTGTAGAGGTTCCCGAGGAGGATGATAATATAAATGTTGAAATTAATGCTTATGAAGAAGATGTTGGTAATGTACCGACGCTTGATCTTGAAAGAAATATTGAGATCAACTATGATCCAGGATTATGGGGGGAGATTACCGATGCTAAAAGAATTATGTTGATTCAACATGGCCCCATCAAAATTTTAAAAGATAATGATGCATTTCCAAGAAATAAAATAAATGGTAGACACTTTACTTCTAAGCACTACATTGGCGGCTATCCACGTGGTGAAGAGCATGAAAGAAAATGGCTTGTGTATTCAAATGCATGTGATAAAATATTTTGCTTTTGTTGCAAACTATTTAAAAATACACATAAAGCCTCCAACTTAGCAAATGAAGGAATCAATGATTGGCATAATTTATCTATCAAGTTAAGAGAGCATGAAAGCAATCCATTGCACAATGCCAATCTTATCAAATGGGTTGATTTGCATAGAGGGCTTCGACAAAAAGCGACAATTGATAATGCAATGGAAACTCAAATTGATCGAGAAAAACAACATTGGAAAAAAGTCCTTGTGCGTATAATTGAGGTTGTCAAGACACTCTCGCGGAATAATTTGCCATTTCGAGGGTCAAATGAGAGAATTTATGAGAAAAATAATGGACTTTTTTGTCAACTTATTGAATTCGTAGCGAAGTTTGATTCAGTTATGGAGGAGCATCTTAGACGTGTGGTGAATAATGAGATTAATAATCATTATCTTAGCCACAAAATTCAAAATGAATTGATAGATTTGTTGGCTAATAAAATCAAATCAACATTACTTGCAAAAATAAAGAAAGCGAAGTACTTCTCCATTATCCTTGATTGCACTCCGGATTTGAGCCACAAGGAGCAAATGTCTATTGTTGTTAGATGTGTTAATGTGGACAATGCAAGTGATATTAATGTGGAGGAATATTTTCTTGGATTCATAATTGTTAGTGATACATCCGGACTTGGTCTTTTTAGAGAACTTCAAAATACGTTGATTAATCTCAAACTTGATATCAATGACGTGAGAGGACAAGGCTACGATAATGGTTCAAATATGAAAGGTATGAGGTTGAAATTTGAATTAAATTTTACTATATGCTAGACAATAACATTAATTATTTAATTGAATTAATTGTAGGCAAACATCAAGGCGTACAAAAAAGGCTACTTGATATAAATCCTAGAGCTTTCTATATTTCATGTGGGTGTCATAGCCTAAATCTTGCTTTATGTGATATGGCAAAATCATGTATGAAAGCAAGAAATTTTTTCGCCTTTGTGCAAAAAATTTATACATTATTTTCCGGTTCAACTCAACGATGGGAAATACTTCGGACTTATGTAAAGGGCTTGACTCCAAAACCATTATCCGCAACACGTTGGGAAAGCCACATTGAAAGTGTTAAAGCAATAAGAACTCAAACACCGGAGCTAAGAGATGCTTTAATTGACATTGCAAATAATTCTAAGGATGATGTTGTTATGATGGAGGCTAAAGGATTGTGTCAAAATGCTTTGGAAAGTTTTGAGTTCTTAATTAGCTTGTGCATTTGGTACACGGTACTGGAAAATATTAATCGAGTCAGTAAAATACTCCAACGAGAAGAAATGGATATTGAAGATGAAATTACGAAAATCAAAGAGCTTGTGCTATTTTTTGAAAAATTTAGAGAAGATGGATTTGAAACAATGATGAAGGAAGCTAAAGAGCTCGCAAATGATGTTGGTGTTGATCCAAAGTTTTATGAAAAAAGAATTGTACGCAGAAAAAAACAATTTGATGAAGATATCATGGAGGATGACGATAGACAATCTCCCGAGGATAATTTTAGAGTCACATATTTTCTTCATATAATCGATCAAGCTTTAACTTCACTTAAAGATCGATTTGAGCAGTTTAAACTTTATGAAGAAACTTTTGGCTTCTTGTTAAATTTAAAATTTAAAAATATTAATGACGAGGAATTGAAAAAGCATTGTATGAGATTAGAAAGCTTTTTGGAAAATGATGAAGAACAAGATATTTGTGGCAAAGAATTATTCTTCGAGCTTCGACAACTAAAAGGAATCTTACCATCGGAAGTAACTAAATCAATTGATGTTCCAAATTTCTTGAGGTTATATAGGGATGTAAGTGGATTTCTTAATGTTTGGGTTGCTTATCGGATTTTGTTGACTATTCCGGTAACCGTTGCTACGGCGGAAAGAAGTTTCTCAAAATTAAAGTTGATAAAAACATATCTTCGAAGCACTATGTCGCAGGAGAGATTAAGTGGATTAGCTATTATTTCAATTGAAAATGAGTACTTGGATAAACTTAACTATGAGGAGATTATAGAGGAGTTCGCTTCAAAGAATGCAAGAAGAAGTTGTTTTCGTTAGTTTTTTTTCTTTTTTTTTTCGATACCATGTTGACATTATAATATTTTGGCTTGCAAGCTAGTGATTTAGTTTAGCAATATTTTGTAATCAACGTTGCATTTTATAACTTTATCTTTCATGTAATTTTATGCATATGAAAATATTTTTATTTTACAAAGTGGGGCCACAAAAATGGGAAAAAAATTATTCGTCTAGGGCACCAGTTATTGTCGGGCCGCCCCTGCGTAAAACAGTATAGAAGTGTTGTAGGGGCATTACAATATGTCACTATAACACGACCTGATATTGCATCTAGCATTAACAAAGTTTCTCAATTTATGCAGAGACCCCTAGACGAGCACTGGAAGGCTGTAAAAAGGATACTCAGATATCTCAAAGGCACAAACAGTTTTGGACTGACTTTAACCGCAAGCAACCATCTAAATATTACTGCCTACAGTGACTCAGACTGGGTTACAGATAATTATGACAGAAAATCAGTGACAAGGTACTGTATCTACATTGGAAATAATCTCATATCCTGGTGTTCAAAAAAGAAAACTACGATATCCAGATCCAGTACTGAAGCTGAATATCGTAGTGTGGCAAGCACTACTGCTGAAATCCTATGGCTACAGTCAATTTTAAAGGAATTAAACTTGCTTACTGAGAAAAGGCCAATTATATGGTGTGCTTTACTTATCATCAGATCCAGTGCAACACGCTAAGACAAAACACATAGAGATTGACATCTACTTTGTTCGAGAGCTAGTACAACAATGAAAACTACAAATCAACTACGTTCCAAGCTATCATCAAAAAGCTGATATATTTACTAAATCATTATCAGCAAGGAACTTTACAAGACTTAGAGATGAGCTTAAAATCAAAGGAAATATATAACCTGACAAGGATTCGCCAAAGCAAACCCTTCAGAGATGAAAATCAGCTCAAATCAGTTCTCGCACAGTTCGATTTCACTTGATGAGGCCCTCTTGATGTACTTTAGTCTCAGATTCATCTAGCTTCAGCATTGGGAGGGCGATAATTCACGAGCCGCCACAACAAATTAGGGTTTTCCAGAGGTTACGGAAACCTAATTTGAGAGGGAGTATTGAGAACAATGAATAAGTGTTGCCGCCTTCTATGTGTAATATTACATTATAATAGATTAACATTGTTATTGGGTTTAGCCCAGAACATTTATTACAAGCCTGCTTCATGTAATGATGGGCATATGTACACGTATATAAATATATGGTCATACCGAAACCTGTACAATATTTTTCAGGTTATCATCAATACAATTTCACTCTGATTCCATCAATACAATTACAAATTCAACTGTTCTTTATAGTTTCTTGATTGAAATGCATAGTTTGAAGCTTGAACTCATGAATATTTAAAGTTCTCAAAACTTGAATACGTATTTTCCTCTCAAACCCTCTATTTCCTGAAAGCCTGTTATGCTCAAAGTTCAAACATTCTTAAAGCTACAGTGTATACTTGAGATATAAGTGCACGTAAATTTCTTAAAAAATTGTATGCTTTCTGAGAAATGCTATTATAATTGAGCTAAGAGATTGCTTCTGACCCGCACACTATAATATCCAAAATTCTAATTCTCTAAAGAAGAAACCAAGTTAGCTTTTAAATCTTCTCTGGAGACATTGATGAGGCTTGGCAAGTTCAACTAAGGTTTGTTAATTTAAGATCAGTGTTCTACTTTCAAACCTGTCTTTTTAGGAATGGTGATGGAACTGGGATATCTGATTCTAAGATGACACTGACACTTTCCTAATGTCAGTTAAGCCAACGCCCATCCAGCCACCAGATTAACGCTAAAACCACCAAAAGTCAATGCGATATATTATATATAGAAGCCAACACCATACTTTGTGAAATTCAATTCCTGGGAATTCTAACGCTTAGTTCCACCGGAGTTGATAACTCCAAAAGGTCGGCCTTACATGAGGAGATCGACGCCAAGATTTAAGTTCAGAGACGACTCCAGTTCACAAATCTAGTGCTAATACCAACTCAAACCGAAAGCAATCCTGCCTATAGCTGAAGGCGGTATATTTGTTCTCAAGTTGAAGGCGATGTCGTCTTAATCCAAAAGAGGTGCGTATTCCAGATCAAAGGGCGATGAACTCAAAGGGAAACAGTCGCAAATCCTTAATTTGAACTGAGATTAGATGAGCAGCTGTTTTGAAAACAAATATATGTACCAGGAAGTAATAAAGTAGGATAGAAATCAGGTCATCACTTGCGTAAAGATTGAGGAGATATGAACGAATATTTTTACTTGTGGAAAAATTAGAAAATGGGCAATTGAGGAGATCTGAACGAATTTCTTTTACGCGCATAAAAATGAGGAAAGAGGGAGAAGCTTTAAGACGATAAGATTGGTAGGTTGAAATCTGAACCACTGTTTTGATAACTTATCTAATGGTTGAATAATTGAGGTACTAAAAGCGCGGATTGATAACGGATACAAAGACATTTTAACCATAGAATTGCTACGGACAATTGCCTACTAGCTAGAGTTGCTCTCACATGGTCCCAAGTCTCATGCAAGTGACATTATTTTCCATGCATGTTAATTAATGCATGCAAATATTACTTTCCCATACAAGTGACATTATTTTCTAAGGAAGGTTTTCTTTACGCATGCAATCCTGACAGTGCTCATTATTCTCTGATACTTCTTTCATTTACAGTCTTTGCTCTCTTTTACATCTCTTACCACTTAATCAAACCAATGGTCTACTGTAACTTCTTTTGTCTATCATCTTTTTAACTCAATTTTTATTTATTGGTATGAATATCGATTTAAACTTGAACGCCAAAGAGGGCGACGAGGAAGTTAAGCCACATAGTGAAGAAAATTTCAATACGGACGAGAACCTTGATTCAACGGAAGAAAATCAAGTTGAAATTGAATCATATGTCGAAATGGAGTTTGACTCACATAAATAAGCAAAATCATTTTATTTAAGGTTTTGGTTTTGGTGCATCTATTAAAGCTTGTCGACGATCAAAAAAAGAACCGCATGATTATATTGATGTAAAATTTGCTTGTACAAGACATGGTCATAAACAAACTAAAATGCGTCTAATCCACGACCTTGCTTTAAACTTGATTGCAAAGCTACTCTACATATAAAAGAAAAGATAATGACAAGTAGATTTTCATGATTATATCAAAGAACACAATCATGAACTCTTACCATCATATGCTCATTATTTTCCTTGTCATAGGAATATTTCCTTACCAATACAAGGAACGCTCCAAATAGCGACGGCATATAGCCATCGGCAGCCGACGCTAGTCGTCGTTATTACAGTCGTTGCCAACAGGAATAGCAACGGGGATAGCGACGGCCACGTTGCTTGTATAGCAACGATTAGCGACAGCTAGTGGCCACGTGTCATCTGACGTGGCAAGTAGTTGTGTTGACCGGGTAGCCGTTGCTAGTCGTCACTATATATTGACCAATACGCCATCGCTAGCCGTCGCTTTTCCTGAAACCAAAAGCTGCTGCAATTCCTTTCCTACAATCCAATCCACAACCATTCAATCAAAAAACCAATACCACACCACTATTATCTCACTATTTCACCAATACTCATCAACGGTTAATCCATCATAACCGTACCATCATCAAATACATTAAAAAAACAAAAATAAAAACCCCATCATAATATAAAACCGTTCAAATAAAGTCGTATATGTCAAAACACTTTATACCAACGTCCACAAACCGTCATACATGTCCAAACAAACCATATAATATCGTACATACATTTAACATAGAAAAAACTAAGTATATGTACGTACCAGAGTCTAAGTCAAAAAAAACACCTACACTACGAATTAATCATCATCTTCCTCGTTCCCGTTCTCGCTGTCGTCTTCTTCTGCTTCCTCTCGATATACAGCGGAATCATCTCCCTCTCCTCCCTCCCCAGGCATAAATCTGTGCTCCTGGAAGTAAGCTGCGATGCGCTCGTCTATTTCCTTTTGCATCTGGCCTTTTCGCCAGTACATCATCTCATTCATCTGCTCTTGCATCCGCGCAATAGTCGCTTCCTCCATCGACCTCTGATAAGCGCGCTGAACGACCTGTAAAATAAATAATTTCACATTAAAGTTATTTAAACAAATTTTTACTACGTAGTGTTAAACATGAATTTTTTTCCTTAACTCGTATTCTTTGTTTACATATTTATAAAGCATCGTGATTGCAGTAATTTATGTCTAAAAAAAGTCTTACCTCCTGATTACCGAAACCGTATCGCCTTCCTCGAGTTGGCGGATCAGTGATAGAATGTCATATGCTATCAGAATCTGCAACTGTAAGCTCCTGTCCACTAGCCTCTATCGCTTTTGCAGCCTCTACATCATACTTCCCCTGCAATAGCAATATAATTTTAAGAAAAGTGTTATAAAATTTACTTACGTATTGTTAGGGTTGTTACGGTAACGGTTACCGTTACCATTATGCAAATACCGTTACCGTACCGTTTTTTCCGGTAAATCAAAAATGCTTACCGTTACCGATACGCCGGTAACCGTTCTACCGGTATATCGTTACAACGGTAACAGTTTCGTCGGTAACGGTAAATTACCGTTTTCTAAAAATAGTATAAATATTTACTTTGCCAATGTAAAATGAACATGTTATATGTTTAGAGATGTGCATAAAATGACACCAGTATCAGCAATTCAGCATGCATGTCTGAGTTTGTTATTATTAACTAAATAATTTGATAAAGACATAAAATGACAATATAGAATAACAGACAGCAAAGTGACAGCAGCAACACATACATGGTTACATAAATAAAATTATAAAAAAGATTGCTTAGGCATGAACTTGCCTTAGAGAGCCAAATGAAGGTACTAAATAATGATTATCAGGAACAACTGGTGGGATACCCTTTTTAGTAGCTTAGCTCCACTTTCTACATTGAATATAAACAAATTGGGTTAACGGTAATTTACCGTTACCGTCGGAATATTTATTTTTTTACCGGTACTTTACCGCTCATAACGGTAAAATTACCGTTACCGTACCGAATGCATCGGTATACCGTTTAATTTTGTAACCGGTTACCGATTTATCGGTAACGGTACGGTAATGGTAAATTTACCATTACCGTAACAGCCCTACGTATTGTGATATGAACGAGTATGAAACATGTTAATTTATAGGGATAAACAAATTTACCATTATACGTGCACTCTTCGGATCCACCCACTCATACGTCACATTTCCTTCTTCATCGGTTTTCTCTACCGCATGTGTGTGTCTAAATACGTCTGCCAACGAAGGCTCTTTTCCGTGCTTTATAAACTGAAATTATTAAAGATAAGACAAGATTGTAGACGTTATATTTTTATCTAACCATGTACTACAAATATTTAAAATTTATACCAACTCGCTTCTTTGCTGTTGAAATGATTTTGAGCCACCTCGGTGTAGAGCAGGATTCTTTTCTCTATTTGCTTTGTTTCTTGCTGCTACATTCTATTAAATTTGATACACGATGATGTAAAACAATGCAATCAATATTTATACAGATGTACTTCTACTACAAATTTATACAGATCTACTTCTACTACATCTGGCTTCCAATGCTTCAGATGTCTGCACTTACTACACGGACAACGAATATCTACATTACAATAATTTTAGATTTAGCGAATCTAATAAATTCTTGGACTCCATTACAAAAATGTTCCTTTATCGACCCTTTCTTACCGGTTCGGGGTTGATACATCCAACTGTGATCACGAAAATAATCGAATATTTTCCTGATTTGCAACAAATATGTTAGAAAGTTCGATCGAACATAACACTTTATACTATTTTAAATCTTGTAAAATTTCATCTATAACTATTGCATGTTTTCGAAATTTTTGTTTATTTCTTTTTTACTTTGACGACCGGTCTACCTACTTCCCATTACAAATATAATAACGTAAGCATATTTTATAAATCATTTCAGATTAAAGGTTCAACAAAATTTCGGCAGCATTTCCCTTTGGTCCCCGTATCGTACACAGATGCATGTACACAGGGAACAAATAGGAAGTGCCATCGAAACTTTGTTAACCGTTTAAACTGAAATGATTTATAAAATATGCTTACGTTATTATATTTGTAACTTGTCCAATACTAGGACAAATCCAACGAATATTGTATCAAATGAATATAGATTTCCGTTTTGTGTAAAAACGAACACCTATATAACGATCATATACAACACTTGTCGGACGGGGCCAAATTTTTCTAAGGAGTTCACATAAGTAGTCAAAAAAAATTCAATCTAAGTTTATACCAAAAAACAACACAAATGGAAAAAGTGCGTTTTTTACGCTATCGGCTTTTTTGCGCTTCACTAATAGGTGCGTCTTAAACTTCAAAAAGGCTCCTTAGTTGCGCTTTGCGCCTTTTTCCGTCTATATGTACTTTCAATTTGAGTTACTTTCAATTTGTACTTTCAGTTTGTACTTTCAATTTATAAAATAACATGACAATGAAAATTATGAAGTATAAATTAGTTTGAATTACTTTTGGTTAATTTTAGTTTAAAGTTATAAATT
Organism: Allium sativum; assembly: GCA_030737875.1. Lineage (NCBI taxonomy): Eukaryota > Viridiplantae > Streptophyta > Magnoliopsida > Asparagales > Amaryllidaceae > Allium > Allium sativum. The sequence goes on from CM060920.1 coordinate 223,124,952, forward strand.
ATGAAGTTAATTAACCGTGCATGCATAAGAGCCATCATTACACCGTTTCACTAGTCATAATCAAGTTACTACCGCTAAACAATCACATATACTTCATTATTTCTCAAATGATCATACAATACAATCAACCTACAACACAATCAACTAAACCCAATTATATACATGATAATCGTCGTTTTCATGCTCCGAAATCAAACACATATGTAATAATCAATGATTTCAACCACCAAATCAATGTATAACAATACCAACATCATATGCAACTCACAATACAACCAATTTCATACCCATAAACAATCAATTTACAACCCCAAATAAACATACACAATAACCCTAAATAACCCTAATTAAACATATATTAGGGATTAAAAGACATACCAGAGCAATTTAGGAGGATAGAATGGAGTTTTGAAGGAAGAAATTGGGTGTTTGGGGGGGCGACGGCAGCAGCAAGGTAAGCGTCAGTTTTTTTATTTTTTTCTATTTTGAGGAAACTGAATCGGGAAGAAGAGCCACGGTGGAATATGATATCAAATTAAGCGACGGCTAGCAACGACTGCTTTTTTGACCGTTTCTAGCCGTCGTCCAAGCTCGTCGCAATTTGAAGCCTTTTTAGTAGTGTACATAATAAAAGTACTATTGATGATATGCGTTCGGTTGGTGTCAAAACAAGCAAAAAAATTGTTGCAATGGCTAAACAACATAGAGGTTATGAAAATATTTGTTTTATGGAAAATGACATACGTAACCATTTAGATAAAGAGAGACGTTAGAGCTAGAATATGGATATGCTAAAGCTATGCTCGAGTATTTTATGCTCATGCTAGAAGAAGATTCCAAATTTTTTTATGCAATGGAATTAGATGAAAACAACCGTTTAAGAAATGTTTTTTGGGTTGATTCGAAAGGTCGTGAAAATTATGAAGTGTTTGGTGACGTCGTCTCTTTTGATACTACATATATAACTAATAAATACAAGATGTTGTTTGTTCCATTTTTTGGGGTTAATAATCATTTTCAGTCCACACTACTTGGACGTGCGTTGATTGCAGATGAAACTACATCAATATTTGTTTGCTTAACGCAAACATGGCTTCGGTAAATGGGCGGAAAAACTCTCATTTCTATACTCACCGACCAAGACAATGTCATGAAGTCGGCCATTGCACAAACATTTCCAAGTTCTCGTCACCGCTTTCGTCTATGGCATATACTGAGAAAAATCCCCAAAAACTTGGTCATGTGATTAAAAAACATTAGAACATTATGACCGTTTTCGGTAACTTTATTTATAATTCGTGGACATGCGAGGAATATGAAAAGGGATGGTTAGATATGATTGAAAATTTTGACCTTGAACATGATGAATGACTTGTTTCATTGTATAATGATCGTTGTTATTGGGTGCATACTTATATGAGAGAAACATTTTTTGGCGGAATGTCTACAACTCAAAGGTCTGAAAGTATAAACTCATTTTTTGACAAATATGTAAACAAAAAGACTAGTCTGAAAGAGTTTGTGGTCCAATACAAAGTAGCTTCACAAGATAGAGAAGAAAAGGAAGCTCATGCGCACTTTACAACATGGCACAAACAAACTGCTTTAAAATCTCCATCGCCTATTGAGAAGCAAATGTCTAATGTTTACACGCATGAAATTTTTATAAAGTTTCAACTTGAAGTATTAGGAACCGATGGATGTTTTTCGAAGATGGTGACAGTACAACCCAAGTTTTTAGAGCCACGGACCTTGAAAAGAAATATGAATACAGGGTAGTTTATGATGCAATAAGGGAAGAAATTTAATGTGATTGCCATCTATTTGAGTATAGTGGATTCCATTGTTGGCATGCTATTCTTATATTTCAATCATCAGGAATGTTTGAAATTCTAGGTAAATATACATTAGACCGATGAAAAAAATGTTAAAAGTGCCCACATCACTAAAAAAACCTCAAAATGTTTCCAATACAAAAAGCAATGATTTGATGAACTATTACATGACTCTACTAGGTTATGCAAGGAGGGATCTTTGTTGCAAGAAAGCTTTGAGATTGCACTACATGAAATTAAAGAAACTTTCAAAAAATGCAAAAAAGTTAATCAACCGCATAAAGATTTAGAAAGCCTCAAGGTAGTACAAGTGATGTCGCAAATGGTGATGTGTGTGAACCTATACAAGTGCATTATCCTATGATATCAAAAACAAAAGGAGCATCTAAGAGAATAAAAGCAGAAGTAGAAAAGAAAAGGCAAAGCAAAAGCAAAAAATAGAAGGTATGCTAAGAAAAATATTTTATCATCTTTTATTGTAATTTAGTTTTAATTTGTATTATTTTCAAACAAATGATGGATCCTTTTTAATGCATATTGTTTCTTAAATGCCAAATAACAATGTACAACCATATGGTACTATGCATAGTACTTCTGCTGCTCCATTCAATCACTCCCAAAGAAATGATATTAGGAAAAGTTGTTTTCATTTATTATAATTAAATATAATTGCTTATTAATTCCTTCATGTTTAGGTAAAAATCCATATGCATTTCATAACCCGAATGATTCTGAAGGAAACTACACACTTCACAATGTGAATGCTTATGAAGGATACTACACGTTTCTCAATACAAATGCTTTTGAAGGAAATTATACACCCTAAAATGTTAACTTGAAGGTATGTTAATAGAATTTTTTGTGTACATTTGTACCCACATTAAGCCTTCCTAAGTTATTCTTGTTTTGTTTTGGATCAAAAAAAAACCTTTGGAGCATCTATTGGAACATATCCATTTTTGGGTATGCATGTCTGTGGCGACCCAAACTTCTCGGTCGGCCTAAATCGAATAAGAAGGCGGACTGCTTTGAGAACACGACGCATCAGAACACACAAAATAGAACATTTCATTGCTATTACAACAATTTTCATCAGAGTATAAGATATCAAAATTCAAATAATATACAACAGAAAAATATTAGAGATTTAAATTATAAAACAGCGGAAAATGTATACATGAATATAATGTAGCGGAAAACATCAACTACCACAACTGAACAAAATACACGGATACAAAGCTTTCGAACATAGGTCCAATTGTAATCCAGGATCCCATGAAAAGAAATATATGCGAAAAAACCAAAATTACTAGCTGTCCATGTGAAAAATATGGGCACCCAGAGTTTAGGTAGAAACAGTAAACTCCGAGTCAGTCATGGAATTGGTGTGAGAACTAAACCAGTTATTAACTTTATTTGAATGTTGGGTAACACTACACCAAAACAGGGGATTCCCAACAAGTATAGGTGTTACAAATAATTTCAGTAACACTTTTAAGTGTCACCAACGGCCTGTGAGGAATTTCCTGTAACACTTACAAGTGTTACAAACAGAGTAACTGCTAACACTTATAAGTGTTACAAACATATTCATTGCTAACACTTATAAGTGTTACAAACGTATTCATTGCTAACACTTATAAATGTTGGAACTATAAGATGTGGTAACACTTATAAGAGTTACAAACATATTCATTGCTAACACTTATAAATGTCAGTATCATAATCCTACTAACTCCTATTAATGTTGGCATACATAAATTGCTAACACTTATATATCATGTTTTTATGATTTTCAATCACATATATAGTTCAACATATCAATTCAAATAAAAGTATTTGATACACTTTCATATTTCAAATTCAATAATGTCACTTTTGCATAATGCTTCCAATTTCAAAATACCATAATATCAAGTTCAAATTACAAAAAACAATACAAAGTTTTACTAAAGATACATAGAATTTTAGATATTATGAAGGTGAAACATGGACCATATCACAAAGCCTCCATCCGAAAACATATTTGCTTTCCTGTTGCCATTACATTCCAAATTCTGTTTTTTTCCTCCTCCACAAGTGCCTACAAAATATAAATGCATTCATTTTTACAGAAATAAAAAATTGCAAAACTAATAAATAACAAGTGTATTTGCAAAACTGATAAATAACAAGTTATTATTCCAAAATTGACAAATAACAACTGAATTGCAAAACTGATAAATTCAATATAAGATTTGAGCCTCGGCCCAGTTTTAGCATGCCTTAGTTTGCGCAAACTGAGCCAAGGCTCAGTTTTTGTGAAAACTGAGCCGCTCAGTTATGGCAAAATCTGAGCTCTCGGCTTAGTAAAACTAAGAAGCTCAGTTTGCGCGAAAACTGAGCCCGCTCAGTTTTGGCAAAAACTGAGCTGAGGCTGCAAACAGCAATGGACACAATGCTCTTAGGTTTGCATACACACAACAGTAGTGAAGACATCATTTCAATGTGTTGTACGCATTAGATATGTTGTACACATTAGATGTGTTGTACACATTAGATGGAAACACAAGCAAAATGGAACATGAAATTTTAATGTTTTAAGTTCTTCCAAATAATGATGAATACATCATTTCATGCAATCTAAAGTGTGGAATTGGGATGATATAAGATGTTGTGATAGGTAATATTTACTGGAAATAAATATTTGTTTGTGTTCAATGTTTAGGTTCAATTATGGATAGTGGAATTTGGGATCTGTCCCTTATTATCAACTCAATACAGAGAAATTTCTTATCATAATGCACCTAGTTGTTGATACAACAATCAATGATTATTGTATTAATGTTTAAATACCTAGTTGACTTGGGATATGTCCCTAGGTTCAGATCCCAAATTCCACTATCCATAATTGAAATCTAGTAGTTGATAAACAAATCAATAATAAGGGACAGATCCCAAATTCCACTATCCCTAGGTTCAGTGGCACCTTGATTTTACTAATCAATGATTATTGTATTAATATTTAAATTCTTATTGTCATTTTAATCATAATGCAGTTTACTTCACTAGAATATTAAACACCTCATCTATATCATTGAAAGTGTTATTGAAGTATTTTAATATCATTGAAAGTGTACCTTAAGCCAGTTGTTAATCTTGCTCCTGTAGCCGGTTGCCAAAACTATGACATCAAAACAGTGAAATTTTCCATCAGAAAATGTTGCAACGTTGCCTTCTATGCTTTTCAGAGAATGCAATACCTGCGTTTTGTTGAACTTTCATAAATGGTGCATGCTTCAGATGTTTATATTTGATTAATAACAATATGTATAAATGTTTAAGGAAACCTGGATTTCTCCTGTCTTTATTTTCTGAAACGTTCCAGGGTCCATAACAGGATAAACCGGATTATTTTCTTTGTGATGAAAGAGTCCATGGGCTGGCTTCCGAATGCAAAACTTTGACGTATCACCATACTTCAAATAACAAAGAAAAAGCACAATCTTATCAATAGCCTTCAGCGAGAAATACTTCATGAGCCTTAAGTAAAACAGCCATGTGTATCTCGACACTATGTGCATCTGCATTCACAAAACACACGTCGTCTCTTGGGAATTTATTACAAATAGAGAAATAAATTGCAAGACTTATACATGTTCATGATGGGATAAATGATAAGGGAGTATATGACAAAGGAAGCTATAACAGAACTGCAAGAATACACCAAAATTAACATTTTTGAACAAAATATATACCAGGATATGAAACGAATCAGCAAAAGTAAGATTTTGAGAAGCTGCGAAACTAAGGGACTTGCAAGCGACGACAGTGTAATAGATAGACAATATATCGAGATTCGAAAAGATGGTTGATGGCAGGATAGATCTACCAAAAAATCAGACATACTCTCCAGTGTGCTAACATGATAACTTTCTGGTCATGGCACATAGTGGGATCAGTGTGCTAACATATTACTGTGTCGCATGAAGATTCTTCATCATGTAACAATGTGGTCCAAAAAGTCTTATGTATTCATAAGAAAATTTTGAAATGATATAAAATAAAGAAGATAAATTATAATCATAAAAAAATTTCACATGAAGATTCTTCATCATGTAACAATGTGGTCTGGAGAGTCTTGTGAATTCATAAGAAGATCTGAAATGATAGTTAAAATGCTAAGCTTGGAAAGTTTATATCATTCATTCAACATATTCACTCAACTAAATTACCTTGTTTAGCCAAAATTGGTATTAAATTTAGCTAAAAAAATCACCCATTTATATTCATTGCAGATAAAAGCAAATTGTTAAACATGACTAAACATCTATGATAAGCAGGTACCACAAAGCCAAGTGTCAGATGGAATATTTTGCAACAATCCCACAAGAAAAACCAGAATTCCAAGGTGTCAACTAAGACCTCATGCCATGGTTGAATCATTATCCAAAGGTATTTTATAAAGTGTAATCACATGTATAAGCATATTTCTGAATCAATCATTAGCCAAAGGTTTTTACCGACACATCAGTGCATAGTTTAAACTGAGCCGAGAAAAAGAAACTATTTACTTGGTATATTGCTACAACTGCAACAGGTGATAAGTTTTCAGAAACTGAGCCTTTCCGGCTCGGTTCCGGCTCAGTTCTGAGCTGAACCTTCCCGGTTCAGTTTCGAATCCGAAACTGAGACGGATAGGCTCAGTACTGAGCCGGGAAGGCATGTTTCTAAAAACTGGCCAGTCCAGGCTCAGTTTTCAGAAACTGAGCCTTTCCGTCTCAGTTTCGAATCCGAAACTGAGCCGGAAAGTGGCTCAGTTTAGAACTGAACCCTCCTGACTCAGTTTCGAATCCGAAACTGAGACAGATAGGCTTAGTTCGAATTCAAATTATCGATTTGATTTCACTAAATTGTCTTCTATCTACGTTTACATGCACTTATAGAATCAGACAACAAATAGGTCTCGAGCAATAATGTGTTATATAAGCTCAAGATAGTTCAGATTAATTTTTTTATGGCTTAGGATTTCGTATATGGACAGAATTTTGAATGCGACTGCAAACACACTTCAGTATTGTAAACTACGGAAAATTCAAAAGTGACAAGCGTTGATGTTTTTTCTATATTGGGCCTTTTAATTGGAAAAGGAACTATCAAATTCGAACTGATAAATCAAAAGTCATGCCTATATTTTTGTTAGGCGCATCCTTATTAGTACACAAATGTACAACGGAACTTAAGTTTATATAAACACCGACAGATGAGTAGAGTTGCATACTTCCGCTTGTTTAAACTGAAAAGGAAAGAATAAGGTAGAATAATAAAATGATGCTCCTCCATAATGCAGACCATCTTCGAGGCATACATCTTTGCTAGGTAAACAGCGCATAAAGTACATACCTGCTCTGGTGTTTCAATCATATCCCTTCCATTGCAAATCATATCAAATCCACCCTGATTGAGTAAGAACTGTTGTTTCAAAGTCTTAAAAAAACCAAATGCATGCATTCTGATTTCGCGTGGAGGTAATCAGTCTGATATGAATTACAATGAAAGAAATTTCAGTAAGGCAACAAAGAAATCGATCCCTTCCCTCCACTTCTGGTACTAAAAACATTACATTCACCAAAATTTATTGATGTTGCAATGAATCTCAAGCTTTTAAGCTTTTTTAACATAGGACTTTTTGCTTATGCTTTATTTTACAGTGAATCATGTTTATTATAAAAGTATATTATAAAATATTGATCACTGTAAAAGAAATCAAGAAATAAAGGGTTTGCCCCATACCTGAGTTGAGAAAGATTTTCATTATGAAACCTTAAGGTTTAAAAAAAGTGTGAAATCTTCAGTGAGATGTCTAGCATTTATATTGCAAAAAGGTAATGAAGGAAGGTATATAGTTAATACTAAAAGATCTTGGATTTTTGTATCATGTTGGTTTTCTTTTTGATCTAAATACGCTTTAATTTGAAAAAGAAAAAAAAAATCCAACACAGACATGAAATGTTTGGTCTTTTTATTTCTAAAACATGCACACACAAAAAAGCTATACAAATGTATGATTCCAGAAGCAATCAGAAGGGCTTGCCTTAAGGTTTTTAGTAATAGTATGTTTAAAAATTAGGGTCATAGTTCAATGCACTGTTGTTAAGTAGCACCTATCAGGTTAATTCTGATTCAGTTACTCCTCCCTTCCATTTATTTAAAGATTTTTAGCATATGAACTGAATAGCTTTACGTTTAATTTAATGGTAAATTAAGTTTACTATGAAAGACTTAAATATGAATTAATTTGAAGAAAAAAATTACTCAATGATAACAACCAACACTCCACCCTAAATCTGTGATCAACAAAGCACCACAAAATTTCATATGCAACCAACACTCCATAAATCACAAGGGTAACTCCACCCTAAACCTGTGATCAACAAAGCACCACAAAATTTCATAAACAAGACCCTTTAATCTCAAACGAAAGCTTCAAGATCCCTTTACCAAAAATTACTCAATGACTAATCTATGCAATGATTTTCGCTGCCATCCACCATTAAACACACGTCAGATAAGAAATCAATATGAAGGTACTCAGGGAAACTAGATGAAATCGATTTTTTAACCTAATATCGTATAGTCCAAACACAACGAAAGTAAAAATCGATTTTTTTACCTATTATCGTGATTCCTAGAAGCCCCAGTTCAAAGTCGAGGATTGAGAAACGAGTTGCGAAGACCCAATTCCTAGAAGTCGTGATTCCTAGAAGCCCCAATTCGAAGTAATGGAGAGAGGATTTGAGAGGATTCGAAGTAACGGAGAGAGGATTAGCTAATCACTGGTATAAGTTCTTCGAATTCCATTTTTTATTTGCTTATGATGCGGCCGTGAAAGGAATAAGTGTTCTGGAATAAGCGTTGAGGTACATTGTTAGCCGATTAGGGTTATGTATGATTACTTTACCCTTTTGCCCTTAGAAAAGAGTAGTTGACTAGGCCTATCAACACATACAAGTGTTAGCATATTTTTTTTGACACATTTTTGCTATAGCAACACAAATTAGTGTCGCTAGTCTACAACACATATAAGTGTTGGCAGTTGAAAAAAATAAGAGTTGCCAAATGGCCATTATGGTGTAGTGTAAATCAAGGGACCACGCCATATAACACGGAACAAGTTCACTTCCATGAATACTCTGAAATAAAACAAACAGCGCAATGCTTTTTGAAAAAAAAATGAAGCAATTATAAGACTCAGGTCCCATCACACAATGTAACGCAAGTCGGAGGACAGAGTTTTACCTTATAATAGCCAAACATGCTTGATACGCTTTAAAAAAATCATTTTGATATTACTATAAGTGCATAATGTCAAAAGAACTTCAAATATAAATGTATCAATCTTAGACGGCATAGGTACCATATATTATGTCGCTATACGTAGGTTTACAACTAAAACCGAAAAGAATCATATTGCAAATTGGATTTCCATCATGAGTCAAGGCGAAAGATGTCTCCTTAACGATTCAGATCACCTCTAGCAAGATGACCCAGGACTTGGACGCTGGCGAGCCCTTGGATCTTGCAGGGTCGGTCCACACTTACTTTAGTAGATTAGTTATTCCTGAACAATACGTATCCCGGTCCTATCGGACCTACAAACATGTCAGTACGTCGATCCTATGAGACATTGCCCTATATCCGAGGCGCCTCGCAATCCATCATCCACATAAGTAAAAATGTTTGGGCTCTATACCATGACACAACTTTTAGCTAGAAAGAAACGCATGCACTCCCTGTTGTCCCTAATCCCTTTTTGACTCATACCGGGATGCAAGGCTCGCGAATTAACGCTATACACAAAGCTATGCTAATTAAAGTCGTGCTTTGATCATCAACCACAAAACTCTTCTTTTCAACGAGAAGCCTTGATCATTTACATCTTAGCATGTCACATTGACAATTCATGTCATACAACTGATGTCTATCAATATATAACCTCTAAGCACGTACGTCTCAGAGAAGAGTATTAAGTAAGAGAATAAATTATCCGCCACCAAATAGATATATATTTAATAGAAACCAATCAATACAGAATGAAATCCAATGTTAGAAACACATCCATTTACAAGTCCGTTCTGTGTCTAAACGAAACCGAAGGTATCTTATTCCTCGTCTCATATGTCTAATACAAACACTACTACAAAGCAGATCATTTACATCGGTGGTTACCACCCCGTTGCATCGGTCGGACGACCAATGCAAATGAAGATGATGCAGATGACAAATTTTTTATGTATCAACTAAATGACTGATGCAAATGGTGATTATTTGCAATGGTCGTTTGCTAACGACCGATGCAAAAAATGTAATTGATTGATCATTTATTATTGGACAAACGATGCAAATTCCACCCACCTAAAGCAAAAAAATAAATAAATAATAAGATAAGATAAAAAATAAATAAATCAAGTTGTTTTAGAACCTAAAATGGTATAAAATTAAATTTTAATTTCCATAAATGCTTATTACAACAAATCTTAATAACAGACAATAAAATCGTATCATATATCAAATTACTTAATGCTTACTGACCAAAAAAGAAGCACAAATAGTTTATATTTCGTCACTCGCATCAACATACATAACAAACGATCAACGTTCATAACAAGAAAAATGTATCTATCAGATAAACCAGCTCAAAGAATTTATATTTGCAGAATAGTTTAAAGTTCAACTTTCACGTGTGCATTCCATTAAAATAACATACACTTCAAGGTGATACAAGCATCATGTAAGAAGCAAGAATACAAATCATATTCAAATTAATAAAAAGCAAAAACAAATTATATGCTCAAATCATTTTTAAAGTCTTGATATAGTTACAGATTAACGTAGCTCAAGCCAAAACAAATAATAAAAACATGATACATTTCAGTTTCATTTTTAAAGTCTTGATATACTTGTCAATATAATTTTTAGTCAGTAAACAAACCTCAATCCTAAGTCTTGCTTTGTCCAGGAATGTTAAGTCCAATCACACAGCAACGTGCATGTCCTCACCCATCCTTCCACTTCATGCTCCCAGCGCCATCAACCAAACATCTTAGCTGCAGCCATTTTGTCCACTCACACAGCGCTCAGTCCACTCACGCGATGGGTACAACTGCACATGCTATTGCAGCAAGCACCCATAAGATTAACCTCATTTGTCACCGTACAAGTGTCTTTCACTTTTACAAGTAAATCAAAATATATTATGTCATGCTTTTGAATTTCTTTTATTATTTTTTACACAGCTAAGAATAAATGTAATTTTTACATTATTTTTTTGAAAAATGCAAATACTAGAATAACTGCAAATGAAACTGAAAACAGGGTTTCAACTGTGAAAATGAAGAGAAGAATCGTCATTTTCATGGAACTGTTCTGAAGAAACAAAGTTTTTTTTTCTCACATTCAAAAGACAGTCAAAAGAAAGAGAATATTTATTAATAAACATGCAATAAATAAAAATCCAATTCACTCCAGCAGACCATCTAAGAAAAATTACATATCCTAGCAAAAAACAATTTTGCAGAAAAAACTAACTTCTAGCAATAGTTCTTTTAAGAACACTACAGTATGAAAATAAAATTTCTGAAATGTATTATGTATAAAGACCAGGGACCATCATGACTGCATTTGTTCAATGTAAGTTTTATCCTTTCCTGGATTTAAATAAACAAAATGAAACATACCTTTTTACAAGATAGCCACTTGGATGCAAAAAAGAATCAAGATTTAGATGGCATATGCTAACATTCAGCTTGGTACCTGAGATTATCAATGTCAGGGGTAATAAACGATGATTCTACCAAAAATAAAAATAAAAAGAGTGCAATCAAATATTCTTATACATTGACAAATAACCCTGATTGAATACATTTTGTTATTGTAATCAGACAATTTTAATACTGTACCAGACACTTAGATGTGTGTAATATAATTTCAATAAAAAGAGTACTAATAAATAATTACCAATTGCCTCTATATAATGTAGATCACCAGGAGACTTGTTATCTAAGCATATGCAAAATAGAAATACAAAGAATCACCAAATATTTTGAATAGGAACTCATGAAAGATGAAGTATAACATATATGTGAACCGATTCTCATCATGCATAACATTATACTGGAAAATAACAACCCAGAGCTTACACTATACTCATTAATAAAGGTTCCAATGTAATTATTTGTACATTGCACAAAGGAGGTTACCATGAGTTATTATTACGAAGTGCAGGATAAAACAGTTGGAAAAAAAAATTAAGATCACAATGCAAACCTGAAATAGATCGTTTCAGGCGCCTATGATTGGATATAGCAAACACGATGGCATTCTCAATCAAAAATTCAGGAACTAATTAAAGCTTTAAAATTACAGTGACACAAGCAATCAGTTGAAATGGGTCATTTTAGTTGTGGAGCACGGTTCAAAAATGATAGGCAACTGCTACTCGTTTTCATTGAAATGTATTATGAGTATAAATCAGAACCTTTAGAGATGCAAGTTGTTTCAATCCTTTCTCGACTGAAATCATGCCATTACGCTTCCTTTTCCAGTAATATCATTCATATCACAATCAGCTTGATTTTCCTTGCCTTTATCAGAAACATCTGTTTGAAATATTGTATTAGTACATAAAATATCACATATAAACTAATTTGTGCTTAAGCGATGTATCATGCAACACTATGTTAAAATAATTGCACTTGCCCTTTTTCCCAAGTTTCATTTTTATCTTTTTTGGTGTAGTATTGAATGAGAGCACTAGTGTCTGCCATTACTAAGTTTTTCATTCACAATTTTAACAACTAATGTATATGAATATCACATTAGGATGTCTTATATTAGACACGTTATGAGAGTAGAGCCCTAGCGCAAAAATTATACATCAAAAACTAAGTCCCAACTATACTCCAAGTGTTGCATGGATAAGAAAAAGAGTCATAATGCTGCTTCCAAGCAATCCATGAACTGTCCTCAGTCCAGGACTTTCCTACAATAAATGAACAACTTTCTTTTAACATTCAAGAATGCAACAAATGCATATGCTATTATACATTAATACAAGTTCAACTTAATACAGAGATTTATGTGATGCATTGCCTCCACTGTGTACCAAATTTTGATATGAAGATCAAAGCAAATTCTTTTGAAATGGTTTACCTCAAAGAGAGTTGGTAGTAGAGTTTGAATGGTCAAGAGAAAGACCAATCAATCCAGTAACAGCATGAGGACTGCAAAAAAGAAATTGTTGGTAAATACAAAACTGCAAATATTTTTTTTATTTTTTATTTTTGGAAAAAAAAACTTGGTATTTTAATCATTAAAGTAGTTACCTTTCTGAAATTGGTTTGTCAGAAGTAAGTAAAGCAGTAACGTCACCAGTTGCCCCAAGAACAAAGAAAAAAAACATACCAGCTAAGAGCTTTAGGCATAGGTCTTTAGCCTTGGCTTTCTCTTCCTTTGGGAAAATTAAACAAATAAGGCCAAATCTATTCGCACCCCACATTTTGCCTTTCATACCCTGTTGTTTAAACCAAAAAAAATTCATCCCACCTTTTGCTTTTCACACCCCAAAAGTGACTAAACTACCCTTCAGTTTATATTTTCACAAAAAAATAATTGTATGTTGACAATGAAAATAAAAATAAAAGATAGATCCAAAAACAACAAAATAGTAGTTCATATTTATTTATTTTTATTCGTTCCGCAATCTAAAAGAAGTTACATTTCTGTTCAATTTAAAAATATTTGAAATATATATTATACTAGAAATCATAAAATCAAACAACATTATGAAAAAAACACCATTTTCATGGGAAAAAACATTCGCTTCTTTGTCGGAATAATTTGCCTTTTCAAATTATCTTAGCGTCATTGTATTTTTTTAAATTAAAGTAACGGAATGGATAAGTACATAATATAACTTGAATAATATATGAGGGTACATTTATCATTTTATTTTTTTATTTTTCAACGGGGTGGGAAAAGCAAATATAGGGGTAGGGGTTTTAATAGAATTTGTCAACAAATAAAAGAGCATTAGTTTAAGCCGAAAAAATAGATACTATAAACTAGATATAGCACAAATGAAAAAACTAAACTAGTAGCTTACAGCATCGCTTGACAGTCTGATCATAAAACCAAGGTATGTTCCATAGCCCCTCATAGCAAATAATACAACTACCTGCAACATCATATCGTGTACAGTATAAGCTATGAATTGTGATAGAGTACGAATAAAAGGAATAACATAAAGAAAAAGAACCATATTTCCAGGATGCCCCCAATGCACAAGCCATTGAGGTAGATTCAATGTCTTCACCACCTCAACAAATGGTCAAAATACTGATCTCACAGTAGATGCTGTCACATAGCAACGTTTTCAAAATAATTCAATACTGCACTACGAGACTGGAAATACTCGAGGCGAGACTTTGCAATGATTTCCAGATCAATCGGACTTGAAGAAGTTCACGGCATTGCAATTTTTGAGCAAAGAACACATCAATTTCAGATCACCTTACAACATCGAGTTTCAAATTTTAGGAACGGCGCTTCAAGAACCAGATCTGGACTTGGCGTCCCCGTCTACAGCAGCACCAAGCGAAGAAACGACGAGGCAAAACTATGTGAGCAGCAAGTAAATCAAAGTAACGATGAGAGATTAGACCACTAACTTGTTTTTGGACAACCGCCGACCAAACCCCTGTTCGGTCGGCGGTTAACCGCCGACCGAACATCCCGCTGGTAGCCCTCTAGCAACCAGCGGGGTGCCCTTGGCAACAAACTAAATGAAAGGGAAATTTTATTTGTATCCACCCTTTCTATCTATTCATCCACCCTAGAAATCACAAGTACTAGCTATTTTTATGGTGTGTATAATTAATGAAATTTGATTAGTTCATCCACAATACTTATATCTTCTTCTCACGACTTCTCTTATCATCTTCTCACAGGTTTTTCTTTCTCACGGTTCAAAAATGAAAAAATGAACTTTTTTTTCGTTTATTTCGTAAGCATGAAATAAAAGAAAATGTAACTGTATAGTATACCCATCTTCAAGGTTCATGTTTTCTCTTAATTAAAATATGTCTCAGCATTCAAGTACCGATCTTTGTAGATTCCGTGGATTATGTGGTCTTCTTCACTTCAGTATACAGTTGCTGTAATAATTGACTCTTCACTTTAGATCAGTTCAGATAGGGTGCAGCAAGGAAAGATGCACAAAAACACAAGTGCACAAGTTTCAACATAGCAAAGTACAATACACAACAAAATCCGATGGTGCATAACTCAATCAGGGAAGATGCACACATAGAAAAGTGCACCGTAACACAATACCAGTTCAAGTTATCGTATCCGTGTTTTTTTTTTTTTTTTTTTTTTTTTTTTTTTTGTGTGTGTGTGTGGTTAGCATCATACATCAATTGCTACTGCTTTGTTAGTTTCTTTTGAGTGACATTCAGTTTGTATTTATGTTTGATTAGATTATAACAACAAAGTAATGTGAGAATTGTTTTGTAAATATACCTTTTCTGGACTGGATTCCACTACGCTATCATCCATACAACAACATATAACTGACTGGTTTCAAGTTAAACCATTAACCTTTTTTCTGCTCACCTGACTTACTAATACACACACATAAACACTAATATATACACATACATGCATAGACACACACAGCCTCATGCACCGCTGCACACAAAATTTCCACACACAAACACATTACCTATAGTTGTTGCACCTAACTAACGCAACACCCACACTCAACACAATAATACTTAACCAAACATGGCAGAACTGAGGACTGCTCCATATAATTTAGGAGCTGAGGTAATATACAAATTTGATCTTTTTATCATTTCACGAAAGTAATGAATATGATGATATAGTGAGCCTTACACCTTTGCAAATTATAGTTAACTAATACAAATAGAAAAACAGACGAATGAAGAAGCAAACATCATAAAGCTTGACAGAAAATAAGAAATATGCTGCCATGAAAGATTGCACATAAAGCTAAGTCAATACTCCAGCAACTAATTCATATTGCTTCCAAATCTGGATGTAGTCCTCTTCACAGTCCATTTTAATGAGAAGAAAAAGTGTTAATTTGACAAGGTTTTTCTTTCTTCGATTTATACGTATCTGACAAGAATTGGTTTAGCAGAAGGATGAAGAAATTGAACCAGAGAGAGAAAAGAAGAAAAAGAGAGTGGTGAGAAAATAGATAACATATACGTTGTGTGTGGATAAACTAATCAAATTTTAAAATTTAAACAAACCATAAAAACATGTAGTATTCGTAATTTCTAGGGTGGATGAACTGATAGAAACGGTGGATACAAATAAAATTTCCCTAAATGAAAAGTTATCCGCGGGGAATGAAAATTTGGACCGATCAGTCAAATTTGGAGTGGTCGACGAAAAGGTAAGTCTAATAGTTGAAAAACGCTGGTTAAATTTTGGGAGATTCTATATTATTCTATGTTTCTATAATTTTTTGCATGATTAGTAAAAACAATTATTAACCATCTTAATTAACTTTAGAAATTTTCAAAATTTTAATTTATTTTTTAATAAATATGAAATTTTAAGACAATTGTTGATATAATGAATCTCCACTATTAAACAGCCCTCTGAATTTTATGTCATTATACAAAAACAAAAAGGTTTCACGGTTTATATTTTTTATGTCATCATCGATGTCTAATGTTGTATTCAGATATCCGCTCTCTAAAATACAAGTATACATTAAAATTTTAATTTTAGCTCTCATTTATTAATATTTCTTATTAATTATGAACTATTATTTGGAATTCTCATGAATCGGCTTGGATCCATGAACCGCTTGATATGTGCTACGATCACGTTCGTAAAGATTTTTTTTATGTTTGTTAGCGATAAAGAAGGGGAAAATAGACAACTACACTACTACGATAATGAGATTGAACTTGTATTACATGAAAAATGTGAATTACGCAGTAGGAACAAGATAGTTTTGGAGGATGAGAGCTGGGATAGGAAGTACACTTAAGAAAAAGACTACGTCGGTTATGTTCCTAACCTGGTTTCTTTTTCTCAAGCTTAATGAAGGTGACAGGTCCAATGTCTACTGGATCTCACAGTCATTCTTCATCTGATTGTGAGGAAGGACTGTTAGTCACTAAGTGGTTGGTCCACTTTAAAAATCTTGTTGTAGTAGTTAAGCGATCTATCTTTCTCCTATACTTAATGTCTTTTATTATTTGTTATAACAAAAAATGTTACGGACTAGTATAAAAACAAATCGGCCGTGCCAAAAAATTATGAACTATTAAATATTTTTCTTAGTTTTTAATTGCTTATTCATTTTGCTCGGTTTTTACTTCTACTCGGCTTTTCTAGCTTAGTGACTATTATATATAAATTATTATTTCTAATTTATTAACTATGGTTCGCTAATAGCAAATTATTATCAATTCAAAAGTATTAAACTATGTTACTAATTATTAATTAGTTATCTTAATTATTATATATTAATCAATAGTTAATTATTTAATAGCAATCATTAATTACTAGTTATCTAAAACAATAAATTCAATATTAATTTTTAATTATTCAATATTACTTATCAACTAAATATTAAATGTTAAACATTAATTATCAAATATTTATTGTTAATTAATTTTTTATTATTCATTAAATGTAATTAATAAATATTAATTATAATTTACTAATTGTTAATAATTAACTACAATAAGTTATTAAATATAAAAGATGATTATTTATTATTTATAATGATTAGTAATCATAAATTATTTATTGGTAATCATTAATTATTATAAATTGTGAAAAATAACATAGGTAGTCTATTGTTTATGGTTACCGATATAAAGTAAAATATATATTTTGTTATATGTTAAATATTGAATATAATTATTAATTACAAGCACGATTAAATATTATATAATTATTAATAATTAATTCTTTGATAGAAATTATTAATTAGTAATTAATAAAAATTAAGTATTACTTCTTTATAATTAAATATTACTTTTCATTATTGAATATTACTTATTAATTAAATATTAAATGTCAAAAAGTAAGTATTGAATATTAATTATTAATTATTTAACGTAATCAATAAATTTTACCTGTAATTTACTAATTATAATAATTAATCACAATAAATTATTAAATATAAAAATAAATATTGATTATATATAATATCTAATAATTGTAAAATATTTATCAATAATCATAAATTATAATACATTATAAATAATTAAATTTGTTAAATTTCAAATTTTCTAGAAGTTCTTATTCTATTTCACATTAGAATTTTACAAAGTTAAAAATTTATTATTGGAATTTTTGAATTTTGTTCAGATTTACTACAAAATTTCTAGTTTTGTAAAAATATTACTTTATATTGTTAACTATTTAAAGGTAATCATTAGTTATTAATTATTGATTCTTATATATAAACTTATAATTATTAAATATTACTAATTAATTAAAATTAATTATGAAACGACCCGAACTTCCCCGGTCTCTGAAGAGAAGAGAAAGAGCAGATTGCTTGAGAACACGACAAATTAGAATGCAAATAGAATAACATTTCATTGCTTATTACCATAATTTACATCAGAGTACAAGAATATACAGAGTATGAATAAATATTATACATCAGAAAAATATCAGAGATTTAAATTACAATGCAACGGAAAAATAATACATAACACAACTGAAACAAATACACGGATACAGAGCTTTCCGAATATATCTCCAGTTGTAAACCGATATCCTGTAAGAATAAATCTGTGAACCCAAAACTAGTAGCTGCCCGTGTGGAAAATAGGAGCATCCAGAGTTTAGGTTAAAATAATAAACTCCAGGTCATTCATGTGACTAGTGTGAGAACTAAAACAGTTATTAAAACTTTACTTTAAAATGGAGTAAATCAAGGGACCACGCCGTATAACATGGAACGAGTTTCCTCCCAAGAATACTAGTGCATAAATAAACAGCGCAATGCTTTTTAGAAAAATGAAGCTATTATAAGACCTAGGTACCATCACACAGTGCAATGCAAGCCGGAGGATAGGATTTTCCCTTATAATAGCCAAATATGCTTGGTACGTTTAAAACAAATTATTTGATACTATTATAAGTGCATAATGTATAAAACAACTTCAAATATAAATGTATCAATCATAGATGACATGGGTATCATATATCATGTCGCCAATACTAAGCTCTACAATCAAAACCGAACTGTCACGTATTGGAAATTGGATTCCATCTGTGAACCGAGGCAAGGGATCATCCTGTGCTCATTCGAGACAATCTAGCCTACCATGTCTTAGGCTACAGTCGCAACTGCACCTTGGATCTTCAGGGCTGGTCCTCTCTTACGTTTGAGGATTTGTAATACCTGAACAATGCGTTTCCCCGCCCTATGGGGCGTAAACGAGTCAGATGACTCAATATCCATCGGCTCCGTAGTAACTGATATATCCGAGGCGCCTCGCAATCCAACAACCTCATAAGTAAAAATGTTTGGGCTCCATACCATGACACCACTCCTAGCTAGAAAGAAACGCATGTCCTCCCTGCAGTCCTCTTCCGTTTCTAGTTTACACCGGGGTGTGAGGCTCGCGAATTAACGCTATATACAAAGCTATGCTATATTAAAGCCGTGTTTTGATCATCAACCACAAGACTCTGCTTTTCAATAGAATTCTTGATCATTTGCATCTCAGCATGCCACACTGGAAATTCACGCCATGCGACTGATGTCTATCGATATATAACCTCTGAGCTCGTACGTCTCAGAGAAAGGTGTTAAGCAAGAGAATAAATTCTCCGCCACCAACCAGATATATATTTAATAGAGATCAATCAACGCAGAATAAAATCCAATATCAGACGCACATCCATTTACAAGTTCGTTCTGGGTCTGAACGAAACCGGAGGCATCTTATTCCTCGTCCCATATGTCCAATACAGGAGAGAGGTCCTCGCATATCCGGTCGATCTCCAAGTACGTCTGGACGATCACCACTTTTTACCTTGTCTTGGTTGTACAACCCAATCAAGACATCAGTAATCATCCAAACGATGTGAATATCTCCGGTCTTCAACCACCGTCTTCATCGTCGACATATTATCAAATCAGTTACTTAGAATGGGATAAACCCGGCCTTTCTGAATAACTCGTGTATCTTATAAACAAGTTCTATAAAAACACAACATACGCCTCATTCCAATTCTGAATATTCTTTTATTTAAATATTCATATCCTTTGGGAAAGGTTCCCATTAATTTTATCAAAGATAAATTCTTTAAATTTATTCTTTAATCTTCCATTGGATATCAATTCAAACCAAATTAAGGTTTATCCAAACTAGTTGGGATTAGCGAACCTTACCTAGTAATCATTTGTTTAATTTCCCAATCCCAACCTATTCATCCCATGGAGCAAAACTGGTAATACTCCATAACTAACACCACGATGTTATCGCTTGGAGCAAAACTGGTGATACTCCACTCTCGATCATTTCCCAAATTTGATAATTTAAATTATCAATTCACATTTCAATCCAATTAAAGATTCATTAAAACTCTACTTAGTTTTAATTTAAAAAATCACCGCTTAATGATTATTCAAAGTTAAGAAATTAATCTTATCTTTAACTAGGTTAAAGAACTAATGTCATTTAAAACACAACTCCGATAAACCCAAAATCACATTCCATTAACAACGGAATCTTCACGGAAACAGATCAGTATATATAGTCGATATAAACTTCCATATCCAACCGATAATATAAATGGAATAATGGCCAAGCCTTTTAAATTCCATATATAGTAACAGTCTTCCTCCAAAGAGGTTCACTTCCATTATTACCAAATCGAATTCCATTCCATTCCAATATATTTTATTAAATTGAAAACTTTTCTTTGGAAAATTTCAATTAAATCTTAATAAAAGATTTATAAATTCCAAATCACATTTCACTGGAAATCGGGTTAAAGAACGAATGTCGTTAAAAACACAGTTCACAATAAACCCAATTCACATTCCATTTTATCCTAATTAAATGTTAATTAATTAGAAACTCTAATAATCTTAATTAAAAGATTTATTCTTTTCAAACGGGGTTTAAGAACAGTGTTACTGAAGACACCATTCAAGACAAGCCAAAATCCAATTCTTTTATTCAATTCCAATTAAATATTAATTAATTGGAAATTTTCACTAAATCTAAATAATAAGATTTATTCTTTCCTCAACGGGGTTTAAAAACAGTGTTAGTGAAGGCACCATTCATGACAAACCCAAAATCCAATTCGTTATCAAATGCAAGGCTCTGAATAGAAATTATATCGGTTTATATTCAATATCAAATTCTGAAGTCAACAAATATCGTATTGGGAATAACGATATATATATATCTTCCATATTCCTCCACAATATCCGTATAATCATGGAATCCAATATCGAAATATTATGAAGATAATTTCGGTTCAAATCCATTCCAATTCATACATTGGAAATTCTGGTTATTTTTTTAAAACCATTTCAAATCCAATTTATTTATTTAAAAATATTGGATTATAATTCTAGTTCATAACTAGTTCATTTCCATAAAAATATATTTTTTTCTTTTCAAATATGGAATTTTTCATCCCAATTCTTTCAAAATCATTTATTTTGATTTTAGACAAATTATTAATATTTTAATAATTTTATCAAGGCTCGTACATTTGATTTCCATAAACGGTCATCGAACTGCACTTACAACGACCTTTTTCAAATTTGATTTGGACATAATTCCGAATCCAACCGTTAGATTTCAAATCTCTTATATTCCTTGGAAAGCTCTTTTCGATATGAACCCAACGGTTCCGGTTTTAGGTGAATCCGACGGTCAGATCTCCTGAAATGTCCATTCGAAGTCAATGGTCGAAATTCGCGAACTGCCGCGGCGTGGTGCGTTCTATTAAGGCAATTAAATTATATATAATATATATTATATATATTTTATCGATTTCCATTTAAAACGTATTTTATAAATCATTTTAAATTCGTTTTCAAAACGATTTCAACTTCATATTCAATTTTAAATCAAAATTGAATATTCCATATCATTAATATATAAATGATAATATTTTCAAAACATTAGATTTTGAAATCACTTCCTTTTTTATATTCATTATAAAAATGAATAAAATCGATATAAATATCGTCCATGTCAAAATGGCATTAATCTAATCAACACGGCTTCATATATTTAAATATTTTCGTGTCCATCCCAAATCAGATATCAAAATCATATATTGATCCATTACTGAATATTATTTTAAAATATTTATTACTCTTCATTTTAAAATATTCTTTAATTTAAAATATTCCGAATTGGAATCAGACACAGTCAATTAACATATAATTTTATTTTTATGGATTTCGTACGCACATGTACACAACAATAATCAAACACAGTCAACCATCATCCAGAGTGCATTACACAACTGCGTAAGCGTTAAATAATTAACGTTTACAACAGTCTGTCAACCCATCGATTGACAACTAAATATTGGGATTAGTGTATGTCCAATATCATCCCAATACCCGTATGGGGTTTTCGAACAACAAACACTGATTATTATTTGTGCAGTTGGGTGATGTGTAAAATATATCGTCCCAGTCCATATCAGTCAAATGTGTGTACATTAAAAAATCGTCTGATTTGTAAATGAATATTTATTTTATTCATATACACATTAAAAATTATATTTTTAACTATAAAATATTTATTTCATCTCATGAATATTTTATACAGTTCATTTATACAATAAAAATGATATTTTTATTGTTTTAACATTTTAAAAAAATTCGGCAGCATAACGGCGCGATACTAGAACCGGAATAAGGTCTAGCTTTATCCCTTGCCTAATAATGGCTCGTACCATGTACAAACCAAATTCTAATCAATTCATTTCATTTCCCACACCAAATTCAACCAAATAATCCAATCAACCAAACAAACATGGTTTCAAACAAAGGTGTCGGGTGCTACTAAGCACTATCTACATCCTAGTATATATTTTTAACTAGAAAATAAATTAGAGTGAGAAGTTCTCACCTTTGGGATCCACTCCTCCATTCTTTGTTTCTGAACGGTTAGGACTTGGATTCATTTCCAGTCGGTTCCATCGCAATCTGTTTTACACGATTTTTATATTAAAAATCACATTTTTAACATCGCGATATACAAATAAAAATCACATTTTTATTCTTATACTGTTCATAAAAAAAATCTCAATTTTATTTAATGTTATGTCTAATAAAATCACCTTTTTATTTAATGTTATATATAATAAAAATCACCTTTTCATCTAATTAAAAATAATATTTTTATATACTAAAAAGCATATCTTTTCATTCA
The DNA here is from genome assembly GCA_030737875.1 of Allium sativum. Lineage (NCBI taxonomy): Eukaryota > Viridiplantae > Streptophyta > Magnoliopsida > Asparagales > Amaryllidaceae > Allium > Allium sativum. The sequence continues at coordinate 223,148,257 of CM060920.1, forward strand.
TAAGAATCATATTTTTATATTCATAAAGATCATTTTTTTTCTAATTAAAAATCATATCTTTTTCAAATTAAAAATCATATCCTTTTCAAATTAAAAATCGTATTTTTACTTTCATAACATAGAAAAACTCTTTTTTTTCATAACAAAGAAAATCTATTTTTTTTAACATAGAAAATTTGTTTTTCTCATAACAAAGAAAATCTATTTCATAACATGGAAAAACTATTTCATAACATAGAAAATTTGTTTCATAAACATAGAAAATTTAAATCGAAATACTTACATGGACTCTAGGGTTTCATTTCGCCGGAGAGTGGGGTGGCGGATCTGGGGTGGCGGCGGCAGGCGTTCGCCGATGGTGCGGTGTCCTTCTACAGTGGTGCGGTGTCCTTCTACGGGGAGGGTGCGGTGATCGCGACAAACGAATGGGGTCGAGGAGGGGAAGTGGAGGGGAGGTGGTGGTGGAATCAGGCGGAGGTGGGGCGGCGGCGGGCCTGGCGACAGAGGCGACGGAGGTGAAGGCGTCGATCTTCTCCGATCGATTTGAAAAAAAAATCGATCCGTTCTTTTTTTCTTTATTTTATTTTTATTTTTTGGAGTTGACTGTAAAGGGAAAAGGGGGAAGCATGTAATATAATATATTATTTATTTAATTTCATAAAGTAACTTTTTAATTCGAACTCCAAATCGAACCCACCGACTATCGTCCCTAACCAAATACCTTCATTCCGAACACAATGGGATATGTTTCGTAAACCGGTTCGGCTGTTTCGATTAGTTTCTATCTAATTTATAATATAAAATAATTTACCTTTTAAATTTGAAATCAACGTACGTTTTAATTTACCGGGGCCACATACTGACTTCAAAAATTCCAGAAAAATAAATCTGGCTATGTTTTGACGATATGGTCCTAACAAAACTAATTTCGTCGAATTTGGAGACCGTTTGAAAAACGGTCATTTTTCAATCGATTAAGTTCAAACTGAATTGACCCAACACGTTTAAATCTGCCACGCTCACAAATTGATTCCAAAAATTATTAAAATTGGAATCTAGCAATAACTTGATATTCCGGATCCAACAAAAGTGGTGTCGTCGAAAACGGAGGTCGTTTGCAAAATCTCCACTTTTAAGGGCATTATTTTATATAAAATTCCATAGCGACTATTCTGAATCTTCAACCGGACATAACTTTTTATTTCCGTTATGAAATCTATATTTTTCATATTCGTTGGAATGATATTTTCAAACAGATTCAAATATTTTTGGTTTCACTAAAATCCGGTTTATTTTGAATCTTGTACATTTATTTGAAGTTTGAAATCGAATTTTCAAACTACCGCGCGATTTCTAATTCCTTTTATAATTAAAATAAATATTTATATTCTAACTTCGATTTAAATAAATTTACATATTCTAATTCTATTCAAAATAAATTTCTAGTCATTATTATTTAAAATAAATCATTTTAAATATTCAAAATTCATTAAAATTGCCAAAATAAAATTTTTAAATTGGTTCTAATTTTCCAGGTTGTTATAAATTATTAACTTTTTAACACTAACATTTAATGGGTTACTATTTAATTATTACTAATTATTAATTATGGATTATGATTAGTAATTATAGATTATTTATTAATAATCCTTATTCATTAGCTATAAATAATTACCTATATAATTATTCGTTCATGAATTATTAAGTTTTAAATAATCTTTATATCAACTAATAATTATTTAAAGTAAATTATTAAATACCAGTTATCACTTCATAAGACTAAATTTTATTATTTGTCATTATATAAATTGTTAAATAATTATCTATGTAAATTGTTTAATAGTAATAACTCATTAATGATTATTGTAAATTAATTGTGTAATACTAAATACTACCTATTAATTATGAAATATAAATTATCTTTCAAACATTAATATTGCATATTAAACATTTAACATTAATTATTCGATAATAACTATTAAATATTAATTATTTAATGTAATTAATAAAGTTTTATAATTAAACTAGTTATTAATATTAAGCTTATTAAATAAAAATAAAAATTATAGATAATTTATAATAGTTAGTAATTATATATTATTTATTTATTAATAATTACTTGTTTAAATACTACCTAATTATTTAATAGTATTTATTAAAAAAATCGATTATTAACTAATAGTTATTTAATGGTGTTGTTAAACAATAATTTTTGATTTGTAAAACCGTAATAATTATTAATATTACTTATTAGTCATTAATAATCAAGTTTTATTATAAATAATAATCATTAATTATTAAACATTACTTATTAATTATTAATTTAATATTATTTGTTAAATACTAACTATTAAGTATTGATTATTATTCAGTTAAACATTTACTTTAATTAATAAATATTAATAATAACTGCTAATTTTAATAAATAACTATAATAAATTATAAAATAAAAATTATCCATTGTATAATAAAAAAATTTGATGATCGTTAATTATAATAAACTGTAAATAATGATATATGTAAACGAGTATTTATGATTATTGATATGCATATTTGCTTCAATTATAATAACCAGTGATTGCTTCGATTTTTAAATAACAGATGCAAATAACACTATTCATTGCAATGCATTTGCATCGGTTTCTCATGAGTTGATGCAAATGACACTAGTATCATCGGTTGTAAGGATAACCGATGCAAATACTACTATTTGCTTTACTGTATTTGCATTCCTCAGGAGCCGATGCAAATAATACTATATGCTTCAGTGCATTTGCATCACTTCCTGAGGAACATTTGCAATTAATTCTATTTGCATCGGTTATGAGGAAAACCGATGCAATTACTATTATTTGCTTCTGTGTATTTGCATCGATTCCACAAAAATCGATGCAAATAACACTATTTGCATCAGTTGTAAAGACAATCGAAGTAAATAAGGTGAATCAAGAGGCACATTTTGTACTAGTGAGGAGAGATCCTCGCATATCTGGTCGATCTCCAAGTACGTCTGGACGATCACCACTTATTACCTTGTCTTGGATGTACAGCCCAATCAAGACATCAGTAATCATCTGTTCGATGTGAAGATCTCTGGTCTTCAACCACCGTCTTCTTCGTCGACTTTTTGTCGCCGTATCAGTTATTCAGAATGGGATAAACTTGTCTTTCTGAATAACTCGCGTATTATATAATTAATAATCAAGTGCTAGAAAAACACATCATACGCCTCATTCCAATTCAGAATATTCTTTTATTCGAATATTCGCATCTTAGGGGAAAGGTTCCCATTAATTTTATCAAAGATAAGTTCTTTTAAACTTATTCTTTAATCTTCTTTTGGATATTGATTTCAAAAGAGTTTATTTTTTCTTTCCACAACTTAAACCAACTAAGGTTTATTAACCAGTCGGGATTATCAAGCCTTACTAAAGGAATCATTTATTCTTTTATTATACCAATCCCAACCTATTCATCCCATGGAGAAAAACTGGTAGTACTCCATATCTAACACCAACTAGTTTATCGGTAAATTAAATTACCATTTAACATTCAAATCTAACAAAAGATTTAACTATCACATGAAGTAAAACTGGTGATACTCCATTCTCGATCGTTTCATGAATTCGATAAACTTAATTATTCTATTCTCATTTTAATCTACTTAAAGATTCATTAAAACTCTAGTTCAGTTTTAATATCAAAAATCATTACTTAATGATTATTCAAACTTTAGGAAATAAATCTTGTCTTTACTTGGGTTAAAGAACAAATGTCATTTAAAATATTATTCACGGTAAACTCGAAATCCTCTTCCATTAAAATGGAACTTTCACGGAATTCATAACAATATATAATCGATATAAATTTCCGTATCGTATTAATACTATAAACGGAATAACGACAAGGCCTTTTAAATTTCATAAATAGTAATGGTCTTCCTTCACAGAATCTCATCTCGATTATCACTAAATTGAATTAGATTCAATTCCAATTTAATATATTTAATTGAAAAACTTTACTTTGTACAATTTCCATTAAATCTTAATTAAAGTATTTATAAATTCCAGATTATAATTTCACTGTTAATCGGGTTTAAGAACTAATGTCATTTATAATATCGTTCACAATGAACCCGTAATCTATTACCATTTAATTCCATTTATATTAATTAATTAAAAAACTTCATTAAATCTTGGTTAAAAGTTTATTCTTTTCTCAACTGGGTTTAAGAACAGTGTTAATAAAGACACCACTCACGACAAACCCATTATCCAATTTGGTATTAAATACAAGTCTCTAAATAGAAATTATGTCGACTTATATTCAATATCAAATTCGGAAACTAACGGATATCATATTGGGAATAACGATATTTATATCTTCCAAATTCCTCAACCATATGCGTATAATCACAGAATCCAATATCGAAATATTTCGAAGAATAATATTTCCATTCAAATCCATTCTAATTCATACGTTGGAAAATTCTAGTTATATCAAAACCATTTCAATTTCTTTCGGTTCTTTGTTCTAATTGTTAGCTAGTTCATTTAAATAAAAATATATTTTATCTTTGCAAACGTGGAATATTTCATCCAAAATCTTTTCAAATCATTTATTATGATTTTACATAATTTATTCATATTTTTTATTCATATTTCATCCAAAAATATATTTATTCATACTTCCTAACACATAAGCTACGATTGTGTTCTTCCACTTGTCCATGGAAATCATTGAATTTGTTTCTGGAAAAAGAAATTTACCATTGTTTTCTGGTGAGATAAATTCGAGATCTTCATCACACGTTTCTTCTTGATGCAATGATAAATCTTTAACTGCCTGCGCCCAACTTCTGGCCCATATCTTCAGGATCTAACAAAAGTGGTTTCGTCGAAAACAGAGGTCGTTTGCAAAATGGCTTTTTGTAAGGGTTTATATATTATTAATATATATATATAAATTCTATAGCGACTATTTTAAATTTTAAACTGGACATAACTTGCAATTTATAAAGTGAAACCTCAATTTCTTACATTCGTTAGAAAATTACAGTTCAAAATATTCCAAGGTTTCTTGTCTTATCCACTTTTGTATATCCATTTGAAGTTTAAAACCAAATTCTCAAACTACCGCGCCATTTCGAGTTCGTTTTAATTAAATATTAAATTTATATGTTCTAACTTCAATTTAAATAAATTTTAAATCGTGAATTAGCAAAATAAATCATTTTAAATTCTTAAAATCCATTAAATCAATTAAAAATAAAATTTTAAATTGGTTCCAAAATCCGGGTTGTTACAGTGTCATTTTTGGAATGAAGAAAATAGTTGTGTTATGTGCATTAAAACATGTTTGATGCTTGTAATCTTCTTAAGTTGAAATTATGTGGAATGTTTTGACTATTATTTTGTAGCATATTTGTACATATCATGCATGGCATAAGAGCTATGGTGCTTGTTATTCATTATTAAGTTAAAGCTATTCCTATTAAGTTGAAGTTATGCAGCATTTTTTTATAGCGAATTGTGGTATAGCAATGCTTGTAAAAAATGAGAGTATATTTGCATGAGAGCATATGTGTTGTAAGTGGCATAAAAACAGCCTTGTAAATATATGTGCCGTAAGTATAGTGAATTGGTGAAATGAGAGTATATGTGCTGTAAGTAGCATGAAAAAAAACACTATGCATATAGCACAAAACTTGTCAAAAACAGCCTTGTGAATTTGTTCTCATGCATTAATTGAGAGTGTACATGCATTAATTGTGACGGCAAGGAATTTTGCTCGATCCGAATCAGTTGTTAAACCGATCTAGACCATTCGGAACCCCTGATCGTTTTGAGAACAGGACGAATCAGAACACAAACAGAAGAACATTTCATTGCTATTACAACAATTCCATCAGATACAAGAATATACAGAGTATAAATGAATACTATTACATTCGATAAATATCAGAGATTACAATAAATTACATAGCAGCGGAAAAATAATATAAAACACAACTGAAGGTGATATACGGATACAGAGCTTTCCGGATATCATTCCAGCTGTAAACCAGGATCCTTTGAATAGAAATCTGCAAAACCAAAACTACTAGCTGCCCGTGTCGAAAATAGGGGCACCCAGAGTTTAGGTTAAAACAATAAACTCCAGGTCAGTCATGTGACTGGTGTGAGAACTAAAACAGTTATTTAAAACTTTACTTTAAAAGAGATTAATTCAAGGGACCACGCCGTATAACACGGAACGAGTTTCCTCCCAAGAATACCAGTGCATAGAATAAACAGCGCAATGCTTTTTCGAAAAATGAAGCTATTATAAGACCCAGGTCCCATCACACAATGCAACGCAAGCCGGAGGATAGGGTTTTACCTTATAACAGCCAAACATGCTTGGTACGTTTAAAAACAAATCATTTGATACTATAATAAGTGTATAGTGTCAAAACAATTTCAATCATAAATATCAATCATAGACGGCATAACATCCCATGCTACTATGTCGCCATACTAGGCTCTACAAATAAAGCCGAAATATCTCGTATTGGAAATTGGATTTCCGTCATGAGTCGAGGCAAGGGGCAAGCTCCTCTCCGCTTCGAGACACTCTAGCAAATGCCTCGGGACTACACACTCTGGGTAACCCCTGGATGCTTCAGGGCCGGTCCTCTCTTACGTTTGAGGATTAATTATGCCTGAACACACGTTTCCCGGTCCTTACATACCTAAAATCGAGGCTCCTCATCCAATAACCACATAGGTGAAAAGTATATAACTGTCAGGGCTGGTAAGTCACTGACACCACCAAAGCTAGAAAGAAACGTCATGCTCTCCCTGCAGTCCTTATCCCGTTTTTAACTCATACCGAGTTGTGAGGCTCGCGAATCCACGCTATACACAAAGCTGCCACATAGGCTGTGCTTTGATCATCAACCACAAGACTTTGCTTTTCAACAGAAGCCTTGATCCATGCAACTCAGCATGCCACACAGGCAATTCATGTCATGCGATTGATATCTATCGATATATAACCTCTAAGCTCGTATGTCTCAGAGAAGGGCGTTAAGCAAGAGAATAAATTCTCCGCCGCCAAACATATTTATATTTAACAGAAATCAATCAACACAGAATAAAATCCAATGTCAGACACACAATCCATTTACAAGTTCGTTCTGGGTCTGAACGAAACCGGAGGCACTTTCCTCGCATATCCATCGATCTCCAAGTACGTCTGGACGACCACCAACTGATTCCCTCATCTTGGCTGTACAGCCCAATCAAGATCACCAGTAATCACCCAAACGATGTGAAGACTTCCGGTCTTCAACCACCGCCTTCATCTTCGACATATCGTCGAATCGGTTATTCAGAACGGGTATAAACCCGGCCTTTCCGAACAACCCGCGTATATTAAAAACAAATGTTACACAAACACAACTTACGCCTCATTCCAATTCAACAGCCACTAATCGCAAATTAGAAAGAGAACAATTTCCCAAATATTAACCCCGAAAGCCGAAACCAACATCAGATCAATACCCAGGAAACCATTCTTCTTAACTAACCTACAGCTAGTTTCTAAATTTCATATTCTTAGGGAAAGGTTCCCATTAATTTTATCCAAGATAAATTCTTTAAAATTTATTCTTTAATCTTCCTTTGGATGTCATTTCAACCAAATTATGGTTTTCCAAACTAGTCGAGATTAGCGAACCACACCGGAGTAATTATTTATTTTATTTCCCAATCCCAACCTATTCATCCCATGAAGCAAAACTGGTAATACTCCATATCTAGCACCGTGGTGTTATCGGTAAAATTAATTACCATTTCATGTTCAAATCTAATTAAAGATTTAACTATCGCTTTGGAGCAAAACTGGTGATACTCCATTCTCGCTCATTTTCCTAATTTGATAATTTAAATTATCAATTCACATTTCAATCTAATTGCAGATTCATTAAAACTCCCTTTACTGGGTTAAAGAACTAATGTCATTTAAAACACAGTTCACGATAAACTCAAATCACATTCTATTTAATATCGGGTTAAAGAACTAGTGTTATTTGAAACACCCTTCACGATAAACCCACAAATCAATTCTATTTAAAACCCATTTCAAATCCAATTTATTTATTTAAAAATAAATGAGTTTTAATCTTAGTTCAAAACTAGTTTATTTCGATAAAAATCTATTTTTATCTTTTCAAATATGTAGTTTTTCATCCTAATTTTTCCCAAATCATTTCTTATGATTTTACACAAATTATTACTATTTTTAATAATTTTATCAAGGCCCGTACAGTCGATTTCCATCAACGGTCATCGAACTGCACTTACAACGACCTTTTCCAAATTTGATTCGGACGTATCTCCAAATCCAACCGTTAGATTTCAAATTTCTAATATTCGTTAGAAAGCTCTTTTCGATACGAACCCAACGGTTCCGGTTTTAGGAGAATCCGACGGTCGGATCTCCCGTAATGTCCGTTCGAAGTCAATGGTCAAAATTTACGAACTGCCGCGGCGCGGCGCGGCGCGTTCTATTCAGGCCATTATATTATATATATATATAATATATAATATATATTTCATCGATTTCTATTTAAACTAATTTTATGAATAGTTTTAAATTCGTTTCAAAAACATTTCAACTTCTATTTCCAATTCAATTCAAATCTCGATTCATTCTATATTTAATTCAATTCGAATTTGAAATTGGTTTATATTCAATTCAATTCAAATTCGTTTTCTATTCAATTCAATTCAAATTGGTTTTCTATTCGATTCAATTCAAATTGGTTTTCTATTCAGTTCAATTCAAATTTGCTTTATATTCGATTCAATTCAAATTGGTTTTCTATTCGATTCAATTCAAATTGGTTTTTAATCGACATAAATATCGTTCGCGTCAAAATAGCGCATCTCTAATCAACACGGCTTTATATTTTTCAATAAATTCGTTATTCTATTCAACAAATGAATATTTATCCTATTCAGTACATAAATCTATATTTTTGCCAACACATGACTAATCTCAACGAATGAGTACTGTCCACGTGTGACTGTTTTTGTTATTTAATATATTTTATAAAAATTATGGTATCTATCGTTTGATTTAAAATCAGACTCCAACCGTAAATTAGTAAGAGAACGATTCCCTGAATATTAATCCCGAAGGCCGAAACCAACATCAGATCAATATCCAGGAGACCACTCATCTTATCTATTTTCCAGTTAGTTTCCAATTTTATATATGATAAAGATATAAATTTTATTGTTAAAATATTTCGTTCAACACATGACTAATCTCAACGGATGAGTACAGTCAACACATTAACCTTTATTTTGTAATGATAAAGATGTAAATTTTATTGTTAAAATACTTCGTTCAACACATGACTAATCTCAACGGATGAGTACTGTCAACACAGGAACCTTTATTTTATAATATTCTTTATTTTCCCGATTGGAATGAGGCCCAATCAATTACCATATAAAGTTAATTATATGGATTCCATACAACACATGTATATAATAGCAACGATAAATAATCAACCATCATCCAATGTGCACTACACTGTATAAGCATCAAATATAGATATCTAACGCTTATAACAGCCTGTCAATCAATCGATCGACATACAACTAATTATTGGGATTAGTATACACCGTATTTTATCCCAATACCCATGTGGGGTTTCAAATCAACAAACATAGATTTTTATTTGTACAGTTGGGCGATGTGTAAAATTTATCGTCCCAATCAATGTCAGTCAAATCAGTGTACATAAACAAACCGTCCGGTTTGTAAATGAATATTTATTTATTCACATTCACTATATTCATATTCACGTTAAAAATTATATTTTTAACGATAAAATATTCCATTCGGTTCATTTATTAAATAAAATGATATCTTTATTTTTCTAACTTATTTTAGAAAAATTCGGCGGCATAACGGTACGATACTAGAAACGGGACAAGGCCTAGCCTTATCCCCGGTCTAGTGAAGGCCCACGCCATTCACACATCAATCAAATCAATTTCCATTTCACCAAACAATCAAATTCCAATCAAATAATCTAACCAACTACACAACCAAACAAACAAGTCCATGGTCTGTGGACGATGGTGTCGGGTGCTACTAAACACCGTCTGCATCCTAGTATTTATATATATAACTAGAAAAAGAAATTGAAGAGTGAGAAATTCTCACCAACTAGCTAATCCAATCATCTCGACTCTTCTTATGTAGAAAATCTTGTCGTTCTCGCCTTTTGTCACTTTCGTTGCCCGTAGCCACTACATGTATAAAAATCACATTTTTATTATCTACATTATATAAAAATCTTATCTTTACATCTTCTATAAGTTAAAAATTGGATTTTTATGCTCTCTATAATATAAAGATCATATTTTTATATACTTCATATGTCAAAAACTGTAGAAGCTTTAAAATGGAGAAAACTCACTTTTTTTTTTCTAACGCCCGGATTCACTGTTCGGGTTCCAGAATTTGCAAACGAGCTTCAATCTTCACACCAACTTTTTTCTAGCTTAAACACGCCATTCCGGACAACTTTCTCCTAAGGGTCATTTTGCCGAAAATGCTCCAATTCGCCAGAATTCGCAAAAGTACACGTTTTTTTCAGCTTTTGAACAACAGACTTCGCACGCATTTTCCAAGCAGCTCCGGACTCGAAAACATGACTTCCATATAGCCAAATCGAAGAGAATTTCGTGCTCTACAACTTTGGTCTAGAGGGACTTTGGCCAAAAACGCACCGTTTGGGAGTTATTTGCAAAATAAGGACAGGGTGTTATTTGCAAAACGGACGATTAGTGTAAAATGAGTTTTTGGTGACCGGGGGGCCCACGGCCGGAATTGAGGCGGGGGAAGGGGGCGCCGGACCTGATGTGGCGTGGGGAGTCCGCTGGTGGGTTGCGGCGGGGGTGGTGGGGCCCGTGGTGGTGGTGGCGGCTTAGGGTTTTGCATTTGAAGAGAGAAAGAGGAGGAGAGAGAGAGGAGGAGGGGAGTGGTCGGAGGGGAGGAGGGGCGGCGGCAGTGGGCGGTGGCAGCGTGAGGAGGGGCGGCAGCGGCAAGGAGGAGGCGGTGGCCATTAATGAGTTTTTTTGAAGAAAGAGGAAGAGGAAGAAAGTGAAGAAGAAAATGAAGTAAAAGTGTTTATATGCTAGTTTCTCGCGTATCGCCTGAACGCTAACGATCTCCAATCGCCGCGGATTTCGGACACGAGATAGTAGACGTGAAGACGAGTCCAACGAAACAAGTTTCGTCGAATTCCGAGTTCGTTTGACCGTTCAAAAAAAATCATGAAAATGCTCAGATAAGCTCTAAAAATGCTATTTTGGCGCACCTTTTCTTCTCGCACGCTCACACACTAACACAAAAAATCATGCCCTCTTGGATTTAACCGTTATTGGACCATACGAATCCAGAAATAAAAAAACGAAATCGAATTCTGAGGTTGTATCAATAATGTTCCTTTGTAAAATGACTGCTCGTTTTACCCTGTACTGTTTTAGCTTGCACGGCCACATACTAATTCCGTTCGACGCGCCATTTGGAACTCAACAATGATTTGTCATTGTGAATTCATAAAAATTTATCTTGTCGAGTTCAGAGCTCGTATGCAAAATTTCACTTTTTAAGGACTATGTTTTGTTAACCGAACAACTCCAGCCCATAACCACTATTCCGGATATCGGAATATATCGAAGCTTATACTTTTCGGAGTTCTAAACGGCATTTTGAACTCAATGGAAGTGGTTTCGAGTCCAAATTCATCCATATGTAAAATTTGAATTTTTGGGTCATGTATAATTTGCATAGCGACTATTCTAAATTTTCAACTGGGCATAACTTTTGAATCCCGCTATGAAATTTCGATTTTTCGGATTCGTTGGGAAGATATTCCCAATTAGATCCTATTATTTTTGGTTTCACTAAAATCCGGATTGTTTTGCACCCGATACATTCAATTGAAGTTTGAAATCGAATTATCGAACTACCGCGCCATTTTCAATTCCTTTTTATAATTATATATAATTATATATATTCTAACGACGATGTATATAAATATATACGTTTGAATTATATTCAAAATAAATTTCTCGTCAATATTATTTAAAATAATTCATTTTAAATATTCAAAATTCGCTAAAATTGCCAAAATAAAAATTTTAAACTGGCTCAGATTTTCCGGGTTATTACAATCTCCCCCACTTAAAACTTTTCGTCCCAAAAAGGAACAAAGTCGAAAGTGGTTTGATTAATCAACTCTACGTTCGATCTGGCTTCCATTCTCCAACTTTTCAGTTTCTGAGAATTTTCAAATTCTTCAAAAATTTGACTGACACCCGGAATTTTCGAAAAATTTCGCCATAACCTCCTTTGTACGGGGAGCACGGGAAAATCCCGAAATTGCCATACAGGCCTTCTGATCTCAAAAAGAAAAAGAAAAAGCCAAGCGGCTAGCCAATCGGCTCATAAAATCATCATCACCCAAACAAAACAGTAAATTATAGTAAACATGTACCTATTTGTCGGGCAAACAAATTTTATTCTCTACTCTAGCCTCCTTGCTATGACCTGTTCAATGTAAGTATATGTATATGCAAGCAATTGCGACTAATTTTCAATATAATTCAATGTTTGATTCAATTAGGCATATGGTTCAAAATTATCAAATAAATAAACAAACAACACAACCATCAATCAATTAGTGAATTTAACGTTTCAAATTCATAATTTTGGTATATATACAAAAAGTCATATTTTTGATGCCAAATCACAACAATAAATCTAGCTATATAAGTTTTGGTTCTCACACCAGTCTGATGGAAATATATAGATATCACACCTTCGAAACACGAACATAAATACTGATGATGTCATGACAATTATCAGTACCATCTCCGGGCGACTAGAATGTGATTCTATATCTATCCAATATATCAAAACTTCGAATATACGTTCATGACGCGTATATGCAAAACCTTTATATACTAGATTGTCCAAATCAATACAAATAAAATATTCAAATACGTATAAAACGAATAAAATTTTCAAAACAAAATTGTTTTCATTTGAAAAATATACTCTTCACACTCGTTCTAGGATACTACTGATCCTATTTCTAACGAGTCATTTTAATTGGATATTACTAATCCAATATCTGATGAATTCTTTCGTATGGTTCTAATGTGCCTTGTTCTCGAGCTCTGCAAACCAAAGCTCTGATACCAAATGTGATGGCAAGGAATTTTGCTCGATCCGAATCAGTCGTTAAACCGATCTAGACCGTTCGGAACATCTGATCGTTTTGAGAACAGGACGAATCAGAACACAAACAGAAGAACATTTCATTGCTATTACAACAATTCCATCAGATACAAGAATATACAGAGTATAAATGAATACTATTACATTCGATAAATATCAGAGATTACAATAAATTGCATAGCAGCGGAAAAATAATATAAAACACAACAGAAGGTGATATACGGATACAGAGCTTTCCGGATATCATTCCAGCTGTAAACTAGGATCCTGTGAATAGAAATCTGCAAAACCAAAACTACTAGCTGCCCGTGTCGAAAATAGGGGCACCCAGAGTTTAGGTTAAAACAATAAACTCCAGGTCAGTCATGTGACTGGTGTGAGAACTAAAACAGTTATTTAAAATTTACTTTAAAAGAGATTAATTCAAGGGACCACGCCGTATAACACGGAACGGGTTTCCTCCCAAGAATACAAGTGCATAGAATAAACAGCGCAATTCTTTTTCGAAAAATGAAGCTATTATAAGACCCAGGTCCCATCACACAATGCAACGCAAGCCGGAGGATAGGGTTTTACCTTATAACATCCAAACATGCTTGGTACATTTAAAAACAAATCATTTGATACTATAATAAGTGTATAGTGTCAAAACAATTTCAATCATAAATATCAATCATAGACGGCATAGCATCCCATGTTACTATGTCGCCATACTAGGCTCTACAAATAAAGCCGAAATATCTCGTATTGGAAATTGGATTTCCGTCATGAGTCGAGGCAAGGGGCAAGCTCCTCTCCGCTTCGAGACACTCTAGCAAATGCCTCGGGACTACACACTATGGGTAACCCCTGGATGCTTCAGGGCCGGTCCTCTCTTACGTTTGAGGATTAATTATGTCTGAACACACGTTTCCCGGTCCTTACAGACCTAAAATCGAGGCGCCTCATCCAACAACCACATAGGTGAAAAGTATATAACTGTCAGGGCTGGTAAGTCACTGACACCACCAAAGTTAGAAAGAAACGTCGTGCTCTCCCTGCAGTCCTTATCCCGTTTTAACTCATACCGAGGTGTGAGGCTCGCGAATCCACGCTATACACAAAGCTGCCACGTAGGCTGTGCTTTGATCATCAACCACAAGACTTTGCTTTTCAACAGAAGCCTTGATCCATGCAACTCAGCATGCCACACAGGCAATTCATGTCATGCGATTGATATCTATCGATATATAACCTCTAAGCTCGTATGTCTCAGAGAAGGGCGTTAAGCAAGAGAATAAATTCTTCGCCGCCAAACAGATATATATTTAACAGAAATCAATAAACACAGAATAAAATCCAATGTCAGACACACATTCCATTTACAAGTTCGTTCTGGGTCTGAACGAAACCGGAGGCACTTTCCTCGCATATCCATCGATCTCCAAGTACGTCTGGACGACCACCAACTGATTCCCTCATCTTGGGTGTACAGCCCAATCAAGATCATCAGTAATCACCCAAACGATGTGAAGACTTCTGGTCTTCAACCACCGTCTTCATCTTCGACATATCGTCGAATCGGTTATTCAGAATGGGTATAAACCCGGCCTTTCCGAACAACCCGCGTATATTAAAAACAAATGTTTCACAAACACAACATACGCTCCATTCCAATTCAGCAGCCACTAATCGCAAATTAGCAAGAGAACAATTTCCCAAATATTAACCCCGAAAGCCGAAACCAACATCAGATCAATACCCAGGAAACCATTCTTCTTAACTAACCTGTAGCTAGTTTCTAAATTTCATATTCTTAGGGAAAGGTTCCCATTAATTTTATCCAAGATAAATTCTTTAAAATTTATTCTTTAATCTTCCTTTGGATGTCATTTCAACCAAATTATGGTTTTCCAAACTAGTCGAGATTAGCAAACCACACCGGAGTAATTATTTATTTTATTTCCCAATCCCAACCTATTCATCCCATGAAGCAAAACTGGTAATACTCCATATCTAACACCGTGGTGTTATCGGTAAAATTAATTACCATTTCATGTTCAAATCTAATTAAAGATTTAACTATCGCTTTGGAGCAAAACTGGTGATACTCCATTCTCGCTCATTTTCCTAATTTGATAATTTAAATTATCAATTCACATTTCAATCTAATTGCAGATTCATTAAAACTCCCTTTACTGGGTTAAAGAACTAATGTCATTTAAAACACAGTTCACGATAAACCCAAATCACATTCTATTTATTATCGGGTTAAAGAACTAGTGTTATTTGAAACACCCTTCACGATAAACCCACAAGTCAATTCTATTAAAAACCCATTTCAAATCCAATTTATTTATTTAAAAATAAATGAGTTTTAATCTTAGTTCAAAACTAGTTTATTTCGATAAAAATCTATTTTTATCTTTTCAAATATGGAGTTTTTCATCCCAATTTTTCCAAAATCATTTCTTATGATTTTACACAAATTATTACTATTTATAATAATTTTATCAAGGCCCGTACAGTCGATTTCCATCAACGGTCATCGAACTGCACTTATAGCGACCTTTTCCAAATTTGATTCGGACGTATCTCCAAATCCAACCGTTAGATTTCAAATTTCTAATATTCGTTAGAAAGCTCTTTTCGATACGAACCCAACGGTTCCGGTTTTAGGAGAATCCGACGGTCGGATCTACCGTAATGTCCGTTCGAAGTCAATGGTCGAAATTTACGAACTGCCACGGCGCGGCGCGTTCTATTCAGGCCATTATATTATATATATAATATATATTTCATCGATTTCTATTTAAACTAATTTTATGAATAGTTTTAAATTCGTTTCAAAAACATTTCAACTTCTATTTCCAATTCAATTCAAATCTCGATTCATTCTATATTTAATTCAATTCGAATTTGAAATTGGTTTATATTCAATTCAATTCAAATTCGTTTTCTATTCAATTCAATTCAAATTGGTTTTCTATTCGATTCAATTCAAATTGGTTTTCTATTCAATTCAATTCAAATTTGCTTTATATTCGATTCAATTCAAATTGGTTTTCTATTCGATTCAATTCAAATTGGTTTTTAATCGACATAAATATCGTTCGCGTCAAAATAGCGCATCTCTAATCAACACGGCTTTATATTTTTCAATAAATTCATTATTCTATTCAACAAATGAATATTTATCCTATTCAGTACATAAATCTATATTTTTGCCAACACATGACTAATCTCAACGAATGAGTACTGTCCACGTGTGACTATTTTTGTTATTTAATATATTTTATAAAAATTATGGTATCTATCGTTTGATTTAAAATCAGACTCCAACCGTAAATTAGTAAGAGAACGATTCCCTGAATATTAATCCCGAAGGCCGAAACCAACATCAGATCAATATCCAGGAGACCACTCATCTTATCTATTTTCCAGTTAGTTTCCAATTTTATATATGATAAAGATATAAATTTTATTGTTAAAATATTTCGTTCAACACATGACTAATCTCAACGGATGAGTACGGTCAACACATGAACCTTTATTTTGTAATGATAAAGATGTAAATTTTATTGTTAAAATATTTCGTTCAACACATGACTAATCTCAACGGATGAGATTGTCAACACAGGAACCTTTATTTTATAATATTCTTTATTTTCCCGATTGGAATGAGGCCCAATCAATTACCATATAAAGTTAATTATATGGATTCCATACAACACATGTATATAATAGCAACGATAAATAATCAACCATCATCCAATGTGCACTACACTGTATAAGCATCAAATATAGATATCTAACGCTTATAACAGCCTGTCAATCAATCGATCGACATACAACTAATTATTGGGATTAGTGTACGCCGTATTTTATCCCAATACCCGTGTGGGGTTTCAAATCAACAAACATAGATTTTTATTTGTGCAGTTGGGCGATGTGTAAAATTTATCGTCCCAATCAATGTCAATCAAATCAGTGTACATAAACAAACCGTTCGGTTTGTAAATGAATATTTATTTATTCACATTCACTATATTCATATTCATGTTAAAAATTATATTTTTAACGATAAAATATTCTATTCGGTTCATTTATTAAATAAAATGATATCTTTATTTTTCTAACTTATTTTAGAAAATTTCGGCGGCATAACGGCACGACACTAGAAACGGGACAAGGCCTAGCCTTATCCCCGGTCTAGTGAAGGCCCACGCCATTCACACATCAATCAAATCAATTTCCATTTCACCAAACAATCAAATTCCAATCAAATAATCTAACCAACTACACAACCAAACAAACAAGTCCATGGTCTGTGGACGATGGTGTCGGGTGCTACTAAACACCGTCTGCATCCTAGTATATATATATATATATAACTAGAAAAAGAAATTGAAGAGTGAGAAATTCTCACCAACTAGCTAATCCAATCATCTCGACTCTTCTTATGTAGAAAATCCTGTCGTTCTCGTCTTTTGTCACTTTCGTTGCCCGTAGCCACTACATGTATAAAAATCACATTTTTATTATCTACATTATATAAAAATCTTATCTTTATATCTTCTATAAGTTAAAAATCGGATTTTTATCCTCTCTATAATATAAAGATCATATTTTTATTTACTTCATATGTCAAAAACTGTAGAAGCTTTAAAATGGAGAAAACTCACTTTTTTTTCTTCTAATGCCCGGATTCACTGTTCGGGTTCCAGAATTTGCAAACGAGCTTTAATCTTCACACCATCTTTTATCCAGTTTAAACACGCCATTCCGGACAACTTTCGCCTAAGGGTCTTTTTTCCGAAAATGCTCCAATTCGCCAGAATTCGCAAAAGTACACGATTTTTTCAGCTTTTGAACAACAGACTTCGCACGCGTTTTCCAAGCAGCTCCGGACTCCAAAACATGACTTCCACATAGCCAAATCGAAGAGAATTTCGTGCTCTACAACTTTGGTCCAGAGGGACTTTGGCCAAAAACGCACTGTTTGGGAGTTATTTGTGAAATAAGGACAGGGTGTTATTTGCAAAACGGGCGATTAGTGTAAAATGGGTTTTTGGTGACCGAGGGACCCACGGCCGGAATTGAGGGGGGGGGGGGAAGGGGGCGCCGGACCTGATGTGGCGTGGGGAGTCCGCTGGTGGGTTGTGGCGGGGGTGGTGGGGCCCGTGGTGGTGGTGGCTTAGGGTTTTGCATTTGAAGAGAGAGAGGAGGAGAGAGAGAGGAGGAGGAAGAGGAGGAGGGGAGTGGCCGGAGGGGAGGAGGGGCGGCGGTAGTGCGCGGTGGCAGCGTGAGGAGGGGCGACAGTGGCAAGGAGGAGGCGGCGGCCATTAATGAGTTTTTTTGAAGAAAGAGGAAGAGGAAGAAAGTGAAGAAGAAAAGGAAGTAAAAGTGTTTATATGCTAGTTTCTCGCGTATCTCCTGAACGCTAACGATCTCCAATCGCCGCGGATTTCGGACACGAGATAGTAGACGTGAAGACGAGTCCAACGAAACAAGTTTCGTCGAATTCCGAGTTCGTTTGACCGTTTAAAAAAAATCACGAAAATGCTCAGATATGCTCTAAAAATGCTATTTTGGCGCACCTTTTCTTCTCGCACGCTCACACACTAACCCCAAAAATCATGCCCTCTTGGATTTAACCATTATTGGACCATACGAATCCAGAAAAAAAACGAAATCGAATTCTGAGGTCGTATCAATAATGTTCCTTTGTAAAATGACTGCTCGTTTTACCCTGTACTGTTTTAGCTTGCACGACCACATACTAATTCCGTTCGACGCGCCATTTGGAACTCAACAATGATTTGTCATTGTGAATCCATAAAAATTTATCTCGTCGAGTTCAGAGCTCGTGTGCAAAATTTCACTTTTTAAGGGTTATGTTTTGTTAACCGAACAACTCCAGCCCATAGCCACTATTCCGGATATCGGAATATATCGAAGCTTATACTTTTCGGAGTTCTAAACGGAATTTTGAACTCAATGGAAGTGGTTTCGAGTCCAAATTCATCCATATGTAAAATTTGACTTTTTGGGCCATGTATAATTTGCATTACGACTATTCTAAATTTTCAACTGGGCATAACTTTTGATTCCCGCTATGAAATTTCGATTTTTCGGATTCGTTGGAAAGATATTCCCTATTAGATCCTATTATTTTTGGTTTCACTAAAATCCGGATTGTTTTGCACCCGATACATTCAATTGAAGTTTGAAATCGAATTATCGAACTACCGCGCCATTTTCAATTCCTTTTTATAATTATATATAATTATATATATTCTAACGATGATGTATATAAATATATACGTTCGAATTATATTCAACATAAATTTCTCGTCAATATTATTTAAAATAATTCATTTTAAATATTCAAAATTCGCTAAAATTGTCAAAATAAAAATTTTAAACTAACTCAGATTTTCCGGGTTATTACAATCTCCCCCACTTAAAACTTTTCGTCCCCAAAAAGGAACAAAGTCGAAAGTGGTTTGATTAATCAACTCTACGTTCGATCTGGCTTCCATTCTCCAACTTTTCAGTTTCTGAGAATTTTCAAATTCTTCAAAAATTTGACTAACACCGGGAATTTTCGAAAAATTTCGCCATAACCTCCTTTGTACGGGGAGCACGGGAAAATCCCGAAATTGCCATACAGGCCTTCTGATCTCAAAAAGAAAAAGAAAAAGGCAAGCGGCTAGCCAATCGGCTCATAAAATCATCATCACCCAAACAAAACAGTAAATTATAGTAAACATGTACCTATTTGTCGGGCAAACAAATTTTATTCTCTACTCTAGCCTCCTTGCTATGACCTGTTCAATGTAAGTATATGTATATGCAAGCAATTGCGACTAATTTTCAATATAATTCAATGTTTGATTCAATTAGGCATATGGTTCAAAATTATCAAACAAATAAACAAACAACACAACCATCAATCAATTAGTGAATTTAACGTTTCAAATTCATAATTTTGGTATATATACAAAAAGTCATGTTTTTGATGCCAAATCACAACAATAAATCTAGCTATATAAGTTTTGGTTCTCACACCAGTCTGATGGAAATATATAGATATCACACCTTCGAAACACGAACATAAATACTGATGATGTCATGACAATTATCAGTACCATCTCCGGGCGACTAGAATGTGATTCTATATCTATCCAATATATCAAAACTTCGAATATACGTTCATGACGCGTATATGCAAAACCTTTATATACTAGATTGTCCAAATCAATACAAATAAAATATTCAAATACGTATAAAACGATTTAAATTTTCAAAACAAAATTGTTTTCATTTGAAAAATATACTCTTCACACTCGTTCTAGGATACTACTGATCCTATTTCTAACGAGTCATTCTAATTGGATATTACTAATCCAATATCTGATGAATTCTTTCGTATGGTTCTAATGTGCCTTGTTCTCGAGCTCTGTAAACCAAAGCTCTGATACCAAATGTGACGGCAAGGAATTTTGCTCGATCCGAATCAGTTGTTAAACCGATCTAGACCGTTCGGAACATCTGATCGTTTTGAGAACAGGACGAATCAGAACACAAACAGAAGAACATTTCATTGCTATTACAACAATTCCATCAGATACAAGAATATACAGAGTATAAATGAATACTATTACATTCGATAAATATCAGAGATTACAATAAATTGCATAGCAGCGGAAAAATAATATAAAACACAACTGAAGGTGATATACGGATACAGAGCTTTCCGGATATCATTCCAGCTGTAAACCAGGATCCTGTGAATAGAAATCTGCAAAACCAAAACTACTAGCTGCCCGTATCGAAAATAGGGGCACCCAGAGTTTAGGTTAAAACAATAAACTCCAGGTCAGTCATGTGACTGGTGTGAGAACTAAAACAGTTATTTAAAATTTACTTTAAAAGAGATTAATTCAAGGGACCACGCCGTATAACACGGAACGGGTTTCCTCCCAAGAATACCAGTGAATAGAATAAACAGCGCAATGCTTTTTCGAAAAATGAAGCTATTATAAGACCCAGGTCCCATCACACAATGCAACGCAAGCTGGAGGATAGGGTTTTACCTTATAACAACCTAACATGCTTGGTACATTTAAAAACAAATCATTTGATACTATAATAAGTGTATAGTGTCAAAATAATTTCAATCATAAATATCAATCATAGACGGCATAGCATCCCATGCTACTATGTCGCCATACTAGGCTCTACAAATAAAGCCGAAATATCTCGTATTGGAAATTGGATTTCCGTCATGAGTCGAGGCAAGGGGCAAGCTCCTCTCCGCTTCGAGACACTCTTGCAAATGCCTCGGGACTACACACTCTGGGTAACCCCTGGATGCTTCAGGGCCGGTCCTCTCTTACGTTTGAGGATTAATTATGTCTGAACACACGTTTCCCGGTCCTTACAGACCTAAAATCGAGGAGCCTCATCCAACAACCACATAGGTGAAAAGTATATAACTGTCAGGGCTGGTAAGTCACTGACACCACCAAAGCTAGAAAGAAACGTCGTGCTCTCCCTGCAGTCCTTATCCCGTTTTTAACTCATACCGAGGTGTGAGGCTCGCGAATCCACGCTATACACAAAGCTGCCACGTAGGCCGTGCTTTGATCATCAACCACAAGACTTTGCTTTTCAACAGAAGCCTTGATCCATGCAACTCAGCATGCCACACAGGCAATTCATGTCATGCGATTGATATCTATCGATATATAACCTCTAAGCTCGTATGTCTCAGAGAAGGGCGTTAAGCAAGAGAATAAATTCTCCGCTGCCAAACAGATATATATTTAATAGAAATCAATCTGCAGAGAATAAAATCCAATGTCAGACACACAATCCATTTACAAGTTCGTTCTGGGTCTGAACGAAACCGGAGGCACTTTCCACGCATATCCATCGATCTCCAAGTACGTCTGGACGACCACCAACTGATTCCCTCATCTTGGGTGTACAACCCAATCAAGATCATCAGTAATCACCCAAACGATGTGAAGACTTCCGGTCTTCAACCACCGTCTTCATCTTCGACATATCGTCGAATCGGTTATTCAGAATGGGTATAAACCCGGCCTTTCCGAACAACCCGCGTATATTAAAAACAAATGTTACACAAACACAACATACGCCTCATTCCAATTCAGCAGCCACTAATCGCAAATTAGCAAGAGAACAATTTCCCAAATATTAACCCCGAAAGCCGAAACCAACATCAGATCAATACCCAGGAAAACATTCTTCTTAACTAACCTATAGCTAGTTTCTAAATTTCATATTCTTAGGGAAAGGTTCCCATTAATTTTATCCAAGATAAATTCTTTAAAATTTATTCTTTAATCTTCCTTTGGATGTCATTTCAACCAAATTATGGTTTTCCAAACTAGTCGAGATTAGCGAACCACACCGGAGTAATTATTTATTTTATTTCCCAATCCCAACCTATTCATCCCATGAAGCAAAAGTGGTAATACTCCATATCTAACACCGTGGTGTTATCGGTAAAATTAATTACCATTTCACGTTCAAATCTAATTAAAGATTTAACTATCGCTTTGGAGCAAAACTGGTGATACTCCATTCTCGCTCATTTTCCTAATTTGGTAATTTAAATTATCAATTCACATTTCAATCTAATTGCAGATTCATTAAAACTCCCTTTACTGGGTTAAAGAACTAATGTCATTTAAAACACAGTTCACGATAAACCCAAATCACATTCTATTTATTATCGGGTTAAAGAACTAGTGTTATTTGAAACTCCCTTCACGATAAACCCACAAATCAATTATATTAAAAACCCATTTCAAATCCAATTTATTTATTTAAAAATAAATGAGTTTTAATCTTAGTTCAAAACTAGTTTATTTCGATAAAAATCTATTTTTATCTTTTCAAATATGGAGTTTTTCATCCCAATTTTTCCCAAATCATTTCTTATGATTTTACACAAATTATTACTATTTTTAATAATTTTGTCATGGCCCGTACAGTCGATTTCCATCAACGGTCATCGAACTGCACTTACAACGACCTTTTCCAAATTTGATTCGGACGTATCTCCAAATCCAACCGTTAGATTTCAAATTCCTAATATTCGTTAGAAAGCTCTTTTCGATACGAACCCAACGGTTCCGGTTTTAGGAGAATCCGACAGTCGGATCTCCCGTAATGTCCGTTCGAAGTCAATGGTCGAAATTTACGAACTGCCATGGCGCGGCGCGTTCTATTCAGGCCATTATATTATATATATAATATATATAATATATATTTCATCGATTTCTATTTAAACTAATTTTATGAATAGTTTTAAATTCGTTTCAAAAACATTTCAACTTCTATTTCCAATTCAATTCAAATCTCGATTCATTCTATATTTAATTCAATTCGAATTTGAAATTGGTTTATATTCAATTCAATTCAAATTCGTTTTCTATTCAATTCAATTCAATTGGTTTTCTATTCGATTCAAATTGGTTT
Source organism: Allium sativum (assembly GCA_030737875.1). Lineage (NCBI taxonomy): Eukaryota > Viridiplantae > Streptophyta > Magnoliopsida > Asparagales > Amaryllidaceae > Allium > Allium sativum. Next base: position 223,172,071 of record CM060920.1, read on the forward strand.
TCTATTCAATTCAATTCAAATTTGCTTTATATTCGATTCAATTCAAATTGGTTTTCCTATTCGATTCAATTCAAATTGGTTTTTAATCGACATAAATATCGTTCGCGTCAAAATAGCGCATCTCTAATCAACACGGCTTTATATTTTTCAATAAATTCGTTATTCTATTCAACAAATGAATATTTATCCTATTCAGTATATAAATCTATATTTTTGCCAACACATGACTAATCTCAACGAATGAGTACTGTCCACGTGTGACTATTTTTGTTATTTAATATATTTTATAAAAATCATGGTATCTATTGTTTGATTTAAAATCAGACTCCAACCGTAAATTAATAAGAGAACGATTCCCTGAATATTAATCCCGAAGGCCGAAACCAACATCAGATCAATATCTAGGAGACCACTCATCTTATCTATTTTCCAGTTAGTTTCCAATTTTATATATGATAAAGATATAAATTTTATTGTTAAAATATTTCGTTCAACACATGACTAATCTCAACGGATGAGTACGGTCAACACATGAACCTTTATTTTGTAATGATAAAGATGTAAATTTTATTGTTAAAATATTTCGTTCAACACATGACTAATCTCAACGGATGAGTACTGTCAACACAGGAACCTTTATTTTATAATATTCTTTATTTTCCCGATTGGAATGAGGCCCAATCAATTACCATATAAAGTAAATTATATGGATTCCATACAACACATGTATATAATAGCAACGATAAATAATCAACCATCATCCAATGTGCACTACATTGTATAAGCATCAAATATAGATATCTAACGCTTATAACAGCCTGTCAATCAATCGATCGACATACAACTAATTATTAAGATTAGTGTACGCCGTATTTTATCCCAATACTCGTGTGGGGTTTCAAATCAACAAACATAGATTTTTATTTGTGCAGTTGGGCGATGTGTAAAATTTATCGTCCCAATCAATGTCAGTCAAATCAGTGTACATAAATAAACCGTCCGGTTTGTAAATGAATATTTATTTATTCACATTCACTATATTCATATTCATGTTAAAATTATATTTTTAACGATAAAATATTCTATTCGGTTCATTTATTAAATAAAATGATATCTTTATTTTTCTAACTTATTTTAGAAAATTTCGGCGGCATAACGGCACGATACTAGAAACGGGACAAGGCCTAGCCTTATCCCCGGTCTAGTGAAGGCCCACGTCATTTACACATCAATCAAATCAATTTCCATTTCACCAAACAATCAAAATTCCAATCAAATAATCTAACCAACTACACAACCAAACAAACAAGTCCATGGTCTGTGGACGATGGTGTCGGGTGCTACTAAACACCGTCTACATCCTTGTATATATATATATATAACTAGAAAAAGAAATTGAAGAGTGAGAAATTCTCACCAACTAGCTAATCCAATCATCTCGACTCTTCTTATGTAGAAAATCTTGTCGTTCTCGTCTTTTGTCACTTTCGTTGCCCGTAGCCACTACATGTATAAAAATCACATTTTTATTATCTACATTATATAAAAATCTTATCTTTATATCTTCTATAAGTTAAAAATCGGATTTTTATCCTCTCTATAATATAAAGATCATATTTTTATATACTTCATATGTCAAAAACTGTAGAAGCTTTAAAATGGAGAAAACTCACTTTTTTTTTCTAACGCCCGGATTCACTGTTCGGGTTCCAGAATTTGCAAACGAGCTTCAATCTTCACACCATCTGTTTCCTAGCTTAAACATGCCATTCCGGACAACTTTCGCCTAAGGGTCTTTTTGCCGAAAATGCTCCAATTCGCCAGAATTCGCAAAAGTACACGATTTTTTCAGCTTTTGAACAGCAGACTTCGCACGCGTTTTCCAAGCAGCTCCGGACTCCAAAACATGACTTCCATATATCCAAATCGAAGAGAATTTCCTACTCTACAACTTTGGTCTAGAGGGACTTTGGCCAAAAACGCACCATTTGGGAGTTATTTGCGAAATAAGGACAGAGTGTTATTTGCAAAACGGACGATTAGTGTAAAATGAGTTTTTGGTGACCGGGGGGCCCACGGCCGGAATTGAGGCGGGAGAAGGGGGCGCCGGACCTGATGTGGCGTGGGGAGTCCGCTGGTGGGTTGCGGCGGGGGTGGTGGGGCCCGTGGTGGTGGTGGTGGCTTAGGGTTTTGCATTTGAAGAGAGAAAGAGGAGGAGAGAGAGAGGAGGAGGAAGAGGAGGAGGAGGGGAGTGGCCGGAGGGGAGGAGGGGCGGTGGCAGCGGGAGGAGGGGCGGCAGCGGCAAGGAGGAGGCGGTGGCCATTAATGAGTTTTTTTGAAGAAAGAGGAAGAGGAAGAAAGTGAAGAAGAAAAGGAAGTAAAAGTGTTTTTATGCTAGTTTCTCGCGTATCGCCTGAACGGTAACGATCTCCAATCACCGCGGATTTCGGACACGAGATAGTAGACGTGAAGACGAGTCCAACGAAACAAGTTTCGTCGAATTCCGAGTTCGTTTGACCGTTCAAAAAAAATCACGAAAATGCTCAGATAAGCTCTAAAAATGCTATTTTGGCGCACATTTTCTTCTCGCACGCTCACACACTAACACCAAAAATCATGCCCTCTTGGATTTAACCATTATTGGACCATACGAATCCCGAAAAAAAAACGAAATCGAATTCTGAGGTCGTATCAATATTGTTCCTTTGTAAAATGACTGCTCGTTTTACCCTGTACTGTTTTAGCTCGCACGGCCACATACTAACTCCGTTCGATGCGCCATTTGGAACTCAACAATGATTTGTCATTGAATCCATAAAAATTTATCTCATCGAGTTCAGAGCTCGTATGCAAAATTTCACTTTTTAAGGGCTATGTTTTGTTAACCGAACAACTCCAGCCCATAGCCACTATTCCGGATATCGGAATATATCGAAGCTTATACTTTTCGGAGTTCTAAGCGGCATTTTGAACTCAATGGAAGTGATTTCGAGTCCAAATTCATCCATATGTAAAATTTGACTTTTTGGGCCATGTATAATTTGCATAGCGACTATTCTGAATTTTCAACTGGGCATAACTTTTGATTCCCGCTATGAAATTTCGATTTTTCGGATTCGTTGGAAAGATATTCCATATTAGATCCTATTATTTTTGGTTTCACTAAAATCCAGATTGTTTTGCACCCCGTACATTCAATTGAAGTTTGAAATCGAATTATCGAACTACCGCGCCATTTTCAATTCCTTTTTATAATTATATATAATTATATATATTCTAACGACGATGTATATAAATATATACGTTCGAATTATATTCAAAATAAATTTCTCATCAATATTATTTAAAATAATTCATTTTAAATATTCAAAATTCGCTAAAATTGCCAAAATAAAAATTTTAAACTGGCTCAGATTTTCCGGGTTATTACATTAATTAACTTGGGACCACGTGAGAGCAACTCTCATTATTAAGAGAGTATAAGGGACAGTTGCCAGCACTACGAGATTGTTGTCCTCACTTTAAGTGAGGTCACCATGACTCCCTCCTCCTAATAAAGGAAATAAGGGGGACCCATATGACCCCTTGATTTCCTCCAATAGAAGGGGGGAGTTGTTTGACTTCACCTAAAGTGAGGTCAACAAACTCATGCTCCAGTCGTTAGTAGGCAATTATCCTTAGCAATTCTCATAGCACAAAACTTGTCAAAAACAACCTTGTAAATATATTTGCATGCATTAATTAAAAGAGTATATTTGCATGCATTAATTGACTTAGGACCACGTGAGAGCAACTCTCATTGTTAAGAGAGTATAAGGGACGGTCGCTTGTAGTCAACTATCCCTAGCAATTCTCTATGTATATATACTAAGTTATCAATAAATAAAATAGATTTAATTGAAAACAATATTATGTCATTTGTGAATCAATCGAAAAACATAGCTTTAGGCAATAAATGCTAATAAGTACAATAAAAATTATAAATAACCATTAAAATGCTACGTATAACGCTTCACAGATAATGTTGAATGCAATAAATTCACAATACTAAAGAGGTTGTAATATGTTAAACTTCAACAATATCCCATAAATATTAGAAAAAAAGAAAATATGGTACAACCCAAAATAACCATTGTAAAATATTGTTTTAAACAGCTATTTAAAATAGCATTGTGGAATTTAGTTTTATTACAACATTTATTTATGAAATGTTTTTTTGAAGATTAATTGCAACTGTTTTTTTAAATAAGTTGTTAAACCTCTTATTTTTTTGGCAACATTTTATAGTACCGTTATAGTATCTTAGTTGTAAATTTATATTTTTGTTGTAGTGAAAATAACTTTCATCTCCATTTAAAAAACTAGACTTTGTGCATGTAGCTATTGTTGTCGAGTGATCTTTGTGCATGTAGTAGAATGGTTTTGATAAGATTGAATCAGACTAAATTACCGATTGATACGATATGCACTTATGTGCAATTTAAATTGCTTTTATTTTAAAGTACTGTACTTTACTGCAGTTTACATGGGTACACATAAGTTAAGCAAACAACAACTCATTTCTTCGGTTCTATTTACTTAGGTAAGTTAAGATATTAGATTCTACAAGTAAATACGATATATTAGCACTTATTACATAATTCACTGTCTCAAAGTTCTGTTGTATGTTTTTGAATTGATCTCTGGCCTGTCAATCAATTTTTTCAAAAGTTCAATCATTATGTTGGGGAACTCTGATCACTTGAGTCATGTAGTATCCTCCCTCCTCAACTGTCCCATTGAACATTTCCCTATTTCTTATCTTGGTATTCCCCTTAGACCATCAAAACTACTTAAAAATGATTGGTATCCTCTTATCCATAAGATAGAGTCGAGGTTATCTGCATGGAAAGCCAACTCTCTATCTTATGCTGGACGTATAGTACTTGTAAAATCGGTGCTTTTTGCGATCCCCACTTATTGGATGTCTTTTCATAAGCTTCCAAAATGGGTAATTGACAAGATTGATTCAATCAGAAGCTCCTTTTTATGGAATGGCAATAATATCAAAAGACTTGTTAACTGGCGAACTATATGCTTACATACCAATCAGGGAGGTTTAGGCATTGTTAATTTATCAAACTTTAACACTGCTCTCCTTTCAAAATGGATTTGGCGCCAAATCTCCCCTGGATCTTTTATCTGGAAATCATGGATTCTTTCTCTTCACTATTCTGCCAATCCCCATTTTGTTTTGCATTTCCCTCCTTCATCTAAACCTTCTCCTTTCTGGTCTAGTGTCATCTCTGCCTTACCTGGAATTAAAAACTTGTTTCATGTCAAACTAGGTAATGGTTCTTCCTGTCTATTCTGGTTCGACATTTGGGGTTGATGAGCTTCCCCTATTATCTCTTTTCCCTTTTCTCCACTGCCAATCATTTGTTTAGCTCTGTTGCTCTAAACTCATCTTTTGGTCCTTTTTGTCTCTCTCCCCCCTTAATTTTCTACTCTCCCATTTTCCTTAACCTTCTCTCTGTGGCAAGATTGCTTCATCGGCTTCATTTAGCCGACTGTCCCGATTATTTCTTTTGGTCTTTATCTCCGAACAAAGGCCTTTCTGTTGCATCACTATACCACTTCCTCAACTTTGCTGGAAGATTATTTAACTTCTCAATAGTTTGGAAATGTAAACTACCCCCAAGAGTGATCTTCTTTCAATGGTGTCTAATTCATGAACGAGTTAACACCAAAGCCAGACTATATAGATATAACTTAATATCAAACCCTACCTGTGCTTTATGTTCTAACGAAGAAGAAACTCTATACCACTTATTTTTTGACTGTGATATATCATACCCAATCTTTGGTGCCACTAGTGTACATCTTCTTGGTCGTATCCCCCCATATTTCATCAGTTTTTGACTACTGGCAGCTAAGCCCGATCGATCCCCCCTTTGATTCTTTTCTAGCCATTTACTGTTGGTGTATATGGAAAGAAAGAAATGCCTTTGCATTTGACAAACCTCGCAAACATTTTGATGGATTATGCAGGCTCATTATTCAACTCTACTACAATTGGACAGGTACGGTAGCTCAGGCGCAGTTTAGGCTGGCGGTGCCCCTTCCAGAAAGCCCCACTGAGTCTGTTGGATCAAACCAGGGAAGTTCCAGTCCAGACTTGCACTGATCGAACTCACAAATGCAGTTTGAAAGTTTAGGCGGTGTAGCTCAGTTTGCTTATCTATGTTTATTGTTGTATGCACATATATGGTATGTAGGTTTTTGATGGGCTGTTATGCTTTAAACATTGCTCTCTTGGGTTTAATATGGCACCAGTTGGGCTTGTCAACTGGCTTATTTATTATCTACATATAATATATTAATCGGATGGATAGCGACACGCTACTCATCCGTCTTCCTAAAAAAAAATTCCTTTCAAAAGGAATTTTAGACTCTACTTTAGTAGGAATAGAACTTACTGTGAAATTGGAATAAAATAAAATTGTGATAATTTTACACTCTTTTATTAAGAATTATGGGATACTTCTTCATGCCTGTATCAAAAATTTCTATTTCTTACATCATCACAAACATAGAATGGATCGAAAGTCCTAGCAGATGACCACTTTTGGGCCCGAAAACATTAATTACGGAGCTTTGCCCTATAATTATTGTAGCCCTCTGAATTAGCTTCAAGTAGACCTTTTGTTTGGCTAAAACGGACTTACGGTTTGGAAGTTATGACCGTTTCCGTGAACGTGCGCAGAACTGGAATAACTTGGATTTTTGCATCAAAGAGACCTCAGATCGGATCGGGCTTGTCGGATCGGTTCGGTACTCGAACACTTCAGCAACCAAGCTCTCGATTGCACTGGATTGGATCATAGGAAGAGAACCAGAACCGACCCGCATGGCTTATTCTGTACTGAATCGTCTTCGGTTTGAAGCTCCGTATCAGTTCGGTTTGGCCTCATCTGATCCGACCCGCTTGGGAATCCCTGCATGCACAACAACTTTGACCGATTCCTAAGGCATTATCTACTCCTGCTTGCACGGATCTGATGACACATGGCATACCACAACTAGAGAGGTTTTCTCCACGTTCTCCACTACATTTCGAGATAAAAGGGATGCCCGCCACGTGGCATCCGAACCAGAAACCGCCTACAGCTATAAATACATTGTTTGAAGGATTTTCAAGGGATCTTTAGCTCTCACTCTTCAGGGCTTCCACCAATGCTCCTCGCTAGGCTATTGCACAACATAGATGCCAAATTCCGCATTACAACACGTGGGTTTCGTGTATAATTTTCATTTTTCTCACCTCTTTTCATTGTGAACATGAGGATTTCGTGTATAAAACCGAGTGAATTGTACTTGTAACTTCTTAGGATTTAAGAAGAGATAAAGTGGACATAGGCTTGGTTTGAGCCGAACCACTATAAAAACTTCGTATGTCTCCTTTTATTTACTGTCTTCAATATTCTGCGATCTGTGATTTGCATTTGGGTGTTAGTGCCAAATTTTGGTCTAACAATGTTTAAAACAGACCTTTCTAGGATCTTCGAGTACCAACTATTGTATGTTGCACTATATCATGAAATAATGAATGTAAAATTTTCAAATCTTTATTTATGTAATCGGTATGTGCTTTTTTATGTAACTGGAATTGATTGTTTGATGTAAGCCTACACCTTAATAGTTTGTTTCAGACATGCATTCATCATTTTCCATACATTTTACTTCTAATTTTAAATTCACATTAGGTTAGACTATGTGTAAAATCCACCATAGGAAAACTGCTCTAGTTGCAAAACACTTGTAAACTATTTGAAAGTGTATAATAGATGAAATTCACATGTCTGCAACTGATTATATATTATTGTACAATCTAGTTACTCCTGTTTTTTTATTATACATTATTTGTGCACACATTTCGTTTTCATTTTTTTATTCATATGGTTGTAATAGACGTAGTGTCAGAACCAGCAAAAGCATCAATCCACTCAACTACGGATTTGTCACTTGTATATTTGAAGAAAGTTGAAATTAATGCATATGGTATTCAAATTTCAAAAAATGCTGAAAAAATAAATAGTCAGGTTGGAAAATTTTGGAATATGAATGCAATATTTGGACTCTCATATATACAAGAAAACACTTCAATTTTCTACATATAATTTCTTATGTCGTTCCTACGCCAAAATGCGGGGTGTAGAGAAGGCGTAGGAAATAAGTAGAAATAAGTAATGGCGTAGGAAAGTCGTTGGTAATTTCTGACACTTTTCCCACACCAAACATAATATGTAGAAAATTAATTAAGGCGTATAAAAGTCGTAGAAAATTCGCTACATTAAAACTATGTCGTAGAGAAGACGTGGATAATCCCCTACGCCATTCCAACATCTATGATGTTTTTCTATAAATTCAGATTGGCATAGCAATGGTGTAGGAAAGTTCCTACGCCAATTCTACCGAAACAAAAATAAAATTAGTTAGTGGTATATTAATTTATTGTAAGCTTGAATATAATTAATAACACTAATCAAACCGACGTATTGACACCTTAAGAACAATTAAGACTAATTTTAGTATTAATAGTTATCAATTAATAAATACTACTGAGAAATTAAATTTTGATACTTATGTAATAATTTGGACTAATTTTAATAATTAATAATTTAATTTAATAATTATAAATTAATATTTTGTATTTAATAATAAAATTTATTAAACACCTGGGGTTTACTGCTATGTTTGCTACTTCTAAAACAGGGTCATCCAACGTAAAGATAGCTTAAGTAGACAACGTATTTAATAAGAGCTGATTAGATGGATGTTAACAACATAGTGGTCATAAAAAAGCTACCGGAAACACCGGTACTAGCAATGTGAATGCAAATTCATTGCATCCAACATTTCATATGTCCAAGAATGGATTTATTCGGATAGTTGTTCATCTAACGGTTTCTGACATAAAGTAAAAAAGCACACTTCGTGCACACCAATTGTTCTGTCCCCAGTTTCAGTGTTCCCCCGTGTCCCACCCAATTAGAGCCCCCATATTTGCACCTTTTGCACTTAAACCCCTGAAATATTGGGGGACTTAAATGCAAAACAGCGGAAATCAGGGGATGTAGTTGGAGGGACATTGGGGGGACAGTGGGAATGGGGACAGAAGAATTGGTCTCCACTTCGTGCTATGGCAAAAAAACGATGAGTACCTCAAATTTAACTAAATCCCCAATTACATCGTAGAAATCCCAAAATCGTAAATCACAAGAGTATCCTCACTTTCTTTCATTGGGAGATGGTGAAATCATTGTTGTCTATCTTCCAGTCCACTTCGTTCTTAAATTTTCTTTTCCACCTCGCTCCACTTATTTCATTAATGCTCCTCTAACCGGTTTTACAACTGGATCTAACTGCAGAAGACATGGTCTCCAAAGATTACATCCTAATTTCCTCTGTTGAACGCCCAATCCATGTTTCTTGTACTTCACTTCGATGGTCGTTCTTGCAAAGCTCTAATTGATTTTCATCGAATTATTGGGTATTGAAGCCTCTGCATCAGGTTGGTTTGTAGATCCATCTGATTTGGCTCTATTGATCTTTAAAAGTTATTTCCTTTTTTATGTTTTAAGTTTTTATGGCTGCTTATTTTATTTGTTATTTTTATCATCCAAACTTCGGTTAATAATTTATAGCAATGTTATCACTGTTGTATAATTATGATGGAGCATATGGTAGAATTCCTAATTTGCTAACAGTAAAAAAAATCATTGTTTTCTTTGCTCTTTCTTTTAATGTAATTTCAATATCATTTATTGCATTTTGCAACCTGGATCGAGAGATTGATCGATCTAGGTAAATTTATTTATATATTTGCTTAGATCTGACCGATTGATTTCTCTCTCTGTCATTTATGAAATGAAAATCTTATATACTATACGTAAATCCTAGTTCAAATTCCTCTTTAAAAAATATGTTATAAAATTTTTAATTATAATTTTCCAAAACTTATTAAACCTAAGCAGTTTGTTTTATTAGATTGCTTTACAGTTTAATTTCACACTTTTTAGAGTATTAACGTAGGCTGGTCATCCTTAGGGTGGGCAGTCCTAGTACTTTTTGTCATCTACGAAAATAGTTTGTTAAGTGAACTGAGATAGTGACTAAGAGTCCTCGCATTGATGAATGCATTTATTTTTATCATGATTACCAAAAAGGTAACTAAAGAATGTTGAAACATATCTAGGTCGGTAGACAGGGCTCTAGGCATTTAGTTATCAGTCTCCCATTTGAAACTATATGTAGTAGTAGTAGTAGTAAATGAGTATAAATACCTTTTTACCTCACTATGTATAGGGATAGGTGGAGTAACCCATTCATTATATGATGATACAACTTGAGACTTTGTATCTGCTACACATTCAATTTACCTCACTATAAAATTTGGGTATAAAGTTTATAGATGACATGTTATTTGTGATATAGATTGTTGTGTGTTACAACTGATCAAATGATGTACCATGCACATGCTATATATACATATCTTACATCTAATACATAATGATATGCATAGTATGGCACTTGAGTTGTTCATAATGCACGGATTAGTCTATGAGTTTCCAAAAGCAAGTACCTAGTGATGCCAGATCTTGGAGGGACTTTTGTGGAGGCCAATAATTATAGTCACATAATGTTACATTCCATGTATATTTCTAACCTCATTGTATATATTATGTGTTGTTTGATGATTTTAGCCATAGTGCCTCTGCTAACCGTTCCATCTTATTATATGAATTTTGCAGAGAGAACGCCAAGTGCATTATGACTAAAATAATGCTCATTGAATGTTATACATATTTTCCACCTATCAACTTTTCGGTCCTGAATAACTAACCAAAATTTACCTCTATGCCTATGATCAATGAAAAGTGGATTGGCATAGTTTGTGATCCCGGGTTAATGCTCATTTGTAAGCCCTACTGATACCTAAACAAAAATCTATCATAAACTCAAAGTAGCCACCTCCATTTATGATAGAATTGAACGCTGATAATCCTGTTTTTAATATCAATGATAGGTACAGACACTTTTAGTTTTGGCCTTTACGTGGAAACACAAGTACTAGTAGTGGTAGGGGTACCAGTGGAATGGTTGTTCCTTGTCCGAGGTTCTCCTAATCCTAGGTGTTTATATTTGTATAGTAAGATATTAAGTCACCATATTGGTAAGACGAATCAATATATTTTTCTTATTTAAGTTCTAACTTAAACTATAGCGTTATATGTAGAATTACATCATCTAACCCAGTGTAAAGTCAAGGTTTAATGTTATGTAACACTGAATCATTAATTTTTGGTCCAAAAAAAAAACATTTTAGCAATGTTCAGCATTATTCAAAGTGCATCATCATTTTGAGCAATATATCTTAGATGTTTAATGATCTAGAATACTTGGTTATTTCTGCTTTAGATTTGCACCTATTGATTTTCAATACTATTGAGCTAACAACTGATATAAGAATGCGGCTACTATTCTTGTTTGTTCCAGTAATTTGAAGTTCAAGAACTTAGAGTCATTGAACCATTAAATAGAACGGTGTTATAGTTGATCGAGCATAAAATAGGTCTTTGACGCAATAGAAACAGGCTTTCATCTCTGCATTTATGTATCTCACAATTGTTTCAAGAGTTGATAGAATAGACAAGTTTGACTTCATTTATGTGAATATTTTTGAGTGCATTAAAGTGGACGAGTGATGATTGTCCAATGTATAGTGCTTTATAATGTGAATAATTTTAAATGCACTGACGTACTAATCAATTACATACGAAGCATAATGTTGTATTCCTCTTACAAATATTTATGATATGAAAGAAAACTGGTTTATAATGTATTGTTAATTTTAGTGTATTCATGCTTATCTGCTCTTCTCGAATTATGTTTTGATTTTTTTTTCTAAATTTTGCATCTTTTTTAACAATAGACTTAAACATTTGTAATATATTCTATCATAAGTGCATAAAATAGTTGTATAAAAAATTTACAATAGTCAAAAGCGGTTGTAAAGAAGGTTTTTGCAACTGATAAAAACAATCTGTAGCAAAATAAATTAACTACTGTTAAAATTAGTTGTAAAAAAGCATTTCACAATTGACATAACACCTATAAAATGTTTTTTTACAACTCTGACGTAAGAATGACGTAGAAAATATCTGGCGTGCGAGTGGGAAATAACTGGCATGAGGGGATATCTGTGTAGGAAATATATGGCGTATGAATGGCTTAGGAAATATCAAGTGTAGGAAAGGCGTAGCAGACTATACTACGCATGGAGTAGAAAAGACATAGGAAATATTTTTGTCACACTTGAAATTTTGACATTATATTTGGCATAGAAAAATATTGTTTTCTTCACCTTCCCTACACCAAATAGGTATAGGAAAATCCAAAAATTCTTTTTGGTGATAAATAGTTAAGTGTGCAATAAGTAGCAACTAAAAAGTATGTATTATGAAGAAACTATAGAACCAAGATTTAGAAACACTTAAAAGTAAAATATTTGGATCCTTCGAGAACACTTAATTTCCTTTGGTAAAGAAGGACATTTATAGTTAACATTCCGCAGAACTCTCTACTATTGTAAAGGTAAAATAAAGACGACATGTAGAGTTGGAATTATTTGGGCATCAGGAATGCCATGACAAAATAAGAAAATTATACCAGATATACATATACACCTAATTAAAAGATATTATTGGCTTCTAGTTCAATTCACATATGGTTGCCATTTTCAAGTAATCAATCATTTTCATTGAACTACTTAAAGAATTGCTAATGGACCTAGGCCATTCCTTGCAATCTATAATGAAATCGAAATGACTTACATCAGTAAATAACAATAAAAACAACGCCTAAACTGTTCCATGCGATCCATAATAAATCATCTTTGACCCATAATCGAAGTCCAGTAAATGAAAAAAAATTGATACAAGATCGATTTTGAGATCCAACTACAAGTACAAAAGAGGAAGGAGGCAAAACTTCGGCAAGAGGGTTAGGGAAGAGCAAACGACAAGGTACTGCTTATACTTTATTTCCGAAAATTAATTTGATCATATTCCTCTGTAGTAGGAGTAATCTGGGGGTAACTATTGAGTGGCCAGTGCTTCGCACATGGGAAACGCTACACCATTTATTTTCAGTTGACATACCAAAAGACCAAGTGCATAAATGATGACATTGGTTCAAATTTAATAGTAATATTTCTATCATTTATGTTGTACAGTTTTAATTCAATAATAGAAGTGATCCTACATAAATGCTCGCACCATATCAGATTCTGGTAGCGTTTGATTTTGAACAGAAAGGGTTATTTGGAAGGGGTATGGGGAAGAGATTGGGGAAGGGGAAAATTGGGGAAAGGGGTATATGTTTGATTTTAAACAGGAAGGGGCACACGAAAGGGGAAAAAGAGGTGTAAAATAGGGTAAGAAAGGGTTACAGATCGAACGGGCTAACGAAAGGTTCATTTTCTCACGTTCAGCTGGAAGGGGCAAAGTGGCGGGTCCCCAGTATTCGCGTCGGACGCTTCCGACGCGTCGGATGCGGACGCGAACTTTTTTTGCCCCTTCCGAAAATCAAACGCACCCTATGTATGTTTTATATTATGGCCAGAAAGTCAATTGTAAAACCATTAAATAGGAAATGGGTTGGTCATAAATTGTTTTAGTTAGATTAGTCCTCATCCATTTAAATTAATCGTAACCCTGTCCAGTTGACCCTTTTAATAAATGGCTTAACCAAATTTGATATGGTTATCATATGAATCAAAAGTACTAACCTAGTTATCCATGCTTCATCACAAAATTTTACCATACGAAGAAGAATAGCGTAATCCATATTCAAAATAGAAATTTGACCTAGTATGAAATTACAAATAATCTTTATATATAGTCATCAACTCGAAACATATGTTTTTCAAGTTTGCAATTTTAGGTAGTTTTCTACTAGATGCAAGCCTGGTTTCTTTTATTCCTTAATGTTTGTAAATTAGTGATGTTTGTATAATGTTTCTATGAGTCTTAAGTCCCACAAAAATTCTGTATGTAATCAATCAAAATAATATAATTTAATAGTTTAATGCTCAGATCTGAACGCCAGTTTAAAAAATTAGACGCTCAAAAATAGTAATAAAACATACCCATGAAGTCTAAGAAATACCATCCTAATAATTTTTTGTATTAAATTAATTCTTGATTATATGATAAATTGCAAAGGAGTTAAGTCGATCTTTTTACCAGTTTCAATACAATATCCAGTTCCAAAAGGAAAAATTCGGTTGCATATTACATATGCTATAGGCAGGGGCAAATCTATGTATTGTGTATAGGGGGCAGCTGGCCCCCTCAAACATATTTTCACCCTTATTACTTTATCGAGTTTGTTCAACCTATGTTCTTTGATGCAACCCAAGTGTCACTAGAAGACATCCAGACTCAACAATCGTTTCTTGAGCCTACTAACCAACCAAGGGGTGCAGGTTCTTCATCTAGACCTCGTTCTAGCAGAAGAGGAAGAACTGAAACTTCTATGAAGGTGGAAGAAATTGTTGATCTGATACACTTCAGGCAATTGAGAAAGAAAGCTCGTTCTGAATCCGACAGTCTGAATTCAAATCCATCTACGAATGCTAGTAATTCTTCCTTGTCTAATGCAAGGCCACAGTCTACTGAAATTTCAATTGTGAAGCATGTAATAGACCGTGCAAGAACATTTGATGGTACTGACATAACCCACACAATATCAATTCTCAAAAGTAAGGAAAATCAAGATACGTTCATGGTTCTTTCTGATGACAAAGCAGCAAACCGGTTGCATTTCGAAATCGAGGTTCGCAAGCAAGCAATCCGATACAGGCAGTTTAAGATGAACCCCCCCATTATCCACCTCAGTATGCACCCCGTATCCACCACAGTAGTTTGTTTTCTGTATTTTATATCCATGTAATCTGTATTCTTCAGTTTGTATTCCGTAATTTGAATTCTACAATTTTTATTCTGCAATTTGTATCTTGCATTCTGTCCTGTTCAAAAATAAACACACACAAACACAAATAATAAAAATAATAAATACAAAAACAATAAAAATAATAACTCTGCCCCTTTTGTAAAAAAAAAAACATTCTCCGTTCGCAACAATTCCCCTTCAAATACCCCTTCAAAATAACCCTTCCAAATACTCCTTCCCGTTCAAAATCAAACGCACCCTAAGTAAAACACCTAACATAGACCAGAAGCAGCAATTTAAACTAAGCAAGGAGTTGGGATTTGAATAGATCGACGTAAGCTAGATATGATCTTTTGTTTTCATATATGTAATGTTTCAAATATTCAAAGTTATATTCATTTTTGATGTTTTCTTAAAGAAATTATGTTCAGCTCATTGGACCAACTTGCTCGTTAAACTGCTGTAATTGTTAAATAAATTATTTGGTCTTGTATTAACAATATTTAAAACTTCTACGAGTGTTATAAAATATACGTGAGTGAATGATTACAAGTTTGCAATGTTTCTGAAATGGTATTTACATGTATACCTTACCACTACAAAGTGTTGTCAATATTATATGTAGTATTGATTTTTATTTTATTTTTTCAGTTACAAGTATTGCAAAATTATTGTTGAAAATATAACAATAATATAATATTTTGCTTTATATTTATAACTAGTGCAAAACATTATGAAAAAAAAAAAAATACTACATCTTATCTCCTTCATATGTTAAGTTATAATAATGTTTTACATGCGTTGAAAATGCTAAATTTCTAACGTTTAAACGCCACTATGAGTAGCATTTCCAACTGATTAATAAATCATATACACTGTTTAGAAAGTGTGGTACATATATAATCTACAACCTTCTCTGCAATGTTAAGCAAAAGTTGTGGAAATCATCTATTTTATGCAGCTATGCATATCACAACGGCAACCAAAACGTTGTTGATCTGTTTCAACAACGTTTATTCACTGTTGTAACAATGTTTTTTTTCTTGTAGTGATATACATATGTTAGTGAAAAACCTTTTGGGACTAAAGACTTCACAAACTACACTATCAAATTTCGACAACTCTTTTCTACACTTCACTTCTACGCATTAGTTACATTTGCATCCAATGGGTATTTTTTTTCTATTTTAAAATTAAAAATAAAATAAAACCTTTTGGGACTAAAGGTTTTACACGCCACATTATCATATCTCGACATTACTTCAGTTCAGTTTTCTTCCACACACAACCTTCTATCTAATCTAATTTTTATTTCTTAACATTAAAGAAAATCGATTTTATTAGAATATTTGTTCAAGTTATATTTATTTTTGAACTATTTATGAAATAGATTTCAGTATAGTATTTTCTATTATTAAAATGTTTTCAACTTTTTCAAAAAAAAAGAATTTAGTTGAATATTCGCTCTTATTAAATTCATTTCTAATATTAAAAATAATGAGTTTTAGTACAATCTTTATTGTTGTTAAACTCATTTCTAACTTTTTAACAAAATGTATGTAAGTATAATATTTCTTAACTTTTTTAAGCTAAACTATAAACTTTAAAATATTTTAAATCTGTTATAACTATCAATATTTTCGTATGAACTATAACAAACATTATTTTGCATTTAGCATATGCATAAACTTAGTTTATGTGAGTAGTATATGCTTGTTCATGTAAGTGGAATTGGTCATTTGATGCAAGCCTGCACCTTGATAGTTTGTTCCAGTTATGCATTCACCATTTTCCTTGCATTTTATTCTCCCAAGCTTTTTTTCTTTTTTCTTTTGGCATAGCCGACCGATTCTTGTAGTGATCCATAACACTTTTTTATTATAACGAACAATAAAAATACAGTATAGTACAGATGATTGTGGTTACAATCAACTAATTTGGTTTTTAAGATGGACTGTCCACCTCCGAAGGAGTTTATAATGGTCCGTCCACTGTACCTATCAGGATTACAACACTCGAGCTAGCTAAATACTAGATTACAAATTACATGTTCAGAGTCTCCACGAAGGGAGAGAATAAAACAAATACATACTACAGTTGTAGTGGTTTTACATATGAATACAAAGATAACGGTACATGTCTATCTATATTAAAGGGAACAGTATTCATGGGGTGTCTTGACTTGACCACAGCATGAACTAAATCTGTGAAGTGCAGTAGCTACAGGGAAGCCATACAATAGAAAGCCTAATTTCTTGAGCGTCGCACAATAGCTGACGTGCACAGTTTACATGGTACAATAACTTAGTGGCCAGAATGATGAGACATGCTATACGAGGGAAACGAAAACTGTTCACCAAAGCAGCAAACACGAGAGCCGAGGCTTCACCACCGTCGCTGGAATGATGACCAGGAAACCTGGTACCAGAATTGAAATACACAAACCTCATCCTCGCAGACCACAGCAGTGCTTGCTCATTTAAAATAAATGTTGAACTGGTAGCGACCAAGCATTGCACAGGAGAACCGTAGCCAAGTAAACATCAACATGAATCAATGCCTAAGCGTCTCGCGTTATGTCAACGTTCACCGAACGGCGGTGAAACTCCCATTCAAAACCGATTAGTCACCAACATTACACTCTGAATACCCAAATATGAGCAAAGCACAATTACATAGAAAATACTGATCAACAAACACCAGGATGACAACCTAGCTCCTCAACATACATCAGAACCAAAACATACCAGAACCGAAATCAAGAGACTACCAGCAAGACACGAACTCATAAAGCATTGAATACCCAAATCATAAATTGTTCCATCACAGACTAAGAGTCGAAACGCGTGACAATAAAATGAAAAATGCGTTGCTACTCACCAGTTATTCCACGCCAGTATTCAGATCCCATCCATTATTGTTCATCTTCAATAGAATAACGTACCACGGAGGTCACGTAGTTGCCTGAAAAAATAATCGACAGTGGAATAGAACGACTTCAGTACTGAATCCCGTAGATCTGAGGTAAGGAAAAGAGGTTGAGGATAATAGGGGTTGTAGATCAGCGTCGATTTCGTGTATTAGGCTTGGATCTGGCAGGGTATTTTTGGTTAATGAGAAAAACAACTATTGGAAAAATGATTCATTTTTTATAAAGATGAATTATTTAAAAAATTGGATAAATGTGAGGTGACTCATATATGAATAGTTCTACATCATGAGACTATATGAAGAGAAAATAAACCAGTTTTTTTATTTGACTTGATAAAAAAAAAATTGAGATCCATATTTTTAGATCTGAACCGACTTCCTCTACATGTATTACCATGTTTATTTATTGCCGGAACTACTCAGAAAAAAAAAACAACTTTTTATTCTTATGTCTCTCTTCTTCTTTTCTTCCACCATTAAAAGTTCTTCAAAAACAAAATCAGAACGAGCGGTTAAATTTAAATTGAAAGTGCAAATCTGAATTGGTTTGTTTTGCAAGCAAATCAATTATTTTTCTCAGAAGGCTGTTTTATCCCCGAGGCGGCGGCGACAAGTACGAACTGGTTTGCACCAGCGACCAGATCGTCGAATCGTTTTCAAGAAAGCGATCTATTCCGCGACTCAGCCATTGTTTCCCAACAATTTGAAGACGATCTTGAAACAATGGCTGCAACCCTAACTTGCTTGAAGGTGCCGCCATCTTCCTCTATCTACTCAACGCTTTGAAATACTCAACGCCTTGAAATCTTACTCGATTTGTAACTATGACTCCTTCTATTATCTTCTCTGGCAACGAGATATCAAAAGAAAAAGTAGAAAGATTTAATGTGAAATCCGGATTTGCCATCATCTACATGAAATCAGGGTTAAAAGGTGGACAATTTGGTAGGCATGGAAGGTGGCTTTGCGCTGCAGTTACGTAGTAGCATCATGAAATCCAAGTTTGTGAGAAATGGATCGATGGGCTATAGTATTATTTATTGTTGTGGCCCCCACCAGGATGAGAATCAGAGATAGGTAATACAATTTTTTTAAACCCTTTCTAATGCATGCTTAAATTGATAGCTGATTGTGCCTGGTATTATGGAAAATTCACTAGAAAGGTATCAGGTATTAGGTAATTAACATATTCTATTTTGGCTTGTTAAGTACCAACATAGAGGTTTCTTGGCTATGCCTTCTTTTTCCAACGAGCTTAAGTCACCTTCTGAGTTGCATTTTAATCAGAATCCTTTAGAAAAAGAAAAAATAGAAGCCAAAAGGAAGCTTATATGTATGAATTTCATTGGACATAGAATGATACAAACTATAAGTTACTGTTGGTTGCCATTGATCCAATAGCCTTAAAGAACTGTAAGCATGTCATCTTTGTAGTTGTAAAATGGTAGCATGGTGGAAATTAGTTTATAAATCTTCGAAATTTGATAACTAATCATGAACCTTACTGATTATCTTGTACTGTAGTTTTGGGTCACACTAATCACTTTGCTTGAGTCCTAAGAGTGTGCATTATTTGATTGGAACAATGTTAACTGACTGAACCTTAGTATTTTTTGAACCCAAGTGTTTTGATACCTTGGTTTATGTAGTCTCTATATGTGATGATTAAATTTACCATGTAAGTTGTTTACCATTAATATAGTCCACAAGTGTGGTGGAATGGTAAAATGCAGAAAATAATATTTTATTTGAATAACTTATGTTAGTCTATGAGTTTACATATATTTTTCTATAAGAAAAATATAAATTTTCAAACATATTAACATCTCAAGCAATAGTAAGCCTCCACAGCTGGTCAGTTGAGAATAGAATGGGAATCCACAAGGAAACCATAAAGGACAGCAGAAACCAACCAAAAAGAATGATTCTGGACAGTTGCTTCTATATTACAACTGTGGAAAACCAGCTCATATTGCACGACAATGTCGGAACAGGCTAAGCCCTGCACCGCAGGAAAACCTGACTGAGAAGCCTTTAACGGCTACGAGTACTGAGATTCACTTTGATGGTGGTTCGGAGAGTTGGTGGGTAGACACTGGTGGTTCTCGCTATGTCTGCTATGATCATGATATATTCACAATATACACGGCTGCTGATGATCAGAAAGTGTTGTTGGGAGATCCTCACACCATTAAAACTGTAGAGATTGGTAATGTGAAAATAAAGCTTACAATTAGAAAGACAGTGTTTCTTAAAGTTGTGATGCATTTGACATGTTTGAAACATTAAAAACTAAAATTGAGAAATAAGAAAATTAAGAGAATTTATAGTGATAGAGGAACAAAATATGGATCTAGTTTATTCTGATTTTTTTAATAAATTACATGGTATAGTACATGAAAGAACTGCACCATATTCACTTGAAATAAACGGTAAAGCTGAAAAAAAATATGACCTTTACCGAATTAGTAATTGCCATTTTATTAAATTTTGGTGCAACAAAACATTGGTGGGGGGATATTTTAATTGACTGCATGCTATTTTCTTAATAGAATCCCTTAATCTAAGAATAAAATTTCACTTTATGAAAATTTAAAGAATTATAAATCCAATGTGTCATATTTTAGAACTTGGGGTTGTTTAGCATATGTTCGCATTCCAGACCCTAAGAGAATAAAATCAGCAAGTAGAGCATATGATGTGTATTTATGTGTAACAACCCGAATTTTTACAACACGTTAAATCAAGAATCAAGGCTGAATTTAATTTTTAATTCTGAGTCAAGTAAAACGGGCTATGCCATTGCGTTCGTCTCGGAAAAATACGCGAAATAGAGTCCGAGTTTTCGAGAATCGGAGTCCGTATGACCCGTTTAAGGCCCAAAGAAGATTTCTGGAAATTTGAATTTCGGAAACAGTTTTGGAAATCAGAAATGGGGCCAGGCGGGAATTTTCCCGCCAAAGCCCATGTCGACAGGGGAGTCGACAGGGCTGTCGACACCCCTGGACCCCAAGTCGACAGGGCTGTCGACTTGGGTGTCGACTGGGCCCAAAAACACAACGCCGTGTTTTGGTGGCCTGGTGCACCTGGATGCAGTCTTGGTCTGGTCTGATGGGCCTGTGACGATTTCTGTGGTCTAGATTAACCCTAGATCTAATCCTATGGCCTAAAACTATCTTAATCTCTATAAAAAGACCCTAAACCTAATCTAAATCACTAAAAATAAAACCTAGCAACTAAGTGCTGCCAAAATCAACATTGATCATGGCCTCCATCTCAAATCCCTAGAGCCTATGCATTCAAATCGGGTTCAAATCAAAGGATGCAAGCTTGCTACACCAAATAGAGGCCAAATCAACATTTCTATGCGAGTTTCGTGATGGTTCTTCATCAAAGGAGCCACCTTTCTTCGTCATAATGATGCATGATCCCTTTCCTAAGCCTTGCCTAGGTAAGTTCTAGCTACTTTTAGATGGAAACGGTAGTTTTGATAATGACATGGGATAAAATGAGGCTAAACATGATTATGCGAACCTATATGAACCTTACCTTGCCTCTTATGTTCATGATTATGATTTTAGGCCATGTGAGTGACTTAATCATGCCTCTCATGCTATGCATAACCTAGTTTGACTTGCAAGTTTGGATCTTTATGCATGAACCTTTAGGAACCACTTTATGTGTGAAACATTGGCTAAGACAAGATTTTGGGACTTATGCATGTTTATGAACCCAAACCCCTTATGTTATCATGCAAGTTTGTGGCCAAATCCTTTATGAGATTATGCATGCTTATGGCCAATCCCCTCTTTTAAGTTGTGCATGTTTATGGCCAAACCCTTTTTGATAATATGCATGATGTGGCCGAATTCCCTTGTGACATTTTGTGTGTTTGTGGCCAAAACCCTTTTTATGACACTATGCATGTTCGAGGCCAATTTGTAGTCATAGTATTCCTACTATGTTGATTCGTCTATACTTACGTTGGAAACACGTTTTGGGGTTGGGTTAGACGAGTGTGAATATACATGAGAAACTTAACTTGAAGTTCCATGAAATATGATGTGAAACATGATTTGGGTTAAATGGGTATAACATGACAACATGCAACATTGAATATAGCATGTAAGTTAACATGTACATATGCATAAACATAAGCTTGGGAATTTACCTATTAAGTTAGGTCTACCCATTGGGAATTTACCTATTAAGTTAGGTCTACCCAATTGCTTGAAAACTTGACTATGGATATGACACTAGGCTAAACATGAAAGTGGCCAACTCGAGGTTGGGTTGAGTTTGCAACGTAAAACTACCCGGAACCGACCGGCCTAACTAGTAGTTGCAAACAATAGGACTCAATGTGAGAAGTTGGTCATGTTGTGCTTAAACCCGAGGTTAGACCAAGTTGTGGTGTAAATCTACCCGGACCCGCCCGGCTTAACTAGTAACCACAACAAAGTCTAATGTGAGAGGTTGGGGTGCATTAAATAATTAATGCCACATAATAGGGTTAAGTTAATTTGATTAATGAGGCTTAACCAAATATGACATGGACAAAATGGGTTAAGTAATTTGATTAGGCTAATGATACTTAACAAAACATGATAAGCTTGGGTAGGTTAAGTAACTTGATTCGCCTAATGACACTTGACCATTTTTATACGAATGGTGGACGGGATTAAGTTAACCAACACTTAGTCAATCCAACATGATAACGTGATAAGGTTAAGTAAATTTTCTTAATGACACTTAACCATATAATACAGTTAATGGATGGGGTTAAGATTAGACTTAGCTAATCTAAACATGGTAATCGGATGGGGTTAAGTTAGCCTAGACTTAATTAATCCAACTTGGTAATTTAATGGGGTTAAGTTAAACACTTAACTAATTTAACACAATGATTTGATGAGGTTGAGTGACCTATACTTAACCAATCTAACTCGTTAATTTGATGAGGCTAAGTTAACCTATACTTAACCAATCTAACGTGAAAACATGATAAGGCTAAGTCACGAATCACTTGAATGCACTCGACCGGTTTGACTAAGTAATTTCATAGGGTCAAGTTAATATATACTTAACCAACTTGAGCATGGTTTGTAGGGTTAAGTCTTGAACTTGGATACTTAGCCAATTTTGACATGATTTGTAGACGGGATTAAGTCATGAACTTAAGTGACACTTAATCTATTATGTAAACCCTAATTCGGAGAATTAGGTGGGTAACCGTAATTAACAAGGATAACGGGAATAAGGCTAAGTCGTAAACCTTGGTTGAAGGATAACTAAGTAATGATTCTTAGTCAAGGAAATTTAGACCAGTTCATAGATAGATGAGTAACCTGATACGGTAGGTCATCGTTTAAGTATACGAGTAGGAGCAAGTATCTGATTTAGATAAAGGCTCCAGCGAACTGGGCAACGAAGCAGCGGCTTCGGGGAACGTGAGGATATTCTTGGGATCCCTCTGTGAGCTGCCAGGTCATTATACTAGGCTCACGAGAGGTTGAGGTCTGCGGTAGAAGAACCAAGAATATGCCTTGGTTGCTATGCGAGCAACCTAAAGGCTGGGGTGGATAGCAGTGAGTCGACGAATACATAAGGTGCCCGAGATAGCAAGTTCGTCGATCATCTACCATCTTGAGTCAAGCGTGTACGTACGGAAAGGCAGGGAACACCCAACAGACCATGATTGCTATCTAATCATGGGTGAGGTAGGCCGTAGGATGTGGGTTGGCCGGAGTGTAGTTCTCATGCAAGATTTTCTCTTGTGTTGCCTTTCGCTAGTTGAGGGAGGGGTCTCGTGGGACCATAGCCACGTGTAGAAAAGCAGACCTTAGTATCTGCATCGGCAGATAAATCCAAAGCTCCCGACCGAGTCCTGTATTTCTTGTTTTGCCCTGGGACAGGACTCGGATGGCACGATGTGATACATGTGCATACAGTTGTAGAAAAACGATTCACGATGATTGCGTGGGAAAAAGGGCGCGGTTGAGGGTTAGCATAATCCCTAGTGGCCTAGGTGGTTTAACCCAAACCGAAATACGAAAGCGTGCGATAGGTAAGCGTAATCCCTAGTGTGCTAGGTGGCGTAAGTCCTAATGGTTCAAACGATGATTCATATGGAAGAGTCTAGCTAGAACAAGGGTGACAGTCCAAACGATTTCTAAGATAATACGACACGAGGAAGCCCGTACGAGGTACAGCAAAGGACTGAACTTATATACATGGAAAGAAACATATGATTTGAGTAACCTATATATACGATATATTGGGTTGACATGGACCATTACACGACTTTGAGTAAGGGACATTCATGGTTAACTCCTAACAAGGTTGGGATACTAGTACGAAGGGTGCAGAGCAAATATACATGTTAGAACTAGGAAGAATATACATAATAGATTCCTTGGGATGTTAGACGGGGTAGATACCTTGGGGTAAGGTACTCGATAGAAACCTGACGATGTGATACCTTGACTTATCATAACACCATAGTCTATCATGATACCTTAGTTTACCTTGCCGCAGCAGTTCAACCGGCTACCCTGCTTTATCTATATTGTAGTTATCCTTATGTTTACTTTCAGTTTATGCATGTCATGTTACCTTTACCTGTTTTTATACTGGAAGTAGATAGGACTTACTCAGTCTTTTTGACTGACCCGTTTTGTTTCGCCTCTTTTCTTCCGTTTCCCCCCCAGGTTTTCAGGGAGGAAACAATGCTGTTAGTTCGGACTTCTTCTGCTTGAAGGTCATCATGGATGGCTTGGACTTCTCTTGGCTATGGCTACTTTACTGTTTTTACTTGGGGAATAATTTATAAAAAAGTCTTTATGCTTCTTTACTATTGCAAGACAGGTTTTGTTGTACTCTGATGTAAAAGGCTTTAGACCTTATTTATTCATGTTATGAAAGTTTGATTTTTACTTCCGCTATTTTATGTGTGCTGTCTTGTGATATTTCTGTGCATGTTTACCAATAATGCCCCTCTAAAGCTAGTGCATTCCCTTGCGAGTGACCCTAGCGGAGGCGGGGTGTTACATTTGGTATCAGAGCAGAAGGTTACTAGACTGGGCAAAAGTTTTTAAAGACCTTCTGAAAATTATTTGAAAAACCGTTTACAAAGAAGTATTTTTCAAGAAAATTTTCTTTTAAAAAGAAAAAGGCTATTCCCCAAAGGCCATTAGCATTATCCTTGTTTCCTTGATTGAATCTCTTTTCCTTTCTTTCCTCCATCTGTAGTCACAGTGGTTTTGACTGCGACTAGTCTTTCTAGCTGCGTAAGTGTTTCCCGTACGATGGAGGTGGTTCTCGAGAGACCGTTGCAGAGTTATGCATGAAAGGATAGTAAGAACAAGGATAAAGGATACGAGCTCAGGGATAAGCAACATGTAGGTATGGCTGAGTCCTAAAAGGAG
Source organism: Allium sativum (assembly GCA_030737875.1). Taxonomy (NCBI): domain Eukaryota; kingdom Viridiplantae; phylum Streptophyta; class Magnoliopsida; order Asparagales; family Amaryllidaceae; genus Allium; species Allium sativum. Next base: position 223,197,426 of record CM060920.1, read on the forward strand.
GGAGAAAGATGAACAATGAAACCCATGACAAGAGAGTACCTTTGGCATGGTGAAACGGGACGGATAGTTAAGTATCATGGGACAAGGACAAGATCATCGGGAGGGCAGTAGTATGCTCTCATTTCTAGAGTACCTCGGAAGGAGGGTAACGATCTTGTTAAAGGTTTAGCTTTTCTTCTCTATCATCCTGTCGGGACTTTGTTTTGATCACCGCATCTATTAAGTCCGCTTCGATAGTTGAGTCTCTGCACCTTAGTACTAGCGTAGTAGAGGATCCCCTTTTTGTCCCAAGTCCTATTGGAAGATCGGTCCATCTACTCATGGCTTGTTTGGATTTGAGAATGTCTATATCAAGTGTTGAGCTTGGAAATAATGCTTATGTTTATAAGTTGTGGATGGATTCTAGGGATGAAGTGGTTATCCAATAAGGGGTGCCACTCTCGGTTTTAGAAGGAGGGTAGTTAGACTCTTGGCTTGCTTTGGTAATACCCTCGAAGTCTCGTGGAACCTTTTTGGGTTCGGTTATGATTAGTTACCTAGAATCCCTTGATACCTTTATTAGAAATTTGAAGCCCGATCGAGTGGTGTTCGCCAATAAGACGGATGGTTTGTTTCACTTATGCATGGGTTATAGAAATCACCCTAGTAAGTGGGCTTAACCTGGTTGGCATCTGTTTACTTTCAAGAGAAAGTTCTTCTATGTGGAATACCTTATGGTACGAGGTCCGAGATTCACTAGTGAATTTTGGAAAGCTTGCATGAGGTCATGGGTACGCAGTCATGTTTGCGTCAAGTATTCTAGGAAAAGGATAAGTGCAAGAGGAAAGAGAGGCGACGAGGAAATGAGTTCCAACTCATGTTATGGAAACAGGAAATAAGAAGCTGCGAAATCGTGAAGTAAAAGGGGCGGTCAAGGCACGAAGGAACTAAGCTCAAGGTAATGCGACTCAGGAGACTGAAGACTAAACACGTGCATGATATCTCTTTTGGGAATATATCCTCGATCCCTGTTTTTCTGTTGAGCTTGCTTGTGGGCTATCTTTTATGGATATCCTCTCGGTCCTGTCTCTGTTACAAACCCCGTACGGAGTTTGTTTTGTTTATCTTCTCGACCCTGTTTCAGGGAATCTTAGGTAGAACCCTATGGATGTAAACATGTATTTGAAACATGTTATGATTGATATGGTTGCAAGTGGTTGCAAGTGGTTGCTCGTGGATGCGCGAATACACATTAGATACTAGCTCGACTCGGTCACATTTCATATTGCATATGCACGAGTATTTATACTTGTTTATGGATGAAATCGAATGTGTTATCATGCGGATGTTGCATATGGTTGAATGTTTGTGCACGCATATAGTGTATATGACTAGGACTATTTGCATACATGATGGATTCATGGCACTATACATATTTTTGCATTAGAAAGATTATCCAGGCCTGATCATTAGCATTAGCTAAGGAACATGAACACACACGTTTTGCATATATTCATATGGCATCAGAAATCATCTAAGGACAATGGTTGCTTGTGGATGATGTTTTGAGTAGATGGATGATGGATGGTAGGATATGTTCTTCCCAACTTGGAGATTTCGGGGACGAAATCCTAAAAGGTGGGGGGAATGTAACAACCCGAATTTTTACAACACGTTAAATCAAGAATCAAGGCTGAATTTAATTTTTAATTCTGAGTCAAGTAAAACGGGCTATGCCATTGCGTTCGTCTCGGAAAAATACGCGAAATAGAGTCCGAGTTTTCGAGAATCGGAGTCCGTATGACCCGTTTAAGGCCCAAAGAAGATTTCTGGAAATTTGAATTTCGGAAACAGTTTTGGAAATCAGAAATGGGGCCAGGCGGGAATTTTCCCGCCAAAGCCCATGTCGACAGGGGAGTCGACAGGGCTGTCGACACCCCTGGACCCCAAGTCGACAGGGCTGTCGACTTGGGTGTCGACTGGGCCCAAAAACACAACGCCGTGTTTTGGTGGCCTGGTGCACCTGGATGCAGTCTTGGTCTGGTCTGATGGGCCTGTGACGATTTCTGTGGTCTAGATTAACCCTAGATCTAATCCTATGGCCTAAAACTATCTTAATCTCTATAAAAAGACCCTAAACCTAATCTAAATCACTAAAAATAAAACCTAGCAACTAAGTGCTGCCAAAATCAACATTGATCATGGCCTCCATCTCAAATCCCTAGAGCCTATGCATTCAAATCGGGTTCAAATCAAAGGATGCAAGCTTGCTACACCAAATAGAGGCCAAATCAACATTTCTATGCGAGTTTCGTGATGGTTCTTCATCAAAGGAGCCACCTTTCTTCGTCATAATGATGCATGATCCCTTTCCTAAGCCTTGCCTAGGTAAGTTCTAGCTACTTTTAGATGGAAACGGTAGTTTTGATAATGACATGGGATAAAATGAGGCTAAACATGATTATGCGAACCTATATGAACCTTACCTTGCCTCTTATGTTCATGATTATGATTTTAGGCCATGTGAGTGACTTAATCATGCCTCTCATGCTATGCATAACCTAGTTTGACTTGCAAGTTTGGATCTTTATGCATGAACCTTTAGGAACCACTTTATGTGTGAAACATTGGCTAAGACAAGATTTTGGGACTTATGCATGTTTATGAACCCAAACCCCTTATGTTATCATGCAAGTTTGTGGCCAAATCCTTTATGAGATTATGCATGCTTATGGCCAATCCCCTCTTTTAAGTTGTGCATGTTTATGGCCAAACCCTTTTTGATAATATGCATGATGTGGCCGAATTCCCTTGTGACATTTTGTGTGTTTGTGGCCAAAACCCTTTTTATGACACTATGCATGTTCGAGGCCAATTTGTAGTCATAGTATTCCTACTATGTTGATTCGTCTATACTTACGTTGGAAACACGTTTTGGGGTTGGGTTAGACGAGTGTGAATATACATGAGAAACTTAACTTGAAGTTCCATGAAATATGATGTGAAACATGATTTGGGTTAAATGGGTATAACATGACAACATGCAACATTGAATATAGCATGTAAGTTAACATGTACATATGCATAAACATAAGCTTGAGAATTTACCTATTAAGTTAGGTCTACCCATTGGGAATTTACCTATTAAGTTAGGTCTACCCAATTGCTTGAAAACTTGACTATGGATATGACACTAGGCTAAACATGAAAGTGGCCAACTCGAGGTTGGGTTGAGTTTGCAACGTAAAACTACCCGGAACCGACCGGCCTAACTAGTAGTTGCAAACAATAGGACTCAATGTGAGAAGTTGGTCATGTTGTGCTTAAACCCGAGGTTAGACCAAGTTGTGGTGTAAATCTACCCGGACCCGCCCGGCTTAACTAGTAACCACAACAAAGTCTAATGTGAGAGGTTGGGGTGCATTAAATAATTAATGCCACATAATAGGGTTAAGTTAATTTGATTAATGAGGCTTAACCAAATATGACATGGACAAAATGGGTTAAGTAATTTGATTAGGCTAATGATACTTAACAAAACATGATAAGCTTGGGTAGGTTAAGTAACTTGATTCGCCTAATGACACTTGACCATTTTTATACGAATGGTGGACGGGATTAAGTTAACCAACACTTAGTCAATCCAACATGATAACGTGATAAGGTTAAGTAAATTTTCTTAATGATACTTAACCATATAATACAGTTAATGGATGGGGTTAAGATTTGACTTAGCTAATCTAAACATGGTAATCGGATGGGGTTAAGTTAGCCTAGACTTAATTAATCCAACTTGGTAATTTAATGGGGTTAAGTTAAACACTTAACTAATTTAACACAATGATTTGATGAGGTTGAGTGACCTATACTTAACCAATCTAACTCGTTAATTTGATGAGGCTAAGTTAACCTATACTTAACCAATCTAACGTGAAAACATGATAAGGCTAAGTCACGAATCACTTGAATGCACTCGACCGGTTTGACTAAGTAATTTCATAGGGTCAAGTTAATATATACTTAACCAACTTGAGCATGGTTTGTAGGGTTAAGTCTTGAACTTGGATACTTAGCCAATTTTGACATGATTTGTAGACGGGATTAAGTCATGAACTTAAGTGACACTTAATCTATTATGTAAACCCTAATTCGGAGAATTAGGTGGGTAACCGTAATTAACAAGGATAACGGGAATAAGGCTAAGTCGTAAACCTTGGTTGAAGGATAACTAAGTAATGATTCTTAGTCAAGGAAATTTAGACCAGTTCATAGATAGATGAGTAACCTGATACGGTAGGTCATCGTTTAAGTATACGAGTAGGAGCAAGTATCTGATTTAGATAAAGGCTCCAGCGAACTGGGCAACGAAGCAGCGGCTTCGGGGAACGTGAGGATATTCTTGGGATCCCTCTGTGAGCTGCCAGGTCATTATACTAGGCTCACGAGAGGTTGAGGTCTGCGGTAGAAGAACCAAGAATATGCCTTGGTTGCTATGCGAGCAACCTAAAGGCTGGGGTGGATAGCAGTGAGTCGACGAATACATAAGGTGCCCGAGATAGCAAGTTCGTCGATCATCTACCATCTTGAGTCAAGCATGTACGTACGGAAAGGCAGGGAACACCCAACAGACCATGATTGTTATCTAATCATGGGTGAGGTAGGCCGTAGGATGTGGGCTGGCCGGAGTGTAGTTCTCATGCAAGATTTTCTCTTGTGTTGCCTTTCGCTAGTTGAGGGAGGGGTCTCGTGGGACCATAGCCACGTGTAGAAAAGCAGACCTTAGTATCTGCATCGGCAGATAAATCCAAAGCTCCCGATCGAGTCCTGTATTTCTTGTTTTGCCCTGGGACAGGACTCGGATGGCACGATGTGATACATGTGCATACAGTTGTAGAAAAACGATTCACGATGATTGCGTGGGAAAAAGGGCGCGGTTGAGGGTTAGCATAATCCCTAGTGGCCTAGGTGGTTTAACCCAAACCGAAATACGAAAGCGTGCGATAGGTAAGCGTAATCCCTAGTGTGCTAGGTGGCGTAAGTCCTAATGGTTCAAACGATGATTCATATGGAAGAGTCTAGCTAGAACAAGGGTGACAGTCCAAACGATTTCTAAGATAATACGACACGAGGAAGCCCGTACGAGGTACGGCAAAGGACTGAACTTATATACATGGAAAGAAACATATGATTTGAGTAACCTATATATACGATATATTGGGTTGACATGGACCATTACACGACTTTGAGTAAGGGACATTCATGGTTAACTCCTAACAAGGTTGGGATACTAGTACGAAGGGTGCAGAGCAAATATACATGTTAGAACTAGGAAGAATATACATAATAGATTCCTTGGGATGTTAGACGGGGTAGATACCTTGGGGTAAGGTACTCGATAGAAACCTGACGATGTGATACCTTGACTTATCATAACACCATAGTCTATCATGATACCTTAGTTTACCTTGCCGCAGCAGTTCAACCGGCTACCCTGGTTTATCTATATTGTAGTTATCCTTATGTTTACTTTCAGTTTATGCATGTCATGTTACCTTTACCTGTTTTTATACTGGAAGTAGATAGGACTTACTCAGTCTTTTTGACTGACCCGTTTTGTTTCGCCTCTTTTCTTCCGTTTCCCCCCCCAGGTTTTCAGGGAGGAAACAATGCTGTTAGTTCGGACTTCTTCTGCTTGAAGGTCATCATGGATGACTTGGACTTCTCTTGGCTATGGCTACTTTACTGTTTTTACTTGGGGAATAATTTATAAAAAAGTCTTTATGCTTCTTTACTATTGCAAGACAGGTTTTGTTGTACTCTGATGTAAAAGGCTTTAGACCTTATTTATTCATGTTATGAAAGTTTGATTTTTACTTCCGCTATTTTATGTGTGCTGTCTTGTGATATTTCTGTGCATGTTTACCAATAATGCCCCTCTAAAGCTAGTGCATTCCCTTGCGAGTGACCCTAGCGGAGGCGGGGTGTTACATTATGGGCTATGCTATTAATAGCAAAGCATACCGATTTTATGACCTAAATGCACATAATGTAATTGAATCAAATGATGCCGATTTTTATGAAACAAAATTTACTTTTAAATTAAGGAATAGTGAGGGCACATCAAGTATGCCTATCAGAACATAACTTAATAAAAGTTCTGAAACTGAACCTAGAAGAAGTAAAAGAGCAAGAACCGTAAAAGATTTTGTTTTGGATTTTTGTGCTTTTACTATAGAGGAGGATCACTTAAACCTCCAAGAGACCTTGTCTTCTTTTGATGCCGATTTTTGGCAAGAGGCTATAAATGATGAGATGGATTCTCTGGAATCCAATAAGACTTGGCATTTAATAGATTTATTCTCTGGTTGTAAATCTATAGGTTATAAATGGGTGCTTAAAAAGAAATTAAAACCTGATGGCACTATTGATAAATATAAAGCACAATTAGTAGCTAAATGTTTTAAGCAAAGAGAAAATATAGATTTCTTCGATTTTTTTTACCTGTAACTAGAATTACATTCATTCGGGTATTAATCTCACTTGCTTCAATTTGTTATTTATTAATGCACCAAATGGATGATAAAACCACGTTATTTAAACGGTGAATTAGAAGAAGAAATTTGTAACAACCCGGAAATTCTGGGCCAGTTTAAATTTTTTATTTTGGCAATTTTAGCGAATTTTGATTATTTAAAATGAATTATTTTAAATAATATCGACGAGAAAATTTATTTTGAATAGAATTCAATCGTATATATTATATAGATCGTCGTTAGAATATAAATAATTATATATAATTATAAATAGAATCGAAAATGGCGCGGTAGTTCGATAATTCGATTTCAAACTTCAATTGAATGTACCGGGTGCAAAACAATCCGGATTTTAGTGAAACCAAAAACATTAGGATCTAATTGATAATATCTTTCCAACGAATCTGAAAGATCGAAATTTCATAGCGGGATTCAAAAGATATGTCCAGTTGAAAATTCTGAATAGTCGCTATGGAATTCAGGCCCTTAAAAATGGAAATTTTGCAAACAACCTCGGATTTCGACGAAACCACTTTTGTTGGATCCGGGATGTAAAGTTATTGCTAGATTCCAAATTTGATAATTTTTCGAATCAATATGTGAGCGTGGCAAAGGAAAACGCGTTTGACCAGTTTCAGTTGAATTTAATCGACTGGAAATTGGCCATTTTTCAAACGGTCTCAGAATTCGATGAAATTAGTTTTGTTAGGACCGTATCGTCAATACGAAGCTAGAAAATATTTTTAGGGAATTTTTCGTGTCAGTATGTGGCCCCGATAATTTAAAATGTACGTTCAAATTGAATATATACTGATTTATATTTAAATTTAACGAAAACTGACCTTAACGATCGAATTGGCCTTCGTGACATATCCCATTGTGTTCGGATTGGGGGTATTACGCTAGGGACGACAGTCGGCGGGTTCGATTTTGAGTTCGAAAACAAAAGTTGCTTTTTGTGAATTTAAAATAAAAATAATAATTAAATATATATAAATGGGTCAACGCCCCCTTTTCCTTTATCTTTCCCCGATGGTTTTCTTCAGGAAAAAAAAAACCCCAATCGAAGGCGACGCCTCCCAGCCACCACCGCCCATCGCCCCATCCCCCACCGTCGGTCGGCCACCAGAGCGCTCCCCCTTCGCCTCTCCCTCTTCCCCCTCGACCTCATGAATCCCCAACTCGAACCCTAACCCCTAATTGAGCCGCCGCAACCCCAGTAAGCCCCACCAAGACCGGCGCCACCCCCCCAGCGCGTCAGACCTCCGACCGCACCACTGCCACCTCCCCGACGCGCCGCTCCCCTCAGCACCCTACCCGATTCCACTCCCTCAGCCGATAATTGAAATTTGGTGAGTTTTTATTTTATTTTATATTTACTTCTTTAATGTAATTAGTTAAATAAAACAAACCAGTTTTCTTTCTTTTTTTTAGAATAACATAGAAGGAAAAAGAACCAATTTTCATATATTTTATTTTAAAAATGAAAAAGGTTTGATTTTTAAAATGAAAAGGATTATAATTTTTATGATGACAAAGTTATGAAATTTTTATATGAGATGCCATGTTTTAAATTCTGAAATAATATGGTTTTTAGAATAGAATAGTTAAGTTTTTTCGAATAGACAAGATTAGATTTTTAACATTGTAAATGTTCGATTTTTAACACTTTAAAGGTATGATTTTTAACGAAATAACAATATGATTTTTATATATTGAACATCGAAGTAAAAACATGATTTTTATATATTGAACATCGAAGTAAAAATATGATTTTTATATATTGAACATCGAAGTAAAAATATGATTTTTATATATTGAACATCGAAGTAAAAATGTGATTTTTATATATTGAACATCGAAGTAAAAATATGATTTTTATATATTGAATAGCGAAATAAAAATTTGATTTTTACATATGTAGTGGCTACGGGCGAAGAAAGTGATAAGAGACGAGAACAGTGAAGATTTCCTGCATTTGAAGTGCCGTGGAGTTAGGATAGCTATCGGTGAGAATTTCTCACTCTTAAATTTCTTTTCTAGTCATATATATATACTAGGATGCAGACGGTGCTTAGTAGCACCCGACACAATCGTCCACAGACCATGGACTTGTTTGTTTGGTTGCATAGATTAGTTAGATGATTTGGTTTGAATTGAATTGTTTGGTAAAATGAAATTGATTTGACTGATGTGTGAATGGCGTGGGCCTTCACTAGACCGGGGATAAGGCTAGGCCTCGTCCCGTTTCTAGTATCGTGTCGTTATGCCGCCGAAATTTTCTAAAATAAGTTAGAGAAATAATAATATCATTTTATAGAATAAATGAATTGAATAGAAATTCATATGTTGAAATAAAATGTTTTGTCGTTAAAAATATAATTTTTAACGTGGATGTAAATAAATAAATATTCATTTACAAACCGGACGGTTTGTTTATGTACACCTATTTGAAGGACATTGATTGGGTCGATAAATTTTACACATCGCCCAACTGCACAAATAAAATATGCATTTGATTGTTTGAAACCCCACACGGGTGTTGGGATGAAATTTGAAGTTCACTCATCCTGATTGATTAAATATGTCGATCGATTGATTGACATGCTGTTATAAGCGTTAGATATCTATATTTGATGCTTATACAGTGTAGTGCACTTTGGTTGATGGTTGATTATCTATCGTTGCTATTATATACATTTGTTGTATGGAATCCATATAATTAACTTTATATGGTAATTGATTGAGCCTCATTTCAATTTAGAAAATAAAGAATAATATAAAATAAAGGTTCATGTGTTGACAGTACTCATCCATTGAGATTGGTCATGTGTTGAACGAAATATTATAATAATAAATTTTATATCTTTATTCACTATAAAATAAAGGTTCATGTGTGGACTGTACTCATCCGTTGAGATTAGTCATGTGTTGAACGAAATAATTTAACAAAAATAGTCACACGTGGACAGTACTCATTCGTTGAGATTAGTCGTGTGTTGACAAAAATAAATATTCATTTGTTGAATAGAATAAAGGAATATATGAAGCCGTGTTGATTAGATTGACGCCATTTTGACGTGAACGATATTTATATCGATTTTATACGATTTCGAAATGAATTAAATATATAACGATTTCGAAATGAATTGAATATATAACGATTTCGAAATGAATTGAATATATAACGATTTCGAAATGAATTGAATATATAACGATTTCGAAATGAATTGAATATATAACGATTTCGAAATGAATTGAATATATAACGATTTCGAAATGAATTGAATATAAAATGATTTCGAAATGAATTGAATATATAACGATTTCGAAATGAATTGAATATATAATGAATTCGAATTGAATGGAAAACGAATTTGATTTCAATTGAATAGCAAACGAAACGAATTCGAATTTAATTGAATAGTAAACGAAACGAATTCGAATTTAATTGAATAGATAACGAATTTGAATTGAATTGAATATAAAACCAATTCGAATTGAATTGAAAACGAATTCGAATTGAATTGGAAACAAATTGAAATGAATTCAAATTGAATTGAAATTTGAATTGAATAGAAATGAATTTTAAAACGAATTTATAAAGAAGAATTCAATTTTGATTTGAATTGAAATGGAAGTTGAAATTGCTTTTGAAACGAATTTAAAACTATTTATATAATTCGTTTTAAATGGAAATCGACGAAATATATATTATATATATAATATAATGGCCTTAATAGAACGCGCCGCGCCGCGGCAGTTCGTGAATTTCGACCATTTATTTCAAACGGACATTACGGGAGATCCGACCGTTGGATTCTCCTAAAACCGGAACCGTTGGGTTCGTATCGAAAAGAGCTTTCTAACGAATATTAGAAATTTGAAATCTAACGGTTGGATTTGGAGATACGTCCAAATCAAATTTGAAAAAGGTCGCTGTAAGTGCTGTTCGATGGCCTTTAATGGAAATCGACTGTACGGCCTTGATAAAATTATTAAAAATAGTAATAATTTGTGTAAAATCATAAGAAATGATTTAGAAAGAATTGAGATGAAAAACTCCATATTTGAAAAGATAAAAATAGATTTTTATCGAAATGAACTAGTTTTGAACTAGAATTATAATTCTATTTATTTTTAAATAAATAAATTGAATTTAAAAAGGGTTTTAAAAATAACCAAAATTTCCAATGATGGCATTGAAATGGATTTGAATCGAAATTGTCTTCGGAATATTTCGATGTTGGAATTCGTGATTATACAGATGTTGTTATGGAAATTTGAAAGATATATATTTATATCGTTATTTCCAATACGACATTTGTTAATCGTAGAATTTGATATTGAATATAAGCCGATATATTTTCCATTCAAAGCCTTATATTGAATATCAAATGTGATTTGGGTTTGTCGTGAATGGTGTCTTCACTAACACTGTTCTTGAACCCAGTTGAGAAAAGATTAAATCTTTTTATTTATTTAGATTTAATGAAGTGTACCAATTAAATAATATTTAATTGAAATTGAATTGATATTGATTTTTGGGTTTATCGTGAACAGTGTTTTAAATAACACTTGTTCTTTAACCCGATAATTAATGAATGTGACTTTGGGTTTATCGTGAACCGTGTTTTAAATGACACGGATTCTTTAACCTAGTTAACGATTAAAACTAAGTGGAGTTTTAATGAATCTTTAATTAGATTAAAATGGTCGAGAATGGAGTATCACCAGTTTTGCTCCAGGCGATAGTTAAATCTTTAATTAGATTTGAACGTGAGATGGTAATTGAATTTACCGATGACACCGTGGTGTTAGATATGAAGTATTACCAGTTTTACTTCATGGGATGAATAGGTTGGGATTGGGAAATTAAAACAAATGATTACTTCGGTAAGGTTCGTTAATCCCGACTAGCTGAATCAAAATTCAAAAGAAGAAAAGAATAAATTCAAGGAATTTATCTTGGATAAAATTAATGGGAACCTTTCCCTATGAATGCGAAATTTAGAAACTAACTGTCGGGTAGCTAAGCATAACGGTTTTCTGGATATTGATCTGATGTTGGTTTCGGCCTTCGGGGTTAATATTTGGGGAATTATTCTCTTGATTAATTTACGGTTAGTGATTGATGAATTGGAATGAGGCGTATGTTGTGTTTGTGTAACACTTATTTAAAATATACGCGAGCTATTCGGAAAGACCGGGTTTATCCCATTCTGAATAACTGATACGACGATAAGTCGAAGATGAAGACGATGGTCGAAGACCGGAAGTCTTCACGTCGTTTGGGTAATTACTGATGATCTTGATTGGGCTGTACACCCAAGAAGATGGAAATAGTTAGTGATCGTCCAGACGTGCTTGGAGATCGATGGATATGCGGGGTACTAGGTGCCTCCGGTTTCGTTCAGACCCAGAACGGATTTGTAAATGGACTGTGTGTCTGACATTGGATTTTAGTCTGTGTGATTGATTTCTATTAAATATATATCTGTTTGGCGGCAAAGAATTTATTCTCTTGCTTAACGCCCTTCTCTGAGACGTACGAGCTCAGGGGTTATATACTGATGGATATCAATGCATAGAGTGAATTGCCTGTGTGGCATGCCTAAGTGGCAATTGATCGAGGTTTCTGTTGAAAAGCAAAGTCTTGTGGTGATGATCAAAGCAAGGCCTTTGTGGAGTAGCTTTGTGTATTTTACTTCGCGTGTTTCACACCCGGTATGAACCAAAACGGGAGACGGACCTCAGGGAGGGCATGCGTTTCTTTCTAGTTAGAAGTGGCGTCAGTGGTTTTACACGCCCTGACGAGTTTGACTTATGTGGTTGTTGCTGTTGCGAGGCGCCTCGGATTGATCGGTCGTTCTCGAACCGATGGAGTCATTTAGTTGGCTCATTTACGCCCCAAAGGGCGGGGAAACGCATGTTCAGGCATTTTAATCCACATCGGTGGACCGGCCCTGACGATCCAAGGGCCCACCTGAGTCTGGGTCCTGTGGCTCGGGCTAGAGAGTCACGAATCGGTAGAGGACTATCTTTTGCCTCGGTTCATAGACGGAAATCCAATTTCCAAATACGTGACATTTGCGGTTTTATTTGTAGAGCCTAGTATGGCGACATAGTGGGATGGGGCGCTCATGCCGCCTATGATTGATACTTATGATTTGAAGTTGTTTTATATACTATGCACTTATAATAGTATCAAACGATTTGTTTTAACCGTATCAAGCATTCTTTGGCTGTTATAAGGGAAAACCCTATCCTCGGCTGCGTTGCATTGTGTGATGGGACTGGGTCTTATAACAGCTTCATTTTTCTTTATTTAGCATTGCGCTGTTTGTTTTATGCACTGGTATTCTTGGGAGGAAACCCGTTCCGTGTTATACGGCGTGGTCCCTTGATTTACCTAACTTTTAAAATAAAGAATAATAACTGTTTTAGTTCTCACACCAGTCACATGACTGACCTGGAGTTTATTGTTTTAACCTAAACTCTGGGTGCCCTTATTTTGACATGGGCAGCTAGTAGTTTTGGTTTTGCATATTTATATTCACAGGATCCTGGTTTACAGCTGGAACGATATCCGGAAAGCTTTGTATCCGTATATCTCCTTCAGTTGTGTATTGTATTATTTTCCGCTGCTAGGTATTTAAATGTAATTTAAATCTCTGATATTTCTGTGTAATATTCATTTATACTCTGTATATTCTTGTAATCTGATGCATTGTTGTAATATACAATGAAACGTTCTTTTGTATGCATTCTGTTGTGGCTTGTTCTCGAACTATCCGACGCTTTCCTTTACGGGGAAGTTACGGGTCTTCACAGTTGGTATCAGAGCTTTGGTTTACAAAGCTCGGAGAACAAGGCACATTAGAACCATACAAAAGAATTCATCAGATATTGGATTAGTAATATCCAATGGGAATGACTCGTTAGAGATGGGATCAGTAGTATCCTAGAACGAGTTTGAAGAGTATATTTTTGAAAATGAAAACAAAACTTGTTTTGAAATATAAATCAATTATTCGTATTTGGTTATTTATTTATATTGATGTGGACAATCCAGTATATATAGATTTTGCGTATACGTCTGATCCGCGTGTATTCAAAGTCTTAATATGTTGGATAGATATAGCATCACACTCTAATCGCCCGAAGATGATATTGATGATAGCGATTGCATCATCAACATTTTTGTTCGAGTTTCGAAGGTGTGATTTTCTATATATTTCCATTAGACTGGTGTGAGAACCAAAACTAATATAGCTAGAATACATTGTTGTGATTTGGCATCAAAACATGATTTTCTTTATATATATCAAAATTATCAATTTGAAACGTTAAAGTCACTAATTGATTAATGTTTGTGTTGTTTGTTTATTTGTTTGATAATTTTGAACCATTATGCCTAATTGAACCTAATATTGAATTGTATTGAAATTTGGTCGCATTTGCTTGCATATACTTGCACTTATATTGAACAGGTCATAGCAAGGAGGCTAGAGCCGAAGAATAAAATTTGTTTGCCCGACAAATAGGTACATGTTTATTACATAATTTACTGTTTTGTTTGGGTGATGATGATTTTATGAGCCTATTGGCTAGCCGCTTGGCTTTTTCTTTTTCTTTTTGAGATCTGAAGGACCGGGGAAGCTATTTGAGATTTCCCGATGCTCCCGGTGCAGGGGAGGTTATGGCGAAATTTTTCGAAAATTTAGGGTGTTAGCCAAATTTTTGAAAATTTGAAAATTCTCAGAAACTGAAAAGTTGGAGAATGGAAGCCAGATCGAACGTAGAGTTGATTAATCAAACCACTTTCAACTTTGTTCCTTTTCGGAGACGAAAAGTTTTAAGTGGGGGAGATTGTAATAACCCGGAAATTCTGGGCCAGTTTAAAATTTTTATTTTGGCAATTTTAGCGAATTTTGATTATTTAAAATGAATTATTTTAAATAATATCGACGAGAAAATTTATTTTGAATAGAATTCAATCGTATATATTATATAGATCGTCGTTAGAATATAAATAATTATATATAATTATAAATAGAATCGAAAATGGCGCGGTAGTTCGATAATTCGATTTCAAACTTCAATTGAATGTACCGGGTGCAAAACAATCCAGATTTTAGTGAAACCAAAAACATTAGGATCTAATTGATAATATCTTTCCAACGAATCCGAAAGATCGAAATTTCATAGCGGGATTCAAAAGATATGTCCAGTTGAAAATTCTGAATAGTCGCTATGGAATTCAGGCCCTTAAAAATGGAAATTTTGCAAACAACCTCGGATTTCGACGAAACCACTTTTGTTGGATCCGGGATGTAAAGTTATTGCTAGATTCCAAATTTCATAATTTTTCGAATCAATATGTGAGCGTGGCAAAGGAAAACGCGTTTGACCAGTTTCAGTTGAATTTAATCGACTGGAAATTGGCCATTTTTCAAACGGTCTCAGAATTCAATGAAATTAGTTTTGTTAGGACCGTATCGTCAATACGAAGCTAAAAAATATTTTTAGGGAATTTTTCGTGTCAGTATGTGGCCCCGATAATTTAAAATGTACGTTCAAATTGAATATATACTGATTTATATTTAAATTTAACGAAAACTGACCTTAACGATCGAATTGGCCTTCGTGACATATCCCATTGTGTTCGGATTGGGGGTATTACGCTAGGGACGACAGTCGGCGGGTTCGAAAACAAAAGTTGCTTTTTGTGAATTTAAAATAAAAATAATAATTAAATATATATAAATGGGTCAACGCCCCCTTTTCCTTTATCTTTCCCCGATGGTTTTCTTCAGGAAAAAAAAAAAAACCCCAATCGAAGGCGATGCCTCCCAGCCACCACCGCCCATCGCCCCATCCCCCACCGTCGGTCGGCCACCAGAGCGCTCCCCCTTCGCCTCTCCCTCTTCCCCCTCGACCTCATGAATCCCCAACCCGAACCCTAACCCCTAATTGAGCCGCCGCAACCCCAGTAAGCCCCACCAAGACCGGCGCCACCCCCCCAGCGCGTCAGACCTCCGACCGCACCACTGCCACCTCCCCGACGCGCCGCTCCCCTCAGCACCCTACCCGATTCCACTCCCTCAGCCGATAATTGAAATTTGGTGAGTTTTTATTTTATATTTACTTCTTTAATGTAATTAGTTAAATAAAACAAACCAGTTTTCTTTCTTTTTTTTTAGAATAACATAGAAGGAAAAAGAACCAATTTTCATATATTTTATTTTAAAAATGAAAAAGGTTTGATTTTTAAAATGAAAAGGATTATAATTTTTATGATGACAAAGTTATGAAATTTTTATATGAGATGCCATGTTTTAAATTCTGAAATAATATGGTTTTTAGAATAGAATAGTTAAGTTTTTTCGAATAGACAAGATTAGATTTTTAACATTGTAAATGTTCGATTTTTAACACTTTAAAGGTATGATTTTTAACGAAATAACAATATGATTTTTATATATTGAACATCGAAGTAAAAACATGATTTTTATATATTGAACATCGAAGTAAAAATATGATTTTTATATATTGAACATCGAAGTAAAAATATGATTTTTATATATTGAACATCGAAGTAAAAATGTGATTTTTATATATTGAACATCGAAGTAAAAATATGATTTTTACATATTGAATAGCGAAATAAAAATTCGATTTTTACATATGTAGTGGCTACGGGCAAAGAAAGTGATAAGAGACGAGAACAGTGAAGATTTCCTGCATTTGAAGTGCCGTGGAGTTAGGATAGCTATCAGTGAGAATTTCTCACTCTTAAATTTCTTTTCTAGTCATATATATATACTAGGATGCAGACGGTGCTTAGTAGCACCCGACACAATCGTCCACAGACCATGGACTTGTTTGTTTGGTTGCATAGATTAGTTAGATGATTTGGTTTGAATTGAATTGTTTGGTAAAATGAAATTGATTTGACTGATGTGTGAATGGCGTGGGCCTTCACTAGACCGGGGATAAGGCTAGGCCTCGTCCCGTTTCTAGTATCGTGCCGTTATGCCGCCGAAATTTTCTAAAATAAGTTAGAAAAATAATAATATCATTTTATAGAATAAATGAATTGAATAGAAATTCATATGTTGAAATAAAATGTTTTGTCGTTAAAAATATAATTTTTAACGTGGATGTAAATAAATAAATATTCATTTACAAACCGGACGGTTTGTTTATGTACACCTATTTGAAGGACATTGATTGGGTCGATAAATTTTACACATCGCCCAACTGCACAAATAAAATATGCATTTGATTGTTTGAAACCCCACACGGGTGTTGGGATGAAATTTGAAGTTCACTCATCCTGATTGATTAAATATGTCGATGATTGATTGACAGGCTGTTATAAGCGTTAGATATCTATATTTGATGCTTATACAGTGTAGTGCACTTTGGTTGATGGTTGATTATCTATCGTTGCTATTATATACATTTGTTGTATGGAATCCATATAATTAACTTTATATGGTAATTGATTGGGCCTCATTTCAATTTAGAAAATAAAGAATAATATAAAATAAAGGTTCATGTGTTGACAGTACTCATCCATTGAGATTGGTCATGTGTTGAACGAAATATTTTAATAATAAATTTTATATCTTTATTCACTATAAAATAAAGGTTCATGTGTTGACTGTACTCATCCGTTGAGATTAGTCATGTGTTGAACGAAATAATTTAACAAAAATAGTCACACGTGGACAGTACTCATTCGTTGAGATTAGTCGTGTGTTGACAAAAATAAATATTCATTTGTTGAATAGAATAAAGGAATATATGAAGCCGTGTTGATTAGATTGACGCCATTTTGACGTGAACGATATTTATATTGATTTTATACGATTTCGAAATGAATTGAATATATAACGATTTCGAAATGAATTGAATATATAACGATTTCGAAATGAATTGAATATATAACGATTTCGAAATGAATTGAATATATAACGATTTCGAAATGAATTGAATATATAACGATTTCGAAATGAATTCACTACAAGAAAAATACCCTATTGCAACTGGCTATTTGCAACAGGCCTCAAATGTCAGTTGCAGTAAATGATATTTAGCAACAGACCTTTCGTAGCTGTTGCAATAGGTAAGATTTAACAACAGGCTTTTCCTTTCAGTTGCGAAAAGCATATTTTTCGCAACAGCGCTTTCATGCCTGTTGCGAAAACATACTTTTAGCAACTGCTCTTTCATTTCTGTTGCAATAGACATATTATTTGCAACTACACTTGCAATCCAGTTGCAAAAAATATATATTTAGCAACTGTTTTCACCAGTTGTGATAACTGTAGTTTTTTTGCAACAGGTAAAGCCACTTGCAAAAAACATACTTTTTAAAAATTATTTCCCCCCAAGTAATATTCATTTATAATATAAGAAGTATAAGCATTATAGTTAATATATACATATATACATATATATATATATACTATATATTATTAATAATTGGCAAATATAGTTAATATTATATCATTAAAAATTATATTATTTAGCAATTACTATTAGTATTCATAATTTATAATCAAATAATAATAATTAATAATAAAAAAACATTATAATTAATAGTTAAAAATAGTAAAATTATTAGATAATATACAATAGATAATTCATAAATAATGATTAACAATTTTAAATTATATTAATTTTATATTATGATTTATAACTAATGTTTTTAATAATAAATAAGTAATATTTTAATAGTTTATAATTATTTTTTATAATTATTAAGTAATATTTTTTTTTAATAAGTAATAATATTGTATAATTAATTATTAATACTTAATACTTAACTAATTTATTGATATTTTCAAATAATAATGCATAAGTAATAATATGTACTTAATTTTTAGTCATTTATACTTAATAATTATTATAATCGATAATTTGTATTTCAATAATTAGTATCTCTTCTGCTTATTAAATATTATTGATTAATGGATTATTAAAGTAGATATTGATTAATGGTTCTTAAGAATTAAATAAATATTAAAAGCTAATTATTAAATTGTACTATCTAATATTAGTCATAATTAATTACAAATCGTTATATAATAAAAAGTTAATTTAAAACTGTTAATAATTACTAAATAATATTATTTATTTAGTAATAATGATAATTAATTATGAAAATTTAAACAATAAGAGTTTGAAATTAACTTAATTCAAAAATTATTAACAATTTTAGTTAATTGAAGTTAAATTAATAATTAGTAATTAATATTCATAAAATTTGAAAAATAAAAAGATACACATATTAAAGTAATCTCAAATTCTATGTAATATATAAACTTCGTAAAAAAAAAAAAAATCAAAAAAAAAAAAAAACTTGTGTAGACATAAATCATTGCAACTTATGTATTTAAAGAATTGTTTAATCTTCGTTGGCATTTCAGATTTTTACTGTGTTGTACTTTTCTCATGTTTCTATTGTCTGTTTCCATCCGAAAAATTGGCTCCAATCCGTGGTTTTTTTGGCTCCATCATGAAAATTTTGAACGTTAAACAGAAAGAAACGATGTTTCCAGAACCACTTAATGCGGACTGTTCTACTTCCACCGCATCTCTTCAGATCTAAAACATCGTCCATCCAAATCGTTCTCTTTCACAGTGAAAATTCGGCTTTCTTTTTCTTCTTCCCGATCCGCCTACATCAAAATCCTATCGCTTTCTATTTCATCTCCAGATATGTTTCTTCGCGAGATTCAAATCTTTGTTCAGGTGGTTCTATCATGACTTCGGCGGTCATTCACATCCATTTGTCTACCGATAACCGTGTCTTGACACTACCGACTTCGGCGTTCTCAACAACCGGTGGTAATTTTGGTACGTTTTCTTGGTCTTGTGTTTTAGGTAGTGGCGTTTGTTGGTTAACACACTGATGGTGTTAGGCGATTTAGTTATTGGGTATTGTTTGTTTTTTCTTGGGTTTTCGACTTGTGTTCACGTGGTTTTTCTCTGGCCTGTTTGTGTGATCTGTGGGATCATTCAACTTTGGTTCTGTTCTGAGTGGCATTGGATTTGTTGGTCTTGGTCACTTTCCTTCTCGGTTCACCCACTCTCCCCTCCTTCGGTCACGGCGAAAGTTTCTAATTTCGGTGGTCCTCAGTATTTTTGGTCTGGTGTTCTGACTTTTTGCTTTGACCACTTGTTATATGGGTTGTCAGATGTTTAGTGAGTCCGGTTGTGATTTCTTTCTTAGTAGTTTCTGTTTTTTCATATTATCTTGCAAAGTTTTATGCTTATGTTGGATTTCCTAGCAGCTTGTGTGAGTGTTCAGAGCAGATTAGTTTCACTACCTGCTGTTGGACTGTGGTTTTTTTCTTTGAATGAGATGGTGTATTTAATACAAGTTTTTGTTATTTAATTTCAATTATAGGTTACTTTTGGTTGGGTTATCAAGTCCTTAAGTTGTATTTAATTTCAATTATATAAAAACTTGTATTTAATTTCAATTATAGGTTATCAGAATCAGTCCCATATAAGAGGCCATGGATCTGGTTTCATCCCTCATTGTAACGACCCGTGTTCTACACATCATAGGATTGTAGAATATTTATTTCTTTCCCGTGTGAAGTTGTATGGTCATGTAACTTTGGGAAACATTTATTAGAGTCATTTCCCCTGTTCATGATTTTTGTCGATTTTTAAATGACCATTTTGCCCCTAGTCAGTACTGTTTTGGTCATAACTTTTGATAGGGAAGGAATTTTGACCTGAAACCACTTCCATTAGATTCGTTTGATGGATTCTCTTTCCGTAGAGTGGTCATAATAGCCAAACGGACTTACCGTTTGGGAGATATGGCTGAAACAAGGTTTGGAGGGTGAAAAACTGCTTAACCGGGCCAAATCGGGTGATTAGTGAGTAGGCCCATAACCCATTTCGGGATTAGGGTTATGGGAGGGCTGAGATGAGATGGAGAACCATTCCATTTCAGTTTTCTAGCCTCCACTTATCACCAAGAATCCCTAAAAATGGCCTCCAACCTCTAAATCACCTCCAAATCATCTCTTGGTCAAGGATTTGGCTTAGCAACCCCTAATCAAAGAAGGTCTTCACCTAATCAACCTTGGAGCTGCTGTTAGCATTGGGATTCACATCAAATCAGAGAATCATTTCAGATCTTAGTTTGTTTTGTGGCTAAGGTGAGTGATTAGCTTGCTTTTTGCACTAATTATGGCTAAATTGGGGTGATTAGTGCTAATCGGCGTTTTTAAAGGAAAATAAATTCTGGAAAAATGTTTATAAAACCATAAACAATGTTTTAGACCTCTGATATGAGTTTGGGTTAATTTGGTTAAGTTTTGCTAATCGTACCATTAGTTATGCTCACATATGCTTAAGGGAAAACAAGGGGTTTTGGGCATGTTTGATCCATTTTATCATGTCATATTGTTGTTTTGGTGTTTGAGGTCACTTGTATGTATTTCTATGACACTATGACATGCTTTGTGATTGGTTTCAATAGTTAGAATGGTCGAAAACGCCGTCGAGAGGCGTGTAAACACTTGCAGGAATCGGTGCAGGAAATCGGATCGGATCGCCCCCTACCCGATCCGAACCGCCCATTTCCCTTCACCACGAACCGATCCACTTGAAGTATTCACTCCGACCCGATCCGAGAAGTCGCGATTCAAGACTTGGTGATTGAAGACTCCGACTCGACCCGCCTGGAGTGATAACGACACGATCCGATCTGATCGCCTTGAGGACGACGAACCGGGAACTTGGAGGAGGGCGAGTGGCTTGGAGCTATGACCAGGAGGCGTGACCCGAGCCGTTGCGTGGTGGAGAACCCGATCCGATCCAGGTGGAACTGGAAGCCACGAACCGATCCAGTGTACCATGAAGAACCCCGATCCGATCCAGATGGAACTGGAGGCCACGAACCGATGGCGCACTCCGATCCGATCCGAGGTAGCAGTCACGAACCGAGACGATGGAGACCACGATCCCAATGATGATGAAAGGGATCCGAACCGATCCAATGGAGGTCCATAACCCGAAATGCAAAGGTAGTTCAAGTGGAAGTTCGAGCTCAGGATCCATACGGGAACCAATGAGTTCACTTCGTGATTGGGCTTTGCTGCGGGACGTGTGCTAAGGAGTTGTCGATGTCTATGACTTTGGATCACTAGGTGTTGGAGGTAGAGAGACAAACTCGGGCTTTGGATATGGTGCGACTAGGGAGCTACCTACCAATGGAGTGGGGTCATGGAAACGTTGGGCGTGATCCCATAGGTATGGCGTTGGTGGTAGTAGGAATGTACATAGTCGTACAAAGTCGAGTTCTGTCGTTTGAGTAAAGTGCTCTAGTGATCGAAGAAGTGGATGTCGTATGCTTTACGCACTGAGTGAGGGATGCGAGGATGGTTGCTATGCTTGATTGTTTGACACACACATCCCCACCCCCGTATACTTATATTATGTGTTTGTGGCATCTTAGAGTATTGTACCGTGTAGTACTAACTCTTTGATTGCAGGTCCAGGTTCAGGTATGACTTAGTATACCTGTTATTATTCTGTTTATGCTTGCTACCACTCATACCAGACTGATGTCTGACCCAGAGTTTTATGTTTCTTCTTATTACTCTGGGTGCTCACACGAGCAGACTAGAGACAGGGATAGCTGGTAGTGCGCTTGGTAGATGGACTGAAGCCGAGCAGGAGGCTCCACGTATGATATATAGTTATTCTCCCTGTGTCGTGATCGGTATCTACTTTGGGCATTAGTAGCATACCTATTTTGTTTATCTTAGAGACAGTATTTTGAAGTTGTAATAAGCTGTATTTGATATTTCCGCTACTCTGATGATGTTGGTTCAAGTTTTTCAGCTTATGCACTGTCTCATCTGTTTTATGTCAAGTATATGTTGGTTATTATATTTTATCCTATGCGCTGTGAGACGTATTACAGGTTCTTTATTTGGTTTATCTTCTTTCTTTCTCATTCTTTGGCGACCGTCCCATGCCAATTGGACATGTGTACAGCGCACAATTGGAGTAAATGTCGGTTGGTGCGGGGCGGGCCGTCACATTTGGTATCAGAGCGAGGTTGCGTAGTTAACCTAGGGAAAGACACTAGGGAGAGTTAGTACGTATATGAGAGCGCGTATTTGTGATTACTTTGGTTTTCAAAAGCTATGTATATATATACTATTAGTAGTATAAGGATGAAGTTGCATTGCACTAGTACCACTATGGGGTCGTTAATCGTTCTTCTTTTTACAGATTGACGATGAGCCGATATGTGAGAGGTACTGGTAGAGGGGCCAATAATGGAAATGCCGCTGACATGAGGGTGATGTTTACCGACCTCATGAGAGACATGCTTAGAGAAGTGCAAGGGGCAGTTCCTAATCCCGGAGTTGGTGGTGGCCCAGTAGTGCAAGCGCCCAGGGTCGATTTCGCCAAGTTGAGTAAGGATTTCACTAATCTTGGTGGAAAGCCGTTTCACGGAACAGAGTCGGCCACGGATGTTCAGGATTGGTTGGATAGCTGTGATCGGATCTTCGATGACTTGGGTATCGAGGATGCGATGAAGAGAAGGCTAGCGTCTCGTCAGCTGCAAGGACGAGCGATGAATTGGTGGAATGCTATTAGGGCAGCCACACCAGAAGATCAAGTTACTTGGGATCAGTTTAAAGCTCGCTTTAGCGACAAGTATATCCCAGTTGCCCAGAAGTCGGAATTGTTTAGGAAGTTCTTGGAGCTTAAGCAGAATGGAAGGGCAGTATCGGATTATGTTGCTGAGTTCGACACTTTGTCGAAGTATGGTTTATCTCTAATCGATACTCCCGAAAAGAAAAATGAGAAGTTCATCACTGGCTTGGATGAATACTTAGGGGAGAGGCTGATTAATCACATCGATGAGACGTTTGAGTCGATTATGGGAAAAGCTTTGAGGTCAGAAAGTCTTTACCCTAAGCCGAAGACTGGGGTTGCTGCTGCATCTGCTGAAGAGCCAAAGCCGCAAGCAAGCGGTGGAGGCAAGAATAACTCTCAGAATAAGAGGAAGCAAAACCAAGCTAAGGATGGCCAGAAGAAAAGCAGGAAAGAAGTCGAGTGCTTCAAATGTGGAAAGAAGGGCCATTATGCAAGGGAATGTAGGGCCAAGACAGTGGGAAAGAAGTGCTTTAACTGTGGGCAGGAGGGACATTTTAAGGATAAGTGCCCGCAACCTCTGAAGGAGAATCAGATTGTGAAAGCATATGCCATCAATGCTGTTCCTTCTTCGTCGAATGCCCCAACTGAGGCGGAGAAAGGAAAGGGAGTCGTCATTCAAGGTATGCTTTCCATTTATGATCTTCCTGTTAGAGTTTTGTTCGATACCGGGGCTTCCCATTCCTTCATATCTAGTGACCTGGTAGATAGGTTGGGATTGGAACCCGAGTTAGTCGATAGACCATTAGCTGTGACGAACCCGATTGGTGGTTCAACAAACCTCAGTATGATCTGTCGTAATGTGGTCTTATCGAGTCATGGATGTATGTTTGTTTGTGATTGCTTTGTTTTGGGCTTTACTGGGTATGGCATTATTTTGGGAGTCGATTGGCTCCAAAGATACGGGGTGGTGGTAGACTGTGAGGGCTTTTTGGTGACAGTTAGGGCGGATGATGGGCGGAGGATAGTGTTTGGTAATCTACCCTGTGATGGGGTAATGGCTAGTTTTGTAAATTCCCTCGACATCCCGCATGATGAGTTATCAGGTTTGCCCGTGGTTGGCCAGTACCCGGACATCTTCGAGGAAGTGGCCGGACTTCCACCACACCGAGAGATTGAGTTTCGTATTGATTTAGTGAAAGATGCCAGACCTATAGTGATGCCACTTCGTCGTATGGCACCACGAGAACAGCGAGAGCTCGAGGTGCAAGTTAGCGATCTTCTGAAGAAGGGATTTATTAGAAGAAGTGTTTCCGAGTGGGGAGCACCAGTTGTGTTTGCTACTAAGGCAGATGGTTCCCTTCGATTGTGTGTGGACTATCGCGAGTTAAATAAGGTGACGAGGAAGAATAAGTATCCTCTACCACGGATAGATGATTTGTTTGATCAACTGGAAGGAGCGAGAGTGTTCTCCCAGTTGGACCTCGCGACAGGATTTCATCAGCTCCGTGTAGCAGCTGATAGTATAGCTAAAACGGCATTTAGGACGCCGTCTGGGTTTTATGAGTGGTTGGTCATGCCATTCGGGTTGACCAATGCACCAGCATACTTCGTGGATCTTATGAATAGAGTATTCAGAGACCAATTGAATAAGTTTGTTCTTGTGTTCGTAGACGATATCCTTGTTTACTCGAGGACAGAAGAGGAACACAAGGAGCATTTGAGAATTGTGTTGGAGGTGTTGAGAAGACACCAATTGAAAGCGAAGTTTTCTAAGTGTCACTTCTGGAGGAGAGAAGTGAGATTCTTGGGCCATGTTGTTTCAGAGAATGGTATTGCCGTGGACCCTGCAAAGGTGGCTACGGTACAAGATTGGTCTACGCCCAAGAATGCAAAAGATGTAAGAAGTTTCTTGGGGTTAGCTGGATATTATCGTAAGTTTATCAAAGACTTCTCCAAGACAGCGGCACCGTTGACTCAGTTGACTAAGAAGAATCAAGCCTTCGTTTGGGACGGAGGGTGTGAAAAAGCATTCAAGTGTCTAAAGGAAAAGTTGACGCGTGCGCCAGTGTTGGTCATTCCTAAGGGAAATGAAGAGATGACGGTATACACGGATGCTTGTGGTACCGGACTGGGTGCGGTATTGATGCAAGGAGGTAGGGTTGTAGCTTATGCTAGTCGACAGCTAAAGCCACATGAGAAGAAGTACCCTACCCATGATTTGGAATTGGCAGCGATTGTATTTGCGCTGAAGATGTGGAGACATTACCTCTTGGGAGAAAGATTTGAGCTGTTTACCGATCATAAATCGTTAAAGTATCTCTTCTCTCAGAAAGATCTGAATCTCCGTCAGCAGAGATGGTTAGAGTTCTTGGCTTCGTATGATTTTGATATCGCGTATATACCTGGGAAGGGTAATGCGGTAGCCGATGCCTTGAGTAGGAGACATGCCAGTTTAGGGGCAATGTTTCTTGAATGGAAGCAGCTGGAGTATATCGCGGGGTTTGATTTCAGACCAAGGTGCGAATTGGATCCAGTTATGCTAGCTAGCTTGACGATCAGACCCACTTTGATAGAGCGGATTGGTTCTAGCCAGAGGAACGATCCTAACCTATTAGAAATCATCTCCAAGTTAGAGAGGGGTAGCGAAGAGGAGATGAATGTGTATGGGCTTGATCGAGATGGATGGCTTCGGAAGAATGGAAGACTAGTTGTGCCCAACGTGAATGGTTTGAGAGATGAAGTGCTGAGAGAATGTCATCACTCGAAACTGACTATACATCCCGGTGGTAATAAGATGTATCGAGACATGAGACAGACTTACTACTGGGAAGGGATGAAAAGAGACGTTGGGAAGTTTATATCCAAATGCATGAATTGCCAGCTAGTTAAAGCCGAGCAAAAGAAGCCTAGTGGGTTGTTGCAACCATTAGAAATTCCCGAATGGAAATGGGAACAAGTTTCGATGGATTTCATCGATGGTTTACCGAGGACCAGATCGGGACATGATAGCATTTGGGTAATTGTGGATCGACTGACCAAGAGTGCAAGATTTATACCAGTTAAGTCGA
This sequence comes from Allium sativum, assembly GCA_030737875.1. Lineage (NCBI taxonomy): Eukaryota > Viridiplantae > Streptophyta > Magnoliopsida > Asparagales > Amaryllidaceae > Allium > Allium sativum. The sequence goes on from CM060920.1 coordinate 223,223,662, forward strand.
ACAGAACTGCAGCTAAGTTAGCAGAACTGTATATGAAGTGGGTAGTGAGATTTCATGGAGTACCCAAAGGCATTGTGAGTGACCGAGATCCGTTGTTTACTAGTGGATTTTGGAAGAGCTTACAAGAGGCTTTAGGATCAGGATTACACCTCAGTACCGCATATCATCCTCAGACCGACGGTCAGACAGAGAGGGTGAATCGGATATTGGAAGATCTCTTGAGAGCGTGTATATTGGATTTTGGTGGATCATGGGATGACCATTTGCATCTAGTGGAGTTTGCATATAATAATAGCTACCAATCTAGTATTGGTATGGCTCCATATGAAGCTTTGTACGGAAAACCGTGCAACTCACCATCATGTTGGATAGAGACTGGCGAGAAGTTTGTGCTTGGACCAGATGTGGTGAGAGAAACTTCCGATAAGATCAAGATCATTCAGCAACGAATGAAAGCTGCTCAGGATAGGCAGAAAAGCTATGCTGATAAGAGGAGAAGAGACTTGAAATTCTCCGTTGGTGACTTGGTGTTTGTCAAGATCTCTCCGTTGAAAAGCGTGATACGATTTGGCAGGAGAGGCAAGTTGGCACCAAGATTTGTGGGTCCTTTCCAAGTTCTCGAGGAAGTTGGGAATTTGGCGTATAGAGTTGGCTTACCAGAGAAAATGGCAGGAGTTCACAATGTGTTTCATGTTTCTCAACTAAGGAAGTTCGTTCACGACTCAAATGTGACTATTTCACCTGATCAGTTAGAGGACTTCGAAGTAGAACCTGAGGCGGTTGAGAACCGCTAGCCGATTCGTATTGTGGGGCATGATACGAAGCAACTTCGAAGAAAGTCGGTGAAGCTAGTCAAAGTTCAGTGGGGCGAGGACGAAAATGATTGTGCTTGGGAGACAGAGGAGAGCATTAGAAATGCTTATCCAGAACTCTTTGCATGGTAAGATTTACTTTGCGATTTAGTTATTCCGCATGCTAGGATAGACTTGTTTTGCTTGTTTTGCATGATTGATGGTTGTTTTATGATTGATAGGCATGCGGGACCCTTGTGTGTTTTGATTAGGGAATTTCGGGGGCGAAATTTCTTAAGGGGGGGAGAGTGTAACGACCCGTGTTCTACACATCATAGGATTGTAGAATATTTATTTCTTTCCCGTGTGAAGTTGTATGGTCATGTAACTTTGGGAAACATTTATTAGAGTCATTTCCCCTGTTCATGATTTTTGTCGATTTTTAAATGACCATTTTGCCCCTAGTCAGTACTGTTTTGGTCATAACTTTTGATAGGGAAGGAATTTTGACCTGAAACCACTTCCATTAGATTCGTTTGATGGTTTCTCTTTCCGTAGAGTGGTCATAATAGCCAAACGGACTTACCGTTTGGGAGATATGGCTGAAACAAGGTTTGGAGGGTGAAAAACTGCTTAACCGGGCCAAATCGGGTGATTAGTGAGTAGGCCCATAACCCATTTCGGGATTAGGGTTATGGGAGGGCTGAGATGAGATGGAGAACCATTCCATTTCAGTTTTCTAGCCTCCACTTATCACCAAGGATCCCTAAAAATGGCCTCCAACCTCTAAATCACCTCCAAATCATCTCTTGGTCAAGGATTTGGCTTAGCAACCCCTAATCAAAGAAGGTCTTCACCTAATCAACCTTGGAGCTGCTGTTAGCATTGGGATTCGCATCAAATCAGAGAATCATTTCAGATCTTAGTTTGTTTTGTGGCTAAGGTGAGTGATTAGCTTGCTTTTTGCACTAATTATGGCTAAATTGGGGTGATTAGTGCTAATCAGCGTTTTTAAAGGAAAATAAATTCTGGAAAAATGTTTATAAAACCATAAACAATGTTTTAGACCTCTGATATGAGTTTGGGTTAATTTGGTTAAGTTTTGCTAATCGTACCATTAGTTATGCTCACATATGCTTAAGGGAAAACAAGGGGTTTTGGGCATGTTTGATCCATTTTATCATGTCATATTGTTGTTTTGGTGTTTGAGGTCACTTGTATGTATTTCTATGACACTATGACATGCTTTGTGATTGGTTTCAATAGTTAGAATGGTCGAAAACGCCGTCGAGAGGCGTGTAAACACTTGCAGGAATCGGTGCAGGAAATCGGATCGGATCGCCCCCTACCCGATCCGAACCGCCCATTTCCCTTCACCACGAACCGATCCACTTGAAGTATTCACTCCGACCCGATCCGAGAAGTCGCGATTCAAGACTTGGTGATTGAAGACTCCGACTCGACCCGCCTGGAGTGATAACGACACGATCCGATCTGATCGCCTTGAGGACGACGAACCGGGAACTTGGAGGAGGGCGAGTGGCTTGGAGCTATGACCAGGAGGCGTGACCCGAGCCGTTGCGTGGTGGAGAACCCGATCCGATCCAGGTGGAACTGGAAGCCACGAACCGATCCAGTGTACCATGAAGAACCCCGATCCGATCCAGATGGAACTGGAGGCCACGAACCGATGGCGCACTCCGATCCGATCCGAGGTAGCAGTCACGAACCGAGACGATGGAGACCACGATCCCAATGATGATGAAAGGGATCCGAACCGATCCAATGGAGGTCCATAACCCGAAATGCAAAGGTAGTTCAAGTGGAAGTTCGAGCTCAGGATCCATACGGGAACCAATGAGTTCACTTCGTGATTGGGCTTTGCTGCGGGACGTGTGCTAAGGAGTTGTCGATGTCTATGACTTTGGATCACTAGGTGTTGGAGGTAGAGAGACAAACTCGGGCTTTGGATATGGTGTGACTAGGGAGCTACCTACCAATGGAGTGGGGTCATGGAAACGTTGGGCGTGATCCCGTAGGTATGGCGTTGGTGGTAGTAGGAATGTACATAGTCGTACAAAGTCGAGTTCTGTCGTTTGAGTAAAGTGCTCTAGTGATCGAAGAAGTGGATGTCGTATGCTTTACGCACTGAGTGAGGGATGCGAGGATGGTTGCTATGCTTGATTGTTTGACACACACATCCCCACCCCCGTATACTTATATTATGTGTTTGTGGCATCTTAGAGTATTGTACCGTGTAGTACTAACTCTTTGATTGCAGGTCCAGGTTCAGGTATGACTTAGTATACCTGTTATTATTCTGTTTATGCTTGCTACCACTCATACCAGACTGATGTCTGACCCAGAGTTTTATGTTTCTTCTTATTACTCTGGGTGCTCACACGAGCAGACTAGAGACAGGGATAGCTGGTAGTGCGCTTGGTAGATGGACTGAAGCCGAGCAGGAGGCTCCACGTATGATATATAGTTATTCTCCCTGTGTCGTGATCGGTATCTACTTTGGGCATTAGTAGCATACCTATTTTGTTTATCTTAGAGACAGTATTTTGAAGTTGTAATAAGCTGTATTTGATATTTCCGCTACTCTGATGATGTTGGTTCAAGTTTTTCAGCTTATGCACTGTCTCATCTGTTTTATGTCAAGTATATGTTGGTTATTATATTTTATCCTATGCGCTGTGAGACGTATTACAGGTTCTTTATTTGGTTTATCTTCTTTCTTTCTCATTCTTTGGCGACTATCCCATGCCAATTGGACATGTGTACAGCGCACAATTGGAGTAAATGTCGGTTGGTGCGGGGCGGGCCGTCACACTCATGATATCAACATAAAATGATGACCAAAGCGGATGGAATGCAGAAACATATAGAGCAACAGCTGAAGTTGATCAGAAAAGAGAGGAATAACAGAATTAGATAAAAAGCATCCTGAGAGTGAGGTAAGAAACTGGTTTTCTTGAATAGCTTCTTGGTGGTTGAAATGCTGTATCAGTGAGAATGGAGTAAAGTGGTCAAGGTGCAGTCGAGTTCTTCTTGAATTTTGGCGTGATATTGGTGATCTTTGTTGTGTTCTCTATCAAATTATGAGTGAAAACTCTGATGAGATTTTTTTCCTGATAGGTAAACAGTCTAATTCAACTACTAAAAGAAAAAATATATGGTTTGACAATAAAGCTTTGATACCAAATTGAAATTTGATATAAGTCGATATAGTTGATTTTCAGACAATTGCTGTAGAAATGATTATTGAATTTTTTGAAATGAGTTCGATACAATAATTATGAACCCCAGAATGAAATTAACGGTAGCATAGTACATGCATTTATATTGCAGAATACATGATTAAATAAATAAATGGGCTTCGGTCTGCTTTGCTCTCTGTATTCATTAGTTGGGCTTTGCAATCGTGTAAGCATATGTTTAACCCCTTGGTGGATAAATAACAGCAAGGAGAAAAATACTGTAGCCGATCCTTTCATACTCTAATATTCGTCGGTCATTGATAAACAAACGGTCATTGATAAACAAAATAATCAATCTTTCATATACACTACAGTGGATCTGAGCTACTAATAAAACTAATGGTGTATTTAATACAAGTTTTTATATGGGACTGATTCTGATAACCCAAACCAGATCCATGGTCATCAGTTTTATGCTTATGGTCACAAAAAATGTCTCGTCCTTTTAGTGTAGTTGAAAGCAAGTATGATACTGCTATTGTATTCAGAGCAGATTAGTTTCACTACCTGCTGTTGGACCGTGGTTTTTTTCTTTGAATGAGATGGTGTATTTAATACAAGTTTTTTTTATTTAATTTCAATTATAGGTTACTTTTGGTTGGGTTATCAAATCCTTAAGTTTTTCGCGTTAACTGTGTGCCAACCTCCTCTTCATATCAAAAATCATTTGTCATTGGCTATCAATTGTGGGACTGATTCATAATGAATTCAAAAGTCTTTAGGTTGAATTTATATGATTCTTTAGTATCATTACCATAACTATTTTCTATATAGTTTCCTTTGCCGTACATATTAGAGCATAAGAGGTTGATGGTACTCTATTCGGTAACAAAGATGTTTTACGTTATGTGAACTAGCACTCCTCAAATGAATGTATAACTGCATATAATTTTTTTCATTTATATTACTCACTGTTGATGTCTTGTTTTTGATAATTTATGGTATATGGTTTGCGCTTTTTTTTTTGGCAGGAGTAAGATTATGCTGAACATTGTCCTCAAAACTAACTGGATGAAGAATGATAGGAAAAGAAGAAATTGACGATGGTATCTGGCTTCTGAAATTATCACCTACAGGCTCTAGCTCTTTCAAGTAAGTACAATTGTTTAGTGATTTGAGAAATTCGACATTCTACATTTATATCCACTATTAGTTTTAGCATCGTGTATTGTATCCACTATTGTTTAATGATCTTTGTTCTCATTTACTTCACTGTTGGAATTTCTGGTAGCTTGCTTGGCAGACACTTCATTGTCTTACAACTTGTTTTGCCTTTATAGGTTATGATATTCAGATGTGATTATGTATTGCTAACACAGGGTGGTGCACGTTTATGATTGACAACAAACATGGAGCATGAACTGCAGATTTCTTCTAGTGAACCGATAATATTTATTTTCTTGTTATAGCATATGTATGATAGAGTAGAAATATGATTAGATAATACTTTATTCGAAAGAAATGTGTTGTGTGAGAAAAGAAATTGTTATACATGAATGATGTATGAAAATTATAGAAATTTTTGTTGTAATTGTTTGTACTATTAAAACATTGTTAAAATAAAATTTTATTTGTTTATTTCATTTTGTGATATATACTAATACTAAAACGAACACATTTAATATGTAGTATCTATAAGCTGTATTTTTTTTTATAGATTTATAAATCTATTGCAACGGGCATTTACTGTTGCAAAAGGATTTGTTGCAATAGCAAAAGCCTGTTGCAAAAGGTATACCGCAACATCTTATTGCAACAGGCCAAAAATGTTGCGAACTTTTTGCAACTTCGGCTATACCAACAGGCGCGGGCCTGTTGCAATTGGTCTACTGCAACAGATATTGCCTGTTGCAAAAAGTGTTTTTTGTTGTAGTGATTGAATATAAAACGATTTCGAAATGAATTGAATATATAACGATTTCGAAATGAATTGAATATATAATGAATTCGAATTGAATGGAAAACGAATTTGATTTCAATTGAATAGCAAACGAAACGAATTCGAATTTAATTGAATAGTAAACGAAACGAATTCGAATTTAATTGAATAGATAACGAATTTGAATTGAATTGAATATAAAACCAATTCGAATTGAATTGAAAACGAATTCGAATTGAATTGGAAACAAATTGAAATGAATTCAAATTGAATTGAAATTTGAATTGAATAGAAATGAATTTTAAAACGAATTTATAAAGAAGAATTCAATTTTGATTTGAATTGAAATGGAAGTTGAAATTGCTTTTGAAACGAATTTAAAACTATTTATATAATTCGTTTTAAATGGGAATCGACGAAATATATATTATATATATATAATATAATGGCCTGAATAGAACGCGCCGCGCCGCGGCAGTTCGTGAATTTCGACCATTTATTTCAAACGGACATTACGGGAGATCCGACCGTCGGATTCTCCTAAAACCGGAACCGTTGGGTTCGTATCGAAAAGAGCTTTCTAATGAACATTAGAAATTTGAAATCTAACGGTTGGATTTGGAGATACGTCCAAATCAAATTTGAAAAAGGTCGCTGTAAGTGCAGTTCGATGGCCGTTAATGGAAATCGACTGTACGGGCCTTGATAAAATTATTAAAAATAGTAATAATTTGTGTAGAATCATAAGAAATGATTTAGAAAGAATTGAGATGAAAAACTCCATATTTGAAAAGATAAAAATAGATTTTTATCGAAATGAACTAGTTTTGAACTAGAATTATAATTCTATTTATTTTTAAATAAATAAATTGAATTTAAAAAGGGTTTTAAAAATAACCAAAATTTCCAATGATGGCATTGGAATGGATTTGAATCGAAATTGTCTTCGGAATATTTCGATGTTGGAATTCGTGATTATACAGATGTTGTTATGGAAATTTGAAAGATATATATTTATATCGTTATTTCCAATACGACATTTGTTAATCGTAGAATTTGATATTGAATATAAGCCGATATATTTTCCATTCAAAGCCTTATATTGAATATCAAATGTGATTTGGGTTTGTCGTGAATGGTGTCTTCACTAACACTGTTCTTGAACCCAGTTGAGAAAAGATTAAATCTTTTTATTTATTTAGATTTAATGAAGTGTACCAATTAAATAATATTTAATTGAAATTGAATTGATATTGATTTTTGGGTTTATCGTGAAACGTGTTTTAAATAACACTTGTTCTTTAACCCGATAATTAATGAATGTGACTTTGGGTTTATCGTGAACCGTGTTTTAAATGACACGGATTCTTTAACCCAGTTAACGATTAAAACTAAGTGGAGTTTTAATGAATCTTTAATTAGATTGAAATGGTCGAGAATGGAGTATCACCAGTTTTGCTCCAGGCGATAGTTAAATCTTTAATTAGATTTGAACGTGAGATGGTAATTGAATTTACCGATGACACCGTGGTGTTAGATATGAAGTATTACCAGTTTTACTTCATGGGATGAATAGGTTGGGATTGGGAAATTAAAACAATGATTACTTCGGTAAGGTTCGTTAATCCCGACTAGCTGAATCAAAATTCAAAAGAAGAAAAGAATAAATTCAAGGAATTTATCTTGGATAAAATTAATGGGAACCTTTCCCTATGAATGCGAAATTTAGAAACTAACTGTCGGTTAGCTAAGCAGAACGGTTTTCTGGATATTGATCTGATGTTGGTTTCGGCCTTCGGGGTTAATATTTGGGGAATTATTCTCTTGATTAATTTACGGTTAGTGACCGATGAATTAGAATGAGGCGTATGTTGTGTTTGTGTAACACTTATTTAAAATATACGCGAGCTATTCGGAAAGACCGGGTTTATCCCATTCTGAATAACTGATACGACGATAAGTCGAAGATGAAGACGATGGTCGAAGACCGGAAGTCTTCACGTCGTTTGGGTAATTACTGATGATCTTGATTGGGCTGTACACCCAAGAAGATGGAAATAGTTAGTGATCGTCCAGACGTGCTTGGAGATCGATGGTTATGCGGGGTACTAGGTGCCTCCGGTTTCGTTCAGACCCAGAACGGACTTGTAAATGGATTGTGTGTCTGACATTGGATTTTAGTCTGTGTGATTGATTTCTATTAAATATATATCTGTTTGGCGGCGGAGAATTTATTCTCTTGCTTAACGCCCTTCTCTGAGACGTACGAGCTCAGGGGTTATATATTGATGGATATCAAACGCATAGAGTGAATTGCCTGTGTGGCATGCCTAAGTGGCAATTGATCGAGGCTTCTGTTGAAAAGCAAAGTCTTGTGGTGATGATCAAAGCAAGGCCTTTGTGGCGTAGCTTTGTGTAACGTTTACTTCGCGTGTTTCACACCCGGTATGAACCAAAACGGGAGACGGACCTCAGGGAGGGCATGCGTTTCTTTCTAGTTAGAAGTGGCGTCAGTGGTTTTACACGCCTTGACGAGTTTGACTTATGTGGTTGTTGTTGTTGCGAGGCGCCTCGGATTGATCGGTCGTTCTCGAACCGATGGAGTCATTTAGTTGGCTCATTTACGCCCCAAAGGGCGGGGAAACGCATGTTCAGGCATTTTAATCCACATCGGTGGACCGGCCCTGACGATCCAAGGGCCCACCTGAGTCTGGGTCCTGTGGCTCGGGCTAGAGAGTCACGAATCGGTAGAGGACTATCTTTTGCCTCGGTTCATAGACGGAAATCCAATTTCCAAATACGTGACATTTGCGGTTTTATTTGTAGAGCCTAGTATGGCGACATAGTGGGATGGGGCGCTCATGCCGCCTATGATTGATACTTATGATTTGAAGTTGTTTTATACACTATGCACTTATAATAGTATCAAACGATTTGTTTTAACCGTATCAAGCATTCTTTGGCTGTTATTAGGGAAAACCCTATCCTCGGCTGCGTTGCATTGTGTGATGGGACCTGGGTCTTATAACAGCTTCATTTTTCTTTATTTAGCATTGCGCTGTTTGTTTTATGCACTGGTATTCTTGGGAGGAAACCCGTTCCGTGTTATACGGCGTGGTCCCTTGATTTACCTAACTTTTAAAATAAAGAATAATAACTGTTTTAGTTCTCACACCAGTCACATGACTGACCTGGAGTTTATTGTTTTAACCTAAACTCTGGGTGCCCTTATTTTGACACGGGCAACTAGTAGTTTTGGTTTTGCAGATTTATATTCACAGGATCCTGGTTTACAGCTGGAACGATATCCGGAAAGCTTTGTATCCGTATATCTCCTTCAGTTGTGTATTGTATTATTTTCCGCTGCTAGGTATTTAAATGTAATTTAAATCTCTGATATTTCTGTGTAATATTCATTTATACTCTGTATATTCTTGTAATCTGATGCATTGTTGTAATATACAATGAAACGTTCTTTTGTATGCATTCTGTTGTGGCTTGTTCTCGAACTATCCGACGCTTTCCTTTACGGGGAAGTTACGGGTCTTCACAAAATTTATATGGACCAGTCTGAAGGATTTGTAGTACATGGTCAAGAACACAAAGTATGCAAATTAGATAAATCATTATATGGTTTAAAACAAGCAACTAAACAATGACATGAAAAAATTTGATAACTTAATCATTTCTTATGGTTTTAAAGTTAATGAAAATGACAAATGCATTTATTACAAATCTGAGAATGACATTTGCACTATTATATGTCTTTATGTGGATGACCTTCTCATCGTTGGGTCAAATATTCATGCCATAAACTCAGTCAAATCCTCATTAAATGCCAATTTTGATATGAAAGATCTAGGTAAGGCGAGTGTAATCCCTGATATTAAGATTACTAGGTAAAAAGTTGGATTTTCTTTAGATCAATCTCATTAAATTGAGAAGACTCTAAAGAAATACGATTACTTTGACCGTAAACTTGCATGTACACCATATGATCCCAGTGTAAAGTTATTTAAGAACACTGGTGAATGTATAAGATAGTCTGTTTAAGCAAGCATCATTGGCAGCCTTCGAATGCCATTGATTGTACTAGACCTGACATTACCTATGTCGTGGGATTATTATGCATGTTTTTCAGTCGACCTAGTATAAAGCATTAACATGCTAATGGGAGGGTTATGAGATACCTATAATAAACTATGAACCTTGAATTACATTATGAAAAGTTTTAAGTTGTACTTGAAGGATATTCTGATATAGGCTGAAATACTTTATCTGATGATTCTAAAGGACCAGTGGCTATATATTTAGCATTGCTGAAGAAGCTGCCTCTTGGAAACCCAAGAAACAGACTATTTTGACTCAGTCTACTATAGAGACTGAGATAATAGCACTAGCCACAGCTAGTTATGAAGTAGAGAACTAAAGAAATCTGCTATTTGAGATCCCCATAAGGGAAAAACTGACACCAGTGGTGTAATCGATTGCGATAGTACCGCGGCTATTGCAAAAAGTATAGAACCGTTATTACAACGGTAAAAGACGACGTCGTAAGTACAATACTGTAAGAGAACATCACATACATATTGATGAAAATTTGACGACTATTGAAAGAAGGACAGAACCGATATTACAACGGTAAGAAATGACAGTCGTATGCACAGTATTGTTAGAGAACATCACATATGAAGTGATGACAATTTGGCAGATCCTTTGACCAAAGGACTGACCTGAAAGAAAGTCCTTAATGATTCTAAAAGAATGGGACTATTGCCCAGAGATTGTGGAATCACGCACGATGGTAACCCGACCTAAATGACTGGAGATCCGAAGAACTAGGTTCAATGGGTAAAAACAAGTTGTGTAGTGATAGTAGATGAACATGCTAAATTTTTGTATTAAGAAGCATGTATTCCTGAAGTGATTAGAGGATGAGTTGATATAAACTCTTAATGAGATCTATACTCTAATTGGAGTGGAGTACCTACCTTCAGGAGTACTCTTGATAGACTCACCTATGTGAATGTGGAAATGTGGTGGTTTCCTATGGAGTTTTGGGCAAGATTCCTAGAGCGTTCACTAAACTGGGATAGACGTGCATGACCATTAATGCACGGGATTATTTGATTGCACTATAGAAAAGGTTGTGTGTGGTCTGATGTCAGGAATAGAGTTCAAGACTACGTGTCACTCTAGTAAAAACTGAATCTTATTCACTATGCGAAAGTTCAAGTCGGATGACACCTTTGTTTATGCACAATCTTATGTTTCTAGAAACTGCTCGAAATATTTTAAAAAAAATTCAAGTGGGGGATTGTTGGAAAAATGATTCATTGTTTATAAAGATGAATTATTTAAAAAATTGGATAAGTGTGAGGTGACTCATATATGAATAGTCCCACATCATGATACTATAAGAAGAGGAAAAAAACCAGTGTTTTTATTTGACTTGGTAAAAAAAAAAAATTTGAGATCCATATTTTTAGATCTGAACCGACTTCCTCTACATGTATTACCATGTTTATTTATTGCCGGAACTACTCAAAAAAAAAATAACTTTTTATTCTTATCTCTCTCTTCTTCTTTTCTTCCACCATTAAAAGTTCTTCAAAAACAAAATCAGAACGAGCAGTTAAATTTAAATTGAAAGTGCAAATCTGAATTGGTTTGTTGTGCAAGCAAATCAATTATTTTTCTCAGAAGGCTGTTTTATCCCAGAGGCGGCGGCGACAAGTACGAACTGGTTTGCACCACCGACCAGATCGCCGAATCGTCTTCAAGAAAGCGACCTAGTCCGCGACTTAGACATTGTTTCCCAACAACCACGCATGGCGTAAGCATAGTGTTGAGGAGGAGAGCGAAAATAGACGATAGAGGTGGAACAAAGGATAGCCGTGAAAGAAAAGATTCAGCGGTGAAGAGAAAAATTGAAGAAGGGAGACTGACTATGACACCATTTACAGTTTTTATTTCCAAAATCGAAGCTTTTTTAAAGAGAATGTTGAAGTTACTCATTAATTTTAAATTCACATTAGGTTAGACTATGTGAAAAATCTAGCGTAGGCAAACTACCCTAGTTGCAGAACACTTGCAAACTATTTGGAAGAGTATAATTGATGAAATTCACAGGCATGCAACTGATTACTCCCTCTAGTCCAAAATATAGGACGTTTTGTGAAGTTTTTTGTTTTGTAAAATATAAGACGTTTTTCTCTATAACAAATTGTACCTACTTTATTGACTTGTAATGTAGTACTTCTATTGGCTCATGTGAGTAGTTAGTTTCTTTGGAAACCCCAACAACCACTTTTTGTACTTGAAAATAGAAAAAGTAACTTAACTTTACATGAAAAAAGAAGCCAACTCACCAAAAAGAAGCATTTATTTTTTTTCTAATTTCCATGCAAATCTCTAAAACGATTTATATTTTGGATTGGAGGGAGTATATATTATTGTGCGTAATCTAGCTGCTCTCATTTTTTATTGTATATTATTTGTGCACACATTTCATTTTCTTTTATTTATTTATAATTAAGTGTGCAATAAATAGTAACTAAAGAGTATGTATTATGTAGAATCTTTAGAACCAAGATATAAAAACACTTACAAATAAAATATTTGGATCCTTCAAGAACACTTAATTTCCTTTGGTAAACAAGGACATTTATAGTTAACATTCCACGGAACTCTCTACTATTGTAAAGGTAAAATAAAGACAACACGTAGAGTTGGAATTATTTGGGCATCAGAAATGCCATGAAAAAATAAGAAATTTATACTTGATACTCTTATACACCTAATTAAAATATATTAATGGCTGCTAGTTCAATTCACACATGGTTGCCATTTTCAAGTAATCGATCATTTTCATTGAACTACTCAAAGAATTGCACATGGACCTAGGCTATTCCATGCGATCTATGTTGATATCAAAATGACTTACATCGGTAAATAACAATAAAAACAACGCCTAAACTGCTCCATGCGATCTATAATCAATCATTTTTGACCTATAATCAAGGTCCAGTAAATGAAAAAAAAGACACAAGATCGATTTTGAGATTAAACTACAAGTACGAAAGAGGAAGGACACTACACCATATACGGTAATTTGGCACACGGTCATGCTGAGATTTGATAAAGCTTTAAGTCGTGTCAATATGGTACAACTCATAGCCGTGTCAACTGTCCTCTTGGCGATCCGCACCTCCCCAAACACGTAGGGTCTAACCGTTCATTAATAAAGTTCCAGATCAATTCATTTGATACGGCTTTGGACTGTATGAAATACGTATCAAATTTTTCCCTCCCTACTTCCATTCTGGCACAATCGAGTTTTGACCCATCGAAACTTTTGGTCGAGTTATCCCTCTTTTTATTTTGCAATGGCAACCGAAAACCCAAATTAGGGTTTTGGTAATCGACCGAGTTCCTTTGTCAATAAGCCATCCACCGCAGTCCATGAGCGCAAAACATTGAACATCACCACTCCATGCTGTAAAGCTATAACATTGTTAAATCGGACAATAAAGTCTTTCTATAAGGTATGTGCTCCATTATTGATTCTTCATGGAGATAAGGTATATGCTCCATTATTGTTTCTTCATGGAGCAACAGATAAAATAACAGATCCCAGAGTAAGCAAATATCTACATGGTAAAGCTTCAATAGATGATAAAATTCTCAAGCTATATGAAGAAAGCCATCACTCCATTCTAGAAGGAGAACCAGGTGATAGAATTGAGTGTGTAATTTCTAATATCATTTCTTGGTTAGACTCACATGCATTGCCAGTTAATTAATTGTTTATATCAGATCTTATTTATAATAATCATCATCAGCCACATCATACGGCGGTAGATTCCTTTTCCGATGGATTTATTGTATTTCACCTTTTTATGCCAAACATAATTATGAATGTAAATATGGTGATGTAAAATTTATTGAAAAGCTTTATCTCTTTTGATTGTAAACTAAATATACTTGACAAGTTTGACAATAAGTCATAAGTGTTCTATTAAATTACATGCATCATCGGTTTTGCATAAATAGTATGATTTTTGTTATTGGATTGTACCTCACCACTTTTGATAAAATTAAATTGCATGAGTTACTAAAGTTGGTACCAAAATTTAGGGTGAACTGTTATGGATTTCACATATAAATTTCTTCCAGCATTTAACTTGCATATAATTTGACCCTTCTTATTCTATATGTCATTTTAGAGTTTAATTTTTGCTGCAAAATGGGTGATATTTTATAAGACTTTTTGTGCATCTTGAATTATTGTACAAGTGAAATAATATGCAAAACTAAAATGTGGTGATTATTTTCTTTAGATTTCAAGAGACCATAAACTGAATAGAGGGACTAAATCCTCCCTATTAAAAAAAAACTAGTGTTGCAAAAGAAAGGTGCTTCATCCAAAATCTTCTCGACAAACTAAATGGTACTCAATCTGAATTTGTAGGAACTATAGTCTGACTCAAATACATCATGCACCACACAATCTTTTCAACAAAAAATCAAGTCATATATAAAATAAGAAAGTTTTGATAATATGTGCATTATATTAGTATACCTCACTTCTAAGAAGTATTCTTTTTTAAATAAAATCTAGTTTGAAATATGTTTTAATAACTAATTTTGATTTCATATTAAACACCTTATTGATCGGTTTTCCCACCGTTGTGTGGTAATACTAGTTATTTCAATATTTATTTTCGTAGTCATTATTATTCATGTTCAATAGCACAATAGTTCGGTATTAGTGTTAGTCAACTTGCCCATAATTCTCACTTCTAAATTTTCAACCAAACATCCATCTCAACTTCATTCAATGAGAATAAATTTTGCTCCATGATGCTATGTTCAACTTTAGTTTAAGCACTATTTTTGCAAGAGAAATTTTATTTGTATCCACCATTTCTATCAGTTAACCCACCCTAAATTATATGATTTCTACCTATTTTTCTGGATTGTTTAAATTTTAAAAATTAATTAGTTTATCCACGCTTAACGTATATTTTATCTTTCTTCTCATGGTTCTCTCTCTTCTTCTCACGGTTCTCTCTTGTTTGTGCTTAAGCAGGGACTGTTTGGCTTGCAGCAGAAAATTCAATTAAAAGAGAGGATAAAATTCTTGAGAAGCAACTCCTAATAGACTAGATCATGATACTATCATCAACATTTTGCCGCATGAAAATAAATAAAAAAAATCAATATTGAGTTCTGTAGTTTTGTTATTCAATGTTGAATTTGTTTTCATATGCATTTTCGAAACATCATCTTTTTTAATCTTTACAAATGCACAAAACACCCAATATAGAAATACTAGATGTTAATATTGCTGAGTTACAAAATAACATTGCTCTACAATTCTTATGTTTCAGAGTTTCGTTCGAGCTTCAGCACAATGTATGTAGCCGTTCGATCAATGCTGAAGGATCTATTAATGCTGCCATATTTTTGAATAAGGAGGTTCCTAACTTGTTTGTCATGCTAATATCTAGTGTGATTCATATAAAATTTTGGCTGATTGGTGCTGGGCATAATGAAATCTTAGGTTGGTTCAAAGGCTGACAAGAGGATATACCAAATCTATAGGCTGTGATGTAGCGGTTAGACAGTATTTGCAGAAAAACATTGTAATTAAACTAAGCTTCGTTCTTACTTAGATGACATATAAGCAGAAACTATATTAGTAATTCTTCTTTTTGATTAAAAGAAAAAATCCGTATGCAAGAAGAAGAAGAAAAACCAGTAAACATAAAAAATAATTTTGGTGGATGAACTAATCAATTTTAAATAATTATACATACCATTAAATTAGGTAAATATAGTACAAATTAGGGTGGATTAACTGATAGAAATGGTGGATGTAAATAAAATTTCCCTTTTTGTAAAATATTTAATTGATTTCATGTCTTCACCTTGACAGAGATGCTATTCTAAATTTGATGTATAAAAACCATGGATCGTGATTCCGCCCGGAACATTGGAATTTCGACCATTTTGCTTCAGATCCGGTGGTGACCGGGTCGGAATCTCCACAAATTCCGGTTCCGGTGATGATTTCATGTAATGGAACGATTTATTTGTGTTAATAACTTGAAGGGATACGAAGATGGAAAGAGAGGCATATGCTCAAGAAAGAAAGACGCAGGCAATGAATGAAAGGGGAGGTGATAATATTTCAATTTGGAGGTTTTCTGTCGATTAGGTTTTGGGGTAGAAGGAAGCTACTCTGGAAGAAAGACAGCGTGTTGTACTCCTATGTGTTTTATTTGGGTTTAGATTTAAATTTTATTGGGCTGGACCGTATATTTTGAACTAAAATTAATGTGAAGTATATAAGTTTAACAAATCATTTCTCTCCCTCTGTATTATATTCAACTTTTTGTATAAATAAATTTAAATCATTCCTTCCAATCTTGATGCATATAGAAAAGAAATTAACATGGTTCGAAGTTTTGATTGGAGCGAACGGCAAAAACGGAACCGAAAACCGGGATTTCGAACCCTGGATATAATTAAAGTAATGAAATATATATTATAAAGAGATAAATTCAAGCAATCTTACCAGTATTAAGAAAAGTTAAAACTTAAAACTGTAACAATAAGATATTAATACGATAAAAAAACTGTTAACTATAATAGTACCTATGTTCAATATTTACCAAAGTAACAGCTTTGCCTCTGGTATCAAAGGCAGCCTAACCAATATTAGAATAAGTTTCAATATCATGTTTAGCATTCAAACAGTAGCACAAGAATATTCCGGTGTAAAAAACATGCAGCGCAGAGAGCAACAAAATCGAAGGAACTTAGATACTCTCGGATGCAGACATATCATCTTAAAGGAACTCATTTCATGGTTATTAAGCATAAACATCCAAATATTTGCATAGTCCTACTTATGTGTCAGTGCATATTAAAATGCTAGCCAATTGTTGATGCATGAATAAACTATCCTTTGACATTAAAAAATTACTACGTCATCGTGCATTAAAAATATAGATCACGCATCGAGCATTTTATGGTCATCGTGTCCAAAATTTATGTATGCGTTGGTAATAATTTACGATAATACTAGTTCAACCGGCGTTTTCTTACCGGTTAATTGCGGAAACAATAGGAGCCGCACATTTTTACAGCACACCCATGATTTAAGGTGTGAAATTACCTGCATGTCCCTGTTATTATTTATGTTTTGCCTGCACCGCGCATTTCAACCGGATTTGAGGCCGGTCAATCTAGCATTATCCAATAATTTATAGCCTTACCAAGAAATATCTTGGTTAACATACACCTGTCACTAACCGCCTCTTCATCCATTAGTTTATTTGAATATAAATGGATGATGGAAAATAAAGGGATTTTGGGATCTGCGCGAGCACACATATATACGCTGAGGTTTATTCTCAATGTTTATATCAACCAATTCCAAATTATGCACACATATTAATTTATTCCCACGATCTCCCCATGTTCACACAATCTTCTTTTCTTCAGCTTTATTCCTACCATCTCACTTCTCCATAAAAGTTAAATCTCCAGTTTATTTATCTAATTCCCCAGGTTACTGCTGAATCACATCCCTGGAACCAATAATCTCTCTTTAAAGCCGTGGAAACATTTGTCGATCGAAAATTTATGCAAAACCCCTAATTTGGATGCTACCAAATCTGAAAATTACTTAGTCAAGTGGGAAGATAGGCACTGTAGCTCTATTTCTTCGACGTCATACGTAAGTAGGTCTTCGATCCTCTAACTTGCATTTTGATCTTTTCCGATTAATTATGATCCAATTTTAAACTTCTGCTTTCCGATAATTATACTATTTTATATTATAGCAAGGATATCATTTATGGTCGTAGTCTCTTATTTGATTTATATGTTAGCTTCCCTGCCATTATCTATGCAAAAGTTTTCTCATCTAAATAAGACGTGGCACGTTTAATTATTATGTTTATATGATTTTTCGCACTGCCAATTTCTATGCTACTGTATGCTCATCTATTTAACATACAGAACAATTTCCATATCTTACAAAAGTGGAATTAAAGTACAATTTTAACCTTTTTTTAACTTTAATTTCCATCTTAATTTTTTTCCATATATCAAGTAAATTTTGTTGTTGTTTTTGCTGTTATAATTGCCATCGTAACTGTAGTGAAATATGAGGTCTGCAATCAATTTGATAATAAATGTACTTAAACAAGATGCTTATATGGTATGAATGCATTGATTTTGTAATTACACCTTCTTCTTTTTTCGAGTAGGCAATGTTATGAAATGACGGTCGGAGCAAAGCCCCCTTCCTTGCACGCATATGAGCTGGCACACAACTCCCATATAACAAAAGGAATCCCTGATGTTACGTGTTTACCAGCTCATATTTGTACACAATTCCTTCAATTTATTCCATGATGTGGGACTATTAATTCGAACCCGTCATTCCTCCTTAACAACATGCGAGACAATCCTAACAATTTCCCCCTTGACTCGCACCCTACGAGTATCTTTTAAGAGCACTGTCTTGCCCGCATGGCCCAGTCCGAACCTTCGGCTCCGATACCACTGTTATGTAACGACGGTCGGAACAAAGTCCCCCTTCCTTGTACGCATATGAGCTGGCACACAACTCCCATATAACAAAAGGAATCCCTAATGTTACGTGCCTACCAGCTTATATTTGTACACAATTCCTTCAATTTATTCCATGATGTGGGACTATTAATTCGAATCCGTCAATCCTCCTTAACAACATGCGAGACAATTCTAACAGGCAATGCATTCCTATAGTGGCTCGATATATGTATATGGCCAATAATGGCTACCTGCAAGTTAATAGAGGTGCAATAAATGTATGATTGTCTGATATTTGAAAGTTAAATTGTTTGGGATAATCACAAAGTACTTTAGATCTAATGCCCTTAAAAGGAATCTCTTCAAAAGATAATTTGAATGTAAATAACAATTCATTTCAGCAAAATTACAAGTAATTATATCATCTGCATTCAATCAATATGAGTAGGAGGGAAGAAAAAAGCTCCAAATTCAATCGATGTTTCCTTTATAACTAAATTATTTTTAACTTAAAACATACCATTTCAGACTCCCAACTTTTGCAGTGACATGAGAACATACATAATAAATTTGATTAAAACATCAAAAAATTTGAAGTATATGAAGAAGATGAGTTTTCCCTTAGAAATAAAATAAAATTAGGCACACTTCTTTTGTAAGCTTCTTCTACCCTATTGTGATAGATATTAATCAATCAACCCACTAACCTAATTATTTTTAAATCTAAATATAGAAATTAAAAACTCCCCTTTGGCGCCAAAATCTATAGGGAAACATGGACCTACAAAATAAAATTGATTGCAATTTCACTTAAATATAGGACAAATATGGTATAAATGCAATGATTCTGCAATTATACCACTATGAATTGTTAGCATACTCCTATTATGACCATATGTATGTGAGGCAAACAAGAACAACCTACAAGTTGGTAAAAGTTTGATAAATTTCAAATATATGTACAGTAATAATGTGTTTTCCTAAAACAAACAAAATAAAAGTAGAAATAAATAAATATAGACATTTGAAGAATTTCTTTTTGGCCTCTTTTAGCCAACTGTACTTAGATATGAATCACATATCTTTATAACTGAATTGTTCTAAACGAATCATAGTATTTACGCCTCTTTAGCTCCATAACTACAGCAGAATATAAGTCTATACTCAATTTGATAATAAGTTTATTTAAATATAGGACTATTATGGTATGAATGCACTAATTTTACAATTATCTTTTTTCGTTTTGAATAGTTACTATATTCTTATACTGGCTATATGTATGTACTTGGCTTATAATAACTACATATATGTTGACAAAAGTGCAGTAAATATCAAATCTTTGAAATTTAAATTTATTCACTCTATTTTGAGTAATCACAAATACTTTAGTTTTATTGGCTTTTACAGTTTTTTTTTCCAAGCATTATATTTGTATTCATCTATCCAAGGCTGAAAGATATTTACGAGCATACAAAGCCCAATTTGATGATATATTATTCTTTCTCATGTTTAGTACATAATGAATATCCATCTTACAACATACACACACACATGTATAATTTAGTTCAATGATAACTGGCCCATGACCTTTTGTTTTGTTCACCATAAATCTTTTTCTACGTTTATTATATTGGTAGGAGTTGAGAGCTATGGTCACCTTATGTAACTAGCCAGAGTTTTTTACGCCTTAATCTGCTACTTATTTATGTGCTAATATGCATTGTTGTTGACATCAAAAGTTGATCACTAGTGACAATCAACCCCCAATCGTGCGTAAAACACATGAATAACAATCACAGAGTATAAAAAAACAAATAAAGATAGGGAGTACAAAGGGTTTTTATAGTGGTTTGACAAAGTCGGTGCCTACGTCCACTTTATATTTACTGATTTTTGATTGATTACAGATTACAGTTGATGTTTTCTCAGTGGAAGAGAAGTAGGGATTACAATATCCTTGTAATATTTGAAGTGCACGGTTGGAAATTTTCCAGTATACCAAGCGTAGGTTGGTAGTGGAGAATTTCAGCATGTCTTTCCATTTTCAGCAATGGTGTATTTATAGATGGAGGTGTGTGATGAGCTACGTACCACGTGGCTTGCCTCTTGTTCGGAGCTTTGACACATGGAGCTCGATCCGGCTGAATAGTTGTGGCGATGGGACTCGATCCACTACTGGGTAATAGCTCTCTTGAGAACTGTGGCTTGCGTGACACTTGAACTGTGGTGCATCAAAAGTAGAGTTTTGATTGGGAGTGTTGACTGCTTTAATTGCCTTGAGAATCGAACTTCATTGGAATTTGGAAGACTCATCTGGGTATTTTCCAAGTGAATCTGATCGATCCGAATTTTAAGGAGAGTTTGACTCGTTCGGCCAGGAGAGCGATTATGCCGGGAAGAGATATGCCGCTGTTGGAAGGAAATTGGGTCGAACCTTGCTTGGACCTTCTGGAATAAAGGGTCGTCCGTTGGGATCGGTCGGTACTGAATGACGAGCCTTTTGACATTGGGCTCTGATTCGTTGAACCGTGCAGCTTTTGCCAAAAAGTTGGTCAACACTTTACCCCCTAGAATACATCTTCCTTGGTAAAGGGAGAGGTGTTCTGGGTCTTCTGAAGGATGTTGTATCGGATCTCAATGTGCAGGTAGCTATGGTTGCACCGAGCCATATTAAGGCCAGAAATCCGACGATTCCGATGGTTGTATTAAGACTGGAAAGCCGACGATCGGTGTAGATCGTATTAAGGCCAAAAAACCGACAACCACCGAAGACTGTACTAAGGCCAGGAATGTTACAAGATTAGTTGAAAGACTTTGTTGTGATGTCCAATGCCTACATAGATGGTTTGAGCATGGGCCATTCTCGGTTTAGAGGTGGCTGCGAGCTTAGTCAGGAAATGGTGGCGAGTATTAATCATACTCGACTTAAAGAGTTGGCGAGCATAAACCATACTTGGCTTTGCCTGGTGAGTCGGTATATTTGGTTGTTACAGGGTTTCAAAAGTCGGATCTTGACTATGTCTTAGTGAGTGATCAGAAGGTTTGAGTATAAACCGTGCTCTTGAAAAGGTATTGTGAAGTCTGGCGAGTGGCAATTACACTCGGCTTAAAGAAGTGGCGAGTATATCATCCATACTTGGCTTATGGAGTTTGGCCAGTATTAACCATACTCGGCTTATGAATTTGGCGAGTATTAACCATAGTCGGCTTATGGCGATGGCGAGTATTAACCATACTCGGTTTTTGGAGTGTTAACCATACTCGGTTTATGGAGTTGGTTTAGATATGGTAGCAGGCATCGGCCGTACCTTAGAAAAGGTGGCTATCACTGACCATATTTGGATCGACAAGCGTCAGTCATGCTCGGCTTGAATCGTTCAAACATAATCAATGTTTGAAAAAGAAAGTTTATTGCTGCTAAGGGGATATTATAGAAAAATGAAAATAAATTCTAAAGGAGTGATAGTTGAATCCAAAGCACGCCTAGGAGCAAAATACTAACTTCATACGTGTGTACTTCAACATGCTCACATTGAAAGAAATGATAAAAGTACATTTCTTATATCTTAAGAAATGGGAAAAATCTAAATCTTATCCATTAATGATGATGCCACGATTGCTGTGCTCAGGGTCCTTTCCATTTCTAGGAGCTCAAGGACCGGCCTGAGGAGCTTTGGCAGAAGGTTGTGGCGGCATGACCTGTGTAGGTTTCTTAAAGTACTAGGGTAATTCCCCATGCCTAGTTCTATCCTCGATGAGATCTCGCAAGTGCCTGCATTCACTGGTGTCGTGGCCTTTCATGTTGTGTTACATGCAGTGCTTTCCAGAGTTGAGTTCCTTTTGGGTTGGCTCCCTTCGAGGAGGTTTTGGTACGGGTAGAGTTCCTCGTACATCGAGGTAGATGTCGAGCAAGGATTAGTTGAGCTCAGTGTGTTGATCATACTTGTTCTCTCTCTGGAGTCATATGTTGCGATCATTCTTGTTTGAGACTTTTCCTTTGCTTTTGTTCTAGCTACTGGTGTTGGATGGACCTCCGTCCTTGGTAGAAAGCACCTCGAGGTTATCCATCTCAATGCTGGCATCTTCTTGTCGAAGGAATTTGTCGGCCTTGGCATAGAAATCTACAATGTCTTTGGGAGGGTCTCTGGTTAAAGAGATCCTGAATTCTAATCAATTTCGAACCTCTACAATGGCATCCATAGGCACCATTGATGGCTCAGGTCGATCGACTGATGCTACAGTCACGTTGAATCCTTCTAGGAAGAATCTAAGGGTCTCACCGGACTGCTACTTGATGGAGGTAAGGAACATGACACTATTTGGTCGGGAGATGTGAACTCCGAATTGCTCGATGAAGCGGGTGACTAATATATTGCAGCTGTTGATCGACTTAGTTGTTGGCTATCGGAACCACATATCAGCTATGTCAGTGAGGAAGAGATTTAGCCATGACGTTGGTCGATGCAGATAGTACTTCCGTGTGGCGCATGTATTGCCTAAGATGATTGGTCGGGTCGGTTCGGCCGTTGTATGGCTCCAGAACTGGAAGCTTGAAATCTGGAGGATTTCGAGAGTTTCTAATTTCCTGTGTGAATGGATTACGGTGGATGTCATCCACATCCTGCTGAGAAGACGTGCCTCGGGTGAAGGGTCTGATGAAACTTGCAAGTTGGCTTCCATTTCTGAGGAGTTGTTGCCACGAATCCAATTTTACACTAGGGACATTGGTGAGAATCTCATGGCTAGAATCCACCGAAAGCATGCTCGGAAGGGGAATGGTAGGTTGGGTTCGACCTTTGAGAGTTGAATGAAGGTGAGGGTGAATCCTAGCCTTTGGACCTGGTTCAACCGCTGCTAGAGTTGTCCGATTGTTAATGGACCGAACCATACCTGTTCCTATTAGAAGTAATGGGCTCAGGCGGGGTGATACCCATTTGGGGCTCGGCGTTGCCCCCGCTTAGAGCGATGTTCAAATGATTTACGGTAATGTTTCCCTCCATCACGTTGGGGACCGGTATGGTAGAGTGATCTTGGCGACACAGAGGGTTGCCGTCACCAGCTCTTTGTTGAAGGGGAGGCGACATAGGATGGGTTTGCGATAAGACAATGGGTCGAACCGGATGTTACAACGCTACTGGTTCTGCCCGACCCATTGGTTGCGCTGGAGCTATCTGTCCGGAGGGTTGAGTTGATCCCTGGATCAGAGGCAAGATGGTTGATTGATTCGGTACCTGGCCACGGCCGACCTGCGAATCTACGGCTACCAGAGCTCCGTTTAGTACCGGCAGTGATGATCCTAGCACTAGCCGATCGAGAAGTGAAGTTGAGCCAGAAGGAAGCAAAGGTATGGACCGATCTGGGGCTTGGATTTCTACAGACCGAAGATCGATTACTGCCCCAGCCTCGCCCGGTGTAGGAAATGATACTAGAATGTTAGATCCCTTTTCCATTTGAACGAGGAGGTCATTCATCACTTTTTGCTGGTGTTTGAGAAGTTCACCCTGAGATGCCATCTGATTTCTGAACTCAGACAAGATTTTATCCATGTTGTTTGTGGTGAGATATTAGGATGGGTCTTCGTAGGAGGAAGCCTCATGACTTGCCCCAGTTGTTGTTGTTCCTGCTGCATCGGCAGGTAAAGGACGAGAAGATGAAACATTCTTCTTACGCTTGTTTGCCGTCGTTTGGTTTAGAAATTGCTGAAGGCGGTCGAAGGTTGTAGGGTATGTCTGGTGCGTTCCCCTACCTGGCACGCCAAAGTGTTGACGTTAAAAGTTGGTCACTAGTAACTATCAACCCCCAATCGTGCGTAGAACAAACGAATAACTATCACATAGTATAGAAAAGCAAATAAAGACAGGAAAAACACAGGGTTTTTATAGTGGTCCGGCAAAGTCGGTGCCTACATCCAATTTATATTTACTGATTTTTGATGGATTACAGTACACAATTGATTTTTTTCTCAATGGAAGAGAAGTATAGATTATACTATCCTTATAATATTTGAAGTGCACGGTTGGAAGTTTTACAGTATACCGAGCGTAGGTTGGCAGTGGAGAATTCAACATGCCTTTCCATTTTCAACATTGGTGTATTTATAGCTGGAGTGGGATGAGCTACATGCCACGTGGCTTGCCTCTTGTTCGGAGCTTTGACACGTGGAGCTCGACCCGGCTGAATAGTTGCGGCGATGAGACTCGGTCCACTACTGAGTAATAGTTCTCTCGAGAATTGTGGCTTGCGTGGCACTTGAACCATGGTGCATCAGAAGTAGAGTTTTGGCTGGGAGTGTTGACCGCTTTAATTGTCTTGAGAATCGGACTTTGTTGGAATTTGGATGACTCATCTGGATATTTTCCAAGTGAATCCAATCGATCCGAATTTTAAGGAGATGTTGACTCAGCCGGTCGGGAGAGCAATTATGCAGGGAAGAGATATGTCGTTGTTGGAAGGAAATTGGGCCGAACCTTGGTTATACCTTCTGGAATAAAGGGTCGTCCGTTGGGATCGGTCGATACTGAATGACGAGCCTTTTGACATTGGGCTCTGATCCGTTGAGCCGTGACAACTTTTGCCAAAAAGCGGTCAACAATTGTCAATTCCTTTTTCTTTTCCAAACATGTACCATGAACCAAAACAAAATCTCCATTCCTATTTCTCAAAATTATGTTTCGACTCTACAATGAATTTCCTTCAAAGATAATTGGAAAATAAATAATATTCCATTTTAGCAAAACTACAACCAATAATATTATTTTCATTTGGTCGGTTTGAGGAAAAAAAATTCCAAATTCAATCAATATTTCATTATAAGTTTTGAGTCCATACATATTACAAGTACAATGCATAATTAAGAGAAACATTAAATGAACATTGGGTATAAATATTAGTTACAGATATTGGACTAAAAGCATAGATTCAATTTTGAATTACACAATGACAATAGTAGACGTAATATGATTCATTTTATAATGTGAAGTTCACCTTCAAATATGTTACAGTGAAACTTACTTCAAATATTTGAAACATGAAGCAAAAAAACATTAGAAAACAAGTGGTTCATTTGTAATATCTTGAAATTAGAAAATACAGACGTTTGGATGAAATATATACAGTACTAATTTTAAACCGAGCCAGGAGCTACATGCAAGTGAGTAACAACCATGATTAAAATAAATAAAGATCGTAGTAGCTTCAGAAGTAACAAATAAAATAGCAAGGAACAAAATGGTTAATTAAACATTTGCAGTTAGACCAAAAATTGTTTGCATTTAGAACTATCTTCTTTGTTATCCATGCTTTTCTCCTTTGTTCCAAAATCCATTAATGCATTTAAGGTTAGTGAATATTTATTTGATTTTGATTTACAGTATTGATGGGTTTTGTGTCAATTTGGCATTTAGTGAAAAGACATTTTCCTTCAATGATTTCAATGTTACAATTTTCATATCCATGCTTTTTTTTACTCATTTAAGGTTTCGCACCTCATAAAAATTTATTTAGCTCTTATAGCATGTTGCATGTAATATGAATTCCGTCTGATTCTAACGTCATGAATTTTCGTACATTATAGGGTAGGAAGATTTTCAATGTATCACAAAGAAAATTAGATAACGGGAGCTTTGCGTCTTTTCTCCAGAATAATTAATGATTTATTATTCATTTAATTGCATAATATATCATATAGTATGTTATATAATTTATTGGCTGCGAGTTGCAATGTGTATTGATTACTATATAACCATCCAATATAGAAAACTATTGTCTATAACAAAAGTTAAATTTTCAATTTTTAACCTTATTTTAACGTCCTACGTTGTACAAAAGCTTTAGATTTTTTTTTGTCTCTTTTGAATGCTTAATATGAAAGCCTTTGAACATGGAATGCCAAGGTGATAGACAATAAGGAATTTGCGTATGGTATTCAGAAATACGGATGATGATGAAGAATAGAAAACTATTCAAAGGTTTAATGCATGCATGACTATCATTAAAGAACCACTATTTTCTTTATATGCGGTTTGTGTTGAAATTGTAGATTCAAATATTATTTGAAGAGGAAAGTAATTAATTAATTGATTTCATCAATCAATTAATTTGATTTGTATGAGAGGAAAGATATTAATTATATTGTCGATCAATCAATTAATCAGTGAGGTACAAAAGTGGAAAGATATCTTTTTTTAATTGATTGATTTTATAATGGAAATAAATAGTAGTTATATTTTGAAGATTTTTAAGGTCCAATTAGAATATTTGATTAGGTCTTCTACTTGCCTATATAAGTAGCTTATAGGTTTGGATTATTTGCATTGTAAGGGAAAAGGTTATTTTCTTTTTGTTTGGGATTGGGATATATTCTCAATTTTTTTAGGCTTTCTCTTGTAATCATTTTGGTGAATTAATAAAGATTTTGTTTGGAGGAATTTGTTTGTGATTTTTTTTTCTCTTCACTTCTTATCTCTTCTAAAATCTAATTGTGTAGAGATCCTACAAAATTTCCTAACAGTTTGCACTTCTCATTCAAACAAAGCATTGTATAATACATTTATTTGCGTTTCAATGCACCAAACTTTATGATATTAGTTCCCTTTCATGCTGTTTAGATGCTGGATGTTGTCAGATTTATTGTTCTTTTTTCGCGTTTTCTTGGTGTAAGCATTATATCTTATTAGCACTTCTCTTGATCTTTTTACAAAAGATACATTTGGAAAAATCTGTATTTTAATTATTTATTTTGCTACCGACTATTTAATAGAGGAATGCAATTAGCTTTGTGTAATTTCTATGTTGATTGAAACAAATAGTTTTTCCTTAAGCTGCTGTTTGTTTGACAATGTAGAACAAATACATTTTACATCTACAATATAAAGGCTATTAGAACAGGTTTTTCCATTTCAAAATATACATGATGTAAAAGAATTGGTGCTTTTTGTTGCTGCAGCTAATTTCATAATTTTTAACGAAAGTTAAATTTAGTCTTCTATCTTTGGCTTCAACTTTTATGTTTAAACAAGCTTATGTTTACATGTGTTCAGTACGCCATAGATGGCCTACGGCAACCCCAGAGAAATGACGCAGTAGGTGCCAAAAAGTGTTTCTATAGGTCTGTAGCAACACTTTTCTGGGGTTGCCTTTTGTCGCATTGCCTTAGAGTCAAAGGCAACACATTTGTGATCTTATGGCAACACCGGTACAGGTGTTGTCATAGGTACCACTACAACAAAAAAATATCCTTTCACAACTGGTAAAAGCAGTTGTAATATGTCTAGTACAGCTGACAATCGTAATAAAGTCAACCTTTTTTACAACTGTTTTAGCAGTTGTTAAAATTTGTTTTACAACTCCAAAAAGTAATTAAAACTCAACTGCTATTAATCAAAGATTTCATAATATTACAATAAATATTATTATAACACAGTATTTTATTTCAACATTTCAAATGCTACTAATTTTTTGACTTAACTATTGTACATTCACTCGTATATTACACAATCATTCATATTTACATACATTCCTCACTACATTGTCACTCGATTCACTCATATGAAGACTCACATATACAACCATAAGCAAGAAAAAAATACATGAAAAAGATTATATAAACTACTACTTTTTTTTTTCCTTTTGATGATTCGGTCGCAAATGCAACTTCTCTAGTTCAATCATGAATGACCTGTGTGGCCTGCAAAAGCAAATGGGATACATCAAATGTCATGGAGTCAGAAAACAACTTAGCAAGACTAATAGCTTACTAATGATAAAATGCGAAGTCTAGAAAACAAGTAGAATAGTGAAATGAAAAAATTATACCAAGATTACAATGTGCACGTTCACTTATGGAGTACCTGCCGCCGCAACCCACTGTGTTTACAACATCCAAACAAAAACCATCAGCAACCAAAATAAAAATGAGATTTTGGTTCAAAATATTTGGGTTAGTTTCATCATCACAAATCTTGCTCCATATAGAATAATAATTTCCATAACATATAGTCACGGAGATAGCTGATAGCTCATTTTGGACAATGATGCTGCATAAAAAAATTCATAAAAGAAAATTTGGAAGCTGAACAGAGTTCAAAGGCAATACAGAACAAGGGGATGAGAATGATCAAGATAATTAAATAGTTATATAAGTTCAAGATATTGTTGACAAAAAAACTGCACCTGACACCGACAATAAGAATCCCATCCCGGATCAGGAGATAAGATTGACCCGCCTAAGGATAAACCGAGCAAGAACACTGAATTTATACAACAGCAGCACCTAATAATCCTACCAGCAGATCTATGGGTCAAATTACAAAAAGAATGCGAGTAGATAAATCTAGTTTCAGTTTAAAGTAAACCAAACTGCTGCCGTGATCAATGATCGTACATGGGTATACCTATAGTTACACAAATCAAATTTAAAGGTAGAAAAAGTAGAAAGAGTAAAACAATCGACTACCTTACTAGCTCAGTGTCGGTGAGTAGGGCAAATTCTTCATGCAATATTCAGTGATGTCCGCAGTCCGAGACGTCAGAGTTTTTAATTCCCTTACAAGAAGCTATGATGTCATTGCACAAGTTAATAAATATAAATAAGCCATTATAGTATTACTGAGAATAAGTTGAATTCAAATAATATGAAGAAACTATGAAGTCATTAACCCGATTTGAAATATATTTCTGTTACAAATCATGACGCAATTAAAAGTAGGATATTACATCCTTTCCATTGCTTGAAATAAAACAGGCTTTGATCCAAGCTTCATAAACTTCATTGTCGCAAAACTAATTTCCTTCCAAATGCAGATACTATAATTTGATAAAATAAATCAGGGACCAGTGGATAATGGAAAACAAATCCTTGGTGTTTTTATCAACCAAAAATTTAGCATCCACTGTTTTAAGAACTGATGCATTTGTGAGAACAAATTCAATAATAAAACTAAGCTAGGTTTCATTTCAAATAAAAGAAAGTCACTTAAACATTCTGGAGATGATCCAATCTGAAACTTAAGTGATGGGTTTCCTCTCAAAATCTATTAGCGGACATTCTTCATGAGATTTTGGTCACATAGTGCCTGGTGGAACATTATCCGGAGAACTTTTGTGCTCACAAGCATTGTCACATTCTACCTCCATTCCCTGGATAATGTTCCACCAGGCATTATGGTGGACAACAAAATCTACCACCCAAAGAATTACGATTTCTACTTGTGCTCACAAGCTGGAATGGTAGGCACAATCCAAAGAAGTACTTTTGTGAAACAGCATATTTAACGATGTAGGTTTGAGGAAAAAAAGACTTAAATGGCTAGGGAATACCTTCATGTTTAGCCTAAAACAGATTAGCCTAAAAAATGAATGTACAGAATGATGAAGTACAACACTATGGATCATCGGAAAAAGATAATTTATGATCAAAAAATTCGTTTACAGTTCCTTAGGGTAATGAAAGCAGATCAGCAGCGAAACAATTTCGTGCAAAATCGGATCTTTATTTGGTAGTGGAAGAAGGTAGTTCTAGTTGGCGAAAATCAGATAGAAACCGATCACTATTTTAGTGGACAACAAGAATTTGGATTCCCTGCGATAACAATTGGTATTTTTTTTCAAGAATTGGGATTCCTTGCGGTAGTGGAAGAGGTTTTTTTTTTAGAGGAAGGAGAATTTAGGGAAGAAGAAGGGCAACAAGAATTGGGATTCCCTGCGATAAGAATTGGGATTTTAGTTTAAGGTCCAAACGATTTAGGGTTGGAAGTGGAAAAGTGAAAACAACGAGAATTATTTTATTATTTTTCAGCGGCAAAACGAAAATTTGGGGAAAAGATGCTACGCTGTTGAAGGAAAATCTGATTGACGCGGATCAGTAACCTGGACCGTTGGATCGTGTTGATGCAGATTGATAGTTTTATTCACGCGGTTACCGCAACACATGTTGATATCTATGCTAACACATTGAAATGTGCGTTACAATAGACAAAAAACAGCATAGTAGCTAACAACACCATGGGTTTTCGTTGCGATTGGCCATCTATGACGTAGTGGTTATGACATAAATTCACAAAATGAAAATATTAAACTTTGGTAATGTTTGCAATGCCATTACAGGCAATGCTGGGTGACCTACTAGTTATAGCTACAAAAGTACACATTCATAACGTCATATTCATTTTCACGTAATTCATAATTTCATACTTATATCTTTTCTTCAACTCAATAGAGATACATAAAATTTTACACTGTTTACCCTACGTGCGAGCTATACCAATTCGCTATACATGCATTATTTACTTTTTACTACAAAATTTAGTTTCTACAGTAGAATCCTAACACATACATATATTACTTACATTATATATCTTGTTATTATATAATATGTTCTCACCGCTTATTCGTAAATGCTAACAACAACACTTGAAAGTTTATGCTACCATGCATTGCACGGGTTTCCACTCGTATATATATTTGGATCATTGTTAATTGTACATGCTAGTTTTTCATTGTTAATTTACAAAACTAATTTTTTGAATTTTTTCAGAAAAAGCTGCAGATAAGTTATACTACAAGTTAGGCCAGATATATATAAGAAACAACTTCCAACGAGATTTAGGTCAACTGTAATTTAAATAATATGACACATGATCACCTTACACCATTGTACTAAAAAGTTTTGTATATGCCGTCATAACTTTTTATGTATAATTGGAAAGCATGTATAAAATACTTTGTTTCATTTATATATACTCCATATTTTCCCATGCTATATATATGTCTAAAACAACAGATGTGATTCTGCGCTGAAATTCAATACAAACATCGGTTTATCAGATATACATATACTACGTTTAGTATCAGTTTCTTATATTTAAGTAATCACATCTTCTTTTAATACCATGCAACATTTTTTTGCAGAGACAGTAATTTTGGAACGTGCAGACTGCAGACCCTTAAATCAATATATCAAAGAATCATGACAATATAAAAAATGATAACCATTGGTGTTTCCGACTCTACTGAATATGCATGGCTATGATACGTTTAACTAGCCCTCCACTTAATCTTTTGTTATCATGAATGAGGCATGATACCTTAACCTTCATTGGCCGTGTTATCAAGAATAAGCCAGATGTGGATGTCCCTGAACTCAGCTCTAATGCAAAAACACCACAAAAGCTAGAAGCAAGTCAAACTCTGATCATCCATCTTCCACTCAATCTTCAATGAGACAAGGATCCACAAGAGGAACCAAGTTCGATGAAACACCTTTCGAGTTTAAAGCAATAGTGCCTTTGGATGTTACTGAAAATTTATCCTGGAACAACGTCGTTAATCAATTAAAGGCCAAAAGCAAAAAATACAAAGAAAGCTAAAGGCACAGTCAAATAATTTCGGTCACTCACTAATTATTCTAATCGACTTTACCACTATTCTATTGAAATAAAAAAGGATGAATCATGAAATTTTTAATTCTATTGGAGATATTACTTACATCAATTGTATTTACTCCTCCAGCCTTACCGAACCAGACTTCCTAGATAACTTCTTCACATGGAGAGGTGGCCCTAATTGATTATCAAAACCAGTTTATCTTTAACCAGCTCTCCAGCTTTCATCACTCCACTTAATCTATTAATTGTCCTCATTCTTGAATATGCATAGTTATGACATTCGCATCACAAGTGCCGCGCGCCAACGTCGGGTGTCATGTCCTTTCCTGCATTGCATAATACCACCGTTGCTACACTGGCATGGTGGACGCCTTATCCGCATTAGATCAGCGTTCACTTTCATCAACTGCTTTATTAGCTTAGAAACTGTACTTCCTGGATTGTGACCTTCATTCAAGAATCAAAAGTCATGTGATTATGACCTTCATCAAGAATCACATATTCTTTCACTTTCCACCTAGAATAAACAGGGGTACTAG
The DNA here is from genome assembly GCA_030737875.1 of Allium sativum. Classification (NCBI taxonomy): domain Eukaryota; kingdom Viridiplantae; phylum Streptophyta; class Magnoliopsida; order Asparagales; family Amaryllidaceae; genus Allium; species Allium sativum. Next base: position 223,256,110 of record CM060920.1, read on the forward strand.
TTTGTATACTTTCAATCAGTCACCTCAGATTGATTGAGATCCTAAGTTCGAGTTACTCAATGCCTTCAAGCTGTATTGAGCTGCCTTGCCATCTAACATATGATCACCTAGTAAATATAAAAACATTGCCATAAACATTCAAAATCCTATTGGATGAGATTCAACGTGGATAGTTGAAAAATCAATCAATCAACCAAATGAGGCTTCCATGGGTTGTTTCATTATAAGCACTATAGCTAAAATCTATTTACCACACTGAATTCTTCGTAAACAGTTAAAAAGTATCATCATTATTATAATGGAAACCGTGTACATTCTGACAAGAGAACGACATTAGAGTTGCTCTAATACAAATTCCAGTTTCTAAATGGTTGCAGTTGGTACCATCTAAGCAACATGCCGCCAAGTTGTCTGGCTATTGACATATGCCAAAGTATATTTCTAAGGAAATAACCGGGGTTGCAAACAAATTTCTGACATGTTTCTTTATAATGCATAAATCGAAGCCATTTTTCGAAGCTAATAAGAAACAGAAGGGTGCAATTTATATAAGTCAACATATTTATATATGCAAATCGTCATAGCTCCGTGATGCTGAAATTTATTTAAATGAAAACATTAATAAATTTGATGACCACCGGCTCAAGCACTTAGTAGTACAACTCGTAGAGGTCACGGGTTAGAGCACGACACGTTCTTGAAATAAGCCATGAATTATGTACCTAGTTAAGGGGTATATAGCTTTTATATTCGATAATCAAATTTATCAAGACATACACACGAACAAAAATTATATATCATAACTAAAAGGAGGACATATTTAAATATGTGTTCATTCATTTACTGATTTGAAGGGACTAAAAAATAAAAAAGATAGTAATGAATTAAAGTAAGATATTTAAGTATTTGACTTTTATGTTAACATGGTAATGCATTAGCTAGGTACACAATTTGGAGAAGCACTATATGTTTATTTAATTTTTATTTTTTATTTTTTTTTTACTTCAAAGCACTATTAAAATCAATTGGCATATCAGCCCACAAAATGCATGCTTGTGTCAAAATCCTATTCTTGCATAAGGAATGTTTGAAGATATCAATTCTAGCTTGACTAAGAACATGTTTTGAAATACATTACACTAATAATAACATAATCCTATAAAACATACTGTGAGTTTATTTGAAAAATAAGACGTAGCATGAAAATGGACCATCTCCTTACTTGTTTCCATGCCTCCATTGTTGGAAATAATCTTGGTTTTTAGACAACAATTAATTGTGTTGACAAATTTGCATTTGTATTAATGTAAGGAATAATTTAAGAATAAAGAATATATCTAGAGTTCCTATATATATCATTTTAGAGAATTCTAGATAAGGCATTGCCTAGAATATTACAGAGAACGCATTGCATTATAAAAGACAGTTGTATCTCCTCTACTGATGTATGAAATCAAGTTTGAAGAAAATAAATAAAATAAGCATTTCCTTCTCATACATTTTTTCTCTCAAAAATTCTTCTTCTAAAATTTTCTAATAGTGATATCAGAGCTACAAAATTTTCTAACATTGGTAACGGAGCCAGGTTCAACAATAAAGGAAGATGGCAAATGTAACATCACTCTTTCAAGTTCCTTCATTGCAGAAAGACAATTATGACAATTGGAGCATCCGCATAAAGGCGTTGCTTGGATCGCAAGATGCACGGGATATCGTTGAAAATGGGTATGAAGAACCCGCCGATAATTTCGTCTTATCCCAAATTCAAAGGAATAATTTAAATTTTTTGAAGAAGAAGGATAAAAAGGCCTTTCCGCTCATTTATCAAAGTTTGGATGACGCTATGCTCGAGAAGATAGCCAATGCAAAAAAACAGTAAGGAAGCATGGGGGATTTTGGAGAATGCTTTTAAAGGAATCGATAAGGTGAAGAAAATCAAACTACAAACTATGCGAGGTGAGTTTGAAGCTTTACATATGAAATCTTCAGAATCAATTGATGAATATTTTTCTCGTGTTCTATCTATTATAAATCAAATGAAAAGATACGGAGAAAAAATGGAAGATTCTAGAATTATCGAGAAAATTCTACGATCTTTAGATTCAAAATTCGATTACATAGTTGTGGTAATTGAAGAATCTAAAGATATAGAATCTATGACTGTTGATCAACTTTTGGGTTCACTTCAAGCCCATGAAGAAAAATTAAAGAAAAAAGCCAGAGAAGAGCCATTGGAGCAAGCATTTCAAACAAAGCTCACCTTGAGAGAAAATAAAACATTTAAAGATGGAAGAAATCATAGCCAAAGAGGAAGAGGTCGAGGACAAAGCTATGGAAGCGGTTGTTACAAATCTTTTAATAAAGAATAGAGAAGACAAAATGTATATGCTACAAGAGGTCGAGGAAGATGAGGAAACATAGGGCATTTTTCTTCAGAATGTAGATTCACCTTTTACAAAGTTAAAGAGAGAACAAATTATGCTGAAAAAGATGAAGATGATTCAACACTTTTGTTGGCACATAAAGGAGATGATAGTAGTGACAACCATACATGGTATTTGGACTCGGGGGCAAGCAATCATATGTGTAGAAGGAGAAGCATGTTCACAGAACTTGATGAATCGGTAAATGGAAACATTTTTTTGGAGATAACTCTAAAATTTAAGTTGAAGGAAAAGGAAATATATAAATTTGCTTAAAGAATGGAAAGAATGATTTTATTTGTAATGTTTATTATGTGCCTAAAATGAAGACAAATACGTTGAGTTTGGGGCAACTTTTGGAGAAAGGATATGAAATACACATGAAAATTAGAAACCTTTTCATAAGAGATGGTAAAGGTGATTTAATTACTAAAGTAAAGATGTCAGAAAATAGAATGTTTCCATTAAATATTTCCAATAATATTGTAAAATGCCTAAAATCATGCTATAAAGATTTATCATGGCTTTGGCACTTAAGATTTGGACATCTTAATTTTGGGAGCTTATCTTTGTTAAAAACTAAAAACATGGTGAAAGATTTACTATCAATAAATCATGAAAAAAAAATTGTGTAAAGGTTGCGTATTTGGAAAACAATCAAGAAAACCTTTTTCAAAACAATCAATTATAAAAGCCAAAGAACCATTAGAATTGATTCACACTGATATTTGTGGCCCCATAAAACCATGCTCACTTGGAAAAAGTAAATATTTTGCACTTTTTATTGATGATTTCAGTAGCAAAACATGGGCTTATTATCTCAAACAAAAATCAGATGTGTTTGATGCTTTTAAGAAATTCAAGGCTTTAGTAGAAAATGAAAGTGGTTATAAGATCAAAGCCATGAGATCTGACCGAGGTGGAGAATTTACATCAAAAGAATTTGAGAGGTTTTGTGAAGAAAATGGAATTCATCGTCCATTGACAGTCCCATACACTCCACAACAAAATGGAGTTGTAGAAAGAAAAAATAAATCTTTTCTCAACATGGCGCGAAGTATGTTGAAGTGCTAAAATGTTCCAAAAGAGTTTTGGGCTGAAGCTATCGAATGCACAGTATATTTAGCAAATCGCTCTCCAACTCGAAGTGTGTGGAACAAAATGCCTGAAGAAGCATGGAGTGGTAGAAAGCCTTGTATATCCCATTTGAAAGTATTCAGGAGCATTTCATATGCTGATGTGCTGGATCAAAGTCGCACAAAGTTAGATGATAAAAGTGAAAAAATACATTTTTATTGGCTATGATTCAAGGTCAAAAGGATATAAGTTATATAATCCTATTAATGAAAAGGTGGTTGTTAGTCGTGATATGGAGTTTGATGAAGAAAGTGCTTGGAATTGCAACAAAAAGGAAGATGATTACAAATTCTTTCCGCTTTATGAAGAGGAGTGCAATGATGATGTGGAAGAAGAGCCCATTAGTCCAACACTGTCATCTCCTTCAACCATCGATCAAGAATATTCATTTGATGAAACCTCAAATGAAAGACCACCACGCATGCGATCCTTGCAAGAATTATATGAGGTAACACCAATTTTTGATGATACTACATTATTTTATCTTTTTGGAAATTGTGAACCAATAGGATATGAAGAAGCAAAACAAGACAAAAGATGGAGGAAAGCTATGGATGAAGAAACCAAAGCTATTGTAAAAAGCAATACATGGGAGTTGATTACTTTACCAGAAGGACATAAAGCTATTGGTGCAAAATTGGGGTACAAAGTGAAGAAGAATGCTAAAGGAGTAGTTGAAAGATTCAAAGCAAGGTTGGTGGCTAAAGGATACAAGCAAAGAGCAGGTATAGATTATGATGAAGTGTTTGCTCCTGTTGCCCGCTTGGAGATGATAAGATTATTAATAGCCTTAGCTGCTCAAAACAAATGGAAAATAAATCAAATGGATGTGAAATCTGCTTTCCTGAATGGTAAATTGGAGAAGAAAGTTTATTTGGAGCAACCACCTGGTTATAAAGTTAAAGGACATGAAGACAAAGTTCTAAGATTGAAGAAGGCGCTATACGGTTTGAAGCAAGCCCCAAGAGCATGGAATAAAAGAATTGATAATTATTTTTTAGAAAATAATTTTATAAAATGTCCTCATAAATATGCTCTTTACATAAAGAAAAATGAAAATGGAGATATTTTAATTTTATGTTTGTATGTGGATGACTTGATCTTTACTGGAAATAATCCAAAAGATTATGATGACTTTAAGAAGAAAATGAGTTTAGAATTTGAGATGACAGACGTTGAACTCATGTCATACTATCTTTGAATCCAAATTATTCAAAGTGAGCATGGTATATTTATTTCTCAGGAATCATATGCAAATGAAATATTGAAGAAATTCAATATCGATAGAAGCAAACCTGTAAACACACCAGTAGAATGTGGTACAAAACTCTCAAAATGTATGCAAGAAGAGATGGTGGATCCCACCCTATTCAAGAGCATGGTTGGTTGTTTGAGGTACTTAACATGCACAAGGCCAAATATACTCTATGGTGTAGGCCTTATTAGTCGTTACATGGAAGCTCCTATTACATCGCATTTGAAGACGACGAAAAGAATTCTTCGATATATTAAAGGTACCGCTAATTTTGGGTTGTTGTATTCACATTCTAATAATTTCAAGTTGATTGTTTACAGTGATAGTGACTGGGCTGGAGATGTTGATGACCATAAAAGTACAACCGGATTTTCTTTCTCTATGGGAGACACAACATTTACTTCGGAGCTAAAAAAAGCAACCAATTGTTACATTGTCAACTTGTGAAGCTGAGTATGTTGTTGCATCAGATTGTGTACGTCATGCAATTTGGGTTCGAGAATTATTAAAGGACTTGCACATGTCATAGCATAATGAAACAGAGATATTTATGGATAACAAGTCAGCCATAACACTTGCCAAGAATCCTGTTTTCCATAATCGAAGTTCACATATTGACACACGATACCATTTTATTCGAGAAAAGACTGCCAAAAAGGAGATACAAGTGAAGTTCATTAATTCAAAGGACTAAGTTGTAGATATTTTCACAAAAGCATTAACGCATGATGATTTTAAAAGATTGTGAGACATTCTTGGAGTTCAAAAAACCAAGCTTACGGGGGGATGTTGGAAATAATCTTGGTTTTTAGGCAACAGTTAATTGTATTGACAAATTTGCATTTGTATTAATATAAGGAATAATTTAAGAATAAAGAATATGTCTAGATTTCTTATATATGTCATTTTAGAGAATTCTAGATGAGGTAATGCCTAGAATATTCCAGAGAACGCATTGCATTATAAAAGACAGTTGTACCTCTTCTACTGATGTATGAAATCAAGTTTGAAGAAAATACCTCATGCATTTTTTCTCTCAAAAATTCTTCTTCCTCTAAAATTTTCTAACAGTGGTATCAGAGCACAAAATTTTCTAACATCCATTTTCAAAGTCTTGAATGTGGTTGATGATACCATTGACCACCATCGCCTACATATTTATTGATCTCCATTTTCAAAGAGTTGAAAGTTCCAAAAAACCTTTAACCCCCAATCATTTAGAAACATTACAAGAATTCCTAATGTTGAATAGAACAAGAAATCCATGGCTCGGTTGCAAAAGAAAGGATACTCATGGTATTGTTGCAAACATTCTATGTGATATAACAAAAGTTAATTCTTATAAAATATAGAGTTATTATAAAAAAAATAGTAAAAGAGCCATCAAATTTGTAAATAACACAAGAAGTCTAAAATACCGTGTAACTAAAAACACAATAGTTAATTTTGTTTTTACTTATCATAAACAGAGCAGATAAATTTCATCAATTCAATAACATAGGAAGGCAGCTACGCAAATCGAAATCTGAACCAAACAAACATCATTAATTTAATATCGAAAACCTTTTCCACAACAACATAACTAACATTGTTTCTCCTTCACCAGATGACAATATCCGAGTTCTTTTCAGTGAGGCTGAGAAATGTTGCAAGACTCCTTTCGTTACCGTGGTTAATGAAATTCGATATAAGTTTTTTGCAGGCAGTAATCCAAAGACATAACATCTGTGAAGGCCTCGCATATGATTGATACAATGGATGGTGTCAATAAAATATTTTAGGGATCGGGCGTCAATGTCAATTTGCATGATTAAGGAGTGCAGCAACGAGGAAGCAAGATGGAAGAAGAAACGATTTAAAGATAGGAGCGAATCAAGAACTTGATTTCCATGATTGAAGATCCAAATAAACCCAGGTGCATTGAGATCTGAGTATTGTAATTAGGTTTCATTTCTTTTTTTAATCTGAGGGGAAAAGACTGTAAAGAAATATGAGATGTAGGTTTATGCCGTAGTGACACACGAAAAAGAAGTAAAGCGGAGTTTAAGGATGACCCAATTTTTTTATTGTGCGATGGTCATTCATATAATGGAAGCAAATAACATTATTTGTTTATTTATTTGTTACTGTCATAGATGACAACCATCACAGATAATTTTTCAAAACTTGTAACTCCAATTCATTAATTAGTTGCTGCTGTTTTTAAGGGAAACCTTCATAATTATTACTATTTGCATCGGTTTTTAACTCAACCAACGCAAATAGGGCGACAAAATTGACATGTTTTGTACAAGTATAGTAAAATCTTTGCAAAGGAGAGGGAAGTTGAGGGATTCCTTAGCGGGCTAAGATGCTAGTTCCGCTGGAGCATAATTGGCAACAGTGACTTGTTCCGCTGTCCTACGATATTGTTGGAAATATTCTGGCAAGTAACGAGGCCTTATCGAGTTTCCCTACTTGAGCTGATTGTCGGTCATTTCTACTATCTGAAAAACCCTTTAGTGCACTTCCTACGATAGTCAAGGCCCAAAAGAAAGAAAGATAAGGTTACCTAGTATGATTGTGTATGTTTTGGGGTATAGTACTTATATATTTACACACGCACGCACGCACACACACACACACACACTCACACATATATATATATATACACACACACATATATACACACACACACCCATTTTTGAAAACCTTTTCAAATAACAAGTACGTCTCTCATACGTATATTTACCCGTAATCGGGTAACCTATGTTCTGATACCAAATGTAACAATCTACCCAGAATGGGCCTAAATTCCAACCCAGAAAAGGCACATTGAAACTTAGATCCATTCTAAACAGATCATTGGTTCCTATAAGTATATACTAAACATGTATCATGGAACAATATAAACAATAATCAGAATCTCACGCAGCAAAAGAGACAAAATATAATAGCATAAAATAGATGTACCATTTATTAAAACCACAATTTCAAAATACAATAGGTTTCAACAAGGTACATTCATTATTCATTTCCACAATTACACAACAACAATAATAAAGCTACTGCTTACTATACTATGTCTTCGAGTGGCTCCTCCTCTAAGCAATTGTCCTTCATCCTCAGTCAACAGTCTCACCCACTAACCTGTTAATGTAAAGAGGAGGGAGGTCGGAACATAAAGTTTTGGTGAATGAAATACACATGAGATTAGGAATAACTATTCCCTAAAATTTGGTAGTATAAACTTTTCATGTTATGTCTATGTAACAAACATACACACAAGCAAACATATAAGGCGGTCGTCCTAACAGTCACTTAAGGCCCATACGTAAATCTTAAGAGCAGACGTACTTACAAGCACTTAATACCTACAAAATCCTTTAAAGGCGCACATCGTTTATAGTCACTTAATACCCCATGAAGGGGGTTATTCCTAGTCACTTAAGGCTATTTAATTTTTAGGGTGGACATTCCTACAGTCACTTGATACCTCATTGTGGACCCATAACCACTTAAGGCCTCCTCTCTATCGTTAACGTCATAATGTATATACTCTCTTTGTAGGTCGAGAAATAGTAACGAACATTTTCTACCATGCAAGGGTGAAGAACTTGGACCCTCTTGTTACAATCTAATTGTCCCTACGGGTGAACTCCAAGCCACATGATACTTCCCTTAGATGGTGGTTCCTTTTTGGCTATATATATATACATCATCCCTAGGTCAGCCCTTACAAGCCCCTAAATAAGAAGTGGACATTACTTGGAGAACTCCCCTACTTATGTTATCGTCTAATAAGATCATTTAATACCTTTGTAGGAGAAGGCCAGACCCAACAACCATTTAAATCCTCGAAGGGCAGGTCCCATGACTTGGGTCCAAAACCAAGGAGTGAATCTGAGGAACGAACCTAGTCCGAACCACTTAATACCCAATAAGAGATATTTCATCCACTTAATGCCCTTTTCCTAAGGTAGGCATACTTCACATACAATACACACTAGACATCTCCACTTGTAGATGCTAGATTTGCTGAGCGGTTCTGGGCAGGCTTCTACTACACGTTGGCTCTAACCTCACATCATAGTTTATTAATTATAATGGCCCATGACACTTAGAATTCTCACATTAACCGGGCTTACTTGTAGATGCTGGATATGCCAGTCCGTTCCGGGTAGACTTCTACTACAAGTAATGGTTAACCTCGTGTTTATGAGTCACTAATATATCTAAGACCATTAACGCACACACAAACGTATAAATTCTTATGGGGATATTTATATTCAAATTCCTAATTTAACCATATTTATCACGCACTTAATACGTATAATTATTACGCTGTTTATGTTATAGATATATAATTAGAAATGTAAATTAAGAGAACTCAATTAACATCTTAGATACGTTTTAAAAACGTCAATCCCAATCTCAAATAAGAGGTATACAAGTTATTTCCCATATTTACTTCAAACAAGGCATAGATATACATATTGACATGTAACAATAAAAATGGAAAAAATAGCAATAACAATACAAATTTGCAACCTAGTTTTGACTTGATTACTCAATTAATAAATGACAAACATAGTGCATATATATATATAATTCGTATTTTCTAGCGGATTCACTTTTTATGTATATTTATATACAAAACCTTAATATTTGAATATCTTGTAAATAATATGTTTGAACACCCTATTTTTGAAGAAATGTAGATTAAAACTATTAGATTTTGTGACGAACGCCCATAACCCCTGCACTAAACAAGAGGAATAATGCGCTGAAAGGTGTGCCAAGTAGCTATGGACGATCACCAGAGTAGGTAAACAACATAGGAACCTGTCATAAAACTCACAGCACAAGGATAAAATATAATAGAACATATACAACAGCTAATAGTAGTGAAGCATCATATAACAAACTTTTGAAACTTTCTCAACATCCTGAAATATTATCCAACTGATACCAAAGTTTGTACATAAGGCCTCACTACAACCCTCATGGAGCACTCAAACAGCGGAAATAGGAATATTAGATAGTAATAAACTGGTACGTAAGCCTCCAGCTCACCCTCGCACAACATCATCGTCCCCACTAATTACCCATCACCTTCTACTTCGTCTGCCTATCCACAACCGGATGAACAGCCCAAGGTAATAAGAGGGTAACATAAAACCTTGTGTTAGACAATAGTCTTAGTGAGTGATAAAACAGCTAACAAACTTCATCAATAAAGTATATGAGAATGGATAGATAAACAGACTAATTTACCCACAACACCAGAGAAGAATTCAACTCTATCTTCCCCACATTGGACAGTGATAGCCTTTACGACGAGCAATTCAACCATTCATCCATGGAAAATAGAACACCCATTCAATCACGGTAAGCATTCATAACATCTATATTATATATATCTCATGTAAACCATCCTAATCAAATTCAACATCCCTCAAGCACAAGCCCCATAGGCTTAAACCAATATCAGACAGGCACCCAAGGAACATCTCCTTCGACTTTTGACAACCTACATGAGACGGTACAAACGGAACAAACAATCATCCATCACTGACTCTGGCTATCACCGACAATTCTACTTTGAAACCATAGTTAATCGTATGACAACCAACGTTGTTATATGTCAAGGGATAATGGTAACCCCAGTTGTACCATACACTTCATGCGTGTAACACCCCGTATTTCTGTGAACGTATAAGTAACAAATCAAAGAATAATTAATTTTTAAAATAAGAATCAAGGATAACGGGTTGCGGCATTGCGTTCGTCTCGAAATTCTGCTTAGAAACGAGTCCGAGTTTTCGAGAAACGGAGTCCGTATGAGGGAGATATGACCCTCCTAAGTTTCAGAGATTTTCAGAACTGAAAACAGCTCGAAAATTCGAATTCAAATTCGAATTCAAAATCGCAGAACAGGCTAGGCGGGAAAATTCCAACCCATGGACCAAGTCGACCTGGGGGTCGACCATAGTGTCGACCTCCCAGGGGCCATGTCGACCATAGTGTCGAACTAGGGGTCGACCTTCTCCCGAAACCCAGTTTTTGAACCTTTTTCATTCTGATGTATCTGATCTCGTTTTCTGTCTAGATTCGTCCGCCTAATCCTATATAAACAGCCCCCTAGCCCCATTCCCTTTACACCATTCTTCTCTTATGCTGCACAATTTCATTCATATACTCTGCCTCCGTTCTTATTAAATAAAATAATGGCATCGTTACTCTGTAGGAATCAAAACTAGGATCTTCTTCCAATCTGAATAAAGTCAAAAGGGAACAACTATTTTTTAATCTAATCGATAGTCTATGCCAAAGGAACGATATTCAGTGTCAGAACTCAGAAACCAGAAATCAAGACTTTCCTTTTTGATTGTGAGTACAGTTATTTTTAGATATGAACTTTAATTATGATCTTGACGTGGTTATAAATATGAATCTGAGGCTATGTATATTCTTATCTGTCAGATCTGTTTTTCTATGACTATTCTGTACCTCTTTCTTCTTTCTATTCTATAGCCAGGCTACTATGAGCCCGCGCCGAATCTCATAAGAGATTAACGCACGAACGCTAAATTTTGGGACAAATAATGAATAATGCATAATTGGACATGAAACTGTTGCCTATGAGACTATTGCTTATAACTATGATTCATGACTATGAGACAATTACCTATGACTATGATTCATGCTTATGAGACTATTGCCTATGACTATGATTCACGCCTATGGGACTATTGCCTATGACTATGATTCATGACTATGAGACTATTGCCTATGACATTGAATAAGAAACTATTGTGATTAGTCGCCCATGACTATTGTAGTTAGTTGCCTATAACTATTGTAGTTAGTTTCTTATGCCTATTCCCTTAATGATGTTAGATCTCATATTTAGTATGTAACTTTGCTAGTTCATTCCCATTCACTGTTATGTACATCGAGCCTATTGGGGCCAATATCATTGTATTTGGTTCATTATTGCATGCCTATTCTTTCTTGTGCTTATCCCCCATTCCTTTTACTAGGGCCATTTCATGAGTATTTAGAGAACTTGTGGAAACATGTTATACAGGGATTGGGCATAGCTTAATTAAGTTAATTTGGCATAACAAATATGTTGGCATAATCTAAATTGGCTATAATAGAGAATGATTTACATGTGTATTAGTCTTGGAAAAAAATGGTAAACTAGAATATTAAATCTAGTTTTGACATGAACTGTAAATGGGAATATTAAGGCTAAGATTTGGGGCATATATTGTATTATGAATTATGACCTTGATTTGGGCATGTAAGTTTAGGATAAATTTATGATTAGGCAAGATATGTAAATAGAGTTTTAGATATATATAATCTGCTAAATCTGTTATCTGCTAAATCCGTTAAATTTCCTAATCCGTTATCTGCTAAATCTGTTGAATTTCCTAAACTATTGAATCTGTTATCTGCTAAATCTGTTGAATCGCTTAAACTGCTGGATCTGCTACCTGTTGAATTGTCTGATCTGTTGAAAACTAGATAATGGTAATCTGGGTATGGAAATCCGTAGGCTCGACCTAAGATTTAGTAAAACATGGAAATTTGATTAATCTGTTGTATCCTATGAAGAAGTTTAATCTGTTAAATAAACAGAATTAGTCTGATATCTGAAAAATCTATATTGGAATGAATTGGCTATGACACGAGGTTAGGCTCTGTTTGCGGTAGAAGCCTGCCCGGAACCAACAGGCTAAACCAGCGACCACAAACTGTCAGTCTAATGTGAGAGGTTGTAGGCATAACTAAAATATGCTTAAACACGAGGTTAGGTCTGGCTTGTGGCAGAAGTGTGCCCGGAACCGCCCGGCATATCCAACGGCCACAAGCTTCCGACCTAATGTGAGAGGTCTGTGCATTAATATTTAATTAATGCAAATCTGGGATAAGTATGATGTCTAAAACGTTTTGGGTAAATAGGGTTAAACCAACCGGACTGATGAATTTAATAAAAGCTGTTTCGTGAATCTGTAGGCCCAATAGACAGTTAGACAATCTGTAAGTCTGTTAAGAACTGTACATCTGATCCGTTAGTCTGAAAACACGTTAACTTGATTTTCTGATCTGCGAACTAGTTGACTTGAACTCTGTATGTCTGAACTTGTAAACAAGTTAATCTGAAGTCTGTTAGTCTGGGGACACAAGGTTAGGAGGGAAATTACTTGTGTCATCTGTTGTTTGGGACCCATATTAGTCAGTAACCCTTTCTGGTATCAAAACTTTGACCCAACAGTAGGTAGGGTCCGGGCACGCTTACTGAACTAATTATAAGCGGTTCATTTTGATAATGGCGAAGGGTGTTGATGGTGCGTTCCAACTGGGTCATGTGCGTGCATGGATCCCAATCTGCCTCTGAGGATGTAAGACGCCGTGACATCTGAAAATAGGTCTGTGCCAATTGGTTGTCACTTTAGGGCGTGATACACCCTACTATGGGGCCGACACATGGTATTTATGTATTAGGGAGCCGATCGTTTGGGGTAAGGTTTTAGGGTAAACTTAGTTCTGTCTGTTTCTGTTGGTACCGTCTGTTTCTGTTGGGTGGTAACACCTATCTGTTTTTGCGTGGTACCGTCTGTTCAGGTGGTAAAGGCCCATTTACTAGTGTACACCTAATTCTACATTCTGTTTCCGTAGGGATTAATCTGTTTCAGTTTTTGTACCTTCTGTTCGGTTGGTAAATGCCCATTATTAGCATTCTGTTTCTGTATGTTTCTGTTGGGGATGGTAAAGGCCCATTACTAGCATTCTCTTCTATGGAAATTATTCTGTTCCTGTTTCCGTTTCAGTTTAGAGATTGGGGTGACACCTAATCCTGATATACTAGTATTAGTGCAGAGAGGTGAAAAGTAATAGCTTACATCATTCTGTTTTTTTCTATTTAACCTAAGTATATCTGCTACTCCTGTTACTATTATCTTGCATCCAGTTTTATTTGCATGCCATGATTATTATTATCTGTTCATATGCTGGAAATCATTGGACTCGCCAGACTTTATGTCTGACCTCGTTTTTTTTCGCCCCTTTTCTTTCCGTTTCACCCCCAGGTTTCCAAGGAGGGAATACTTTAGCTTGATCCGGATTTCTTCTGCTTGAAGTGCTTGAAGTGTGGCTTGACTTCTTATCGCTTCTTCTGTGGGGATTATGATTTCAAAGATTTGTACTCTGAGGGCTTTTGAACAAGGCTGATATATATATGTACTTGAGTTTTGGTAAAATGATTTTGAAAGATGTAACCAAACTGATTTCTGTTTTCCGCTGAAATAAAGTTATAAAATTTTCAAGTACTGCTTTACTTATCTGTTCTTGTAATATTCTGTTCTGTCTTCTAAAATGTTCCATCAAAGTTAAGGCATTCCCTTTGTGAGTGACCTTAATGGAGGTGGGGTATTACACTTGGTATCAGAGCCGAAGGTTACCAGATTGGGTAAAGTTTTTGAAAACTATTTTCAAAAAGGTTTTAAAAGGAAGTATTTTCGAAAGTAAAGCCTATTTTTGAAAAAAACATAATCCCCAAAAGCCATATATCTATCTTTTGATCCTCCATTTGAATCTTTGTTTCCTTCTTTCTCCGGGGCTCCCGGCTTTCTGGGAGGTAACCTCATCGCGGCATGGTTCTGTAGGCTTGATAAGACTACGACATCGGTCAAAGGGCAAATAAACGCCCGACTTCCATCTGTAGCCGCAGTAGTCTCGCCTACGGCTAATTTTCTTTCGAGATTTGTAGGATTTTCCGTGCGATGGAGGCAGCTTTCGAGGGACTTGTCAACGTGTTACATACAGATAGTAAAGATGAGAATGAGGGAGATCGGCTAAGGAGCACAACCCAAGGATGAGAAACTTATGGATATGGACTTGGTTCACAAAGGAGGCAAAAAGGAAACACAAAAGAAGGAAGAAAAGTCTGAAGATAAAGGAGGAGAAAAGTGCTTTACTTATGGAAGCTTGACTCATCTGGACAAGGATTGCCGAAAGAGGAAGGACACTCACTTCAACTATGGTGAGATGGGACACTTCACTAGGGATTGCCCGAAGAAACAGGGGCAAGGACAGAGGACATGACCTAATTCGGGAAGGCAGGCGAATGCTCTCATAGTTGGTGGATAGGATAGAAGTAGGAAAATTTCTGTAGAGAGTTTAGTTTCCTTATCTGATTATTGATTTAGAAATCTTTCCGATTATGGCATTCTGATTTTGTAGCTGAGTCTCTGCACTTTAATACTAGTCTTGTTTCTGATCTGGTTATAGTCTCAAACCCCATAGGGGTTACGACTCATTTGTTGGTGATAGGTTGGGGTTTGAGGGTATTTGTGTTAGGCGTCAAGTCGATTGTAATGCATACATTCTGGGTTTTTGAGGGATATGGTGGGATTTTCCCATGCTTAGTTTTCTAAGAATCATTCGATAATCTGATCTGTACTAGTAGTCTGTAAGCATCTGGATATTTCTGAAAAGGTTAAGATTTCCAGTTTTGACATTGTCTAAAGAGGGTAATCCTCTGGGCATCAATCTAATGTTGATTTCGGTCTTCGGGGCCGATACTTAGGGGAATTATTCTCTCAACCAATGTCTAATGGGAACCAAGTTTTTTGTTTTATCTGTACTCGCTTCCATCATTCAACTATATCCTATCGATTGAATCTTCGAACTTTAGGTAGAAACCAATGGGTGTAAACATGTGTTTGAGACACGGTATGTTTGATGGTTGCAAGTGGATGCAAGTGGTTGCTAGTGGTTGTCGTGGATGCATATACACACACTAGGCACTAGATCGGGTCGAAAACGCTCTCATACTGCATATGGATGTGTGAGCATTTTCAATTTCTGTGGATGCAAAAAGATTGACTCTTCACATGGATGTTGCATATGAATGAATGGTTGTCACTCATATAAGAATGATATGTATCAAATAGGAAAATTGCATACATGTTGGACTCATGGAACTGATATAATTTGCATTAAGGAGGTCAACTGAATCAGTGGACCGCCTGATCGTTGCATTAGACAAGGAACATATACACACACTTTTGCATATGTTCATACAACATTAGAAGTTTTCTAAGGAAAATGGATGCTTGTGGATGATGGTTGAGTAGATGGATGACTGGATGGTAGGACACATTCTTCTTAACTTGAAGATTTCGGGGACGAAATCCTTTAAGGAGAGGAGAATGTAACACCCCGTATTTTCTGTGAACGTATAAGTAACAAATCAGAGAATATTTAATTTTTAAGATAAGAATCAAGGGAAACGGGTTGCGTCATTGCGTTCGTCTCGAAATACTGCTTGGAAACGAGTCCGAGTTTTCGAGAAACGGAGTCCGTATGAGGGAGATATGACCCTCCGAAGTTTCAGAGATTTTCAGAATTGAAAACAGCTCGAAAATTCGAATTCAAAATCCCAGAACAGGTTGGGCGGGAAAATTCCCGCCCATGGACCCAGTCGACCTCAGGGTCGACCATAGTGTCAACCTCTCAGGGGCCAGGTTGACCATAGTGTCGACCTGGGGGTCGACCTGCTCCCGAAACCCAGTTTTTGAACCTGGTTCATTCTGATGTATCTAATCTCGTTTTCTGTCTAGATTCGTCCGCCTAATCCTATATAAACAGCCCCCTAGCCCCATTCCCTTTACACCATTCTTCTCTTATGCTGCACAATTTCATTCCTATAATCTTCCACTGTTCTTATTAATAAAATAATGGCGTCGTTACTCTGCTGGAATCAAAACTAGGATCTTCTTCCAATCTGAATAAAGTTGAAAGGGAACAACTATTTTCTAATCTAATCGATAGTCTACGCCAAAGTAACGCTATTCAGTGTCAGAACTCAGAAACCAAAAATCAAGACTTTCCTTTTTGCTTGTGAGTACAGTTATTTTCAGATATGAACTTTAATTATGATCTTGACATGGTTATAAATCTGAATCTGAGGTTATGTATATTCTTATCCGTCAGATCTGTTTTTCTGTGACTATTCTGTACCTCTTTCTTCTTTCTGTTCTGGCTCTCCAGGCTACTACGAGCCTGCGCCGAATCTCATAAGAGATTAACGCACGAACGCTAAATTTTGGGACAAATAATGCATAATTGGACATGAAACTGTTGCCTATGAGACTATTGCCTATGACTATGATTCATGACTATGAGACTATTGCCTATGACTATGATTCACGCCTATGAGACTATTGCCTATGACTATGATTCATGACTATGGGACTATTGCTTATGACATTGAATAAGAAACTATTGTGATTAGTCGCCCATGACTATTGTAGTTAGTTGCCTATAACTATTGTAGTTAGTTTCTTATGCCTATTCCCTTAATGATGTTAGATCTCATATTTAGTATGTAACTTTGCTAGTTTATTCCCATTCACTGTTATGTACATCGAGCCTAGTGGGGCCAATATCATTGTATTTGGTTCATTATTGCATGCCTATTCTTTCTTGTGCTTATCCCCCATTCCTTTTACTAGGGCCATTTCATGAGTATTTAGAGAACTTGTGGAAACATGTTATACAGGGATTGGGCATAGCTTAATTAAGTTAATTTGGCATAACAAATATGTTGGCATAATCTGAATTGACTATAATAGAGAATGATTTACATGTGTATTAGTCTTGGAAAAAAATGGTAAACTAGAATATTAAATCTAGTTTTGACATGAACTGTAAATGGGAATATTAAGGCTAAGATTTGGGGCATATATTGTATTATGAATTATGACCTTGATTTAGGCATGTAAGTTTAGGCTAAATTTATGATTAGGCAAGATATGTAAATAGAGTTTTAGATATATATAATCTGCTAAATCTATTATCCGCTAAATCTATTAAATTGCCTAATCCGTTATCTGCTAAATCTGTTGAATTGCCTAAACTGCTGAATCTGTTATCTGCTAAATCTGTTGAATCGCTTAAACTGCTAGATCTGCTACCTGTTGAATTGTCTGATTTGTTGAAAACTAGATAATGGTAATCTGGGTATGGAAATCCGTAGGCTCGACCTAAGATTTAGGAAAACATGGAAATTTGATTAATCTGTTGTATCCTACGAAGAAGTTTAGTCTGTTAAATAAACAGAATTAGTCTGATATCTGAAAAATATGTATTGGAATGAATTGGCTATGACACGAGGTTAGGCTCTGTTTGCGGTAGAAGCCTTCCCGGAACCAACCGGCTTAACTAGCGACCGCAAACTGTTAGTCTAATGTGAGAGGTCGTGGGCATAACTAAAATATGTCTAGACACGAGGTTAGGTCTGGCTTGTGGCAGAAGTCTGCCCGGAACCGCCCGGCATATCCAGCGGCCACAAGCTACCGACCTAATGTGAGAGGTCTGTGCATTAATATTTAATTAATGCAAATCTGGGATAAGTATGATGTCTAAAACGTTTTGGGTAAATAGGGTTAAACCATACGCACTGATGAATTTAATAAAAGCTGTTTCGTGGATCTGTAGGCCCAATACAAAGTTAGACAATATGTAAGTCTGTTAAGAACTGTACATCTGATCCGTTAGTCTGAAAACCGGTAACTTGATTTTCTGATCTGTGAACTAGTTGACTTGAACTCTGTATGTCTGAACTTGTAAACAAGTTAATCTGAAATCTGTTAGTCTGAGGACACAAGGTTAGGAGGGAAATTACTTGTGTCATCTGTTGTTTGGGACCCATATTAGTCAGTAACCCTTTCTGGTATCAAAACTTTGACCCAACAGTAGGTAGGGTCCGGGCACGCTTATTGAACTAATTATAAGCGGTTCATTCTGATAATGGCAAAGGTTGTTGATGGTGCATTCCAACTGGGTCATGTGCGTGCATGGATCTCAGTCTGCCTCTGAGGATGTAAGACGCCGTGACATCTGTAAATAAGTCTGTGCCAATTGGTTGTCACTTTAGGGAGTGATACACCCTACTGTGGGGCCGACACAGGGTATTTATGTATTAGGGAGCCGATCGTTTAGGGTAAGGTTTTAGGGTACACTTAGTTCTGTCTGTTTCTGTTGGGTGGTAACACCTGTCTGTTTCTGCGTGGTACCGTCTGTTCGGGTGGTAAAGTCCCCTTTACTAGTGTACACCTAATTCTACATTCTGTTTCCGTAGGGATGTTTCTGTTTCTGTACCTTCTGTTCGGGTGGTAAAGGCCCATTATTAGCATTATGTTTCTATCTATTTCTGTTGGGGTGGTAAATGCCCATTACTAGCATTCTCTTATGTAGAAATTATTCTATTCCCGTTTCTGTTTCAGTTTAGACATTGGGGTGACACCTAATCCTGTTATACTAGTATTAGTGCAGAGAGGTGAAAAGTAATAGCTTACATCATTCTGTTTTTTTTTTCGTTTAACCTAAGTATATCTACTACTCCTGTTACTATTATCTCGCATCCAGTTTTATATGCATGCCATGATTATTATTATCTGTTCATATGCTGGAAATCACTGGACTTGCCAGACTTTATGTCTGACCTCGTTTATTTTTCGCCCCTTTTCTTTCCGTTTCACCCCAGGTCTCCAAGGAGGGAATACTTTAGCTTGATCCGGATTTCTTCTATTTGAAGTACTTGAAGTGCTTAAAGTGTGGCTTGACTTCTTATGGCATCTTCTGTGGGGATTATGATTTTAAAGATTTGTACTCTGAGGGCTTTTGAACAAGGATTGTAACACCCCGCCTCCGCCAGGGTCACTCGCAAAGGAATGCACTAGCTTTAGAGGGGCATTATTGGTAAACATGCACAGAAATATCACAAGACAGAACATGTAAAATAGCGGAAGTAAAATCAAACTTTCATAACATGAAGAAATAAGGTCTAAAGCCTTTTACATCAGAGTACATCAAAACCTGTCTTGCAATAGTAAAGAAGCATAAAGACTTTTTCATAAATTATTCCCCAAGTAAAATAGTAAAGTAGCCATAGCCAAGAAAAGTCCAAGCCATCCATGATGACGTTCAAGCAGAAGAAGTCCGAACTAAATAACAGTATCTCCTCCCTGTAACCTGGGGGGGGAACGGAAGAAAAGAGGCGAAACAAAACGAGTCAGTCAAAAAGACTGAGTAAGCCCTATCTACTATCAGCATAAAAACTAGTTCAGTCCCTTGCCGTAGACCGTACGGGCTTCCCCATGAGGTTCTATACTACTCCAACGTAATTCCATGATCCTTAAGATCGTTTTGGATTGTCACCCTATATCTAACTAGGGTCTTTCAACATGAATCATTGTTTGTACAACTAGGACTTATGCTACCTAGGACTACTAGGGATTATGCTTACCTATTGCACGTTTTCGTATCTCGGTTTTGGTTCAACCACCCAGGGCCACTAGGATTTACGCTAACCGTCAACCGCGCCCTTTTTCCCACGCATTCATCGTGAATCGTTTTTTTTCCATGACTGTATGCACATGTATCACATCGTGCCATCCGAGTCCTATCACAGGGCAGACCAGGAAATACAGGACTCGGTCGGGAGCTTTCAATTTATCTGCCGATGCAGATGCTAAGGTCTGTTTTTCTATACGTGGCTATGGTCCCACGAGACCACTCCCTCAATTAGCGAAAGACAAGACAGGATAAATCCTGTATGAGAACACACTACTGGCCAACCCACAATCTAGCCTTACCGCAACCATAATTAGATAGCAATTATGGTCTTTTGGGTGTTCTCTGCCTTTCCGTACGTACACGCTTGACCAAAGATGGTAGGTAGCCTGACGAAAATGCTATCTAGGGCACGACCGTGTATCGTCGACTATCCCCTATCCATCCCCGTCTTTAGGTCGCTCGTATAGCAACCAAGGCATACTCTTGGTTCTTTTAACGCAGACCTTAACCTCTCATGAGCCTAGTATGATCACCTGGCAGCTCATAGAGGGATACCAAGAATATCCTCACGTTCCCCGAAGCCGCTGCTTCGTTACCCAGTTCGCTGGAGCCTTTATCTAAATCAGATACTTGCTCCTACTCGTATACTTAAACGATGACCTACCGTATCAGGTTACTCATCTATCTATGAACTGGTCTAAATTTCCTTGACTAAGAATCATTACTTAGTTATTATTCAACTAAGGTTTACCACTTAGCCTTATTCCCGTTATCCTTGTTAATTACGGTTATCCACCTAATCCTCAAAACTAGGGTTTACATAATGGATTAAGTGTCACTTAAGTTCATGACTTAACCCGTCTACAAATCATGTCAAAATTGGCTAAGTATCCAAGTCCAAGACTTAACCCTACAAACCATGCTCAAGTTGGTTAAGTATATTTTAACTTGACCCTATCAAATTACTGAGTCAAATCGGTCAAGCGTATTTAAGTGATTCGTGACTTAGCCTTATCATGTTATCACGTTATATTGGTTAAGTATTGGTTAACTTAACCACATCAAATCAACGAGTTAGATTGGTTAATTATAGGTCACTTAACCACATCAAATCAACGAGTTAGATTGGTTAAGTATAGGTCACTTAACCACATCAAATCAACGAGTTAGATTAGTTAAGTGTTTAACTTAACCCCATTAAACTACCAAGTGGGATTAATTAAGTATAGGCTAACTTAACCCCGTCCGATTATCATGTTTAGACTAGTTGAGTCTAATCTTAACCCCATCCATTAACTGTATCTTTCGGTTAAGTGTCATTAAGAAAACTTACTTAACCTTACCAAATTATCGTGTTGGATTGATTAAGTGTTGGCTAACTTAACCCCGTCCACTAGTCGTATAAAAATGGTTAAGTGTCATTAGGAAAATCAAGTTACTTAGCCTACCCAACCTTGTCATGTTTTGTTAAGTATCATTAGCCTAATCAAATTACTTAACCCATTTGTCCATGTCATATTTGGTTAAGAGTCATTAATCAAATTAACTTAACCCTATTATGTGGCATTAATTACTTAATGCACCCCAACCTCTCACATTAGACTTTGTTGTGGTTACTAGTTAAGCCGGTCGGTTCCGGGTAGTTTTACACCACAACTTGGTCTAACCTCGGGTTCAAGCACAACATGACCAACTTCTCACATTGGGTCCTATTGTTTGCAACTACTAGTTTGGCCGGTCGGTTCCGATAGTTTTACGTTGCAAACTCAACCCAACCTCGAGTTGGCCACTTTCATGTTTAGTCTAATGTCATGTTCATATTCAAGTTTTCAAGCAATTGGGTAGACCTAACTTAATAGGTAAATTCCCAATGGGTAGACCTAACTTAATAGGTAAATTCCCAAGCCTATGTTTTTATGTCATTAGAAATTTCCCATAACATAACCCAACGCTTTTAAACTCGCATATACGTCCGCAACAACGTAATGGATTAAAAGAATAGACTTGGCAAAGGCATGACAAAAATGGATATTAAGCCACAAGTTAATCATGGTGGCAAATGAGGCACAAATGTGTTCATTAGCTTGCATGTTACATTCCTAAGCCTAAAAAACATGCATAAACCCAAACTTGGCACATAAGCGAATCATGGTGACAAAAGACATGGAATGATGACTAGTAACTCGCATATATCACCATATAAGGGTTATGACTTCATATGCAAGTTGACATAAAGGTTATGAGGGTTCTCATGTTGCATAATGCAACATTTCAACATAAAGGTTGTAGCTTTTAGCTTACAAGATCAAGATAATGACTTCATAAACTTGCATGACATGATAGCATGTATCATTCTCAATGATCAAACCCAAACTTGCAACATGAACATTTAACTTCATAGTTAATATCTAAGAGTAGGGAAAGGGCTTACATTGCTATGAAGGCACAAACCGAAATGCAAAACAAAGATTGTGATGAAGCCTATGCATGCCATCACCCAAAAATCCAAAGATGAATCCTCCAAATCAATAAAAACCCCATCTTTATGAACAAAGATCAAAGCTTTTGCCTTGAAATCAACTTGAGAAGCTCTCATACTAACATAGGGACTCTCTAATACTCACATGATCATGAAACCTCTCATAGAAATGAAGTGGAGGCTAGGATTTTTAGTGGAGGCCATGAGAGGAGCAATTTTGCCATAGTTTAGTTGCATGAGTGAATAATGAGGATTTAGGAGAGGGTTAGGGGCTTATTTATAGAGATTAGGATTAGTTAGGACCCTTAGATTAACCCTAGGACCAACCTGAACCGTCAAATTTCAAACCAGGCCCAAAACCCTAGCCAAGACAGGAAAAAGGTGCACCAGGCAAAACTGCCCGGCCATCATAAGTCGACCCCCAAGTCGACAGGGCTGTCGACTTGGGTCAAGACAGGTCGACTCCCAAGTCGACAGGCCTGTCGACTTGGGGTGCCTGGCGGGAATTCTTCCCGCCTAGCCTTCCAGCCCTAATTTTTGAAATTAGAACTAGTTTTTGAACTTGAATTTTCTGAAAACTTCGTCGGACCATAACTTGGTCATACGGACTCCGATTCTCGAAAACTCAGACTCTATTTTGCGTATTTTTTCGAGACGAACGCAATGGCATAGCCCGTTTTACTTGATTCAGAATTTAAAATTAAATTTTGCCTTGATTCTCGTCTTAACATGTTATCGAAATACGGGTTGTTACAAGGATGATATATATATGTACTTGAGTTTTGGTAAAGTGATTTTGAAAGATGTAACCAAACTGATTTCTATTTTCCGCTGAAATAAAGTTATAAAATTTTCAAGTACTGCTTTACGTATTTCTTCTTGTAATATTCTGTTCTTTCTACTAAAATGATCCATCAAAGTTGAGGCATTCCCTTTGTGAGTGACCTTAATGGAGATGGGGTGTTACAATGTGCCTTTCAACGATACGTATGTATGTCCAATCTTAACAACTAGGCCTTTAGGCGATACCCAGGGTACTCGACCTATAACTGGTCTTTTAGGTGCCCCTATCGTACCCCTGCTTTGAGCCTACTAGAACTTACAACAACGATAAATTCTCGGCCTTCGCATCTCTAGTCTTCCAACTCGACGACTTTTCATAGTCGAAGTAACCTTCTCGAGCACCATTACCCACCAACTCACGACCTTTGAGTTGTTACCTCATCGCTGTTTAAATAACATCATTCAATGCTTCGAATCTTCCTACTCGATTTTACTTCGAAGTCACACCCTCACCTATCCAATTACATCACTGCGCTGCGGCAGGGGTTCGGGCGGTTGCCCCAAACAAAATATTTTTTTAGACCTTTTTGTTCAAATTTGAGTTGTACTCGAAAATATATTTTTTAGAAATAATCATGTGCGACTGACTGACACCCCTTGGGTATACGACCGATCGACCCCTTACTGGACACACGACCGACCCAATATCTCGTCCGGTCAACACCTCCATGCATGACCCAATACTTGACCGACCCGCTACCAAGGCAAGATCAGACCGACCCTGCTCGACCAGCTCGACCGACCCTGCTCGACCAGCCCGACCGACCCTGCTCTACCACCCTGACCAACCCTTCTTTACCAGCTCAACAGACCCTGCTCAACTAGCCTATTTCTTTTCCTCCACGAAAACCTCTCCATGGCTTGACCGACCCACCATGTTCGACCCAAAACCGGCATCCTCCAATGCAACTCCAATTTCAACCAAAACTTCACCAAAATGATTCATTCGACGAAATCAACTCATCGAATCATCCAATATGACCACAAAGGTGATATAAAGTCCACAATAGCACCAATATGGCAGTTCCATCAATAATCATGTAAAATTTTCCAAAATCACCATAAGTATACATACGAACAAAAATCATGGGTTTAACTTGCACATTCACATGAAATATCATAGAAATTACTTATTTAAACTTGCTAAATCTGATCATAAGATGATTTATATGAAAATGGACTTGCCAATGCATAGATCTATGGAAAAACACTTGAAATTGATGAAAAACATGAACAAACACTCATATGCTTTAATGAATCCATGTGAGAGATGCATATCACTCACCGATTCTCCCAAACAAGAAAAAATCAAAGGAAAATGAATCCTAACAGCTAGTACTTCGCACCAGACACCTTGATCCCATGAATCCTTGCCTCAATTGATGTATATCTAGCCTCTAATGGTATAGATCTATGATCTCCCTCCTTGGATTGTGATTTTTAATGGTGGAAAGGTGTTATAGGAAGGAGGAGCACAAGGCACCAAATGGGAGAATGGAAAACTAAAACCATTTCCCATATCCCTTACCGCCTATTTATACCCTTCAAATAGCCAACCAATGGGCCTTCCAAAAACAGCCCATTGTGGCTCTCCAAATCTGAACAACCAACTGAAAAAACTTAAAACATCGATTCTTCCCAAACCGCTGGGCCAAAACTTTAATGTAACCATTCTCGGAAAGGCAATCACCAATTCCTTTCGAATGGCTCAGGTTTCACCCTCTAATTCAACATGCATCAAAAGTTATTCCCTGTACAAGACTGAAAGGGGCAAAATGGTCACAAGCAAAATTGGTAAAAATTATGGATTTGTCTCACATCCCTATAAGCAACATATCAAAAGATGAGAATGATCCAACCCACAGGGAATGAAATTAAAATATTTTACGATCTTCCAATACGTAAAATGCGGGCTGTTACAAATTTACAATGCATCCAAATCTTAACCTTTTGTACAAAGACAGTACATATGAAATTGCATAAAAAAAATAAGATGAATCCGACAAAACATAGAAAAATATAAAACACAATCAAGCTTCTCTTTTGTTAATAATCCTAAAACCGTAAACATACATAGATTGACAATTTCATCATAAAAACATGAACAAAATGGATGGTTGAGTGGTTTTGATGTTATGTTCTTTTCATATGAACTCAAACCATCATAGGCACAATAATCCAAGTCTCAAACCAACAAATTAGAGGAAAATAGCAACTCTTGTGCCACTCACAGTGCTATTAGAGAGAGCAATAACAAGATTGAATAAAATATGATTTGGATTTGGTCTTCGAGAACAAACATGCTCCAAACTTTAAAATCTAAATATATATACAAATCACATATTATAATTTTATGTGTATGAATCTAAATTCTAGAATGAAAACTAAATCCATGTTAGAATAGATTAGAGAAGATAGAATAAATTAGGGAATAAAAGAAAACCTAAACCGTTTTTCTTTTTTGGAATTAGAGACGGTAGAAAGACATCATGGGGGCGTGGAGAAAAATGGATGTAGGGTTTGGAGTGAGGGTTTGAAGGTCTATTTATAGTTGACATCGTGTATATGGACGTTGGATTCAATATATTAAATCTAAATAGTCCATTTGTTATAAATTATAGGTAAATCCCTATATAAAACAACCCTCATTGGGATCCCCTGCAGGAGGACGGTCGACCGAGGCGGTCGATACCCCTCCTAGAGGGGTGGTCGACCCCCTTTTTTGGGTCGAGTCCAAGAGAAATTATCTCCAGAACATTAATTTTGATAGTTCGTTAATTAATTCGATTTATTTCTTGCCTTATATTAATTATTTTTGTCCCATACTAAGTATAAATATACATTAAAGTTTGAATTCAAAACAAATATTCTTTTCATGATTATCCAAATTATTATATTCCCAGTTTGTATATATATTTATTTGCGATTCAAACTTTGTACGTTAATATATATGCACAACTTAATTTGGTAATATCTTTTGCATACGAACTCCGTTTTTACCAAATAAAATATGAAAATGGATCAGAATCTCACCACGAACGCAACTACAATACTTTGATGGCCCAATTTCTGAATGTCCAAAATTCCATTTTCAGCTCATTAAATTATTATTGTCTATCAAATTAAGTTAAATATATTTTTATGGGTGTTACACAGGTCGTCGGATCCATATGGGAATAATATGAAATAATTCTTTATTAAGATTCATTCGCATCGTCCAATGTTTCATCATCCTTAAATTCATATAATAAAATAAGGTCCACCTTCCAAAATTCTGTCGCAATCTTCCTTAATCTCAAATTTAATAATATAAAACCCATCTTCTTTAGCTTAAATAGTGAAATCTCTTACTGGTCCTTATACCCTATGAATATACGCTTTGAAAAAGGGGTTATGTGGTTTGGAACCAACGACATAAGCTACAATTGCATTTTCCCACTGTTGTCTAGCTTTATGAACCACATCATCAGACATTTTGGCACAATTCAAATTATTAAACTCCTTGGGCTGATAAAATTTTAGTGGAATTTAAACTAGGACTTGATTACCTAAGACCACATCCTTTCAGGCTTTGGTAGCTTCCGGAGCAATATTGACGATCATATTAGAAGCCCCTAAATCTGAAACATATGGTCCAGGAATAAGGAGAGGAGGGACATGATGGGTGCCAACTGTTTGGGAAGAACTCATCAGTATCTTTGGCTGATTTGGTTTGCACATAGCATCCAGTAGAGGAAATCCTTCATGGTTGAAAATATCTTTTTAGTTATTTCTCAATGAATTCATAGCTAGACGTGTTGACTGGTGGAAGATGAACTGGATCTCCTCCATGTCGATCGCAGCTGGTGAAATGACACGCCTAAATTTCACAATTGAGAATGCACCAACATCATTTTGATCAAACTTTTGACAGTTACAACAATCGTAATATGGGAAAGCCAAATTAAGAAATTGAAAACCTCCAAAAATCAGATAAGTGGCATACACAAAAACTTTTCAGTGAAAACTTGTCAGCATTAAAGATCTTTAGGTTGTAACATACTTGTTTTTTGGTATTCCCATCATACTTGTTCTATTTTCAGTAAACTGTCATAAATACGTCAATTCCTGCTTCATGAACATTTTTGTTGTAGGAACGATGGGAGATAAAATTGCTTAAGTTGATTCAGATAATGGCTTTGATTATGTCAACCCAACTTCTCGCTCAATTCAACAACCTGTCAATACTGTCATTGGCTCTTAAAGTCAGCGTATAAACGTGCTTTTAGAGGAAGATAACTACCTCCTATGGAAGATTTAAATCGGGACAGCAATATAAGAGTATGCTACTGACACAACGGATATTTTACGATTCTGAAATCATATTCGAAACTTGAAGAATTCTTTAATTTCACGAATCACCGATGAAACTGAAGCGGTATAATACCATAGAACAAGACAATTTCCACTTCTGTTGATCGAAAATGATGCTGGTACGGTACTAAGAACCGTAATCTCGATGAACAAGAGATGACAGTTAAACACAATTTCCGTTGATCTGGTCGATGCCAGAAACGTGATCACCAACTCTCCTTTAATCAAATCGATGCGGGAAATAAGTTCTTCTAAGTCGTTGATCCACAAATGTATACCGTAAATGGCGGTGGAGAAACAAAGCTCCCAATAGTGGCAGACTCCAATATTTTAAATTTTATAAATCAACTACCTTTGCAACTCACACACCTCTCCTATTTATAGGCTTTAGATAGACATGAGCCGACATCGCAGCAGTAATGTAACGAAACCGGACCTATGCAAACCGGAGACAAAAGTAAAAACAACAACAACACAAAGAAATAAGGAACAACACCGGCATGGTAATAACACCGAAAGCAGTAATGATCGAAACCGGAAACAATTATGCCGAGTGACTCATCCGAAAGTATGTGTTCTTGTGTTGACATTGAATCCCGAAAGCTTTATTAGTAAACCGAAAAGCCTTAATTAATAGAACCAAAACAGAAACGAAGAATTCTTCACGCTCGGTGCATTCGAAAGGAGAAAGCAAGTCGAGCCGACTGAAACCAAAATCGGAAGATCTTTATTATGAAATCGATAGCGGAAAGAAGCCGAGACCTCTACCGATCAAGTACTATCACCGAAGCTTAACTGAGGCCGAAAGGCCTGTCGTTCCGACATCAACAATGCACTTATGGGTTTTAGAATGACTATTTTCCAAACCTTCACATTTCTATGCTACATCATCCTCTCCAAGTTCGAAAGAATTCGTCATCGAATTGGAAATATCTTCTTCTACCAAATCTTCTTCATTATATGGTATTAAGTTATTAACGTTGAAAACATCAGAAGTATGAATGTGTCCTGATAATCTAAAATGATAGCATTTGGATTGATCTTGTCAACCATTTCTAAAGGTCCAATCTTTCTGGAAGCCAACTTATTGTATGTTCCAACAGGAAATTTATCTTTCGTTAACACTTCCTATACGAAGTCACCCTTCTGAAATTCTACATGTCAAGGTTTCAAATTAGCAACTTGCTTATACATGTGACTTGTTTCAACTAACCGTTTCTGGACCACACAATGGAGTTCCTATAACTCCAAGACAAGGTCAATGGATTTTCCCTGCATTCTACCATGATGAGGTAATGGAGTTAGATCCAGTGGCCTCTTAGGCATCTCTTAGTACACAAATTTGAATGAACTGAATTCAGTTGTGCGATTGATAGCATGAGTATGCACGAATTCAAACCTGGAACAATTTAAAATCCCAACTTTTCAAGTTGTGTTGAACAAGACTTCTTACTAGGTTTCCTAATGATTTGTTCACCCCTTCGGTCTATCCATCCATTTGTGGGTGATAAGCGCTGCTAAACTTCAATGACGTTCCCACCATTTTCCACAAACTTAGACAGAAATGACTTAAAAACCCAGTGTCACAATCTGAATAAAATTGATTCTGGTAGTCCATGTAGTCGGTATATTACTCGAAAGTATAGTTGAGCTACATTTACTACGTCTTCCCTTTTCTTGCAAGCAATGAAATGAATGATCTTGGAAAAACGATCAACGACTTCATTGATAGAATCGTTGCCTCTCTGTGTTATTTGTAAACCTAAAACAAAGTCCATACTCACATCAACCCATTGTATGGAAGGAACCAGTGATGGCATATACAACCCAACATTAGTTGCAGTGCCCTTAGACACTTGTCAAATGTGACATCTTTGTACGAACTTTTCAACTTCCTTTCGCATTGACAGCAAAATATAAGAATCCATAATTAATTGTAACATACTGTCTCTGCCAACATAACCTTCATTGTGTAATTATGGGATAATCTTCATTCATAGACTATAGTCGGATAAACACAACTGATTTCCTTCAAAATGAAAACTGTCTTTTATTGAAAAATTTGTCACTTCGCCATTCTGCGGTTTTTCTAGAACTTTTGGAAAATAGGGATCTGTGGTCAAAAATTCTGCAATTGGGTCAAAACCCAATACTTCAACTCTCATTGTGGTTAAAAGATTGCTTCTTCGACTTAAAGCATCTGCTACTTTATTTGTAACCCAGACTTATGCTTCATCACAAACGTGAAATGTTGTAAATAAGCAATCCATGATGCATGCCTAGAGGCTACTTTGTCTTAGCCTTGGAGATGTTTCAATGCTTCCTGATCCGTGTACAAAACGAATTCTTTATGGAAAATATAATGTCTCTAGTGCTTTGTAGCTTGGACTATGGCACAAAATTCAATATCATAAGTGTTGTACCTTATCTTCACCCCTGACAATTTATCACTAAAGTAAGCAATAGGTCTTTCATTTTGGCTTAACACTCCTCCAATCCCAACCTTAGAAGCATCAGTATGAAGTTCAAAAGGTGAATGGAAATTTGGAAGCACTAGAATAGCATTGAAGTCAACAGACATTTAATATGCTCAAAATCATCCTTAGCTTCTTCCGTCTAAATAAATTGTTTGCCTTTCATTCAATCTGTTACAGGAGCCATAATGCTACTGAAGCGAGGAATGAATCGTCTATGAAAAGACTCTAAACCATGAAAACTATGCACTTTTGTAATTGACTTTGGTTGTGGCCAATCTCTGATTGCCATAACTTTACTTTGGTCAACCTGTAAACCTTCTATGGAAACAACATATCCCAAAAATAGCACACTTAGAGTCACGAAGGTAAATTTCTTCATCGGGGCATAAAATTGCTCTTGACGTAAGATAATCAAAACTTCATGTTGACGTTATAGATGTTCCTCTGTACTAGTATTGTAGATATGTATATCATCGAAGTAAACAACCACAAAATTGCCAATATACGATCTGAAAATTTGATTCATCACTCTCAAGAAGTTGCTCGGTGCATTTGTCAACCCGAAAGGCATGATGAGCCATTCATATAGTTGTTCTCGAGTCCTGAAAGCAGTCTTCCATTTATCACCTGGTCGAATTCTGATCTGATGATATCCGCTCTTTAAGTCATTCTTTGAAAAGATAACTAATCCACTAATCTGATCTAGTAAATCATCTAGTCATGGAATAGGGAAGCGATATCTCACTGTTATCTTGTTGAGAGCTCGACTGTTTGTGCACATTCTCCATGAACCATCCTTCTTTGGAACTAATAATGTTGGCACAACACAAGGAATTAGGCTCTCTCAAACATGGCCTTGACTTAGCGATTTCTCTACTTGCCGTTGTAACTCTTCATGCTCTCGAGGACTCATTCGGTAATGCAGTGTACGCGGTGAAACAACACCAGGTTCCAAATCAATCTTATGTTGGCTGTCTTTGAGCGGCGACAAACCATTTGGTAGCTCTTTTGGAAAACACATCTTCAAATTCATGCAGCAATGGCTTGACTGGCTCTGGAATTACTTCATTCTTTATAGAATCGAATCCCACTAGAAAATATTTTTCACCATCTTCTTCGATATCTTTTGCAAAGTCTTTCAATGAAAAAGGGCTAACAATATTTGTCTTCTGATTAGGCTTTCCTTCAATTTGAGTATGCCTCTTTGGAACTAATGTGATCTTAGTGCCTTCGAATATGAAACTATAGTTGTTTTTGCGTCCATCATGTTGCACATTCCTATCATATTGCCATGGTCTCCCCAACAGGAGATGACATACATCCATATTCACAACATCACACCAAATTTCATCTTTATATTTTATACCAATTGAAAAGGGAATAAAATCTCGTTTAGAAACTTTTACCTCTCTTCCTTTCTTCAACCATGCGAACTTGTAAGGTCGAGGGTGTTTTTCCGTCTTGATTCCAAGCTTTTGTACACCTTCCTCTGAAATGATATTGTCACAGCTTCGTGCGTCAACCACGAATCGACAAACTTTCCCTGAATTGTGCATGTAGACTGGAAAATGTTGCTTCGTAGCCTTTCGGACTCGTCGTTTGACTTTGGAGTTAGGCAAGTTCTTTTAGTCATCAAAATATGACCTTTGACTCCAGTCGCAATTTCTTCTGGTTCTTCATCGAATCACGGCGGAGATGAAAAATCTTCCACAACCACCTCATTGCATTCTTCAACACCATATGCGACCATAGTTCTCTTCTTTGTCTTCGTATATTTAGAACTTCTATGGCCAAATTCTTGGAAATTGTAATACTTCATGTTGCTGCCTTCTTTTTCCTGGGTAGGATTTGGATTAGTAGGCTTACTAGTTGGAACACTACTACCAACATTTTTACTCTGACTGTTAGAAGTCGAGTAACTACCAGCACGTCTACCCTGTTTCTCCCATGCAAGTGCTCTCTGATGCGTCTCAACAACCGATTTTGGATCAAACATGTTACCCATATCCTGGATTTAAATCCGAAGTCCTCCAGTATATCTTACTGCCAATTGTTCTTCAATCTCTTAGATATCATTATGGGCAATTAATTGAAAAAAATTCCTCTGTGTAATCATTAACATAACATGTGCCTTGCCATAAATTCTATAATCGTTGATACATTAATGACTGATAGTTGTAAGGTAGAAAAGTATCCCTCATCAACTTCTTCATCTTGTCCCACGTTACCACCTTTGACTTTCCCATTCTTGCATGAGTCAACTTAGTTTGTTGCCGCCATATTGTAGCTCTCCCTCTCAATCTTGTAGCGACTAATCGTACCCGATGCTCTTCTGGAGCTCCCTTATGTTCGAGAATTTCTTCGACGTTAGAAACTCAATCCAAAAATTCCTTATCTTGCATACCACCCCTGAATTCTGGTATTTCAGTTCTCATTCCTGGCCCCCATCGTCTATCTATGACTTGAGTTTGAAGTCGCGATCTCATATCCTCATGATGTTGAGATTGATAACTACCACGGTTCTCTTCCTCACCAAACATGTTTCCGATGCAGGCAGAGTCCTCTATTTTTGATTTCGATGCATGTCCAAAATCGTTCTTTCCAACCGTCCAATACCATCTTCGATCCTCGCATTATGACGTTCTTCCATTTGATTTGCATCCTCTTGAACGTAAAAATCTTCAACATTACGATGTCTATTCATTCGTCTTGGCGGCAATTTCAATTTGTAATGAAATAAATGCTTCAGACTAAATTTCAATTTACTGATATTCTCTGAATTCCAATCTGAATCAGTACCGAACTCAAGAATCGCTTTGGTTTGGACACCAAAACTGACACAGCGGATATGTTTAGATTTCAAAATCCTATTCGAAACTTAAAGAATTGTTTAATTTCACGAATCACCATTGATACTGATGCGGTGCAATGTGTAGAGCAAGATAATTCTCACTTTCGTTGATCGGAAACGATGCCGGAAAGGTACTAAGAACCATAATCTCGATAAACACGAGTGACAGTTAAATACAATTTTTGTTGATCTCATCGATGTTGGAAACGTGATCACCAACTCTCTGTTGATCAAACTAAAGTCGGAAATATGATCTTCCAAGTCGTTGATCAATGAATGGATAACATAAATGGGGGTGGAGAAATAAGGCTCCCAATAATGGCGAACGCCAATATTTTCAATTTCAGAAATCAGCTCCTTTTATAACTCACACACGACGCCTATTTATAGGCTTTAAACAAACATGAGCCGACACCGACAACAGTAATGAATCAAAATCGAACCTATGCATACCGGAACCAAAAGTAAAACAACAACACACAAAAAATAAGGAACAACATCGACACAGTAATAACACCAAAAGTAGTAATGATCAAGACCAGAACCCTTCATACCGAGGGACTCATTTGGAAGTATGTGTTCTTGTGTTTATGTTGAATCTGGAAAGCTTTATTAGTAAACCGAAAGCAGAAGAAACCGAAACCGTAACCGAAAAGACTTAATTAAGAGAACCGAAATAGAAATGAAGAATTCTTGGCACCCGGTGGTTTCGGCACCGGTAACAACACTTGCAGAAGATGAAAGCAAATCAAGCTGACTGAAACCAAAGATGGAAGATTTTTATTATGAAATCGATGGCAGAAAGAAGGCGAGACCACTGCCAATCAAGTACTACCACCGAAGCTCAACCGAGGCCAAAATGCCTATCGTTCCGACACCAACAATGCAGTTGTGGGTTTAAGAATGACTATTTTCCAGACCTTTACTTTCCTGTGCCGCATCAACTACTCAGCTGACGTCATGGGTGATTAGGCGCATAGGTGGGACGGGCTAGTGTAGGCATGCACGACTAGGGTGGAGGTCGGAGATCTAGCGGCGGTGACCTTAAAGAAGGGTGAGGCAGTTTCCCTTTTTGTAGACATGCGCGGGTTTATTGGGTAGCTTCAGAAGGGGAAAGAAGAAATGATACTAAAGAGGTATGCATGAATACGGGTAGCTTGCGCATGAAGAAATAGTAGCCTTTGTGTTTGTTTTGTCCCATTTTTCTGTTTTTTTATATATGTGTGAGTTTAAGCTAGATGAAGAACAAAGAAAAGAAAAGAAGTGGACGTGAAAATGAATGATGGGAGAGAGAAAGAATGGGAGATATATTCATGTGAAAGACGCGAATGAATAAATAATACTAATCGAAAAAAAACTGTTCGAATACCGAGTCTTCTCAAATTTCCATAACCAAAATTTCAATGAATTTCAGCATTTAAGAAGCCTCTTCATGGAAAAACAAAGAAAGATATTAGAGAGGACGATTAGAAATACATAAAGGTTACACTGACAATTTTTGCGCAATTTCTGTCGAAATTAATATTTCGGAGAGGTAAACATCCAAAGTTTACAAAATGAAAAATAATGCCTTATTAGGAAAATGATCTACTATTATTAGAAGGAAAATGCCTAAGTTTCAACAATATTTCAAAATAATTTACTCAAATTTAACAAAATTCACGAGTAGATTTTGTATTTTCTATGAAATTTATTCCAATGCTACGTTTAGTTAAACGCATCTCACACTGCTACAAAATATGTCAGTTGCATTGGTTGTTAATCCATCTTTTGCATCGGTTCAGCAACCGATGCATATAAAGACGATGCAACAGGTCTAAACTTATTGCATCGGTTGTACAACTGATGCAAAAATAACTTTTTTGCATTGGTTCTTGTTAAAAACCGATGAACGAAGATGGTCATGGCCTTAAAAAAACCTTTTTGACATTGGTTTTTTTAACAACCGATGAAAAATATATCTTTTTTGTAGTAGTTGTTAATAACAACCAATGAAAGTATTTTTTTGCATCAGTTGTTAATAACCGAAGTAAAAGGCTTTCCTTATAAATGCCTAAAATACTCATATATATATATATATATATATATATATGTGTGTGTGTGTGTGTGTGTGTGTAGTAACAAATTGGACATCATATAAAAATTGAACGTAACACTAAAGTATTTAGAGTTCAATTAGAATGTTCATAAACCATATAAAATAGTGATTCACACATTCATTTTAGTAATATAATTCAAATCTTTATTCCAATCATTAGGAAGTAATATAGTCCAGACTGTTAAGTATACTAATCTAATTATGCAGTACTCATTACTTTACAATCCGTATGTAATTTATAGAATCCATCCTTCTTGAGCTTAAAATTTCAAAAATAGTTAAAGTATAATGTTATTGAGTTCTTCAGCATTTTTGTCTACAACTTTATATGTATTTCCATCATTCGTTTGTGAATTAACTCTAGCTACGTAAACTGAATAATTATTTGCATTTATACATGGAATGTATACAACGTTCATTTTTCATATAGCTACACTTGTATATAATCCGCACAATTATTGAGGTAGTAAAATGGATATAATATTAACCTGTCTACTAGCATGGACCAGTTTTGTACATCAAAAAAGTATTTTCCAATCCTTTCCTTAATTTATCTACCTTGGCTGGAACATTATCCTAATAAAAAGATTAATATTATACTGATATTTCAACTTTCTTTAGCTTCTAAATAAATTCAAGGCGTAGTGTAATATAAATCCCTTTGAATCAAAACAGGAACATGCACATGCATGAAAATTAGTTCATAAACAACTACTATATGCAATTATATTTTGAATTGTGCATCATGTTAGCCAAAGATAACTCTTTGAGGATACGACTTACTAGTAGCAATTTGTCCAAGGCCAAAACCATGTAAGATCACAGTTAAGTAAAAGGGTTGTGGTGCTATACGAAACTAAAAGAAAATCAACAAGTAGAGGTAGAGTAATTTTTTTACCACTTTTGTAGAGTCCATGATATGGCATGGATATCTTGTTTTGGATATAAATTATCTTGGAACATAAATGTTCCATGTTATGTTCTCCTCTTGGCCTAGGTATTAATCTCAGCATGATTATCATGAGTCGACTGAGATGATTTATCAAAATTTCCACTTAGCACCATTGAAGCATTGTCATCCTCACAAAGTGACATACTTGAATTAGTATTTGAAGACACAAATATTTTTGGTATTTCATTACTGAATGAGACATAATAAGTTGTCTTTTTGTTTAACTCAAAACATACTTCCTTCTGGTCCAAAGCTTGTGCAGTGATAATTAATTTATTAGTGTTCATGCCATTTCCTAAGTAGAAAAAACCAAATTAAAGTAATACTACATGCATAACTACTAATTATAATTGCATACCCTCATCTCTAAATTTGTTAGATAAACTTTCTAAGCGAACATCTTTTTACTACGAAACGTCGCACAGATCAGGCGCATACTTTAAGACGGTAGAAGGCACCTTTTCGGACATCATGTATTCTACAATTTGACAATTATGAAGACTTTGACTTTGATATAAAGAACATATTGTACTTTGTTGCACATGAAGGAAGTAAAGGTTAAGTGTAAACTTTTATGGCATGTACGATTCAAATGCTTCTGCATAAAATGTAGCTGTAAGATAATCAAGAAGACTATGTTGTACATATATGCATAAGGAAAATCTGTAGACTGTGTTGTACACACAAAGTGTTTATTGTGGTGAATTGAATACTATGGATTGCAAATATAGGTTATGTGTATCATACTATACTCTAAAATTCTGAATTTCGAACATCCAAATATAAAGTGTCTTGGTCTCAGTTATACGGAAGATTGCCCTCTAATTATTTTTGAAAAAGTAACTTTTAGCCTGAACTAAATTAGTTCCTATGAATTAATCAATAGAAATAAAACCTCTTGTTTTTGGTATTGCACAATTTTATGATTGGCCGAACAACTTCCTTCTCAGCTGTCAATTTCAAATCCTTAGCGTACAAATCCACCAATTCTTTCTCCAACTACCCAAACTCAACTCTACTCCCCGCTGCAATATACAGATAACACAAGTATTTGGTATTACAAGGAGGAAAAAACATGATTATAGTAAATGAAATATAGCAAAGAACGATTACTTGGAGAAGATATAGAGGAGACATATAAAGGTAAACATATATAGGGGTATTTTTAGAAGTTCGCAGTCAGACCAAATATCTGCAATTTCAAGGCAAAAATTAGTTAAAATTTAAAGAAATATCACGTATATTTCGAATAATTAACGTTGATTCTAACATTTTCTATGGTGGATGTTTTCTCAAAGTTTGTCATAACCTACATTTAAAACGATTTCACTATGGTAAGTTAACATCATATTTCTTAAATAAAAAGTTGTAAAAAGCATTATTTTTGCAACGTTTTCCAAAAATCAATTTTATAGTAAAATTTATGATTACTATAAAATTGTATTTAAATTTTAGAAAATTTCAAAATTTTATTTCTAAAATTCAATACTACTATTTATTAATTATCAATTATTTAACTATTTTTTATTAATTATTAGGTATTTTTATTATTAGGTATTATGATTATTAATATTTAACAAAAATAAATCATTTCATATTAATTATTATTTATTTCAAGTTTATTAGCTATAATTTACGAATTTATAGTTTACTAGCTATAATCGACCAGTTTACTTCTAATTTATAAATTATTATTTATTTCTAGTTTATTAAATAAAATTTTCTAGTTTACTTCTAATTTATTGGTTGTTACCTATTACTTTTTGTTCTTTATTAATTATTATTTTCAATAGTAATATTAGCTAATAATCACTTAAAATTAATTAACAAGTACTAAATATCAGTTCATAAGTATTAATTTTATTATTAGTTACTAATTATTATATAATAATCTTAATTATTATATAATTATTACTTAATGTTAATTATTAGCTAAAAATTATTATAAATAATAATTAATTACTAATTGAATATTAAAAATAGAAATATATTATTAATTACCTAATATTTATTATTAGTTTTAATTAACTATTAAATGTAATTAAGAAGTATTAACTATAGTTTTCTATTTATCAATAATTAACTATAATATTAAAAATATTAAAATGATTTTTGACTTTTTATAATAACTATTAAAAAAATTATTTAGTCATAATCATTAATTGTAATAAATTATAAACAATGATATATTTAAACAACTATTTTAAATTATCAATATGTGCATTTGCTCCGATTAAAATAATTTACGTTTGCTTTTTTTCCTAAGAAACTAATGCAAATAATATTATTTGCTTCGATGCACTTGCATCGGTACTTAAACAACAATGCATATACTATTATTTGCTTCGGCGCATTTGCATCGGTTCCTCGGAGCCGATGCAAAAAAGACTGTTTGCATCGATTCATTTACACAAGCTCCTAGAAATTAATGCAAATGAAGGTACTTGCATCAGATGTAAAGACAACCGATGCAAATAACGATATTTGCCTCGGTCTATTTGCATCAATTACTCAAAGGTTGATGCGAATAACATTATTTGCATCGGTTGTAAGGACAACTGATGCAAATGAGGCGATGCAACATGCATATTTTGTACTAATGTCAAATCTTTAATTTTAGATTTTATTTCAAAATTTAAGTTTTTAACGTTAGTTACATTATATCGATCGCATAAGTCGATTAAACGGTGTAACAACCCGAATTTTTGGAAACCAATTAAAATTTTTATTTTTAATTAATTTAATGGATTTTTAATGTTAAAATAATTTATTTTAATAAATAAAGACTTGAAATTTATTTTAAAATGAAGTTAAAACGTATAAATTTAAAATCTATATATAACGAGCTTGACATTTGAAAAATCTATTTTTAACTTTGAATGAATGTATATAATTCAATATAAATTAGAATTTGATAAAACAAGAAACTTAGGATCCATTTAATTATATCTTTCTAATGAATGTGAAAATTTTAGATTTCACTTTATAAATTGTAAGTTATGTCCAGTTTAAAATTCAAAATAGTCGCTATGGAATTTATATATATTTTAATAATATATAATCCCTTATAAATAACCATTTTGCAAACGACCTCCTTTTCAATGAAACCACTTTTCTTGGATCCAAAATGTCAAATTATTGTCAGATTTAAAATTTTAAGTCATTTGGAATTAGTATGTGAGCGTGGTAAATTTAAACGCGTTTTCAATTCCAGTTTAAATTTAATAAACCAGTTAAAAGGCCATTTTTCAAACGGGCTCCAAATTCGACGAAATTAGTTTCGTTAGACTGTATCATAAAAAACATAGCAGGGTTTCAAATTTCATAGTTTTTGGAATCAGTATGTGGCCCCGGTTAATTAAAATGTACTTTTAAATTCAATATTGAACGCTATATTAGTATATATTTTAATTTTGATAAAAAATGATCAAAACAGCCGAATTGGCCTATGAAACATATTCCATTGTATCCGGAATGGGGTATTTGATTGGGGAAACAGTCGTTGAGATTTGTTTGGAGTTCGGAGTGTTAAATAATTAAAGTATGAACTAAATATTATTAAAATAGTGTATATATATTACCCTAAATTTCAGAAAACCCTAGCCCCCATTTCATTGCCTCCGCCAGCCCTAATAATCCATGGCCGAGATTTTTGGATTTTGACTGCTAAAATCCTCCTAATCCACACCCAATTAAACATGGTTCCAAAGCAAAAAATGTAGAGGTTCTTCTGCTCTTTCAACCTATATGGAGGAGATTATATTTAGTTGAATATTTTGTCTGTTCTTTGCGCTCAAAGGCAGCGACTTCAAGTGAGATTTTCGAGGTGACCTGGACATCGAGTTTAACCAGGCAGCAGTAGTAGGATGGCGTGATAAGCGTGGCATCTTCAAATCATGGTCAGGGGCGTTATTGGGTGGCACGACGTGGAGGGTAGGGCACGAAGATGGGTTTTCTTCCTGGACGCATGAATGAACGGGAGGAGTTTGATTAGGAGAATGGTTAGGATAATGTAATTAAATATTTAAATTAGTTTTAAAGTAATTAACCTTTAAACGGTTATATCTTGTTTAAACTGAAACAGAATTGAACAAAACCAGTCTCGTTGCAATCGTGACAACAAGAACTACAACATGGAACTAACCAGAACGAAAACAGAGCAAGTTGAGTTTTTAGCTAAATTAAACGTTTGTTTAATTTGGTTTAAAAATAAAATCCTCAATTAAAGACTGATAGAGTGGAAAACAAAGTGAGAACTCTCTTACTCAAATATTTTGTATAGTTATTTATTTTTATAACTGAATATAAATCGACAGCCTGCGATTGCAATATTTGTTTGGTGATTGATGGTTGTTTACAGTTTAATGTCATTGTTATTAAACTGTAGATAAATTCACATGGATTGTGATGCAAAACCCCAAATGGGTATTAGGACGATAATTTTACACATTGCCCAATTATTTGTTGATGATTGAAAACCCTCACGAGTCTGTGGATGATAATTAATTCACATCTCCCTTAGATTTAATTGTTTGTCAACCGATTGATTGCTAAACTGTTATAATCATTATTTAATGCTTATACAGTTGTAAATTGCATTCAGGAAGTGAGTTGTATGTTTAATAGTTGTTTATCACTATTTTTTTAATACATGCGATGTATGGAATCTATATAAATAAAATTATATGGTAATTGATTGAGTCTGATTTCGATTCAGAAATAAAGAATATTTTAAATATAATATTCAGTGAAGAATCATAATATGATTTTGATGTCCGATTTTGAATGGAGACAAAAAATTTGAAATATATGAAGCCGAGTTAACTAGATGTACGCCATTTTAATTCGAATGGATTTTTCTGCTGATTTTATTCATTTTATAATGAATATCAAAAAAATTTGATTTCAAAATCTGATATGTTGAAAATATTTTTATTTTTGATATTATAATAATATAGATCATTCAATTTTGATTTAAAATTGATAAGGAAGTTGAAATCGTTCTATTATAAACGATTTATAAAATACGTTTCAAATGGAAATCGACGAAATATATTATATATATTTAAATGGCTTGAATAGAACGCACTGCGTTGCGACTGTTCACAAATTTCAACCATTGATTTCAAATTGCCGTAACGGGAGATCCATCCATCAGATTCTCCTAAAACCGGAAAAGTTGGGTTCATATCGAAAATAGCTTTCGAATGATACAAAGAGATTTTAAATCTAATGATTAGATTTTAAGATATATCCAAATCAGTTTTGGAAAAGTCGCTATTGATGTAGTTCAGTGGTCGACAATGGAAACCAACTATAAGGGATTTAATAAAATTATTAAAAATATGAATAAATTATGTAAAATCATAATAAATGATTTGGAAAGATTTTGGATGAAATATTCCACATTTGAAATGATTAAAGATATTTCTATAAGAATAAGTTATTTTGCAACTTGAGATAAGCATGGAAAAGAATTGAAATGGCTTTAACATAACCAGAATTTTCCAACGTATGAATTGGACATAATTTGAATGGAATTAATCTTTGAAATATTTCGATATTGGATTTCGTGGTTATAAGAATATTGTTAAGGAATTTAGAAGATATGGATATCGTTATTCCCAATACGATATTTGTTGGTTTCAGAATTTGATATTGAATATAAGTCGATATGATTTCTATTTAGAGCCTCGTATTTGACATAAAATTGGATTTCGGGTTTGTCGTGAATGGGATCTTCAATATCACTGCTCTTAAACACAATTGAGAGTAGAATAAATCTTTTAATGAAGATTTAGAGAAGTTTACTAATTAATTAATTTATTTGGAACTGAAATGAAAGTTGATTTTGGGTTTATCCTGAACAATGCTTTAAATAACATTTTTTCTTTAACCCAATTAACAGTGAAGATATTAGTTGGAATTTATAAATCTTTTTATTAAGATTTAATGGAGATTTTCCAAAGCAAAATTTTCCAATTTAATATATTAAATTGGAATTAAATGGAATTCGATTTAATAATCGAGATGAACTTCTGCAAAGGAAGACCGTTACTATTTATGGAATTTAAACGGCCTTACCACTATTCTACTTATAATATTAGTTTGATACGGAAATTTATTTCGATTATATACTATTATGATTTCCATGAAGATTCCATTTTGATGGAAGATGATTTAGGTTTTTCGTGAACTATGTTTTAAGCGACATTGGTTCTTTAACCCAGTTAAAGACATGATTAATTTTCCTAAAGTTGAATAATCATTAAGTAATGATTTTTGAGATTAAAAAAAAGTGGAATTTTAATTAATCATTAATTAGATTAAAATATTAATAAGGTCACTAAATTTACCAAATTAAAGAAAGGTTCGAGAATGGAGTACCACCAATTTTACTCCATGCAATAGTAAAATCTTTAATTAGATTTGACCGAGAAATGGTAATTGAATTTACCGATTAACACAATTGGTTTTAGATATAGAGTATTTCTTGTTTTGCTCCATGGGATTATTAGGTTGGGATTAGGATAATAAAATAAATATTTACTTATTAAGGTTCGCTAATCCCGACTTGTTTGGTAAACCTTAATTTGGTTTAAATTGTGAAAAGATTACTTGAATAAAATAATATTCGGGATAGGAATAAGGCGTATGATGTGTTATTATAGCATTTTATTATAAGATACGCGAGTTATTCGGAAAGACCGGTTTTAACCCATTCTGAATAACTGATACGACGACTAAAGGTCGAAGTTTTGAAGACGGTGGTTGAAGACCGGAGGTCTTCACATCGTTTGGATGATTACTAATGTCTTGATTGGGCTGTACACCCAAGACGAGGTAACAAGTGGTGAACATCCAGACGTACTTGGAGATCGATAAGATATGCGAGGGCCTCTCCTGTAACGAACCGCAAATTCGAGCCCTTTGAGTTGACCAAATACTATATAAGTCCGACCCAAAATGCACGGAAATACGAATCATTAATAGAAAGAAATAAGAGGATGAGAAATATAAGATAGAACTAATAGAATAGAAGAAGAAGACTACAGCTGAACAAAATCAGAGTAAACACGAATCTCACAGCGAAACGAATAAAATATATTATATAACATAACTTTGAAATACAAATATGTTTTGTATATACATACCATATCAGAGGATAACATAACATTTGATACAGCGGAAATAACTCTAAATAACCAACAGTGAAGACTCCTGCTTCAAGCTCCTCCAAGTGTATCTGTAAAGCCTGAAACACTTGACTGCCCGTACAAATTTGGGCACCCAAGAGTTTAGGGAAAACAAAAAAAAAATAAACTCTGGGTCAGTCATGGGATTGGTGTGAGTAAATTCCAGCCATACGGTTTAACATTGAAAATCCTTTGAAACAAAAGGATGATAGTAAGACCAACTCACACATAGACATGGACGGTTTTTACCTTACTATAACCCAAAATATTTTGATATCAAAATCCAGTGATATTATAATAATGTCTAATCAAGTAAATAACCAAATAGTATAATGCTTGCATCTCACGCTCTACATACATAGTATAAAATCAAAAGCCGCAGGGCGCTTATTGGAGATTGGATTCCAACTATGACAAGGTATGGGACCACCTTCCGATGATGTATCTCTAGAGGCGAATACACCTGGGTTCAACAAGAACGTCTTGTAACCCGGCACACACATGACCGACCACTCATTTCGCTTGAGTGTATCGAATGTATATCACCAACAGTTGGGCTCAAACCACCGTTTCCCGAAAAGGGACAACATCGAACAGATTAAAGAAGTAAAAGAATTTCTCTAGATAGGTGATTATACACCCTAATGGGAGCGACCCACATAGCCATGCTGCCTGCCCGATTTTTGTCATTTCCCGGTTGTGAGGCTTGAGGATACGTCTATCTTTTGAACATCTGACCACCATACTCTTTGAATGCCACATCGTCAAACCCATGAAATCACTAGTTGATCTTCCCAAAAATATTACGGGTATAAAAGCTAAGAGAAACGAATTTCTCCGCCACCAGACGTAATACCTTGAAAAGATTGTCTTATGTGACTGTTAGGAATACTCTGTCCGGCATTCGTCCATACCAGTTGTCCTGGGACTGGACAACGGAAACACCATTCTGGAACAGAACGACCCT
Source organism: Allium sativum (assembly GCA_030737875.1). NCBI lineage: Eukaryota > Viridiplantae > Streptophyta > Magnoliopsida > Asparagales > Amaryllidaceae > Allium > Allium sativum. Next base: position 223,300,498 of record CM060920.1, read on the forward strand.
TGCATTTCACTCCTTCTTCAATTGCCTTCAGCATAATCAAATTCGCAGCGCTTATGCCTATACGGAATGGTTTTCGGATAATATATCCAACCGGTCTCTCCGTATTGACAACGAGAGTCAAAATACTTCGATAGTCGGTTATTTAACTATCGAACTAAAAACAACATCCATAACTAACATCACACAATCATGAGCACTTTTATTTAACATTCATTCCTATTATTCGAATTCCCATATCTTACCAGATATTTCTCAAAATCACGCTTAAGCTTGGTTAACAGCGCTAATTTATCGTTATAGTTCAAAACTTGTCATACGCTGTAATATTCCCCTTTATAACTAATCTCGACATAACAGTCACGCTTAAGCCTAGTCAACAGCGTTATTTTATCCCTGTAGTTCTAAGACTTGCAATACGCTGTCATATTCCTTTATACTAATCTTGACATCCCTTTCCGTTACAAAAATCTTGACATCTCTTTCCGTTACAAAAATCTTGACATTTCTTTCTGTTACAAAAATCTTGACATCTCTTTCCGTTACAAAAATCTTGACATTTCTTTCTATTACAAAAACAAATACCATCCCTCGATAATAGCGAAGTCATTCAAGTTGGGGTATTTTAATTACCTCTCAGACCTTGATCGATGACGTTCTTACCCTAGAATAGATATAAGTCTGTAATGCTAACTCCTTATTATTAATAATATCGATTAAACCATATTTCTTGTTTTATTTTAAATATGGTTTTATGACGCCATACCTTTATTTTAAAACTCGGTTGTTTATAATTATTTACATTGGTCATTAACTCTTCACTCCATCTTCCTTAAACATTTCTCTTTAAACTTCTCTTATCAGTAATCGATAACGTTCTTTGTTTTTTTGGCAATTTACTTCTTATTCGAATTATTATACCCAATTCAATAAAACATCTCAGTACAAACATAATACCAGTTTATAATAGAATTCCCACTATAATTTAAACTTTTCTTTAAGTATAAAAATATATTTTTTATAATTAACTTCGTTGATTTGCCTGACGGTCAGCCTACTTCTTAACAAAATGGGTTTATGGTCGACTGTGGCTATTTTCTAGATCGATATCGTCTATTTTCCAAATCAACATAACGTTGAATTTCCATTCAACACGGTTCAAACAGTGCACAAACAGTACATCTAAATATTTAGGAATCCGATTGAGTTCCTCCAACCGATTTCCGCGTCCACCAATGTTAGTCAAATCAGTATCCAACTGTGTACATATGCAATGATATATATCTATTCCAACCAACTTAACTGTAATTTACCTAATCAACCATCACACAACATTCAATCATTATTTTAAAATATAATTAAAATATTTTAAAATAAAACAGAGTTAGTGAATTTACTCACCTTGGCGCGTTAACCGTTAAACAACGAATTGCATCAGTCGATTTTGCCAGATGTTTTAATCTGCCTTAATTCAAACGGGACTCAAATGGTTCCAATCAGCTTCATAGCGTAGCTTGCGTCTCCACATTTCCAATGTGACCAACCGTTCGTAAAGCAGCCTTATTCTTTAATATCAGCCTATCTGCTTAGTATCCACTGCCCCGCTGCAACAGATCGTCTTTAACCGTACGAACTGCTCTAGAAATTCGACTGCCTTTTTATTTTCGATTTTTGATCACTATACTGAATCAAATGGCTCATGGGCCTCGCTCAAGTTATGGTCAATGAATCAATTTCCTATAATACTTCTGTTCTAAACACGATGTGTGCTCCTGTGCATAGTAACTGAACGACACAAGTATTCGGACTGGTAGTCCACGTCAGCTCTCCTCATTTGTACATTAAAAACGCACCTCATCACTAGTAAAACACACGTAATGGCGTAACACTGCTCCCATTTTCCTGTCGATCACCCTCAATTTGCCTTCAAAACTCTTGCATTTCCATCTGTACAAACCAACACTATCTCAATGACTGATCCCATGCAACGTGCAGCAACACCCTTCCTTTCATTTCTTATGTCACACAAATCCCCTTACAAACAGTAAAGCACTTCTTCAACAACACAAACTGCCCGCTTCCCGATTACTTCGACCCAATATTTCATGTCCCCTCATTTTACGCAGGTCAGTTCCAACGTTTGGAATATGGTTGGCATCACATACCACTGCACCATAAGAGAGCCCGCAGATCTGTGCTCCTTCTTACTTCACAATAACAAACTACTCTGGCCGTTGCCATGGATCCCAATAGCTTCACCCATACGGTATTCTTTTTCTTGAATCCCAGAAAAATAAACTCTCGTAAGCACCACTTTATAATATCACACGCTACCATGCTCACAAATCTCTATACCTCATGACAGTACCTCCTTCAACCTTATACTCAAATTTCCAAAAGCAAAGACACGCCTCCAGTCATAAGTATAACACATTTCTTCCTTCACTTGTTTGTTTTTACCAATGAAAAATACTTCTCTTAGTAAGCAAAAGTGATGGCACCGCTACAGTGATTCACCCGACAGTCCTATATCTGAAACTCCACCAAAAATCATCATGGCATGCTCCTCATGCAACAACCACACTACTCGCACCCTTTCCACCTTCTCTTCAAGCTCTCGGACTCAACCACCTACATGACACGCTCCATCCATTCTTACGCACCGGTGTCTCGGATCTCCCCCTCACGTACACATCATGTATGTCACCACCGCCAAGCCATTTAACTTCTCCGATCTTGTCCTTCTTCACGAACTGAGTTCGGAATCTCTTTATTTTGAGTAGTAGGTGGGTTTTAAAACAGAAGAGAACGAAGAGGATGGGTGTGTTTAAATAGGCCAAAAGTTTACGTGGTTCTCAAGTATTAGGTGTATGAGGCATCTGTAAGCTATTCGTAGGTCTTGACATTTTTGTTCTTAAGTCTGGATACAAGCTGTACAAATATGTAGTATAGAACCTGTGCTTTCTTTTCTATGTTTCTTAAGTATGAAGTTTTAGGTTGCTCCTACTTTCGTCTATGGTGTATTAGGCTGTCCATTACCTCGCAGCGAAGGAAATACATAAATATATTATTTACTTTGAATTATTAAGCCTTTACAAAGTTGCAGTTGATGTAACTAGTCTTCGGCAGGTTGTATTCTCTAAATTTTGGATGTGTGAAAAGAAGTCTGCTGTAAAGACCCGCAAATTCCCGCCCTTTGGATCGACCATAAACCACACAGGTCTGACCCAAAAAGTGAAAATCTACGAATACTTTAACTTTGGGCATACAACATATTAAAACAACAACAGAAGACTTTTATAACATATCATCATATAATGTTACATCAGAGTACAGAATATACATATCAGAGTACATTGGAATAATTACAGCGGAAGAATAAGTTATAATAATTAAAATATATTGCAGCGGAAGAACACAGCGGAAGACTCTCTATCTCTGGACACAGCTTTAAGCTTCAACCCAGAATCCTGTTTAATATATCTGCAAAAATAGCTACTCGACTGCCCGTGTGGAAAATATGGGCACCCGAGTTTGCCAGTGGACAAAACTACAGGTCAGTCATGGGACTGGTGTGAGAATTCTACTTAACCTATATAATATAATAAGGCTAATCACAGGACCACGCCACTTTCGTGGAACGGGTTTTCTCCTATGGATTGCCAGTGCATGACTAAAGTAAATCGTCAAAATAGCGCAATGCTTTTTAGAAAAATGAAACCATTATAAGACCCAAGTCCCATCACACAATGCAACGCAAACCGGAGGATAGGGTTTTACCTTATAATGATCAAAAAAATGCTTGATACGATAAACACGATATTATATAATAATAGTGTGCAACCAATTTTGAAATACATCAAAGTAAATGTATTAATCCTAGACGGCATGAGTGCCCCATCCCACTATGTCGCCATATATAGGTATACAATCAAAACCGCGTGATGTCGTATTGGAAATTTGGGTTTCCATCTGAGTCAAGGCTAGGGAGGAGATCCTTACCGATTCGAGACACTCTAGCAATGCCCCAGGATTGGTACTCTGTCCAACCCTTGGATCCTGCAGGGCCGGTCCACACTTACTTTTGTGGATTGGCAATTCCTGAACACACGTTCCCCGGTCCTTTTGGACCTATACTACGGCCAGTAGCGACCGCATAAACCCGAGGCCTCGAACAATCCAACAACCACAATGAATAAATGCCAGCGCTGGTAGGTCCCTGGCACCACTCTAGCTAGAAAGAAACGTGCGCACTCCCTGCGTTCCCTTCTCCCGTTTTAGACTCTACCGGGCTGTGAGGCTCGTGAGGTCACGTAACACAAAGCTATGCCTAAATAGACTATGCTTTGATCATCCCACAAGGCTCTGCTTTGCAACAATAAGCCTTGATCAAGTGCAACTTGGCATACCACATCAACAACTCATATCATGCGATCGGTAAATATTTAACATACAAAAGGGTGTTAAGCAAGAGAATAAATCCTCCGCCACCATGCATTTATATATTAAATAAAAACCGATTTAATTACATGAAATAAATTTCAATGTCAAGCATGCTATCCATTTACAAGTCCGTTCTGGGTCTGAACGAAACAACGTATCCGTCGATCTCCAGTACGTCTGGAAGATCATCACTTTTACCTTGCCTTGGGGGATCAGTCCCAATTCAAGATATCAGTCACCATCAACCAAACGATGTGAAGCTCTCCGGTCTTCAGTCACCGTCTTCATCTTTGGCTCTTGATCGTCGTGATGATTATTCAGAATGGGTTAGACCCGGTCTTTCTGAATAACTCGCGTATCCTTAATTAAAATCAACCATACGCCACATTCCAACTTTGAATATCCTTTTAAATAAAAATTATTATTTATATTAAAAGGTTCTCATTAATTTTATCAAAGATAAAATAAATTACATTTTAATCTTTCTAAAAAGATTTATTAATATTCCAATTTTGATTTAATTTATAAAATAGATTTATAAATTTCAAATAGTAATTTCAATGTAAATTGGATTAAAGGATAAATGTTATTTAAACATCGTCCACTACAAATCCAATCTACATATCAATCACCAACATAATTGTTAAGATCTACTAATCTTAAATAAAAGATTTATCTTAAAGATATTAATTCATTACTATATAAAAAAACACATTTTAAAATAATCAATAAAATATTCTTATATAAAAGATTCTGAATGTAAAATATTCTTTATAATACAAAATCTTTTATTTTACAAAAATCCTTTTATTATATAAAAATTCTTTATTTAAAAAGAAATTCTGCATTGGAATGCGACTCAACCATGTACCATATAATTTGGGTCATATGGATTTCATACATTTCATATATAGAGTAATAACAGGAAATAATCCTCAATCCATCCATTAACAACCAGAGTGACAATGTCAACTGTGTGAGCATTAAAATAAAACAATAACGCTCATCGCAGCCTGTCGATCAATCGATAGACATATAATTAAACATTGGGATTTGTGTCAGTCAAGTATCGTCCCAATACCCGTGTGGGGTTTTCAGCCAACAAACAATTCATACAAATAAATAAATATAGAATTAGTTAATAGGTTTAACCAATTTCAATTTCACTTAACATGTCACTTATATCAAGTAAAATGTATTTTACTCTTATGACTTCCCTATATACTTCTAAAGTTACATAAACAGTAATTTATTTATACAGCTTTATTGCGGATGACAAATGGAATATATATTCCATTATATTTGTATGAAGTTTCTTACCAATACTTTTCATTGTATATTTTGACCAACAATACAATTGTATATTAGAATATAAATTCTAGTGCAAGTTTGCAAATAAAAATTGGATTTTTTTATTTGCGTATAAATTCTACTGTATATTATGCAAATAAAAGTGATTCTCATATTTTCACATAATTTCTGTTTTCAACAAAGATGAGTAAAGTGATACACTCATTTTGTTAACGATTCTATTTCAACAAATACAATGTAAAAAAAAGTGTGTTTCTAATCTTGTACTTTTATTTTTACATAAAACACAAATAAAAGTGTATCTCATGTATTTGTCTTTTTATTTGTCAAAACAATGTTAATAAAAATGTTCTTTTATATCTTGTACTTTTATTTAACAAAACAATGGTAAATAAAATGTCCTTTTAACTCTTTTACTTTTATTTAACAAAACAATGACAAATAAAAGTATAATTTCCTTTCTATGCTTTATTTGCATCTAAAAATGCAAATAAGAAATATAACTCTCTTTTTACTTTTCTTTACAATAGAAAATGTAAATAAAATGGTTCACACAATTTTGTTATTTTTCTTTACAATAGAAAATGTAAATAAAAGGATTCACATTATTTTGTTCTTTTTTTATCACAACTAAAAGACGATAGAAATGTACTATTAACATCGCTATTTATATCGCATAAAAAAATGTCGAATAAAATGAATCACTAACATTGTCTATTTCTATCGCACTAAAAATGTCAATAAAAATGAATCACTAACATTGTTTACTTTTATCGCACTAAAAATGTCGATAAAAATGAATCACTAACATTGTCTATTTTTATCGCACCAAGAATGTCGATAAAAATGACAACATTAACTATTCTATTTTCACCGCGTTCAAAATGACGATAAAATATTCAACATTAACAATTCTATTTTTACCGCATTCAAAATGACGATAAAATATTCAACATTAACAATTCAATTTTTTACCGCATTCAAAATGACGACAAAATATTCAACATTAACAATTCAATTTTTTACCGCATTCAAAATGACGACAAAATATTCAACATTAACAATTCAATTTTTCCTACTATAGAAAATGTAAATAAATATATTTCTAAATTCTATTCTTTTTATTCATATAAGAAAATGTAAATAAATGTATTTTCAATTTCTATTCTTTTACTTACATAAGAAAATGTAAACAAATATATTTCTACATTTTTATCATACCGTTATAACTCATATATAAATTACATAGAAAAAAAATGTCATTTTTATTTTATCGTTCTAATTCACCTCTAAATTACATAGAAAAATGTAATCTTTATTATGCGATGGGAATTCATATTTTAATTACATAGAAAAATGTAATTCCTATCATACGACATAAATTCATATTTAAATTATATCTAAAAATGTAGTTTTTATCCTACAACGCAAATTCACATTTTAATTACATGGAAAAATGTAATTTTCATTCTACCGTTATTATTCATCTCTAAATTACATAGAAAAATGTAATTTAAATCATGCAATGTAAATTTACATTTTTATATCATAGAAAAATGCAATTTTTGTCATACAGTGCAAATTCATATATAAAGCACATATAAAAATGTAACTTTTGTTATGCAAAGAAAATATGTCTTTTTCTATTTTACAATGTAAAAAATATTGACCTTTTCTATTTTACAATGAAAATAATAACTTCTTTATTCATTCTTTCATTGCATATAAATGTAATCTTTTCTATTTATTACAATGAATAAAATTACAATAAAAATGTAATCTTAGCTTATGAACTTTTCATTGCGACAAAATGAAAATAAAAATATAATCTTTTTATTTTCGTCTTTACAGTGAAATCTACATCACATTAAAAATATAATCTTTTTATGCAACATCTTCCTATTGAAAACAATCAACACATAAAAATATAATCTTTTACATTGCTTCTTTTATTGAAATCCCTATTACCTTAAAAATGAAGTTTTAATGTTACTTCGTTTATCGAAATAATATTACGTTAAAAGTGAGATTTTTAATGTTACAACTTTTATTGAAATCAAGGTGACAAATAAAATATGACTCTTTATTGAAATCACTATTTTTTTACATAAAAATGTAATCTTTTATTTTCATTCTTTTTTAATGAAACAAATTCATATTAGAATTATATACTTTTTAATCCACTATTCTTAATGTAACAAATTTACAATAAAAATTTAATCTTTTTAATCATTCCTCCTTAATATAAACAAATCCACATTAAAAATATAATATTTTTCATTGTTCAAATTCTATTGTAAATAGACAAATTAAAAATAATATTGTATTTGTCGTTCAAATTCTGCTGTTATACAAACAAGTAAAAATAAGATTTTTATTTGTTGAACAATCTCTGTTGTAATATAAACAAATAAAAATGAGATTTTATTCATTGTCCAATTTGCATTGTAATATCAACAAATAAAAATAAACTTTTTATTTGGCGATCAATTTCGTTTTGTTATGCCAACAAATAAAAATATAAGTTTTTATTTGTCGTTCCCATTCTATTGTTCATTACAGAGTAAATAAAATATTTTTTTTTTTTTTTATAACATGAAATTATAATAACTTGATTTGCATAAATATGATTTTTATTCTGAATAAAATATGTTTATGATCTAACTTTCTAACTGCAAATGAATTCAACAATATATAAAATTCCAATGCGAATTTAGCATATCATGAACAACAAAACATACAACAAGCAACAATCAACAATTCAAACAACACAGAACATTTCAGATCTGAATCAATATGATAATACAATTATTTTTAGCGCGAGAAAATAATTAATAATTGATTAAATAAATAAAATTAGAATTCTCACATAGATTTTTGGCTGAAATTTTACTGTCTCCTTTTCAACTGCGGTCTGCGCCATCGCGAAGCTCTCAATTTTGTGATTCCAACGCAATTTACGGTTCGTCAAACGGACCTCGTATGAAAGAGTTATGAATTATTAAAGATTGGGTAATTAAATAATTAAATAATAAAATAATATTAAAAAAAATAAGAGACGCAACGCAACCTTCTTCCTCTTCACGTCGTTCTCCCTTGGCCGCACCCATCAAGCCGCCCCCTTCCTTCTACACGCACCCCAATACAAGCCACCATCGTCCGATCCGAGACCACCACCCGAACCACCTACCTCGACTCCATCTTCACCCATACCCACGGCCATCTCGGTGGGACCCGTGCTCCAGAAATCGAGCTCGAACGCAGCGGCTTTGGCCTCGAAATTCGTGAAATCCGTGAACCTAATGATGATCATAGCCGTATGGATCTAAAGCCCTCGAAATTCTCTTCGATTTGGTACCAAGTTTGCCAATTTTCGTTGAGCGGATCAAAAGATATTAGCATTTGAAGTTCGGTGTTTTCTGGCCTTCGAAATTAAGGGTGGCGGCTGACCATGGATAGGATTAGGGTTTCGGCCAGAAATTTAATAATATTTTAATAATATAAATTTCGAAATTCGTGAAATAAAGTGGATTTTCGGACTTTCTCGGATTTGGGCCTGCTTACTGTCGATCTTAACGTTTTGAGGCCTTCTGAACGCGATGGGCTATGTCCCAAGAACCAATTCTGATGTCTACACGTTTTTTTTCGGTTTTAATTTAAAAATGCAATATTTAATTAATTATTTAATTTCTACCGCACATTTAAATGTGTCGGGGCCACATACGACCTCAGAAAATTCTAAAAAAATATTTTTAGCTTTCTTATGATGATACGAATCCAACAAAATTATTTTCGTCGAATTCTGAGACTGTTTGAAAAATGGCTATTTTTAAGGCGTTTAAAATTTACCGTAAATTGACAAAACAGAAATCTTTTTGCCACGGCCACAAATTAATTCTAAAAATTATGAAAAATTAAACTTAACAATATTTTGACATTCCGGTTCCAACAAAAGTGATTTCGTCGAAAACAGAGGTCGTTTGAAAAATGACTATTTTTAAGGCCAATATATTTAATATTTAAAAATATATTTTTAAACAAATAAATCCCGAAACTCAAAATATATAAGTGTTTACTGTTTTTCAATGTAGAAACATCATTCTGAACTCAATGGAAGTGGTTTCGAGTTCAAATTCCTTTATATGCAAAAAGTAGCATTTTGACCTTTATAAATTTCATAGCGACCATTCTAGATTTTAATTTTGACATAACTTTTGATTCCCGTTATGAAATTTCGATTTTTCGGATTCGTTGGAAAGATAAATTTAAATAGATTCTAATATTTTTGGTTTCACTAAAATCCGTTAAATTTTGCATCCTGTACGGTCAGTCAAAGTTCAAGTTTGACTTTTCAAACTACCGCGTTAATTCTAACTCTTTTGTTAATTAAAATAAATCATTCATTCTAACTTCGATTTAAATCAAATTTGTGATCATTATTATTTAAATAAATTATTTTATATTGTCAAAATTCATTAAAATTTTCTAAAATAAAATTTTAAATTGGTTCTGATTTTGCGGGTTGTTACAATCGCCCCCACTTAAAAACTTTTCGTCCTCGAAAAGGAACGTACCTAAAAATTGTAAAATTAACTATCTTAATTTTAAATTTTAATGGTTGATTATCTTTTCAAAATATACATAACTTTATATATATAAAAATCATATTTCAAAGAATAGATTATATATATCAAAAATACGCTAATTATAAATTCGTAACTCTGAACTCGTTCTAAGGCATTACTAACCCCATCTCTAACGAGTATACTCATTCTAGGACACTGCTCATCCTATCTCTAATGAGTATTCTTATTGGACATTACTAATCCAATCTCTGATGAGTCTTTTGTCCAGTTCTAACAAGTTGTACCCCAAAGATTTGAGCTAACCTGGCTCTGATACCAACTGTAAAGACCCGCAAATTCCCGCCCTTTGGATCGACCATAAACCACACAGGTCTGACCCAAAAAGTGAAAATCTACGAATACTTTAACTTTGGGCATACAACATATTAAAACAACAACAGAAGACTTTTATAACATATCATCATATAATGTTACATCAGAGTACAGAATATACATATCAGAGTACATTGGAATAATTACAGCGGAAGAATAAGTTATAATAATTAAAATATATTGCAGCGGAAGAACACAGCGGAAGACTCTCTATCTCTGGACACAGCTTTAAGCTTCAACCCAGAATCTTGTTTAATATATCTGCAAAAATAGCTACTCGACTGCCCGTGTGGAAAATATGGGCACCCGAGTTTGCCAGTGGACAAAACTACAGGTCAGTCATGGGACTGGTGTGAGAATTCTACTTAACCTATATAATATAATAAGGCTAATCACAGGACCACGCCACTTTCGTGGAACGGGTTTTCTCCTATGGATTGCCAGTGCATGACTAAAGTAAATCGTCAAAATAGCGCAATGCTTTTTAGAAAAATGAAACCATTATAAGACCCAAGTCCCATCACACAATGCAACGCAAACCGGAGGATAGGGTTTTACCTTATAATGATCAAAAAATGCTTGATACGATAAACACGATATTATATAATAATAGTGTGCAACCAATTTTGAAATACATCAAAGTAAATGTATTAATCCTAGACGGCATGAGTGCCCCATCCCACTATGTCGCCATATATAGGTATACAATCAAAACCGCGTGATGTCGTATTGGAAATTTGGGTTTCCATCTGAGTCAAGGCTAGGGAGGAGATCCTTACCGATTCGAGACACTCTAGCAATGCCCCAGGATTGGTACTCTGTCCAACCCTTGGATCCTGCAGGGCCGGTCCACACTTACTTTTGTGGATTGGCAATTCCTGAACACACGTTCCCCGGTCCTTTTGGACCTATACTACGGCCAGTAGCGACCGCATAAACCCGAGGCCTCGAACAATCCAACAACCACAATGAATAAATGCCAGCGCTGGTAGGTCCCTGGCACCACTCTAGCTAGAAAGAAACGTGCGCACTCCCTGCGTTCCCTTCTCCCGTTTTAGACTCTACCGGGCTGTGAGGCTCGTGAGGTCACGTAACACAAAGCTATGCCTAAATAGACTATGCTTTGATCATCCCACAAGGCTCTGCTTTGCAACAATAAGCCTTGATCAAGTGCAACTTGGCATACCACATCAACAACTCATATCATGCGATCGGTAAATATTTAACATACAAAAGGGTGTTAAGCAAGAGAATAAATCCTCCGCCACCATGCATTTATATATTAAATAAAAACCGATTTAATTACATGAAATAAATTTCAATGTCAAGCATGCTATCCATTTACAAGTCCGTTCTGGGTCTGAACGAAACAACGTATCCGTCGATCTCCAGTACGTCTGGAAGATCATCACTTTTACCTTGCCTTGGGGGATCAGTCCCAATTCAAGATATCAGTCACCATCAACCAAACGATGTGAAGCTCTCCGGTCTTCAGTCACCGTCTTCATCTTTGGCTCTTGATCGTCGTGATGATTATTCAGAATGGGTTAGACCCGGTCTTTCTGAATAACTCGCGTATCCTTAATTAAAATCAACCATACGCCACATTCCAACTTTGAATATCCTTTTAAATAAAAATTATTATTTATATTAAAAGGTTCTCATTAATTTTATCAAAGATAAAATAAATTACATTTTAATCTTTCTAAAAAGATTTATTAATATTCCAATTTTGATTTAATTTATAAAATAGATTTATAAATTTCAAATAGTAATTTCAATGTAAATTGGATTAAAGGATAAATGTTATTTAAACATCGTCCACTACAAATCCAATCTACATATCAATCACCAACATAATTGTTAAGATCTACTAATCTTAAATAAAAGATTTATCTTAAAGATATTAATTCATTACTATATAAAAAAACACATTTTAAAATAATCAATAAAATATTCTTATATAAAAGATTCTGAATGTAAAATATTCTTTATAATACAAAATCTTTTATTTTACAAAAATCCTTTTATTATATAAAAATTCTTTATTTAAAAAGAAATTCTGCATTGGAATGCGACTCAACCATGTACCATATAATTTGGGTCATATGGATTTCATACATTTCATATATAGAGTAATAACAGGAAATAATCCTCAATCCATCCATTAACAACCAGAGTGACAATGTCAACTGTGTGAGCATTAAAATAAAACAATAACGCTCATCGCAGCCTGTCGATCAATCGATAGACATATAATTAAACATTGGGATTTGTGTCAGTCAAGTATCGTCCCAATACCCGTGTGGGGTTTTCAGCCAACAAACAATTCATACAAATAAATAAATATAGAATTAGTTAATAGGTTTAACCAATTTCAATTTCACTTAACATGTCACTTATATCAAGTAAAATGTATTTTACTCTTATGACTTCCCTATATACTTCTAAAGTTACATAAACAGTAATTTATTTATACAGCTTTATTGCGGATGACAAATGGAATATATATTCCATTATATTTGTATGAAGTTTCTTACCAATACTTTTCATTGTATATTTTGACCAACAATACAATTGTATATTAGAATATAAATTCTAGTGCAAGTTTGCAAATAAAAATTGGATTTTTTTATTTGCGTATAAATTCTACTGTATATTATGCAAATAAAAGTGATTCTCATATTTTCACATAATTTCTGTTTTCAACAAAGATGAGTAAAGTGATACACTCATTTTGTTAACGATTCTATTTCAACAAATACAATGTAAAAAAAAGTGTGTTTCTAATCTTGTACTTTTATTTGTACATAAAACACAAATAAAAGTGTATCTCATGTATTTGTCTTTTTATTTGTCAAAACAATGTTAATAAAAATGTTCTTTTATATCTTGTACTTTTATTTAACAAAACAATGGTAAATAAAATGTCCTTTTAACTCTTTTACTTTTATTTAACAAAACAATGACAAATAAAAGTATAATTTCCTTTCTATGCTTTATTTGCATCTAAAAATGCAAATAAGAAATATAACTCTCTTTTTACTTTTCTTTACAATAGAAAATGTAAATAAAATGGTTCACACAATTTTGTTATTTTTCTTTACAATAGAAAATGTAAATAAAAGGATTCACATTATTTTGTTCTTTTTTTATCACAACTAAAAGACGATAGAAATGTACTATTAACATCGCTATTTATATCGCATAAAAAAATGTCGAATAAAATGAATCACTAACATTGTCTATTTCTATCGCACTAAAAATGTCAATAAAAATGAATCACTAACATTGTTTACTTTTATCGCACTAAAAATGTCGATAAAAATGAATCACTAACATTGTCTATTTTTATCGCACCAAGAATGTCGATAAAAATGACAACATTAACTATTCTATTTTCACCGCGTTCAAAATGACGATAAAATATTCAACATTAACAATTCTATTTTTACCGCATTCAAAATGACGATAAAATATTCAACATTAACAATTCAATTTTTTACCGCATTCAAAATGACGACAAAATATTCAACATTAACAATTCAATTTTTTACCGCATTCAAAATGACGACAAAATATTCAACATTAACAATTCAATTTTTCCTACTATAGAAAATGTAAATAAATATATTTCTAAATTCTATTCTTTTTATTCATATAAGAAAATGTAAATAAATGTATTTTCAATTTCTATTCTTTTACTTACATAAGAAAATGTAAACAAATATATTTCTACATTTTTATCATACCGTTATAACTCATATATAAATTACATAGAAAAAAAATGTCATTTTTATTTTATCGTTCTAATTCACCTCTAAATTACATAGAAAAATGTAATCTTTATTATGCGATGGGAATTCATATTTTAATTACATAGAAAAATGTAATTCCTATCATACGACATAAATTCATATTTAAATTATATCTAAAAATGTAGTTTTTATCCTACAACGCAAATTCACATTTTAATTACATGGAAAAATGTAATTTTCATTCTACCGTTATTATTCATCTCTAAATTACATAGAAAAATGTAATTTAAATCATGCAATGTAAATTTACATTTTTATATCATAGAAAAATGCAATTTTTGTCATACAGTGCAAATTCATATATAAAGCACATATAAAAATGTAACTTTTGTTATGCAAAGAAAATATGTCTTTTTCTATTTTACAATGTAAAAAATATTGACCTTTTCTATTTTACAATGAAAATAATAACTTCTTTATTCATTCTTTCATTGCATATAAATGTAATCTTTTCTATTTATTACAATGAATAAAATTACAATAAAAATGTAATCTTAGCTTATGAACTTTTCATTGCGACAAAATGAAAATAAAAATATAATCTTTTTATTTTCGTCTTTACAGTGAAATCTACATCACATTAAAAATATAATCTTTTTATGCAACATCTTCCTATTGAAAACAATCAACACATAAAAATATAATCTTTTACATTGCTTCTTTTATTGAAATCCCTATTACCTTAAAAATGAAGTTTTAATGTTACTTCGTTTATCGAAATAATATTACGTTAAAAGTGAGATTTTTAATGTTACAACTTTTATTGAAATCAAGGTGACAAATAAAATATGACTCTTTATTGAAATCACTATTTTTTTACATAAAAATGTAATCTTTTATTTTCATTCTTTTTTAATGAAACAAATTCATATTAGAATTATATACTTTTTAATCCACTATTCTTAATGTAACAAATTTACAATAAAAATTTAATCTTTTTAATCATTCCTCCTTAATATAAACAAATCCACATTAAAAATATAATATTTTTCATTGTTCAAATTCTATTGTAAATAGACAAATTAAAAATAATATTGTATTTGTCGTTCAAATTCTGCTGTTATACAAACAAGTAAAAATAAGATTTTTATTTGTTGAACAATCTCTGTTGTAATATAAACAAATAAAAATGAGATTTTATTCATTGTCCAATTTGCATTGTAATATCAACAAATAAAAATAAACTTTTTATTTGGCGATCAATTTCGTTTTGTTATGCCAACAAATAAAAATATAAGTTTTTATTTGTCGTTCCCATTCTATTGTTCATTACAGAGTAAATAAAATATTTTTTTTTTTTTATAACATGAAATTATAATAACTTGATTTGCATAAATATGATTTTTATTCTGAATAAAATATGTTTATGATCTAACTTTCTAACTGCAAATGAATTCAACAATATATAAAATTCCAATGCGAATTTAGCATATCATGAACAACAAAACATACAACAAGCAACAATCAACAATTCAAACAACACAGAACATTTCAGATCTGAATCAATATGATAATACAATTATTTTTAGCGCGAGAAAATAATTAATAATTGATTAAATAAATAAAATTAGAATTCTCACATAGATTTTTGGCTGAAATTTTACTGTCTCCTTTTCAACTGCGGTCTGCGCCATCGCGAAGCTCTCAATTTTGTGATTCCAACGCAATTTACGGTTCGTCAAACGGACCTCGTATGAAAGAGTTATGAATTATTAAAGATTGGGTAATTAAATAATTAAATAATAAAATAATATTAAAAAAAATAAGAGACGCAACGCAACCTTCTTCCTCTTCACGTCGTTCTCCCTTGGCCGCACCCATCAAGCCGCCCCCTTCCTTCTACACGCACCCCAATACAAGCCACCATCGTCCGATCCGAGACCACCACCCGAACCACCTACCTCGACTCCATCTTCACCCATACCCACGGCCATCTCGGTGGGACCCGTGCTCCAGAAATCGAGCCCGAACGCAGCGGCTTTGGCCTCGAAATTCGTGAAATCCGTGAACCTAATGATGATCATAGCCGTATGGATCTAAAGCCCTCGAAATTCTCTTCGATTTGGTACCAAGTTTGCCAATTTTCGTTGAGCGGATCAAAAGATATTAGCATTTGAAGTTCGGTGTTTTCTGGCCTTCGAAATTAAGGGTGGCGGCTGACCATGGATAGGATTAGGGTTTCGGCCAGAAATTTAATAATATTTTAATAATATAAATTTCGAAATTCGTGAAATAAAGTGGATTTTCGGACTTTCTCGGATTTGGGCCTGCTTACTGTCGATCTTAACGTTTTGAGGCCTTCTGAACGCGATGGGCTATGTCCCAAGGACCAATTCTGATGTCTACACGTTTTTTTTCGGTTTTAATTTAAAAATGCAATATTTAATTAATTATTTAATTTCTACCGCACATTTAAATGTGTCGGGGCCACATACGACCTCAGAAAATTCTAAAAAAAATATTTTTAGCTTTCTTATGATGATACGAATCCAACAAAATTATTTTCGTCGAATTCTGAGACTGTTTGAAAAATGGCTATTTTTAAGGCGTTTAAAATTTACCGTAAATTGACAAAACAGAAATCTTTTTGCCACGGCCACAAATTAATTCTAAAAATTATGAAAAATTAAACTTAACAATATTTTGACATTCCGGTTCCAACAAAAGTGATTTCGTCGAAAACAGAGGTCGTTTGAAAAATGACTATTTTTAAGGCCAATATATTTAATATTTAAAAATATATTTTTAAACAAATAAATCCCGAAACTCAAAATATATAAGTGTTTACTGTTTTTCAATGTAGAAACATCATTCTGAACTCAATGGAAGTGGTTTCGAGTTCAAATTCCTTTATATGCAAAAAGTAGCATTTTGACCTTTATAAATTTCATAGCGACCATTCTAGATTTTAATTTTGACATAACTTTTGATTCCCGTTATGAAATTTCGATTTTTCGGATTCGTTGGAAAGATAAATTTAAATAGATTCTAATATTTTTGGTTTCACTAAAATCCGTTAAATTTTGCATCCTGTACGGTCAGTCAAAGTTCAAGTTTGACTTTTCAAACTACCGCGTTAATTCTAACTCTTTTGTTAATTAAAATAAATCATTCATTCTAACTTCGATTTAAATCAAATTTGTGATCATTATTATTTAAATAAATTATTTTATATTGTCAAAATTCATTAAAATTTTCTAAAATAAAATTTTAAATTGGTTCTGATTTTGCGGGTTGTTACAATCGCCCCCACTTAAAAACTTTTCGTCCTCGAAAAGGAACGTACCTAAAAATTGTAAAATTAACTATCTTAATTTTAAATTTTAATGGTTGATTATCTTTTCAAAATATACATAACTTTATATATATAAAAATCATATTTCAAAGAATAGATTATAAATATCAAAAATACGCTAATTATAAATTCGTAACTCTGAACTCGTTCTAAGGCATTACTAACCCCATCTCTAACGAGTTTACTCATTCTAGGACACTGCTCATCCTATCTCTAATGAGTATTCTTATTGGACATTACTAATCCAATCTCTGATGAGTCTTTTGTCCAGTTCTAACAAGTTGTACCCCAAAGATTTGAGCTAACCTGGCTCTGATACCAACTGTAAAGACCCGCAAATTCCCGCCCTTTGGATCGACCATAAACCACACAGGTCTGACCCAAAAAGTGAAAATCTACGAATACTTTAACTTTGGGCATACAACATATTAAAACAACAACAGAAGACTTTTATAACATATCATCATATAATGTTACATCAGAGTACAGAATATACATATCAGAGTACATTGGAATAATTACAGCGGAAGAATAAGTTATAATAATTAAAATATATTGCAGCGGAAGAACACAGCGGAAGACTCTCTATCTCTGGACACAGCTTTAAGCTTCAACCCAGAATCTTGTTTAATATATCTGCAAAAATAGCTACTCGACTGCCCGTGTGGAAAATATGGGCACCCGAGTTTGCCAGTGGACAAAACTACAGGTCAGTCATGGGACTGGTGTGAGAATTCTACTTAACCTATATAATATAATAAGGCTAATCACAGGACCACGCCACTTTCGTGGAACGGGTTTTCTCCTATGGATTGCCAGTGCATGACTAAAGTAAATCGTCAAAATAGCGCAATGCTTTTTAGAAAAATGAAACCATTATAAGACCCAAGTCCCATCACACAATGCAACGCAAACCGGAGGATAGGGTTTTACCTTATAATGATCAAAAAATGCTTGATGATTGTCCAGGAATGCAAAAAGAAATATAAATATATTTTCTCATCACTGCGCCCACCTTTAAGTTTCTACAGAAATAAGCTTACGGTGTATAACGGGGCAAATGTTAATATATGGAACCTTGATGATTGTCACCATGTATAATATATAGTAAAAATTATACAATTTAATCTTATATATATATATATATATATATATATATATATATATATATAAAGAGAGAAAGAGAATAGCTTTTAGTTCATCGTAAATAGTCCTAAATGTTACGGTGGTTAAGATCCATTTCCAATGATAAATGTACTTTTCAAAGGATGTACACGTAATGCTAATTCTTGAAAGTCATCCACATTAGAGAAGGTATGCGGCATGTGGAGATATCATGCATATCCCAAAATTTCCATTTATGTGAGAAGAATATATATGTTTATAATAGAAAAGTATGGTATTTTAGAAGATTTAGCATTTATAATCAATCAATATTTAGCATAAAACTGCATGTACAAATATAGTGTTGTTATTGTGATGGAAGGATGAATGTTCATTTGTGGGCGTCAAGTATTTGCTTATGAGTTTTAGTGTTCATCTATAGAAGCAGACAATGTTAGTACATGCTTTCATAAATTACTATGGTTTAAGTTATCAAGCGTAGAGTACCGACTATATAAGATCCTGTTCGTGTACGAGTTGCCATGGACAGAAATAAAAATGCAGTCGTGTCCAGCGAGGTGCCATAATCCCAAAAATACAATAATATTGGTAGATTAACTCATATTTTGAAATGCCAAAAGACTGATATAGGGTGCACAATACTCCAAATAAAAAGTTACTTATTTAATTAATTAAAAATTACCGAAAAAATCTAAAAATTAAATTATCACTACGTCTCAAAAGAACCTTGTCTAAATTCGAAAACGATATCTAGTTATATCGAATAAACTGTTACGGTCGATAAACGACTATTTGAATATTTGATTTGGATATTATTCACAATCTATAACGCGAAATCTTGATTTTTCACTTCTGTTAGAAAGACATTGTTCAACCGATCCCAACGTTTCTTGTTTCGAGGAAATCCGACTTGTAACGAATTTTGTACGCTCAGTTGAAGTTCAAAACGTTAAATTACGAAATGCAGCGTCGTTTTGAGCTCGATTATATTTAATATATATTTTTATACGTTCAATTTCATTTTAATTAATATATAAATCCACTTATATTACGAATTCAATATTTGAACTGATTTAAATATTCAAATACAAACCGATAAAAATGCGGGACATTATATTTCTTCCCCTTTAAAATAATTTCGTCCTCAAAATTGCTAAGGTAGGAAAAAATGCTACTATTCGTATTAGTTTGGTTAAAATCACCTATGTACTTCTTAACTGAATCGATTAACCTCAATTAAAATACTAATTTCCTTCTTATTAACGAATATTTTCAAAATTCTAAAAAATTTCCTAACGGCTAAATTTTTTGGAGAATTTTTTCCTGTATCCCCTCTGCACGTCTCATTTGGTACTACTACAACTTGCCTTCCTGGGCATTTCCAATCCAAAAGAAAATAAATTACTAAGCATCTTTCCAAACAGGGTGATAAATCTCATATTCACTTAATATATAATTGTGACCCTTTTTGGTCGGGCATTCAACTCTATCGCTTCCATTTGCAATCCATTCAGCCTACACAAGTGCATTTCCAACTGATTTCCAATCAGTTCATCCTCGACCACTAATTCTCTTACATCCCTACCCAAATTCTTTTTTTCAAACTCCTGTTTCAACCTCAAATTCCAAATTCTTACTTGGCAATCCAATTCCATTACCAAGTTACATTCCATTTCCACATGCTATAAATTTTTAAATCTATTATCCTCATCTCATAGCTCAACTCTATTTTTATTTCAAATATCAACCCATTTCAACTCACATAAGTTCATATTCATCTGATAGCGTTAAATCCCTATTAATTCCTACTTAAATGGTCTTAGTTAAATATCAAATTGCTTTTACATAACTTTCTTAAGTTAAATTTTGTACATCATTATAAGTTCATCTTGTACACTAGTTTTTAATTCAACAATATCATCCTGGGAGTTTTAAACAACTTTGTTTTCAAAATTCAAATATTTCCCCTTGGAAATCGAATACTTGTTTCCTCAAAATGATTTAAAATCTTTGGTAGTAATCCGTCACTTAGAAACTCGAAAATGAGCACCGATAATGGTCGACTTCATCATCAGAATTTATTTTCCAGTAATCAAAGTGAGTTCAATACTATATTACTTTTCACAATTCATATTAAAACACTTCCAAACATTTTCATCTGAAAATCCCTTTAAAATTTCTTTTCAAAATGCTTGGAAAATATTTCCAAATCTCCCTCAGGATTTTAAATTTTCCTATATATTTAATCCAACATCATTTCCAACTCTTTTCCAAGTTTTCTAGAGTTTTATTTCAATTCTAGTTTTAATTCAGATTTAGTTCATATGATTTTTCATATTATACTTATATAATATTTCGATTGGTTATTTATATAACCAACTCAATTATAAATCTAATTCGATCATAATTTCAACCAACACATTCAATATATATTATATATGCTTTCTTTATATCAAAATATATTTTTGGGTAAAATTATTTCATTTACCCAACCTTTATAAACTATATTGTGTCGAATAACTCTGTTCAAGAGTTTACAAACAACTATCGACACAGTTTGCATTATTGTTTCGACCGGAATTCATAAACCACTCGACTAACCAGTCAACACAATATAAAATAGTTTTTATATTAATTTACAAATACGCACTCATATATATACACTCAAACTCAATCTAAGGCATTACTAACCTTATCTCTATTGAGTCACACCACAGAGCCAAGGTAATCACCAAACCAATAGCTCTGATACCAACTGTAACGACCCGCAAATTCGAGCCCTTTGAGTCGACCAAATACCATACAAGTCCGACCCAAAATGCACGGAAATACGAATCATTAATAGAAAGAAATAAGAGGATGAGAAAGATAAGATAGAACTAATAGAATAGAAGAAGAAGAAGATCACAACTGAACAAAATCAGAGTAAACACGAATCTCACAGCGGAACAAATAAAATATATTATATAACATAACTTTGAAATACAAATATGTTTTGTATATACATACCATATCAGAGGATAACATAACATTTGATACAGCGGAAATAACTCTAAATAACCAACAGTGAAGACTCCTGCTTCAAGCTCCTCCAAGTGTATCTGTAAAGCCTGAAACACTTGAATGCCCGTACAAATTTGAGCACCCAAGAGTTTAGGGAAAACAAAACAAAATAAACTCTGGGTTAGTCATGAGACTGGTGTGAGTAAATTCCAGCCATATGGTCTAACTTTGAAAATCCTTTGAAACAAAAGGATGATAGTAAGACCAACTCACATATAGACATGGACGGTTTTTACCTTACTATAACCCAAAATATTTTGATATCAAAATCCAGTGATATTATAATAATGTCTAATCAAGTAAATAACCAAATAGTAGAACGCTTGCATCTCACGCTCTACATACATATTATAAAATCAAAAGCCACAGGGCGCTTATTGGAGATTGGATTCCAACTATGACAAGGTATGGGACCACCTTCCGATGATGTATTTCTAGAGGCGAATACACCTGGGTTCAACAAGAACGTCTTGCAACCCGGCCCACACATGACCGACCACTCATTTCGCTTGAGTGTATCGAATGTATATCACCAACGGTTGGGCTTAAACCACCGTTTTCCGAAAAGGGACAGCATCGAACAGATTAAAGAAGTAAAAGAATTTCTCTAGATAGTTGATTATACAACCTAATGGGAGCGACCCACATAGCCATGCTGCCTGCCCGATTTTTATCATTTCCCGGTTGTGAGGCTTGAGGCTACGTCTATCTTTTGAACATCTGACCACCATACTCTTTGAATGCCACATCGTCAAACCCATCAAATCACTAGTTGATCTTCCCAAAACTATTATGGGTATAAAAGCTAAGAGAAATGAATTTCTCCGCCACCAGACGTAATACCTTGAAAAGATCGTCTTATGTTACTGTTAGGAATACTCTGTCCGGCATTCGTCCATACCAGTTGTCCTGGGACTGGACAACAGAAGCACCGTTCTGGAACAGAACGACCCTTGCATTTCACTCCTTCTTCAATTGCCTTCAGCATAATCAAATTCGCAGCGCTTATGCCTATACGGAATGGTTTTCGGATAATATATCCAACCGGTCTCTCCGTATTGACAACGAGAGTCAAAATACTTCGATAGTCGATTATTTAACTATCGAAGTAAAAACAACATCCATAACTAGCATCACACAGTCACGAGCACTTTTATTTAACATTCAGTCCTATTATTCGAATTCCTATATCTAACCAGATATTTCTCAAAATCACGCTTAAGCTTGGTTAATAGCGCTAATTTATCGTTATAGTTCAAAACTTGTCATACGCCGTAATATTCCCCTTTATAACTAATCTCGACATAACAGTCACGCTTAAGCCTAGACAACAAAGTTATTTTATCGCTATAGTTCTAAGACTTGCAATACGCTGTCATATTCCTTTATACTAATCTTGACATGCCTTTCCGTTACAAAAATCTTGACATCTCTTTCCATTACAAAAATCTTGACATTTCTTTCTGTTACAAAAATCTTGACATCTCTTTCCGTTACAAAAATCTTGACATTTCTTTCTGTTACAAAAACAAATACCATCCCTCGATAATAGCGAAGTCGTTCAAGTTGGGGTATTTTAATTACCTCTCAGACCTTGATCGACGACGTTCTTACCTTAGAATAGATATAAGTCTGTAATGCTAACTCTTTATTAATAATAATATCGATTAAACTATATTTCTTGTTTTATTTTAAATATGGTTTTATGACGCCATATCCTTATTCGAAAACTCGGCTGTTTATAATTATTTACATTGGTCATTAACTCTTCACTCCATCTTCCTTAAACATTTCTCTTTAAACTTCTCTTATCAAAAATCGATCACGTTCTTTGTTTTTTTGGCAATTTATTTCTTATTCGAATTATTATACCCAATTCAATAAAACATCTCAGTACAAACTTAATACCAGTTTATAATAGAATTCCTACTATAATTTAAACTTCGCTTTAATAATAAAAATATAATTTTTATAATAAACTTCGTTGATTTACCTGACGGTCAGCCTACTTCTTAACAAAATGGGTTTATGGTCGACTGCCGCTATTTTCTAGATCGATATCGTCTATTTTCCAAATCAACATAACGTTGAATTTCCATTCAACACGGTTCAAACAGCGCACAAATAGTACATCTAAATATTTAGGAATCCGGTTGAGTTCCTCCAACTGATTTCTGCGTCCACCAATGTTAGTCAAATCAGTATCCAACTGTGTACATATGCAATGATATATATATATATATATCTATTCCAACCAATTTAACTATAATTTACCTAATCAACCATCACACAACATTCAATCATTATTTTAAAATATAATTAAAATATTTTAAAATAAAACAGAGTTAGTGAATTTACTCACCTTGGCGCATTAACCGTTAAACAACGATTTGCATCAGTCGATTTTGCCAGATGTTTTAATCTGCCATAATTCAAACGGGACTCAAATGGTTCCAATCAGCTTTATAGCGTAGCTTGCGACTCCACAATTCCAATGTGACCAACCGTTCGTAAAGCAGCCTTATTCTTTAATATCAGCCTATCCGCTTAGTATCCACTGCCCCGCTACAACAGATCATTTTTCACCGTACGAACTGCTCTAGAAATTCGACTGCCCTTTTCTTTTCGATTTTTGATCACTGTACTGAATCAAATGGCTCATGGGCCTCGCTCAAGTTATGGTCAATGAATCAATTTCCTATAATACATCTGTTCTAAACACGATGTGTGCTCCTGTGCATAGTAACTGAACGACACAAGTATTCGAACTGGTAGTCCACGTCAGCTCTCCTCATTTGTACATTAGAAACGCACCTCATCACTAGTAAAAACCACGTAATGGCGTAACATTGCTCCCATTTTCCTGTCGATCACCCTCAATTTGCCGTAAAAACTCTTGCGTTTCCATCTGTACAAACCAGCACTATCTCAACGACTGATCCCATGCAACACGCAACAGCACCCTTCCTTTCATTTCTCATGTCACACAAATCCCCTTACAAACAGTAAAGCACTTCTTCAACAACACAAACTGCCTTCTTCCCGATTACTTCGACCCAATATATCAAGTCCCCTCATTTTACGTAGGTCAGCTCCAACGTTTGGAATATGGTTGGTATCACATACCACTGCACCATGAGAGAGCCCGCAAATCTGTGCTCCTTCTTACTTCACAATAACAAACTACTCTTGCAGTTGCCATGGATCCCAATTGCTTCACCCATACGGTATTCTTTTTCTTGATCCCAGAAAAATAAACTCACGTGAGCACCACTTTATAATATTGCACGCTACCATGCACACAAATCTCTACACCTCATGACAGTACCTCCTTCAACCGTATACTCAAATTTCCAAAAGCAAAGACTCGCCTCTAGTTATAGGTATAACACAATTCTTCCTTCACTTGTTTGTTTTTACCAATGAAAAATACTTCTCTTAGTAAGCAAAAGAGATGGCACCGCTACAGTGATTCACCCGACAGTCCTGTATCCGAAACTCCACCGAAAATCATCATGGCATGCTCCTTATGCAACAGCCACACTACTCTCACCCTTTCCACCTTCTCTTCAAGCTCTCGGACTCAACCACCTACATGACACGCTCCATCCATCCTCCCGCACCGGTGTCTCGGATCTCCCCCTCACGTACACAGCATGTATGTCACCACGCCAAGCCATTTAACTTCTCCGTCCTTGTCCTTCTTCACGAACTGAGTTCGGACTCTCTTTATTTTGAGCAGTGGGTGGGTTTTAGAATAGAAGAGAACGAAGGGGATGGGTGTGTTTAAATAGGCCAAAAGTTTACGTGGTTCTCAAGTATTAGGTGTATAAGGCATCTGTAAGCTATTCGTAGGTCTTGACATTTTTGTTCTTAAGTCTGGATACAAGCTGTACAAATATGTAGGATAGAACCTATGCTTTCTTGTCTATGTTTCTTCAGTATGAAGTTTTAGGTTGCTCCTACTTTCGTCTATGGTGTATTAGGCTGTACCATTACCTCGCAGCGAAGGAAATACATAAATATATTATTTACTTTGATTGATTAAGCCTTTACGCAGTTTCAGTTGATGTAACTAGTCTTCGGCAGGTTGTATTCTCAAAATTTTGGATGTGTGAAAAGAAGTCTGCGTACAAACATTTACTTATGGTTGAAAGCTAACCTTGCTTCGACTGGTATACGTCTGCTTGTTGGAGTTTTCACGTCATAGGTTCAGTGTATTTAAAGATTGGGAGCCTTGGTGCCTAAGGAGTAGGAAATGGTAGCTAATATAGGTTTGCAGAAATTCATTTAATTTATACTCTATAGTATGTAGTGGGACAAGGACGTTGTACTGAATCCTTCATTGCCAAGGAATGCAAAAAGAAATATAAATATATTTTCTCATCACTGCGCCCAACTTTAAGTTGCTACAGAAATAAGCTTGCGGTGTATAACGGGGCAAATGTTAATATATGGAACCTTGATGATTGTCACCGTATATAATATATAGTAAAAATTATACAATTTAATCTTATATATATATATATAGAGAGAGAGAGAGAGAAAGAGAATAGGTTTTAGTTCATCGTAAGCAGTCCTAAATGTTACGGTGGTTAACATCCATTTCCAATGCTAAATGTACTTTTCAAAGGATGTACACGTAATGCTAAATCTTGAAAGTCATCCACATTAGAAAGTCATCCACATTAGAAAGTCATCCACATTAGAGAAGGTATGCGGCATGTGGAGATATCATGCATATCCCAAAATTTCCATCTATGTGAGAAGAATATATATGTTTATAATAGAAAAGTATGGTATTTTAGAAGATTTAGCATTTTAATCAATCAATATTTAGCATAAAACTGCATGTACAAATATAGTGTTGTTATTGTGATGGAAGGATGAATGTTCATTTGTGGGCGTCAAGTATTTGCTTATGAGTTTTAGTGTTCATCTATAGAAGCAGACAATGTTAGTACATGCTTGCGTAAATTACTATGTTTAAGTTATCAAGCGTAGAGTACCAACTATATAAGATCCTGTTAGCGTACGAGCTGCCATGGACAGAAATAAAAATACAGTCGTGTCCAGCGAGGTGCCACAATCCCAAAAATACAATAATATCGGTAGATTAACTCATATTTTGAAATGCCAAAATACTGATATAGGGTGCACAATACTCCAAATAAAAAGTTACTTATTTAATTAATTAAAAATTACCTAAAAAATCTAAAAATTAAATTATCACTACGTCTCAAAAGAACCTTGTCTAAATTCGAAACCGATATCTAGTTATATCGAATAAACTGTTCCGGTTGATAAACGACTATTTGAATATTTGATTTGGATATAATTCACAATCTATAACGTGAAATCTTGATTTTTCACTTCTGTTAGAAAGACATTGTTCAACCAATCCCAACGTTTCTTGTTTCGAGGAAATCCGACTTGTAACGGATTTTGTACGCTCAGTTGAAGTTCAAAACGTTAAATTACGAACTGCAGCGTCGTTATGAGCTCGATTATATTTAATATATATTTTTATACGTTCAATTTCGTTTTAATTAATATATAAATCCACTTATATTACGAATTCAATATTTGAACTGATTTAAATATTCAAATACAAACCGATAAAAATGCAGGACGTTACATCTCCCCCTTATTAGACATATGGAACGAGGAATAAGGTGCCTCCGGTTTCGTTCAGACCCAGAACAAACTTGTAAATGGATTATGTATGACATTGTATTTTGTGCTATATTCGTTGATCTCTGCTAAATATATATCTGTTTGTTTACAGAGAATTTATTCTCTTGCTTAACACCCTTCTCTGAGACGTACGAGCTTAGAGGTTATATATTGGTGGAAATCAATAGTATGGATTGACAATGTGGCATGTTGATATGCGTGGATCAAAGCTTTTGTTGAAAATCAGGGCTTCGTGGTTGATGATCAAAACACAGCTTTAAGTAGCATAGCTTTGTGTATATCATTAATTTGCGAGCTTTACACCCCGGAATGAGTCAAAAACAGGATGAAGGACAGTAGGGAGTGCATGCGTTTCTTTCTAGCTAGAGTGGTGTCATGGTTTGGAGTCTAGACATTTTTAATTTTGTGGATGATGGATAGTGAGTTATCTCGGATATAATGCTGACTTGAAGGCTCGAGAGATTGGTCCTATAGTACCGGGAAACTTATTGTTCAGGAATAACTAATCCATAAACGTTAGGTATGGACTGGCCCTGCATGATCCAAGGGACACATGTTGTGAAACCGTGGGACATATGCTAGAGTGTCCCGAAGTCAGATGAGGACGATCCTTTTCCTCAATTCATAGATGGAAACCCAATTTCCAATACACGACTTTGCGGTTTTAGTTGTAAACCTATATGGCGACATAGTAGGATGGGGTACTATGTCTTCTATGATTGATACATTTATATTTGAAGTTGATTTCTTCACTTATAGTAATAATAAAAGATAGATTTCGTGTATCAAGCATATTTGGCCATTATAAGGTAAAACTCTATCCTCTGGTTTGTGTTTGCATTGTGTGATGGGACCTGAGTCTTATAATGGCTTCACTTTTCCTTTTTAGCAATGCGTTGTCTGTTTACGGTATTCTTGGGAGAAAACTCGTTCTGTGTTATACAACGTCGTCCCTTGATTTACTCAACTTTAAAATAAAGATAATAACTGTTTTAGTTCTCACACGAGTCTTATGACTGACTCGGAGTTTATTATTTCCACCTAAACCCTGGGTGCCCATATTTTCTACATGGGCAGCTTATAGTTTTAGTTTTCATAGATATTTCTTTTCACAGGATCCTGGATTATGGCTGGAGCTATATTCAGAAAGCTTTGTATCCGTGTATTTCTTTCAGCTTTGGTAATTGATGTTTTCCACTGCACATTATATTTATGTATATATATTTCCGTTATTTTGTAATTTAAGTCTCTGATATTTTCCGCTGTATATTATTTATTTGAACTCTGATATCTTGTACTCTGATGTAAATTGTTGTAACAGCAATAAAATGTTCTATTGTTTGTGTTCTGATGTGTCATGTTCTCAAAGCAGTCCGCCTTCCTATTCAGTCTAGGTCGGCCGGGAAGTCCGGGTCGCTACAGTTGGTATCAGAGCTTTGGTTTACAAAGCTCGAGAACAAGACACATTAGAACCAAACGAAAGAATTCATCAGAGATAGGATTAGTAACATCCTATAAGAATGACTCGTTAGAGAAAGGATCAGTAATATCCTAGAATGAGTTTGAAGAGTGTTATTTATAAAACAAAATTAGTTTGAAAATTATATCTTATAAATATTTAAATATTTCATTTGAATTTGGACTATCGGGCATAAGAAAATTTTGCATATACGCCTTGCAAACGTGTATACGAAGTCTCAAATATACTAGATAGATATAGAATCACACTCTAGTTGCCCTGGGAAGATTTTGATGATTGAGATCTCATCATTAGTATTTATGTTCGAGTTTCTGAAGTGGGATATCTATATAGTTCCAATTGACTGGTGTGAGAACCAAAATTTAGTCAGAATTTATTATTTGTTATTTATCATTGAAAATAAGATTTTTAAGCATATAAAAGTTATATATTTGAAAACCTAATCAATTAATTGATTGCTGGTTGTGATGTGTGATTATTAGTTTAACTAATAAAAATATTGGAATAATAAAACCAATATGAAAAGGGAAGGGTAAATTAAGTATAATCGAATTTAATGTTGAACAGAATTGAAATTAGCTCGAATTGGATTTATGTACATGGATATATACATATATTTGTTAATCAGGTTACGATTTACTGTTGAGTAGAGAAATAAATTTGCGTGCCCGATAAACAGGTGCACCTTAATGAGTTGGCTACGCAATTTTTTATATTTATTAAACTACTATGAATGATTTGGATGTGGTATGACAGTTTTTCTATGCAAAATAAAACATACGCCATAGGATATTAAAAAATAAATTATGGATGGCACCGCATAACATACTACTGAAGATGGCATAGCATATCATATTCCATATAAGCATTTGGTACTTATATGATGAGGTTTGGATTACCATATGAGCAAGATGCTTATATGGTGAGGACTGAATTACAGGTTGAACTGAGAACTGATTATGGACTTAATAACTAATAATGGAAAATTGCAGGATTCAATAACAAACCCTACATGGGTCAGGAGATGATAAAAATACACACGTCTCTCTTGCTTTAGATACGACACATGGACTATGACTAATTCCCATCACTAGGTCAAGGAATGATTTTTTTCCCATCTCCCTTGAGCATAGATAATTCATATTCTTTTTGTATGCAGTGTATTTATTTATTGGGTGCCTAATATGGCCCAATAAATTTTTCCAGAGCATCTCGTATAAAGGAGGTTACGACAAAAATTCTCAAAAATTTAGGGTGTTAGCCAAATTTCAGAGAAATTTAGAAGTTCTTAGAAACTGAAAAGTTGAAGAACTAAAGCCAGAATGAAAATTGAGTTGTTAGTTAAACAACTTTCAGCTCCATTCTTTTTCGAGGACGAAAAAGTTTGATGTGGGGGTGGGGGGGGGATTGTAACAACCCCAATTTTCGGAACCAATTTAAAATTATATTTTTAACTAATTTTACAGATTTTTAATGTTAAAATAATTTATTTTAATAAATAACGACTTGAAATTTATTTTAAAACGAAGTTAGAATGTATAAATTTAAAATTTATATATAATGAGCTTGAAATGATGTAGTAGTTTGAAAATTCAATTTTTAACTTTGAATGAATGCATAGAATTCACTAGAAACCAAAATTTAATAAAATAAGAAATGTTAAGCTCCACTTAATTATATCTTTAAATTTAGATTTCACTTTATAAATTGTAAGTTATGTCCAGTTTAAATTCAAAATAGTCATTATGGAATTTATATATATTTTAATAATACATAAGCCCTTAATAATAGCCATTTTGCAAACGACCTCCATTTTTGATGAAACAACTTTTGTTGGATCCGGAATGTCAAATTATTGTCAGTTTTAAAATTTCAAGTCATTTGGAATTAGTATGTGAGCGTGGTAAATTTAAATGCGTTTTAAATTTCAATTTAAATTTAATAAAACAGTTGAAACATCATTTTTCAAAACGGGCTCCAAATTCAATAAAATTTATTTTGTTAGGACCGTATCATCAAAATATAGAACGATTTCAAATTTCATAAACTTTGGTGTCAATATGTGTCCCCGGTAAATTAAAATGTATATTAAAATTCAATATTGAATGTTATATTAGTATAAATTTTAATTTCGATAAAAACTGATTGAAATTGCTGAACTGGCTTACGAAACATATTCCATTGTGTCCGGAATGGGGGTATTTTGTTAGGGGCGATAGTCATTGAGATTTGTTTGGAGTTCGGAGTGTTAAGTAATTAAAGTATGAATTAAATATTATTAAAATAGTATATATATATAACCCTAAAAGAAAAACCTATCTCCCATTTCATTGCCGCCGCCCGCCCTAATAATCCATGGTCGAGATTTTCAGATTTTGATTCCTAAAATCAACCTAATCCACGCTCAATTAAAACATGTTTCCAAAGCGAAAAATGTAGAGATTCTTTTGCTCTTTCAATCTATACGACGGAGATTAATTTTATTTGGGTATTTTGTCTGTTCTCTACGCATAAAGGCAGCGACTTCAAGTGAGATTTTTGAGGTCACCGGGGCATCGAATTCAACCAGGCGTGTAACAACCCGAAAATTCTGAACCAATTTAAATTTTTTATTTTAGCTATTTGAATGGATTTTGAATATTTAAAATGATTTATTTTAAATAATAACGACTAAAAATTTATTTAAATCGAAGTTAGAACGTATTTTTTTTTTTTAATTATAAATCAAACCTGAAATGGCGCGGTAATTTAAAATTTCGATTTTTAAAATCATCGCATAGCCCTTAAAAAGTGAAATTTTTCTAAGAAGCTCAGAATTCGACGAGATAATTTTTTTTTGGATTCACAATGACAAATCATTGTTGAGTTCCAAAATGCACATCGAACGGAGTCAGTATGTGGCCATGTGAAGCAAAACCATTTGTTCAAAGACAGGCAATCAGTTTACAAAGGAACATTATGGAGACGATCTCAGAATTCAATTCCGTTTTATTGGATTCGTATCATCGAATAATAGTTAAATCCAAAAGTTCATAAATTTTGAAGTTGGCGTTTGGGCATACAAGAAGAAACGATACGCCAAAATCGCATTTTTTAAGCTAATTTGAGAAATTTTACCAAGGAACATTATTGACACAACCTCGGAGTTCAACTCTACATTTTTTCCTAATTCCTATAATCGAATAATAGTAAGATTCCAAGTTCCGTGATTTTTAGAATCAGTCTGCAGCCGAGCGTGATTTTTCAGTAGAAAAATAGTCACTACTTTGGCTTTAATAATTCACAGTTTGTGTATATGGACTCAGAATTTGATGAAACTAGTTTCTTTGGATCCATAATGTCAGATAGTAGCTACACGTCAATTTTTATTGAAAACGGGATCCGTAGGTGACCACATGGATTTTTAAACGATGAAAATTAGTGATATTTGAGTATAGAAAAATATAAAATCAATAAAAAAAATTAGCTCCACTATAAAATGTCCTAAACTCCCCTAAACCTGAAGCAAACATCATTTATATGGGAGCCCTCTTTTCCATTTCAAAACCCTAAACCTAGAACTTCCAAAATCAAAATCAGATCCAATACTCCACTAAAAATAATGAGATAAATATATATATGCAATCCTTATAGCTTGCTCTTTGATTTGGTATGAGTATGGGAGAGGTTCAAGAACATTTTGTACGTTGCATTTTTTCGTCGTATGGTTTATGCGGGCTAGGGTTGATGAATTCGTGAAATAGAAGCAACGATGCATGAATTTGAGTTTGTTCGGCGTTTAGGAGGTAGAATAGCACGTTGTGGCCAAATTTGAGGCGATTCGGTGACAAAAAGTGTTAGAACCTGAAGCATGCATGTGTGTAAATGATAGTAGATGCATTTTTTGAGGAAGCTAGAGTTGGAGATTGATGGTATTGGGATTGAAGAGGAGAAGAAGAGAAGGGGAATGGTGTTTACGGTTTGTGGTTACGTTGAGAAATGGAGGAAGAGGGGAAAGAATGGAGCGGCTATGGGTAATTTTTTGCAGCAGGTTACGTGAGTTTTGGAGGGAGGAAGAAGAGATTAGAGGATGTAATTAGTAAGGATTAAGGTAATTAATTAATTAATTAATGACATATATGTACATGAATCTTATAAAAAGCATAACTTTTTCATACAAACTCGGAATTGATCGAAACAGGATCTGTTGGAACCGTATCGACGAGGGCTTCACAATGAAATTGATTTGGAGTCATTTGGATGATATATGCGGACTGTGGAGCCGGAAAGGTCATATTTCCTTCGTATAAAGACTGACAGAGTGGAAACCAAGGTGAGAACCCCTTCTAACTCAAAATTATATTTTATCATATTAATGTATTCATGTATAAAAATATATAGAATTGCCAGTGTAGATTTTAATCAGTTTAATCATTATAAATTGTATACGGTGCCTGTTAGATCACCTCCCTCGTCCACAGACCATGGACAATTTAAATTGACAGTATTGTCTGTTGTTTGTGATGTTGAAATGTTTAACTTATTAAAATTAATGTTAACATTAATGTGGTAGTTGAAATTAAATTATAAATATCCATTTATAATTTAAACATTGAAAATTGGCTAATTAGAAAAATATTTCAAACCGAATTAGAATTGGTTAAATTTGTTAACCAATAATTTATTTAAATAAACTGTTGTTGTTTGAATATCCCACACGGGTCTGGGGATGATAATTTATTTACATCTCCCCTGAATTTAATTATTTTTCAATTAATTGGTCGATAGACTGTGATAAGCGTTATTTAATGCTTATACAGTAGTAAATTTTAGTATGAAGGTGAATGGACTGTTTAATGATTATTTATCATTATTGTTGAATACATGCGATGTATAAAATCCATATAACTGAAATTATATGGTAATTGATTGAGTCACATTCCGATTCAGAAATAAAGAATATTTTAAAATAAAGAATATTTTAAAATAATGAATATTTCATATATAATATTATTGTGTTGAATAAAATGTTTGAACAATAAAAATATCATTTTTATCGAATGTATATTTCATATATAATATTCATGTGTTGAATAAAATGTTTGAACAATAAAAATATCATTTTTAGTGAATGTATAAACTATATATAATATTCATGTGTTGAATAAAATGTTTGAACAATAAAAATATCATTTTTATTGAACCTATAAACTATATTAAATATTCATATGTTGAATAAAATGTTTGAACAATAAAAATAGTTATGTAGTAAAACGCAATTTTAACCCAAATAGGTTTATCATTTGATTTTTTTCCATTTATAATGAATATCGAAAATAAGTGTTTTCAAAATCTAATACTTTGAAAATATTATCATTTTAATATGATAAAGATATAGAATATTCAATTTTGATTTAAAATTGAAAGAGAAGTTAAAATCGTTTTAAAACGAATTTATAAATGATTTATAAAATACATTTAAAATGGAAATCGATGATATATATATATATATATAATGGCCTAAATAGAACGCGCCATGCAGCGACCGTTCGCGAATTTCGACCATTAACTTCAAATTGATGTAACGGGAGATCTGACCGCCGGATTCTCCTAAAATCGGAACCATTGAAAAGTGATTTTCAATGAATATTAGAGATTTGAAATGTAATGGTTGGATTTGGAATTATGTCAAAATCAATTTTGGAAAAGGTCGCTATGAATGCAGTTCGGTGGCCGATATTGGAAACCGAATATAAGGGCCTTAGTAAAATTATTGAAAATATGAAAAAATTACGTAAAATCATAATTACTAATCTAGAAAGATTTTATATGAAAAATTCTAAGTTTGAAAAGATAAAAGTACATTTTTACCGAAATGAACTAGTTATTAACCAGTATATAATCCAATTATTTTCTAGGAATAAATAAATTGGATTTGAAAATGGTTTTAAAATAACCAGAATTTTTCCGACGAATAAATTGGAATGGATTTTAGTTTTGTCGTGAACGTTGTTTCAAATAACATTTGTTCGTTAACCCAATAAAAGTTAAGTTATGATTTGGAATTTGCAAATCTTTTTATTTAGATTTAATGGAAATTTTCCAAAATAAAGTTTTCCGATTTAATATATTGAATTGCAATTGAATGGAATTCGATTTAATAATCGAGATGAGCTTCAGTGAATGAAGACCGTTACTATTTATAGAATTTAGAAGGCCTAGCCGCTATTCCATTTATAGTATTGGTCCGATACAGGAATTTATATCAATTTTATATTGATCTGTTTTCCGTGAAGATTCCACAGTTAATGGAAGATAATTTGGGTTTATAATGAACTATGTTTTAAATGGTATTGGTTCTTTAACCCGGTTAAAGAGGGATTAATTTCCAGAAAATTGAACGATCATTAAGTAATGACTTTAGAGATTAAAACTGAACTAGAGTTTTAATAAATACTTAATTAGATTGGAATATGAATGAGGTAAATAAATTTATCAAATTCATGAAAATGATCGAGAACGGAGTACCGCCAGTTTTACTCTAGGCGATAGTTAAATTTTTAATTAGATTTGAACGTGAAATGGCAACTAAAATTTACCGATAACACCGTGGGTGTTAGATATGGAGTATTACCAGTTTTTCTCCATGTGATGAATAGATTGGGATTAAGATAATAAATGATTACTTCGATAAGGTTCGCTAAACCTGACTAGTTGATAAACCTTAATATGGTTGAAAATTGTGAAAAGATAAAATAAAATCTTTTGAAATGGATATTCAAAGGAAGATTTAAGAATAAATTTAAAAGAATTTATCTTTGATAAAATTAATGAGATCCTTTCCCTAAAAATGTGAATATTGGAATAAAAGAATATTATGAATTGGAATGAGGCGTATAACGTGTTTTTATTGCACTTGGTTATTGACTATAAAATATGCGAGTTATTCAGAAAGATTGGGTATAACCCATTCTGAATAATTGCTACAACGACTAAAAGTCGACGATGAAGATGGTGGTTAAAGACCGGAGATCTTCACATTGTTTGGATAATTACTGATGTCTTGATTGGGTTGTACACCCAAGAAAAGGCAATAAGTGGTGATCGTCCAGACATACTTGGAGATCGACCGGATATGCGAGGACCTCTCTCCTGTATTGGACATATGAAATGAGGAATCAGGTGCCTCCGGTTTTGTTCAGACCCAGAACGGACTTGTAAATGGACGTGTGTCTGACAATGGATTTCATTCTGTACTAATTGATTTCTGTTAAATAAATATTTGTTTGGTGGCGGAGAATTTATTCTCTTGCTTAACACCCTTCTCTGGGACTTACGAGCTTAGAGGTTATATATTGATAGACATCAGTTGTATGGCGCGAATTTTCAGTGTGGAATGCCAAGATGCAAATGGTCAAGGCTTTTGTTGAAAAGCAGAGTCTTGTGGTTGATGATCAAAGCACAACTTTATTTAGCATAGCTTTGTATATAGCGGTAATTCACGAACCTCACACTTGGTATGAGTCAAAAACGGGATCGTGACTTCAGGGAGTGCACGGCGTTTTTTTCTAGCTAGAATTGGTGTCATGGTATAGAGCCCAGACATTTTTACTTATGTGGATGATGGATTATGAGGCGCCTCAGATATTGAGTCCCTAGTGGCTCAGAGATAGGTACGATAGGACCGAGAAACGTGTGTCAGGAATAATTAATCCACTAAAGTATGTGTAGACCAGCCCTAAAGATCCAAGGGTTGTCCGTAGGTGTGATCCTGATAGATTTGCTAGAGTGTCTCGAATCAGAGAGGAGCCATCCCCTGCCTCAACTCATAATGGAAATCAAATTTCCAATATGACATTTTTCGGTTTTAGTTGTAGAACTAGTATAGCGACATGATATATGATACCCATGTCGTCTATGATTGACACATTTATATTTGAAATTGTTTTTGACAATATACACTTATAATAATATCAAAATAATTTTGTTTTATATGTGTCGAGCATGTTTGGCTATTATAAGGGAAAACTCTATCCTCAGGCTTGCGTTGCATTGTGTGATGGGACCTCTAGCTTCATTTTTCAAAAAAGCATTGCGTCCTTTTAATTTAAACTAAGATTCATGTGAAGTAAACCCATTGCGTGTTATACGGCATGGTCCCATGATTTCTAAACTTTTAAAGCAAAGATTTAATAACTATTTTATTCCTCACACCAATCCCATGACTGACTCGAAGTTTATTTTTTCCACCTAAACTCTGCGTGCCCATATTTTCCACATGGGAAGCTAGTAGTTTTAGTTTTCACAGATATTTATTTTCACATGATCCTGGATTACAGCTGGAGCTATATTTGGAAAGCTTTGTATTCGTATATCTCTTTTTGTTGTGTCAGTTGTTATTTTCCGCTACGCATTATATTTATGTATTTTTTTCCACTGCTATGTAATTTTTAAATCTTTGATATTGTATTTCCAATGTGTAATAGTTACTCATACTCTAGAATATTCTTGTACTATGATGTAATTGTTGTAATAACAATGAAATGTTCTATTGTTTGTGTTTTGATGCTTCGTGTTCTCAACTCAATCCGGGCTTTTTCGAAAGGGGAAGTTTGTGTCGTTTCTGCGTGGTATCGGAGCTTTGGTTTACAGAGATCGAGAACAAGACACATTAGAACCAAACGAAAGTATTCATCAGAGATAGGATTAGTAACATCCTATAGGAATGACTCGTTAGAGATAGGATAAATAGCATCCTTGAATGAGTTAGAAGAGTATTATTTATTAAAAACAAATTTAGGTTTGAAAAAATAAATGAATCTTATTATACGTATTTGAATATTTTATTTGATATTTATTTGGACAATCGAGTATATAAAGATTTTGCATATACGCGTCATGAACGTATATACGAAGTCTCAAATATACTGGATAGATATAGAATCACACTCTAGTCTCCCGGAGATAATTCTGGTAATGCGGCCACATTATTAGTATTTATGTTCGAGTTTCAAAAGTGGGCATCTATATATTTCCAATTGACTGGTGTGAGAACCAAAACTTAGCTAGAATTTATTGTTTGTGATTTGACACTAAAAATATGATTTTTTAAGTATATATAAAAGTTATATATATTTGAAAAGCTAATCAACTAATTGATTGATGGTTGTGATGTGTGATTATTAGTTCAACTAATTAAAATATTGTATTGATAAAACCAATAAGAGGATAAAAGGATAAATTTAGCCAAATCGAATCAAATATTGAACTGAATTGAAAATTGATTGCAATTGCATATATATATATATATATATATATATATATATATTTAAATAGGTCATAGCAAGGAAGCTAAGAAGAGGAATAAAATTGTATGCCCAACAAGTAGGTACATGTTTACTATATTCATTGGGTTTGATGATTTTATGAGCCGATTGGCTTTTTCTTTTTCTTTTGGATTGATGAGGGTCCTACGAGGCAAGTTGTGGTTTTACCAATCAGCCCGTACAAAGGAGGTTGTGGGGAACTTTTTCGAAAATTTAGGGTGTTAGCCAAGTTTTTGAGAAATTAGAAAATTCATGGAAACTGAAAAGTTGAAGAATGAAAGCCAGAATGAAAGATGAGTTGGTTAGTTAAACAACTTTCAGCTCCGTTCCATTTCAAGGACGAAAAGATTTTAAGTGGGGGAGATTGTAACAACCCGGAAATTATGAACTAATTTAATTTT
This sequence comes from Allium sativum, assembly GCA_030737875.1. Taxonomy (NCBI): domain Eukaryota; kingdom Viridiplantae; phylum Streptophyta; class Magnoliopsida; order Asparagales; family Amaryllidaceae; genus Allium; species Allium sativum. The sequence continues at coordinate 223,339,391 of CM060920.1, forward strand.
TTATTTTATCTATTATAATGTATTTTGAATATTTAAAATGATTTATTTTAAATAATAACGACTAAAAATTTATTTAAATCGAAGTTAGAATGTATAAATTTATTTTAATTATAAATTGAACTTGAAATGGCGCGATAGTTTAAAAATTCGATTTTTAAAATCATCGCATAGCCCTTAAAAAGTGAAATTTTGCTAGGAAGCTCAGAATTCGACAAGATAAATTTTTTTGGATTCATAATGAAAAATCATTTTTGGGTTCCAAAAAGCGCGTCGAAAGGAGTCAGTATGTGGCCGTGCGAAGCAAAACTATTTGTTCAAAAACAGGCGATCAGTTTACAAAAGAACATTATGGAGACGATCTCAGAATTCAATTCTGTTTTTTTGGATTCATATCATCGAATAATAGTTAAATCACAAAGGTCATAATTTTTGAAGTTGGCGTTTGGGCGTACAAGAAGAAAAGGTACGCTAAAATCGCATTTTTAAAGCTAATTTGGACAATTTTACAAAGGAACATTATTGGGACGACCTCGGAATTCGATTCTACCTTTTTTTCTGGATTCATATCATCGAATAATAGTGAGATGCCAAGTTCTGAGATTTTTAGAATCAGTATGTGGCCAAGTGTGATTTTTCAGTAGAAAAATAATCACTACTTTGGCTTTAAAAATTCACTGTTCGTGCTACGGACTCAGTATTTGACAAAACAAGTTTCGTTGGATCCATAATATCAAACAGTAGCTACATGTCAATTTTTATTGAAAATGGGGTCTGTAGGTGACCACACAGATTTTTAAACGATGAAAATGAGTGATATTTAAGTATAGAAAAATATAAAATCAATAAAAAAATAGCTCCACTATAAAATGTCCTAAACTCCCCTAAATCTAAAGCAAACATCATTTATACGACAACCCCCTTTTCCATTTCAAAACCCTAAACCTAGAGCTTTTAAAATCAAAATCAAATCCAATACTCAACTAAAAAGCATGAGATAAATTTATATGTGATCCTTGTAGCTTGCTGTTCGATTTGATATTAATATGGGAGAGGTTCAAGAACATTTTGTACACTGTGTTTTTCCAGCGTATGGTTTATATGGGTTAGGATTGATGAATTCGTGAAATAGAAGCAACGATGCATGAGTTCGAGTTTGTTTCGGTGTTTAGGAGGTAGAATAGCACGTTGTGGTGAAATTTGAGGTGATTCGATGACAAAAAGTGTCGGAACCTAAAGCATGCGTGCGTGTAAATGACAGTAGATGAATTTTTTTGAGGAAGCTAGAGTTGGACATTGATGGTATTGGGATTGAAGAGGAGAAGGAGAATGGTGTTTATGGTTTGTGTTTTGGTTGAGAAATGTGGAGGAAGAGGGGAAAGAATGGAGCGGCTATGGGTATGTTTTTGCAGAAGGTTACGTTAGTTTTGGAGGGAGGAAGAAGAGATTAGAGGATGTAATTAGTAAGAATCAAGCTAATTAATTTATTAATTACTTATGTTAATCACATATATGTACATGAATCTTACAAAAAAGCATAACTTTTTCATATTGACTCGGAATTCAGCGAAGCATGATCCGTTTGAACTGTATCAACGAGAGCTTTGTAATTAAATTGATTTGGAGTCATTTGGATGTAGTATGTGGACCGTGGAGCCAAAAAGGTCACATTTCCTTCGTATAAAGACTGATGGAGTGGAAACCAAGGTGAGAACCCCTTCTCACTCAAAATTATATTTTATCATGTTTTTGTATTCATGTATAAAAATATATAGAATTTCTAGTTTAGATTTATTGGAATTAATCTTGGTTTTTCAGGAAACAATTAATTATATTATTAAATTAGCAATTGTATTAATGAATTGAATAAATCAAGGGAAAATCTAGACTTTCTATTTTAGATATTCTAGATAATGCATTCCTAGAATACTCTAGAGAGTGCACTGCATTATAAAAGCGAGGTAATCAAGCTGATGTATCAATGCAATCAAAATTTGTTATCAAAAGGAAAGCAATGAAAATTTCCTCCTCATTAAAATAATTCTCTCAAAAATTCCTTCTTTTTCTCTTAAAATATTCCTAACAGCAGTATAGGAGCTTTAGATTCTTGCAATTAAAAAAAAAGTGCAAAGTAATGGCTTCACCAAGCAATACTTCAGCAAGCATCAACTCCACCTATAGCAATGTCCAAGTTCCTTTATTTGATGGAGAAAATTATGATTTTTGGGCAGTAAAAATGGAGACTTTGTTCACCTCGTTGGATGTCTTGGAGTTCATTAAATAAGGATATGAAGACTCAACAGTTGCGGCAGAACGTACAGTAGCCTAACTTGAAGTATTAAAAAAGAAAAAAAAATCACAGATGCTGGAGTTCTTGGAATGATTCAAAGAGGAGTGTCAAATGCCATATTCCCAAGAACTATGAGAGCAAAAATAGCCAAGGAAGCATGGGAAATCTTGCAACAAGAGCTTGAAGGAGATTCAAAAGTGAGAACTGTCAAACTTCAATCTCTAAAGAGAGATTTTGAAAATGAAAAAATGAAAGAAAATTAAAGTTTGAATAAGTATTTTAATAGGTTGTCCGAATTAGTGAATCAAATGAAGTCTCATGGAGATATAATTGACGATCGTAGAATTGTTGATAAAATTTTGATAAGCTTAATTAAAAATTTTGATCCTATGGTGGTGTTATAGAAGAAACCAAAGATTTATCAAACACGACCGTTCAAGGCTTGATGGGTTCACTTAGATCCTACAAGCAAAGGTTGTTACGCCGTATAGAAAAGACGGTTGAAAACGCATTTCAATCCAAACTCACCACTCAATTAAACAATGACAAAACAACAGAGCAAAATAATGGCAAGTCTTATAGAGGTGGCAGATTTGGTAAAGGATGAGGAAGAAATTCACGCGGAAGAGGTCGAGGCACCTATAGTGGAAGAGGAAGTGATGAAGGAACAAATAAATGGTGTGGAATTTGCAAAAAAAGCTCTCATGAAGAAAAAGATTGCTGGAACAAAGGAAAGCCATAATGTCATAATTGCAAAAGGTTCGGGCACATTCAAAAGTATTGTCGCCTTGGTAAGCCACAAAACACACATTTGCCGGAGTGGAAGATATTGAAGGGAGCTTGTTCTTTGCTTGTCAAAAGGCAACTGAAGAATATAAGAATATATGGTACTTGGACAGCGGATGTAGCAATCATATGACAGGAGACAAAAATGCATTCATTGACATAGATCCTTTATTTGTTTCGAAAGTTAAACTTGGCATTGGAGAGTATGTTGAAGTTGAAGGCAAAGGCAACATTGGAGTTGCAACAAAGCAGAGAAGTAAAGTTATTTATGATACCTTTTATGTTCCTAAATTAGATGAAAATTTGTTGAGCATTGGACAACATTTAGAGCATGGTTATTCTCTTCAATATGAGAATCGAGAATGTAAAATCTTTGATTCAAAAGGAAAAGCTACTGCTGTAATAAAAATGACAAACAACAGAAGCTTTCCCCTCCATCTCAATTATGAGAAAAATCATAACTTCATGGCAAAAAAGGAAGACAACACTTGTTTATGGCATAAGAGACTTGGGCACTTAAACTACAATAGTCTCACATTGCTTTCACAAAAGAAGATGGTGTACGTGTTGCCAACAATAAAAAAAGAAGAACATGGAGTATGTGAAGGATGTGTACTTGGTAAATATCATCGGCAACCGTTTCCAAAGGAAGGATCAAGAAGAGCCAAAGAAGTGTTGGAATTAGTACACACGGATGTATGCGGTCCTATGAGCACATTATCTCATGCTCAAAATAGGTACTTTATTTTATTCATTGATGATTTGACCCACATGACATGGGTTTATTTCATGAGACAAAAATCTGAAGTGTTTGTTATATTTAAGAAGTTTAAAGCTTTTGTTGAGAAACAAAGTGGTAGGTCCATAAAAGTTTTGAGAAGTGACAGAGGGAAGGAGTATAAATCCAATGATTTTGATAGATTTTGTGAAGAAGAAGGTGTGGAGAGGCAACTAACCGTTAGGTATACACCTCAGCAAAATGGTGTATCCGAAAGGAAGAATCAAACAGTGATGGAGACGGCTAAATCAATGTTGTTTGAGAAAGGCATGCCTAAAGAATTTTGGCTTAAGGCTGTAAATACAGTTGTGTATTTGTTGAATAGATGTCCAACAAAAGCTGTATGGAATATGGTGCCATTTGAAGCGTGGAGTGGAAGAAAGCCTTCGGCGAATCATCTTAGAGTCTTTGGGAGTATTTGCTATGCTCAAATTCCTAAAGAAAAAGGACAAATCTTCAAGAAGCAAGTGAAAGATGCATTTTTATTGGCTATAGTTCTGTGTCAAAGGGCTACAGACTTTACAACTTGAAGACAAAGAAAGTAATCATCAGTAGAGATGAGAAGAGATCTTGGAATTGGCAAAAGGAGAAGGTGGAGGATGAAACCGTTCCAGCAGTAATTTTAGAACAAAATCCAACTACACTTGCAAATATCCAATGTGACTCATCTACACCAAGTTCTCCATCTAGCACTTCATCCGCAACAGGCCATAATTCATCATCTCCATGCTCAACCCCAATAAAAATGAGGAGTTTGGATGATATTTTTGCTAGGTGCAACTATTGCGCTATGGAACCAGAAAATTTTAAAGAAGCGGTTGAGTAAGATGCTTGGAGGAAGGCAATGCAAGAAGAGATGGATGCACTTGAAAGGAACAAAACATGGATGTTGGTTGATAAAGAAACCACTGGAGTAAAATGGATCTACAATGTGAAGCATAATCCAGATGGTTCAGTTCAAAAGATTGCGAGACATTCTTGGACTTCAAAAACCAAGCTTACGGGGGAATATTGGAAATAATCTTGGTTTTTCAGGAAATAATTAATTATTTTGTTAAATTAGCAATTGTTTTAATGAATTGAATAAATCAAGGGAAAATCTAGTCTTTCTATTTTAGATATTCTAGATAATGTTCTCCTAGAATACTCTAGAGAGTGCACTACATTATAAAAGCAGGGCAATCAAGCTGATGTATGAATGCAATCAAAATTTGTAATCAAAAGGAAAGCAATGAAAATTTCCTTTTCACTAAAATAATTCTCTCAAAAAATCCTTCTTCTTCTCTTAAAATATTCCTAACAAGATTTTTATCAGTTTAATCATTATAAATTGTATACGGTGCATGTTAGATAACCTCCCTCGTCCATAGACCATGGACGATTTAAATTGATTGTATTGTGTGTTGTTTGTGATGTTGAAATGATTAACGTATTAAAAATAATGTTAACATTAATGCGATAGTTGAAATTAAATTATAAATATCCATTTATAATTTTAACATTGAAAATTGGATAATTAGAAAAATAATTCAAACCGAATTAGAATTGGTTAAATTTGTTAACCAATAATTTATTTAAATAAACTGTTGTTGTTTGAAAACCCCACACGGGTCTGGGGGTGATAATTTATTCACATCTCCCCTGAATTTAATTGTGACGACCTCGTTCCATGGTGGCGAGGGTAATCTTTGGAATATAACACATAAACAGATAACAGTAGAACAGAAATAAATAAATACATCAGATAATGTACAACAGAATATATCGGAAACAATAATCATCAGAGTTATACAGTATACAGGATCATACTTAGTACAAATATAGTTCAGCTTTACATAAAATGTCTACAGCAGAAAACAAAACATAATATGTACAATAGGAGCTAAACAGCATAAAAAGAGACAAATGATAGAGTCCATCTTCAACTACATAGCTATCCAAAAAGAGCCTGCTAAAACCTGAATACAAGGTTGCCCGTGTAGAAATAAGGGAACCCGAGTTTGCAAGTGAAACAAACTACGAGTCAGTCATGGGACTGGTATGAGAAATCTACTTAACTTACTTTATAATAGGGCCAATCACAGGACCACGCCGCTAATGCGGAACCGGTTTACTCCATTGGATTGCCAGTGCTTTAAACAAGTAAATTTTTTAAACATCACAATGCTTTTTATAAAAATGAAGCCATTATAAGACTCAGTTCCCATCACACAATACAACGCAAACTGGAGAATAGAGTTTTACCTTATAATGGCCAAAATATGCTTGATACGAATAAGACAAAAACAATTGATATTATTACTAGTGTTTATATGTTTTCAAAAACAATTTCAATCATAAATATCAATCATAGAAGGCATTAATGCCCCATACCACAATGTCGCCATATATAGGTATACAATCAGAACCGCACAATGTCGTATTTGGAAATTGGATTTCCATCATGAACCAAGGCAAGGGATCGTCCTTACCGTTTCGAGACTGTCTAGCCCGAGTCTTAGGCAAGCGTGCAGGCAAGCCTTGGATCGTCAGGGCCGGTCCACTCGATGTGGATTATTATGCCTGAACACTGCGTTTCCCTGCCTTTTGGGGGCGTAAATGGGTCCTATGACTCCATCGGCTCCACATAGTCATCGATATATCTGAAACGCCTTGCAATCCAACAACCACACAGGTGAAAATAATATAAATGTCAGGGCTGGTAAGTCACTGACACCACCCTAGCTAGAAGGAAACGCATGTCCTCCCTGAGGTCCTCTCCCATTTCTGGTTCATACCGGGGTGTGAGGCTCGCGAATTAACATTATACACAAAGCTATGCCACACAGGTTGTGCTTTGATCATCAACCACAAGACTTTGCTTTTCAACAGAAGCCTTGATCCTTTGCATCTCAGCATGCCACACAGGCAATTCACGCCATGCAACTGATGACTATCAATCACACAGAATGAAATCCAATGTTAGACAGACAGTCCATTTACAAGTCCGTTCTGGGTCTGAACGAAACCGGAGGCACAATATTCCTCGTATATCCGGCCGATCTCCAAGTACATCTGGACGATCACCACTTATTATCTATATCTTGGGATGCCTCCCAATCAAGACATCAGTAATCATCCAAACGATGTGAAGCTCTCCGGTCTTCGACCACCATCTCCATCATCGACTTCTTATCGTTGATCAATTATTTGAAATGAGATTTAACTTGGCCTTTTCAAATAATTCACGTATATTTAGAATTTAAATCAATTCATTTCATGGTTAAGTTATTCGACATCCATGTTCAGTTCATTAATGTAAATTTCATGCCAAACACATTCAACCATCAGAATATCCAATAAACAGAGTAAATTCAGTTCATTTCCATTCCATATCATTAATAATATTTTATAACGAATTTTCGCTATTTTTATTTAATTAAAAATAGCCCATTTTATTTAAACGACGCTTCAGGCCATATGGCGGCCATGGCGCTGTTTTTCTTCATATTTGATTTACACATATCTGAAAATCCAACCGTTAGATCTTGACAAATTTTATATCGTTAGAAAGATCTTTTCAAAACAAATCCAAAGGTTCCAGTTTTGGGAAAATCCGACGGTCGAATCTCACGGTACAATCGTTTGAAGTTATGATTTCAAAATATGAACTACAGCGTCGTTATTCGATTTATTTTAATTATATATATATATATATAATCGATTATGGCGCTGTTTTCATTCAGATTTGAATTAATCATTCCAAACAATCCAACCGTTGGATCTTTACAAAGTTGGTGTCATTGGAAAGATATTTCCAAAGCGAACCCAACGGTTTCGGTTTCGGGAAAATCCGATGGTCGGATCTCCCACAATAATAGTTTGAAATCACGGTTTCAAAATACGAACAACAGCTTCGTTTTTTTGATTTATTTTTATATGTATTTATATATATAAATACAATTCTTTCTTCGATTTCGAAAACCATATTCATTTCATATATTTGATAAAAATGATATTTTTATCCAACAGATATTTATTTCAACACATCACAATTTTTAACAATTCATATATATAATAAAAATGTGATTTTTATTATCAAAGAAATTATTTCAAAATACAATTATTTTATATACTTCATATAGATGATAAAAATATGATTTTTATTGTCAAACAATTTATTTCAAAACACAATTATTTTATATACTTCATATAGATGATAAAAATGTGATTTTTATTCTCAAACAATTTATTTCAAAATACGATTATTTTATATACTTCATACATAAGGTAAAAATGTTATTTTTGGTGTTAAAACAATTTATTTAAAATACCAATATTTTATATAGTCTATATATATATATATATATATGATAAAAAATGTTATTTTTATCTTTCAAAGAATTTATTCAATACATGAATGTCATTCAACACATGAATTTCTATTCAACACATGAATTTCTCAACACATGAATTTTATTTATTTCATACTTATGTTAAAAATGTTATTTTTATCGTTTATTGAATTTATTCTATACTTGCATATTTTTCAACACGTGAATACGGTTTCAACACATGAATATAGTTTCAACACATGAAAATAATTCTAACACGTGAATATTATTGAAAATTTCGGCAGCATGACGGTAGGTTATTTAAAACCGGCACCGTCCCTAGTACGACTCCTCGCTCTACCTTAAACCCTTGCAGCTTTTGACAATGAGGATTTCAATATCTAGTTCGTATGCAGACGAATATATTTTTCTTTTTCCACAAACTAATCCTATGTGGTTTCAACCAAAATAATTATTCTCAACCACAAACAACCATATCAGCCATTCGCATTTATCAACCAAATTTCACACACAACTCAAACAAGGCATCCATGGTTTGTGGACGACGGGTGTCGGTAGTTTCTAAACTCCGTCTACAACCTAATATATTTTATTTCTAAATTAGATTGAATTTAGAAATCTCACGTTGGTTTTCGCGGTGCCAAAAATTGTAGAAGGCTCTAAAAATTCCCCAGTCTCTTCTAGAATGTAGAAGACGTCCTCACGGTCCCTGTAACAACCAGGAAATTCTGAGCCAATTTAAAAATTTTATTTTGGCAATTTCGATGAATTTTGAATATTTAAAATGAATTATTTTAAGTAATAACGACAATAAATTTATATTGAATGGAATTCGAACGTATATATTTATATAGATCGTCGTTAGAATATAAATAATTATTTATAATTATTTAAGGAATTGAAAATGGCATGGTAGTTCGATAACTCGATTTCAAGTTTCAAATGAATGTACAAGATTCAAAATAAACCGGATTTTAGAGAAACCAAAAATAATAGAATCTATTTGAAAATATCTTTCCAACGAATCCGAAAAATCAAAATTTCATAGCGGTAATCAAAAGTTACGTCCAGTTGAAATTTTATAATAGTCGCTATTGAATTCGGCCCTTAGAAATGGAAATTTTGCAAACGACCTCGGATTTTGACGAAACCACTTTTGTTGGATTCGCGATGTCAAATTATTGCTAGGTTTCAAATTTCATAATTTTTTGAATCAATATGTGAGCGTGGTGAAGGAAAACGCGTTTGACCAGTTTTAGTTGATTTTAATCGACTAGGAAATGGCCATTTTTCAAATAATCTCAGAATTCGACGAAACTAGTTTTGTTAGGACCGTATCGTCGATACGAAGCTAGAAAATATTTTTCTGGAATTTTTCGAGTTAGTGTGTGGCCCCAGTAAATTGAAATGCGCGTTCAAATTCAATATATAGAGTTATATGTTGAATTTGACGAAAACTGATCGAAATGATCGAATCAACGTACGATACATGCTCCACTGTGTTCGGAATGGGGGTATTACGCTGGGGGCGACAGTCGGTGGGTTCGGTTTGGGGTTCGAATAAAAAGTCAACCTATTTGGAATTAAAATTAATAATTTAATAAATTATAAAACCTCCTTTACTCCCCCCTTCCTTCCCACGATCATTCAGAAAAGAAAATATATAAAAAAAACCCTCGAACCCCTTCTCATCGCGCCACCACCCTCCTTAGCCACCGCGACCGCTGCCAGGGCACCCTTCCCCTCCGGCGAACCCTCTCCGACGTCGAAGCCCCCTCCTCATCCCTCTCGAGCGCCACGACCCCTCTTGCAGCCAAATCAAACCCCACGCCCTAATCGAGATCTGATGCCCCCCCAGGGCCAGCGCCATCGTGCCTCGCCCAAAGACGCCAAACTCCGACCGTCCCCGACGCTACATACCCCCTCCGAGCCCCAATACCCCCCTCCAGCGTGAGAAACCGCCGCCAAAATCCCCGGGTCCGCTGCCACCGCCACCTGGATAGTCTGCCGCCCCTCCCCGACTCCGGTGCTGCCATCTCTAACCCCAATATGGCTGGTGAGAGTTAAATTTCATTTTTATTTTATTTTATTTTATTTAAGTAATTAAAAATGAGATTTTTATTATAGGAAGGGCGTTAGAAAGCTATGATTTTTCATTGTCGTAAACTATGATTTTTATTATATATGAATAGCGGAAAAGAAATGATTTTAATTATTTAAAGATATGATTTTTATATAATATAGAGATTAAAAATATAATTTTTATAATATGGAAAGGTTAAAAATATAATTTTTATACTAGTGGCATATTAAAAATGCGAATTTTATATTATATAGATAGTAAAAATATAATCTTTATATTTGTAGCGAATTAAAAATGTGATTTTTATATACATAGCAATAATATACAAATGTGATTTTTATATATGTAGTGAATACGGGCAACGAAAGTGATGAAAGGCGAGCACGACGAAGATTTCTACATAAGAAGAGTCATGGCGTTTGGTTTAGCTAGTCGGTGAGAACTTCTCACTTTAAATTTTATTCTCTAGTTATATAAATATATACTAGGATGCAGACGTTGTTTAGTAGCACCCGACACCCGTCGTCCACAGACCATGGACGGCTTGTATGCTTGTTTGTTTGATGTTGATGTGTTGTTGATTATGTGATGTGATGTGAAATGAAATAAAATATTTATATAGTTAAAAATATTTTATAGTTGAAATTAGAATTTTTAACGTGCATATAAAGTAAATATTTATAAACAAATCGGAGATTTGTTTATATACACTGATTTGATTGATATTGATTGGGACGATAAATTTTACACATCGCCCAACTACACAAATAAAATCCGTGTTTGATTGTTTGAAACCCCACACGGGTATTGGATGATATTTGGCGTACACTAATCCCAATTATTTAGCTGTATGTCGATCGATTGGTCGACCGACTGTGTAAGCGTTAATTATTTATATTTAATGCTTATCCAGTTGTGGCGTACACTCTGGATGATGGTTGATTATTTATCGTTGTTATTTTATACATGTGTTTTAGAAAATCCATATAATTAACATTATCTGGTAATTGATTGGGCCTCATTCCAGTTTTGAAGTAGAATATCTGAATAGAAATAAGTGAAAAGAGATATTTGAAATAGAATATTGGAAAATAGAAATATATGAAGCCATGTTGATTAGATTGACGCTATTTTGACGTGAACGATATTTATATCGATTTTATTCATTTTTAAATGAATATTGAAAATTGATTTCAAAAATCAAATTAAAATTGAATTGAGTAGAATTCAAATCGAATTGAAATTGAATTGAATAAAAAAGGAATTCGAATTAAATTGAAATTGAATTGAAATCGATTTGAAATGAAATTAAAACGGATTATATTGAAAAATTCAATTTCGATTTGAATTTGAAATTAAGTTGAAATTGTTTCGAAAACGAATTTAAAATGGTTTTTAAAATACGTTTTGAAAGGAAATCGACGATATATATATAATATATATATAATGGCCTGAACAGAACGCGCCGCACCGCGGCAGTTCGTGAATTTCGACCATTGACTTCGAATGGATATTGCGGGAGATCCGACCGTCGGATTCTCCTGAAACCGGAACCGTTGGGTTCGTATCGAAAAGAGCTTTCTAGCGAGTATTAGAAATTTGAAATCTAATGGTTGGATTTGGAATTATGTCCAAATCTAATTTGGAAAAGGTCGCTGTAAGTGCAGTTCAATGGCCGTTGATGGAAATCGACTGTACGGGCCTTGATAAAATTATTAAAAATAGTAATAATTTGTGTAAAATCATAAGAAATGATTTGTGAAGAATTAGGATGAAAAACTCCATATTTGAAAAGATAAAAATAGATTTTTATCGAAATGAACTAGTTTTGAACTAGAATAATAATTTATTTATTTTTAAAATAAATAAAGTGGATTTGAAATGGTTTTGAAAATAACCAGAACTTCCAATAATTAAATTGGAATGGATTTGAATCGAAATTGTCTTCGGAATATTTCGATGTTGGATTTCGTGATGATACAGATATTGTTATGGGAATTTGAAAGATATATTAATATCGTTATTTCCAATACGATATTTGTTGGTCGTAGAATTGGATATTGAATATAAGTCGATATATTTTCTATTCATAGCCTTGTATTTAATATCAAATGTGATTTGGGTTTGTCGTGAATGGTGTCTTCATTAACACTGTTTTTAAGCCCAGTGGAGAAAAAGATTAAATCTTTTTATTTAGATTTAATGAAGTGTACCAATTAAATAATATTTAATTGGAATTGAGTTGGTATTGATTTTTGGGTTTATCATGAACAGTGTTTTAAATAACACTTGTTCTTTAAACCGATAATTAATGGAATGTGATTTTGGGTTTATCGTGAACCGTGTTTTAAATGACACTGATTCTTTAACCCAGTTAAAGATTAAAACTAAGTGGAGTTTTAATGAATCTTTAATTAGATTGAAAAGATCGGGAAGGGAGTATCACCAGTTTTGCTCTAGGCGATAGTTAAATCTTTAATTAGATTTGAACGTGAAATGATAATTGAATTTACCGATAAAACTGTGGTGTTAGATATGAAGTATGACTAGTTTTACTTCTTGGGATGAATAGGTTGGGATTGGGAAATAAAATAAATGTTTACTTCGATGTGGTTCGCTAATCCCGACTAGTTTGAACTGATATTCAAAGAAGATTAAAGAATAAATTTAAAGAATTTATCTTTGATAAAATTAATGGGAACCTTTCCCAAAGTATAAGGATATTGGAATAAATGAATATTCTGAATTGGAATGAGGCGTATGTTGTGTTTGTGTAACACTTGTTTATTATATACGCGAGTTATTCAGAAAGACCGGGTTTATCCCATTCTGAATAACTGATTCGACGTTGTGTCAAGGATGAAGACGGTGGTTAAAGACCGGAGGTCTTCAACATCGTTTGGATAATTACTGATGATCTTGATTGGGCCGTATACCCAAGAGGAGGGAATCAGTTAGTAATCGTCCAGACGTATTTGGAGATCGATGGATATGCGGGATACTAGGTGCCTCCGGTTTCGTTCAAACCCAGAACGAACTTGTAAATGGACTGTGTGTCTGACATTGGATTTTATTTTGTTTGATTGATTTCTATTAAATATATATCTGTTTGGCGGCGGAGAATTTATTCTCTTGCTTAACGCCCTTCTTTGAGACGTACGAGCTCAGCGGTTATATATTGGTGGATATCAATCGCATGGCGTGAATTGCCTGTGTAGCATGCCTAAGTGGCAATTGATCAAGGCTTCTGTTGAAAAGCAAAGTCTTATGGTTGATGATCAAAGCACGGCCTGTGTGGCATAGCTTTGTGTAGCGTTGATTCGCGAGCCTCACACCCCAGTTGTGAACCAGAAACGGGAGAGGACATCAGGGAGGGCATGCGTTACTTTCTAACTAGAAGTGGCGTCAGTGGTTTTACATGCCCTGACGAGTTTGACTTATGTGGATGTTGCTGTTGCGAGGCGCCTCAGATTTATCGGTGACTATGTGGAGCAGATGGAGTCATTCGTTGGCTCATTTGCGCCCCATAGTGCGGGGAAATGTATTGTCCAGGGTTTAAGTTTAATCCGCATCGAGTGGACCGGCCCCGACGATCCAAGGCTTGACTGAGTACTTGCCTGAGACATGATAGGCTAGATTGTCTCGAATCGGTAGAGGACGATCCCTGGCCTCGATTCACAGAAGGAAATCCAATTTCCAAATACGTGACTTTGCAGTTTTATTTGTAGAGACTAGTATGGAGACATGATATATGGTACCCATGCCCTCTATGATTGATACTTATGATTGAAATTGTTTTTGGTACTATACACTTATAGTAATAAAAGATGAAATTTAGCATATCAAGCATTCTTTGGCTATTATAAGGTAAAACCCTATCCCCCGGTTTGTGTTGCATTGTGTGATGGGACCTGGGTCTTATAATAGCTTCATTGTTCTTTATTTAGCATTGCGTTGTTGTTTTATGCACTGGTGTTCTTGGGAGGAAACCTGTTCCGTGTTATACGGCGTGGTCCCTTGATTTACCTAACTTTAAAATAAAGATTAATAACTGTTTTAGTTCTCACACCAGTCACATGACTGACCTGGAGTTTATTGTTTTAACCTAAACTCTGGGTGCCCTTATTTTGACATGGGCAGCTAGTAGTTTTGGTTTTGTAGATTTATATTCACAGGATCCTGGTTTACAGCTGGAACGATATCCGGAAAGCTTTGTATCCGTATATCTCCTTCAGTTGTGTTTTGTATTATTTTCCGCTGCTATGTAATTTATTGTAATCTCTAATATTTTTCAGTTGTATAATATTGATTTATACTCTGTATATTCTTGTATTCTGATGAATTGTTGTAATTAACAATGAAATGTTCTTCCGTCTGCGTTATTTTGTGGCTTGTCCTCGACTCAATCCGGGCTTTCCTCACTTGGGAAGTTCAGGTCGTTTCATCGTGGTGTCAAATCTTTGGTTTACAAAGCTCGGAGAACAAGACACATTAGAACCATACGAAAGAATTCATCAGAAACTGGATTAGTAATATCCAACGGGAATGACTTGTTAGAGATGGGATCAGTAGTATCCTAGAACGAGTGTGAAGAGTAGTGTTTTGAAAAATAAAATTGAAAACAAGTTTTGTTTTGAAAATTTAATTCAATAATTCGTATTTGAATATTTATTTATATTGATTTGGACTATCAGGTATATAAAGATTTTGTATATATGTCTGATCCACGTGTGTACGAAGTTTTAATATACTGGATAGATATAGAATCACACTCTAGTCGCCCGGAGATGGTTCTGATGATCGCTATAGTTCGAACATCATCAAAATTGGTATTCGAGTTTCGAAGGTGTGATATCTATATATTTCCATTAGACTGGTGTGAGAACCAAAATTATATAGGGCCTATTGTTGTGATTTGGCATCAAAAATCTGATTTTTTGACTATATATCAAAGTTATGAACTTGAAAAGCTAATCAACTAATTGATTGCTGACTGTGTTGTTTGATTATTGGTTGATTAATTAGAATTTGAACCATTTGACCAAATTGTATCAAACAGTGAATTGTATTGAAAATTTATCATGTTTGCTTGCATATACATGTGCTTACATTGAACAGGTCATAGCAAGGAGGCTAGAGCAGAAGAATAAAATTGTTTGCCCGACAAATAGGTACATGTTTACCATAATTTACTGTTTTATTTGGGTGATGATGATTTTATGAGCCGATTGGCTAGCCGCTTGGCTTTTTCGCTTTCTTTTGAGTTGAAGAAACCCATGGGAGGCTATATGAAATATCCCGAAGTCCCTGGTGCAGGGGAGGTTATGGCGAAATTTATCGAAAATTTAGGGTGTTAGCCAAATTTTTGAAAAATTTGAAAAGTTCTTAGAAACTAAAAAGTTGAAGAACTTAAGCCGTAGCGAAAATAATGAAAGTTGAGTTGGTTTTTTAAACAACTTTCGGCTTCATTCCTTTTCGGGGATGAAAAGTTTTAAGTGGGGGAGATTGTAACAACCCGGAAATTCTGAGCCAATTTAAAATTTTTATTTTGGCAATTTCGATGAATTTTGGATATTTAAAATGAATTATTTTAAATAATAATGACGCGAAATTTATATTGAATGGAATTCGAACGTATATATTTATATAGATAGTCGTTAAATATAAATGGTTATTTATAATTATTTAAGGAATTGAAAATGGCGCGGTAGTTCGATAATTCGATTTCAAGTTTCAAATGAATGTACAGGATTCAAAATAAACCGGATTTTAGCGAAACCAAAAATAATAGAAACTATTTGAGAATATCTTTCCAACGAATCCGAAAAATCAAAATTTCATAGCGGTAATCAAAAGTTACGTCCAGTTGAAATTTTAGAATAGTCGCTATTGAATTCGGCCCTTAAAAATGGAAATTTTGCAAACGACCTCGAATTACGACGAAACCACATTTGTTGGATCAGAGATGTCAAATTATTGCTAGGTTTCAAATTTCATAATTTTTCAAATCAATATGTGAGCGTGGCGAAGGAAAACGCGTTTGACCAGTTTCAGTTGATTTTAATCGACTGGGAAATGGCCATTTTTCAAACGATCTCAGAATTCGATGAAACTAGTTTTGTTAGGACCGTATCGTCGATACGAAGCTAGAAAATATTTTTCTGGAATTTTTCGAGTTAGTGTGTGGCCCCAGTAAATTGAAATGCACGTTCAAATTCAATATATAGAGTTATATGTTAAATTTGACGAAAACTGATCGAAACGATCAAATCAACGTACGATACATGCTCCACTGTGTTCAGAATGAGGGTATTACGCTAGGGGCGACAGTCGGTGGGATCGGTTTGGGGTTCGAATAAAAAGTCAACCTATTTGGAATTAAAATTAATAATTTAATAAATTATAAAACCTCCTTTACTCCCCCCTTCCTTCCCACGATCATTCAGAAAAGAAAATATAATAAAAAAAACCCCGCAACCCTTCTCATCGTGCCACCACCCTCCTTACGCCGCCGCGACCGCTGCCAGGGCACCCCTCCCCTCCGGCGAACCCTCTCCGACGTCGAAGCCCCCTCCCCATCCCTCTCGAGCGCCACGACCCCTCCAGCAGCCAAATCAAACCCCACGCCCTAATCGAGATCTGATGCCCCCCCTAGGGCTAGCGCCGTCGTGCCTCGCCCAAAGCCGCCAAACTCTGACCGTCCCCAACCCTACATACCCCCATCCGAGCCCCAATACCCCCCTCCATCGTGAGAAACCGCTGCCAAAATCCCCGGGTCCACTGCCACCGCCACCTGGATGGTCTGCCGCCCCTCCCCCACTCCGGTGCTGCCATCTTTAACCCCAATACGGCTGGTGAGAGTTAAATTTCATTTTCATTTTATTTTATTTTATTTAAGTAATTAAAAATGAGATTTTTATTATAGGAAGGGCGTTAGAAAGCTATGATTTTTCATTGTTGAAAACTATGATTTTTATTATATATGAATAGCGGAAAAGAAATGATTTTAATTATTTAAAGATATGATTTTTATATAATATAGAGATTAAAAATATAATTTTTATAATATGGAAAGGTTAAAAATATAATTTTTATACTAGTGGCATATTAAAAATGCGATTTTTTATTATATAGATAGTAAAAATATAATCTTTATATATGTAGCGAATTAAAAATGTGATTTTTGTATACATAGCAACAATATAAAAATGTGATTTTTATATATGTAGTGAATACGGGCAACGAAAGTGATGAAAGGCGAGCACGGCGAAGATTTCTACATAAGAAGAGTCATGGAGTTTGGTTTAGTTAGTCGGTGAGAACTTCTCACTTTAAATTTTATTCTCTAGTTATATAAATATATACTAGGATGCAGACGGTGTTTAGTAGCACCCGACACCCGTCGTCCACAGACCATGGACGGCTTGTATGCTTGTTTGTTTGATGTTGATGCGTAGTTGATTGTGTGATGTGATGTGAAATGAAATAAAATATTTATATAGTTAAAAATATTTTATAGTTGAAATTAGAATTTTTAACGTCCATATAAAATAAATATTTATAAACAAATCAGAGATTTGTTTATATACACTGATTTGATTGATATTGATTGGGACGATAAATTTTACACATTGCCCAACTGCACAAATAAAATCCGTGTTTGATTGTTTGAAACCCCACATGGGTATTGGGATGATATTTGGCATACACTAATCCCAATTATTTAGCTGTATGTCGATCGATTGGTCGACAGACTGTGTAAGTGTTAATTGTTTATATTTAATGCTTATGTAGTTGTGGCGTACAATCTGGATGATGGTTGATTATTTATTATCATTGTTATTTTATACATGTGTTATAGAAAATCCATATAATTAACATTATATGGTAATTGATTGGGCCTCATTCCAGTTTTGAAATAGAATATCTGAATAGAAAATATGTGAAAAGAGATATTTGAAATAGAATATTGGAAAATATAAATATATGAAGCCGTGTTGATTAGATTGACGCCATTTTGACGTGAACGATATTTATATCGATTTTATTCATTTTTAAATGAATATTAAAGAGTGATTTCAAAAATCGAATTAAAATTGAATTGAATAGAATTCAAATCGAATTGAAATTGAATTGAATAGAAAAGGAATTCGAATTAAATTGAAATTGAATTGAAATCGATTTGAAATGAAATTAAAATGGATTATATTGAAAAAATCAATTTTGATTTGAATTTGAAATGAAGTTGAAATCGTTTCGAAAACGAATTTAAAATGGTTTTTAAAATACGTTTTGGAAGGAAATCGACAATACATATATATATAATATATATATATTATATATATATATAATGGCCTGAATAGAACGCGCCGCACCGCGGCAGTTCGTGAATTTCGACCATTTAACTTCGAATGGATATTGCGGGAGATCCGACCGTCGGATTCTCCTGAAACCGGAACCGTTGGGTTCGTTTCGAAAAGAGCTTTCTAACGAGTATTAGAAATTTGAAATATAATGGTTGGATTTGGAATTATATCCAAATCAAATTTGGAAAATGTCGCTGTAAGTGCAGTTCAATGGCCGTTGATGGAAATCGACTATACAGGCCTTGATAAAATTATTAAAAGTAGTAATAATTTGTGTAAAATCATAAGAAATGTTTTGTGAAGAATTAGGATGAAAAACTCCATATTTGAAAAGATAAAAATGGATTTTTATCGAAATGAACTAGTTTTGAACTAGAATAATAATTTATTTATTTTTAAAATAAAAAAAGTGGATTTGAAATGGTTTTGAAAATAACCAGAACTTCCAATAATTAAATTGGAATGGATTTGAATCGAAATTGTCTTCGGAATATTTCGATGTTGGATTTCGTGATGATATAGGTATTGTTATGGGAATTTGAAAGATATATTAATATCGTTATTTCCAATACGATATTTGTTGGTCGTAGAATTTGATATTGAATACAAGTCGATATATTTTCTATTCAGAGCCTTGTATTTAATATCAAATGTGATTTGGGTTTGTCGTGAATGGTGTCTTCATTAACACTGTTCTTAAGCCTAGTGGAGAAAAATATTAAATATTTTTATTTAGATTTAATGAAGTGTACCAATTAAATAATATTTAATTAGAATTGAGTTGGTATTGATTTTTGGGTTTATCGTGAACAGTGTTTTAAATAACACTTGTTCTTTAAACTGATAATTAATGGAATGTGATTTTGGGTTTATCGTGAACCATGTTTTAAATGACACTGATTCTTTAACCCAGTTAAAGATTAAAACTAAGTGGAGTTTTAATGAATCTTTAACTAGATTGAAAAGATCGGGAAGGGAGTATCACCAGTTTTGCTCCAGGCGATAGTTAAATCTTTAATTAGATTTGAACGTGAAATGATAATTGAATTTACCGATAACACCGTGGTGTTAGATATGAAGTATGACCAGTTTTACTTCATGGGATGAATAGGTTCGGATTGGGAAATAAAATAAATGATTACTTCGGTGTGGTTCGCTAATCCCGACTAGTTTGAATTGATATTCAAAGAAGATCAAAGAATAAACTTAAAGAATTTATCTTTGATAAAATTAAAGGGAACCTTTCCCAAAGTATAAGGATATTGGAATAATAGAATATTTTCAATTGGAATGAGGCGTATGTTGTGTTTGTGTAACACTTGTTTATTATATACGCGAGTTATTCAGAAAGACCGGGTTTATCCCATTCTGAATAACTGATTCGACGTGGTGTCGAGGATGAAGACGGTGGTCGAAGACCGGAGGTCTTCAACATCGTTTGGATAATTACTGATGATCTTGATTGGGCCGTACACCCAAGAGGAGGGAATCAGTTAGTGATCGTCCAGATGTACTTGGAGATCGATGGATATGCGGGGTACTAGGTGCCTCCGGTTTCGTTCAGACCCAGAACGAACTTGTAAATGGACTGTGTGTCTGACATTGGATTTTATTCTGTGTGATTGATTTCTATTAAATATATATCTGTTTGGCGGCGGAGAATTTATTCTCTTGCTTAACGCCCTTCTCTGAGACATAAGAGCTCATGGGTTATATATTGGTGGATATCAATCGCATGGCGTGAATTGCCTGTGCGGCATGCCTAAGTGGCAATTGATCAAGGCTTCTGTTGAAAAGCAAAGTCTTGTGGTTGATAATCAAAGCACGGCCTGTGTGGCATAACTTTGTGTAGCATTGATTCGCGAGCCTCACACCCCGGTTGTGAACCAGAAACGGGAGAGGACATCAGGGAGGGCATGCGTTTCTTTCTCGCTAGAAGTGGCGTCTGTGGTTTTACACGCTCTGACGAGTTTGACTTATGTGGTTGTTGCTGTTGCGAGGCGCCTCAGATTTATCGGTGACTATGTGGAGCCGATGGAGTCATTCGTTGGCTCATTTGCACCCCATAGGGCGGGGAAACGTATTGTCCAGGGTTTAATTTTAATCCGCATCGAGTGGACCGGCCCTGACGATCCAAGGCTTGACTGAGTACTTGCCTGAGACATGGTAGGCTAGATTGTCTCGAGTCGGTAGAGGACGATCCCTGGCCTCGGTTCACAGACGGAAATCCAATTTCCAAATACGTGACTTTTCGGTTTTATTTGTAGAGCCTAGTATGGCGACATGATATATGGTACCCATGCCGTCTATGATTGATACTTATGATTGAAATTGTTTTTGATACTATACACTTATAGTAATAAAAGACGAAATTTAACGTATCAAGCTTTCTTTGGCTATTATAAGGTAAAACCCTATCCTCTGGTTTGTGTTGCATTGTGTGATGGGACCTGGGTCTTATAATAGCTTCATTGTTCTTTATTTAGCATTGTGCTGTTGTTTTATGCACTAGTGTTCTTGGGAGGAAACCCGTTCCGTGTTATACGGCGTGGTCCCTTGATTTACCTAACTTTAAAATAAAGATTAATAACTGTTTTAGTTCTCACACCAGTCACATGACTGACCTGGAGTTTATTGTTTTAACCTGAACTTTAGGTGCCCTTATTTTGACACGGGCAGCTAGTAGTTTTGGTTTTGCAGATTTATATTCACAGTATCCTGGTTTACAGCTGGAACGATATCCGGAAAGCTTTGTATTCGTATATCTCCTTCTGTTGTGTTTTGTATTATTTTCCGCTGCTATGTAATATATTGTAATCTCTGATATCTTTCTGTTGTATAATATTGATTTATACTGTATATATTCTTGTATTCTGATGAATTGTTGTAATTAACAATGAAATGTTCTTCCGTCTGCGTTCTTTTGTGGCTTGTCCTCGACTCAATCCGGGCTTTCCTCAACGGGGAAGTTCGGGTCGTTTCAGTCCCGGTGTCTCTTGTTTCACTGGATTTCGACCACATAGCAAAAGATATGATTTTTATAGGTTTGCAAGACTTTTAAATGTTAAAATCAGCTCAAAATATTCAAAGCCGTTACCTCTCTAAATGGTTCAAAACTAGGTTTTGAATTTTCGCACAAACGGTGAAGCGATACGACGATCGACTTGTGCAGCGTTGTAGAGCTTCGAAAGGGGTTTCCAGCGCTACCAGGGATGGCCAGATCGACGGCCTATAGGGGCTCCGGCGGCGGTCCAAACGTCAGCCATTCATGGCGTCGATTCGCGCTGAAGACGAGGCAAGGGAGGGCGAGACTTAGATGGATTTAAAGCTCATGAGGTCCTCTTCAAAATCCATAACAGGGGCATTCGATTTTTTTGTGAGGATCGGCCGGAATATGAGAGGGAAGGATGGAGCTCTTTATCGTCGTCACCTGGAGTGTTTTACGGGGAGAGAGAAAGTGAACGAGAATTTTGATTGGCCCTTATATTTTAATAATTATTTAATTCTTTAATTACCAAAAATACTCATCCGTTCCTACGAACACCAATTCAAACCCAACAACTGTCGCCCCTAGCTAAATACCCTCATTCTGAACACAATGGGATATGTTTCGTAACCCATTTTGGCTGTTACAGTCAGCTATTCCTCAAATTAAAGTATAAATAATTTTATTTTTGATTTGAACGTACATTTTAATTTGCCGGAGCCACATAATGATACGAAAAATTACAGAAAAATTATATATGGCTATGTTGGAACGATACGGTCCCAACAAAACTAGTTTCGTCGAATTACGAGATCGTTTGAAAAATGACCATTTTTTGGTCGATCCAATTTAACTAAAATCAACCAAACACATTTTCCTTCACCACGCTCACATACTAACTTCAAAAATTATGGAATTTGAAACCTAGCAACAATTTGACATCCCGGATCCAACAAAAGTTGTTTCGTCAAATTCTGAGGTCGTTTGCAAAATGTCTATTTTCAAGGGCTATATATTCTCTATAGCGACCTTTCTGAAAATTCATTTGGCCATAACTTTTGATTCCCGCTAAGAAACTTCGATTTTTAAGATTCGTTAGAAAGATATTCATAAACAGATTTAGATATTTTTGGTTTTACTAAAATCCGTTTTATTTTGCACCCGGTACAGTCAGTCAATGTTTTAATTCAAATTTTCAAACTGCCGCGCCATTTCAGGCATTATTTATAATTAAAATAAATATGTTTATTTTCAAAAATCGATTCAAATTGAATTTTTGTCGGTATTATTTAAAATAATTTATTTTAAATATTTAAAATCCACTAAAATTGCCAAATTAATTTTTTTAAATTAGTTCAGATTTTCTGGGTTGTCACAATAATTATATGTCAATGATTGATCGACAGACTGTGGTAAGCATTATTTAGTTATTTAATGCTTATACAGTAGCAAGTTTCACTCTGGAGGTGAATGGACTGTTTAATGATTATTTATCATTATTGTTGAATACATGCGATGTATGAAGTCCATTTAACTGAAATTATATGGTAATTGATTGTGTCGCAATATAATTTAGAAATAAAGAATATTTTAAAATAAAGAATATTTTAAAATAATGAATATTTCTTATATAATATTCATGTGTTGAATAAAATGTTTGAACAATAAAAATATCTTTTTTGTTGAATGTATATTTCATATATAATATTCATGTGTTGAATAAAATGTTTAAACAATAAAAATATCATTTTTATTGAATGTATAAACTATATATAATATTCATGTGTTGAATAAAATGTTTGAATAATAAAAATATCATTTTTGTTGGATGTATATTTCATATATAATATTCATGTGTTGAATAAATTGTTTGAACAACAAAAATATCATTTTCATTGAATATATAAACTATATAAAATATTCATGTCTTGAATAAAATGTTTGAACAATAAAAATAGTTATGAAGAAAAACGCCATTTTAACCCAAACGGGTTTATCGTTCGATTTTATTCAATTTATAATGAATATAAAAAAGAAGTGGTTTCAAAATCTAGTATTTTGAAAATATTATCTTTTTAATATAATAAAGATATAGAATATTCAATTTTGATTTAAAATTGAAAGAGAAGTTGAAATCATTTTTAAATGAATTTATAAACGATTTATAAAATACGTTTTAAATGGAAATCGACGATATATATATATATATATATATATATATATATATATATATTATATATATAACGGCCTGTATAGAACGCGCCACGTAGTGACCGCTCTTGAATTTCTACCATTAACTTCAAATTGATGTAACGGGAGATCCGACCGTCGGATTCTCCTAAAACAGGGACCATTGGGTTCGTATCGAAAAGAGCGTTCTAATGAATATAAGATATTTGAAATCTAACGGTTGGATTTGGAATTATGTCCAAATCAATTTTGGAAAATGTCGCTATGAATGCAGTTCGGTGGCCGATATTGGAAACCGACAGAAAGGGCCTTAATAAAATTATTAAAAATATGGAAAAAATTATGTTAAATCATAATTAATAATTTGGAAAGATTTTAGATGAAAAATTCTAAGTTTGAAAAGCTAAAAATATATTTTTAACGAAATGAACTAGTTATTAACAAGTATAATTATCCAATTATTTTTTAGGAATAAATAAATTGGATTTGAAAATGGTTTTTAAATAACCAGAATTTTTTTCGATGAATAGATTGGAATGGATTTTAGGTTTGTGGTGATTGGTTTTTTAAATAACATTTGTTCTTTAACCCAATTAATAGTGAAGTTATGATTTGGAATTTGTAAATCTTTTTATTTAGATTTAATGGAAATTTTCCAAAATAATGTTTTCAGATTTAATATATTGAATTGGAATTGAATGGAATTCGATTTAATAATTGAGATGAGCTTCTGTGAATGAAGACCATTACTATTTATAGAATTTAGAAGGACTAGCCGCTATTCCATTTACAGTATTGGTCTGATACAGGAATTTATATCGATTATATATTGATCTGTTTTCCGTGAAGATTCCATAGTTAAAGGAAGTTGATTTGGGTTTATCATGAACTGTGTTTTAAATGATATTGGTTCTTTAACCTAGTTAAAGACAGGATTAATTTCTAGAAAATTGAACGATCATTAAGTAATGATTTTAGAGATTAAAACTGAATTAGAGTTTTAATAAATCTTTAATTAGATTGGAATGTGAATGAGGTAATTAAATTTATCGAATTCATGAAATTGATTGAGAATGGAGTACCGCCAGTTTTACTCCAAGCGATAATTAAATCTTTAATTAGATTTGAATGTGAAATGTTAACAAAAATTTACCGATAATACGGTGGGTGTTAGATATTGAGTATTACCAGTTTTGCTCCATGGGATGAATAGGTTGGGATTAAGATAATAAATAATTAATGATTACTTCGATAAGGTTCGCTAATCTTGACTAGTTGATAAACCTTAATATGGTTTAAAATTGTGAGAAGATAAAATAAAATCTTTCGAAATGGATATCAAAAGGAAGATTTATGCATAAATTTAAAAGAATTTATCTTTGATAAAATTAATGGGAACCTTTCCTTAAAAATGTGAATATTGGCATAAAAGAATATTCTGATTTGGAATGAGGCATATGATGTGTTTTTTTAGCACTTAACTATTGACTATAAAATACGCGAGTTATTCGGAAAGATCAGGTTTAAACCATTCTGAATAATTACTACGACAATAAAAAGTCGACGATGAAGACGGTGGTTGAAGACCGGAGATCTTCACATCGTTTGGATGATTACTGATGTCTTGATTGGGCTATGCACCCAAGACAAAGTAATAAGTGGTGATTGTCCAGACGTACTTGGAGATCAACCAGATATGCGAGGACCTCTATCATGTATTGGACATATGGGACGAGGAATAAGGTGCCTTCGATTTCGTTCTGACCCAGAAAAAACTTGTAAATGGATGTGTGTCTGACATTGGATTTCATTCTGTGCTAATTGGTTTCTGTTAAATATATATTTGTTTGGTGGCAGAGAATTTATTCTCTTGCTTAACACCCTTCTCTGAGACGTACAAGCTTAGAGGTTATATATTGATAGACATCAGTTGTATGGTGTGAATTGTCAGTGTGGCATGCCAGGATGCAAATGATCAAGGCTTTTGTTGAAAAGCATAGTCTTATGGTTGATGATCAAAGCACAACTTTAATTATCATAGCATTGTGTATAGCGTTAATTCGCGAGCCTCACACCCAGTATGAGTCAAAAACGAGATCGTCACTGCAGGGAGTGTACGACATTTCTTTCTAGCTAGAAGTGGTGTCATGGTATGGAGCCCAAACATTTTTATTTATGTGGGTGATGAATTATGAGGCGCCTCGGATATTAAGTCCCTAGTGGCTCAGAGGTAGGTCCGATAGGACAGGGAAACGTGTGTTCAGGAATAACTAGTCCTCTAAAGTGTGTGTGGACCAACCCTAAAGATCAAGGGTTGCCCGTAGGTGTGATCCTAATACATTTGCTAGAGTGTCTCGAATCGGAGAGGAGCCATCCCTTACATCGACTCATAGATGGAAATCCAATTTCCAATACGACATTTTTCAGTTTTAGTTGTCGAACTAGTATGGCGACAACATATATGGTACCCATGCTGTCTATGATTGATACATTTATACTTATATTTGTTTTTGACACTATACACTTATAATAATATCAAAATAATTTTGATTTATATGTATCAAGCATGTTTGGCTATTATAAGGGAAAACTCTATCCTCCGGCTTGCGTTGCGTTGTGTGATGGGACCTGAGTCTTATAATAACTTCATTTTTCCAAAAAGCATTGCATCGTGTTAATTTAAACTAAGATTCATGTGGAGTAAACCCGTTCCGTGTTATACGGCATGGTCCCATGATTTCCCAACTTTTAAAGTAAGATATAATAATTGTTTTAGTTCTCACACCAGTCCTATGACTGACTTGGAGTTTATTGTTTCTACCTAAACTTTAGGTGCCCATATTTTCCACATCGTCAGTTAGTAGTTTTGGTTTTCGCAGATATTTCTTTTCATAGAATCTTGGATTACATCTGGAGCTATATTCTGAAAGCTTTGTATCCGTATATCTCTTTTAGTTGTGTCAGTTGTTATTTTCCGCTACGCATTATACTTATGTATTATTTTCCGCTGCTATGCAATTTTTAAATCTCTGATATTGTATTTACGTAATAGTTATTCATACTCTGAAATATTCTTGTACTCTGATGTAATTGTTGTAATAGGAATGAAATGTTTTATTGTTTGTGTTTTGATGCGTCGTGTTCTAAACTCAATCCGGGCTTTCTCGAAAGGGGAAGTTTTGGTCGTTTCAAGGCGGCGGCAGTAGGATGGCGCGATGAAGCTCTTCTGCGTGACGTCTTCAGATCGTGGTCAGGGGCGTTATTGGGAGGCACGACGTGGAGGGTAGGGCACAAAAATGTATTTTCTTCCTAGAGGCTTGAAAGAACGAGAGGAGTTGGATTAGGAGAATGGTTAGGATAATGTAATTAATTAATTATTTAAATTAATTATTTAAATTAGTTATTAAAGTAAATAACCTTTAAACGGTTGTATCTTGTTCAAACTGAAACAGAATTGAACAAAACCAGTCTCATTGGAATCATGACAACAAGAACTACAACATGGAACTGTCTAGAACGGAAATGGAGCAAGTTGAATTTTTAGCTAAATTAAACGTTCGTTTAATTTAGTTTAAAAATAAAATCCTCAATTAAAGACTAACGGAGTGGAAATCAAAGTGAGAACTATCTCACTTAAATATTTTGTACAATTATTTATTTTATAACTGAATATATATCAACTGCCTGCGATTGCAATATTTGTTTGGTGATTGATTGTTGTTTACAGTTTTAATGCTATTATTATTAAACTGTAGATAAATTCACATGGATTGTGATGTAAACCCCACACGGGTATTAGGACGATAATTTTACATATCGTCCAACTATTTGTTGATGATTGAAAACCCCACACGGGTTTGGTGATGATAA
Organism: Allium sativum; assembly: GCA_030737875.1. NCBI lineage: Eukaryota > Viridiplantae > Streptophyta > Magnoliopsida > Asparagales > Amaryllidaceae > Allium > Allium sativum. Next base: position 223,367,071 of record CM060920.1, read on the forward strand.
TTAATTCACATCTCCCTTAGATTTAATTGTTTATCAACCAATTGATTGACATATTGTTATAATCATTATTTAATTATTTAATGCTTATACAGTTGCAAATTGCACTTTGGAAGTGAATTGTATGTTTAATAGATGTTTATCACTATTTTTGATTACATGCGATGTATGGAATCCATATAAATAAAATTATATGGTAACAAATTGAGTTTTATTTCAATTAAGAAATAACGAGTATTTTAAAAATAAATTCAGTGAAGAATCAGAATATGATTTTGATGTCCGATTTTGGATGGACATGAAAATATTGAAATATATGAAGCCGAGTTAAGTAGGTGTAAGCCATTTTAACTCGAATGGATTTTTCTGTCGATTTTATTCATTTTGTAATGAGTGTCGAAAAGAATTGATTTCAAAACATGATATGTTGAAAATATTATTATTTTTGATATTATAATAATATAGATTGTTCAATTTTGATTTAAAATTGAAAAGGAAGTTGAAATCGTTTTAAAATGAATTCAAAACAATTTATAAAATGGTTTCAAATTGAAATCGATGAAATATATTATATATATTTAAATGGCTTGAATAGAACGCGTCGCGCAGCTACCGTTCGCGAATTTCAACCGTTGACTTCAAATTGATTGATGTAACGGGAGATCCGACCATCGGATTCTCCTAAAACGAGAACCATTAGGTTCGTATTGAAAAGAGCTTTCGAATGATAAAAAGACATTTGAAATATAATGGATTGATTTTAAGATATGTCCAAATCAGTTTTGGAAAAGGTCGCTATGGATTCAGTTCGGTGGTCGATATTGGAAACGGACTGTACGGGCCTTAATTAAATTATTAAAAACAAGAATAAATTATGTAAAATCATAATAAATGATTTGAAAAGATTTTGGATGAAATATTCCACGTTTGTAAAGATAAAAGATATTATTATCAGAATAAGTTGTTTTGCAACTTGAGATAAGAATTGAAATGGTTTTAATATAACCAGAATTTTCCAACTTATGAATTGGAAAGGATTTGGATGAAAATAATCTTCGGAATATTTCGATATCGGATTCCGTGATTATACGTATTTTGTTGAGGAATTTGGAAGATATTGATATAGTTAATCCCAATACGGTAATTGTTGGTTTCAGAATTTGATATTGAATATAAGCCGATATGATTTCTATTTAGAGCCTTATATTTAACATCAAATTGGATTTTGGGTTTATCATGAATGGTGTCTTCAATAACACTGCTCTTAAACCCAATTGAGAATAGAATAAGTCTTTTAATGAAGATTTAGACAAGTTTACCAATTAATTAATTTAATTGGAATTGAAATGAAAGTTGATTTTGGGTTTATCGTGAACAATGTTTTAAATAGCATTTGTTCTTTAACCCAATTAACAATGAAGACACTATTTGAAATTTATAAATCATTTTATCAAGATTTAATGGAAATTTTCCAAAGTAAAGTTTTTCAATTTAATATATTAAATTGGAATTGAATGGAATTCGATTTACTAATCGAGATGAACTTCTGTAAAGGAAGATCGTTACTATTTATGTAATTTAAAAGGCCTTGCCATTATTCTACTTAGAGTATTAGTTTGATACGGAAATTTATATCGATTATATACTGTTATGATTTCCGTGAAGATTCCATTTTGATGGAAGATGATTTAGGTTTATCGTGAACTATGTTTTAAGCAACATTGGTTTTTTAACCTAGTTAAAAACAATTAATTTTCCTAAAGTTGAATAAACATTAAGTAATGATTTTTGAGATTAAAACTAAGTGGAGTTTTAATGAATCTTTAATTAGACTGAAATGTGAATGAGGTCACTAAATTTACCAAATTCAATAAAGTCTCGAGAATGGAGTATCACCAGTTTTACTCCTTGCGATAGTAAAATCTTTAATTAGATTTGAACGAGAAATGTTAATTGAATTTACCGATAACATAATTGGTGTTAGATATGGAGTATTACCAGTTTTTCTCCATGGGATAAATAGGTTGGGACTGGGATAATAAAATAAATGTTTACTCGTTAAGGTTCTCTAATCCCGACTAGTTTGGTAAAACTTAAATTGGTATAAATTGTGAAAAGAATATTTAAATAAAAGAATATTCTGGATTGGAATAAGGCGTATGATGTGTTATTATAGCACTTGATTATAAGTTACGTAGTTATTCGGAAAGATCGAGTTTAACCTATTCTGAATAACTTATACGACGACTAAAAATCGAAGATTTGAAGACGGTGGTTGAAGACCGGAGGTCTTCACATCATTTGGATGATTACTGATGTCTTGATTGGGCTGCACACCCAAGACGAGGTAATAAGTGGAGATCTTCCATAAGTACTTGGAGATCGACCGGTTATGTGAGGGCCTCTCTCCTGTATTGGACATATGGATGAGGAATAAGGTGCCTCTGGTGTCATTCAGGCCCAAAAAAGACTTGTAAATGGATTATATCTAACATTATATTGTGTGCTATATTCATTGATCTCTGCTAAATATATATCTGTTTGGTGGCGAAGAATTGATTCTCATGCTTAACATCATTCTCTGAGACGTACGAGCTTAGAGGTTATATATTGGTGGAAATCAATGCTATGGTATGGATTGACAATGTGGCATGGTAAAATGCGTGGATCAAATCTTTTGTTGAAAAGCAGGGCTTTGTGGTTGATGATCAAAGCACAACTTTAAGTAGTATAGCTTTGTGTATAATGTTAATTCATGAGCTTCACACCCCGGTATGAGTCAAAAACGGGATGAAGGATAATAGGGAGTGCATGAGTTTATTTCTAGCTCGAAGTGGTGTTACGGTATGGAGCCTAGACATTTTTACTTATGTGGATAATGGATGGCAAGGTACTTCAGATATAGAACTGACTAAAAGGCTCGACAGATAGGTCCTATAGGACCGGGAAACATATTATTCAGAAATAACTAATCCACAAACGTTAGGTGTGGACCGGCCCTGCATGATCCAAGGGACACATGTTGTGAAATCCAGGGACATATGCTAGAGTGTCCCGAAGTCGGATGAGAACGATCCCTTGCCTCAATTCATAGACGGAAACCCAATTTCCAATACGTGACTTTGCAGTTTTAGTTGTAAACCTATATAGCGACATAATAGGATGGGGTACAATGCCGTCTATGAATGATACATTTATATTTGAAGTTGATTTCTTCACTTATAGTAATAATAAAAGATAAATTTCACGTATCAAGCATATTTGGCCATTATAAAGTAAAAATCTATCCTCTGGTTTGTGTTTGCATTGTGTGATGGGACCTGAGTCTTATAATGGCTTCATTTTCCTTTTTAGCATTGCGTTGTTTGTTTATGGTATTCTTGGGAGGAAAACCCATTCCGTGTTATATGGCATGGTCCCTTGATTTACCCAACTTTAAAATAAAGTTAATAACTATTTTAGTTCTCAGACCAATCCCATGACTGACTCATAGTTTATTGTTTTCACCTAAAGTCTAGGTGCCCATATTTTCCACACAAGCAGCTTGTAGTCTTAGTTTTCTCAAATATTCCTTTTCACAGGATCCTGGATTACGGCTGGAGCTATATTCGAAAAGCTTTTTTTCCGTGTATTTCTTTCAGCTGTGGTAGTTGATGTTTTCCGCTGCATGTTACATTTATGTATATATATTTTCGTTGTTTTGTAATTTAAATCTCTAATATTTTCCGCTGTATATTATTTATTTGAACTTTGATCTTTTTTATACTGATGTAAATTTTTGTAACAGCAATAAAATGTTCTATTGTTTGTGTTCTAATGCATCATATTCTCAAATCAGTCCGCCTTGCTGTTCGGTCTAGGTCGGCCAGGAAGTCTGGGTCGCTACAAACTGAGTGAGCAGAAGTTGACGTTCTCATCATAAAATTTGTATAATCAATTTTATGTGAAAATATTACATTTTATAAATAAATATTACAATATTTAACTTATAATTGATTTCATGTTAGTTTCCAAACAAACAAGTTCTGAATATTAATTAAAATATCATGTAGTTACAATCTCCCCTACTCAAACATTTTCGTCTCCGAAAAGATAGAGCCCGGTGTAAATAGTAATCAAGCAATAATGTATATACTAAAATCAAGTTACACATACTAAAACTACATAAAACCATGATGATTTCTTTTTCCAAAAACGGTTTCGAATATAACTTGACGTTACGACTAGCATCATATATCTTCTCGCTTTAGAAAACAAAAAATAAACACCAATGATGTTGTGGTCATCACCAGAATCATTGTCAAGCGAACAAAGTGATATCTTGTAATACCCCATAAAATATACCCTAAGTATACATAAATAATTAAATTAAATATAAACAATAATAAATTAATGAAATATTAACAGGCTAAAAATAAGAATTTTGGATAATTAAGAATTAGACCAGGAAAATATTACTATTGTATTCATTGCGAGATTCTGATTCGTTTTCATATTTTTGTCGAAAACGGAGTCTGTACGATGAAGTTACTATGAAAAATAAAAGAGAAAAACCTTCAAAGTGGACGTAGGTTCTCACAGACCAAACCACTGTGTTAATTTACTTTTCTGCATATTTTTCATACTGGATGTTTAGTTTCATTGTCTTGGAACTTGTTGGGTGTTGAGCCAACTTTTGCACATCAACAAATAGGTTAATGCTTCATTGCATTAAGGAAACCTAAAGGATACTTATTCCAATTTGCAAAGTAATATAGGAATTTATTCTTCAAGTTTTCATTGATGATTAATTTTTAACATTGTCGAACAAAATCGTTTATAAAATAGACTTAATTTTGTTATAACACTCCACACTTTTACATGCAACATTTCTTTGAACACCATTGATAATAAATATTCCATTATGATATGATAATCATGAGTTTCCATCCCACTCAATTTTTTGTTTTTAAATTTAACACACCTACGGAAATTAGAAGAAATACCATCAGGACATTTTAGTCTCTCAACCCATTTTAGTACGAGTTATACTTGCTTGTTGTCTAGTTCATATGCTAAGGGTTTTTTGTTGTCATTCGGCTTCATATGAAATTCGGGACATTTACAGCACTGTTCTGTATCATGTGATGAATTCAAATCATCCTTTGTTTTTTCCTTAACGTTCAAAACGATATTAAACACGTTATCAAACATATGTTTTCATTGTGCATCACGTTGATATTATGTTGTAGTAGGAGATCTTTCCTATAACAACCCAAATTCCAGCGGGTCCATATTTTTCAAAAGTTCCAAATCTGAAATAACTGAAACTCGAGTTGGCTTGTCTGGTATCCTGCAGAATAAACAGAGCTATTAAATATATCAGAGCTCAACAAAACATCTCATAATGGAATGGATAAAATATAATAATAAAATATAGCCTTACCGAAATAATGACACTGGCAAATAAGTGTCTAAAGGCTACCAAATCTCCGCCATAAATCTAACATGCGAGTATGTTATGAGGAGGAGGTCAGAACACTAGTTCTGGTGCGAGGACAAATTATACATTCTGAAATAACCCTACATATATTGTTCAGTTACATTTTTCCGAATTATTAGGTTATTCGAGCTAATAGCACTCTAGGCTCCGCACACACATCACACCTATCTACTCCCTAGTAGATTAAATCTAATATAATATATGTGTAGCTCTACCCAACATCTCAAGGCACTCCCCATAGTACCCTCCTCGTACGGTCTCCATCGTCATACCATGGAAGCTTGAACAACCCAATCCTACGTCGAACCGCGTGCAGAAATCAACATCATTACACCATTTAATCGCACAAAACCACCATCACTATGCCAAATAAGCATATGGATCCTAGTATCTGAACTCCTCGGTCAAACAACGTCTCGACACAGAGTAATGCCCTAACTTCTAAAGTACACCACCCGGTGCATGTATCTAGACCCTCGCACAAAAGTACTGCCTACTGTAACGTGAGTTTCGTAATAGGGATGCCTCCAATGCAGGGAACTCGGTTGGGAGCTTTTAATATCTATAAAGGATAGCTTCGTTAGCCAACATTACAAATATTCACATATGATCTGTCTTTTTTCACGGTTTCGCTATATCCCCACCCTACCCTCTCCCTCAACTAATGAAAGACTATATTAAAAGCTAGTGACGTGCCCTTATCAACCAATTTAACATCCAATTTGGTGTGTCCCTCAACCCAGTGCCTCGATAGCGAAAGATCATTGATCTGTTGGTTTAGCTCTAGTCTTTCCACATCCCATTGACTGCCGATGAAAATATATAACGATTTCTATCCTTAAATGGGTCCTGACCAGCCCTTCCCAGAGCAAGGAAAACCGCCGAATCTCCTAACTTCATTAAATTGGTCGGAGGAATTGCAACGAATGCAATACTACAAGTTCTGAAGCCCAATTCTAACAATTCCAAAAATGTTCGTTTTCTGTAATTATATAATTGAATTATTATTATAAAAATGCGGGGTGTTACATCCTCCCACCCTTTAGAAAATTTCATCCTCGAAATTAGATAAAGGGCGCACTTATGTAATTTCTAGCATAATTTACAACCATAATGTGTACATCCAGTTTTGCAACCATTTGTGCGCTACTGCAATACATTATAAAAATTCATATATGCAATGAATTTCTAAGCAGTACCTCCTATATGAATACTGTCTTTTTCAAAAATATTTTGAAAGCATGATGCACACAATCTAGATATACTTGCAATTTCTATATGAGTGTAATATTTTAAAATCAAAAATATCTTCTCATCTAATTTTTCTCACTCTCTTACAGAATAAGAGCATAGTTCATCCAATTTTTGCATCTAAATCCTACCAACCAACTTTATATTTCAAATTTCATAAAAATATAATTTTCCAAAGTCGGTTTCTTTTGTTAGAAAATGTAGGAAGTGGGAAAGTCTGTATTTTCCACTTCACTTTTACTCACCATTTTCCCTGTACTTGGAAACCTTGGCAACTATTCTATAAAAATTTCGACTTTCTTTTCCAAGAACAGTTTACATAAGAAGAACTGCTTTTTCAACTTTCCCAAACTTACTTTAGGAGAATTTATTTTCTCTTATTGTTTTTGTTTATTGCCTTTATCACATTTCATTTTATTTATCTTTCTCTTAGTCATTCATTTCTTGCTTACATCGTTAATTTATTTGTGACACCCTATATCTTTATTATTTTCTAGTAATTATCCCACATACCTAGAAAAAGAATGTCATACTAAACCATTCTGTTTTCAACAATAAAATAGAATACTACATAAGAGAGCAACTCCGTACTAAAAAAAGGCTCTAATACAGTCACTATTAGGAAAAGGGTACGATGGTTAAATGTGGTTTTCTACATAGACTAGGAGGCGTAGGACCATGTCCCCGTGACAAAAATAAATTTCTAATCGTTGAATCCATCCAACGATGGAACTCCTCCTTTCCATCTACCATCACTACAAACCCATCCCACATACATGTTAGTTCTATGAGCCATTCTCAATTGTCCACCAATGATATACTGATATCCATAGGCGAACCATACGCGATGCCTAAACAGACACAAAACTCAAAACCCTTACTTACCATGAAGTAATCTCACATCCTTGGGCCTACTTTGTAACGACCCAGATTTTGTCGACTTTGGTTATCGCCATAAACTCAATGTTGACTAACCAAACATCGAAAAATACCACATGGTTAATGAAAGAAATTAGAGGGTGAGGAAAGATAAGATAGAAACATAGAATAGAAGAACAACAACAACACAACATCAGAGTAACACGAACCTCACAGCAAAACGAATAACATAACTTGAAATATACATTTGTACTTGAATATACATCATTTTCAAAGTGCAACACTTACAACACAGCGGAGATAACCTATAGCTATATGATCCTGAAGCCTCCAGCTCCAGCTCTTCAAGTATCTGTAAATCCCGACTACTTGACTACCCATATAAAATTGGGCACCCAAAAGTTTAGGGAAAACAAAACAAAGTAAACTCCGGGTCAGTCATGGGACTGGTGTGAGTAAAACAGTTTGAGCCATTAAACGATATCTCATAAGACCACGCCGTAAAACGGAACGGGTTTTTCCCTAATGAGAATCCAAAATATCTTTATATCAAAAACCTTTTGATATTATAACAATGTCTAACAACCACAATATAATAATCATCTAGCAGAAACGCTTTCATCTCACGTTCTACATATATAGTATACAATCAAAACCGCAAGCACGTATTGGGTAATGGATTTTCAACTATGACAACGTATGGAACCACCTTTCGCTAGTGTACCACTAGAGAGGAATACACTGGGTTCAACAAGAACATCTTGAAACCCGGCCACACATGACCGACCACTCATTTCGCTTGAGTATATCGAATGTATATCACCATCGGTTGGGATCAGCAACCGTTTCCTGAATGGGACAGCATCAACAATAGATTTTTTTGAAGTAAATGAAATTCTAGATCAGGTGATTATACACCCTAATGTGTGCGACCTACATCTGCCCGATTTCTGTCATTTACCGGTTGATGAGGCTTGAGGTTACGCCTTATCATCACATCAGATTCACTTCGAATGCCACATTGTCCGATCCATCGAAAATCATCAATTAACATCTACAACAGTACATTAAGTGTTAGCTAAAGAAGTTTCCTTCTCCACCTCCACTCTTGGTACGGATGAAGAAATCAATTTACGTGACCTTTCTGGAAATACTCTGTCAGATATTCATCCATACAAGTCATCCAGGAACAGGATGAACCGAAGGCACTATTCAATGCATCCATCTTTGGCACTGTTATCTAAGACTTATACAATAGCCCTTGCACTTTACTCCGTCTTCAACTATTTTGGCATATATTATTCGCAACGCTTATGCCAATACAGAGTGGTTCTTTGGATAATAATCCAACTGGTCTCTCCATATTAAATATGTTAAAATGGTCAAAACTTCGATAGTCTACGATTTAACCATCAAAGAAAAATAGTGTGCAAACAACGATAGTATTTCCAGATGGAAATTATATCGATCAATCATCATTTAATATTTATCTCTTTAGTTCATTAATTTACTTATCTCATGTTTACATATATTCTAAATTCTTATTTTCTATTATCAGAAAACATTTCTGATTTCTCGTTCGGAAAACATTTCCAAAACTCCTTTACGATCAAACCTTACCATTCCTTAGTTAAGAAGGAAGTCAATCAAGTTAGGGTATAATTACCTCTCAGACCTTAACTGAACAACGTTTTAACTTCGAAATGGTCAAAGTTTATCTTTTAAACTTTAACAAACTTTCTTACATAACTCTCATTTGAATAAATCTCTATTCGGTAACTCCTCCCTTCGAATAACTATATTTGATAATCTCTCTTACGAACAACTAGATTTGAAAATCTTTCTTCGAATAACTACATTCAATTAACTATATTTATTTAACTTTAATCGATTAACTCTTTTCACTTAACTCCTTACTTAACTCCTTTCAAACAAACTATATTTGATTACTCCTTTAACTCTGTTCGAATAAACTATATTCGATTTACTCCTTTAATTCTATTCGAATAAACTATATTCGATTAACTCTTTTTTATTCTATTCAAATAAACTATATTTGATTAACTCTTTTTAATTCTATTCGAATAAACTATATTCGATTAACTCTTTTTAATTCTATTCGAATAAACTATATTTGATTACTCCTTTAACTCTATTCGAATAAACTATATTCGATTTACACCTTTAATTCTATTCGAATAAACTATATTCGATTAAATCTTTTTAATTTTATTCGAATAAACTATATTTGATTAACTCTTTTTAACTCTATTCGAATAAACTATATTCGATTAACTCTTTTTAATTCTATTCGAATAAACTATATTCGATTAACTCTTTTTAATTCTATTCGAATAAACTATATTCGATTAACTCTTTTAATTCTATTCGAATAAACTATATTTGATTAACTCACTTCGAATAACCAATATTCGATAACTCCTCTTCGAAAAATTTTATTCGTTTTCTGCTCTCTCGAATACACTATATTCGATAACTCTTCCCTTCGAATAAGTGATATTTGATAACTCTTCCCTTCGAATAAGTGATATTCGATAACTCTACTACGAATAACTAGATTTGAAAATCTTTCTTCGAATAAACTACATTCGATTAACTATATTTATTTAACTCTAATCGATTAGCTCTTTTCACTTAACTCCTTTCTTGATAACGTTTATTCATTTATAAAGATTTACTTTTAGTAACAGTTTTGCACTTTATAAATGTTCTCTTTAATAACGTTACTCCACTTATACAAGTGTTGTGTACCCATTCTACTCACAACTATCAGTGTTATAACCAACATCTCTTCTCTGTATAAGTTTAGACTTATATATCCCATTTATCAAATGATAAATAATTAATTTAATTTATAAACTGTTATTTATAAATTTATCTTTTCTAATTATCTGTTAAAAACATATTTCCATTTTCTATTCATCTTCAAAATATTCCTTTGATTAAATTCTATTTTAACATATTTATTTCCTATAAATATTTCCTTTCAATTCTATTTGTACATGTCTTACAAATATTTCCTTTTCGATTCTATTTATTTAACAAATAAATATTCCCTTTTATAATTCTATTTATTTACTAAATAAATATTCCTTTATTCTATTTTTTCGTTTTATCAACATTTTTCCATTTTATAAAACTCTATTCGTTTTATAAACATTTTCCTTTTATTTACTTTCGAAATATTTCCTTTTATAAAATCTGTTGATTTTATAAAATCCCTTTATTTCAATATACATTGAAATAATTCTTTTTACATCCCAGGGTCTTTTTATGATATTTAAAATAGCAAACAACAATGATCAATATCATTTAAACACATATAATTAAACAGATTATATATCACATCATTTATTACAATATATGAACAGAACAGTATCATAAATATTGAGGAGTCCAGTTAGAGCCCTCCAACCTGTTTCCCTGCATCACAGATGTTAAACAACGCAAATAACACGAATATAAAATATTCTGATAAACAGAATCAATATCCGATTAACGATCTATATATATATATATACCGTTATCTATATTTTCAACCAATACATAAACAATTCAACCAAACAGTTAATACACAACAATCAGTCATCATTTATCAGTTCTAAATATACATTATAAAAATAGAATTGTTCAGAGTTGGTGAGTTTTACTCACATTGGCAGCTCATCGTTAAAGAACGATAAACTGTTGTTTGATTTGAATCAAACAATTTATTTCGCCATAAATTCATACGAGCCCCAATCCACATCCAGTCAGCTTCATTGTAAAGCTCTCGTCCATACGGTCCCAACGCAACTTACGGTTCGTGATTCTGATTTCATATGAATAAGTTATTGACATTATAAGTTAATACGAATATTTAAACTTTAAATTAAAACCTACGCTTTTATCATTGGGCTTTAACCTTTATAAAACTGTCGGCCCACTCATCAAAGCCCACCCGCTCCCTTCTTCTCCGTTGTTTGCTCCAAAATACAGCCCTCCATTTTCCACTTCTTTATCCCTCACCGCAACCTTCGTTCCATCATGATTTCACAAAGACACAACACCCACCGTGACCTTTCTTCCCCAACAACGCAGTAACAATCCTGCTCCTGAACAAATCTCCTCACTATCGATGCTTGCCTCCCGTACCGCACCTTCATTTCATCACCTATTTCCATCCCGACTTAACTGTGCTTCACCTCTTCGCCTAAGCTTCATGTCCCTCCCATTCTCCTCGAACTCGCGGCCTCCATCCAAAATCCATACTCGAAGTCGAACCTACACCTACAGTATAACCGCGACCAATATTTTCACCAGTTCCCCCAAAACATAATACAAACGAAGCCAACTCCAACCATAAACCCAATTATCACCACCAATTCGCGGATTAAAGCCTCAATTACAAGTATCGATCAACCCTAGTTTTGCAAATATGCTCGCTGCCTTTTTCTGAACCCCTCAAACATACATCGCACTTCTTGAAACTGGTATAGGCGTGAAGATAATTGTTTGAGAAGTCCAAAAATATGTGTTATACAATTTATAGGATTTTCATTGTTTTGATTTTGATTTTTCTTTCTACGGTTTGTTTCTGGTGAAGGAGAATTCTTGCTTGTGTTTTAAATGGTGAGGTGTGGCTGAGAAAGAAAGCAATATGGCCTTGTTTAGGTCCAGTGATTAGTTAGGATATTTTTAATTTGATTATTTTATTTTATTTTTAATCAACTACTGGTCGTACTCGTCCTCTAAAATTCCTGCGACCACACATGATACCCAAAAATCACGAAAATGGACATGCAGCTAGAGTTCGTCATTACGGTCCCAACGAAACTGGTTTCGTCGAATTTCGACTCTGTATGCTCACACAACATATTTTTAAAGGTCGAAGTATTGACTGTTTTTCACATTAAAAATCGGTACGGCCACATACTAACTTCAAAAATCACGGGAATTGAAATCTAGCAATAATTTAATATTGCGGATCCAGCAAAATTGGTTTCGTCGAATTCTGAGGTCGTTTGCAAAACTGGCTATTTTTAAAGCTCTAAATAACCCTTTAAAATATATAAATATATTTAAAAGTAATTAAATTAAATATTTATAAATAAATATTATCGTATATATTCACATACGATATCATACAGCTCTAGAATATTCCTATATGGGTTTCTAACTCGATATTTCATCATCAAAGTTATAACGATATTCGATTTATATTTTAATCCTTTTTAAAATATAAATAAATTATAAAGGGAATTCCACATCGACTTTTCTAAAATTTGATTTGGACATAACTCAAAATCTACATGACGAAATCTCGATTTTTCTCTTCCACTAGAAAAATATACTTCACCAGCTCCTAACGTTTCTTGTTTCACAGAAATCCGGCTTAAAACGGATTCTGTATTTCCAGTTGAAGTTCAAATCGCTAAATGGCGAACTGCCGCGCCATTTCGAGCTCGATTTTAATTATAATATAATTATATGTTCAAACCGCCGTTATTTAAATATATTCGTTATTCAAATTAAATTCTAAACTGAATTATGTAATTTGAATTGCCCGGTTCACACCATATTGCTATTTCCGCCAATTCTGATTATTTCAGAATTAAATATATTATTTAATTATTATTTTAATTAAATATTCACCATTATTTAATTCAATGAATATGAAATCCTTTTAATCACCTTTTAAATAATTAAATAAATTAATTATTATATCGCTGAAAATGCGGGTCATTACATTCTTCCCCACTTAAAATAATTTCGTCCTCGAAATTGCTAAGGTAGAAAACAAACCCTATCGACCGGTTAGAACTTATTTGTTCACTTCTTACATTCGGTTTTAACTGAACCAATTTAATTTCAATTAAATTATTAATTAACTCTTATCAATGAAAATTTTCAAAAATCCTGAAAATTTTCTAACGCCTTAACTTTTCGAAAAATTTCGCCAGCACCTCCTTTGTACCGACCAATAGGTCAAACTCTAACTCGCCTCTCTGGGCCATCTCCAACCCAAAAGAAAATCAAATAGCCAAGCGGCTTGCCAATTCCGCTCATAAATCTTATATCCAATAGAAATATAAACTTGTACCTTTTTGTCGGCATATCATTATATCCTTTCCACCTGTTATCAATTCAGCAGATACAATGGTCATCCCAATCAAATTCCAATCTGTTTTTATCCACAAATCCAACCATTCGCTTATACCTAAGTCGAATTCAATTTCAAATCAAAGTTCCATTTTCGGTTTTTCAATTATTAACTTGGTTATCAAATACACTTCAAATTCGAATCTCCCCAAATACAATTTGTCTCAATATCATTCAAATTCAATTTTAGTTACCACTTAACTGACTTTATTTTAATTCCAATTTGCTTTTACAAATTTCAATCCAAATTTGGTTTTAATCCACCTTCCCTGGGAATTTTAAACAGTTTACCATATCGAAAATCAAACTTTCCTTTTCAAGATTCAAACAACTTGTTTCTCTCAAAACAATTCAAAAACAAAATCTTTTCGGTAGTAATCCGTCACTTACAACTCGAAAATGAACACCGATGATGTCCGGATCAACATCGAAATTTATTTTCCAACCACCGAAGTGAGTTCAATACTATATTACTTTTCAACAATCATTCTTTAAAAACTTTCATTTTGAAATAAACTTCAAAATACCATTCATAATGCTAGTAAACACTTTAAAATCTCCTAGGATCTTAAATTTTCCTTTTATTTAATCCAAATCATTTATCAATACTTATTCAAATTTTCAGGGTTTTACTTTCAATTCTGATTTTAAATTCAGATTTAATTCATTTCAATTTCATATATTTCACTTATATGAATTCTGATTGGTTATATATAACCATTTGACATTTTATAATCTTACTCGATTATAATAACAACCAATATATCCAATATATTATATCCATTTCAATATCAATTTTTGATATCAAAATATAATTTGGGTAAAATTATTCCATTTACCCTTTTTCCAAAACATACCGTGACGGTTCATCGTATTCGAGTGTTTAGTAACCCTTATCGATACAGTGGATCAAACTGATCAACCAGAATTCACAAACTACTCAACCAATAAATCTCCATAATATAAAACAATTTTTATATCTATAACAAATACGTTCACTTGTATATATACACTCAAGCTCAATCTAGGGTATTGCTAACCCTATCTCTACTGAGTTACGCCACAGAGCCAAGGTAATAACTTAACCTTAAGCTCTGATACCAACTATAACGACCCGGATTTTGTCGACTTTGTTTATCGCCATAAACTCGATGATGACTAACCAAACAACGAAAAATACCAGATGGTTAATGAAAGAAATTAGAGGGTGAGGAAAGATATGATAGAAACTTAGAATAGAAGTAGTAGAAGAACACAACATCAGAGTAACATGAACCTCACAGCGGAACGAATAACATATAATATATATAACATAACTTGAAATATACATATGTACTTGAATATACATCATTTTCAAAGTACAACACTTACAACACAGCGGAAATAATCTATAGCTATATGATCCTGAAGCCTCCTACTCCAGCTCTTCAAGTATCTGTAAATCCCGACTACTTGACTGCCCGTACAAAATTGGGCACCCAAGAGTCTAGGGAAAACAAAACAAAGTAAACTCTGGGTCAGTCATGGGACTGGTGTGAGTAAAACAGTTTAAAATAGTTTGAGCCATTAAACGATATCTCATAAGACCACGCCGTATAACGTAACGGGTTTTTCCCTAATGAGAATCCAAAATATCTTTATATCAAAAACCTTTTGATATTATAATAATGTCCAACAACCACAATATAATAATCAACTAGCAGAAACGCTTTCATTTCGCTTGAGTGTATCGAATGTATATCACCATCGGTTGGGATCAGCAACCGTTTCCCGAATGGGACAACATCAACAATAGATTTTTTGAAGTAAATGAAACTCTAGATCAGGTGATTATACACCCTAATAGGTGCGACCTACATAGCCATGCTACCTGCCCGATTTCTGTCATTTACCAGTTGATGAGGCTTGAGGTTACGCCTTATCATCACATCAGATTCACTTCGAATGCCACATTGTCAGAACCATCGAAAATCACCAATTGACGTCTACAACAGTACATTACGTGTTAGCTAAAGAAATTTCCTTCTCCGCTTCCACTCTTGGTGCGGTTGAAGAAATCAATGTACGTGACCGTTCTGGAAATACTCTGTCAGACATTCATCCATACAAGTCATCCAGGAACAGGATGAACCGAAGGCACTATTCAATACATCCATCTTAGGCATTTTATCTAAGACTTATACAATAGCCCTTGCACTTTACTTCGTCTTCAACTATCTTTGGCATATATGATTCGCAACACTTATGCCAATACAGAGTGGTTCTTTGGATAATAATCCAACCGGTCTCTCCGTATTAACAACGTTAAAATGGTCAAAACTTTGATAGTCTGTGATTTAACCATCAAAGAAAAACAGTGTGCAAACAACGATATTATTTCTAGATGGAAATTATATCGATCAATCAACATTTAATATTTATCTCTTTAGTTCATTAATTTACTTATCTCCTGTTTCCATATATTCTAATTTCTTATTTTCTATTATCAGAAAACATTTCTGATTTCTCGTTTGGAAAACATTTCCAAAACTCCTTTACGATCAAACCTTACCATTCCTAAGTTAAGAAGGAATTCAATCAAGTTGGGGTATAATTACCTCTCAGACCTTAACTGAACAACGTTTTAACTTCGAAATGGTCAAAGTTTATCTTTTAAACTTTAACAAACTTTCTTACGTAACTCTCGTTCGGATAAATCTCTATTCGATAACTCCTCCCTTCGAATAGCTATATTTGATAATCTCTCTTACGAATAACTAGATTTGGAAATCTTTCTTCGAATAACTACATTCGATTTACTATATTTATTTAACTCTAATCGATAAACTCTTTTCACTTAACTCCTTACTTAACTCCTTTCGAATAAACTATATTTGATTACTCCTTTAAATATATTCGAATAAACTATATTCGATTTACTCCTTTAATTCTGTTCGAATAAACTATATTCGAATAACTCTTTTTAATTCTATTCAAATAAACTATATCTGATTAACTCTTTTTAATTCTATTCGAATAAACTGTATTCAATTAACTCTTTTTAATTCTATTCGAATAAACTATATTTGATTACTCCTTTAATTCTATTCGAATAAACTATATTCGATTTACTCCTTCAATTCTATTCGAATAAACTATATTCGATTAACTCTTTTAATTCTATTCAAATAAACTATATTCGATTAACTCTTTTTAATTCTATTCTAATAAACTATATTCGATTAACTATTTTTAATTCTATTCGAATAAACTATATTTGATTAACTCTTTTTAATTCTATTCGAATAAACTATATTCTATTAACTCTTTTTAATTCTATTCGAATAAACTATATTCGATTAACTCTTTTTAATTCTATTCGAATAAAGTATATTTGATTATTTCACTTCGAATAACCAATATTCGATAACTCCTCTTGTAAATAAATTATATTCGATTTCTCTTCTCTTGAATACACTATATTCGATAACTCTTCCCTTCGAATAAGTGATATTCGATAACTCTACTTCGAATAACTAGATTTGAAAATCTTTCTTCGAATAAACTACATTCGATTAAATACATTTATTTAACTCTAATCGATTAACTATTTTCACTTAACTCCTTTCTTGATAACGTTTATTCATTTATAAAGATTTACTTTTAGTAACGGTTTTGCACTATATAAATGTTCTCTTTAATAACGGTACTCCACTTATACAAGTGTTGCGTACCCATTCTATTCACAACTATCGGTGTTAAAACCAATATCTCTTCTCCATACAAGTTCAGACTTATATATCCCAATTATCAAATGATAAATATTTAATTTAATTTATAAACTGTTATTTATAAATTTATCTTTTCTAATTATCTGTTATAAACAGATTTCCATTTTCTATTCATCTTCTAAATATTCCCTTAATTAAATTCTATTTTAACATATTTATTTCCTATAAATATTTCCTTTCAATTCTATTTTTACATGTCTTACAAATATTTCCTTTTCGATTCTATTTATTTAACAAATAAATATTCCTTTTTATAATTCTATTTATTTACTAAATAAATATTCCTTTATTCTATTTATTCGTTTTATCAACATTTTCCCCTTTTATAAAACTCTGTTCGTTTTATAAACATTTTCCTTTTATTTACTTTCGAAATACTTCCTTTTATAAAATCTGTTGATTTTATAAAATCCCTTTATTTCAATATACATTGGAATAATTCTTTTTACATCCTAGGGTCTTTCTATGATATTTAAAATAGCAAACCACAATGATTGATATCATTTAAACACACATAATCAAACAGATTATATTTCACATCATATATTACATTATATGAACAGAACAGTATCATAAATATTGAGGAGTCCAGTTAGACCCCTCCAACCTGTTTCCTGCATCACAGATGTTAAACAACGCAAATAACACGAACATAAAATTTTCTGATAAACAGAATTAATATTCGATTAACGATTTATATATATGTATCGTTATCTATATTTTCAACCAATACATACACAATTCAATCAAACAGTTAACACACAACAATCAGTCATCATTTATTAGTTTTGAATAAACGTTATAAAAATAGAACTGTTCAGAGTTGGTGAGTTTTACTCACATTGGCAGCTCATCGTTAAAGAACGATAAACTGTTGTTTGATTTGAATCGAACAATTTATTTTTCCATAAATTCATACGAGCCCCAATCCACATCCAGTTAGCTTCATTGTGAAGCACTCGTCCATACGGTCCCAACGCAACTTACGGTTCGTGATTTTGATTTCATATGAATAAGTTATTGACATTATAAGTTAATACGAATATTTAAACTTTAAATTAAAACTAAATCTTTTATCATTGGGCTTTAACCTTTATAAAACTGCCGGCCCACTCATCAAAGCCCACCCGCACCCTTCTTCTCCGTTGTCTGCTCCAAAATACAGCCCTCCATTTCCACTTCTTTATCCCTCACCGCAACTTTCGTTCCATCATGATTTCACAAACAAACAACACCCACCGTGACCTTTATTCCACAACAACGCAGTAACAATCCTGCTCCTGAACAAATCTCCTCACTGTCGATGCTTGCCTCCCCTACCGCACCTTCATTTCATCATCGATTTCCATCCCGACTTCACTGTGCTTCACCTCTTCGCCTAAGCTTCCTGTCCCTCCCATTCTCCTCGAACTCGCGGCCTCCATCCAAAATCCATACTCGAAGTCGAACCTACCCCTACAGTATAACCGCAACCAATATTTTCACCGGTTCCCCCAAAACATAACACAAACGAAGCCAACTCTAACCATAAACCCAATTATCACCACCAGTTCACGGATTAAAGCCTCAATTACAAGTATCGATCAACCCTAGTTCGCAAATACGCTCGCTGCCTTTTTCTGAACCACTCAAACATGCATCGCACTTCTTGAAACTGGTATAGGCATGAAGATAATTGTTTGAGAAGTCCAAAAATATGTGTTATACAATTTATAGGATTTTTTTGTTTTGATTTTGATTTTTCTTTCTGCGGTTTGTTTTTGGTGAAGGAGAATTCTCGCTTGTGTTTTAAATGGTGAGGTGAGGCTGAGAAAGAAAGCAACGTGGCCTTGTTTAGGTCCAGTGATTAGTTAGGATACTTTTAATTTGATTATTTTATTTTATTTTTAATCAACTACTGCTCGTACTCATCCTTTAAAATTCCTACGACCACATACGATACCCAAAAATCACGAAAATGAACATGCAGCTAGAGTTCTTCATTATAGTCCCAACGAAACTAGTTTCGTCGAATTCCGACTCCGTATGCTCACACAACATTTTTTTAAAGGTCGAATTATTGACTGTTTTTCACATTAAAAATCGGTACGGCCACATACTGACTTCAAAAATCACGGAAATTGAAATCTAGCAATAATTTAATATTGCTGGTCCACCAAAATTGGTTTCGTCGAATTCTGAGGTCGTTTGCAAAACTGGCTAATTTTAAAGCTCTAAATAACCCTTTTAAATATATAAATATATTTAAAAGTAATTAGATTAAGTATTTATAAATAAATATTATCGTATATATTCACATACGATATCATACAGCTCTAGAATATTCCTATATGGGTATCTAACTCGATATTTCATCATCAGAGTTATATCGATATTCGATTTATATTTTAATCCTTTTCAAAATATAAATAAATTATAAAGGGAATTGCACAGCGACTTTTCTAAAATTTGATTTGGACATAAATCAAAATCTATATGACAAAATCTCAATTTTTCTCTTCCACTAGAAAAATATACTTCACCAGCTCCTATCGTTTCTTGTTTCACAGAAATCCGGCTTAAAACGGATTCTGTATTTCTTGTTGAAGTTCAAATCGCCAAATGGCGAACTACCACGCCATTTCGAGCTCAATTTTAGTTAAAATATAATTATACGTTCAAACTGCCGTTATTTAAATATATTCGTTATTCAAATTAAATTCTAAACTGAATTAGGTAATTTGGATTGCCCAGTTCACACCATATCGCTATTTCCGCCAATTGTGATTATTTCAGAATTAAATATATTATTTAATTATTATTTTAATTAAATATTCACCATTATTTAATTCAAAGACTATGAAATCCTTTTAATCACCTTTTAAATAGTTAAATAAATTAATTATTATATCGCTGAAAATGCGGGTCATTACATACTTCTTATCATTTCTTAAAGTAAGACAACACGTCATGCCTTCTAATTTCCTAAGAAGCGCAAAAAATGGGATTTCCATTAATCACACATCATACCACAAAGAACCCCAAAATTGCTCTTACTTTTCATTTACCTTCATATTCCAATTAGGAATGTTCTATGTCTTTCCTTGAAAATTTGATCTTCTCTCATTTTATTACTGATTTGCATGGGAACTATTTCTCATTTGAATTAACCGACCTTTTCCACTTAACATGTATCATCTATTAAATTATTATTTATGCGGAACCTCTCTAATTCCTTCCTACATAAATTGTACAAGTTTTATAATGGGAAATTAATTTACAAGGACAAATTGTTTGAAAATTTTAACCACAAGGACAAGAGACTATAAATTTATTCAAAAGGACAAAACATAACCCTAATTTATTCAAAAGGACAATACATACATTTTTTTTTGTAGACTTTAGGTATTAGTTTTCCATGTTGTGACGGCCCGCCCCGCACCAGCCTGCATTTCCTCCGAAAGTGCGCTGTGCACATGCCCGACTAGCACGGGACGGTCGCCAGAAGAAAGGAAAGAAGGGAATGAGCTAATCAAGAACCTGTAGAATGTCTCACAGCGCATGGAATAAAATATAATAATAACATACTTGACATAAAACAGGTGAGACAGTGCATAAGCTGATAACTAAAACTAACATCAATCATCAGAGCAGCGGAAATTCAAATACAGCTTATAACAACTTCCCAAATTTATTGTCTCAAAAACAAAAGAAAACTGAAGTAGATGATGCACTACTAGTGCCCAAGCAATGATCTTCAACAACACAAGGTGAATACTATATATATCATACGTGGAAGCCTCCTGCTCGTCTTCGGATCATCTACCCGTGCATCACCAGCTAACCTGTCTCTAGTCTGCTCGTGTGAGCACCCAGAGAAATAAGAGGAGACATAAAACTCTGGGTCAGACATAAAGCCTGGTATGTGTGATAAGCATCTAAACAGAACAATAACAGGTATACTAAACCATACCTGAACCTGGACCTGCAACCAAAGAGTTAGTACCATATACCGTACAATACTCTAAGGTGCCATAATAAATAGTGTAAAGAATACGGGGGTGGGGTGTGTATGTCGTAATGATGGCAAACAAATCAACCATAGCAACCATCCTCACATCTCTCACTCAGTGCGTAAAGCATATGATGTCCACCACTGTCAATCACTAGACTCATCGAAGTAGTGACGGAGTTCAACTTGTACAACTACTGCTACTACCAAGCTTACCACATGGAGTCATGACCAAACCTTTACAAATGACCCTGCTTCATTGGTCTATAGCCCTTTAGTCGTACCTAGGCCACTGTGGCCCTGAATCTGTTCACGTACCTCCCATACATAGTGATCCAAAGTCATAATCATCGATAGCCCCTTGGCACATGTCCCGCAACAAAGGCCCAATCATGAAGTGAACTCATCGGTTCCAAACTGGATCCTGAGCTCTAACTTCCCATACTGGACTACCTTTGCATCTCGGGTTATTGGTCAATACTTGGTCGGGTCGGGTTCCCCTCCTAGCCATCGGTTCGGGTCGGGGCCTCTACTTTGAATTGGCTCTGTTCGTAGTCTTCCCCTGTAGCGGTTCGGTTCGGGTCCACAGCGTTGCATCGGTTCGGGTCGGGTGTCCCACTTCGGGTCGGGTCGGGTTGCCATCTCCCATCCAGTTCGTGCTTCCGCTCCGATCAGCTCCCTTGTTCTTCACATGCTCCGATCTCTCCTCCTTTATCCGATCCGATCCCAGTTCAATTAGCGTGGCCTTCCTTTTTGCCAGTTCTCTCAAGTGTCAAGTTCCGATCCGAGCCCTTCGTCCTTAAGTCGATCCGATCTGGGCCCTTCATCCTTAAGTTGATCCGATCCGAGCTCTTCGTCCTTAAGTCGATCCGATCCCCAGCTTAACCAACATGGCCTTCCTTTTTGCCAAACCGCTTTTGTGCTAGACTCCAGTTCGGGTCGGGTTCCTTGCCCAGGTCTTCTATCCGATCCGAGCCCATATCTGATCCGATCCGAAACCCTGCACAACTTTCTACAACTTTTTCCAGCAACTTGTTTACGCCATTCGACGACGTTTTCAACCAATCTAACTATTCTAATCAATCAAAAATCATCCCAAACAGTCATAGCAACACAGCAAACTAACCACAAACACCAAAACAATGGATTTACATGTCAAAATGGATCAAATATACCCAAAACCCCATATTTTCCCTTAAGCATGTTTAAGCAAAACTAATCATAGGGTTAACAAAACTTAACCAAATTAAACCAAATTTCTAACAGAGACATAAAATATTATTTTCGAATTTATAGATATTTTCCAGAATTTATTAGAGTATAAATTCGCTAATCTTCACTAATTACCCTTAATTAACTGTAATTAGTGTCAAAACAATGCTAATCACTCACCTTGGCCACAAATAAAATTCTCAGAACTGAAACCTCGCTGGTTTGGGTGAATACTGATGTCTAACAGCAGCTCTAGCCTTGCTTTCGTGTTTTTTCTCCTTAATTTGATGTAGATTAAGCCAAAACTTGATTAGAAAGTGATTTGGGGATGTTTCTAGATGTTGGCGGCCATTGTTAGGGTTCAAGAATGAAAGTGGCGGCTGAAAGAAATGTTTTCTAAACCTAATCAGCCCCTATACATCTCCAATCCCGAAATCCCCTTTGGGCCTAGCTGCTAATTACCCGATTAAGCCCAATTAAGCTGTTTTTCACCATCTAAAACTTGTTTCAGCCATATCTCCCAAACGGTGAGTCCGTTTGGCTAATGTGACCACTCTACGGAATTGTAAACCATCATCCGGAGCCAATGGAAGTGGTTTTAGGTCAAAATTCCATTGCAGTCAAAAGTTATGGCCAAAACAGTACCAATTAGGGGTAAAATGGTCATTTAAAAATCGGGAAAAATCATGAACATGGGAAATCACTCCAATAGTCGTCTCCCAAAGTTACATGGCCATACAACTTCGTGAGTGAAAGAAATAAATATTCTACGATCCTATGATACGTAGAATGCGGGTCGTTACACTCCCCCCCCCCCTTTAAGAAATTTCGTCCCCGAAATTCCTTAACCCAAGACAACCAAAGATCCCGCATGCCTAACAGCCACATACAACAATCAATCATGCAAAACAAGCAAACAGGCCTACCCTAGCATGCGGAAAACTAAATCGAAGTCAAAATCTTACCAGGCAAAGAGTTTTGGATATGTCTTCCTAATGTTCTCCTCTGTCTCCCAAGTACAATCATTCTCGTCCTCGCCCCACTGAACTTTGACTAGCTTCACTTCCTTCCTTCGAAGTTGCTTCATGTCATGCTCGACAATATGGGCCGGCTTGCGGTTCCCAACCGGCTCGGGTTCTACTTCGAAGTCCTCTAACTGATCAGGTGAAATAGTCATATCTGGGTCGTGAACGAACTTCCTTAGTTGGGAAACATGAAATACATTGTGAACTCCCGCCATCTTCTCTAGTAAGCCAACTCTATATGCCAAATTCCCAACTAGTTCAAGAACAGGGAATGGACCAACAAGTCTTGGTGCCAACTTGCCTCTCCTGCCAAATCGTATTACGCTCTTCAACGGAGAAATCTTGACAAACACCAAGTCACCAACGGAGAATTAAAAGTCTCTTCTCTTCTTATCAGCATAACTCTACTGCCTATCTTGGGCAGCTTTCATTCGTTGTTGAATGATCTTTGATCTTGCCTGAAGTTTCCCTCACCACATCTGGCCTAAGCATAAACTTCTCGCCAGTCTCTATCCAACATGATGGTGAGTTGCACGGTCTTCCGTACAAAGCTTCAAATGGAGCCATCCCGATACTGGATTGGTAGCTATTATTATATGCAAACTCTACTAGATGCAAATGGTCATCCCATGATCCACCAAAATCCGTACACAAGCTCTCAGGAGGTCTTCCAATATGCGATTCACCCTCTCCGTCTGACCGTCGGTCTGAGAGTGATACGCGGTACTAAGATGTAACTCTGACCCTAGAGCCTCTTGCAAGCTCTTCCAAAACCCACTAGTGAACAACTGGTCTCGGTCACTCACAATGCTTTTAGGTACTCCATGAAATCTCACTACCCACTTCATATACAATTCTGCTAACTTAGCTGCCGTTCTGGTCGATTTGACTGGTATAAATCTTGCACTTTTAGTCAATCGATCCACAATTACCCAAATGCTATCATGTCCCGATCTAGTCCTTGGTAAACCATCGATGAAATCCGTCGAGACTTGCTCCCATTTCCATTCGGGAATTTCTAATGGTTGCAATAACCCACTTGGCTTCTTTTGCTCGGCTTTAACTAGCTGGCAATTCATGCATTTGGATATAAACCTCCCAATGTCTCTTTTCATCCCTTCCCAGTAGTAGGTCTACTTCATATCTCGATACATCTTGTTACCACCGGGGTGTATAGTCAGTTTTGAGTGATGACATTCTCTAAGCACTTCATCTCTCAATCCATTGACATTGGGTACAACAAGCTTTCCATTCTTTCTAAGCCATCCATCTCGATCAAGCCCATACTTGTCCATCTCCTCATCGATACCCATCTCTAACTTGGAGATGACTTCCAATAGGTTAGGATCGTCCCTCTGACTAGAGCCGATCTGCTTAATCAAAGTGGGTCTGATCGTCAAACTTGCTAACATTTCTGGATCCAATTCGCACTTTGGTCTGAAATCATACCCAGCGATGTACTCCAGTTGCTTCCATTCTGGAAACATAGCCCCTAAACTGGCATGTCTTCTACTCAACGCATCGGCTACCGCATTGCCCTTTCCCGGTGTATATGCGATGTCAAAATCATAGGAAGCCAAGAATTATAACCACCTTTGTTGCCGGAGATTTAGATCCTTCTGGGAGAAGAGATACTTCAATGACTTATGATCTGTAAACTGCTCAAATCTTTCTCCCAAGAGATAGTGTCTCCACATCTTTAACGCGAACACGATCGCTGCCAATTCCAAATCATGTGTAGGGTATCTTCTCTCGTGCAGTTTCAATTGCCGACTTGCATAAGCTACAACCCTACCGCCTTGCATCAATACAACACCTAGTCCGGTACCACAGGCATCCATGTATACCGTCATCTCTTCATTCCCCTTAGGAATGACTAACACTGGTGTGCATGTCAACTTGTCCTTTAGACTCTTGAATGCATTCTCGCACCTTTCATCCTAGACAAAAGCTTGATTCTTCTTGGTCAACTGGGTCAATGGTGCTTCTATCTTGGAGAAACCTTGGATAAACTTACGATAATATCCAGCTAACCCCAAGAAACTTCTTACATCTGTTGCATTCTGGGGCGTGGACCAATCCTGTACCGTAGCCACCTTCGCAGGGTCCACGACAATACCATTCTCGGAAACAACATGACCCAAGAACCTCACTTCCTACTCCAGAAGTGACACTTAGAAAACTTTGCTTTCAATTGGTGTTTTCTCAACACCTCCGTCACTATTCTTAAATGTTCCTTGTGTTCTTCCTCTGTCTTCGAATAGACCAAAATATCACCAACGAACACAAGGACAAACTTATTCAATTGATCTCTGAATACCCTATTCATAAGATCCACAAAATATGTTGGGGAATTGGTCAGCCTGAATGGCATGACCAACCACTCATAAAATCCAGACGGCATCCGAAATGCCGTTTTAGCTATATTCTCAGCTTCCACTCTAAGCTGATGAAAACCTGTCACGAGATCCAACTGAGAAAATACTCTCGCGCCACTCAACTGATCGAACAAATCATCTATCCGCGGTAGAGGATACTTATTCTTCCTCGTCACTTTATTCAACTCGCGGTAGTCTACACACAAACGAAGGGAATCATCCGCCTTGGTAGCAAACACAACTGGTGCTCCCCATTCAGAAACACTCCTTCTGATAAATCCCTTCTTCAAAAGATCGCTGACTTGCACCTCGAGCTCTCCCTGCTCCCTTGGTGCCATACGACGAAGTGGCATCACTATAGGTCTGGCATCTTTCACCAAATCAATACGGAACTCAATCTCTCGATGTGGTGGAAGCTCGGTCACTTCTTCGAAAACATCCGGATACTGGCCAACCACGGGTAAACCGGACAACTCACTATGCGGAATGTCGAGGGAGTTTAGAAAACTAGCCAATACCCCCTCACTGGGTAGACCACCAAACACTATCCTCCGCCCATCATCCGCTCTAGCTGTCACCAAAAAGCCCTCACAGTCTACCACCACCCGGTATCTTTTGAGCCAATCTACTCCCAAAATAATGCCAAACCCAGTAAAGCCCAAAACAAAGCAATCACAAACAAACATGCATCCATGACTCGATAAGACCACATTACGACAAATCATGTTATGTGTAGTCGAACCACCAATCGGGTTCGTCACTACTAAAGGTCTATCGGCAATCTCGGGCTCCAATCCCAACCTATCTACCAGGTCACTAGATATGAAAGAACTGGAAGCTCCGGTATCAATCAAAACTCTAACAGGAACATCATAAACAGAAAGCAGACCTTGAATGACGACATTCTTTCCCTTCTCTGCCGCGGTTGGGGAATTCGACGAAGAAGGAATAGCATTAAGGGCATATGCTTTCACCATTTGCTTTTCTTTGGGGGGTTGTGGACACTTGTCCTTGTGATGTCCCATTTGGCCATAGTTGAAGCACTTCCTATCCGCTGGCTTGGCCCGACAATTGCTAGCATAATGGCCCTTCTTACCACAGCTGAAGCACTCAACATCTTGCTTATTCTTTTTCTTCTGACCATCCTTAGTCTGACCCTACTTTCTCTTATTCTGGGAACCACCCTTGCCTCCACCACTTGCTTGTGGTTTTGGTTCCTCTGCAGATGCAACCTCAGTCTTCGGCTTAGGGTAGAGACTTTCTGATCTCAATTCTTTTCCCACAATCGATTCAAACGTCTCATCAATGTGGTTAATAAGCCTTTCCCCCAAGTACTGATCCAAACCAGTTATGAATTTCTCATTCTTCTTCTCGGCAGTATCAATAAGAGATAACCCATACTTCGACAAAGTGTCGAATTCAGCAATATACTCCGAGACAGCTCTTCCATTCTGCTTGAGCTCCAAGAATTTCTTAAATAGCACTGACTTCTGAGCAGCTGGAATGAACTTCTCGCTAAAGCGAACCTTAAACTGCTCCCAAGTAATCTGATCTTCAGGAGTAGCTGCCTTTATAGCATTCCACCAATTCATTGCCCGCCCTTGCAGCTGACGGGACGCTAACTTTCTCTTCATCGCTTCCTCGATACCCAGATCCTCGAAGATACGTTCGCAACTATCCAACCAATCCTGAACATTCGTATCCAACTCCGTTCCGTGGAACGGCTTCCCACCAAGACTAGTATAATCCTTATTCAGCTTGGCAAAGTCGACCCTCGGCGCCTGCACTATTGGACCACCACCATTTCCACCATTGGGAGCTGCCCTCTGTACATCCCTAAGCATCTCTCTCATGAGGTCAGTAAACATCGTCCTCATATCAGCAGCATTCCCATTATTGGCCCCTCTACCGGTACCTCTAACATATCGGCTCATCGTCAATCTATAAAATGAAACGATTAACGACCCCATAGTGGTGCTAGTGCAGTACGACTTCATCCTTATACTAGTAATAGTATATATATATATAGCTTTTAAAAACCAAAGTAATCACAAATACGCTCTCTCGTATACGTATACTATCTCTCCCTGATAACTTCCCTAGCTTAACTACGCAACCTAGAGCTCTGATACCAAGTGTGACGGCCCGCCCCGCACCAGCCTGCATTTCCTCCGAAAGTGCGCTGTACACATGCCCGACTAGCACGGGACGGTCGCCAGAAGAAAGGAAAGAAGGGAATGAGCTAATCAAGAACCTGTAGAATGTCTCACAACGCATGGAATAAAATATAATAATAAAATAAATGACATAAAACAGGTGAGACAATGCATAAGCTGATAACTAAAACTAACATTAATCATCAGAGCAGCGGAAATTCAAATACAGCTTATTACAACTTTCCAAATTTACTGTCTCAAAAACAAAAGAAAACTGAAGTAGAAGATGCACTACTAATGCCCAAGCAGTGATCTTTAACAACACAGGGAGAATACTATATATATCATACGTGGAAGACTCCTGCTCGTCTCCGGATCATCTACCCGTGCATCACCAGCTAACCTGTCTCTAGTCTGCTCGTGTGAGCACCCAGAGTAATAAGAGGAGACATAAAACTCTGGGTCAGACATAAAGCCTAGTATGAGCGATAAGCATCTAAACAGAACAATAACAGGTATACTAAACCATACCTGAACCTGGACCTGCAACCAAAGAGTTAGTACCACATACCGTACAATACTCTAAGGTGCCATAATAGATAGTGTAAAGAATACGGGGGTGGGGTGTGTATGTCGTAATGATGGCAAACAAATCAACCATAGCAACCATCCTCACACCTCTCACTCAGTGCGTAAAGCATACGATGTCCACCACTGTCAATCACTAGACCCATCGAAGTAGTGACGGAGTTCAACTTGTACAACTACTGCTACTACCAAGCTTACCACATGGAGTCATGACCAAACCTTTACAAATGACCCCACTTCATTGGTCTATAGCTCTTTAGTCGTACCTAAGCCACTGTGGCCCTGAATCCGTTCACGTTCCTCCCATACATAGTGATCCAAAGTCATAGACATCGATAGCCCCTTGGCACACGTCCCGCAGCAAAGCGCAAATCATGAAGTGAACTCATCGGTTCCCAACTGGATCCTGAGCTCTAACTTCCGATATTGGACTACCTTTGCATCTCGGGTTATTGGTCACTAATGGGTCGGGTCGGGTTCCCCTCCTAGCCATCGGTTCGGGTCGGGACCTCTACTTTGAATTAGCTCTGTTCGTAGTCTTCCCCTGTAGCGATTCGGTTCTGGTCCACAGCGTTGCATCGGTTCGGGTCGGGTCGTGTTGCCATCTCCCATCCAGTTCGGGCTTCCACTCCGATCAGCTCCCTTGTTCTTCACATGCTCCGATCCGATCTCTCCTCCTTTATCCGATCCGATCCCAGTTCAATTAGCGTGGCCTTCCTTTTTGCCAGTTCTCTCAAGTGTCAAGTTCCGATCCAAGCCCTTCGTCCTTAAGTCGATCCGATCCGGGCCGTTCGTCCTTAAGTTGATCTGATCCGAGCCCTTCGTCCTTAAGTCGATCCGATCCCCAGCTTAACCAACATGGCCTTCCTTTTTGCCAAACCTCTTTTGTGCTAGACTCCAGTTCGGGTCGGGTTCCTTGCCCAGGTCTCCTATCCGATCCGAGCCCATATCCGATCCGATCCGAAACCCTGCACAACTTTCTGCAACTTTTTCCAGCAACTTGTTTACGCCATTCGACGACGTTTTCGACCAATCTAACTATTCTAATCAATCACAAATCATCCCAAACAGTCGTAGCAACATAGTAAACTAACCACAAACACCAAAGCAATGGATTTACATGTCAAAATGGATCAAATATACCCAAAACCCCATATTTTCCCTTAAGCATGTTTAAGCAAAACTAATCATAGGGTTAACAAAACTTAACCAAACTAAACCAAATTTCTAATAGATACATAAAATATTATTTTCGAATTTATAGATATTTTTCCAGAATTTATTAGTGTATAAATTCGCTAATCTTCACTAATTACCCTTAATTAACTGTAATTAGTGTCAAAACAATGCTAATCACTCACCTTGGCCACAAATAAAATTCTCAGAACTGAAACCTCGCTGATTTGGGTGAATACTGATGTCTAACAGCAGCTCTAGCCTTGCTTTCGTGCTTTCTCTCCTTAATTTGATGTAGATTTAGCCAAAACTTGATTAGAAAGTGATTTGGGATGTTTCTAGATGTTGGCGGCCATTGTTAGGGTTCAAGAATGGATGTGGCAGCTGAAAGAAATGTTTTCTAACCCTAATCAGCCCCTATACATCTCCAATCCCGAAATCCCCTTTGGGCCTTGCTGCTAATTACCCGGTTAAGCCCAATTAAGCTGTTTTTCACCATCTGAAACTTGTTTCAGCCATATCTCCCAAACGGTGAGTCCGTTTGGCTAATGTGACCACTCTACGGAATTGTAAACCATCACCCGGAGCCAATGGAAGTTGTTTCAGGTCAAAATTCCCTTCTAGTCAAAAGTTATGGCCAAAACAGTACCAACTAGGGGTAAAATGGTCATTTAAAAATCGGGAAAAATCATGAACATGGGAAATGACTCCAGTAGTCGTCTCCCAAAGTTACATGGCCATACCACTTCGTGAGTGAAAGAAATAAATATTCTACGATCCTATGATACGTAGAATGCGGGTCGTTACACATGTAGTTGGGTATCAATTTTTGGTTTTACAGTTTTTGGACATCAGTTTTATATTGTTTATGGTATCAGTTTTACATATAACGATTTTATATTGTCTAATCGCAATATTTATCCATCACTGCAACTCCAATCTCCCAAATCACTCAAGCCATTCTCCTTCACCCCTAACCAAACTTCATCACCACATCCCTGTATACATGAACAACCCACCAACAAACCACCACTATACATCCATAAACAACCTCTCATTGCAATCTCATTAGAAATCAACGGTTAAACATAAAACCTCAAATGTATCTACAATCTCATCACACTGCCGAACAGTTTAACTCCTCTCTTCTGACAACATTTCCATCCTCCGTTGTTGTTCCCTATAAAAAAACCATTACATGTAAAACTGATAACTACAAGTATACAAAACTGCTACATACAAGCTGTAGGCTAGAAACCGATACCGTTAGACACACAAAACTGCTACCTATTAGCTGCAGAGAGCAAACTGATACTTTCAGACATACTAAACTAATACCTAAATCTGCAAAAAGGAAAAGAAAAAAAATTATTTTTTTAAGTGTATTATCCTTTTGAATAAATTTGGGCTATGTTTTGTCCTTTTGAATAAATTTTTAGCCTTTTGTCCTTGTGGTTAAAATTTTCAAACAATTTGTCCTTCATGTTATTTTCCTGTTTTAAAATTTCCCTTTAAACCTTTTCGCTAAAACAGTAACCACTAGAGAGATAACTTTATAATATTATTTCTCTTAGTTCACAAACATTACAGTGTAACCTTTTTAATGTTGACTTATTTTCCATTTTTACTTCCCTATTTCTTACTTGAAACTTTCTACAATTACTGCTCAAGTTTATGGTTTACTCACATACCGAGATGATTTTCCTAAAGCTCTATCTAGTATTCAAGCATTCTACTGGAATTATCCTACTAAACCATTTTAAATTTTCAAAAATGTTATTATCTCAAAAATAAACAATTTAGGGAAATAAGAATTGATTACTTTTATTTAATATTGTAAAATCTATCTTAAATCCATCCAACATACATGCCTAACTCATTTATTCGTGCCTTCTCTTTTCTTATGACTTGAACCCGTAACTTGCTTACACACCTTACTCTTTTGGAAAACAAATTTTTATACTTTCTAAAAAAATATTCTAATGCCAAAATCAATAAATTTCCAAAAACTTTAACTTTTAAATTTGAAACTTGAAAACTCTTTTAGAAATCTTTTCCTATACCTATTTCTGTTTCAAGTTCTTTTAAAAGTTTAATTGTGGGACTTGGTATAAGGTGCTATCCAAACTCACATTTTTCTAAATTTCTTGCACGAAATAAATTTAACTCCTTACTAATACTCAATTCCAAAATACGAGTGGCATCCAACCCTTGTGCTGCCATGCACACTATATATATATATATATGTGTATAATTATAAATACCCAATCCATCCATTTTCCAAACCCAATGCCTTATTACACACACACAACTTAGACCTACCGCATGTTTCCAAGTACCGACACATGAAATTTCCCGTTAGTCATCAAATCTATCGTACACCCCATACCATGGTTAAGCCAAAACTTACACTTTTAGGACCCTTCACAACCCTAACATTGGTGTACGAACTCATTAATTAATACTTTACATGTGCGATTTTCTCAAAAGTGGTCTCTCTAATGGATCTAGGTAAAAATATATTTATATTTTTAAATACAAATACACCACTTACTAACAATATATAGGAATCCTAAACCTGAGGTCTGATACCAGATGTAACAACCTGAATTCCAACGGATCTAGATTTTACAAAAATTCTAAATCCAAAACTACTGAAACTCGAGTTGGCTTGTCTGGTATCTTGTAGAAAAGACAACGATAATAAATATATCAGAGCTCGATATAACATCTCACAGTGGAATGGATGAAATATAATAATCAAATATAGCTTTACTGAAATAATGACACTGCCAGACAAGTGTCTAAAGGCTACCAAATCCCTGTCATAAATCTAACTTGCGATTATGTTATGAGGAATGGGTCAGAACAAAAGTTCTGGTGAGAGGACAAATTATACATTCTGAAGTAACCCTACGTATACCCTTCAGTTACATTTTCTTAATTATTAGGTCATTCGGGTTAACAACTATCTAGGCTCCGCACACACGTCACACCCATTCGCTCCCAGTAGATTAAACCTAATATAATATACATACATACATACATACATATATATATATATATATATATATATATGTAGCTACGCCCAACATTTCAAGGTACTCCCCATAGTACCCTCCTCGTATGGTCCCCACCATCATACCACGGAAGCATGCATAACCCCATCTTGCGCTGAACCGCATACGAAAATCTCCATTATAACGCCACGTAATCGCACAGAACCACCATCATTATGCCATTTAAGCATACAGATCGTCACGTCCGAACTCCTCGGTCGAATTGTCTCCACATAGAGTAATATCCAAATGTCTACAATACATCACACAGTATGTATATCTAGACCCTCGCACGAACGTACTGCCTACTATAACCTGAGTTCCGTAAGAGGGGTGCATCCAATGCATGGAACTCGATCGAAATATTTCGACATTTGTAAAGGATAGCTTCATTAGGCCTACATTATAGATATCCATATATGGTATGTATCTTTTCACGGTAGCTATGGCCCCACCCTGGCCCCTCCCTCAACTAATGAAAGACTGTATTAAGAGCTAGTGATGTCCCTATAAACCAATCTAACATCCAATTTTGTGTGTCTTTCAACCAACGTCCTGATAGTGAAAGATCGTTGGTTGTTAGTTTTTCTCAAGTCTTTCCGCATCCCACTAATTGTCGATGATAGTTATCCGATGATTACTATCCCTAATTTGGTCTTGACCGACCCCTCCAAGAGCGAGGCAAACCGTTGAATCATCCAACGCCATCTTCCACAGCTTTATGACTGCCACAACAAAGTTGCAATCAAGGTATACTCTAGATGGTGCAACAGACCAGCCTCCAAGCGACGACTTCATCTGTTTGTTCCTCGGGGGGCCTTCTCAGGGTACCCTACCACGTCCAGCAGAAGCCTCATGCTTCCCTCTAGTGATGTAGAATAATCAATTGAACGTGCTCCTCTCATGTCTCCATACACCGCAATGTTTTACCCCGTTAGGTTCCTTATCTTCGTACGTACAGATTGGTCCAAGCACATCATGTCATCCCGTTATTAAATCCTATGTCTAATCTTTTAATCATGCACTTACTTTAGCTTATCACATTGCTAATTAACTTGATTATTCACACATTCATTTTCTATTCAAGTTTCTGGTTTATTATCCTATATTTTCATGCATTCTTTCCCTAATCGGCCTCATACTGCCAGAACAGACCATACCAATGAGACACTTACTTTCCCTTATCAGCCCCACGCTGCTGGAACGGACTTCCGCTTATTATTATTACATTCGTTAAACTTAGTATTTCCCCATTCATAAGTTTACTAATAATAAGCCTCTTCTTTATTCTTTCTCATTTAATTATATCCTCATGTCATATCGTTACCACAATCATTGTTGTGGGTTTGCATATTAACATGATTCCCTTAACCAAAGTTTACTAATAAGTTTTCTTTTCATCGTTAATTATAACCTACGTTATAATTTCACTTGTCCCTAGGGCAAGCCTTCCTATTATAGTTCATTCAAATTCATATAATTAATTATAATAGGTCATATTCCATGTTCATCACATTTTCCATTTGTTCCTTGTTATTTGAGCGTACCTTTGCTGTTGTAACCTTTCTTTATTTACTGTCTTGTACATTTTTATTATTATAGGAAATATTTCAAAAACTTCATTAAATTGGTCGGGGGAAATGTATAAAAATCTATTTCCATAATATACGTTAATTAAGATCCATAGGTGCAAGCTACTTCTCTTGATTACTGTTAGCCCACTTTGTGAACTGGGCAACACAAAGTCAAGATGTGAAATATTGAAGAACTTGGAAAGCACTGAAGCGGGTCGGATCGGAGCAGTGCAGCGGTTCGGATCGGATAAAGTCTGCTGTTCGGATCGGTGAACTATTGTTGTTGGAATCAGAGAGGCACGTCTGTTCGGATCAGAGAGCAACCTATTTCCATCTGGAGCGGAGAGCAACAGATCTGAGCGGAGCGGAGTAAAAACAGGGATTAGTCCTAAGTCAATCCGGGTCGGATCGGGTACTCCGATCCGAACCCCTTGTGCATACCCTTCCGACCCGAGCCTGTCTTCCACGTCACTCTCCTGCATGAGTGCCTGGTTATTCGGAGCGGCTATGACCAGTTCCTACCCACAACGTCCACTACTCTGGTGCGTTGTCAACATAGAAATCCATCTGAACCCGAGGCTGATGGGATGGATGACACGTAGCTCCGATCCGGATCGGGTTCTGAGCAAATTCTCACCTATAAATACCCCGTCTGGAGATAAAGAAAAGGATCTTTTTTCTAACACTTTGAGAGTTCAACCACCTTCATAACCCGAATTCCAGCATTCCCGGAAAATCCAAATCTTCTTTCATTATTTGTTTTTAGACAATTGAGTGATTGTAAGTGAGTTGTGAGAGAAATCAAGTGAATATTTCATTGTATTTGCAACTAAATCATTGAAAATAGTGAAAGACAAGTGGACGTAGGCATTTCTTCGCCGAACCACTATAAATCCTGTGTGTTCATTTTTATTTTTGATCTCATTTCATTCTGCTTTTAATCAATTTGGGTGTTAGAACCGCTTTTTGGTCTAACATTTTGGTGCTTTCACTGAGAAATCATCTGAATTCTTCGTTTTTCGGGATTATCGTTCTACTTTTTGTACCGTTGAGTTCAAAGAAGTTAATCCTCAAGCTTCAACGCCCTTGGATATTTGTTGAAGTGATTGTCGAAGAACCATGGCCAAAGGAAAAGGCAAAGAAGTTCAATCTGGTCGAGAAAATGGAGCTGGCGAAGATCAGCAAAATGCGGTTGTGACAAGGTCTCGTGGGCAGAGTTCAGCAGCAGGACGAACTGATGCAGGAAACCCGAACCACCTTCAGGGGGAGAGTTCCGATCCGATCCGGGTAGGAGATTCTGAAGTAGTGCATTCCCCCAACCTGAACCGATCCGAGCAGCTTGCCATGTACCGACCCGACCAGGCTCCCCAGCTCCGAACCGACCCGATCTCCCATCTCCGATCCGATCCGACACTTGGTGATGTTGGAACTTCTACTCGAGTCCCTACGAATGCTCCGATTCCAGCCACCAGGGTCAATGATCAGGTCAATCCATCTGCGCCCATTACTCAAGGAGATTTCTCGCGCCTACTTGACATGCTTGAGAGTACTAGGGAGGCTATGAAAGTCCACGAGCGTACCAACCTCATGATGCAAGAAAATATGAGACTCATGAGCAGGGAAATTAGCGAACTCCGAAGACAGAGAACCCCTTCCCCGGTTCGTCACACACCAGTGGATCAGTCTTCTTCTTCCGAGGAAGAGCGGCTCCGTGAACGAAGGCCGCTCGAACGACCTCAGAATTTGGAGCAGCTGACATTCATATCTTTGGGGTCTCGCGAGGATATTGCACGAGCACTAGGAAACAATGATCCCACTCAGGGGCAAAGGCTCCAGTCCCCTCCTCCCGAGATCGACCGGGAGCGTAGGGAGCGGAATAGAGCAGAAGCAGCTAAAAGAAGAAGGGCATCTCCTGAACAAGAGCCCAGAAGGAACCTAGATACCAGGACAAGGGAACCTGAACGGCCCCTAACTAATGCTGATGTACAGGCAATGGTACACCAGATT
Source organism: Allium sativum (assembly GCA_030737875.1). Classification (NCBI taxonomy): domain Eukaryota; kingdom Viridiplantae; phylum Streptophyta; class Magnoliopsida; order Asparagales; family Amaryllidaceae; genus Allium; species Allium sativum. Next base: position 223,403,778 of record CM060920.1, read on the forward strand.
ATGTCCGAGAGTCGAAACTATACCAATGAGGACTATGGCATTGAGCGAAGCCATACTCCTTTCACTGACGACATCCTCGACTTTCAGTTTCCCCGACGTTTTAACCTGCCCCAGATGGACAAGTACAATGGGAGAACTGATCCGGGACAGCATTTGATGCGATACTCGTGGCTCATGAATGCTGCTGCTGCCCCTGATGCAGTGAAGTGTAAAGCATTCCCGATCTATTTAGAAGATGTGGCGTTGTTCTGGTTTACCCGACTTCCCCCTCGTTCGGTTTCGAATTATAGGGAACTGAGCGAACGTTTTATGAATCAGTTCCGACTCCATACCCGAAAGTCCAAGAGTGTTATTGAATTATCAAGAATTAAACAGGCGCCAGGAGAGTCTTTGAGGTCCTATCTTGACCGTTTTAACTTAGATGTGACTGAAGTTAGTGACCCGCATGAGCCCACCATCTTGATGGCATTAAAGGAAGGAGTCGACCCTGAATCCGAATTTGGAGATTACCTTTCTGGGAAGACACCTTCCACGAGAGAGATATTCTATGAAAAGGCTGATATTTATTTAAGACGAGAGGAGGCCAGGGCAAACCGAAAGAGAAAGTCTGAAGCGGCATCAAAAGAAAATGTTCAGAGTAACGTCGTCGTGAAGCAGTCTGGGGAAAGTTCCGGAAAAGTTGAAGTGAATGTGGGAAACAAGAGTGGAAACGACAATTCTGGAAACGGGGGCAGCAACAATAACCGTAATGAGAACGGTAACAGAAGAAATAGAAATAGGGGAAGTGATCCTAGCAAAAGGCCCCGATTCCAGACTTATGAGAATTATACACCGTTGAACGACACTCTGGAGAATATTTACCTGGATACGTACAATGTTTTGCAATACAAAAGACCGCCACCTCGTGATTCGACCGAGAAAGAAATGGCAACTGGGAAGTTTTGTTTGTTTCATGGAACTCATGGGCATTCAACCAATGAATGTCGGCATTTGAGAGATGTGATTGAGAAGCTGCTGCGCGAAGGGAAACTGGATGAATATAAGGTTGCCCCGAGGGACAGAGGGCAAGGAGAGCAGGCTCCAAAACAGATTCAATCCGCTCCCAAGCCCACAGCGCAGCAGAAAGGGAAGGGAATTGTAATCAACTCCATCGTGGGTGGACCTCACCCAGCAATCCGTAGTTTTAGAGCAATGGATCAATATGTAAATGTTGCCAAGCACGTAGATGTGAATGAAGGTGATGATTTGGAAGATATCGCCCCCATAAAACAACAGAAGACAATGTTTGACGACGTGGTATTCCGCAGCCGAGATAATACTGGGATCCAATCACCCACTGATGATCCGTTGGTCATTACTACCACCATTGGGCCAGCCTTGGTTCATAAGGTGTTAGTAGACAACGGAAGTTCTGTCAATATTTTGTTTAAAAAGTCATTCGATCAAATGAAGCTTGAATCTGAAGATTTGAAGCCATGTGAGGGATGGATCAGAGGCTTCAACGGGGCGTCAACAGCTCCCATGGGGTACATAGAATTGCCCGTGACCTTACGGCAAGGAGAACGCCGAAGAGTGCGGATGCTTCAATTCGTAGTGTTGGACGTAGATTCGCCTTATAATGCATTTTTGGGAAGGCCTGCCCTTGCTGAGTTCAGAGCTTGTATCGCCCCTTGGTGTATATTGCTTAAATTCCCAACTGAAGCCGGAACTGGAGTAATGAGAGGGGATCAAGTTTCCGAATGGGCCTGCTATGTTGCCGAATTAAATATGTTGATGAAAGGACTTAACATCGAGAGTAAAGATGCCTCGCCTCCCCCAAAGGAGGGCTCGACATAGCAATTAGAGAGATCGACCCCAAAGGAGTTGCCCAAAGGAACACCTGATGACCTGGATCCCAGAAAAGACGAGGAACCAGAGACTATAAATGCAACTCCTAATGAAGCAACAGTGGAAATTCCCATTGATGAAGCTGATCCAACGAGAGTTTTGAATTTTAGGTCTCAATTGGATCCACGTCGGGCCAAAGAACTAACGGATTTTTTGAAGGCGAACTTGGACGTGTTTGCCTGGACCCACGCTGACATGTGTGGGATATCGCCATCCATCATAAGTCACACACTAAATGTAAACCCGAAACATCCGCCTGTGAAGCAAAAGAGACGTATGTTGGGCCCAGAGAGGTCGGCTGCTCTCAAAGAGGAAGTGGAGAAGCTGAAGCAGAACGGATTTATTCAAGATTCGACATATCCCGACTGGATATCGAATCCCGTCTTGGTAAAGAAGCCGAATGGAAAGTGGCGGACTTGCATTGATTTTTCAGATTTGAACAAAGCTTGCCCAAAAGATAGTTTCCCACTTCCCAGGATTGACCAGCTTGTAGATTCGACAGCAGGTCATGAACTTCTCTCTTTCATGGATGCATATTCTGGGTACAACCAAATTCCTATGCACGTGCCAGATCAAGAACATACGAGCTTCATTACGAATTTGGGATTATATTGTTATGTTGTAATGCCATTCGGATTGAAAAGCGCCGGAGCCACTTATCAGCGCTTGGTGAACAGAATGTTTTATAATCAAATAGGGAAGACTATGGAAGTTTACGTGGATGATATGCTTGTCAAATCGAAACAGTCCTCCAGCCATACGCAAGACTTGGTGGAAATGTTTGGTATCCTGCGAAAGTATCGAATGAAGTTGAATCCTTTGAAATGCTCATTTGGAGTGGCATCAGGAAAGTTCCTAGGCTTCATTGTGAGCTCCCAAGGAATTGAAATCAATCCTAGCCAGATAGCAGCGATTAGAAACATTGAAGAGCCGAGGAGAATTAAAGACGTCCAAAATCTTGCAGGGAAAGTAGCTGCGCTGAGCAGATTTATCTCTAAAGCCACAGATAAATGCGTCCCGTTTTTTTATTTGATTAAAAGGGGAAAGAAGAACTTCGAATGGACTCCGGACTGTGTTGAGGCCTTTCGAAATTTATTGGAACTGCTAGAGAAACTGCCGATTTTGTCAAAGCCAGTGGATCACGAAGAATTGTTTGTTTACATGGCAGTCTCGGCTCACGCCGTTAGCACAGCCCTGGTTCGAGAAGAAGACAAAGTATAAAGGCCAGTGTATTATGTAAGCAAGAAATTAGCAGCGGCAGAGCGCAACTACCCAAAGATTGAGAAGCTCGCTTACAGCCTCCTAATCGCATCCCGAAAACTTCGTCACTATTTCCAAGCTCACCCCATAACCATATACACTGACCAAACCCTAAGGCAGGTGTTGCAGAGACCCGAAGCATCGTGAAGGTTGATCAAATGGAATATAGAATTAAGTCAGTTTGATTTAAATTTTCAACCACGAAGGTCGATCAGGGGGCAAGCTCTGGCAGACTTTATAGCGGAGTTCAACATCCCAGAGGAGGAAGTAATCGATGACAGAGTGGTTAAGTCCGAGGATGAGTTAAAGATAGATCCATGGAAACTATACACAGACGGAGCCAAGAACGACCGAAGGTCCGGAGCTAGAATCGTCTTAGTCACTCCTGAAGGACGGTCGTTATATTATGCTCTACGATTAGAATTCTCGGCGACTAACAATGACTCTGAATACGAAGCCCTGATTGCCGGGCTGAAGCTCGCTAAAGATCTCGGGATAAAAATGTTGGACATATTCTGTGATTCTAAAATCGTTGTTTGCCAAGTGCGAGAGAAATTTGTGGCTCAGGGACCTCGACTTTTCGCCTACCTCAGGAAAGTGAGAGAGCTATTGAGCAGCTTGGAGCGGTACAATATAACACATATCCCAAGAGCCGAAAACCAGAAGGCGGATAGGCTGGCAAAGCTGGCCAGTTCCAACAATCCAGAAGAGACTGAAATAATTCCAATTGAAACATTGGAATCGCCAAGCTTTGATTCGATGGAAATTGAGTTCGCTTTCGAAGCGGAACTGGAGAAGGAGTCGTGGATGACCCCAATTAAGAACTTCCTTAAGAATGGGACACTCCCATCAAAGAATAGTGAGAAAAGGGCTATAGTTCGCAAGGCTACCAGATATGTCATACAAGATGATATTCTTTATAGGCAAGGATTTTCTATGCCCCTGTTACGATGCATAGCACACGACGACATCAAACGTGTACTAAGAGAAGTGCACGAAGGTGAGTGTGGAGATCATATAGGAGGTCAGACTTTAGCAAAAAAGATATTGCGATATGGATACTTCTGGCCCACAATTAATAAAGATGCAGCTGATTATTCACGACGCTGCGATAAGTGCCAAAGATTCGCCAAAATCCCCAGAGCACCGTCGACCCAACTCAAATCAATGGTGAGTCCTTGGCCATTTGCCACGTGGGGAATTGATATCATTGGAGTTCTACCAATTGCTAAAGGAGGAGCGAAATATGCAATAGTCGCTGTGGACTATTTTACGAAGTGGGTGGAAGCTGAGCCCTTGACCAAAATCACGGCAAGAAAGGTGATAAGTTTCGTGGTTAGAAATATTATATGCCGATTCGGGATCCCAAGGACCATTATAACTGACAACGGAACCCAGTTTGATGGTATGGAATTCAGAAATTTCTGCCAGAAGTATAAGATCGACAAGCGATACACTGCGGTTGCTTATCCGCAGTCAAATGGGCAAGTTGAGGCAATAAACAAAGTAAAAAAATCCATCCTCAAGAAACGGTTAGAGCGCGCAAAGGCAAAATGGGTTGACGAATTGCCCCTAGCTTTGTGGGCATATCGAACAACATTTAAGACGGCTACTGGTCACACCCCTTTCTCTCCCTCCTTTGGCTCAGAAGCAGTAATTCCAGTTGAGCTGGAAGTTCCTTCCCACAGGGTGACATATTATGACCCGATGATGAATCGGGCACTCTTACTTGAGTCTCTTGATGAAGTCGAAGAAAAAAGGGACGAAGCAGATTTGCGTGCGGCAAGACATCGACGTCAGATGGCACGCTATTACGACAAAAAAGTTCGCCTTAGGACTTTTGAACCAAGAGATTTGGTGCTAAAGAGAGTCTTTCCATCCCTTCCTCACCTCGGTCCAAAGTGGGAAGGACCCTTTGTCATCCAACGGAAACTTGAAAAAGGAACCTTCAAGTTAACGACTGTAGATGGCGAAGAAGTCCCTAGAGCATGGAATGCCCAACACTTGATGCGATATTTGGATTAGAAATGTTGTACTCTTTGTTACTTTTCTTATGAACTCTGTAATAAGGCACGACTTGCCTTGAGAAAATCTGATGATATGAATAAAGGACTAAAAAGTGGATGTAGGCTACGACTTAGCCGAACCACTATAAAAATATCGTGTCCTATTTACTTTTATGCATTATATATATACATTCATTGACTATTCTGTTGTGATTGTGGAATAAAAGATGATTCAAAACCTGAAAAGGTTGAAGACAGTTTAAACATAAGAAAAAGGACAACGGCTATTTGTGCGACAAGACATAAAAGAATGAGAAAACGACATTCTTAACTCTAACTCTCCAGAGAGAGAGAGTGTAAAAGCGTCTCCGACTGAGCGCTGAGAAAGAAATTCTTCCCCGCTGAAGGATCGGAGGGTGAGAAAATGACATTCTTAACTCTAACTCTCCAGAGAGAGAGAGTATAAAAGCGTCTCCGACTGAGCGCTGAGAAAGAGATCCTTCCCCGCTGAAGGATCGGGGAGTGAATAGATTGCTGAGCTCGAACTCTAACTCTCCAGAGAGAGAGAGAGTATAGAAGGACGGGAAGACGACGTCCTCTGAGGCATGAAGTTACACCCAGACAAGGGAACGCCTCAGTAAGAACTCTAACCTGAGTATAAGATAGGAGAGTATAAAAGAGATGCCAGAAAAAACGATAGGCATCGACAACATAGAAAATGCTATCCCGTTAGAAAATCGGGAGCATTCAGATTGCTTGATTAAGCCTTAAATAATTTTTGAAAATTGACTGGGGGCATATATGTATACACATATTTCCTCCCTCCGTAACTTCATTTCATAATTATAGTATGACAGGCATTTTTACATAAGTGCAGAAATACTGACAAACAGACATTGCAGAAAATGAATTATTTTTTATTTACGAATAAATGAATTTGTACAGGAAAATAGCTAAAAAAGAAGGTGCAAGAGCCACTCTTGTAGCAGCTATTGTTGGTTCACTAAATGCAAAAACGACACAAGGCAACCCACTATTTAGGTTTCGAGTGAGCCTTGGACTTCTTGGCGGCTTTCTCCGCATCCTTTGCCTCTTTCTCGGCCTTTGTCAAGATTCGTTTTGATTTCTTCTTTCCTGAAGATGCGGTGCTGGAACCGGTTGACTTCTTCCCGGAGGGCGGAGCGCTAGAAGCAAGAGAAGATTTTTTAGCGAGTTCCTCTGTAATAGATCTAGTTGAGAGCTTAACAACTAACCTTGATCCCGCATCCACAACTGCGAGAGGCTTGAGGGCTTCAGGGTCTAGTTCTTCGGCTTTTAATTGCAAGCGTTTATCTTGATCAGCTTTCATTTCAGCCAAAGTAACATCATCAGCATTTTTCGACTCCCCGACTATTGCCACCTCTGGATCTTCCTCATGCCCTCCGTCGCCGCCATCGTCCTTTAAGGCTGCTATCATTTCTTCATCATGGGGAGTTTCAGCCTTAGAAGGTTCGCTTCCTTCTCCCAAATCTACAGGAGCAGCCTTGTCCTTCCCTTCTTTTGCCTTCTCCGAAGGTTCAGCCTCAGATGCGGCTCCCTGAGTCACCTCTGTCTTTCCGAATGGCTCAACACCTACAGAGTGAGAAGCAACAGTTATCCACTCAGGAGAAAATAATGGGTTTTTCATCGATTGCTCAATCACGTGGCGAAAGGTAGAAATAGCCTTGACGAATTGAGGAGAAAAGGTAGGGATACCTTCCGAAGACTTATCAGCGGGGGTAACTGCTGTCTCTGATGCCATTTCAGGGTTTGGAGATAGCAGAGTTGTTCGGGGGATTCCCGGATTTTCAGGGTCATACCCCTCTACTTCCGAAGTCGCGGGGGAAGCAGAAGAGGAACCAGTCTCGGGAATGTTTTTCTATTTAGTCCTCCGCCTTTCTTCTTCCATAGCATCAGCAATGAGGCGGCGCCCTTCAGCTAGGCGTTCCGGCTCATCATCCCTCAAGTATTTCTCCATTAGCTTATCCTCATCGATGGAATCGACCTTGAGCTCCTCTTTTTCCCACTCGACGATCTGACTCCATACTTGAACTAGAGTGGATGGGTAGTCCTCGATCCAAGAAATGTTTCAGCGACGGATGATATGTGCGAAGAATTCAATCATTAATTCGCCGAAACCCTGAATATCAGCCTCCGCCTCTGGCAATTGTTTGCGGGCCTCCTCCGCAGATTTGATAGCACACTCAACGTTGCCCTCCGCCAGGGCAGCTCTGTTCTCTGCCTCCAGTAGCTTTGAAGCCAAGTCAGCATTCTTCTTTTCTAGCTCAGCATTCCTCTTTGCTAACTAGGCATTTTTCCGTTCGAGGTCAGTGTAAACAAGGCGCGTCTTAGCAGCTTCTGACTTAGCATCATCAGCCATCTTTTTAACTTGGAACGCTCTTGAGTGTGAGATTCAAGCAAGTCATGATAACGTTTTTGCATATCCTCAAATTGTTGTTTGAAGTTGGTAGCGTCCCTCTGAGCAATAGCAAGCTAGGCCTGTGTGTCCTCCAAATCTTTACCTAGGTTCTTTAAGGCCTTAGCATCTTCTTCCGCGGTTTTTTGAATTGAATCAGCATTCGTGATTAGAGTACGGATAATTCTGGAAAGATTGCGTGAATATTTAAACATCTCAGAATACTGTTTTTCAACCGCGTCTATCTTTGCTTTGGCCTCATCTGCCCACTTAGAAGAAACAGGTTCAAGGGCAGGTAAAAAAGTCAAAGTCTCGAAGTAGTGTTCGGGGAATTGCTCCTCCAAATACGCCCGCTTTATTGCAGTTTCCGCATCTGGTGGGGGAGGAGCGGGGATCGCCAATTCAGTGTCCCTGTGTGTGGAGGATTCAGTAGTTTCTTTGTCTGTCCTAGGTCGTTTAGTAGTAGGGACCTTGCGCTTACTTCGAGACTCAGTATCTTTTGGAGGACTTCTCTCTCCGCTACGCTTTTCGTGGGAAGAGGTGAAGTCTTTTGATTGTGGCCTGTCCTCTTCCCTACGGCTTTGATAACCTTTGTATTTCTCTTGATCCGACCGAACGGGAGAGCGAGAACGTGAGGGTCGAGAGCGATAGGGATCATAAGGCCTTCTCCCCTCCCTACCGCGATCATCGCGGCGATCATACTCGATATCCTGATGTGGATTAGACATGTTGCGGCGAAGCTTCCTGATATCATAGTAAGATCGAGACATCGTGCCTGCACAATAAGACAAACGAAATTCAGAATCAATGGATTCACAGAGAAAGAGGTGCAATGAATGCTAATGCTGTTGTATAAAGTGTGTCCTAAGTGGTGTGTTTCCCCCCCAACCAACCCGAGTCTGAAGCTAGACTAGTACGGGCAGGCTCTTTGGCCTTAGCAAGAGTGGTCTCTTCAGAAGAGGTGAATACTAAAAGATCCTTCCTAAAATACTCTGAAGTGTAGATAGTTTCAGGTAAGGGGAGATCCCCCAAACCCTGAAATAATGGGTCATCAGTACTAGGGACATCTCCCTCGGAAGCATTAAGTGGCGACTCTTTGGAGGATGTTGACTTTTCCAGAGAAGTAGCCTCCTCGGGGGCAGTATATCCTTCACGATGCTTTTCGGCCAGGTTAGACAATTCGTCATCTTGAGTAGAAGAAGGGGAAGGTGAAGTTTGAAGAGGCACTGTAGGAACTCCCGAACCTTCTCCTGTCTCTGGGACTACATCCACTGGAGGAATATATACGTATGGAGCCGTCCCATGACCAATACTACGAAAAACGGATAACAGCCCATGAAAGTGAAGATATTCGTCCTTAAGGACTTCATCGATAGTTAAGAATTTCTGGTCACCATTAAGAAGTTGGTGCATTCGGTCAAAGAACACCTGATCTGATATTTGTTTTGGATTGTCGACTGCAAACAAAAAGAAAAACGAGTTAAGACAATGACTCGAGTGTATAGAGCCCGGATTTAGAAAATCAGCGCTTTACTTGATTTCATCCACCTCCTGGCACACCCAGGTTGTTGCTTCACATAGAACCATTCCAGTCTGGAATCTCCAGCTTTACTGCTGAATGGCGCTGAGATTATCTTCCTCTTAGGAACAGACTCAAAATAGCAGAAAGATGGAGTCTCTCGAGTCCGATGCTTGAAGTTATAGAAGAAATGAACGTCATCGAAAGTGAGTTCTATGCCTAGGATCTCACGATATGCTATATATAAAGTGTGTAAGTAGGCATAAGAATTGGGATGCAGCTGCATGGGGGCAATCCGCATTTGTCTTAGAAAATCTACGATGAAGGGAGAAAATGGAGGGATAGCGCTGACCATACACATCAACCGAGTGACCGCCATATATCCTTCTGGAGGGTTGTGGGGACGGCAAGAGCTTGTAGGCACTAGAGTGTCCCTTTTCATTATCCCGTACTTTAAGCAAATTCAGATAAGTCGGTCGTTGTCGATCGTTGATTCAACGGAATCTGGAGGTGATTCCAATATGACAGCCGATTCAAATTCATCAGGGGCCCGGTCGTCACCAATCCCTCCTTCCTCCTCAAAACCTAGAGAAACTTCATTCTCTGAAGACACCTCGTCGCTTTCACGATTTCCAACCCCATAGTCTGAACCCTCATTATCCCATTCTGGATCCGACGGAGAAGATATGTCCTCGAGAGTAATTTTGTTAGAGGTTTCCGGGGCTTCTTTCCTCTCAGCTAGTCTGGAAGAGCGTCTGAGTCTCATGGTCATAAAACTATTGAAGAAGCAATAGCACAAATTAGAGAAAATTAGCCCGTATCCCCCCGTGCATGTGTGCAAACTAAAGTGTAAACAATGTATACGGAAAGTGCAAAGTAAATGCTTAAAAGTGCGACGAAAAGATTTGGCAAAATATAAAGAGTTGAAGTAGTTCTTGGTGTCCAGTTACCTTCGCAAGGCACTATCCTAACTGTCCATTAGGTTGAAGATTATGTCAAAAAGTTGATTGGGCCAGTTAAACAAGTTTTCATATATTGAGGTGAACTGCTCTTCGGTTCGGTTTGGGTGCGTTCATGGGGATTGGATCGGAGGTGCGGCCTCGACTTGGGCTCGGATAAACTGTGGAACTCAGAAATCAAAACCGGATCGGATCGGAGGCAAGGTCCCCTAACAGTTAGGATCGGATCATGTAGTTATACTTCTCCTACGTCATCTTACGGTCCGACCCGATCCGGTTAGGGAGGCTCCTTTCCCCCTTCTTTAAATACTTGCTCCGACCCGATTCGATCTCCTGGATTTCTTTTCTTTTTCCTTTCTTTACTTGCCCCGACCCGGTCCGATTTCCTGAACTCCCTTCCTCTTTCCCTCATTTTTTCAACTTCCATATCCCTCCGAACCGAACCGATTCCCTACTATCCTCTTCTTCTCCTCCATCCTCTTTCCTCCCTAGCCAATGCCAAAGCCAATCTCGTGCCAATTGCCCAAATCAAAACCAAGCAATTATGCACTGGCGCACTCAACAACGGATTCTAATCCTCTCCGTTCCAGCCTCGAGATGGCGACGAGTCTACTGGCGACGATGACGAGGGGGGGAGGGGGGTCACTGCGGCAAGGTCATTCAAGTTCCATGCTCAAACCATCCTAATCGTCCACGAATTCGAATCGAAATCGATTGAAAAAGGGAATTATCTAAAGTTTTATAACCTACCAATGTAATTACTTCGAGAATTAAAAGGAATGTTGATGCTTCAGGAGTTAGGTTTTTTCTCGTTTTGCAGAACTCGGGGAGTAAAACAGTAAAAATGAATGAAGGAAGAAGGCAGTGTTTATATAGAAGAGAAGAGTGTCTATTCGTCTCCCCATTCAGATCGGTGGCCCAGTAGAAGAACCCCTGTTCGGATCAGACGGACAGCTCAGAACTAAAGCTTGGCCCAATAGTCCAGTGTAAAATAGAAAGGAGAAGGGGTTTGTTCGGATCGGAATCCGAACCGAACCGAGTTCTTTAGCCCAACAACGAATTAAATTGATATTTGAAGAAGAAGATGAAAACACACGGAAAATCAAAAGAAAATTTACCTCGAAAGGCGCTGTGCAATGATGGTCAAAGCATGCTCCGTTTCCAACAGAAGCATCCTTTGAGGGGGCAAAATGTTAGCCCACTTTGTGAACTGGGCAACACAAAGTCAAGATGTGAAATATTGAAGAACTTGGAAAGCACTGAAGCGGGTCGGATCGGAGCAGTGTAGCGGTTCGGATCGGATAAAGTCTGCTGTTCGGATCGGTGAACTATTTTTGTTGGAATTAGAGAAGCTCGTCTGTTCGGATCGGAGAGCAACCTATTTCCAGCTGGAGCGGAGAGCCACAGATCTGAGCGGAGCGGAGTAAAAACAGGGATTAGTCCTAAGTCAATCCGGGTCGGATCGGGTACTCCGATCCGAGCCCCTTGTGCATACCCTTCCGACCCGAGCCTGTCTTCCACGTCACTCTCCTGCATGAGCGCCTGGTTATTCGGAGTGGCTATGACCAGTTCCTACTCACAACGTCCACTACTCTGGTGCGTTGTCAACATAGAAATCCATCCGAACCCGAGGCTGATGGGATGGATGACACGTAGCTCCGATCCGGATCGGGTTCTGAGCAAATTCTCACCTATAAATACCCCGTCTGGAGACAAAGAAAAGGATCTTTTTTCTGACACTTTGAGAGTTCAACCACCTTCATAACCCGAATTCCAGCACTCCCGGAAAATCCAAATCTTCTTTCATTATTTGTTTTTAGACAATTGAGTGATTGTAAGTGAGTTGTGAGAGAAATCAAGTGAATATTTCATTGTATTTGCAACTAGATCATTGAAAATAGTGAAAGACAAGGGGACGTATTCATTTCTTCGCCGAACCACTATAAATCCTGTGTGTTCATTTTTATTTTTGATCTCATTTCATTCTGCTTTTAATCAAATTGGGTGTTAGAACCACTTTTTGGTTTAACAATTACATCATGTATATATATTTAATTGGTGTGCAATACGACAAAAACCCTATTTCACACTAATACCAGTTATCTTTCTTTTTCTTGCAACTACATTTTCTGTAGATTACCGTAATGGTAATTATGGAAATATATTCCTTTTCCACCTCCAACTAACTTAGTCCACTACTAATTTCCATTTTTCTGAGTTATTTATTATTTCCTATTATCTTATACAATTCCTAATTCCAATTTAATTACAGTAAATTTCTGTACAAAACTAGGCTTACTAATTCTTATTCCACTATTTCTATAATTTACTGTAATCTTTCTCAACCCAACATTTTAATTATATTCTTAATAATATATTTTGGGAACATACACAATTTACCATCAAATTTACAATCTTAGGTTTATATACATAACAGTCTTCAGATTTACAATTTTATTATTATAGTAATTTCTTAATCCCAAATAGAAAGATATATGAATTGAATTTACACAGCAGTAATATTTTAAACACATTTAGGGATGAATTACACGATAACCACAACAATTCCATTTATTGATTTCGTTAAGAATAACAGGGAATTAAACGATAAATATACCATTACCAAATGGCATAATTTAAATACACTCACCTATTAGCTTTCCAATTGGGGAACCTAATTTAGAATCATTAACCGCAGTTTCTCTCTAATTTGATTCAATATTGTAATAACTACAAATTTACAATTAAGAACCCAAAAGAAAGCAAAAGGAATTAAATTGGAATCAGATCCATGGAACTTACCTTGTTCGAAAAGGAATCGCAACAGCCTACAATCCTAAGCTATGAATTTCGTTCTCCAATTCTTGTTTTTGAAGGCCTAAACTAATTTAATTTGATTCAAAAAAGGTTGGGAGAAGAAATGAAACGTTAGGGCTTCTGCGTCTGCTTAGGAAATAATGAGTTTGATGGGTATTCCTGGTCGTTTATTTATAGTCGCTCAAAAGAACTTGATCCATTTTATTCGTGGAAAGCAAATCAAAACCATCGCTGAAAATAAAACACGTCATAATCCTAAAATTAATACTCGTTTTAAAGAAAACGTGTACAGGCCTTTCAACACGTTATTATTTTTCACCTATTCTCTTCCTTAACGATATAATCCTTTAACATTATAAATTAATTTCTTTCCTTATCATTTAGCCTTATCCAATTCAAACGTGAATTAATAGGCACATATAATTTCTTCCATTTTAACATTCTGCGTGTTTATTCCCTTTTTAATTCAATGAAGGTTATCTTTAACGTTTATTTCCATTATGTTACATTCCATTTTTAACGAGTAATAATTCCATTTCAAATGTGTACCATTAATACGTTAATATGCACATATCTAATCTAAATTGAAACGCTACTTAATTAATGCTATTTCAAACATCCTTTTATCGCATAATTTTGCACTATTTATAACATGCGTTTATTTTGCGCGTTTTTTCTGCAATTTACTTTGACGTTAATTATATTATTTCTTTGTTAATGTCAATTAATAGGAACATTTCAATTTTAATGTCAATTACTTTCCTCTTTCTGAATGTCCATTTATTTCAATTTTAAACAACCGTTTTTTTTTTGAAATTTATGTACATACATAATTTAAAAACATAAATTATATTTGCACACATTTACATACAAATATTTTCCGATGCTAAACTTTGTACATTCGGAAGTTTACCGTATGAACTCCGTTCGGAACATATTATATACGTAAATTTATCAGAAAAATGCAACCAACGCAATAGTACACGTTTCGAAGCCCAATTCTGAAAATTCTAAAAAGGTCAGTTTTCCTTTCATTGTTTTCTATAATTATTTAATTGAATTATTATTATTATAAAAATGTGGGGTGTTACAATTCCAATAAGGTTGTTTCCAGAATATACTTTGTTTTCACTAATTATAAATGTCACATTTAATGGGAATTTTTGTCCGTACTCTAGTTTCATTTAAATTAGGATACTCCTTTACAATATCATATATTTCTCAACTTGACTTAATCTTTGGTGTTTACATATTCTCTTCTCTGTTATCTTTGAAGTTTCTTATCTCTTCGAATAGTATGATTGAGATGTAGAAAACAACAATGAGAATCAAACCAAGAAATCTTCCTCCCATATCATAAGAAAAATGCTCTTGCTTCTTGCATGCAACGAGTACAACCTAGACGACCAATCATACTCCATCCTGAAAGCATCTAATAAGCAGAAAAATCATTAATAGTCCATAACAAAGAAGCACACATTTTTTTTTTTGAAATGTTATACGTTTCAACTAAATCAACCATAGTGTTTTCAACTGTTCTATTAATGGCTGTAGATAATCATCGATGCCTTGTGTTGGATCACCAGGGCCACGAACGATAATATAAGGAACAATAATAGGCCAAGACGAATATTTACTACAAAACTGAGAGAATGGTGAAAACCATCCATACATAAACTAAATCCGATGTTACGGCTCACTGCGGAAAATTTAGGATACGTCCTATTAAAATGTTTCTATGCTTCTCCATTTGATGGATGTGTCAAATTTTCATCTTTTAGTGTTCTCTTACAATGCCATCACTTATGACATGCAATGAATGAGGATGCATATAACATTTGTAGTCTAGGAGTGATGAGTAAATAACGCATTCCCTTGTATGGAACTTCCTTTCTATTCTTTTGTCTAGGTTTGTACCTTTCCTCTCCACATATTTTGTAGTTCCTAAGATTAATATCATATTTTCAATACAACATGCAACCTCTTATACAAGTATCATTTTTGTGGTACGGCAGTCCAAAAACCGACATTAGTGTTTTCACATTGCAAATACTATCACGCATTATATTATCGGGTGTTATATGTCTTTTTGTAGCTTACACAACCGTCGTAAATCCAGCTTTTGTAAGGTTAAATTTTGATTTCATAGCAATATTTTCAATAGTTACTGATAACTCAGTTCCACTTCTACAACCATTCCACAACGACCTCGTAGATGAAGCTGACAAATCATATATTTTTTCGCTTCTCCATTCGGTTCTTCTTCGATACTAACATCATCAACGTCAACTTGACTGGTAGGAAACATTAACTGTACTGCATCTCTCACCATATCTTTTATGGGATTCGTCATTACTAATTTGACCTTGGACACTACAGGATTTGCTATAGGTGCAATAAATTCTTCATGGCGATAGCAAAATTAATAATTTAGCACAAACCAGATTTATATTAATGTACTTTAAATGTTCCTGATTTCCGAAACCTCATCAGTTTGCACTCTACATGAACAACGAAGAAGTTCCTCGTAATTTCGATTATTCGATACTACGAATCTAATAAATGCATTTACATCATTGTAGAATTGTGCTTTCACTGAACCTTTCATTCTAGTTCTAACTTCATACGTCAAATTACAGTCGACATAATAATCAAACATTCTTCCTAATTTAAAATATATGTTAATGAATTCTATTACATATAGATATGTTATTGTAAAGCCTTTTGGGACTAAAGACTTCACACATTACACTATTAAATTTCGATAGCTTTTTACTATACTTCACTTCTGTGCATTAGTTACATCTACATCCAAGGGGTATTTTTTCCTATTTTAAAAATAAAAATGAAATAAAACCTTTGGGACTAAAGATCTTACACACAACACTATTATATCACGACAGTGCTTCACTCACTTCTCTTCTACACATACCTTCTATGACACCCCATCTCCATTAAGATCACTCACAAAGAGAATGCATTAATTTTGGTGGAGCGTTTATTGTGTATAGAACATAAAAGTAAACAAGATAGATAAATATATTGGTACTTGGAAAATAAAAACTACTTTTATTGTAGCGGAGAAATAGTTTGGTTACATCAAATCAAAAACCAACTACAAAACCAAATACACTTATTATCCATCTTGACAAATAAGTTCTGAGTACATAAAATAAAATACATAACCCCAACATAAAATAGCCATAAATAAGATAGGCTGAACTTTATTCAGCAATCCAAGAAACTTCCAAAAGAAAGAGATAAAGCTGTCCAAATCAAGCTCCACTAGTACTAGTCCCACCCTGAGCACCCGGGGGATGGGAGGGAAAGGAAGAAAAGAGGTGGAAACAAAGGGGGGTCAGACATAAAGTCTGGCGAGTGCAATAACTTTAACAATATAATTATTAAAGTAACTAGGATAAAGCATAAGCACGAAAATAAGGAAATGACTGTGAAAAAATGGGCATGACAGAGCAAACAAAGGAAATTAGATGAACAACGATAACAATAAAGGCGCACCTAATCACTATAAGATAATTACTACATTGCACCACACCAAACACCCTAAAATTTAATCCCGCCTACAAAACTTAATAATGATAATGGTAGTTTCATGTACTGCTAGCTGCCTTCATAGGGGCCGTCTGCCCCTATCTCCACTAGGTGTACCCACTTCCCCCATTCGATCGGCTCCCTAACTCGTAGATACCCGTGTTGGCCCCACAATGGGGTGTATCACTCCCCAAAGTGGCAACCCGATACCACCAAAAATGCATGGCTTATATCTACACGATGCAACAAAGTCTTACCTACCAGCCCGGGGCCACACACGCACATGACCTCGTTGGACTTGCATTGCCATCGCTAACCCGTTTTGACCTCTTATAATCAAACCCTGTACGCTTGTCCCGTCCTCGACTTGGGTCGAGCCCACAAAGATACTTAATGGATTACTGGTTTGAAAATGGCCCCCATGTATGACACAAGCTTTCCACCTATGTTTGGTCCCCTCTAAGGTTTTCCCTACTTAACCCCATTCTTATCCATGTCTTCTTACATGTTTCAATCTTGGTTAAGTACATCTAATCGTATTTTACATGCCACCCAAGGCACCCTCTTAATTTAAAATGCCACCCTAGGCACTCACTTAACCCCCATGCCCCACCACATGTTTATCTGGTTAAGTGTTTCTTAATTCATTAACAACGTAACCTTGTAAAGACCTCCCGCATTAGACTGGCATTTGTGGCTGCTGGATTTGTCGGGCAGGTCCGGGCAGTCTTACACCACAAACGAGCCTAACCTCGTGTCTTTACAACTATTACGCATTTAATTCATGCCTTTGACCTCTCACATTAGACTGGCATTTGTGGCTGCTGGATTTGTCGGGCGGGTCCGGGCAGTCTTACACCACACAAGAGTCTAACCTTGTGTCATAGGCGGTTTATTATTACACATATTTATTTAACCCCAAAGTGGATTAATATCCCTATCTAAATTTGTAAATAAATTCCAAATATACTTATGTCCATAATTGTCACCTAAATTATGTCCATTTATTTTAGGTATATAAAGTATACCAATTATTGCCTCAAATTAATTGTATGCCTTTTAAGGCCATTACATGCCAATTCTCAATATGTGTATATTCAATATTAGTCCAATTGTCCCCACGTTGTTCGTTCGCTTATCTTGATATATATATATATATATATATATATATTAGACTAGCAATTAGTCTAATGACATAAAAGGGAAGAAACATCACAAATTTGCATAACACACAAAATGGATCTAACTTAAGAATAAGGATTACAACATATCTTGCATAAAATTTGTATTGTCATGAATCTAAACCAAAACCTTAAGGTGTGAATTTGCAGGTATGAACATAGTTTTCACCCAAACTTGTATAGGCCATAGTCACAAACTTGTATAAAACTATGTATGTCATAGATCTAAATCTAAAGGTGTAAACTTTCATATATGTGAATCCAATTTCTACCTAAACTTGCATATAGTCACTTTATTTGGTTTACATGTAAACTTGTGTACAATTCACATAAAAACTGGCATATAATCTACACCCAAACTTGCATATAAAATGATGTCAAACATGAATCAAGTTGAACGTAGGTGATTGGGCATATACAAAGGAATCCACAACAAAAATTGTCATTATGAACGACTAGCATATATTCACAAAATATCACATTTTCCCAATGTTTCACAAACATAGCCATATAACCCAAATTATAACTCAACCCAATTAACTTGTTAATTATCTTATTTAAGAAATTGAACTCACAACTCAAAGAAAGTCTTGATTTCTGGGATCTGTGTTCTGAAATTGATTTAGCTCGCCTTTGAAGTGGACAAATTTGTTGTTGTAGTTGTTATAGACTTGAGTTAATTAGCTTTACTTTTCCTCCTAGTTGGTGGCGGCTACTCTAGGTTGCAGGGTGATAGCATGACAACCACGGTTCTAATTTTGGTTAGGTTTTAGGGTTTGAGTCTACATGAGTTTATATAGAATTTAGGATTAATTTAGGCCATCCGATCAACCTAGAATCAATCAAGACCATCCAGTCAAGATAGAGTGACACCTCATCCCTAATGAATTAGCACTGAGTCACAAAATTTTCATCTTTCAGATCTACCGGGGAGGGGGGGCAGGTCGACCCCCAAGTCGACCTGTAGGGGGGAGGTCGACACTAGGGTCGACTCCCTAGTCGACCTGGGTCCTGGGCGGGAATTTTCCTGCCTAGCCCACTTCTGACTTCTGTTTTCAATTTTGAATCCGGTTTCGAGCTGTTTGAATTTATTTGAATTTTCTGGAAACTTCCGACAGCTAACTTCTTTATGCGAAGTCTAATTTAGGAAACTCAGACTCTATCTCAACCAGAATTCTGAGACAAACACAATGGCTTAACCCGTTTCCCTCGATTCTCACATTTAAAATTAGTTATTCCTCAATTTGTTAGTTTATGTTAACAGAAAACACGGCGTGTTACATTCTCCCCTCCTTAAAGGATTTCGACCCCGAAATCTTCAAGTTACAAAGAATACATATCCTACCATCCAATCGTCCATCTACTCAACCATCAAACACAGGCATCCATTGTCCTTAAAAGACTTCTAATGCTTTCATGTTTATATGTACACTGTGTGTACATGTACGTATCTATTGCAAAATCAGGCGGTCTACTGATTCAGTTGACCTTCTTAATGCAAATTATGGTAGTGCCATGCGTCCATTATGTATGCAAAAGATCCCTAATGATACATATTATTTCTACATCCGTGCGCAACCATTCATCCGAATGCATCATCCATATGATAACATAGCCATTATACATTCATTAATCTAAATAAGCACACATTTATATGCATATTGAAAGTGATTGAGCCGATCTAGTGCCTAATGTGTGTTATATGCATCCACGAGCAACCACTAGCAAACACTTGCATCCACTAGCATCCATCAATCATAACATGTTTCAAATACATGTTTACATCCATTGGCCTCTACCTAAGGATAAAGAATATGACCGAGGAGATACACTAAAAAGGTAGAAACAAGCTTGAATAAACTTAAGGAAAAAGAGATCAAAGATGTACCCTCAAAAAGAAAAGGGTAGGCTACACATATTTTGGTCTCAGTCTCCCAAGTCGCGTCTTCCTCGGCGTCGCTCCATTGAACTTTGACAAGCTTAACTTCACGGTTGCGTAGCTTTTTGACTTCCATCCCCAATTTTCGAGTTGGAAATCTCCTCACAGTCGCTTCTCGTTCCACCTCGACTTCCTCTAGTATGCTTGGGTCCACAACTTCTGTCGACTCATGTAAGCAATTTCGTAGCTGAGAGAAATGAAAAACAGTATGAACTCCAGCCAATCTTTCAGGTAGCTCTACTCTGTAGGCCATCGTCCCAATCCTTTCGATGATAGGAAATGGTCCTACGAATCGTGGTGCCAACTTTCCTACGGACCCAAAGCTGATGACATTCCTCAAAGGAGATACTTTAAGAACACCTTATCCCCACCTTCAAACTCAAGGTCGGTCCTTCTCTTGTCTGCGTAGGATTTCTGTCTATCATGTGCAGTCTTCATTCTCCTTCGTATCAAGTCCACTTTCTCTGAAGTCTCTCTAATCATGTCCGGCCCAAGTATAAGTTTATCAGTGGACTCCCACCAACAAGTTGGTGATCGACATGGCCTTCCATATAAAGCTTCGAAGGGTGCTATGCCTATAGTGGCTTGGTAGCTATTGTTATAAGCGAACTCCACCAAAGGGAGATGATCCTCCCAAGATCCTCCAAAGTCAAGAATACATAGTCTCAAAATATCTTCTAGTACTCTATTCACCCTTTCCGTCTGACCATCGGTTTGAGGGTGATAGGTTCTGCTTAAACATAGCTATGTGCCTACAGCCTCTTGCAAACTCCTCCAAAACTCGCTTGTAAAGATAGGGTCTCGATCACTCACTATGCTGGAGGGTATCCCGTGAAGTCGAACTATCTCCTTAAGATAAATGGAGGCTAAAGACGAGGCGGTCCTCCTACTCTTGACAGGTATAAAATGAGTGCTTTTCATGAGCTTGTCCACTATTACCCAAATACCAGTATTGCCCCTTCTTGACCTTGGCAACCCATCAACAAAGTCCATCGGAATGCTCTCCCATTTCCATTGCGGAACTTCTAGAGGATGAAGCAAACCGCCAGGCTTCTTCTGCTCCGCCTTGACTTGCTGGCATATCATGCATTTCGAAACAAATTCAGCTACATCCCTCTTCATGCCATTCCAAAAGAAAACTCTTTTGATATCTTTATACATCTTATCTCCACCGGGGTGTATGGCCATCTTGGAATGGTATGCTTCTTCCAGAACCATCTTCACCAAATCTCTTGCTTGTGGGACGCATAGTCTTCCATCCCGTCTCAACCAACTCTTATCATAGATGGAGTATTTATTGAGGTGCCTAGAAGTCTCTCCCCTAATCAGCTTATCTATCACATCAACTAGCTGAGGGTCTTCACGTTGCGCGGTTCCTATCGACTCCAACAAAGTAGGCCGCACCTCTAGCATTGCCATCAAGCTAGTTACATAATCAACAGAGGGTCTAAAATCAAAATTTGTTATGTACTCCAAACTTTGCCTTTCTACAAAGAGAGGAATTAAGGTCAGCTTCTTTCTACTTAGGGCGTCTGCTACTACATTGCCCTTGCCAGGAGTATATGAGATCTCAAAGTTGTATGAGGCGAGTAACTCCATCCATCTTTGTTGCCTTAGATTGAGGTCTTTCTGCAAGAAAAGGTACTTCAATGATTTATGGTCAATATACAATTCAAATTTCTCACCTAAGAGATAGTGGCGCTAAGACTTAAGCGCAAAAACGATGGCTTCTAACTCTAGATCGTGGGTTGGGTAGTTTTTCTCATGCACTTTTAATTGCCTTCCACCATAAGCTACTACCTTCCCCTCTTGCATCAAAACAGCACCTAGTCCTGTACCGCATGCATCTGTGTATACCGTAAACATCTTGCTCCCATCTGGTAATGTCAAAACTGGGGCTGTTGTCAGAGCCCTCTTCAATCATTGGAAAGCGACTTCGCAATCCAGATCCCAAGTGAAAGTCAGGTTTTTCTTCGTTAACCTTGTAAGTGAAGATGAAATTTTCGCAAAGTCTTTAATGAACTTGCGATAAAAGCCTGCTAGTCCAAGAAAACTTCAGACTTCGGTTGCATTCTTTGGAACCTTCCAATCCTGGACCGCAACTACTTTTGCGGGGTCCGCAGCTAACCCTTCTTTGGACACCACATGCCCAAGAAATCTTACTTCTTCCCTCCAGAAGTGGCACTTGGAGAATTTTGCTTTTAACTGATGTGCACGGAGAGTATCCATGACTTCCCTTAAATGCAAAGCATGCTCTTCCTCATTCTTCGAGAAAATCAGAATATCATCTACGAAGACCACCAAGAATTTATTGAGAAATTCCCGGAACACTCTATTCATTAAATCGACGAAATAAGCAGGTGCTTTTGTCAAGCCAAAAGGCATGACGAGCCATTCGAAGAAACCGTCCGGGGTTCTGAACGTGGTCTTATCAATGCTATCTTCAGCCACTCTTAGCTGATGAAATCCGGTAGCCAGATCTAATTGGGAGAAAAATGTTGCACCTGCAAGCTGATCGAACAAATCGTTTATTCTTGGCAGTGGGTGCCTATTCTTCTTGGTCAGCTTGTTTAGCTCTCTATAATCAACGCATAATCGAAGTGAACCGTCCGCTTTGGTTGCGAACACCACTGTAGCACCCCATTCAGAAATACTTCGCCTTATAAACTCTTTTTCTAGCAGCTCCTTAACTTGCTTGCTAAGCTCCTTTCTCTCCCTTGGAGCCATGTGTCTAACGGGTAAAGCAACATGTTTTGCGTTATCAACTAGGTATATGCGGAAGACTATCTCCCGCTTCAGAGGCAAGCCCTCTACTTCCTCAAAGACATCCGAGTATTCACGGACCACTCTAACAGACTGCAAATTCTCAACAGATGCATCAAGCAATTCTAGATAACTTAGCATAACAGAATTCATAGGATTACAAGAGATTTCGAGAGTGTTGCCCAAGCGAGTCATAAGCCTAACCTCTCTCTTTTCACAATCTAGGATGGCTCCATTACTGGATAGCCAATCCATGCCCAAAATTAACCCATAGCCCGTGAAGCCCAGAACATAAGCATCACATCTAAACCCAACACTAAGTATAGAAATTTCCAAATCCAAACAAATCATCGACAAATAGGCTGAGCCCCCAATTCGATTTGAAACAACTAAGGCATCCTCTACTATACTGGTGTTTTGGTGTAGTGACTTAACTAAAGCAGTAGATATAAAAGAGTGCGATGCGCCAGAATCAAAGAGTGTGCGGACAGGATGATCAAAAAGAAAAACTAAACTTTCAACGGAAATCGTTCTACGTCGTTCTTGCAGTGGTGGGGCCACAAGAGCCTGGACCTGCCCCCTTGCCTGCCCTGGTGCCAGGCGAGCTTGAATCTTCCCTCCAGAGGTAGTCCCTGCCCTCTATCCTTTCTTTGGGCAGTCCCTAATCAGATGTCCTGTCTTGCCACAGTGGAAACAACCAGTCTTCTTCTTCTCTACAGTCTTTGCTCAGATGGCCTCGTGTCCCACAGTTAAAGCATCTTTTCTTTCCCTTGCCATTGTTGTCTTTACCACCCTTCTTGTTCTGTTGTTGCTGTTGTGGCTTCTTTTGATCCCCTTTCTTCTTAAGTGCCTTATTAGCATTGGCGCCTTTCTCCTCTTCATGCATAAGTGCCATATCAACTAGTCTCTCAAAGGTGGCCCCCATAGGGATGTGGGTCATAGCTAACCCATGTAGCGGCTCGTTCAAACCCTTAACAAATCTCAGGGCCTTCTTTTCGGGTGTATTCACCAAGTCCAAGCCAAATCTCGCTAACTGATTGAACTTGTTGACGTACTATTTCACTGATAGATTTCCCTGCCTCAATGCCAAAAACCTTTCCATGTATAGATTCTCTTCGACCCATGAGAGAAACTTTTCCTCAAACCTACGCCTGAAATCCGACCATGTATCAACTGGATGCTCTCCATTAGTTACCTCCCACCAAAACGAGGCCTCATCCTTCATTAACCAAGCAGCTAATTGGACCTTTCTTCCATCTTCTACCTCAAAGATTCCAAACAATTCTTCCACCTACTTTAGCCAATTTCGAGCTTCAACAAACGTCTCTGATCCGTGAAAAGGTTTTCCGCCCATTGCCCGAAAATCCTTGCATTTCTTTACGAAAGTATCAACATGGGGAGGAGGGGGAGGAGGAGGAGGAGCATTTGCTGGGCCTGCGACATTGGCCCTAGCTTCTAGATACCTTCTAAACCATCCTGGTATCGGTATCCCCTCGGGTATCCCAGGAATTTTAGACATGCTAAAAAGAAAATGAAGAGTTTCAAAATGGAGAATTCGAAAGAAAGACAAATGGCTCTTGGGGGTTATGTTTTTAAAACAAACTTTTCTCTTGAAAATAGTTTCCTTAAAACATATTTTTGAAAGTATTTCTTTATAAAATGCTTTTTGATAAATAGTTTTTCCAAAATTCATATCTGGTCTGGTAACCTTCAGCTCTGATACCACGTGTGACACCCCATCTCCATTAAGGTCACTCACAAAGGGAATGCCTTAATTTTGGTGGAGCGTTTATTGTGTATAGAACAGAAAAGTAAACAAGACAGATAAATATATTGGTACCAGGAAAATAAAAACCACTTTTATTGCAGTTGAGAAATAGTTTGGTTACATCACATCAAAAACCAACTACAAAACCAAATACACTTATTATCCATCTTGACAAATAAGTTATGAGTACATAAAATAAAAGACATAACCCCAACATAAAATAGCCATAAATAAGATAGGCTGAACTTTACTTCAGCAATCCAAGCAACTTCCAAAAGAAATAGATAAAGCTGTCCAAATCAAGCTCCACAAGTACTAGTCCCACCCTGAGCACTTGGGGGGGGGAGGAAGAAAAGAGGTGGAAACAAAGGGGGTCAAACATAAAGTCTGGCGAGTGCAATACCTTTAACAATATAATTATTAAAGTAAATAGGTTAAGGCATAAGCTGGAAAATAAGGAAATGATTGTGAACAAATGGGCATGACAGAGCAAACAAAGGGAATAAGATGAACAAAGATAACATAAAAGGCGCACCTAATCACTATAGAATAATTACTACATTGCACCACACCAAACACCCTAAAAGTTGATCCCGCCTACAAAACTTAATAATGATAATGGTAGTTTCATGTACCCCTAGCTGCCTTCATAGGTGTCGTCTGCCCCTATCTCCACTAGGTGTATCCACTACCCCTCAATCGGCTCCCTAACTCGTAGATACCCGTGTTGGCCCCACAGTGGGGTGTATCACTCCCCAAAGTGGCAACCCGATACCACCAAAAATGCACGGCTTATATCTTCACGATGCAACAACGTCTTACCTACCAGCCCAGGGCCACACACGCACTTGACCCCGTTGGATTTGCGTTGCCACCGCTAACCCGTTTTGACCTCTTACAATCAAACCCAGTACGCGTGTCCCGTCCTCGACTTGGGTCGAGCCCACAAAGATACTTAATGGGTTACGGGTTTGAAAAGGGCCCCTATGTATGACACAAGCTTTCCACCTGTGCTTGGTCCCCTCTAAGGTTTTCCCCACTTAACCCCATTCTTATTCATGTCTTCTTACATGTTTCAATCTTGGTTAAGTGCATCTAATCGTATTTCACATGCCACCCAAGGCACCCACTTAACCCCCCATGCCCCACCACATGTTTATTTGGTTAAGTGTTTCTTAATTCATTAACACCGTAACCTTGTAAAGACCTCCCACATTAGACTGGCATTTGCGGATGCTGGATTTGCCAGGCGGGTCCGGGCAGTCTTACACCACAAACGAGCCTAACCTCGTGTCTTTACAACTGTTACGCATTTAATTCATGCCTTTGACCTCTCACATTAGACTGGCATTTGTGGCTGCTGGATTTGCCGGGTGGGTCCGGGCAGTCTTACACCACAAAAAGTATAACCTCGTGTCTTAGGTGGTTTATTATTACACATCTTTATTTAACCCCAAAGTGGATTAGTATCCCTATCCAAATTTGTAAATAAATTCCAAATATACTTATGTCCATAATTGTCACCTAAATTATGTCCATTTATTTCAGGTATATAAATTATACCAATTATTGCCTCAAATTAATTATATGCCTTTTAAGGCCATTACATGCCAATTCTCAATATGTGTATATTCAATATTACCCCCATCGTCCCCACATTGTTCGTTCGCTTATCATGACATAGATATATATATATATGTATATATATATATATATATGTTCGACTAGCAATTAGTCTAATGACAGAAAAGGGAAGAAACATCGCAAATTTCCATAACACACAAAATGGATCTAACTTAAGAATAAGGATTACAACATATCTTGCATAAACTTTGTATTGTCATGAATCTAAACCAAAACCTTAAGGTGTGAACTGCAGGTATGAACATAGTTTTCACCCAAAATTGTATAAGCCATAGTCACAAACTTGCATAAAACTATGTATGTCATAGATATAAATCTAAAGGTGTAAACTTGCATATATGTGAATCCAATTTCTACCTAAACTTGCATATAGTCACTTTATTTGGTTCACATGTAAACTCGTGTACAATTCACATAGAAACTAGCATATAATCTACACCCAAATTTGCATATAAAATGATGTCAAACATGAATTAAGTTGAACATAGGTGATTGGGCATATACAAAGGAATCCACAACATAAAATGTCATTATGAACAACTAGCATATATTCACAAAATATCACATTTTCCCAATGTTTCACAAACATAGCCATATAACCCAAATTATAACTCAACCCAATTAACTTGTTAATTATATTATTAAAGAAACTGAACTCACAACTCAAAGAAAGTCTTGAGTTCTGGGATCTGTGTTTTGAAATTGATTTAGCTCGCCTTTGAAGTGGACAAATTTGTTGTTGTAGTTGTTATAGACTTGAGTTGATTAACTTTACTTTTCCTCCTAGTTGGTGGCGGCTACTCTAGGTTGCAGGGTGATAGCATGACGGCCATGGTTCTAATTTTGATTAGGTTTTAGGGTTTGAGTCTACATGTGTTTATATAGAATTTAGGATTAATTTAGGCCATCTGATCAACCTAGAATCAATCAAGACCATCCAGTCAAGATAGAGTGACACCTCAGCCCTAATGACTCAGCACTGAGTCACAAAATCGTCATCTTTCAAATCTTCCTGGGGGGGCAGGTCGACCCCTAGGTCGACCCCCAGGTCGACCTGCAGGGGGGAGGTCGACACTAGGGTTGACCCCTTGGTCGACCTGGGTCCTGGGTGGGAATTTTCCAGCCCAACCCACTTCTGACTTCTGTTTTGAATTTTGAATCCGGTTTCGAGCTGTTTGAATTTATTTGAATTTTCTGGAAACTTTTGACAGCCATAACTTCTTCATACGAAGTCCAATTTACGCAAACTCGGACTCTGTCTCAACTAGAATTCCGAGATGAACACAATGGCGTAACCCATTTCCCTCGATTCTCACATTTAAAATTAATTATTCCTCAATTCGTTAGTTTATGTTAACAGAAAACACGGGGTGTTACACCTTCTATCTAATCTAATTTTT
Organism: Allium sativum; assembly: GCA_030737875.1. Lineage (NCBI taxonomy): Eukaryota > Viridiplantae > Streptophyta > Magnoliopsida > Asparagales > Amaryllidaceae > Allium > Allium sativum. The sequence continues at coordinate 223,430,907 of CM060920.1, forward strand.
ATTTCATAATATTAAAGAAATTTGATTTTACTAGAATATTTGTTGTTATAATTATTTCTGAACTATTTACGAAATACATTTCAGTACAATATTTTCCATTGTTAAAATATTTTCAGCTTTTCAAAAAAAAGAATTTAGTAGAATATTAGCTTTTATTAAATTCATTTCTAATATTAAAAATAATGAGTTTCAGTATAGTATTTATTGTTGTTAAATTCATTTCTATCTTTTTAGCGAAATCGATATAAGTATAATATTTCTTATTTTTTAAGCTAAACTATAAACTTTAAAATGTATTTTAAATTTGATACAACTATTAATATTTTCGCATAAACTATAACAAACATTAATTTGCATCTAGCATACACAGAAACCTATCAATGCACATATTAACTAATAATTATACTATAAGTTCCAAACTTTGAATATAACCTTAATTTTTAAATAAAAATAAAAAAAATCAAAACACTAATTACATCATCAAATCAATTAGTACACTATTATTATAGTTTACTAATACACAGTATTCATTGATTTATAATCGAAAATCACCTAAATTTTTAACATAGGAATTTATCTACATTCCTAGATTAATTACTAATTTAACTAATAGTCACTATTATCACCCAACAATGGCTAATCAACATATGCAAACACACAATCATCAAGATTTATCAATTTTAGATTAAAAATCATACCTTAAACACTAAAATGAAAAAGAAATTGGAAGGGGGAAGTAGCGAAGGGTTAAAGGAGTGAAGGTGGTCGACGACAGAGCCTGGATGCGACAAACGTTGATGACAGGTAGGGTTTTTTGGATGGGGAGAGGGTTTGCGCTTTTTTTTAGTGGCAATGGTATGAAAATTGGGTTATAATGGGTCGCGGGTTATACCCAGGTTAGTGTTGGCTGGTGACGGCTGGTGACAACCGTTTATTGTGACCGTCGCTAAGGTATGTCGCTATTTTGTTCCTTTCTAGTAGTATTCTCATTTCAGTTCTCGTTGCTTGTTTTGTAAAGATGGATATACAATATTCTCAATAACAAATAAAATTGATTCATAAAATGTATGTTATTCAAGTTTAGAAAATAATGCATTTATTAATGTGATATGGCTGATAGAAGCGGTCCTAAGGTAAGGCCACCAAGGCGACTGCGTTGCGTCTCCTATCCCATACTGTGTATATTTGAACGTGCTTAAACAACGTAGAGCCTCTAGAATCCCAATTCGTCTAAGGCCTCCGATAATTTTAGGTTTTCAGGACCGACTCCGATGGATGATATCTCTTTGCGTGCATAGTTTTTATTGAGCTTGGAATTCATTAAACAGTAGTGTAGATGAAAAATTTCGAGCGAAGAAAAATATAAGTTCACCTTGATATAAAATTATCTGATTTTCAATTTGTTAGTTGTAACTAATATACATATATATTTTCAATGACTCAATCAATTATTGCTACTATTCAAATACGGAAGTTCGACAATGTGTAGCCAATTATTAAGGTATATGAATCTTTCATTTTCAGAGGATTTCTATTTTGATTGGAATTTAGAAGCTTCAATTATTTTCCAAAGTTCTTTTTTTTATATGCTAACTTACTATTAAGAAAAATGACTTCCTGTTCCGTATTCATATATATTCATATAATGATCATCGTCAGGTATCTGTGTACGTGCATAGTTTCTCAAAATTTTCCAATTATTAAGTTATTTTTATCAAGTTATATAGTTTCCTTACACATGGCCTAGAGCTAAAATTGTCAATTCTCTCCCGTATATGCTCGTTATTTGTTTACTTTTCCTTTCCATTCTTCATTAATTCAACTATTTTATTATACTTGTAAATCCTTTTCCTGTTATTAAGTTTTGAAAGGTCACCTTTGAGCATGTCGGCAACTAAAACTACTTGCATGCAACTATTTCAATTTCAACAATTGTAAACTTTTGCAAGTAGCTGATAAGTAGAAATTGGAAAGTGTTTTTTTCCTATTCATGAATTACTAAGCGATTTCATAAGCAATTTTAGTCAGACATCTCTATTTAGGAGTTCAATTACATTTTCTTATATATATAAGTGCTATTTTAAATTGTTTACTAATTAAAACTCATTATTTCGAAACTTACAAAACAAGTTGTTGTCAAATGGGATTGTAAACTTGTTTATTCTAATAACGTTCTTTTTGTTTATTCAAATAAACCACAAACAAGAATTTTAAAACTAAAATCAACCCAAATGCAAAACATGGATTTTTCAAATTTTGTGTGCACACATGTGCACAACGTGCATGACACTAAATTTCTCTTTCTAACTTTGATCATAATATGATTCTGTTTATTTTTTCTTGTCTTTGAGGCTTATGTAAACCCTTAGCTATCTTCTTAGTTTCTCCCAACAATTGAAACAATGTGTTGAGCTTGATTTTCCAACCAGTTTGATGAAATACTTTTTCATCTTAATGTAGTCCAACAGTATGTCAAAATGCCTATGTGTAACTACAAGAACATAGATCAGCTTATTCCCTAAACAACAAAGCTAACTTTACCTATCTGATGAGGTTGAACATCACTTATCGAATAAGCTCAAATTATAGCTTAATCAAGCAGGTTGTTGTAACATCCCTTAAAATTTCGACCATTTAAGCTATTGAACCAAATTTAATTATTGAATTCAAAATGGATTTTAAATAAAATTTATTATGTTATTAATGAATGATTTCAAAATTTATTTGTGATAAACAACAATTTATTATTTTTAAATTTTGATTGATAATAATGGAAATTATCAAATTATATGTGCATTTGGAATAATTAACTTTGAGTTTTCATCGATAAAATTTAACAGTTAAATCCTTAATTTGTTTTAATGGTTAATATAGGAATTAATGTGATAGCTGATAATAAAATAAGGTTCATCCTTATTAAATTCTACATCTAATGGTAGTTTAAAATAGTTTGGAATAACGTATATTTAAACTAGCGTAGTTAACAAAAATTTAACATTGAAATTTATAATCAAACAATAATAAAAACAGGGTTCTCTGATCTTAATAACTTTGCATAAATGATTCTTGAAATATTTGTTTTAATACGTCCACATTCGTTTTCCATTTAAATATTTTATATCAATTTATGGATGATAATGGTCATAAATAAAATTTCATGCAACCAAAAACATATAAGTGCTAACGTTACATTATAAGTGTGAACGTAGTTGTTGGGCCTACATTGGAGGCAACACAAATTATAAATCAACGAACGGAGCTAATTTTGTGTGGTAGAATAGTGTACGAGTTTGTTGCTTCATTCGAATTTTGTGATTTGAGATTTCAACACGTCCCTTATTTTAGCTTTGCATGTTATAAGGAAAAATATAAATACCAAAAGAAATTTCCTTAATGGCAGCAGAATGGTATGGTAACAAATGTAATGGTAGCTATCTAAATTAATGCTTGAATTTTATTTTATTTTATACCATAAATTTGCTCATGACCATTCAGTTTTAAGTTTTATAATGGTTCATTAATTCCTAAAACAAATGTGCATAAACACACGTTCTCTTTCCTTACCCTATTCCTCTCTATTCCATGTTGCTTTCATATTCTCATTTGTTATATTACTTTCCCAAATTTGCTCAGGCAACAAATAAAAAAAATTTAACGAAACAAACATTAGGTCACAAATAATCAAATTGCATGCCTTGGCAATTCAATTTCAAATTCTCTTTTAACTTCAATGGATGCATGGATGCATGCATTCATTTGTTCCTTTGTTTAATGCATGCATTACCCATTTCTGTTTCAATTCATTTCCCATACATTATTTTCCTATACAATTTCTTTCTCCCCTATTTATCTTCTTCTTCCAGCCACTTTTTCTAAGCATTTTTTTCCTACCTCCACAACTTTTCCGACACTTCTACAAGTCATGCGAGTTCACTTCTATCCTCTACTTCAGCAACATCTCCCTTCACCGTAAACCCAAACTAAAAAAAGTAAAAAAAAATGTATAGCCTCCATTGCCTAAGCCACCAGCATCAACAGCAACCTGTTCGTCAGAGCTAGGGAAACAATGCAGTGGAGGTGAGTGTTATCTCATGATTTACTTATTTCAGGTATATTGAACTCGATAGAAACTAAATATAATAGTCTATTCTTCTTGTTGTTGACTGCCTTTATTCCTTGTTTTTTCTTTGATATTTGCAAATTTATTTGCTTCCTTCGTTGTTGGTTATGTTCGTTATATTTTATATTGTGAAGTTAATTGCAAATTTGCGCCCATGTGTAATAACCCTGTTGCTTTTCTATGAAATTTGTAGCTATTTATAAATTGATCCTTGTTAATTCATAGCACTTCGAAAATTTCTTGAGCCATACAGTAACTTTATTCAACCTTGCTTAGATCATGAAATACCAGCAGTTTACCTATGATCCAGATTATTATATGCGTGTATTGTTCCCTCATTTTTTTAGTAGTTGTTGTTGAAATAAATTGAAGTAAAAATGGTATTTATATGTGTTCTATATACCCATCACTATAAAACCCCTGACATATAGTAACTTGTGCACTTTGAATTATATATATACCCATGTTGTTGATGTCCTAGTGCAGAGCCATATTTATATACATTGGCTGACACAAGGTATATATTCATTTTAACCGTTGTAATCGAACCCATGCTGCCGTATACTCTTAAACATATTTTTCTTTTCTTATTAGAACTGAGTTAGAGATAGCTAGCATGCCATGTGCAGATTCGATATCATTGACTCTTTTGAAGCTTGAAACACATTTTGCTTACATTGTTTTATGAAACCCGAAGTATATTTGCACTATGCTTTATTAGTTCACCTGAAACACATTCAGGCACTACCGCATATCCTGAAAGCATGTGTTCTTGGTTATACGCGAATTACTATTGACTATGAAAACATGTGTTTGGTTATGATAAATCAATAGTTATGGATCACCATTTGTTTTCTAACTATGACATCACTTGAATAATATATATGTGCATGACATGAGAATTTTTAGGCGATCTGAAATCTATAAGAAGGTGATTAGATGACAAGAATGTTATATGAATTTGCACTAATTTGTTGAACCAACACGTCACTTAGATTTGGGTCATTGATCTGTAATCCAAAACCGACATGACTTGGTAAATTATTCTAAACTGGATAATATACTGATAGGGATTACTTGCAATTAAAACCCTAGTCAAATTTAGAACTTTATATAAAATTGTTAGGATTAACTATTTTATTGCAGTGTTTTATTGAAGTTGACTTACTTGAATAATGTAACACCCCGTAATTCTATTAATATTAACATTCACAAATTAAAGAATAACTAACCTCAGACGTGAGAATTGTGGGAAACAGGTTGCGCCATTGTGTTCGTCTCAGAATTCTGGTTGAAATAGAGTCCGAGTTTGCGTGATTTGGACTTCGTATGAAGAAGTTATGGCCATCGGAAGTTTCAGAAAATTCAAAACAGATTTCAGAATTTTAAATTTAAAATTCGAAGTCAAACAGGCTAAGCGGGAAAATTCCCGCCCAGCACCCCAGGTCGACTGGGGAGTCGACACCCCCCCAGGTCGATTGGGCAGTCGACCTGGGTGTCGACCTGTCCAAGCGGCTAGGGTTTGGCTGATGTGTCTTTAGGGCTGAGTTGGCAAATTAAACGGTTCAGTTTAGTTCTGAGTTGATCTGACGGTCTAAATAAACCCTAAACTCTATAAATACCTAGGTAGTCTCTCATTCTAATTCACATGAAAAATAGAAAAGCCACCGTCATACCGCCGCCATGGAACTCAGTGTAGCCGCCGCAAACTAAGAAGGAAGAAAGCTAATCAAAACCCTAATTCTACTCAACTCAAAAGCAAATCAAGACTCTCTTTCTCTTCTAATTGTGAGTATGATGATCTTAACAAGATTATTATTAAACTAATTAGATTAAGTAGTGAATGGATTATAAGTGAATGATGTGAATTGTCATATATGTTGTTGTAAACCTTGTGCTATCATGTATGTTGTAAATCCTATGTTATGTGATGATGATATCCTATATGTTGTAAATCATGCTATGATGATATTGTATATGTTGTAATTTTCTATGCTAAGTTGTAAATCAAACATGTTATAAAGTCATGATGTTATTATCTATGCTAATTAGTTCATGTTAATCAAATCATAATGTTTGGGCTATGATGATCTATATGACAAATCACATATGCAAGTTTAGATTGATTAGTAAAGATTATGAACATATGCCATGACATTTATTTAGATCTAGAATTATGACATCTAGAATTATGCTATGACATATGTGAATTCTATGTATTAGATGCTAGTTCACACCATCATTATGTTTCTTAAACCATATATGCTAGTCCATACATGAATTTGGATTATGATCATATTATGTGAATTGTGATATTTTACCAAACAAGTTGACACCTTTAGATCCATGACATATGTAGTTTCATGCAAGTTCCACCCCTATCATGATTAGATCTATTTTTATTTGTCTATATGTTGTGATAATTTATCTTTGTGCTATGAGTTAGACTATTCGAGTCTAACGTATATTTTGCGTTGAATAAGCGAACGTATAACGTGGGGTAGGGGTAATATTAAGATTAAGAAGTTGGGGTGCAATTGATATGATTTTGCATGCCATGAATGGATGGCCATAATTGAGTCAATTATGGACATCATTAAAAGTGGACTTAATTAATAATTTGAATAGGGATATATTCAAAACTGGGGTAAAAGATTATAAGTGATAATCAATGCTTAGGACACGAGGTTGGACTCGTTTGTGACGTAAACCTGCACGGACCCGGCCGGCAAATCCAGTGGTCACAAATGTCAGCCCAATGTGAGAGGTCCTAGGCCCAAACTAAAGCATAACAGTTGTAAAGACACAAGGTTAGACTCTTTTATGGTGTAAGACTGCCCGGACCCGCCCGGCAAATCCAGCTGCCATAAATGCCGGTCTAATGTGAGAGGTCTTTATGAAGTTATGGCCTGAATGAATTAAGAAATACTTAACCAGATAAACATGTAAGGTGGGAGAAGGGGGTTAAGTAGGTGCCTTGGGTGGCATGAGGAATCTAGTGGGTGCCCTTAGTGGCATGTGAAATACGATTAGTAAGACTTAACCAAACAAACATGTAAATGTACATGACTAAGAGGGTTAAGTGGGATGTACTAGTGGACAAGCTTAGGTGGGTAGCTTGTGGGGGCCCATTTTAACCAGTAACCCAAACGTATTTTTGTGGGCTGGACCCAAGTCGAGGACGGGACACGCATACTGGGTTTGACTATAAGAATCCAAAACGGGGTAGCGGTGGCAACGCAAGTCCAACGGGTTTCATATGCGTGTGTGGACCTGGGCTGGTAGGTAAGATGTTGTTGCATCGTGTAGGTATAAGCCGTGCATTCCCCAGTTGTATCGGGTTGTCACTTTAGGGGAGTGATACACCCCACTGTGGGGCCAGCACGGGTATCTACGAGTAGGGAGCCGATCGAAAGTGGGTAGTGGGGTACACCTAGTGGAGATAGGGGCAGACGGCACCTATGTAGCTAGCTAAAGGTACGCAAGGCTATTTATATAGTTTCTGTGTGAAGCAAGCGGGATCAACCTTTAGGGTGACTAGTGCGGTGCAGTGTAGTAATTATTCGTTAGTAATTAGGTGTGCCTTTAACGTTATCTTTATCTGCTCTTCCATACCCAATAGTTCATAGACATTTCCTTGTTTTCCATCTTATGCCTTAGTCTAGTTACTTTGATAATAGTATTGTTAGAATTATCATACTCGCCAGACTTTATGTCTGACCCCCTCTATTTCTATCCTTTTCCCCCCTCCAGGTTCTCAGGTTGGGCCCAGCTCTAGTGGAGTTTGATTGGATTGCTTTACCTCTCTTTTGGAAAGCTTGGACCGTTGAAGTAAAGTCCAGCTTGTTATCTTCTTTAATGGCTATTTATGTAATGGGGTTATGTATTTTGTTTTATCAAGATGGATATTGTACTTGACTCTGATTTATGGTTTTTATGATGTAACAAACATGTTTAATTTCCGCTGCAATAAAATGAAGTTTTAGATTTCCAAGTACTACTTATTTATGTCTTGTTATAATTTTTCTGTTCTATATTAACTTAAAACCTCCATGGAAGTTAATGCATTCCCTTTGTGAGTGACATTAATGGACGTGGGGTGTTACACGTGGTATCAGAGCTTAAGGTTACCAGAACAGATAATATTTTTAGAAAAACTATTTTTCTAAAGTATTTTTGGAAGAAGTGTTTTCAAAAACATGTCTTGATGAGTAATTTAAAGAGAAAAGTATTTATGAAAAACATAATCCCCAAATAGCCATATATCTTTATCTTTCGAATTCTCCATTTTGAATCTTTCCTTTTTCATTTCAGCATGGCTGAAGATCTTAACCTCCATGACGGTGTAACGATACCAGGATGGTATAGTAGGTTATTAGAGGCGAGGGCCGCTGCAGGTCCAGCCAATGTTCCTCCACCACCAGTTGCACCCGCTCCTCCTCCTCCTCCTCGCGTTGATACTTTTGCAAAGACGTTCAAGGAATTTAAGGCTATGGGTGGAAAACCTTTTCAACGGTCAGAAATGTTTGTGCAAGCTAGAGATTGGCTTAAGGAGGTGGAAGAATTGCTGGAAATATTTGAAGTAGAAGAAGGGAGGAGAGTCAAATTAGCAGCTTGTTTAATGAAGGGAGAGGCCTCGTTTTGGTGGGAGGTCACTAATGGGGAGCGTCCTGTTGATTCTTGTGCAGATTTCAGACGTAGGTTTGAGGCAAAGTTTCTCTCAAGGGCAGAAGAGAATTTATATATGGAAAGGTTCTTGACATTGAAGCAAGGAAGCTCATCAGTGAAAGAATATGTCAACAAATTTAATCAGTTAGCAAGGTTTGGCTTGGACTTAGTGAACACGCCGGAGAAGAAGGCTCTGAGGTTCGTTAATGGCTTGAATGAACCGTTGCAAGGGTTGGCTATGACCCACATCCCTATGGGGGCCACCTTTGTGAAGCTAGTAGGCATGGCACTCATGCACGAGGAGAAAGGCACTAAAGCTGATAAGGCACCCGAGAAGAAAGGGGATCAGAAGAAACCACAACAGCAAAACAAGAAGGGTGGTAAAGACAATAATGGCAAGGGAAAGAAGAAATGCTTTAACTGTGGGACACCAGGCCATCTCAGCAAGGATTGCCGAAAGAAAAAGAAGACTGGCTGTTTTCACTATGGTGAAGCGGGACATCTAGTAAAGGACTGCACAAAGAAGGGGCAGAGGGCAGGAGCTACCTCAGGAGGATAGGTGCAGGCTCTTATGGCACCAAGGCAGGCAAGGGGACAAGTTCAGGCTCTCGTGGTCCCACCGCTGCAAGAACGAGGTAGAACCATTTCTGTTGAAAGCTTAGTTTTTCTGTTTGATCATCCTGTCCGTACCTTATTCGATTCGGGCGCATCGCATTCATTTATCTCTACGTCGTTAGTTGAATCACTGCACTTGAACACCAGTTTAGTAGAGGATCCCTTAGTTGTTTCGAATCCAATTGGGGGCTCAGCTTATTTGTCAATGATGTGTTTGGATTTGAAAATTTCTATACTTAGCGTTGAGTTTAGATGTGATGCTTATGTTTTGGGCTTCACGGGCTATGGGCTAATTTTAGGAATGGATTGGTTATCCAGAAATGGGGTCGTTCTTGATTGTGAAAGGAGAGTAGTTAGGCTCGTGACTCGCCTTGGTAACGCTCTCGAAATCTTTTGTAATCCTATAAATTCCGTTATGCTAAGTTATCTAGAATCGCTTGACGCGTCGGTGGAAAATCTACGATCTGTTAGAGTGGTCCGAGAATACTCGGATGTGTTTGAGTAGGTGAAGAGCTTGCCTCCGAAGCGGGAGATAGATTTTCGAATATATCTTGTGGATAATGCGAAACCAGTATCTTTTCCAGTACGCCACATGGCTCCTCGTGAAAGGAGGGAACTCGATAAGCAAGTGAAAGAGTTGCTTGAGAAGGGGTTCATAAGACGTACTATATCGAAGTGGGGTGCTCCAGTAGTATTTGCCACGGAGGCGGATGGGTCCCTTAGACTTTGTATGGACTATAGAGAACTTAATAAACTTACTAAGAAAAACAGACATCCACTACCGAGGATTGACGATCTCTTCGATCAGTTAGTTGGCGCCTCAGTGTTTTCACAGTTGGACTTAGCCACTGGTTTTCATCAGTTGAGAGTGGCTGAGGATAGCATTGATAAGACTACCTTTAGGACTCCGGACGGTTTCTATGAACGACTAGTGATGCCCTTCGGTTTGACAAACGCCCCCGCATACTTTGTTGATCTGATGAGTAGGTTGTTTAGGGAGTACCTTAACAAGTTCGTGGTAGTCTTTGTAGACGACATCTTGATCTTTTCTAAGGATGAAGAAGAGCATGCCCTACATCTTAGGGAAGTGTTGGAGACCCTACGAGCGCATAATCTTAAAGCTAAATTTTCTAAGTGTCACTTCTGGAGGAAGGAAGTACGATTCTTAGGGCATGTGGTTTCCAAAGAAGGGACAGCTGTGGATCCCGCGAAGGTGGTGGCCATCCAAGATTGGAAGGTCCCTAAAAATGCTACTGAAGTAAGAAGTTTCTTGGGGTTGGCTGGCTACTATAGGAAGTTTATCAAAGACTTCTCAAAGATATCAGCTCCATTAACACGCTTGACGAAGAAGAACCTAGTCTTCGCGTGGGACGTAGATTGTGATGATGCGTTCCAACGTTTAAAGAGAGCTTTGACCTCAGCCCCAGTCTTAGTGCTGCCAGACGGGTGTAAGCCGTTTACTGTTTATACCGATGCTTGTGGGACAGGACTAGGCGCAGTCTTAATGCAGGAGGGAAGGGTAATAGCCTATGGTGGAAGGCAGTTGAGGGCGCATGAGAAAAATTACCCTACACATGACCTAGAGTTGGCCGCTATTGTTTTCACGCTTAAGTCTTGGCGTCATTATCTTCTTGGCGAGAAATTCGAATTATTCACTGATCACAAATCGTTAAAATACTTGTTCTCTCAGAAGGACTTAAACTTAAGGAAGCAAAGGTGGATGGAGTTCTTAGCGTCCTACGATTTCGAAATAACATATACTCCTGGCAAGGGTAACGGGGCGGCAGATGCCTTAAGTAGAAAAAGGTTGTCCTTGAGTCCGTTGTTTGTTGAGCGGCGAAGTTTAGAGTTCATTTCTACGTTTGACTTTACACCTTCCATTGACTTCGTACCCGGTTTGCTAGCATCCTTAGAGGTTAGACCTACGCTTTTGGGACGGATTGGCGAGGCACAGCGAGATGACCCACAATTGGTTGAGTTAGTAGAAAAGCTCAAAAGAGGGGAGTCATCAAGCCATCTCCGTAGGTATACTCTAGATGATAAGGGTTGGTTACGTAGGGATAGTAGACTTTGTGTACCTCGAGACGAAGGTTTGAGGAAGGCTATTCTTGACGAAGCACATCGTTCGAAGATGACCATTCATCCCGGCGGGGCCAAGATGTACAAAGACATGAAGCGAGTTTTCTTTTGGGCCAATATAAAGAGGGATGTGGCCGAGTATGTTGCTAGATGCTTGGTGTGCCAACAAGTAAAAGCGGAGCAAAAGAAACCCGGTGGGTTGCTTCACCCATTGGAGGTTCCACTATGGAAGTGGGAGAGTGTCTCGATGGACTTTGTGGATGGATTACCAAGATCAAGGAAGGGTAATACGGGAATTTGGGTTATATTAGATAGACTCACTAAGAGCGCCCATTTTATTCCTGTAAAGAGTAAGAGGACTGCACCATGGTTAGTTTCTGTGTACGTCCGAGAAATAGTTCGTTTGCACGGTGTTTCTTCTAGCATAGTGAGCGATCGCGATCCTATTTTCACTAGAGAATTTTGGAGAAGCTTGCAAGAAGCGGTAGGGACTCAGTTATGTTTGAGCACCGCATATCATCCTCAGACGGACGGCCAGACCGAGAGGGTGAATCGCATTCTAGAGGATCTTTTGAGGCTATGTATCCTAGACTTTGGGGGTACATGGGAAGAGCATCTTCCATTGGTAGAGTTCGCGCATAATAATAGCTTTCAGTCCAGCATTGGCATCGCACCTTTCGAAGCTCTTTATGGACGACCTTGTCGTTCACCTACATGTTGGTGGGAATCTACAGATAAGATCCTACTTGGGCCCGATATGATTAGAGAGACTTCGGAGAAGATTGACTTGATTCGAAGGAGGATGAAGACGACGCAAGATAGGCAGAAATCTTATGCGGATAAGAGGAGGTCAGATCTTTAGTTTGAGGTTGGGGACATGGTTTTTGTCAAAGTGTCTCCATTACGAAACATCGTTCACTTTGGGTCCTTTGGGAAATTAGCACCAAGGTTTGTAGGGCCGTTTCCTATTAAGGAGAAGATTGGACAGATGGCGTATAGAGTGGAGTTTCCTGAGAGAATTAGTGGTGTACACGACGTATTCCATGTATCACATTTGAGTAAGTGCTTGCACGAGACCGCAGAGGTGGTAGAGCCGAGCTTGCTTAGAGAGGTGGAGATAGAGCGTGATGCAACGATTCGACGAGCTCCTACGCGCATTCTTGGGTCGGAGATCAAGAAGTTGAGGAATCGAGAGGTCAGACTAGTCAAAGTGCAATGGGGAGATGATGAGAGAAATGCTACTTGGGAGACAGAAGCGAAGATGCGTTCGTTGTACCCTTTTCTTTTCGAGGGTATTTCCTTTAATTTCTCCTTTATCGCTTATGTTGTACTTATCTTACCTTTAGAGTATCCTCTCGCTAGTATTCTTGACCTTTAGTTTGGATAATCATATGGTTGAAACATGTGTTTGAGACATGTTATGTATGATGGATGCAAAGTGGATGCAAGTGTTTGCTAGTGGTTGCTCGTGGACGCATATACACACACTGTTAGGCACTAGATCGGCTCAGTCACTTCATATTGCATATTGCATATAAATGGTTGTATTTAGTAAAATGGATGTATAATGGTTGTGCTATCATATGGATACCGCATTTTGGTGAATTGTTGTGCACGCATGTAGAAATAATATGTATCGATAGGGTTCTTTCGCATACAAAATGGACGCATGGCACTATCATGATTTGCATTAAGGAGGTCAACGGAATCAGTGGACCGCCTGATTTTGCATTAGATATGGACATATACACACACTGTGCATTTAAACATGAAAGAATTAGAAGTCTACAAGGACAATGGATGCCTGTGTTTGATGGTTGAGTAGATGGACGATTGGATGTTAGGATATACATTCTTCTTGACTTGAAGATTTCGGGGTCGAAATCCTTTAAGGAGGGGAGAATGTAACACCCCGTAATTCTGTTAATATTAACATTCACCAATTAAAGAATAACTAACCTCAGACGTGAGGATTGTGGGAAACGGGTTGTGCCATTGTGTTCGTCTCGGAATTCTGGTTGAAATAGAGTCCGAGTTTGCGTGATTTGGACTTCGTATGAAGAAGTTATGGCCATTGGAAGTTTCAGAAAATTCAAAACAGATTTCAGAAATTTAAAATTCGAATTCAAACAGGCTAGGCGGGAAAATCCCCGCCCAGCACCGCAGGTCGACTGGGGAGTCGATTAGGCAGTCGACACCCCCCCCCCCCAGGTCGACTGGGCAGTCGACCTGGGTGTCGACCTGTCCAGGCGGCTAGGGTTTGGCTGATGTGCCTGTAGGGCTGAGTTGCAAATTAAACGGTCCAGTTTAGTTCTGAGTTGATCTAACAGTCTAAATATACCCTAAACTCTATAAATACCTAGGTAGTCTCTCACTCTAATTCACATGAAAAATAGAATAGCCACCGTCATACCGCCGCCATGGAACTCAGTGTAGCCGCCGTAAACTAAGATGGAAGAAAGCTAATCAAAACCCTAATTCTACTCAACTCTAAAGCAAATCAAGACTCTCTTTCTCTTCTAATTGTGAGTATGATGATCTTAACAAGATTATTATTAAACTAATTAGATTAAGCTATGAATTGATTATAAGTGAATGATGTAAATTGTCATATATGTTGTTGTAAACCTTATGTTATCATGTATGTTGTAAATCCTATGTTATGTGATGATGATATCCTATATGTTGTAAACCATGCTATGATGATATTGCATAGGTTGTAATTTTCTATGCTAAGTTGTAAATCATGCTTGTTATAAAGTCATGATGTTATTATCTATGCTAATTAGTTCATGCTAATCAAATCATAATGTTTGGGCTATGTTGATGTATATGACAAATCACATATGCAAGTTTAGATTGATTAGTAAAGATTATGAACATATGCCATGACATCTATTTAGATCTAGAATTATGACATCTAGAATTATGCTATGACATATGTGAATTATATATATTAGATGCTAGTTCACACCATCATTATGTTGCTTAAACCATATATGCTAGTCCATACATGAATTTGGATTATGATCATAGTATGTGAATTGTGACATTTTACCAAACAAGTTGACACCTTTAGATCCATGACATGTGTAGTTTCATGCAAGTTCCACCCCTATCATGATTAGATCTATTTTTATTTGTCTATATGTTGTGATAATTTATCTTTGTGCTATGAGTTAGACTATTCGAGTCTAACGTATATTTTGCGTTGAATAAGCGAACGTATAACGTGGGGTAGGGGTAATATTAAGATTAAGAAGTTGGGGTGCAATTGATATGATTTTGCATGCCATGAATGGATGGCCATAATTGAGTCAATTATGGACATCATTAAAAGTGGACTTAATTAATAATTTGAATAGGGATATATTCAAAACTGGGGTAAAAGATTATAAGTGATAAACAATGCTTAGGACACGAGGTTGGATTCGTTTGTGACGTAAACCCGCCCGGACTCGCCCGGCAAATCCAGTGGTCACAAATGTCAGCCCAATGTGAGAGGTCCTAGGCCCAAACTAAAGCATAACAGTTGTAAAGACACGAGGTTAGACCCTTTTATGGTGTAAGACTGCCTGGACCCGCCCGGCAAATCCAGCTGCCATAAATGTCAGTCTAATGTGAGAGGTCGTTATGAGGTTATGGCCTGAATGAATTAAGAAATACTTAACCAGATAAACATGTAAGGTGGGACATGGGGGTTAAGTAGGTGCCTTGGGTGTTATGAGGAATCTAGTGGGTGCCCTTAGTGGCATGTGAAATACGATTAGTAAGACTTAACCAAACACACATGTAAATAAACATGACTAAGAGGGTTAAGTGGGATGTACTAGTGGACAAGCTTAGGTGGGTAGCTTGTGGGGGCCCATTTCAACCAGTAACCCAAACATATCTTTGTGGGCTCGACCCAAGTCGAGGACGGGACACGCATACTGGGTTTGACAATAAGAGGCCAAAACGGGGTAGCGGTGGCAACGCAAGTCCAACGGGTTTCATATGCGTGTGTGGACCCGGGCTGGTAGGTAAGACGTTGTTGCATCGTGTAGGTATAAGCCGTGCATTCTCAAGTTGTATCGGGTTGTCACTTTAGGGGAGTGATACACCCCACTGTGGGGCCAGCACGGGTATCTACGAGTAGGGAGCCGATCGAAAGTGGGTAGTGGGGTACACCTAGTGGAGATAGGGGCAGATGGCACCTATGTAGCTAGCTAAAGGTACGCAAGGCTATTTATATAGTTTCTGTGTGAAGCAAGCGGGATCAACCTTTAAGGTGACTAGTGCGGTGCAGTGTAGTAATTATTCGTTAGTAATTAGGTGTGCCTTTAACGTTATCTTTATCTGCTCTTCCATACCCAATAGTTCATAGACATTTCCTTGTTTTCCAGCTTATGCCTTAGTCTAGTTACTTTGATAATAGTATTGTTAGAATTATCATACTCGCCAGACTTTATGTCTGACCCCCTCTATTTCTATCCTTTTTCCCCCTCCAGGTCCTCAGGTTGGGCCCAGCTCTAGCGGAGTTTGATTGGATTGCTTTACCTCTCTTTTGAAAGCTTGGACCGTTGAAGTAAAGTCTAGCATGTTATCTTCTTTAATGGCTATTTATGTGATGGGGTTATGTATTTTGTTTTATCAAGATGGATATTGTACTTGACTCTGATTTATGGTTTTTATGATGTAACAAACATGTTTAATTTCCGCTGCAATAAAATGAAGTTTTAGATTTCCAAGTACTACTTATTATCTGTCTTGTTATATTTTTTCTGTTCTATATTCACTTAAAACCTCCATGGAAGTTAATGCATTCCCTTTGTGAGTGACATTAATGGACGTGGGGTGTTACAAATAAAGTTAATCCTGAATTGAGTGTTTTGTGTTTTGAATGGAACATTCTGGTCAGATCCAAGTGTTGCAGATTTAAAGAATTCCGCTATTGAAGTTAGTGAGTGGTGAAGACATGCACACCAGTTCAACAATTTCTGCAAATTTTATTTTATTTAAAAATCTATGTAATTTCGATTGTAATTTTTTTGTATAACTCTGATATTTTGTGTAAAGTACTTCTACTGTGAGATATTGTTATTCCGTGATCTCTGTCTCTGATTTTGTTTGAACCCGTAAGCTAAATAACAATTTGTCATTTCAAGCGGTTTATTTTGGTTTAATTACTGACTTAAAGTGGTCGGAAATGTTAGTCGTTACAGTTGGTATCAGAGCTTTGGTTTATATAAAGCTTAGCATATGGTGTTTAATAAGAATCTATCACTAGAAGTCACTATTGAGAGAATGTAATTTGAAATATAAATTGTGTTGAAATTAATATTTTGAAAGAGTAACGCAGCAGAAGCGTTTTGAAACTAATAAATTTTGAAACAAATTTATTTTGAAATTGATAGATTATTTTGAAATATACCGTATTGTCTTATATATTTGGAGATGATGCATCTTACAAAAAAAGATTTTTGAGTATTTTGTTTGACATCAAGGTTGGACTATTGAGTATGTAAGATTTTGAATATATGCCTAGCTAACGTATATACAAAGTCTTATACGTACTAGATAGATGTGGGATCGCACTCTAGTCGCTTGAAGATGATTTTGTGGATGACTGTAGCATCACCAATATTTATTTTCGAGTTTCAAAATGGGATGACTACAAGAATCCGATTGAAACGTCGAGAAATATTTAAAACCATTTTGATAAATGTTTGAAAATTCTTAATAAATTTTAATCAAATGTTTTGTTAAATTGATGTGAACCTGGGTAAATGATCAAAATTCAAATAAAGATAGTTACTGTGAAATGCACGTAGAATTTGCAAATGAAAGTTCTGAATTAAATTGTAATTTAAATAGTTAATGGTGAATGACTAGAATGAAATAGAAAAACAAATATGATGACAAGTGAATATTTTGGAAATATGAACTAAGGCAAACCCAATTTAAAATAGGAAAAGAACGGAATTCATACTGCATCGTTTCCCCTTTGGCCTTTAGAATAGATATTTCATTTGTTTATTTTGATTTGTTCACTTTGCTTTACTTGTTGTTGTTTGACCTGCTCACCTTTTTTTACTCATGCTTGAGCTTTTGTAATTACTGCTCAATTCATATACATGTACCCTTTCGTTTACCGTGCATCGGAAAAATTCTAAAATAAAATTGGATTAATGACATAGTTTTGGATTTGAAATAAATATTTGAACTTTGAACTATAACAACAATTGACAGTTGAATTTCAAAGTATTGATTTTATACTATGTTAATGGAAGTATTGAAAATGAGATGCAAAGCATAAAATGGATTTAAAATAGATTTCTTAATTATTTTGAAATATATATTATTTTGAAATATATTGAATCCAACTTATACAAAATGTGTTAGAAATATTTGATCAAGAAATATTTTGAGAAGGTTATTTTGTACAAATTCAACTGTGTGAATTATAAGCTAATTTCGAGAGCTTTTGAAAGAGTTTATGTTTAGTGAATAATGTTCGATCTGAGAAATGTTTATCAAAACCATATTATGAAATCAAAACTGAATTAGCACTGAAATTCTAGATAAATTGATTCGGACTATACTATCTGTAACGACCCGGAAACCCGTACCTTTTGAATCGACAATAATCCACACATGTCTAACTCAAAACTGTACGTATTTACAGATTGTTAAATGACGATCCACATCTTCAACCATTATAGTCAAAAATATAGATAGTCAAGGGGATTAATTTAGAATTAGAAAGAAATTAGAAAATAAACACAGAATCTCGCAGCGGAATGAACAAAATATAATAATCAAATAACAGTTCATGAAGCTGTTTAAATAAACATTTGATCATTTTACAACATTTATCAGAGTTATACATTTATATACATAACTGATAATACAGAGTAATGCAACAGAATAGTAGTGGGATACAATAGTAATAATAGTATACCATCTTCATCTTCATCCTTCAGAAGAAAACCTTTGAAACTGGAATGCTCAAGTCTGACCCGAGCGTAATAGCGTGAAAATAAAACAAGCTCGGATCAGGCAAGAATATTCTCATCTAAGTCAAATCGATATCATATGAACATGCACACACATAACTCAAGAGATGTTACCGGAAATTCCATCTCCTAAGGATCCATCAAACTAGATACTATATAATATAATTTCGCTATTATACTAGTGTCTATTCACAAATACTTGTCAGAAAAAATAGCGTAAGCGGGGTTACATTGATTACCCTTACACAGTTTATAAGCACATGGTCTATGCAGGTCCTGTAACACAACCAGTAACGTCGGTAGCCAGTGAGTCCCTTATAGACCTATGCCAAAAATCAAAATCGTAGTTGTCTCGCATAAGGATAAACATATGACAAGGCACATGAGGCTATACCCAAAGTAGTATGCTACTAGTTTGCCTGATCCAGACTGGTGGTTACCCCTAACGGCCCACCATAGACATCCGCCCCATATCGAATCAAAGGGAAATACCTCCCATCAAGGGTGCGCACCAACAAAACAACAACAACAAATAGTAGTAGTATGGACCCGAGGCCCAGAAAAATCGAAGAGCAGATGTCCACTAAGAGGTAGTCAAGCCTCATTTGGTCTGGCACGACTCCTGTTTTAGTCATTTCAAATCGACACAAGTGTCGCGGTCATCCATTATCGTTCACTTTCTTCAAATCCAGTAATCGCCTCCAAATTCGTCCTACTTCGTTTCTGGAACTCCAACGCGTACACAGTTGTTAAAGTGGTTCCAACATTGACAGAGAGTATGTCAATAAGAGGTCCCGGTCTCTTTAACAACAAAGCGTCATGTTACACACCGATTAGTATTTTATATTTCGAAAGTGAATCGTTATGATATCAAAATATCATATTCATCTAAACAAATTTTTACTTTGAAATATCATATTATTTTAATCACTAAAATATTTAATTTCAAATTTCATATTCACTTTGAGATAAATTTCAATTTCAACAACTGGTTATAACTTCAATTAACCACATTTCATTCGAATTGTTCAATTTACTTCAGAAACAGTTTTGAATTCATTTCTGATTTTAACATCAAAATAATCATATTTACTTTTAAATCAAAGATTTAAATGTAAATAATTTCACTTCTAAAACAGTTTATAAGTTTGAATATAGTTTTAGGGTTTAAATAAATTTTTGAATAATTTTTAAATAGTTAAGAGATTTGGAATAGTTTGGAAATCAAAACAGCTCGAGTATTGGAAATGGTTTATATGTATTAAAATATTTTATAAAATAAACTACATATATATATATATATATATATATATAGAAAAATAGGTTTTGGAAACAATTTATATAGAATACTCCATATATCGAAGGAAGAAATTTCCTAAAATAGTTTATATATAAATTTGTTTATATAGAAATATTTTCAAATCAACTGTTCTCTTTCCATTTCAATAAATCTGAACCTAAGTTCAGATCTCAAAACAAACCAAATAGATTTCCAATATCCAATCCAAATCAATTCCCAAAACCAAATTTAATTGAGAACAAACCATTTTAAAGGATAACTTCCAATTTCGAAATATTATTTGAATCTATTCGATTCAAATCAAATCCAAGTTCAAGTTCAAGTTCAATTTCATATAACAAATTTTAGATCATTTCAATTCGAATTTAATTTCAAAGTTTAAATAGAGATCTAAACCTTTGAAATAATTTAAATTATAATAAATTTTATTTTAAATTTCACATAACAAATTTTAGATTAATTCCACTCGAATTTTATTTCAAAGTTTAAATAAAGATTTAAACCTTTGAAATAATTTAAATTATAATAAATTTCAGTTCAAATTTCACATAACAAATTTTAGATTTACTCCACTTGAATTTTATTTCAAAGTTTAAATAAAGATTTAAACCTTTGAAGTAATTAAATTTCAGTTCAAATTTCAAATAACAAATTTTAGATCATTTCAATTTGAATTTTATTTCAAAGTTTAAATAAAGATTTAAACCTTTGAAATAATTAAATTTCAGTTCAAATTTCAAATAACAAATTTTAGATCATTTCAATTTGAATTTTATTTCAAAGTTTAAATAAAGATTTAAACCTTTGAAATAATTTAAATTTCAGTTCAAATTTCAAATAACAAATTTTAGATCATTTCAACTTGAATTTTATTTCAAAGTTTAAATAAAGATTTAAACCTTTGAAATAATTAAATTTCAGTTCAAATTTCAAATAACAAATTTTAGAACATTTCAATTTGAATTTTATTTCAAAGTTTAAATAAAGATTTAAACCTTTGAAATAATTCGATTTCAGTTCAAATTTTAAATAAAATTTTTTAGATCATTTCAATTTGAATTTTATTTCAAAGTTTAAATAAAGATTTAAACCTTTGAAATGATTCAATTTCAGTTCAAATTTCGAATAACAAATTTTAGATCATTTCAATTTGAATATGATTTCAAAGTTTAAATAAAGATTTAAACCTTTGAAATAATTCAATTTCAATTTCAATATAATTCAATTTCAATTTTCAATATAATTCAATTTCAATTTCAATATAATTCAATTTCAACATTTCAATATATTTCACTTTCGACATTTCGATAAAATTTACTTTCGACATTTCAATATATTTTACTTTCGACATTTCAATATATTTCACTTACGATATTTCAAAATAATTCACTTTCGACATTTCATTATATTCCACTTTCGACATTTCAATATATTTCACTTTCGACATTTCAATATATTTCACTTTCGACATTTCAATATAATTATTTCAGGGAATGGATATATATCATTTCAATCCAAGGTGATAACAGTGATATAAAAATATAGACAATATCCGTACAGTTCAAAACATCCACAAATAAACACACATCACAACCATTATCCAAACAGTTCAATTTGCAATAATTTATTGATTATATGTGTCAGGGTTTAACTAGCAATTCAATTCAAAATAAACTAACTGGCAATTTAATTTCTAACAGTTTAAATTAGATGTCCATTTAAAATAGAAATCAACAAACAACAATCAGATAAATCACAGAAATTCAATTTCACAAAAATGTGAATATTTTTGCCGTGTGAGAAAACTCACATTGAGGTTCCATTCCGTCTGTTTATATTTCTGAAATTATATTTTATTTCGGTTCGGATTTTGAATTTGCTTGAATTTCAAATCTGCTATGTTTCAATTCTAGTCAATTCTGAAATGTAGTGATCGACGATACGAGTGCAACGCAACTCGTTTCACTGAACTCTGATTCAGTATGACAAAGTTATGGGTGTTTAAAAGTTAATTACATAATTATAATAATTAAATGAAATTAATTAACTCTAATTAATCACTCAACCAATCACAGTTGTTCGTTCCTTTCTTCTTCCTGTTGATTTCCAAGCCGTCGAACCCATCATTCCACCGTAACCCAAGCCTGCGCACTCCACCACAACATCTCCGACGCTGATCCAATTATGCCACGCGATGCGCCTTCAAGCCACCTCCCATCACCATGAACGGCGTCCCATTCGAAATTCTCTGGTGCCCTAAAACCTGCTAGGAAGTCGGCGACTTTCTAGCGCTGCTGAGACCAACACGAAAAACGAAATCAGATCTTAACCGTTGAATGTTTAGATCTCACGTAGGTCTTCGAATTCCATCTGAAAATTTCTGAAATCGTTGAACGAGTATGGAGATCGAATGGAATTTGTTTTGGACATTTCTGGCCGTTATTTTCTTGGGTAGCGGCGGCATTTTGATTAGAGAGAGAGTTAGGGTTTTGCAATAAATGAGGGGGTATATATAGTATATTTTAATATTATTTTATTTTATTATTTCTTTAGATTGAAATTTCGCGTACGAACTCCAAATCAAACCCAACGACTGTCGCCACTAGCTATATACCCCCATTTCGAACACAATGAGATATGTTTCGTAAGCCAATTTGATTGTTTTGAATCAGTTTTTCTTTAAATTAAAATATAAATCAATATATTGAGTTTCAAACGTACATTTCAATTTACCACGGCCACATACTAACTCTAAAAATTCCAGAAAAATAAATCTAGCTATGTTATGACGATATGGTCCTAACAAAACTAATTTCGTCGAATTCTGAGTCTATTTGAAAAATGGCCAATTTCCAGTCGATTAAATTCAAACTGAAATTACCAAACACGTTTTCTTTTGCCATGCTCACATATTAAACTCAAAAATTATGAAAATTGAAACCCAACAATAATTTGACATTCTGGATCCAACAAAAGTGGTTTCTTCGAAAATGAAGGTCGTTTGCAAAATGGCTATTTTTAAGGGCTATATATTATATTAAAATATATATAAATTCTACAGCGACTTTTCTGAATTTTAAACTGGACATAACTTTCAGTTTATAAAGTGAAATCTCAGTTTCTTACATTCGTTAGAAAGATATGGTGAAACAGATTCAAATATTTCCGGTTTTACTGAAATCCGATTTATTTTGAATCCTGTACATTCATTTGAAATTTAAAATCGAATTTTCAAACTACTGCGCCATTTCAGGCTCGTTATATAATTAAAATAAATTTATACGTTCTAACTTCGATTGAACTAAATTTTAAATCGTTATTATTTAAAATAAATATTTTAAATATTTGAAATTCATTAAAAATAACTAAAATAAAAATTTTAAACCGGCTCTGAAAATCAGGGTCGTCACACTATCTCTTGAAGTTAGTATTTTTTCTTTACAACTAATGTATAAATTTGCACTATTTTCCTAAAATAAAAAAATTAGCCCAGCAGCATACTAAGCATGCAATTAGGGTAGCATAACCATTAATAATTTGTACCTTATTTGAACAATGACCAACAATGCTTTTATTATAAGCTTAGAAAACTTCCCTGTATAAGGTGTGAGGTATCCTTACTTTCGTTATCGAATTTTGGAATGAATTGATCATGGCGTCAACCCAATGTGGGCCTCCAAATTATTTAATGGAAATGATACAGAATTTCTTCAGAAATGTGGGGGATGCATTAATCCCCTAATAATAGGGGGATGGTAAATTGTTTCTAAATTAACAAGTAAAATACCTGAGAACCCAAATTTGGGTATTTGGTAGAAGACCAGAATTTCACTCTGAGTGATGATAGAAGTCTCAAACCCACCCAGATTCGGATATTTTCAGAAGATCATAAATATAATTCTAGTGTTGATAGAATTTATGAACCAACCCAGATTTGGTTATTTGATGTTAGAAGACCAGAAATCCAATTTTGGTATTGATAGAAGTCCCGAACTAACCCAGATTCGGGTATTTCATGTTAGAAGACCAGAAATCCACTTCTGGTATTTATAGAAGTCTCGAACCAACCTAGATTCAGGTATTTGACGTTAGGAGACCATAAATCCACTTTTATTATTTATAGAAGTCCCGAACCAATCCTGATTTAGGTATTTGACATTAGAAGACCAGAAATTAACTTCTGGTACTTATAAAAGTCCCAAACCAACCCAGATTCAAGTATTTGATAAATGACCAGAAATCCACTTCAAGCATTTATAGAAGTCCCAAACCAGCCCAGATTTGGGTATTTGATAGAAGATCAGAAATCCACTTCTGGTAATTGATAATTTTGTTTCTCCCTCGTCGGGTTTGATTGTAAAGCAGAGGATGTACGTGCTTTATGAGCCACTCTCTGGGCTTTTTTTTGACAAAGCAGAGGATGTACGTGCTTTATGAGCCACTTTTTGGGCTTTCGTTTGACAAAGTAGAGGATGTACGTGCTTTATTAGCCACTCTCTGGGCTTTCGCTTCCTTCTATGGGAGGATACATAAGCAGAGGTAGAACGTGCTCTTCTGCAACCAAAGGTAGAATGTGGTTAGTCGAAGCAGAGGCAAAGTGTGCTCTTTTACGAGCAGAGGCAAGGCGTGCTTTATTAGTTGCCTTCTATGGGATACGAGCAACATAAGCAGAGGTAGGACAAGCTTAGTTGAAGTAGAGGCAGAGCGTACTCTTCTACGAGTAGAGGCAGGGCGTTCTTATTTATATGCCCCGTCTCAACCATTTCTGGCATGGATTGAAGGCTTACACTTTTGATGCTTTAACCTGGTCCTTTCTGCTTTGGACGTGGCTAAAGGCTTACACCCCACTACCTTCCCGGATATGCCTTTCCCTGGCCATCTTGGCGGTGACAAGGGTTTTTGATCATTGTAGGATGCTTCACCCATTTTGGGCGGTTCCAAATTTTGAGAGGGTTTCCATACCCTTATTTATGTGAATATTTTCAAGGAGACCTCTTATTCACTTACAGATGGAAAGTACGGTCTCAAGTGTTCTGCGTTCCTTGTTCTAGGCACGAGATCGCAACTCGATTTGTAGAGTCGGTATGCTCCGTGTACGATTTCTTGATGTATGATTAAGGGTCCCTCCCAGTTTGGGCCAAGATCACCATCCGTTGGATTCTTCTTTGATATTCAGCCGTTCTAATGGTTGCTTCATCTCTCAACCCTTAAATTAGGGCTAAGGATTCGTTTTTCAATTATTTATTGGGATCAAATGCATAAGCCATCCTTCTATGTGATAGGATATCAACTTCGACTGGGAGCATAGCTTCACTTGCGAATGTTAGTGAGTACATAGTATGCCCTGTTGCCATTTTGGTGGAGGTTCTATAGGCCAAAGCACTAATAGCAATTCATATGCCCAATTTCCTTTAGCTTGGATTAGTCATTTCTTTAAGATCATCTTTATGGTTTTATTTGTAGCTTTGACGACACCATTTTCCCTTGGATGCACTACTTAAGAGAAACTTTTTATGATGCAATTTTTATCACAAAACTATGTGAATTCCTTGCTCTCGAATTGTGTTATGTTGTTTTATATGATCTTATAAGGAATCCAAAAGCGTGTGACAATGTTATTTATCACGAAATTTAACACCTTCTTGGATGTTATAGTTGGGAGTGGTTCCACTTCAACCCATTTATTAAAGCAATCGATGGTTACTACCGCATACTTAGCTCCTCCTTTGGAGAGTGGTAGGGATCAAATTAAGTCTATTCCCCAAACATTGAAGGGCCATCGGCTTGAGATGGTCGTCAAGTCATTTGGAGGTAGTCGAGGTATCATAGAAAACCTTTGGCATTTCTCACATTTCCTAATGTACTCAACTGCTTGGCTGACCATTTGCGACCAATAGAAGCCTTGCTATATAACTTTCTTGGCTAGCTTAATTCTGCTTGAATTATCTTCGCACAAGCCATCATGTGCTTCTTTTAACAAATTGAGCCCATCTTCAGGGCTTACACTTCTCAAGTAAGGGAGTGAATGTCTTCTTTTGTAATGCACCTTTTCCATTATTACGAAGGTAAGAGCTTGGTGTTTAACCCTCCTAGCATCTTGCTTATTAGTAGGTAAGGTTACATTCAAGAGATAACTTGTAGTGGGAGAAATTGAAGTATTCTCGTAATGCGAATTTCTTTCAATAGGTATGTGTTCCTCACTGGGAGCGACATCTTTTTCCTTTTAGTTTCTTTGGCTAAAGCTTGGGATCTAGTTAAGACTAAAAATTCCTTTCCCGGTTCAGGTGTCTCTTGCTCAATACTAGGTTTCTCCTGATATCTTACACGGATTGTTCGAGTTTCAGGCACTCCTCTTGAATTGTCCAACTTTGCCAAAGAATCTTCTTGGGAGTTTCCCCTCTTAGGATCTGTTATATAGAAAAATATTTGAATTGAGTGAGAATCTCTAGTATTCTCTTGACATACGCTAACCGAGCATCCTTGGTTTAGTAGTTTTGTTTAATTTAGTTTACCATTAGTTGTGAGTTGCTAAAGATCTCAATCTGTGGTATCTTTAATTGTAGTGCTAAACTCAATCTTGCTACCATCCACTCATATTCTGCCACATTGTTAGTTGCGGCAAAACACAGCTTCATTGCGTAATGTAAACGATGCTCGTCAGGGTGATTATTATATATTCTGCCCATGCTCCTTGTTCATTTGAAGCTTCGTCTAAATAACTGCCATTTTTCCTTTAGATCATTTTCCTTTATGGAATGCTCTATAATGAAGCTTATGCACTCATTTACAAAATCTATGAGAGTTTTGCCTTTAATACATGATCGAGGTTAGAACCCAATTTCGTACTGGCTAAACTCAATTCCCTACTTTACAAGCTCCCTAAGGTTTCTAGCTTACTGAAAACTTGCTTGAGTGGAAAGTTATTCAAAACCTTAATGGGGTTTTCCTAAAAGTAACCCCTAAGCTTCTGCGCTGTAAGTATTAGACAATAAGCTAATTTTTCCACGACAGGGTATTAGGTTTTCGCATCTTTTAGCCTTCTACTAACATAATAAATTGGGAACTAGGTTCCATTGTCTTTTCTGATGAGAACTGAGCTAATCGCATTCTCTAAGATAGACAACCATATAAAAGTATATATCCTCCCCTCTTTCAGGACTAGATAAAATCAGAGGCTTTCCCATATAATCCTTCAGTTCATGAAAAGCCTTCCTGCATTCCTTATTCCATTAAAGTTCTTTTTCTTTATTACATTATATAAATGGACGCACTCATCAGTTTATTTGGAAATGAACCGACTCAGGGTAGCTACTTTACCATTTAATCTCATTACCTCTTTGTTTGTCTTAAGTTCTTCCATATCCTTTATGGCTTTAATTTGACCAAGACTAGCCTCAATTCCCTGTTCTCTGACCACATGTTCTAGGAATTTTTCAGATTGAACTCTGAAAGAACACTTTGGCCGATTTATCTTTGTTGATATTCTCTCAGGATATTGAACATCTCTTCCAAATCCTTCAGATGACTTTCTGCCTTGGTAGATTTCACTAGCATGTCATCTACATATACCTCCATGTTTTGTCCTATTTGGTCATGAAACACTTTGTTAACCAACCTTTGATACATCGTACCAGCATTCTTTAATCCAAACGGCATTACCTTGTAACAAAAGGTTCCCCAATCAGTAATGAATCTTGTATGTTCTTCATCGGGTTTGTGCATAGGGATCTGATTGTAACTTGGGTAGGCATCCATAAGGGATGCAACTTATGTCTGCTAATCACATCAACCCATTGATCTATCTAGGGAAGGGGATAGCAATCCTTCAAGAAAGCTTTGTTCAAGTTTGTATAG
The DNA here is from genome assembly GCA_030737875.1 of Allium sativum. NCBI lineage: Eukaryota > Viridiplantae > Streptophyta > Magnoliopsida > Asparagales > Amaryllidaceae > Allium > Allium sativum. The sequence goes on from CM060920.1 coordinate 223,458,541, forward strand.
TCAACGCAAGTCCTCCGTTTCCCACTATACTTTTTCACCAACCCTGGATTAGCCAACCATTTGGGTTAAAAACTTCCCAGATAAATTTATGCATAAGAAACTTCTTTATCTCTTCTTTCAAGGCTTGTGATCTATCTCTATTCTATTGCCTTTTCCTTTGTCGAATAGGGGTTATACACAGATTGATGTTCAGAGCATGGCTCATGACTAAAGGGTTAATTCCTACTATGTATGAGTGGGTCCAAGCAACCACATCCTTATTCTATTTCAGGAACTAAATCAAGTTGCTTCTCCGTTGTTCTTCCAACCTTTTCACTACCTTGATGGTATTAGCTTTATCAGTTGAATCAACACGTATTTCTTCCAATTCTTCTATTGGTTTGATTCTTTCTGTATCCCCTCGGGAATCTAATTCAGTGACAATTTCTTCTTCTTCTGCCTAGTTTATCTCATCGACCCTCTTCCTCTTTTTCCTCATAGAAGTGTACCTACTATTCATACTCTTGTTAGTTCTATTAATTGTTATTTTAGCCTTGGAAGTCGGATGTAAGAATCCATCATCCGAGGGTTGAATAACCGTGGAAGAGTAAAAGTAAGCAAGATACCCCCTTTTGTACTGGTCAACAGTTGTGAAATACAATTCACGAGAATTAAACTGTTCCCCCATGATTGTGCCCCAACCTTGCTTAGTTAGGAATTTCATCATCAGATATTTGGATGAGGCAAAAGAATCCATTTCATCAATATTTGGTTGACCAAAGAAAGCATTGTAGTAAGAAGGCTGGTCGATGACGAAAAAGAGAGTCTCAAAAGTGCTGTAGAGAGAAGATAACCCAACTTGGACTAGAAGCTTGATTTTTCCTATTGGAGTTGATCCTTTGTTGTTGAAACCAAAGATAGGCTCATTTCTTAGTTCTAGCTTTTGTTCAGAATTCCCTATTTGGTCAAAGTCATGTTTAATGATCATATTTACCAAACTTCCGGTATCAATAATAATTTTAGCAACTATAGAAAGCCCAATCTATGTTGTTATCACGAGAGGGTCATTGTGTGGATGAAGAATCTTTTTTTGCATCTCATTTGGGAAAACCACTAGGGTATGCATCTTGATGTTGTAGCGGGCATTCCTTAATGATGGTTCCTCTTACATAGAAAATATTCCCTCGTGGGTCTCCTTCAGATATCGGTTTCGAGCCGCTTGACTATTCCAAGCAGGGTGTAGCCCACCATGAATCACATCAATTCAGTTTATTGGAGGTCCTAGATCTTGTTGACCCGTATTAATTGGAGCTTCCACTGAGTCGGTTGAAGCCTTTTGGTTCCTATTAGTACGCTGGGTTGAATATTGTTTATCCAAAACAAACTCTTTTACGTGTCCTTCACGAATGAGCTTCTAAATTATGCCTTCCAACAACTTGCATTCATTAGTCTTGTGTCCATTCGTTTTTTGGTACTCACAATACTTCCCTCCACTGAATGGTTCCGGGAAATTCCTGGCTTTAAAAGACACTGGGAAGTTGTTGAATCTCTCTTTAGCCATGACATAGATAAATGAAATAAGTTTACTCAAAGTCACTGAGTTAGTGTTAGATTCTTCCCATCTTGGTTTCTTCTGGCTTCCGTCAAATCCAAACCTTCCAATTTGTGTTTTCGATTAAAGCCTGGCTTCCTTCCTTCCCCGCAAGAACCAAGTTTCTTCTTCGTATAGTATAGCTCGTCCATACGGATAAATTTTTCAGCTTGAAAATGGAAATCTTGCATGTCTTTGCACCGATGAATATACAACTCCTTCCAGAAAGGAGTGTTTTTGATTAGCCCTGAATGAACAGCAATGATCTTGTCTCGGTCATTCATATCTTTGGCCTTCAATGCTTTTACATTGAATCTCTTCAAATAATCTCCCAAGGAATCCCCTTGTCTTTGCTTTTTGTTTCCGCTGACGGTATAGTCTACCGTTCGGTCCTTACAATACATAACTGTGCGGAGAACTCGTAAGAGAATTACTTCCATGAGTAAATGGTATTGTCACAATATTGACAATTTAGCGGCTACCCCTTGGAGTGTTACTAGGAAGAGACAACATTAGACGGCTCCGAAGCGTTATAATGGTCCATTTTGATGTTAAAAGCCATTAGGTGGTCATTTGGATCAGTGGTTTCAAGATATGTCATGGTTGAGATCTTCACACAGGCTGGTATTATAGTATTCATGATCTCATTGGTGAAAAGAGCAAGGTTTTCATTGTCATTAACCCTTTCATCCAGGGTTCTTTTTCCTTTACTCCATAGCATATCTTTAACGGCTTTCTTCGTCATGTCTTCAAGGTAAACTTTTATATTGTCATAGTTCGACCTCTTAGGACTGTACCCTTTGGTAGTAGATCTCTCGGACTACTCCTTGTTATATTGGTTTCCTTGATGATCTATTCCTGTCAAATGGGACCTGCTCTTCTTAGAGGAAGTTTTTTTTATTGTTCCTTTCCTCCAGAATGCTGGATGAGAGCTTTTCTTCTTGGGGATTCATCCTCTTCCTTTTGGCTTGGCTTGGTGACCCTTGAAGACTTTTGTGTTTGAACAACTTCAAAGAGAGATTGCATTTCAAGGACTCATTTTTCAACAGCCATTAGCTTGATAGCATTTTCCTTCGTGACATTCAGGTTTGGAGGTTGCCCCCCCTTCGGTGTTGTTCAAGTTGAGTGTTGGACTTACATTCTTTTCAAGAGTAGTAGTAGGAGCGGGTACTTTATTCAAAGCCTCCAATCTTTTTGACTTCATCCTTTACTGTCATGAAGCAATAAGTTTACCAAATTAATCTACAATTAAACAAAGGAAGTTAAAGGTTCAGGCCCTTCTTCTAGCACCAAAATGTTAACGATAAAAATCGTCAACACCCGATCTAAAGTTTGACGATGCATATGTGTTTAGAGGGCAATCGATCTAAAGGGCGTCGAAAGATAATTCGGCCTTAACAAGCTTAGCTAATTCTGTCATTTCCTAGATATCAAAACCTTAATCCCGAAGATTAGTTACTCTTCCTTCGAGAGGTGGGTATCATGCTTACGAAACTTAAGGGTCAACAGTTACCTTGGGAAAAGGACATTATAAGCTTACAAAAGGTTGAGAACCTCATTACATCAGTAATCTTTAGATTTAGGATTGAATAATATACTTTGTGTTGAGAAGAAACGGGCTAAAATATCACAACAATCGGTTTTGAAGAATGACTAAAGTGATATTTCCACATCGATCCAGCCTACGAAAGGCCATGGTTGTGTTGGTTATCGAGTCACAAGACTATAATAGGCCCCCTTTTTAGAACGTTGTGCTATATTAGGCTTATGATGATAGGTTTGAAGCATGCAAAAGCACCATAAAGTTGAATTCATTGGTTTTATTCAATGAATTTCCCTGTTTGGATGATTTTTTTTTCAAACCCTTCATGAAAAGAGGATAATGGTAACATCCTGTTCAGTTCATATAAAGACAACAAGATTATCGAATCGAGGGAAATTCAAGTCCTGATTTTCCCTTTTGTATATTCATTTTGAATTTATCATACTTGTTGTGGAAATCCCCAATTTGATTTTGAATTTAGGTTTGCTCACTTAGAAAAGAGTACAAGATTGTAGAATGAGAAAGTGATCCTCAAAATACGACCCATGGGTTCTTATTTATAGACAATTTGGGCCCTTTTTGTATTGCTCGTGCTGGAATCCCGCTTTCGATTTGTGCTATCAATGTCGACCCACTTTGGCAGCTTTCGGTGCCGGCTGCCGGTGTTCCTGGCTTCTGGTATTGCTTTCTATTAAAACTTTTTTTCTTTTCCACTTCTGCTTCGGTGGTGATTATCGATCTACTGCTCTTGGTATCGCTACCAAGCCTGTTGGTAGCGATAACGCCTTCATTGGAGATTCTACTTTGCTGATAATCCCTTGTCTTTGCTTATACCCGGTATCGTGTTCCGATAATAAACTTCATCCTTTCAATGGCATTGATAGTGAATCAACCGATATCCATAGCCCTTCGCTTGCTCTTAATTTGACTATCGGACTTAGCTCTCTTTCGGTTGCACTACATTCTATGTCGGAACATGTGCTTTCGGCTTTTGCTCACCGTTCGCTTTCGGTATTGTACTAACACCTTTTATTTTCTTCCCTTTGCATTAGTTCTGATCCATTGCTTCTTCTTCCTTGGTACCCGAACCAGATCAACTGTCTCCTCCTTGAGTATCGACACAAAGCTAACTATTCCCAAAACATTGGTGATGTAACATGCTTTCCCCTTTGATTACTTGGGTTTCGACATCGAGTATTTGACCTTTTGTTGATACTGATGATGTTTCTGCTCTTGGCTACCGACTCCTGCTTTCCGTCATCACTTACTGCATTCGTACATTGCTTATTGCTTTCGGTATTGATTTCTGCATGATACCTCCTTCACCTTGGCTTGCTTCCAATGTCGAATTCTGGCAGTAACAAATCTAACTACGTTACTATTTTCCTATAATTTGTTAGTTTGAGACTTGGATTGTTATGCCTAGAATGGTTTCAGTTCATGCGAAAAGAACACAACTTTAAAACCAGTCAAACTTCCATTTTGTTCATGTTACGATGAAATTATTAACCTATGTATGTTTAAGGTTTTGGGATTATGTAATAAATAAAAGAGAAGCTTGATTGTGCTGTATGATTTTTTTATGTTTTGTTGGATTCATCTTATTTCATTTTTATGCAATTTCGTATGTATGACTTTTGTACAAAAGGTTAAGATTTAGATGCAATTGTAAATCCAATAAGTTTAAATATTTATTTCTTCAAAAATAGAGTATTTGAATGTATCATTTACATGATATTCAAATATTAAGGTTTTGTATGTAAATATACTTAAAAAGTGAATTTGTTACAAAATAGGAATTATATACATAAGGTATATGCACTATGTTTGTCTTTTATTAATTAAATAATCAAGTCAAAACTATATTGCAAGTTTGGTATCGTTATTGCTATTTTTCCCATTTTGATTATTACACGTCAATATGTACATTTGTCTTGATTGAAGTAAATATGGGAAATAATAACCTATACACCTATAATTTGAGATAGTGTTTGACATTTTCAAAACGTGGCAAGGATGTTAATTGCGTTCACTTAATTTACAACGTAATAATTATATGTATTAAGTGCATAATAAATATGGTTAAATTAGGAAAATGATTTTAAATGCCCCCATAAGAATTTGTATGTTTGTGTGTGCGTTAATGATCTTAGATATATTAATGACACATAGACACGAGGTTAACCATTACTTGTAGAACTCTGCTCGGAACCGACCTATATATCTAACATCTAAAAGTAAGCCCGGCTAATGTGAGAGGTCTAAGTGTCATTTGCCACTATAATTAATACACTATGATACGAGGTTAGGCCCAAATTTTAGTAGAAGCCTCCCCGAAACCTCCCGACAAATCCAACATCTACAAATGGACGGTCTAATGTGAGATGTCTAGTGTGTGTGTGTGTGTGTGTAACGTGTGAAGTAGGCCTGCCTTAGGAAAAAGGTATTAAGTGGTTGGTCTTTCTCTTGTTGGGTATTAAGTGGTTAGGATTAGGCTCGTTCCTAAAGTTCACTCCTTGGTTTAGGACTCAAGTATGTGACACGCCATGATTTTAATGGTTGTTGGGTCCGCCTTTCTCCTACAAAGGTATTAAATGGTCTTATTAGATATAACATAAGTGGGGTAGTTCTCCAAGTAATGTCCGCTTCTTATCTAGAGGCTAGTCAGGGCTAACTTAGGGACAGTGTGTGTGTGTGTGTGTGTGTGTGTGTGTGTATATATATATATATATATATATATATCGCCAAAAGGAACCACCGTCCAAGGGAAGTATTAACTGGCTAGGAGTTCACCCATATGGACAACTAGATAGTAACACAAGTGTCCGCTAGGAGGGTTCCCTTAAAGCGAGTACCTAACCCTCGCCTGATAGTAAGTGGTCGTTACTATTTCTCGATCTACAAAAAGACTTTATGACGTTGACGTTAGTGACGATGTCTTAAGTGATTAGGGGTTCGCCATGGGGTATTAAATAATTGTAGGAATGTCCACCCTTAATAAGTTAAATGGCCTTAAGAGACTAGGAATAGCCCGCTTCGTGGGCTATTAAGTGACTATAAAGAATGTCCGCCCTTAAATAATTTTGTGGGAATTAAGTAAACTTAAGTGCGTCCACCCTTAAGATTTACATATGGGCCTTAAGTGACTGTTAGGACATCCGCCTTAAATGTTTGCTTGTGTGTATGTTTGTTACGTAGACATAACATAAAAGGTTTAAACTGCCAAATTTTAGGGAGCGGTTATTCATAAACTCATGTGTATTTCATTCGCTAGAACTTTATGTACTGACCTCCCTCCTCTTAACGTTAACATTTTATTAGGTGGAACTGTTGACTGAGGATGAGGGACGATTGCTTCGAGGAGGAGTCTCTTGAAGACTTAGTTATAGTGGCAGTAGCTTTATTATTATTATTGTTATGTAATTGGGATAATGAATGATGAACCTTGTACCTTGTTGAGACCTATTGTATTCTGAAATTGTGGTTTTAATAAATGGTACATTTATCTTATGCTGTTAAATTTTATCCCTTCGGTAGTGTGAGATTCTGATTATTGTTTATACTACTATATGATACATATTAAGTATATCCTTATAGGAACCAACGATCCATTTATAACGACTCTAAGTTCCGATGGGCCTTTCTGGATTGGAATTTACGCCCATTCACGACAGATTGTTACAACCTAGTTTGCCCCTAGACTATTGGACAGAGGAACAGATCAGTAGGATTGCGTCTATAATTGGTAACCCTTTAAAGCTAGATAAGTTTACTGAAGGAATCAATAAAAATGCTTTTACACGTGTCCTAGTAGAAGTATCAAGTCCAGTTTCTTATCCTAAACAAATTCAAATTCTGTCAGAAGATGGTAAGTTGATTATGCAGGATGTAGAATATGAGTGATTCCCACCAGTTTGTTCGAATTGTCATAGTTTTGGACATTTGGATTATGTTTTTTCATTTACTAAAATGAAGGTTCCTAAGAAAAATATTCCTCATATTTGCAATGCTAACTCTATGGACATAGAGCTAGGAATGCAGCCTTCTAAAGTGATCTGTAATTCTACGCAAAGAGCTGATAGAGTGGCTTTAGATTAGAATGTTTGTAGCACAACCCAAGAGAAGGCCCTAATGCAGACTAAAGACGTTAGACTTACCTCAATGTGACAGGACATGATGACAATAATTTGGGTAACAAAAATGTAAAATGGTTAAGGACGAGGTTTTAGGTGGTACGCAAGGAAAAATCCGATGAGGTCTCTTTTGAAGTTCAAGTGGATACCGATTCTTGAGTAATCGAAAACCCACTGTGGAACTCTATGATTAGTAATATCAAGTCAAAAAAGAAGAAAAATCTAAGAAGTTTAAGAAACTAGCGACTCTAACTAGCCTCATCCAGACATTTCCCCTGTTTTTATTTTAGTGAGGAAGGATGTTGTATGATATTTAGGAATATTTAGCGTTGTCTTATATTTTGTGTTGTATAGGTATAGTCTAATAGTGCCTTTGTATTTTATATATGTAGTTTGTATGGTGTACTTTAGTACAAGTGAATTTTCAGTTGAGTTCTGCGTCCCTTGTTTTGAAGTTGTACAACTACGGATGTAAAATCTTTATATATATAATATAATAAATACCAATTTTCTAAATTAAAAAAAGAATTTTTTGTTATGTAACGACGATCGGAACAAAGTCCCTCTTCCTTGCACGCATATGAGCTGGCACACAACTCCCATATAACAAAAGGAATCCCTTTGTTACGTGCCTACTAGCTCATACTTGTATACAATTCTTTCAATATATTCTATGATGTGGGACTATTAATTCCAACCATCGTTCCTCCTAAACAACATGGGAGACAATCCTAACAGTCTCCCCCTTAAGTCGCATCATACGAGTATCTTTTGAGAGCACTGCCTTGCCTGCATGGCCCAGTCCGAACCTTCGATTCCGATAACACTGTTATGTAACGACGGTCAGATCAAAGTCTCCCTTTCTTGCACGCATATGAGCTGGCACACAACTCCCATATAACAAAAGGAATCTCTTTGTTACATGCCTACCAGCTCATACTTGTATACAATTCCTTCAATATATTTCGTGATGTGAGACTATTATTTCCAACTATCGTTCCTTCTTAACAACATGCGAGACAATCCTAACACTTTTTCTTTGAATAATTCATTTTACACTCGATATTTCAATAATCTCCGTTGTATGAATGACGTGTCCAACTATTATGGTAATTAGTACTCTAATCTTATGTTAATATAATAGTAACAAGTGTATGTTATAATATAAAAATGTTATTCATAATGGAAAGAACTACAACAGTGTTAGAATAATATTTTTTATTATGCATTTTTATTTTATCTGTTTTACTAATGGTCTATCACCAACATATTTTCCCTGCTATCGTTCTCAATGCGTCAACATGGTGGAGAGAGTAACGGTCTAATTGTCTCATTGTGTTGAACGCAACTAATTCTGATTTTACAGATTATCTATTTAATTATTTATTTTATAAATCATTGGCATATGCTACTCATCAGAAGTATAAATAATTAATTACAAATCAATTTTATTCTGAAATACATATTTTAAACACAGTTCTCACTTTCCTATCAAATTCCGCATCAAATTCTTCTCTTCATTCTGAGAATGCACACCAAGATATAGTTGCAGCCTTGGTGCTTGGCACTAACTTTTTTTTCCTTGGTCTGTAATAGCATATTATAAAAGGCTGCACTGCTAGTTTGTTGGGTAATACTAGTATAACCGCACAACGGTGGGAAAACCGACTGTTAAAGTATTTAATATAAATTATAAATTTATCTAATAAAATCGCTTTGCCAAAAATAAATTATCTATTAAAATTTATTTAAAATCAAATTTTAGTTTAAAAAAAATGTAGCGTGGTTTAAGAGAAAATGGAATAACTGAAAAAGTGTAAATCCAATTACACTGTGAGTTGTATATGTAAACTAACTTAACATCAGGAATACACTATCAATGTATTCATATGAATCACTCACAAACATATACATATATGTATATTATATATCAAGTGGGATTAATGTTCTTCTAATATTTAGCTTTTTTATATCTCTAAACCATTAATGAATTGAAGAAAAAGGAGAAATGCAATAAATATAAGCATAAAATATATCAGCATATTAGTGAATATTTAATTGAAATAAAAAAAACGCTACCCAGTTATCAATCATTTATTATATATTAATCATCCGGTAATCTTTACAAAAGCAACAACAGATAATGTCAGTATCATCAAAGCTATAGTGGAAAATTTGAAAAAGTATTGGTTTACGTATGAATGAGAGTAAATCCAAGTTATTTTTTATTAAGGAAGAAACAGGGAAACTAAAATGCAAATGTGTGGTGGTGGTGGGGAGGGGGGGGGGGTGGTTTAAACATGGCTAACTAGATGTGATATACTTAAGGATCCCCTTAAGTAATACTAAATGGGAAAAGAAAGACTTAGCAGGTCATCAAATCATTTGGCAAATTTATGTGAAATTAAAGAAGAGGATGAACTAAGAATATTAGGAAGTTAAGTGACATACATAATGGAATGCAACTATATTCAAATTGCTATGGAAGTGTTTACAACAAGATAGCCCTTCCGTCAATGCAGCATTTTCGATATATATATATATATATAACAAAACAATGATAAATCCAATGTTGTTCGGTTCCACTGCAAACAAGGCCTACAACAGTAAATTAAAATACAATGAGGTGCATCATTTTTCCTCCATGGCACAGCCACAAAATAAATTAAAATTTGAGGCCAACCACTTAGAAATATCCATTTACTCCCGTCAGCCAAAATAATGTGCACTAGAGAAGAAGCAAGCATGCCAGGGGAGAACAAATCCAGTAAAATTAGAAGATAACTGGATTTCATAATTTCAACAAAATCATCATTATTCGTGAATATCCAATTCTTCTTCTTTAAAATCAGGACCACACAACCGAAAATCGTTATCTTATTGAAATATGAGCATTGTTTTTTCTATTATATGAACTGCAGCGGAACAAAAATCCAAATCAGCAGATGTATAATTGAGACTGAACAAATCCAGATAAAATTCAAATACCAAAACTGAGTAAATAAACACAGTTCAAAGTGGAAATAAGAATGCAAAAATAAAAACCGACTGGATCTGAGACGGTCTAAGAGAGGAGGTGTTTTCAAATAATTCACATCAGATACTTTGATTACATAGTCAGTTCATCAAAAAACATAAAGCTCGGTATCATATGTGCAGGTGAGGCGGCATAAGATAGTTTGGTTACATAGTTCGTTCATCAAAAAACATAAAGCCTGGTAGCATATGTGCAAATTGCACTGACAAGTAACAAAGAGTTTACATTTGCACATAAATTCAAAATGTTTTTTTTTTTTTTCTGAATAACAATGCACATAAAGTAGAAGGAATTGCACCCATAAAGTTTGCGCTACTTTGCAGTATTTCAATTCAGCACCTTCATAACATATATTAGACAGAAACTTACATCACAGCGCCTTCGCAGCACAACTCGGCTCTTGCACATAACAGCGGCTCCAAACTCCCAGCTCGGTGTTATAAAGGCAGTAATGATTCCTGTTAGCGTAATTAATAGTCTCTTAAGGGCAATATTGTCTTTTGTGTTATGTTTAGCCTATAAATAAAGGCCTCTTGTGTTGCTTTAGGGTTAACACTTTTTCTCATCTTATAGCCGCCATCTGCTTTGTACTGTAATGGTGTTGGTGAATAAATGAATGCTTTAGTCCTCTTTATTAGATTTAACATGGTATCAGAGCCTATTTTTTTTCTCTGTTGGTAATTTGTTCTGATCCCTCCGCTGTCCCAAATTTGAGACCATCAAAGCAAGCAGAAGCCACGAAGAAGCCACGAAGCCGCAGTTCCTTCTCCAAATCAGAAGCCACGAAGACCCAGAAGCTCAGAACACCACCAAATCCGCCTGCCCTCAGACCAAATCCCAGACCCGATTTCCGCCTGAATCTAATGTCTATTACCCACGAAGAAGCCACGAAGAAGCCACGAAGAAGCCTGACCTAATCGCAGCCACTGAAGCACCTCAGACCCGAAACCCCAGACCCGAAAACCCCAGACCCGAAACCCTAGACCCGATTTCACATCAGACCCGAAGACCCAGACCCGATTTCCCAAACCCAAACCGGTTTCCCCAGACCCGATTTCCTATACCCGAAGTGAATTCCCAGATCCGAATATTCCTATACTCAAACTGAATTCTCTCAGACCCGAATTCTTGTATTTTGGGCTTATTTTCTTTCTTTTGCTTGCTTTGGTTTTTGGCTATTCTGTGAATTCCCAGATCCGTATTTTTGGCTATTCTGTGATTTATTAAAATGGATGAAGTTAGAGATGATTCACTCCAAGCTGTTAGTGTTCAGTTAGATGGTAAAAATTATGTTTATTGGAGTTATGTGATGAAATTTTTTTTGAAAGGCAAACAAAAATGGGGTTATGTTTCGGGTGCCATTACTAAGCCTGTGGATAGAACAGCTGCTAATTATGTGTCTTTGTTTGACAAATGGGAGATTGCAAATTCTAAAATCATTACTTGGATTAATAATTCAGTCAAGCACTCGATAGGTACTCAATTAGCAAAATATGAGACAGCTAAAGAGGTTTGGGATCATCTTGCTAGATTGTATACACAGTCTAATTTTGCAAAACAGTACCAATTGGAGTCTGATATTCGTGCTCTGCAGCAGAAAAGCATGAGTATTCAGGAGTTTTATGATGCTATGACAGATTTGTGGGATCAGTTGGCGCTCACAGAATCTGCTGAATTACGCGCCTTTGGACCATATATTGCACGAAGAGAAGAACAAAGATTGGTACAGTTTTTGATGGCTCTTCGTGACGAGTTTGAAGGACTTCGTGGGTCTATTCTACATCGTCATCCGCTACCTTCTGTTGATTCTGTTGTTAGTGAACTTTTGGCAGAAGAAATTCGTCTTCAGTCTTCTGTTGCAAAGGAAGTCTCTACTCCATCAGTCTTTGTTGTGCCTCCACGACCAAGTTCAAATTCGCAAGTCAAACCTTATGTTCCAGTTGCTCGTGATGAATGCAGTTTGTGTAGACAAAAAGGTCACTGGAAATCTCAATGTCCACTGAAAAGAAAGCAGCAGCAGCTCTATCAGCAACCTCAGCAATTGAAAAATTTTCGACCACCAATTCCTCATAATGGACCTCCTCTTCTTCCTCGCCCCCACAATGCTCTTACAGCTCCTACTTTAGATTCTTCAATGATTGAACAATTTCAGAAATTCCTTGCATCTCAACCACATGCTATGTCAACTACATCTCAACAAGGTTTGTCATCTAATTCATCAAGTATATCTTCTTCTTCTGCCTGGATTTTAGATTCAGGCGCTTCAAATCATATGTCACCTAATTTATCTTCTTTCACTTCCTTGGCTCATAAATTTTCTATGCCTGTCATGAGTGCTAGTGGTACATCTATGCCTGTGCAAGGTGTTGGTTCAGTCTTTACACCGTCTCTGTCTTTATCTAATGTCTATTACATTCCTAAACTTGCATTAAATCTTGCTTCTGTTGGTCAAATTTGTGATAATGGCTACTTGGTTTCTTTTTCTTCTTCTGCATGTTATGTTCAGGATCCAAAGTCACAGAAAGTGATTGGGACCGGCCATAGAGAAGGAGGACTTTATGTATTGGATCAGTTAAAAAATTCAGAGATTGCAGCTTCTGTTCCTGGTGTGGATGTTTCGTCCTTTCGTTTGAGTCTGTCATCGTCTATGTTTTATTTGTGGCATTCTCGTTTGGGTCATGTTTCTAAGTCTCGATTACAATTCTTAGCGTCTACTGGAGTTTTGGGAGAATTGAAAACTCATGACATTTCTGATTGTAGTGGTTGTAAACTTGCAAAATTTTCTGCTTTGCCTTTTCCCCAAAGTAATAATTTTTCTATTGCACCTTTTGATCTTATTCATTCTGATGTTTGGGGACCCTCTCCTGTTTCTACAAAGGGAGGCTCTCGTTATTATGTCTCGTTTATTGATGACTGCACTCGTTATTGTTGGATTTATCTTATGAAAAGTCGCTCAGAATTTTTTGGAATCTATAATGAGTTTCGATCTCTTATTAAAACTCAGCATGGAGCTGTTATCAAATGTTTTAGATGTGACTTGGGGGGAGAATATACTTCTCATGCTTTTAAGGAAATTCTTGCTTTAGATGGTACAATTTATCAAACTTCTTGCACTGATACTCCTGAACAAAATGGGGTTGCTGAAAGAAAACATAGACATATTCTTGAAACTGCTAGATCTCTTTTATTGTCTGCTAGTGTTCCAAGTGAATTTTGGGGAGAGGCAGCTCTTACCTCTGTTTATTTGATTAATAGAATTCCTACTTCTCATAATTCTGGCTTGTCTCCCTATGAGAAGTTGTATGGTTGTCCACCAGATTATTCCTCTCTTCGTGTTTTTGGTTCCACATGTTTTGTTCTTCTTCCTCATGTCCAACGAAGTAAACTAACTTCACGATCTGCTATATGTGTTTTTCTTGGTTATGGTGCAGGACAAAAAGGATATCGTTGTTTTGATCCAGTCAGTCACAAGCTATATGTTTCTCGCCATGTTGTTTTTCTTGAACATATTCCTTATTTTACAATTCCTGATCGTACTCACAATATATCTATGTCTGACCTTGTTCATATTGATCCTTTTACTGCTGATGATGATGAGCCACCTCCTGCTGAAATTCCAGACACTTCCATTGACTCAACAACCACTCAATCACCTTCTGAGACAGTAGATGTTAGTGAACGTCGATATCCTATCAGAAACCGTCATTCTACTAGACGACCTGATTTTGAATACTCTTGTCTTTCCAGTTCATTTTCTTCATTTCTTACTTCTATACATTGTCTCTATGAGCCTTCATCTTTCAAAGATGCTGTTCGTGATCCTCATTGGCAACGTGCTATGGCTGAGGAGCTGACTGCTCTTCATCAGACTCATACTTGGGATTTAGTACCTCTTCCTGCAGGAAAACGTGCTATTGGTTCTCGTTGGATCTATAAGATTAAAACTAAAGCTGATGGATCTATTGAAAGGTATAAAGCTCGTTTAGTTGCTAAAGGTTATTCTCAAGAATATGGTCTGGATTATGAGGAGACTTTTGCTCCTGTTGCAAAAATGACTACAGTTCGAACTCTCATTGCAGTTGCTTCTGTTCGTCACTGGAATATTACTCAAATGGATGTTAAAAATGCCTTTTTGAATGGAGATCTTCATGAAGAAGTTTATATGACTCCTCCTCCTGGTGTTGATCATCAACCCGGTGAAGTCTGCAAACTTAAGAAAGCTCTTTATGGTCTCAAACAGGCTCCCCGTGCTTGGTTTGAGAAATTCTCTACTGTGATTACTTCTCTTGGTTTTTACTCAAGTAACCATGATTCCGCTTTGTTTGTCAAGTGTACCTCGTCTGGTCGAATTTTGCTTTCTCTTTATGTTGATGATATGATTATTACAGGCGATGATGTTGTTGGGATTAACTTGTTGAAGTCTGAATTGACTCGAAGTTTTGCTATGAAAGACTTGGGTCCCCTTCGTTACTTCTTGGGTATTGAAGTTGCTTCTTCTCCAAAAGGTTATCTTCTTTCTCAATCCAAGTATATTTCTGATATCTTCGAGCGCGCTCGTCTCTCAGATAATAAGACTGTTGATACTCCAATTGAGCTCAATGCTCGATACTCTATTTCTGATGGATCTCCATTGCCAGATCCTAATCTTTATCGAACGATTGTTGGAAGTTTGGTTTATCTCACTATCACTCGTCCTGACATTGCGTATGCTGTTCACATAGTCAGTCAGTTTGTTACTTCTCCTACTACAGTTCATTGGGCTGCTGTTATTCGCATTTTGAGATATCTCCGTGGCACTCAGTTTCAGACTCTTTTGCTTTCTTCTACTTCATCTTTGGAGTTATGTGCTTACTCTGATGCAGATTGGGCTGGTGATCCTATTGATCGCAAATCCACTACTGGCTTTTGTATTTTTCTAGGAGATTCTCTAATTTCTTGGAAAAGTAAGAAGCAGGACGTTATATCTCGGTCTTCGACAGAGGCAGAATATCGTGCAATGGCTTCTACTACTTGTGAAATTGTTTGGCTACGATGGTTGCTTGCTGATATGGGTGTTTTCTTACAACGACCAACTCCTTTGTACTGTGATAATAAAAGTGCTATTCAAATTGCTCATAACTCCGTCTTTCACGAAAGGACCAAGCATATTGAGATTGACTGCCATATTACTCGCCATCACCTTCAGAATGGCACTTTGACATTGCCATTTGTCTCTTCCTCCTTGCAACTTGCAGATTTGTTCACTAAATCTTTGTCATCTTCACGTTTCCGGTTTCTGACTGACAAACTCTCGATGCTCATTGCTGTCGCATCATGAGTTTGAGGGGGGATGTTAGCGTAATTAATAGTCTCTTAAGGGCAATATTGTCTTTTGTGTTATGTTTAGCCTATAAATAAAGGCCTCTTGTGTTGCTTTAGGGTTAACACTTTTTCTCATCTTATAGCCGCCATCTGCTTTGTACTGTAATGGTGTTGGTGAATAAATGAATGCTTTAGTCCTCTTTATTAGATTTAACAATTCCAACTGTAAATTAGATCAAATAAGAGTTGAATTTGTTTGGGTTCCCTGCATCAATCATATGGTATGATATTTAATAAATTCAGGATACTTATGGAGTAAAGAAGGAACTGAGGACAAAAAAACAATACCACGTACAGGAGATGATAAGAGAGAAAAAAATAAAGAAAAAAGTAGGGGTTGTAGTAGTAGGTGCTGACGTTTTACAGTAATGCATGTGTACAATCCTAGATATCTAAGAGGGAACAAAACAAACAACTACTACATATTAATTATGAAGTTAGGCTCCATGAATTTGCCTGTAATAACTCTAGCATGGTATATCAAGTCATGCATATATTGCCATATAACAACCACCGATTCAACAAAGCAGAAATAGATAGGCATGCAAGTTTTGCATTTTCTTTGACTAAATTTCAATATATAATTATAAAGTGGAAAATTCTTATGTAAACTAAAAAAGAAATTCAACTTCTATGAAATCATTTACAGTTCTTGCTGCAAGTAAATAAGACTTTGCTTAACAAGTAATAAGGTCTTGGATTTCCATTATAATGGTCACCTTTATAATTTATTAAATGACATCAAATTCATTAGTTTTCCCCATTTCAGATTTTTTTTTTTTTAATGCTTTACTTTTTGTCAACACCAAAACTTGGATAATTGTCCGACCTTCAGTAAAGTGTGGAACAACAAAAGAAATGAATAGACATACAAAACACATAGCAAATATCAATACAGCATTTATAAGTCCAGTAAATCCAAATGCCACAATGAATGTCTATTGGGATGACAATGCAAACAACCACTACAAGAAAAAAAGATTTTTATAACGTTTAAAACCTGCTAGAGAAACTTTCTATAGCAATTCAATAATCTCCATAGATCAACATGTTGTAAAAAGCCTGGTAGATACTATAGCGTGTCATACTTGCAATGAAAAACCTACTTTTGTTGCCATCTTAAACAGGCCATATTGGTACAACTGCTTTTCTATAGCTTGTGAAGCATGTTATGGAAAGTTTTTATGATGCATCCAAACGCTATGGAAACATAATTTAAATGATATAATATGTTGACATTCCTTGTTGTTATAGCATCTGAACACGCTATAGAAAGTTTTTATGATCCATCGAAACACGCTATGGAAACTTCACTACTATCTACTACAACATTGTTTTGTTGTCATAAAAAACATTCTATTGCAACATTTTGCTGCCATAACATTCAAAGTTTACCATTTTTAATTATAATAATATATTATAACAATTAAAAAACACATATTTGTCACATTAATCTAAGTACATTAATGGAGTCATAAGGCAAAACACAAAATATATATCCATAATATTTCATACATCATGAATTAAAACATAAACTTTTGTGATAAAAACTAACAATACACAAATCCAAAATAATACATACTAAAATATTTTCATGAACGTCGACAAGCTTGACCGATTGAAAGGAGAATGAGTGACATCATGTATCAACCTCAAAACATCATACAACACCTGTCAAAAAGAAGCACAAACAAACATTTGTTAGTCAGTGTATACAAGTATGCATAAGTACAAAAAATGCGTTGGCCAAAGACAAAAGGAACAAAAGAACTAATGACACATTGACAACACCAATGCGATCAACAGACTTACTGCAAAGATACAACTATGAATGTTCAACCCGGGTTACTGTATATTTTAATTTTATTTGCTGTTTTAGTTTGAATTTAGGGATTCTTAGTTAATTTTGTACTAGCTGCAAAACATATCAAAATTTTATGTTCAACTTGGGTCCAGTGATGATTGATCTCCATTAAAGCTTTAAGTTATGGGTTCACATGGGAATTGTCATTGCTGAGAAAGATTATATGATCAATGTCACAACATAACATAAAAAATAATTCACTGATCTGTTTTACGCATACTACCACAAAGATAATTCGATCTATGCCATAAACCTTCCTAAGTTGCACCATGAAAACAAATAACCGACCTTTTAAGCGGTTTGTGCATCACTTATACCGACTTGTTAAAGCAAGCTAGTTAAGGATTAAAGCTTGAAATATAAGATAATTCACTCATCCTACTACAAAGATAATAAGATCTGTGTCGAAAACCTCACTAAGTTGCATTATTTCATCCATTATACCACGAAGAAGTAGAACCAAGTAAGCTAGTTGATTATTTCATCCTTTATACCATGAAGAAGTAGAATCAAGTAGACCAGCCAAAAGAATGAAATAATCTTCACTTTATTGGTTAATAACAAGAAATATAAACATTGGATAGCAAAGAAATATGCATACCATTTATAAATACATATAAACTGAACAGGACAATCAATAATTTCTGCAACAATTACCTGGAAATAGGCTCTTCAGTTATCTCCATAGCACCCTCGACAGTCCCGGAAATTTCAATTTCAACATTTATACCTTCACAATTATTCATGGATGTAATAGTCAAATTAAAACTTGCAATAAAATTTCTAAAACTTCAGGTGATTAGGAAGAACAGACTGAAATCTGTAATGACATTACTTTTACTTTTGTGGAAGGATCATTGGAAGACCGAGAACTAGCTGCAGCTCTTTTGATTTAGCAACTGCCTCGCATATTCAGGTTTCTCAAACCCTGAAGCATAAATTACCCTTGTTGACTTTGGTATCCACTCCTTGGTAGGACCTACAACAGAATTAAAATAATAGCAATTACATTAGTGATAACAATCAAAGAACTGAAATTAACACTTAGTCCTTTGTCAATGCAATAAACACAAAAAAAATTAAGAATTGTATGTCAGGAGGAGTTCACAAACTATTTTGAATTTGAAATAAACTAACTTCTGTCTAGACAACTAACTCAGGTTTTAGCTCATAGAATCTAACGTGACAAACATATTAGCATACAAACAACTCATGTATACATCCAGTAATAACCAATGCTAGACCATGTTAATTAGAAAACCCCCTCAACAACTAACAACTAATGCTAGACCACGTTAGTTAGAAAATACCATAAGAAGGAGCCATAGTCGTCCAATCCAAAATACCCAGTACAAAAAGCCAAACAAAACTGAATGAGACTGACACCAAGCAAGCCAAAAAATTGTACCTAAGGCAAACCCTAAACTCAGGAAGATAGCTGCGCTATAGGATGATATTAAGTAGTGGTTTGGCCTTGCTTTTACGTGATGGTAATATGACAGCAAGTCGAAGGCGTAAAACTGAGGAAGTAGGAGAAAAATGACAAAGCAGTGGATCAACCAAAAAGAAATATCAGAACAATTTTACTAATCGTTACATTTAGCACATAAACGAAACAGGAAAACAAGAAAAGAAAGAAAGTCCATACATCTAATTCTTTATCTATTTAATTGAACTAAAAAATGAAATAAACCACATGCATTAAATGAAAAAAAGTAGAAATATGCTGATATTTTTTATCTAGTCGAACAACTTTCCAGATTTATTACACATTTGGATCAACAAGAAAAGAACAGTAGAATGTGGCCTATTTTTACATTTATTTTCAGAAAGATCTGAATATGTAATAACCTTTGAAAATTAATCTACATGAAAGAATAAGAAAAATCCTATATGTTACGTATTTATATTCTCTTTATTTTCATGGAGCTGCTCTCACCAATACTTAACTTTAGCATCTACTCTAGAAGTAAATCCCATCCAATGGAGTTTTTCAGCTAATTAACACCATTGGATAACTTCGCTATGTAGCATAGTCAACTAATCATTTTGCATCAAGGATAATAATACCGAAACTTATGAGTATAAGAGGGTATGTGTGTATAGAATCTTTTAGTTTAGTAAGCAATACGTATTAATATTTCTGTATGCATCAAACCTGAAAAAGTGACCACTTTATATTCAAACTCTATAATTTTTTAATATCTTATTAATTATCTGCCATTTAAGTTTTATCATTTTCCTATAGTACATAACACACTCTAACTGTAGTAATCATCCTAGAATTGTTGTCCTATCAACAAGGGTAAGCATTTTAAATCGTATTACTCTCAAGAATTTAATAATCGAAGGAATGACGATCATTCCTTAAATTTCTACTTAACCAACGATGCATTTCAGCTTAATTCCATCAAAGTACTGCTAGAGATATATAAAATGTTCGATGCAGTGTGAAACTATCATATCTTTCAACTAAGTCCAACATGTTCTGCTTATCAAGAAACTAAATATAATTCCACCTGATCTCCTCTTTAGTATACTCTTTCTCCACTTCGATTACATGCTTCCATAATAACTAGCATATATAGATAAACATAAACATAATTCCCATTATCAACAAAAAAAATGGAAAATCAATAAAACCTGGTTGATATGATGTTGCAACTTCTCATTGGTGAAACTAAAAAAATTGTTTAAAACTACATTGAAAAAGTAGCACGAGTAGCATGGTAGCTAATAGGGTAACTAGTTGAATTTGAAACTTTCAAAACCATAAATATAGAGAACTTCAACTTGAGCATACATGATTTCTACTTGAGCTAACAGGTCTGAAGGATATTATTTGTACTTGAGCATACATGATTTCTACTTGAGCTAACAGGTCTGATGGAAAAGAACAGTTGAATGTGGCAATAATAATTTGAAACTTCAACTTGAGCTAACAGGCCTGACGGATATAATTTGTATTATTCACTGACCCGAAGACATGATCAATTTTCAACTTGAGCATACATGAGAAGCTCAATTGCCATATTAAGATTTAACCTTAATCTCAATGTTACTCTTAAACACAGGAATACAGATAAGAATAGGGAACACAAATGGAAATATGCACATAGTCTTAACTTCCTGTTCCAGCTCCCTTGCAATGACAAAATGTTGTAACAGGAGTACAAACAATAAAATTCATGAGGAGAAAGGTATTCATGTGTACACATCATTTATATCTTAAGCAACTGAATTCATCACAATAATTTTTTATCGCCAAACAATTGATTATCATTTGGTAGAAATTGATTATCTACAAAAATTCCAGTAATATGATATAGTCACTATGTCAGCTTAGGAAACAAATCCAATTAATCTCTGTTTATTTTCAAAAGACAAAAAATGTGCATAAGTAACCCAGCAATTTTGCATTTATAAAAAAATCATCATGTTATTCGCTTCTTATCTAATATTTTACCTTGGTTTTTTTAGTTGGAACATTCATGAAGTAAACTTGCAGAAACCAACCCATAAATCTCGTCGTTAATTTGGAAAAAAATAGTTACTTATCATTCATTGGTGGGAGATAACCTTATGATAAAGAAAAAGAACTTAAATTCGAGTGGAAAAGTAAATACCAAATGCATTGCATAATATAACATAGGCAAAACCATATATTTCAACAACTAACTTCAATATTCATTGCACCCATTTGTAGTTTGCTTGTTAGTTAAGAGAAAAACTTGCAGTTCAATAATAGAAAACGGTGATAACATAAGAGCAGCCAGCAAAAAAAATCATATTTATTACCATAACCGTATCTGTTGCAGCAGGCTGATTTTGCAGCAGGTATTCCCAGCTATTCATTAAGTTGTGTATATCATCTTAGATTTATTTAGCTTATCAATATGTCTGTTAAAGTCTGATTTTCTGAGCGTCGTGCCATTAAAAGGTGTGCCAAGCAACAAGCAAGCTGCAAATTTGAGTTTCCAGTTCTTATATTACGAGTTTCTTCGTAATGACTGCTTTGTTAAAATATAATTCTGATTTTTCCTTATTCATTATAATAACATACATAATTATACATACAATTCAACCATCATAACAGAACTAAGAAAGTATATTGAATAACCAAATTCAGCAAGAAAAAAAAATTGAGTTCATGTTTATTTTTATTTTAAAAAGTACAAAGACAAAGCACAAATTTACAAGTTTAGGGATGTTTGATGTAAACATATAAAATGTGAAACAAATAGAGAATAAAGTACCTTTTCTTCCTTCAGAGATGTCTCTTGAATCGATATTCTTATTTCTCATCCCATTCCTCGTTGATTTCGAATTCTTCAAACTCATCGTTGTCCCCGAAAAGATCCATCTTAGCCTCCTCGGTCTCTTTTGGTTTCGCCTCCGTAGATAGGTCGCAGAAAACCTAAAAGTTATTGTAAGCTAATTGATGACTAAATAAGGAAATAATTCTTATCATTTGTTCCAAATGTGTTTCTAGTTTTACACACTCATGTATTCATGACTAAATAATGATAAAATATTAGAGCATTAAAACCATGCAAATCTTCTTCTTTATCCATTTTAGCTACGCAACACAATATATTAGCGGAATACATACCCCATTTTTCATGTATTCATTTTTTGGCAAGCAATTCTACTATATCTAAGTACACCATTAAAATTTTCTCAAAGAGGAAATAGATGTTACAAACACAAAGAGGTGCATGGATAGCTGGCACTCACAAAATATTTTCATCCACCTTGGAAAAAAACACAAATTTGTACCATGGTAATATAGCAAATCTAATAATTGTCAAACTAATGCACATTTATCATAATTCAAAAGATTGGACTTTTTATTTGCTGACTATTCGAGTCTACATCTAAAAGAAAATTTAACTAAACAGAGCTAAGGTAAGATCTTAAAATCAACTAACTGTTGGACAAATTTTGTAATGCCATAATGATGAAATGTTGCTTCACTATAAATATATATACAATAGCAGGTAAACATATAGAGATATATTAAGTGAACCTTTGGTGAGAAAGGTAGAATGTGTGGTTAACCCATTAATATGAGTCAATCAAATTTGCTTATTTCATCTATTTCCACTCTTCCCCAACCGCAAAATCTCTGTAATAAAAATCATCTTTCAATGGAATACATCACAGTTTTTTGGACACCCTTTACTTCCTCAAATCCACACCTTTTAGAACCAAAACTCGCCTGATCTCCCCATTTCTTCCTCCGTTCCTTGTTACTCGTCCCACATCGCTAACTTTATAGCCCCTCCGCCACCTCGACGATTCAACTCTTCTCACATCACGTTCTGAGATAAGCATCTGCGGAGATATATCTTACTGATAATAATCAGATGAATACAATTTTATTGTTTCCAGTGTTCTAATTTTTGGAGATCTAGCAAATGTGCAAAAGAGATGGTTGAAGACAAAGTACTTATGCAAAACTATGCAATATACTATTTTTAAATGTATAATTCAATTAATCACCCAAAAGCGCAATAGTAACAAAGGACAAAGAAGCTTGCAAAAATATGCAATATACTATTTTTAAATGTATAATTCAATTAATCACCCCAAAGCGCAATAGTAACGAAGGACAAAGAAGCTTTGAATAGATAAGAAATCAATTTTTAAAAAATACCATTCACTCAAACCTAGCATTTGCGCAAACATTTCATACACATACTAAAATAATATAAAACCATAGGCCACAATATGATTATATGTAAATGATGTGATAATAGATCCTAAACATAGAATAGAAAAAACCAACATAGAAACAAATGGAAAAACCACTCTAATTTTTTCAACTTTGTTGTTTAAAAAATTGAAGCATGCAGGAACTTCCAACCCTGAAACATTTCTGAAGTAGAACAAGTTAGTATACGTCGATATTAAAATTTTGATGATGAGACAAAATACCATTCACTCAAACCTAGCATTTGCGCAAACATTTCATACACATACTAAAATAATATAAAACCATTGGCCACAATACCATCACCGAAAATTGAATGAAAATAAAGGGATGAGCATCCCAAAAGATTCAGAAATTGAGTACTATAGAAACCTTTAAACCAGAAGCACCACTCTGTACTTCGTCCACTTCCATACCAACCATGATAGAAATATAAAAATTTCCAAATCGATTCATTAATTGATTTCTGAATTAATTTAGTAGTTAATACTAATTAAGTACAATTTACCTGATTTTGCGGCCTTTGACCGTTAGGAAGGTTCTACAAGAAGAAGGAAAACGAGAAGAAGGAGAAAAATCGCGACGAGTAGAAAACGAGAAGAAGGAAAACACGGAAGAAAACGAGAAGAAGGAGAAAAATCACGACGAGAAGAAAACGAGAAGAAGGAAAACGCGGAAGAAAACGAGAAGAAGGAAAACGCGGAAAGAAAGTGTTGGGAGCGAAAATTACGGCTTAATTTATTGGCTCAGACAATTTGTTTTTGGCTCTTACAGCAGGCAAACCTCCCTAACGGTCGGTTTGATAATTGGTTAGACGACCTTTCTTTCTTTGACATTTAAGAAAAAAGTAAATGTTTGTTGGGTATTCCAGCCCATATTTGGCATAATTTTATACAGGCATATTTGGCATAATTTTATGCAGGCATATTTGGCATATCTTTTTATGCAGGTCATGCTTAATTTGTGGATGAGATTTATTGGTTCTGTTTTTTTTCAGATTTGTTGTGCAAGCATGCCTTTTGTGCAACAATATATCTTTTCTTTTCAAGAAAGACATTTGGGAGATTACTCACATTTTTGGTATGCACATTAAAAGAAAAGAGGGTTAATATAACCAGATCTGGTCACATAAGGCAGAAGTAATTTTTGGTCATTTATCATCTTCTTCAAGGTGTTTTGGTCTTCAAGATTGAGCATTATTCTTGCTCGATTCACCGCTGGCCTGAAGTGCACACATAGGGTGTTCTCTTACACCTTTTTCATCTCTTATTGTTTTTGGATTCCGGTGATTAGAAGCGAATCTTTTGTAAACATTTTGGGGCTGTTTTCCATTTTTGGTTTATCAATAAGAGAAGAGGGCAGACTCCTTAAGAAGTCTCGTGGTTTTTACTCTTCACATCGAAGAGGTTTTCCACGTATAAAATCTTGTCTTGCTATTTTACTTTCATCGTATCTTTTTTACTTGAATGGTGTGTTGATTGATTGTCTTGTGTGTGATATTGTGGGTGTAGCTTGAAGAAACCCCTAATCAATCCTATCAAATTGGTATCAGAGCTTGAGGTAGGTTATTTATCACACTATGGAGTCGAGCAGTCATAGCTCAATGATTAAGTTGACATCAACCAACTATTCTGTTTGGAGACCTATGATGGAAGACTTGTTATATTGCAAGGATTTACATGACCCAATTGAAACCGTCACTAGTTCGAGTGGTATTATCTCTAAACCTTCTAAACCCGATAAAATGGAAGAGAATGATTGGATAAAGTTTAAAAGGAAAACTTTAGGAACCATTAGACAATGGGTTGACATTAGCATTTTTAACCATGTGTCACAAGAGACCGATCCATATGATTTGTGGAAGAAATTAGAAGGTTTGTATGAGAGGAAAACCGCCCATAACAAAGCTTCATTGATTAAAAGGCTTGTTAATCTAAAGTTGAAAGGTGGAAAGTCAGTTTCTGAGCATCATAGTGATTTCCAAGACATTATTAACAAGTTGACAACTATGAAGATCATTTTTGGTGATGAATTGCAAGCTTTGTGCTTATTGAGTTCTTTGCCAGATAGTTGGGAAACTTTAGTTGTGACCATTAGTAATTCAGCTCCAGATGGTGCTATCTTTGGATGTGATCAAAGAAAGCATGTTTAATGAATAAATTAGAAGAAAGGAGATTGGAGTTGACAATTCACAAGCTCTTGTTGTGCACGATAGAGGAAGAAGCAAGAGCAAAGGACCCAAAGGCCGTGATAACTCAAGAGGAAGATCCAAGTCTAGTGATGGAAAGAATCACTTCATATGCAACTATTGCAAGAAGCCTGGCCATATTAATAAGTATTGCTTTCGTTGGAAAAGAGAACATGGGAAGAAGAATGATTTTCAGAAAGAAGGCGATGATAAAAATGTTGCAGCAGTAGCCTCTAAAAGTGATGATGATGTCACTTTAATTTGCGCAACTAGTGAATGTCATCATGTTAGCAGTACAGATTCTGAGTGGCTGGTTGATACAGGTGCTTCATATCATTGTGTTCCTAAGAGAAAGTATTTTTTGAATTATCAAGCAGGTGATTTTGGCAGTGTCAAAATGGGTAACCAGAGTTCAGCAAGCATAGTTGGGATTGGTGATATTCGTATGAAGACTAATGTTGGATGCATGCTTACATTGAAAGGTGTACGCCATATTCCGGATTTGCATCTTAATTTGCTTTCAGCTCATATTCTTGATCCAGAAGGCTTTCGTCACACATTTGAGAGTGGTAAGTGGAAATTATCCAAGGGATCCATGACAATTGCAAGAGGCGAGTTGTGTTGTTCTTTGTACAAGACATATTTGACTGTATGTTTTGGTGAGCTCAATGCAGTGGAAGAAAAAGATTCTCCTAATTTGTGGCATCGAAGATTGGGACACATGAGTGAAAAGCGTTTGAAATGTTTAGCAGGTAAATCTCTTATTCCTGTCAATACTACAATTTCTCTTAATCCTTGTGATCATTGCTTAGCAGGAAAACAACATAGAGCTTCTTTTGCTAGAAAGTCTACAAGAAAGCAGGCTAAGTTGGAGCTTGTACATTCGGATGTATGTGGTCCTATTGAGGTTGAGTCCAACGGTGGCAACAAATATTTTGTCACTTTTATTGATGATGCTACTAGAAAGACATGGATTTACATTTTGAAGACCAAAAGCCAAGTGTTTGAAATTTTTCAGAAGTTTCATGTTATGGTGGAAAGGGAGAAAGAAAGCAAGTTGAAGTGCCTTCATTCAGACAATGGTGGAGAGTATACTTCACATGAGTTCAAGAATTATTGTGTACAATATGGTATTTGACATGTGAAGACAGTTCCAGGCACTCCCCAACACAATGGTGTAGCTGAGAGGATGAATAGAACCATTGTGGAGAAGGTGCGATGCATGTTGAAGATGTCCGATCTACCAAAGTCATTTTGGGCTGAACCAGTGCATACAGCAGTTTATCTGATCAACCGTTCCCCATCTATTACATTGGGCTTGACATTCCAGAGAGAGCATGGAAGGGATGTGATCCTGTATATACACATCTTAGAGTATTTGGATGCAAGGCATACATGCATGTGCCAAAAGACCAAAGATCAAAGCTGGATTACAAGACTAATCCATGTGTTTTTGTTGGCTATGGTGATGAAGAGTATGGGTTCAGGCTATATGATCTAGAAAAAGGAAAGGTAGTAAGAAGCAGAGATGTAGTGTTCTTTGAGCATGAAAAAGGTGCAGAACTTTTGAGTGCAAGGTATCATACTAGCTCAGATTTTTTTATTGATACTACTGATGTTTCTTTGTCCCCTACTCGGGGTTTTGTTAAACATCCAATACAGGCTGATCTTGATACAACACATGAAGGTGTTGATGATGCACAGCTTGATGGTGCACATTTTGATAATGTTCATGATGAAGCTCAACCAAATGGAGAAGTGGCTTATGAGCAGGGGGGCAAATTGCCCCACAAGTGGATGATGCTCAAGTTAGAATGTCAACCAGAGAACATAAACCATCTACAAGATATCCAAGCACAGATTATATCTTAGTTATAGCTGATGGTGAGCCCGAGAGCTTCCAATAAGTGTTGTCTAGTCGAGACAAGAATCTTTGGCTTGAGGCTATGAAAGAGGAGATGGATTCTTTGATGAAGATTCAAACTTTTGAGCTAGTGAAACTTCCAAAAGGCAAGAAAGTTTTGAAAAACAAATGGGTTTTCAAGAACAAGAAAGATGGTGAGAAGATAGTAAAGCGCAAAGCTAGATTGGTAGTCAAAGGATACAATCAGAAAAAGGGCATTGATTTTGATGAGATTTTTTCACCAGTTGTCAAGATGACTTCTATCAGAACCATTTTGGGTTTAGTAGCAAGTTGTGACCTTGAATTGGAACAACTTGATGTAAAAACCGCATTTTTACATGGTGATTTGCAGGCAGAAATCTACATGGAACAACCTGAAGGGTTTGAAGAAAAGGGAAAAGAAAAACTTGTTTGCAAGTTGAAGAAGAGTCTTTATGGACTTAAGCAAGCACCAAGGCAATGGTATCACAAATTTGATTCATTTATGACAAGCAATGGTTACAAGAGGACTGTTGCAGATCCTTGTGTGTATTTAAGAAAGTTTCCTGGCGATATCTTCATTATTCTTCTTTTATATGTGGATGACATGTTGGTAGTTGGACAAAACTTAGAATTGATTAGCAACTTGAAGAAAGATTTGTCCAAGTCATTTGACATGAAGGACATGAGTCCTGCAAAGCAAATCTTAGGCATGGAGATTGTTCGTGACAGAAAAGCTAGGAAGTTGTGGCTATCTCAAGAAAAATATATTGAACGTGTGCTTGAAAGGTTCAATATGAAGCATGCTAAGCCGGTTTGTACACCACTCGCATCTCATTTTAAGCTAAGTAAGAGGGATTGTCCAACAACGGAGAAGGAAAAAGCAAGTATGTCTTCTATTCCTTATTCATCTGCAGTTGGTTCATTGATGTATGCTATGGTGTGCACTAGGCCAGATATTGCACATTCTGTTGGTTTGGTGAGTAGATACTTATCTAATCCTGGTAAAGTTCACCGGGATGCAGTAAAGTGGATTTTCAGATATTTGCGTGGTACTTCTAGATTTTGCTTATGTTTTGGAGGTAGCAAACATGTTCTTGAGGGTTATACAGATGCAGACATGGCTGGTGATATTAATAGTAGAAAATCTACTTCAGGTTATGTGTTCACATTTTCAGAGGGAGTCATTTCTTGGCAATCCAAGTTACAAAAGTGTGTGGTTTTATCTGCAACCGAGGCAGAGTATATAGCAGCTGTGGAAGCAAGTAAAGAGATGTTTTGGTTGAAGAGGTTCCTTCAAGAGTTGGGTTTGCAACAAGAAGAGTATATAGTATTCTGTGACAATCAGAGTGCTATGGATTTGAGCAAGAATTCCATGTATCATGCACGCACTAAGCATATTGATGTTCGGTATCATTGGTTAAGAAATGTGATTGAAGAAAATATGCTCAAGTTAAAGAAAATTCATACAAACAAGACTGGTGCAAATATGTTGACTAAAGTGGTTCCAGGAAACAAGCTTGATGTTTGTAGCAAGCTTGTGGGAATGAGTTTCAAATGATGATTGAAGCATGCACATCTTCCCCAAGTTGGGCTGGAGGGGGAGATTGTTGGGTATTCCAGCCCATATTTGGCATAATTTTATGCAGGCATATTTGGCATAATTTTATGCAGGCATATTTGACATATCTTTTTATGCAGGCCATGCTTAATTTGTGGGTGAGATTTATTGGTTTTGTTTTTTTTCCCAGATTTGTTGTACAAGCATGCCTTTTGTGCAACAATATAACTTTTCTTTTCAAGAAAAACATTTGGGAGATTACTCACATTTTTTGTATGCACATTAAAAGAAAAGAGGGTTAATATAACCAGATCTGGTCACATAAGGCAGAAGCAGTTTTTGGTCATTTATCATCTTCTACAAGGTGTTTTGGTCTTCAAGATTGAGCATTATTCTTGCTCGATTCACCGCTGGCCTGAAGTGCACACATAGGGTGTTCTCTTACACCTTTTTCATCTCTTATTGTTTTTGGATTCCAGTGATTAGAAGCGAATCTTTTGTAAACATTTTGGGGCTGTTTTCCCTTTTTGGTTTATCAATAAGAGAAGAGGGTAGACTCCTTAAGAGGTCTCGTGGTTTTTGTTGGATCTCGCTATATGACGTTTTGATTATGACAACTATACATGTACATATATATTATTATCGACTAAACTTTGTCTTGCAGGAAGATACTCAACAACAGATTCAAGAGCTATAATTGAAGATTAAATATGTTGTAAGAGTCTGTTAGTCCTAGATTTATATGTTAAAGTCTTCCTTGATGATTATACACACACAGATTTTATATACATATAGTTTTCTAATTTAAATAAGGCAAGAAATAGGCGAGAAACAGAAAACAGACGTCTGGTCTGAAAAATTCAGACGTCTGTTTGCTGAAACAGAATATTTCGTATACAATATTCAGACGTCTGGTTGATATATTTCAGACGTCTGAAATGTCCCTGAAATACACTTTTTCCTTTCTGATTTGATTTTTTAAATAAACAGACATCTGAATTTTATTTTCAGACATCTGAATTCTGAAGAGTTGCATCCTTTATGAAGAGATACAACTATTTAATCCATATCTCTTAATCAAAACTCTTCACGATCAGTTGTATCTTTTTATATATTATAAATAGAGAATTGCGTAGATGATCTAATAACCAACATTTTATTCTAATTCTCTCTATCTTATTCAAAGCTCTCTAAGTTCTAAAAAGCTATCTACTTTCATACTTGAGACTTTTAAACTTCCATATTCCTTCACACACTTCACGATTATCATTAAGAAAAGGCTATAGGAAGGGTGTACTTAATATTCAACAATCCGTGTTATCAAGAACACAAAAGAGTCAACAATTATTCTGTATTAGTGAAGACCTCTTCAGTGGTTGAGGCAAGAAATCCCGTTCAGTGGTTCGGGTAATTGTGAACCTATTCCTCCGGGTGAAGTGAGGGTTTTAGTGTTAGTGAAATACCAGAAGTGAGTCTGGAACTGGACGCAGGACAGTGGTCCGAACCAGTATAAATCGACTGTGTGATTTACTGCTTTCTACTCTGCTATATAGATATTATAACCTATTCTCCATACTACACGTACCTATACCGCTGCATAGCCTCTTTCAATTGGTATCAGAGCTTGGTATTCTAGAGATCGTAACAACATCCTAAAATAAATGGCAATAAAGAAATCTAGTAAAGGCATTAGAAAGTGCAAGAACAAGAAAGCAGAAGCGACGGAGCAAGAGAGCAAATGTTTAATGGCTAAAGTGAGATCACAATCGGTATGTGAGGATTCATTATATAAAGATCTTTTATTAGACCACGAAAAATTATTAAAAGATTTTAAAAATTTGGGTAAACTTAATGCAATTATTTTAGCCAAGTCTAAAAATTGTGAGCAAGAAAATTCCAAATTAAAAGAAGAAAACAATTTTTTAGTCAAACAAGCCAAATGTTTTGAAAATACCTTAGAAGAGCTTGTTTTTCAAAAAAAATTCCTTCAAAAAGAAAATGAGCGACTAGAAGATAAAAACAATGTTCTTTTAAAGGAAATCGATCTCTTGAAAAATAGAAATGAATCAATAGAAGATTCTTTAAATAATTCTAATTCTTTAATTTCGTCTCTTGAAAAAGAGAATGGAGCTTTAACTGAAAAGAATTTAGAATTATCTAAAGAATATGAGTTTTTAAAGGTTAATAATAATACTTTGCAAAATG
The DNA here is from genome assembly GCA_030737875.1 of Allium sativum. Classification (NCBI taxonomy): domain Eukaryota; kingdom Viridiplantae; phylum Streptophyta; class Magnoliopsida; order Asparagales; family Amaryllidaceae; genus Allium; species Allium sativum. The sequence goes on from CM060920.1 coordinate 223,489,601, forward strand.
AAACGTCTGATTCGAATGAAAATTTTGAAAAATTTCACTCTTCTTTAGTTAATTCAGGATCTCAAATTTGTCGTCTCGAAAATGAGAATAGTACTTTAAAAAGGGAGAATTCTGAATTAAATAAGAAAATTGGTTTACTAGATTGCAAGACTTCTTTTGAAAATTACAATCGCGACTTTGGAATCAAATTTGAAAAATGTACAAATAAGTTCACAAAATTAAATAAAGGTCAAAATGATTTAAATGATATTTTATCTTGCTCTAGACCTTTACACGATAAAATTGACTTAGGGTATAATAAAACTAATCGTAGAACTAGTACTAGATATGCTTTCATGTATAACAAAAGTTTAACTGCTAGTACTAAAGCACGTGTAACTCGAAGATCAAATTTATATAGAAATTCAAATGCTTTTGTGACTAGAAACATATATAATAGAAGTACAAAAAGAAATATTAATAGAAATTATCTAAGTATTTGGGTTCCTGTAAATTGGAAAAACAGAGAAAAATATATTGATGATTATTTTGATTCGGTAGTTAAAAATAAAAACTTTATTTTCAAAGGTACCATTAAACCCATGTGGGTATGGTTACCTTCTCTCTAACCCCTGGACCCTAACAGAGAAAGTGGGTACCAAAATATATATATATATAATATTTGTTGTAGGTACACCACAAGAAAAAAGAGGGTATTTCAGTATCTCTAATATCTTTGAAAACTGAGCTCAAAGCTAAATCAGAAAATTTGGGAAAATAATAGTCACATACTTAAGGGGAGAAATATTCTTATATCACACATTCAGGTGAAGAAAATAAGGAGAAGACGGCGATATTTATTACATTGCATCATTCTTTTTGATAATGACAAAGGGGGAGAAATTCTTGTGTATATTGATAGAGGGAGATATTGTACTAAGAGGAAGATGTTATAGAAAGAATATATTTTTAAATTGTATAGTTGTCATCATCAAAAAGGGGGAGAATGTTAGAAACTCTATTATTGGATTTTGATGACAACTATACAATTATACCAAAGAACCTCTAAGCTAACCTGCAGGTACATGAGTATCAAAAAGAGAAATATATGATAATATATGCATATTGACATATTGACAGGGGGAGTTACATATGCAGTTGTCATTATCAAAAAGGGGGAGAATGTTGGATCTCGCTATATGACGTTTTGATTATGACAACTATACATGTACACATATTATTATCGACTAAACTTTGTCTTGCAGGAAGATACTCAACAACAGATTCAAGAGCTATAATTGAAGATTAAATATGTTGTAAGAGTCTGTTAGTCCTAGATTTATATGTTAAAGTCTTCCTTGATGATTATACACACACACATTTTATATACATATAGTTTTTTAATTTAAATAAGGCAAGAAATAGGCGAGAAACAGAAAACAGACGTCTGGTCTGAAAAATTTAGACGTCTGTTTGCTGAAACAGAATATTTCGTATACAATATTCAGACGTCTGATTAATATATTTCAGACGTCTGAAATGCCCCCGAAATACACTATTTCCCTTCTGATTTGATTTTTAAAATAAACAGATATCTGAATTTTATTTTCAGACATCTGAATTCCGAAGAGTTGCATCCTTTATGAAGAGATACAACTATTTAATCAATATCTCTTCATCAAAACTCTTCACGATCAGTTGTATCTTTTTATATATTATAAATAGAGAATTGCTTAGATGATCTAATAACCAAAATTTTATTCTAATTCTCTCTATCTTATTCAAAGCTCTCTAAGTTCTAAAAAGCTACCTACTTTCATACTTGAGACTTTTAAACTTCCATATTCCTTCACGCACTTCACGATTATCATCAAGGAAAGGCTATAGGAAGGGTGTACTTAATATTCGACAATCCGTGTTATCAAGAACACAAAAGAGTCAACAATTATTCTGTATTAGTGAAGACCTCTTCAGTGGTTGAGGCAAGAAATCCCGTTCAGTGGTTCGGGTAATTGTGAACCTATTCCTCCGGGTGAAGTGAGGGTTTTAGTGTTAGTGAAATACCAGAAGTGAGTCTGGGACTGGACGTAGGATAGTGGTCCGAACCAGTATAAATCGATTGTGTGACTTACTGCTTTCTACTCTGCTATATAGATATTATATCCTATTCTCCATACTACACGTACCTATACCGCTGCATAGCCTCTTTCAGTTTTTACTCTTCACATCGAAGAGTTTTTCCACGCATAAAATCTTGTGTCTTACTATTTTACTTTCATCGTATCTTTTTTATTTGAATGGTGTGTTGATTGATTGTCTTATGTGTGATATTGTGGGTATAGCTTGAAATAACCCCTAATCGATCCTGTCATTGTTAATCAGGTTAAATCACCTATTATTACGCTTCAAAGTTAATATAAATGATCTGATATAGTTTGGATAAATTTCATTATATTTAGACACATAGAGTCGATAGAGATGGTATACAAAAACTGAAATTATATTATATAAAAGCTATGACCGATATTGATGTTTGGTGATGTTACAACAACCATACCACATTCGCCAATTATACGTTATTAAAAGCCAAACGTGGTTCAACTACATTGCTATTATAATGTTTAAATATAAATGTGGTGCAACCGCCACCAGTTTCCAGCGCAATACCAATGCATTAAATTTGTGCATAACCAAAAAACTATACCCTATTGAAAACCGAAGGTAAAAGAATCAGAAATATCAAAATATTATTACAGCTATGAGACTATTAGAGTTATATTGGTAAGAAGCAATAATAAGGGTAACTTGGATTATGTGAGCATGAATTATAATTTGTTGGTCTATTGATGCATGAAGTGATACAACATATTTCCAATGTTCAACATGGTACAACGCACTGCATAATTATATAAAAAATAACTGTCACCGAACACTACGGCAAGTCGATTGTTTTCGGAAGGTGTAGGGCAATCCAATCCGAGCATTTAATCTTCTTGGACCTCCACTACATCTAGTTATTTTTGCTATTAAACTTGTTACCGAGTATTTGAGGTGCAAATATCCAAGCTGATGCACCAACAACCAATACCAGTGATCCAAATATTTGCTGTAAAAAAAAGCTCCTAAAGAATAAGACAAAAGTGAGAGGGACACTAAAAATATATTTGGATTTGCATGTGGTTGGCTGATGAGACCATTTTTAATTTCCGAAAAGCTTAATGCAACCATATCGCCCATAACTCTATATATAATACTATTTAGCAACGGCAAACATCAAGTCATCAACACAGACTCACACACCAAAAAAATAGTTATGGCAGAATCACCACTTTCCAAATGCTTAGCCCTTTCTACTGAAACAGAAGAAAAAAATAAACAAAATCAAAAAATGTACGAAGGCTATGAAGATTATGTATTAAGTTTACCGGTTATGGAGGCGCAAGGAGTGGGTGCCCTTTACCGCTACAGAGACAAGATTGCACCTTCGGAGGCGATCGTCGGTTTGATCGTTGCACAACAGCTCTTTCAAGCCAAGTCTTCGGATGTCATTCTCGCAACTCTTCCAAAATCTGGTACTGAATTGTTCCTTACCCTAAAAAAGAAAAAAGAAAAAAGACATTGTATAAATCATCTGTAAACATTAAAGATTATTCGGTAGCATAAATATAAATTATAGATCATACATCTCATGTATACTATCTAAAGCAAGCAAATTAATCCTCTATTAGGTGGTTAACAGTTGACAATTCGGCATATTTATATTACAGATGATTTTTGGAGGATGTTTAAGTATAGTGAATTTTATGAATTGGAACACATGTATAGCTGGTCATATATATAATCGAGCTAGTAAAGGCAACAATTAATATTACAAGGTACTCAGGCATTTTAGCCTCATTTAACTCAAAGTATATTTGATATATAGGTACAACATGGCTTAAAGCACTTATCTTCGCAACCCAGAACCGCAACAACTCTTCCTGCAGTCCTTCCATTTTGAAATCTGTCAGCTCCCACGATTGTGTGCCTTTCCTTGAAACACAAGTCTACTGCAAAAATCAGGTTCCAAATTTGGACTCAATGCCTAATCCAAGACTATTCTCAACCCATGCACCATTTAACATGCTGCCAGATTCCATTGTTCAATCCAGATGTAAAATTATCTACCTTTGCCGTGAAATAAAGGATACATTTATCTCCATGTGGCATTTCATAAACAAAATTAACATAAAGATGGGTAGAGAACCTACTACACTTGAACGTGCATTAGACCAGCTCTGTAATGGTACATACTTTGTTGGATCTTTTTGGGATCACATTCTAGGTTATTGGAAAGCAAGTCAGGAGAATTCAGATACAATGATGTTTATAACATATGAGGAGCTTATGGGAGATACTGCAAGTGCATTAAGAAAATTGGCGGATTTCATGGGATGTCCCTTCACAGTGGAAGAGGATAAACGAAATATGGTTGATGAAATCATCAATTTGTGTGCATTTGAGAATCTCAGCAATCTGGAGGTTAACAAAACAGGATCAACAAAATTTGCAGGTGTTGAAAATAGCATGATTTTTAGGCGTGGAAAAGTTGGCGATTGGGTGAATCATCTTACACCTGAAATGGCAAAGAGATTGGATGACATAACTCTCAATAAGTTTAATGGCACTGGAATGCTAAATTAATGCAAGGTTATATTTCTGCCACATGAACATAAGTTTCATTGACCTATTGTTGTTTATCAGTGTTTTTATTGCTTTGCCTACATCCAAGAAATAAGGACATGTTACTAGGGGTGTTACGGTCACGGACCGTCAATTTTACCATAAATCGTAATCTCAACCGTTGCTGCAACTATTACCGTAAATTCACATTGTTATCCATAAATAATTCAAATTCTAACTTTTTTTTTTTTAAATATTAGTTTGTTTATCTATAAAACAAACCATCATGTGCATGTTGTCTATAAATAAAAACGCAAATAATTTATGTTATTTGTCTAACTTAAGTTATTAAAAAACATATAATTTTTTTGAAATACTACAAATTAATCAAGTGCGGTTGTTATGTTTTACCACGGTTATCAAAATCCACAATCATTACCGTAGTAGACGGTAGCCGTGTAAATGGTTAGTACGGTTTGGCGATTGAACGGTTCAACCGTAGCAGCCCTACATGTTATAGTGATCAAAGTAGAAATTAGAGTGACATCAGTAAATTTGAAGGTTATGTAAGTTTTTCCTATTCGAAGTCTCTCAATTTTTCCATCTTTCTTCGATTTTCTTTTCTTTTTTCATTGAATCAATTTCAAAATTTTAATTATAATTGTTCAAATTGTTTTTATAAATAGGATCTTCTTTGTCAAGATCGACATTGGAAAATCATAAAGACCAGATCTTGTTCGATTTCATTCATAAATTGTCGATCTCGTGTTCATCAAATTATGTACGATGGTGTTTCTTCATTTCCAAGTTGTATGTATTAATTGATTGTGGGTTTTGTTTATTTTTGGAATCGTAAAACTTATTTACTGTACTCAGCAACGTTGTAATAAAATTAAGAGAGTACCCAATTGTTGTTGTCAGTTTTATAGTATATTGTTGTCTTTTGTATATATATTATCCTGTTAAACTAATTCTGAAAAACAATATAATGTATATGTTTATCTAGCGAACCGCAATACGATTTTGTAATTGGTAGGGATATATATGTTATGCATATATTTTGTAACGACCCAGATTTTTAGTCATTTAAATCAACAAAAATCCACAAATGCCGACTTAAACAAATCCAAAAATACAGATAGTTACTAGGATTTAAGAAAAAAACCTAGCATAGAATCACGCAGCGGGACGACAAAATATAATAAATAACAGTTCATGAAGCTGTTAAATTATACATTTGGTTATACATTACAAAAAATATCAAAGTTAAACTATCACACAACATACCAATAAATGCAGCGAAATAATACTGATATATACATCTGTCATGCTCCATCTCCATCTTCATAACAGTGTTTTCAATAACTAAAAAACTCAGGCTGACCCGAGCACAAATGAAATGACAAAAGCACTTGGATCAGAAATAAAATATTCTTATATCAGTTTAATCAAAACCATGTGATAATATGAGTGCCACGGTGTCAGAGATGCTTAAGGTAATTCGCATCTCATATCCAATGTGTTCGTGAGTGCAATAACTTAATAGATGTTACAGGAGTTTACATGTCCTAAGGATCCATCAAACTAGATATTATATAATAATATACGCTATTATAATAGTGTCTATGGTTAAATATGAAATATTAAAATAGCATAAGCAGGATTATAACCTTACACCATTTATAATAACGTAGTCTATACAGATACTGTAAAGTCTACCATAAAATAGTGGCAATCAGAGGGCACTCCATAGTTACAGTACAATTAAAAATCGTATAGGGCTCGATCAAGATAAACATGACAAGACATCGAGGAAAAACCCATCAGTAGGATTCTACCGAATTGCGGACCCAGGCTGGTGGTAACGCATAACCGCGACTACCGCCCACCTCAGACAATACTCCCAAATTCAGAGGCGTCCAAATCAGTCACAAAGTAATATATATGGTATCGACAAAGCATGTCTGATAAGAGTGGCTAACTCACATTGGCCTGGGTATGGTTACTATTTTAGTCATTTCGATTATGATCCGAAGGCCAAGGCTAACCATCATCGTTTTCTTTCTTAGAATCCAGTAATCGCCTCTAAATTATTCTACTACATTTTGGATTCTCCATCACGTGTACAGTTGTTAAAGTGGATTTCAGTATTGGCAGAGAGTATGACAATATCCGATCCTGGTCTCTTAACAACCAACCGTTTACATTTTTCACACTGGTCGAATTTACATTTCAAAAGGTTTATAGTTCATATCGAAATGTCAGATTTTGCTTTAAAACCTTCATATTCAAATTAGGATACACTTTCATATAAAAAGCTCAATTTAAACCGAGCCTAGAATCTTGAAACAATTCCAATTTAAACCGATTGAATATTTAAAATAGTTGAAAAGTATATTAAAATAGTTTAGATATATATATATTTAAAATAGTTTGAAAACAAATAGTTAGACCAATAAAAATTTAATTAAATAGTTTGAATAAAAAAATAAGATTTATCAAAATTTAAATATGTATATATATATATGTGGTTAAATATTAAAACAGTTAGTAAAATAGGTAGCTGATAATTAAAATAGTTTATTTAAAATAGTAAATATATATAAGTTAAAAATAAAATAGTTTATAAAGATAGTTACAATTGTAGTATAGTTTATAAAATAAAATAGTATAAAATATTTTATTGGAACTAGAATTGTTTCTTCCAAACTTCAAATACTCTTGATGTCATTTTCAAATCCCAAATCTTGTCGACTAAATTTAAATGTTTCGATTGGAACCAACTTCTTTTTGAATTCAATTAATGTAACACCCCGAATTTTCATTAACAGTAAATTAATAAATTAAAGTATAATTAATTTGAAATCAAAGAATTAAGGGAAACGGGTTACGCCATTGCGTTCGTCTCGGAATTCTGCTTGAGATAGAGTCCGAGGTTGCGCAAAACGGGTAACGTATGAAGAAGATATCTTTAATTTAAATATTGCAGCAAAACATGAAAAAAAGAAGAATGGGAAAAGAATAATGTTTAGCATTGTTCTAAGGTTTGTAAGCAGAAGACTTAGTAGCTCATTTGGTTGGAACATGTGACTTGCATACAGGAGGTACAGAGTTCGATCCCCGCCAGCGTCATATTTTTGTTTTAGGGGAATGGCTAGAAAGTGGCTTAGTGTGAACGCGGTTCAAATAAATGGTTAATTGGGAAAATAAATAAAAAGAAATATATATATATATATATATATATATATACATATATGCATATATATATATGACATGTACACGTGGCACATTTTTTGTTGGTCAAAGATTGTTCTTTTTCTACGTGGCTTTTTATGATTGGTCGGGGGATGATAAGTGCTGACATGGCCTTCTTTGATTGGTTGTATGACATATTCTGAGTCCCTATGTGTCACTAAGGCTGACGTGTCAAATTTTGATTGGCTCTCTTGACGTGTATGGACTGGATTCCTCCTTTCTTCATCTGATGGCTCAAATCAATCAGAAACTCTATATAAACAGCCCTGGTCTTCTTCTCTATTCACAATTCTTTTCTACCTTTATGCTGCAAAGATTCTTGTTAGACATGGCTTCTCCTCCTCCTCTAAAATAAATAAATAAAATAATATATATAAAATAAACCAAGACGAGGAAATGCTGCTAAAAGATTTTCAAGAAGAGATTCAAAGCTTCAAGATAAGGATTAAAGGCTAAACGTCGCACGAATCATAGCAACGCCTCCTTTCTATTCTAATCTAATCTTTGTAAGTCGGTTATTTTTAGATTTGAATGTTTTTCTTTGTTCGTGACATGAAATTAAAGGAATAAAAGAATATGCCAAATCTCTCTCTCTCTCTATTCGAATCAGTGCCTATATTCTTGGACCTAATCAAGAACTGTTATGATTCAAGGAAAAATAAGACTGTATGCCTCTTTGACTATGAACGTTGCCTATGACTATGAACATTGCCTATGACTATGAACGTTGCCTATGACTATGAACATTGCCTATGACTATGGACATTGCCTATGACTATGACTGTGACTATGAGAATTATTTCCTTGACTAAGCTTATGCTTTTGATTTGGAAACATAAACTTTTGCTTATGACATAACATGGAAAACTGTGACTAAACACCTATGATTTCTGACTAGGAAAGGGTTGCTGTGAAATTGGGTCTAAACCTGATCTTTCTATTCTGTCTATCCTTGGTTTTCGTTGGTTTTAGACCTTGGGAATTTACCTATTAAGTTAGGTCTACCCATGTTCTTGAACCTATGTCCCTATTCTGTCTATTCTTGGTTTTCTTTGGTTTTAGACCTCGGGAATTTACCTATTAAGTTAGGTCTACCCATGTTCTTGAACCGACGTCGTTATTCAACCCTTTTTATGCCAGTTAGTATGTCTATCTTTCGCATAACAGCTTTGGTTCATTCCCTATTTTCTACGAACTTAGCTTTATTTATAAATCTAGACTAAATCACGATTATACGAACGGTGGGAATGCGGTTTGGGCAAAATATGAAATTTACTAAAAACGTAGTTTAACTTGGAAATTGGCATAAATTGGGAACACACATTATGGCATGTTCATAAGAATGCAAGTTGGATAAATTTGACATGAACTATAGATTGAGTAGCCTGAATCTAGTATCGACATGTAAATCTAGCATTTACATGAATAGTGAACTAGAGTAATAAGTCTAGTTTGACATGAATTAGAATGTTGAATTGAAATTGGATTAGCTAATTTGGAACGGTAAATATATTGGCCTAAATTTGAAATTGGCCATAATAGGGAGTAATTGGCAGGTTTAGCAAAATCATGGTTAATGACACTTGATTTGGTATAGTTTACATACCAAAAAGCATAAACATGATTTAGAGGGAAAAATGGGCCATTAGAATGAATGTTGACAATGTACATTAAAAGGGAAATTAGGAAATAAGTAAATTAGGAATAATTTACTTATATAGTTTGTTCTAAACGAGAAATGTAAACTTAGACAAATTAAAGGTTTGTTAAACGACATCTCTTTTAATAACACACCAGAAAGTTCTAGGGTGACAGAGAGGATAGTGTCAAGGCTTGGGTTTGGAAAATACAAGTTTCCTGCTCTCCCTGGCTGTCCCTAACTGATCCGACGGACGGGATGGTTACTTTCAAAACCTGAATTGAAAACTAATCAAAACCCTTTGAATTTAGAAAACACGAATATGCCTAACCCGAGGTTAGACTGAGTTGCGATGTAAACCTGCCCGGAACCAACCGGCACATCCAGTATTCGCAACAATATCTGTCTAATGTGAGTGGTCGTGGCTTCAATCTACTTAATTAAAGCTAAAACAAGAATGGTAGGGTTAAGTTAACTAAGACACTTAACCAGTTCAACATGACAACTAAACTGATGGGTGGGGTTAGGTTCATAAAAACACTTAACACAGTTAAGCTAGAATGGGAGGGTTAAGTCCATAGGAACACTTAACCAACTTAACATAGTTAAGCTAGAATAGGAGGGCTAAGTCCATAGAAACACTTAACCAGACTCAAGTTAACAAGACAAGATTTGTAGGGGTTAAGTAAAGTTAATACACTTAGCCAAATTAACATGTTAACTAGACCAGAGGTTGGGGTTAAGTAAAATCTAATACACTTAGCCAATTTAATATGTTAGCTGGGCTAGAGCGTAGGGGTTAAGTAAACTTGAACACTTAACCATCAGGTTGGGATAAAGGAATGGGGTTAAGTCTAAAACATGAAGGGATAATACTTAACCATGAATAACATGTTAGTTAAAACAGACGGGCAAGGTTAAGTTAAAAGGGAACACTTAACCAATACAAGGTGAAGGGGTAGGGTTAAGTAATAAGAAATACTTAACCAATATAACTTGGTTTAGGGTAAGGTTAAGTCAACATGAATTATTGATAACACTTGACCAGTTTATCAGGATAAATAAAGAGGGTTAAGTTAGCTTGAATTGACTAATGACACTTAACCAACCCAAATTGACGGGAAAGAGAACTAAGTAGTAATTCTTAGTATAACACGGAAAGGAGCGAATGTCCGTCCGAGATGGCTCCAACGAATTGGGTTACGAAGCCCGAGGCTTCGAGGGGACGTGAGGGTACTCTTGGTATCCCTCTATGAGACTACAGATGATCCTCCTGGGCTCACAGAGGTTAAGGTCTGTGTAGAAGAACCAGGGGTATGCCTTGGTTGCAATATATATGGCAACCTAAAGACTAGGATGGACCGGCGTGATTCGGCGAGAAAACAGTAGCCCTGTGATAGCAACTCGTCGTCTACCATCCATCTTGAGTCAGTCGAGATACGTGAAGCGGAAAGGTGGAGAACTCCAAAAGACCATAATTGCTATCTAGTTATGGGTGAGGATGGCCATAGGATAGTGGGGCACCGGGGGCCGACGTATAGTTCTCATTTTACAAAGGGTGCCTTTCATTAGTTGAGGGAGGGGTCAAGTGGGACCATAGCCATTGGAATAAAAACAGACCTTAGCATCTGCATCGGCAGATATCTGAAAGCTCCCGACCGAGTTCTGTATTCCTTGATTTTCCCTGACACAGGACTCGGGTCGCACATTACAGGACATGTGCATTTAGACAAGCGATAATGATTCGCGATACAGGCGTGGGGAAGTATAGGAACATATACCACTCTAGGTAGTGTGTCCTAGACTTGGGGGCATCGTTCGACAGGTAGCATAATTCCTAGTTGAACTAAGTGGCATAAATCCTGAATCCGAGAAGCGTTCAGCAGATAGCGTAAACTCTAGTTAAATCTAGAAAGCACTTGATAGAAAACCCTAGATTTGATCCAGGTAACAAATAATGAATGTATGCCGGAAGGCAATGGAAAATACAGGGATTGGGATCACGTTATCGTTACTAGTTGGGACACTAGTTAGGTGGTGCAGAGATATAGTATAACAAGGAAATAGCGAAGCGGCGAAAGTATTAAAGCATATCCAGTCAGTCTTATCTTAGCATATCTTGTGATTACCTTGTCTAATCTTGTTCACCCTATCGTCATGGTGTAATTTTGTATTTAGTTAATTCATGTCGTTTTGTTTTTCCATGTTCACATGCTATAAGTTACTGAACTTACTCAGGCTTTATGTCTGACTCTGTTTTTCTTTCGTCTTCTTTTCTTCTGTCCCCCCCCCCCAAGGTAGAAGAGGAGGGAATATTATAACTCAGGTTAAGTTGGACTGTCACTCTTTCCCGGCTTGAAGATTTGTCGACGTTTTGCTTGGATCCTCTTTTCAGATGTTATGGCTGGTTCTTGCCACATTGGGGAATATAAATGTATTTTTATGCTTCTTTATTTTGTAAGACAGATGACACTCTGATATTGTAAAGAAATCTTTGTACAAACTATTTTATCAATAAAGCAAAGTTTTATTTTCCGCTGTTTAAATTCTGTCTATCTTGTAATTTATCTGCATCTTTTACCCTAAATGCTCCACAGAACTTAGTGCATTCCCTTTGTGAGTGACACTAACAGACGTGGGGTGTTACACGTGGTATCAGAGCTGAAGGTTACCAGATCAGATAAGGGATTTGAAAAATTATTTTCAAACAATTTTAAAAGAAGCATTTTCAAGAGAAAAGATTTGTTTTAAAGGCATATTCCCCAAAACCATACGCATTGTCTTCTTTTCCTCTGTTTGAATTCTTGTCTCCTTCTTTCTTGAGTCTCTGGGGCTCCTGGCTTTCTGGGAGGTAACCTCATCGATGGGCGAAGTAGTGCCCGACTTCCATCTATAACCGTAGTAGTTTCACCCGCGGTTAGCTTTCTTCCAAGCTTAGTAGGGTTTTCCGTACGATGAAGGCAGCTTTCGAGGGATTTGTCAACATGACTACACACAGAAGAGGATGAGGAGTTTGGCTAAGGAGCACAACCCGAGGATGAGGAATTCATGGATGTAGATTTAGCTCACAAAGGAGGAAGAAATCATAAAACCTAAGACAAGAGGGAGTATCTTTACTAGGGTATGATAAGGCATATAATTAGGGACAAGGGCAAGAATGAGGAACAAGATTTTCAGAAGGGCAAGTACATACTTTCACCACCAAGCGTACCTAGGAGAAAGGTAGTAAAGTTCTGTTGGCAGAGTCTAGTTGTGTTGTTCGTACTCTTTCCTTTGGATTTAGCACTTCGCATTTGTTTATATCCACTTCCCTAGTTGAGTCTCTGCACCATAGTACTTGTAAAGTAGAAAGATCCCACTAGAGTCTCAAATCCAATTGGTGGTCCGACCAGTTTATTTTGGGATTTGAGAATAGCTATCAAGTTTTCTTATATCATCTCACGTAGATCATCTAAATTCGGAGGAGATATTCCTTGGGTGCTTGTCTGATATTGGTTTAGGCCTTTGGGGCTTGTACTTGAGGAATGTCGAGTTCGACTAGGATGGTTTGCGTGAGAGATGAATAGTTGTGGCAGGTACTCTAAAAAGCACGTAGTAACCTTTCGACCCCTATAGTTATGGCATGGCGGATAAGAGGGAGACCTCTAATCATCTTAGTACATATACTTGGTACCGTGATTGACATCTGTTTATTTTGGAATTGGAGGTCAGAAACTTCACAATCGTGAAGTTAAATTAGTTAAGATACAGTGGAGTAAAGCTCAAGAAGGCTAGATACTAGCGTCATACCCTTTTTCTTAAGGGTGCATCCTTGATTTCTTTGTGTAGTAGCTTTACGTATAATTGTTTCTCTCTTTCCAAAGTATATCCTCTAGGACGTATCATCGATCCTTAGGTAGAAGCCAATGGATGTAAACATGTATTTGAAACATGTTATGGTTGAATGGTTGCAAGTGGTTGCAAGTGGAGGCTCGTGGATACATATGCACACCATAGGCGCCAAAATGACTCAGTTACTTTTATATCACATTCGCACATATGTATTTGTTTATGAATTAAACTTAATGTGCTATCATATGGATGTTGCATTTGAGTGAATGGTTGTGCACTCATATAGAAATAAAATGTATCATTAGGATTTGCATACATATTGGATGTAGGGCACTGACTTGATTTTGCATTAGATGAGGACATATACACACACTATGCATATAAACATGAAAGAATTAGAAATCTTTTAAGGACGATGAATGCCTATGATTGAATGGTTGAGTAGATGGGTGATTGGATGGTAGGACACATTCTTCCTAACTTGAAGATTTCGGGGACGAAATCCTTTTAAGTGGTGGAGAATGTAACACCCTGAATTTTCATTAACAGTAAATTAATAAATTAAAGTATAATTAATTTGAAATCAAAGAATTAAGGGAAACGGATTACTCCATTGCGTTCGTCTCTGAATTCTGCTTGAGATAGAGTCCGAGGTTGCGCAAAACGGGTAACGTATGAAGAAGATATCTTTAATTTAAATATTGCAGCAAAACATGAAAAAAAAAGAATGGGAAAAGAATAATGTTTAGCATTGTTCTAAGGTTTGTAAGCAAAAGACTTAGTAGCTCATTTGGTTGGAACATGTGACTTGCATACAGGAGGTACAGAGTTCGACCCCCGCCAGCGTCATATTATTGTTTTAGGGGAATGGCTAGAAAGTGGCTTAGTGTGAACGCGGTTCAAATAAATGGTTAATTGGGAAAATAAATAAAAAGATATATATATATATATATACATATATGCATATATATATATATATGACATGTACACGTGGCACATTTTTTGTTGGTCAAAGATTGTTCTTTTTCTACGTGGCTTTGTATGATTGGTCGGGGGATGATAAGTGCTGACATGGCCTTCTTTGATTGGCTGTATGACATATTCTGAGTCCCTATGTGTCACTAAGGCTGACGTGTCAAATTTTGATTGGCTCTCTTGACGTGTATGGACTGGATTACTCCTATCTACATCTGATGGCTCAAATCAATCAGAAACTTTATATAAACAACCCTGGTCTTCTTCTCTATTCACAATTCTTTTCTACCTTTATGCTGCAAAGATTCTTGTTAGACATGGATTCTCCTCTAAAATATATAAATAAAATAATAAATATAAAATAAACCAAGACGAGGAAATGCTGCTAAAAGATTTTCAAGAAGAGATTCCAAGCTTCAAGATAAGGATTAAAGGCTAAACGTCGCACGAATCATAGCAACGCCTCCTTTCTATTCTAATCTAATCTCTGTAAGTCAGTTATTTTTAGATTTGAACGTTTTTCTTTGTTCGTGACATGAAATTAAAGGAATAAAAGAATATGCCAAATCTCTCTCTCTCTCTATTCGAATCAGTGCCTATATTCTTGGACCTAATCAAGAACTGTTATGATTCAAGGACAAATAAGACTGTATGCCTCTTTGACTATGAACGTTGCCTATGACTATGAACATTGCCTATGACTATGAACGTTGCC
Source organism: Allium sativum (assembly GCA_030737875.1). NCBI lineage: Eukaryota > Viridiplantae > Streptophyta > Magnoliopsida > Asparagales > Amaryllidaceae > Allium > Allium sativum. The sequence continues at coordinate 223,504,657 of CM060920.1, forward strand.
TATGACTATGAACATTGCCTATGACTATGGACATTGCCTATGACTGTGACTGTGACTATGAGAATTATTTCCTTGACTAAGCTTATGCTTTTGATTTGGAAACATAAACTTTTGCTTATGACATAACAAGGACAACTGTGTCTAAACACCTATGATTTCTAACAAGGAAAGGGTTGCTGTGAAATTGGGTCTAAACCTGATCTTTCTATTCTGTCTATCCTTGGTTTTCGTTGGTTTTAGACCTTGAGAATTTACCTATTAAGTTAGGTCTACCCATGTTCTTGAACCTACGTCCCTATTCTGTCTATTCTTGGTTTTCTTTGGTTTTAGACCTTGGGAATTTACCTATTAAGTTAGGTCTACCCATGTTCTTGAACCGACGTCGTTATTCAACCCTTTTTATGCCAGTTAGTATGTCTATCTTTCGCATAACAGCTTTGGTTCATTCCCTATTTTCCACAAACTTAGCTTTATTTATAAATCTAGACTAAATCACGATTATACGAACGGTGGGAATGCGGTTTGGGAAAAATATGAAATTTACTAAAAACGTAGTTTAACTTGGAAATTGGCATAAATTGGGAACACGCATTATGGCATGTTCATAAGAATGCAAGTTGGATAAATTTGACATGAACTATAGATTGAGTAGCCTGAATCTAGCATCGACATGTAAATCTAGCATTTACATGAATAGTGAACTAGAGTAATAAGTCTAGTTTGGCATGAATTAGAATGTTGAATTGGAATTGGATTAGCTAATTTGGAACGGTAAATATATTGGCCTAAATTTGAAATTGACCATAATAGGGAGTAATTGGCAGGTTTAGCAAAATCATGGTTAATGACACTTGATTTGGTATAGTTTACATACCAAAAAGCATAAACATGATTTAGAGGGGAAAATGGGCCATAAAAATGAATGTTGACAATTTACATTAAAAGGGAAATTAGGAAATAAGTAAATTAGGAATAATTTACTTATATAGTTTGTTCTAAACGAGAAATGTAAACTTAGACAAATTAAAGGTTTGTTAAACGACATCTCTTTTAATAACACACCAGAAAGTTCTAGGGTGACAGAGAGGATAGTGTCTAGGCTTGGGTTTGGAAAATACAAGTTTCCTGCTCTTCCTGGCTATCCCTAACTGATCCGACGGACGGGATGGTTACTTTCAAAACCTGAATTGAAAACTAATCAAAACCCTTTGAATTTAGAAAACACGAATATGCCTAACCCGAGGTTAGACTGAGTTGCGATGTAAACCTGCCCGGAACCAACCAGCACATCCAGTATTCGCAACAATATCTGTCTAATGTGAGTGGTCGTGGCTTCAATCTACTTAATTAAAGCTAGAACAAGAATGGTAGGGTTAAGTTAACTAAGGCACTTAACCAGTTCAACATGACAACTAAACTGATGGGTGGGGTTAGGTTCATAAAAACACTTAACACAGTTAAGCTAGAATGGGAGGGTTAAGTCCATAGGAACACTTAACCAACTTAACACAGTTAAGCTAGAATGGGAGGGCTAAGTCCATAGAAACACTTAACCAGACTCAAGGTAACAAGACAAGATTTGTAGGGGTTAAGTAAAGTTAATACACTTAGCCAAATTAACATGTTAACTAGACCAGAGGTTGGGGTTAAGTAAAATCTAATACACTTAGCCAATTTAATATGTTAGCTGGGCTAGACCGTAGGGGTTAAGTAAACTTGAACACTTAACCATCAGGTTGGGATAAAGGAATGGGGTTAAGTCTAAAACATGAAGGGATAATACTTAACCATGAATAACATGTTAGTTAAAACAGACGGGCAAGGTTAAGTTAAAAGGGAACACTTAACCAATACAAGGTGAAGGGGTAGGGTTAAGTAATAAGAAATACTTAACCAATACAACTTGGTTTAGGGTAAGGTTAAGTCAACATGAATTATTGATAACACTTGACCAGTTTATCAGGATAAATGAAGAGGGTTAAGTTAGCTTGAATTGAATAATGACACTTAACCAAACCAAATTGACGGGAAAGAGAACTAAGTAGTAATTCTTAGTATAACACGGGAAGGAGCGAATGTTCGTCCGAGAAGGCTCCAACGAATTGGGTTACGAAGCCCGAGGCTTCGAGGGGACGTGAGGGTACTCTTGGTATCCCTCTGTGAGACTGCAGATGATCCTCCTGGGCTCACAGAGGTTAAGGTCTGCGTAGAAGAACCAGGGGTATGCCTTGGTTGCAATATATATGGAAACCTAAAGACTAGGATGGACCGGCGTGATTCGGCGAGAAAACGGTAGCCCTGTGATAGCAACTCGTCGTCTACCATCCATCTTGAGTCAGTCGAGATATGTGAAGCGGAAAGGTGGAGAACTCCAAAAGACCATAATTGCTATCTAGTTATGGGTGAGGATGGCCATAGGATAGTGGGGCACCGGGGGCCGGCGTATAGTTCTCATTTTACAAAGGGTGCCTTTCATTAGTTGAGGGAGGGGTCAAGTGGGACCATAGCCACTGGAATAAAAATAGACCTTAGCATCTGCATCGGTAGATATCTGAAAGCTCCCGACCGAGTTTTGTATTCCTTGATTTGCCCTGACACAGGACTCGGGTCGCACATTACAGGACATGTGCATTTAGACAAGCGATAACGATTCACGATACAGGCGTGGGGAAGTATAGGAACATATACCACTCTAGGTAGTGTGTCCTAGACTTGGGGGCATCGTTCGACAGGTAGCATAATTCCTAGTTGAACTAGGTGGCATAAATCCTGAATCCGAGAAGCGTTCAGCGGATAGCGTAAACTCTAGTTAAATCTAGAAAGCACTTGATAGAAAACCCTAGATTTGATCCAGGTAACAAATAATGAATGTATGCCGGAAGGCAATGGAAAATACAGGGATTGGGATCACGTTATCGTTACTAGTTGGGACACTAGTTAGGTGGTGCAGAGATATAGTATAACAAGGAAATAGCGAAGCGGCGAAAGTATTAAAGCATATCCAGTCAGTCTTATCTTAGCATATCTTGTGATTACCTTGCCTAATCTTGTTGACTGTAACGACACGGATTTCGCCCGGACCTAATCGATCGCTAAACCGACCAAGACCGTTCGAATCCCGCATACGCTAACTTTGGGTATACAACACATCAGAACAAATAACAGAAGACTTCTATAAACATCATAATAACGTTACATCAGAGTACAGAATATCAGAGTATATCGAAATATAATACACAGCGGAAGATAAATTTACATAAATGTAAAACAGTATACAGCGGAAATATAAACTACACAGCGGAAGACTGTAAATGCCTGGACACAGCTTAAAGCTTCAATCCAGAATCCTGCTCAATACATCTGCAAAATAAAACTACTCGGCTGCCCGTGTGGAAAATAGGGGCACCCGAGTTCGCAAGGGAAAAGCAAACTACAGGTCAGTCATGGGACTGGTGTGAGAAACTCTAACAGTTATAATTAACTTATTTACTAAAATGGCATATCACGGGACCACGCCGCTAACGCGGAACGGGTTTACCCCCATGAATACCAGTGTATAAACAACAATCAATATAGATATATGGATCTACTATGCATCAATCAACATGCAATATCCCAATCTACCCACATAGATTAATCACTACACTTAGATTTTCTAAATCCAATTTAATTTACAGAAGTCATTCCTTTGGATTTTATTCCCGATTTCTTATTTCAAATCATTTGAAATACATTTCTAACTTTCTATATCAAAGTAGATTTCACTTCGGGATTTCAAATCAAATCATTTGGAAATGTGAATTCCAAAACATAACAATGCATACAAACAAGTATGCAACCAAATATCGTGCTCCCCATCGACAAGGCAAAGGGTACGCACCTCGCAACTCGATATATATATGTGCACCTACCCCACATAGGAGTAGGCTACACCGACGATGCACCTCCCACACATGGAGAGCATACACCGCCCTCTCACCCATACTTTTAGTCTCAGGGTTACCCGAATCTTTAGCCACATACTAAATCATTTCATATTCCGAAGTAGGGAAAATCATTTCACAACATAATAATCACAAGTACTTTCAAAATATAGTACTTCACATCAGTAATTCCCGCATATGATCAGTCACTATTAATCACATAACCTTTGAGCTCGTACGTCTCAAAGAAGGGTGTTAAGCAAAAAGAATAAATTCTCCGCCACCAAACAGATACATCATCAATAGCAACTAATCGAATACGCGATGAACCACAATGTAACATATAATACATTTCTAAATCATTTTAGAAATCATCGGGTTTTGGGCCTCGAAATCCTTTCTGTTTTATAAAACATTTTTATAAAACATTCCCTGTCCAAAATCGGGAATACATTTCTTTTCACTTAAGAAAAATATCCTTTCACAATCATTCGTTAAATTTGAAATGAACACGACATCGCTAAATACCTTATCGTCAAATCGTGAAGTGTTTCACAAGGAGTTAGCACATAGATATTTTCAACCCAACCCAATGCTAAATGTAAAAGCATACTCTGCTCATAAACTGGTCGAGCACAATCCATACAATCAATCAATCAAATTTGACATTAAATATAAGGTTTTGAATAGAGATAGTATTGACTTATATTCAACATCAAATCCTGAAACCAACAGATATCATATCGGGAATAACGATATTGATATCTTCCAAATTCCCATCACGATATCTGTATAATCACGGAATCCAATATCGAAAATATCCAAAGATAATTTCAATTCAAATCTAATCCAATTTATTTATTTATAACCATTGGATTTTTTTTCTAGTTAATAACTAGTTCATTTCGATAAAAATATATTTTTATCTTTTCAAATATGGAGTTTTTCATCCCAATTTTTCCCAAATCATTTCTTATAATTTTACACAAATTATTACTATTTTTAATAATTTTATCAATGCCCATACAGTCGATTTCCATCAACGGTCATCGAACTGCACTTACAGCGACCTTTTCCAAATTTGATTTGGACATAATTCCAAATCCAACCGTTAGATTTCAAATCTCTAATATTCGTTAGAAAGCTGTTTTCGATACGAACCCAACGGTTCTGGTTTCAGGAGAATTCGACGGTCGGATCTCCCGTAATGTTCATTTGAAATAAATGGTCGAAATTTACGAACTGCCGCGGCGCGGCGCGTTCTATTCAGGCCATTATATTATATATATAATATATATTTCATCGATTTCTATTTAAAACGAAGTTTATAAATAGTTTTAAATTCGTTTCAAAAACAATTTCAACTTCCATTTCAATTCAAATCAAAATTGAATTCTTCCTTATAAATTCGTTTTAAAATTCATTTCTATTCAATTCAAATTTCTATTCAATTTGAATTCATTTCAATTCGGTTTCAATTCAATTCGAATTCGTTTTCAATTCAATTCAATTCAAATTGGTTTTCTATTCAATTCATTTCTTATTCAGTTCAATTCGAATTCATTTTCTATTCAGTTCAATTCGAATTCATTTTCTATTCAGTTCAATTCGAATTCATTTAATATTCAGTTCAATTCGAATTCATTTTCTATTCAATTCAATTCGAATTCGTTTTCTATTCAATTCATTTCGAATTCGTTTTCTATTCAATTCAATTCGAATTCATTTTCTATTTTATTCAATTCGAATTCGTTTTCTATTCAATTCAATTCGAATTCGTTTTCTATTCAATTCAATTCGAATTCGTTTTCTATTCAATTCAATTTTGAATTCGTTTTCTATTCAATTCAATTTGAATTCGTTTTCTATTCAATTCAATTCGAATTCATTTTCTATTTTATTCAATTCGAATTCATTTTCAATTTTCTATCAAAATCGAATATTTCATATACATGACAATTTTATACAGTGTATATATATATATGTTGAAAATTATATTTTTAACAATCAAATCATTTTCACGTTTCATATATATATACACACACACACACACATCGTTTTCACAATTCATATATATATCGTTTTCACTTTTCATATATACGATATTTTCACTTTCAATATATTCGATATTTTCACTTTCAATATATTCGATATTTTCAGTTTCACTATATATAATATTTTCACTTTCAATATATTCGATATTTTCACTTTCAATATATTCGATATTTTCACTTTCAATATATTCGATATTTTCAGTTTCACTATATATAATATTTTCACTTTCAATATATTCGATATTTTCACTTTCACTATATATAATATTTTCACTTTCAATATATTCGATATTTTCGGTTTCACTATATATAATATTTTCACTTTCAATATATTCGATATTTTCACTTTCACTATATATAATATTTTCACTTTCAATATATTCGATATTTTCAGTTTCACTATATATAATATTTTCACTTTCAATATATTCGATATTTTCAGTTTCACTATATATAATATTTTCACTTTCAATATATTCGATATTTTCACTTTCAATATTTTTGATATTTTCACTTTCAATATATTCGATATTTTCACTTTCAATATATTTGATATTTTCACTTTCAATACATTCGATATTTTCAGTTTCACTATATATAATATCATTTCACATCACGATAAATTTTCACATAGAATACAATCAAACAAGTCGTCCATGGTCTGTGGACGACGGGGAACAGTTCATATATTCAGTTATGAAATAAATAACTGAACAGAAAATTTAAAGTGAGAGAATTCTCACCTAGGGATCCACTCCGCCATTTTATTTCTGAATTTCTGAATTTTTGTTTGGATTCGAAATTGTCTGAAATTCTAACTCGCTTCGTTTTGGTTGTAGTCTGTTCCATTGCAAAGCATTTTTCATCCCGATTCCAACGCACTTCGTTTTGTTGAAATCTGTTTTGATTTGAACGAGATATGGCATTTTAAACACTTAATACTAAACTCCAGGTGCCCTTATTTTCCGCACGGGCAGCTAGTAGTTTTGGTTTTGCAGATTTATATTCACAGGATCCTGGTTTACAGCTGGAATGCTATCCGGAAAGCTTTGTATCCGTATATCTCTTCTAGTTGTGCATTGTATTATTTTCCGCTGCTATGTATTTAAATGTAATTTAAAATCTCTGATATTTCTGTGTAATATTCATTGGTACTCTGTATATTCTTGTAATCTGATGCATTGTGTGATATACAATGAAATGTTCTTCTGTATGTGTTCTGTTTTGTCTTGTTCTCAAACGATAGGGCGTTTCGAACGGCCTGGATCGGTTTAGCGACTGGTTCGGACCGAGCGAAATTCCTTGCCGTCACATTGACCCTATCGTCATGGTGTAATTTTGTTTTCAGTTAATTAATGTCGTTTTGTTTTTCCATGTTCACATGTTATAAGTTACTGAACTTACTCAGGCTTTATGTCTGACTCTGTTTTTCTTTCATCTTCTTTTCTTCCTTTTCCCCCCAGGTAGTAGAGGAGGGAATAGTATAACTCAGGTTAAGTTGGACTGTCACTCTTTCCCGGCTTGAAGATTTGTCGAAGTTTTGCTTGGATCCTCTTTTCAGATGCTATGGCTGGTTCTTGCCATATTGGGGAATATAAATGTATTTTTATGCTTCTTTATTTTGTAAGACAGATGACACTCTGATATTGTAAAGAAATCTTTGTACAAACTATTTTATCAATAAAGCAAAGTTTTATTTTCCGCTGTTTAAATTCCGTCTGTCTTGTAATTTATCTGCATCTTTTACCCTAAATGCTCCACAGAACTTAGTGCATTCCCTTTGTGAGTGACACTAACGGACGTGGGGTGTTACAATTAAATTCTGACAATCTGATTCAAATATTTCAAGTTTTCAACTAGGATTCTCATTATGAATCATTTCAATTTATAACAAACCTTGAGTTCATACTTCAAATATTGCTTTAAATCAAATAATGGTGGATAATTATTTTAAAGTTTAAAAGAATCCATTTCAATATATACAATTCATATTTATTTTTCAATTTAACTTCAGTTCACAACATTAAATAGTTTCATTTAGTTTTTATTATTCAAAATCCAAAGTTCAAGTTCAAAGGCAATCCATTTATAAAACATCATTCATATATTCTTTAAAACAGTATTTCAAGATTCAAGGTTAATTTTTTATATTTAACCAACGAGTGTTCATATATAATTTTCTATCCTCTGGCCAAATGATACTTAAAATTTAATTTTAGTGTTTCAGGAATGAATATATATCATTTTAATCCAAATTAGGGTCATAACTATTTATCATTTCAACCTTGTTCTTAATTCATTTTAATGATTAATCCCGGGCATATTTGTTGCCCGTAATATCTAGGGTAAATGGTTAGGATTAATCAACACAAACAATAGTCATATATAAACAAGGTGAATAATATGATGATTTAAACATCAATAATTCCATCCAAAATCAATTCATCCAAACAGTTAAATCTTACATTAATTTACTAGTTATCAGGTGTCATTTATAAGTAGTAATTAAATGTCAAATTTTAACTTAACTGTGAAATGTAAACTAATAGTGAAATTAAATTACACTATCAATGCCAACATAAGCAAATTTAACCACTAAATAACAATCAATACAATCATATCATAACATGATTTTAATTTAATTGATAATTAAATATTTTATTTAAGTGTGAGTGGGTTTAATCACCCAATTTTAATTTCGAACGGGTTTGAGCTCCAAAGTAGGCCCAAAATTTAACAGTATTAGAATCCGTCCAAAACAGACATATATTGTCCAGAATTTTGATATGAACCCAATGGAGCAAACCGCGCGCGAATCTGAATTCGTATCAAAAATTTATTTATATTAACGCGTTGGAATTCCAAATACACGCAAAACATAATACTTACCCAATATTTTATGCCGCGGCACCTTCTCTCCCACCATCTTCTTTCTTACGTACAGGAAACAAATTCAAACGATTCATGGCAAAAAATAAGGATACTTCTCTCTACGCAATCTCCTTCTATGCTCAGTAATTCTTCAAACCGTCGGATCCATCGAACTTCTCTTCACATGCACTACCTGTTAAATTTGGTGATACAAAATCACAAATTGATTGGAACAAATTTGCAAAGAATGGAAAGTAAATATTTTTATAATGGGAATGCATTGATTGCATTTGACGAGGTGGTAGAGAAATAAATGAAGGGATTAATTTCTTCCATCTATGCTAAAGAAACAAATTGATTTACTTCCTATGTTTGCACATTTGTTGTTATGGTAATTTCCCTCCATTATATTATCACCATATGTTGGTAATTTAATTGATGACTCACATAGATTTGCACTGGCTATATATTTAGAGGTAGACTTTAGTGTAAACCCATCTTGGCTTGGAGCCAGTGATCCCCAATGGCGTCTCTTCTTGTTAAACCTAGTTGAGGTTTGGATATGTAAACTCTTATTTTGTAATCTCTTGTAATTTTCTCATGTGGAATAAAATCTCTCTCTCTTGGACTGAACGTACACTATCTCGAGGATAGTGGAACCAGTATAAATACTGTGTCTCTTTGTTTCTCTGTTATAGTTATTTACTATTTTGTTGATGTAATAGAATAATTGCTATTAGATTAGATTGGTGTTCAATTGGGAAATCTAGATCCTGCTTATTGTTCTTTCGCAAAGGCGCAATTTTCATAACAGATTGGTATCAGAGCGAGGCGATTTGTTTTAAATTGTGCATCAATTATTTCTGCAAAGGTCGGTAGATTCAGTGGTGATTATGCTATTACTATTTTGGAGAAAAGGAGACTTTGGTGGAGGAGATTATGTTGAGAGTGAAGAGCGTTCCAATTTGGGAACTTTGACGTGATATGGAGTTTACTGCGTTGAAGGGGCTATTGGATTTGGGAACTTTTGATCATGTTTTCGACAGGGGTCTTCATGTTGATGATGCTCGAGGGATCCAAGATGATCAGGAAAGGAGCTCAGGTCAAGTGATAGATGGGTGTCGAGACAGAGATCATTGTGGTTTAGACAGGGGTCTTCACGTTGATGATGCTCGAGGGATCCGGGATGATAGAGGAAGGAGCTCAGGTCAAGTGTCAGACGGGTGTCAATGTTATTGCAAGCATTTTTTAGACCGTTGGTTGATGCACGGTGCAGCTCAGGTGGTAGATGCATCTTTTGCAGGCGGTGAGTTGTGTTTGCAATTGAGGTGTGGTCGTAGTCCTTTCAAATCGACTAGGTGTATCTCGTTGCCCTGAAATCGAGGTTGGTTTCAATTGAGAGAATAATTTTTTGTCCTTAGTGGTGTTGAGATTACTTTGGAATCTGTTTTTTTTTATTTTGGGTATTTGCAACATTTTGTTGGCGGGCGGGGACGTAGTCTGAGCTCGTTAACAATTGTGTGATGGGGGTAGCTTTGCTGGAACCCATTTGGTAAATATTCATTTTTTGTATCTCGTTGTGAGATTTTGATTGACGGTGGAGTTCTGTTGAAAAGTTTTATGTTGTGAAGAGAATTTGATTGGAGATGGGGTGCTGGAGATATGTGATTTTGCATCAAGGTGGAGTGTTAAATTTGGTGATACAAAATCCACAAATTGATTGGAACAAATTTGCAAAAAATGGAATGTAAATATTTTTATAATGGGAATGCATTGATTGCATTTGATGAGGTGGTAGAGAAATAAATGAAGGGATTAATTTCTTCCATCTATGCTAAAGAAACAAATTGATTTACTTCCTATGTTTGCACATTTGTTGTTATGGTAATTTGCCTCCATTATATTATTACCATATGTTGGTAATTTAATTGATGACTCACATAGATTTGCACTGACTATATATTTAGGGGTAGACTTTTGTGTAAACCCATCCTGACTTGGAGCCAGTGATCCCCAATGGCGTCTCTTCTTGTTAAACCTGGTTGAGGTTTGGATATGTAAACTCTTATTTTGTAATCTCTTGTAATTCTCTCATGTGGAATAAAATCTCTCTCTCTTGGACTGAACGTACACTATCTCGAGGATAGTGGAACCAGTATAAATATTGTGTCTCTTTGTTTCTCTGTTATAGTTATTTACTATTTTGTTGATGTAATAGAATAATTGCTATCAGATTTGATTGGTGTTCAATTGGCAAATCTAGATCCTGCTTATTGTTCTTCCGCAAAGGCGCAATTTTCATAACACTACCATCCTATCATGTCCATGTAAAGCTCTGTCCATCCACATGAATTGCTTCTAATAGTACCTCATCATGCATTCTATAGGATATCAACACTTTTTTCCTTCAAATTCCACCATAATCGCACAAGCACAAAAAGATGTTATTCCATAGCATGAATCCAAATACGATCACGGATTTATGAATTTATCCTTGCGTACATCGCAAATCTCAATCCTATCTCATTATCTTCACTGTAAAAATAATGTTGAATCGACAAATGATGTTGCACCCTCAAAATGAAACATAGAATCGAAGCTTTTGTCGATATCGAGTTCAAAGAATCAAACGATGTTCGATTTCATGAAGAAATGAATTTTATTTAATTTGTTGAAGATGAAATATTGTGGTGGCCTTTTGTTTTATTTTGTTGTAGGATGAGAAAATTGCAACATGGAATGAATTAATATACGTAATAGAGGATCCTTAGGTTAAAAAATTTAAAGATTATTTGTATGTTAGATTTCTAATATATTTCCATGTCCATCTCATTAATTATATGTTACCTAAATTATTGTCTTTTCATTTGCACTGAAAGTCTTTGGGTATAATTAAATTTACTAAAGAATACATATACTATAATATGAATACTTATACTATGAATTAATATACGCAATAGAGGATCCTTAGGTTACAAAATTTAAAGATTATTTATACTTTAGATTTCTAATATCTTTCCATGTCCATCTCATTAATTATATGTTACCTAAATTATATTCTTTTCATTTGCACCGAACCTCGTTGGATATAATTAAATTTGCTAATGAATACTTATACTATGATATGTATACTTATACCACGATTTCATCAGCCGTAAATATCATATGGACATAATTAGCATTTTTTTACACATGCATATAACATTTATTTCAACTTTTGTATATTCATTTTTTCTGAATTTAAAAGTTCATTCGATCGATTTATACATTAATCAAATAAAATATATTAAATTAATTAACTTTGTTTTTCTATTCAACCTTCATAGGTAACAAATTTTATTATTTTGTTTACTCAAAATTTACCATAGTTTAAAACAAATTCACATATCAAATTCAAAGTTAATTATTATACTAGTATTCAATGTTTAGATTAATTGCAATTAAATCCGATTAAGTATATTTTTAATTCCAATAAATTTGTTTAATTTAATTACAATCCTTTTTATTCAACCCATCACTAATTATTATACCTAGTTGACATACGTTTATGTCTTATTACTTTAATGGTTTACATTTGTCGTTTAACTCATACTATGGAAATAGTTAAATCCATTTATTGCAATTTATTCCCAAATGATTTTCAATTAAGGCAAATACTATTCATACACCTATAATTTCTTAACACACACCAATGTTTTAATAAACCAGGATTGCCTTATAAAAATAAATATAAAAACCAAACATGTTAGTTTAATATGAATAAACCGAGGACCAACATTGAAGTTATTCGCAATAATTGAATACATATTCAACAACAGATAAAGCATTTTAGCCTTGGTTTTTGCATGATAATGTAGACCGACACTGGGTTTTTTGACAGTTCCATATATGTGTCAGGGCCAAATTCAATTCATAGGTCTACAAAAGGGGAAATATTGGTAATTGGAAATGTTTTTTTAAAAGATCATAAGAGGATAACAGGTTTTGATAAATCAGAATGCCAAGAACTAAAGAATAATAAGCCGCACATCGAAAACGAAGGGCGGCAGATCGTAAGAGGAGTAGACTCGTAAATTGAATCTGAAAGCTGTGCAAGGAATGATTTGATAAGAAATTAAGAAACGGGGTTAAGGAATTTAGGAACTGACTGAAGATTGGTTAAGTTGAATAATTTCCTGAGTGTTGATCTGATGTTGGTTTCAGCCTTCGGGATTGATACTTAAGGAATTGTTCGCTTGCTAACTTATGGCCAAAGGATGTGAATATAGAAGAGTAATAACGTAGGAATGAGTAAGTTATAAAATGAAAATTTCTGAAATTTTGAGAGCATAATGATTTGAATTAAGTAATGAAATGAATAATGGGAAAATTGGTGAGTAATTGGATGAAAATTGGGTTTAAAACCAGTAAATTCAAAAATTTGAGTTTGAAAGGATATCAAATATCTGAATTGTTTTAGAGATCAAAACTGAAAATTTAAAATTTAAATGGAATTTTTGAATATTCGATTTTGGATATTGGATACAGAAGTTTCAGAACTTATTTGAGAGAGATATATGAACATGGTGAATTTGATAATTACTGAACTGGAAGTTGATCAGTTGGGACGAAATCTTATATAGCATAACTTATATCAGAATCAGATGTTTGGAAATATGATTTGAAAAGGAAATTTTATGATTTATGAAGAGTACATATGAAATGTAGTACTATATGTACATAGTATTATATTTTTCAAAGAAAAAAAATGTGGAAAGTACCTTCCTTTTCCTTTGAATTTCGAGCTTATTGAGATGTGCTGCTGGTGGTAGTAGGTTGTCCGGACGTAAAACTCATGAGTTGTGTCAGTTCCTAAAAGAACACGACCATGTAGCGTAATTCACTTGGCTGTAGATAGCTTACGGTGGACCGATGTTTCTTGGGGGAACCAAGCGTAACCATTGTGTCTGCTGCGATCTACAGTCTGTTGTACATAACGGTGTTGTATACACAATTATATGATTTTTGTTTGATGATAACAACCAAATATATATTATTATAAATGTGTTTGTTATTGTAGTGTTTCATATATACTTCACAGACATGAATATAATATCTATATTTAAATAGAATACGACTGTACAAAAATTCAAATATTCACACAGTATTTTATTTAAATATGATATTTTATTTCAAATATTTAAACAGTACAAATTTTACCAACTCCAATATTTGTACACATCACTAATTTTTCATTTCATTCATATACAACTTCATCTATTACAACACTTATCTCTTTACATAGACATATATACATTCATTTTCACATTGATTCATGTATACAAACACACACTGACTCGTCATTGTCTTCAATCTTCTGACTTCACAGCATCCTTCACTCAGTCTGGTCATATACACCTGTCATATACAGAAACACACACACAGTATCTTGAACAGAAATAATTTCAACCTCTTGCAGATATAATTTTTATTCTAAAAAATTTATTTGCCTCAGTTTTCTAGTGTGTTTTCTCATCATTTTTCATGACTTGATCAGATTAATCTGTGTCCAGATAGCTTATGATATTCACAGTGATACACTGTAAATACCACAAGGCAGTCAGTGTATATACAAAATATTTCAGCGCAGGGACAAGAATATTTTCTGGATGGCTGCATATACACACGTGTATAAATATATACGTGTGCACTGCCTCGCCAATCAGCGAGCAACTGAGGAGCAGCCACATGAACCAACTCGACTCAGTGTAACTCAAGCAATACAAACATGGTCGAGCTTACATAAATACACTCAAATGTACAAGTCAAATTCAAACCCACAAGTCCATGAGTCAAGCAATAAAGTCAACACATCTCGAAGTACAAAGCAGAATGGTCGAGGCAACAAAGTGCCAAATGCAACAAGTCAAAAGCAGGCACAAAAATTAGTGGAGCAATTTCAAGCATGGTAGAGCAACATGCATCAAAACAACAAGTGAACACAAGCCAACATGGTCAAGGAAGCAATGTTGCAATGCAAACATACAAGTATTCAGTCTTTACATGTACAAATGAAACTCAGAAAACATGGAGCATGGATCTGCCTAAAAAAGTTCAAGTATTGGTCGAGACAGCTTAAAGATGCAAGAGGATGGACAAAGTCGCAAAGCACTCATAGCAGATTTACATACATACAGCGGTATGAACATAGCCGTGCAATGGAGCACATACAAATGAAGCATGACAACAACAAGCAAATAACAGAGCATAGTCAGGAAGTTGCTTTACATGCAAAATGGCAGCAACAAATGATCAGTACTCAGGTGCACAGGAAAGAAATGAGCAACTATATCACAAATCTGCGACTAGTTAATGCATATGTACATGTTTGTGTACAAGTTTTTTTTCAAGCAAATGGTAGTGCAAGATTGTGCTTAGGGGAACATGTCGAACCAAGACAACATATCATTCTTTTTCAATAACAAGCCAATATGTTTCAGTGTTCAGTTATAAAGGAGTGCAACTACAAAAATTGACAGGCTTGAGGATATGCATGGATATATGTATACAAAACATCATGCAGTTTCAAGCCAGAGCAACAAACAAGTAAAATGGTTAACCAGCCAAAAAATTGCACTGATTTTTTTTCCAGATATGGCACAACATATATGCATGGAGCCATTTAAATATATCCATTTTTTTAGCCAAGATTGTGTTTCTAACTTTGGACAAGTTTATGGAATCAATACAAGGAATGTTAAATTGGCTCATGTTCAATAAGGAGTGCAACATCAAATCAAAGAGACACATATTTGGCATAGTTCAAATCAGTGTATGGTGTAACAAAGCAAGCCAGTATGATTCAAGAAATTGTTGAACAAATGCTCAACAATATAGAAATACCAGTCAGGTGCACACTAATTAAATCAAATTCAATGCATTGATCTATTTCCAGTTTTGAACAGATTCAAATCACAATCCGAATTTGAGGCAAGAAATCACTTGGGGGCACAAAATCATTTACATCTATTAGTTTCCAAAATGATGCGCAACGACCAAGGAAATTAATCAGTTTATTTGCTACCAGAAATGCTCGAGATTTTTTACAGTGGACCAAGGAGTTTTAATTTGCAGAAAATCATATATGGCAAGAGTTATAATTCAACAATGTAAATGATACCTTTCTGATTCATCGGTGTTCAAAATTCATGTCTCGATTCATCAAAGAAATCACGCAAGCCATTTAAATCAAGAAATTAAAAGAGGAAACCAACGCAAAAATTCAGGCAAGACATGTTGGAGAAATCAGAGAATGCTAGGGTTTCTAAACCCCTATAAATACAAACCATTTCATCACTGGCAAAATCGAAAAACACAAGCCAAAATTTTAAAGAGCAAAAATCAATTCATATCAATTACTCACAAGTTTTTTAATCAGAAGAATCGGAAATCGATCAAGGAAGATTGAGAAGCCATCGAAGACTCAAGCATTAGAGAATTGAATTTTATTTGAACAAGCGTCATCGATTTGGGGAAGTTTTTCTGAAAACCCTAGTTTGTTTTCATCCGCCGCCATTTATTTTCTTAAGCAAAGAGATCGGGACAGAGTAACTTTGGGTGCTCCATCTTGAAGAATGGCCGGCCTAGTTGAAGAGCTTAAAGGGCGATTCATTTATTTTTAAATCTAGGGTTTTGTTTTTTGTATTTCCTTTTGTATTTCTTTTGTAATCGTCGAACAATTGCTAGAGTCTGTAAAATTCTATAGGATCCAGTTAGGGGTTTAACTGCCAGTTACTAGAGTCTGTAAAACTAGGGAAAATCTGATCTAGGGGTTTAGATCAGTCTAGGGCTTTGAGCATAGGGTTAGAATAAGAGCGAGTGTTCTCGAGTTTACATGGTCTTGTAAGCGGGATCTGTTCTATCACCTAATAGAAACCTTAGAAATGCAGCATTAGGCAGGGTTTTGTCGAAGCTGGGTATCTTTGTGTGTTATTTTCTTTTCGCTTTTTATTTCTGCTGCATTCTGTGATCTGTTTGTTATTTAATATCCAGTTAGATTTTTAATTCAGCGAAAAATTGTGATAAACCCTACTCACCCCCTCTATGGTTAATCTAGATCCAACAAGTGGTATCAGAGCTGGTTAATGAATGATGGGGTTTCTCGCCTTGTGATCTGTGATATGGTTGGCGAAGCATTGACTCTCACCCCCACATGTCCTTCTGCCGGTTATTCCGTGTCGAGAGGCCGGATGTAAAACCAGTGTCTGAGGTCCACTGAAGAGCCACAAATTATATTCTAGATCTTCAAGTGGTATCAGAGCCTGGTAATTTCATTAATCCTAGATTAATGGATCCTAGTTGTCAGAGTCAGTCCAGTGATATTCCAATTATTTTCAATGGAACGGATTTTTTAATTTGGAAAACAAAAATCGAACGATATTTAAAATCTGTTAATTTTGAACATTGGAATATCATTGAAAATATGGGAGATATGTTAGATAAGAAAATAAAGTTGTCAGTGCTCGTGTTATGCTTATTCTCTATTCTTGTCTCAGTAATAATCAGCTTGATCTTATCTCTCATTGTTTAACTGCGCTGGATATTTGGAAAACTCTCAATGTGAAGTATGGTAAACCAGACAACTGCTCAAAACCATCAACAGTCGGCTCAGTTTCAGATTTGTGCTTAACAGGTTGTACAGATGAAAATTCAGATGAACACTCAACAGGAGATCTTTCTTATAAAGATTTAATTCATCGTTTAAATGGTTTAACTGAATCTGTTGAGAATCTAAAATCTAAAAATAAAATTCTGATATCTGAAAATCTTGAGTTTATCAACAAAAAAAATATTTTGGAATCAAAACTTGAGAAGGTCAAGAAATCTTCAAACACTAGTTGTAAAAGTTGTTTGGTTTTGGAAAACAACCTTGTTCATCAAAATAAAAATATTCAAAGGCTTGAAAATGAAATTATGATTTTAAAAGAGAACAAGATTGAGCTTGAAAGTACAAACAACTTTTTGCAAAAGGAATTTGAAAATGTTAAGACTACCAAAAATTCCGAATATGAATTTGCTAAAAAACAAAATTTGTTGAAAACGGATTTGATTTTGAAAGAGCTTGAAATTGTGATTGAAAAATTCAAAACCTTTGAAAAACTTGAATCTAAAAAGCAAAATCATTTTGAACTTGAAATTTCCAAATCCTAAGCAAAAATTAAATTACTTGAAAATGAAATTATGGTTTTGAAACAGTCCAATGCTGAACAGAAGATCGCTATAAATAATTGCTCAAATTTAATAAAAGAAAATAGCGATCTAAAATCCAGAATTCAACAATTAGAATCAACTTTGGATAAATTTTCTAATGGGTAAAAATCGTTGAATATGCTATTACAAAACCAGGTTTCCATTGGAAATAAATGTGGTCTTGGCTTCGGGAAAAATAATATTTTTGAAAAACGAAATTCAAATGATTTTAAAAATCTTTCAAACTGGTTTGGAAATAATCTATTTAAAAATACACACTATGATAATCCAAAAGGATTTTTGAATCATAAACATGTTGTAAGTTTGTTTTATAATAATCCATCTAAGCAATCTTCGATCCCAAAAAGAAATAAAACAAACTTCGTTAAATTCAAACAGATTTGGGTTCCAAAGGGTACAAAGGTAAATTCAGATGGTTTGTTATTCAGACAGGTTTGGGTACCAAAAGTGGTAAACACATTTCAGAGTGGTTTTAGAAATTTTGTTAGACCACTTAACCCTCTCAACTGCTAGGTACCAGTGATGGATGAGGAACTGCTTTGGAAAAGAAAATTTGAATTCAAGCTATTCCACATCTTTGATTTATTTAGAGTTCCTTAGCCAAGTCTGCTGGGTTTGAGATCCACATCGTCTACTGCAAATCTGGTATGATCTCTAAACTCATCTTTGTAAATATTCTCTATTTTTATTTTTGTTTATTCCTCCTTCTACCCCCTGTTTATTTACTTTATCTCTTCTGTTTTGATTTGACACTGCCATATATTTTTGTCTTTCTTCTTTGATCTTCATTAAATTCAAATTTCATAATTCATTTTTTTTTCTAGAAATTCACTTCATTTAAATAGAACTCTGATGTTTTAATCTTTTCCAGATCTTGAATTTAAATATCTGCAATTGTTTTGAAGTTTATTTTCTGATTACTGAATTTATAACAGTGTTGATGTATTCTTGTCATATCTTAAACACTATTAATTTGAATTCTAAATTTTTAATGATCTGAAAGTTTAATGGAATTTCACATTCCACTGCTTTTTTGAGTTTTCACTAATTCATTTTAGAAAAGCTTGAAATAATATACTCATTACAGCACACTAATATTTATTAGTGTGATAATTTCATTATTTTTTAGATTGGCTTGAATATTTTGAGTTATCTTGAATCAGTGATACATCTTGAAATTCATCTTTACTCATGATCATTATGGTTGAAATTTGTTTGTTTGAAATCATCTGAAATACTTGATATTTTGAATATCACACACCTCTTAAATTTGAAATTATCAATCTTGTGTGAATGATTCATTATATCTCAAACTTAACATTGATTCAAGTGATTTCAAATAAATTATTTTTAATTTTCTAGATCATGAATGTCTCTTAAGCCTGATGTAAATGATCTGAAATTACTCTTGTACTTGTCAGAGATACCTGTGAAAAATTTCTTTGAAAAATTTGGTCCTTGAAATTTATTGGTATTTCATGGTTATTTGACTTGAATATCTATTTGTTTAAAATCGTTTGAAATTATCGATTTATTGAATCTCACACATATGAATCAAAAATTAATAATCTGGTGTGATTGATTCATTAAATCTTGTGTTTTTTTATATTCCTCAAATGATTTCAAATAAATGATGTTTTTTAATCTTGGATCATGAATCATCTTTTGTGATCGACATAAATATCTTTGAAACATCTCCTTGACAAGTCTGCTTTGAAAATGATTTTTGTGCTGCTCAAATATTGTTCTTGAAAATATTTTTTGGTGACTACTTGTTTTGGTATCAAATATATACCATGCTATGATAGATGAAATTAATTTGCTTGCTTTGTTAACCGTGTCTTCTTAGGCTTGGTGATTAAAATTCTGTTGTCTGAAATATCCTTATTCATATCCAATGTCATGGTATCAGAGCTCAACTGGTATCAGAAGTGCGATATATTTTTGCGCATCTTTCTGTTTTGAATTTTCATCTTGTATAGATTTCACACATTTTTTTTGTCTTGTATAAATCATTTTAAATTCCTCTTGTAATTGATTTTCAATTTTAAAGTTATTTATTGATTATTCATTCATAAATTGAAATCAATAACCAAACCGAACTGTATTTATAATTCATCAAAATTATTATCAGATTTTGAAATAGTGATGATTTGTGACCGCAACATATTTCACAATGAGAGGAGATTTTATTTAGATTTTCATGATGGTTGAACATTTATTACAATATCTTTGAATTGGCGATTATTTCACGACCATCTTCTTTACCTACCATTATTCTGTCACTCATCATGTCTTTTATATTAATGTGGAGTGTTTAATATTTTTCAAAAAATCATTTTGAATAAATAGTGGAAATATCTGTGATAGAAATTGGACTATGTTATTATTCACAACTAGTGATAATTAAATATTTTCAATGATCCCGGTACAGTCAAACATATTTCATAATATGATTAACTTAGAAATTTATTTCACAAACCATTTATGTACCTACCACCATTTCTATCATCCATATTGGTTTTATATATCGAGGGGTTTTATCCTTTTGGAGCTGTAAATGATAAAAATATAATAAATATATAAGTGTGCCTCTAACCTCATTTAAAAATCCAAGCTCTGGTCATGCATGGTTAAGAGACAACTTATAATTTAAGCTGCAACCGACCTCATTTAAAAATCCAAGCTCTGGTTATGCTTGGTCAGTGTGCTCTTAAACAAAATAAAAAGAAAAAGAAAAAGGAAATAATGTGCTATAAATAGAAATTAATTTGAAATTCTCCTTGGTGTATAAAAACCTGCCTATCAATCCACCTTTCTAATCTGTGAAATGTGTTGAAATCTTATGAAGTTTTATGATTTGTCGATTGATAGCTATTGGGATTTGAGATTATACGATTTTGTCACATAAATTGAATTTGTAATTATAGTCCGAATCTGTCATTGTTTTGTACATCTTTTTTATAAAAATTATTTGGAAAATAATTGAATTCATTTTTTTAACTCTCTCCATTTATATAAATTTCATCTTAAATCCATCATTCTCTAAAATGTGAAATATGCCACCTGTTCTCATAATATTATGATTTTTATTTGATTGATTGAGATTTATGATGACCGTTCTTCCTCTTAAGCTGAAATTTTTTTTGGGTCATTTTTCATCTATATTTTAAATTTTGAATCCTTTTGATGATACCAAAAGGGGGAGAACGGTTGAGATTTTGATTAATGAGTGAATATTTTATAAATATTTTATTTTTGAAAATTCATTCAATTTTCATTCTTTCACTCGTGCACAGTTATAGCGGGAGTTTCTGTTGTTGGGGGAGCAATCAAATAGGGGGAGTACAGTTCTTCAGTGTCAAACACATTTGTTGTATACAAAATCTTAATATTTGTTTGTCATCATCAGAAGGGGGAGATTGTTGTATATAACGGTGTTGTATACACAGTTATATGATTTTTGTTTGATGATAACAACCAAATATATATATTGTTTTAAATGTGTTTGTTATCATAATGTTACATATAAACATCACAGACAGAAATATAATATCTATATTTAAATAGAATACGACTGTACATAAATTCAAATATTCACATAATATTTTATTTAAATATGATATTTTATTTCAAATATTTAAACAGTACAAATTTTACCAACTCCAATATTTGTACACCTCACTAATTTTTCATTTCATTCATGTACAACTTCATCTATTACAACACTCAACTCTTTATACAGTCATATATACATTCATTTTCACATTAATTCATGTATACAAACACACACTGACTCATCATTGTCTTCAATCTTCTGTCTTCTGTCTTCTGTCTTCACAGCATCCTTCAGTCAGTCTAGTAATCTACACTTGTCATATACAAAAAAAAAACACACAGAGTATCTGGAATAGAAACAATTTCAAACTCTTGTAGATATAAATTTTATTCTAAAAATTTTATTTTCCTCCGTTGTCTGGTGTGTTTTCTCATCATTTTTTATGACTTGATTTGATTAATCTATGTCTAGACAGCTTGTGATATTCACAGTGATACACTGTAAATAGCAGTCAGTGTATATACAAAATATTTCAGTGCAGGGATAGGAATATTTTCTAGATGGTTGTATATGCACACGTGTGCACTTCCTCGCCAATCAGCGAGCAAGTGAGGAGCAGCCACGTGGACCAACTCGACTCAGTGTAACTCAAGCAATACAAACATGGTCGAGCTTGCATAAATACACTCAAATGTACAATTCAAAGTCAAACCCGCAAGTCCATGAGTTGAGCAACAAAGTCAACACATCTCAAAGTACAAAGTAGAATGGTCAAGGCAACAAAGTGCCAAATGCAACAAGTCAAAAGCAGGCACACAAATTAATGGAGCAATTTCAAGCATGGTGGAGCAACATGCATCAAAACAAAAAGTGAACACATGCCAACATGGTTAAGGAAGCAATGATGCAATGCACACACACAAGTATTCAGTCTTTACATGTACAAATGAAACTCGGAAAACATGGAGCATGGATCTTCCTAAACAAGTTCAAGTATTGGTCGAGATAGCTTAAAGATGCAAGAGGATGGACAAAGTCGTAAAGCACTCAAAGCAGATTTACATACATACAGCAGTATGAAAATAGCTATGCAATAGAGCACATACAAATGAAGCATGACAACAACAAGCAAATAACAGAGCATAGTCAAGAAGTTACTTTACATGCAAAATGGCATCAACTAATGATCAATACTCAGGTGCACAGAAAAGAAATGAGCAATTATATCACAAATCTGGGACTAGTTAATGCATATGTACATGTCTATGTACAAGTTTTTTTTTCCAAGCAAATGTTAGTGCAAGATTGTGCTTAGGGGAACATGTCGAAACAAGACAACGTACCATTCTTTTTCAACAACAAGACAATATGTTTTAGTGTTCAGTTCTAAAGGAGTGCAACTAAAAAAATGGACAGGTTTGAGGATATGCATGGATATATGTATACAAAACATCATGAAGTTTCAAGCCAGAGCAACAAACAAGTAAACTGGTTAACCAGCCAAAAAATTGCACTGATTTATTTCCATATATGCATGGAGCCATTTAAATATTTCCAGTTTTTTTAGCCAAGATTGTGTTTCTAGCTTTGGACAAGGTTATGGAATCAATACAAGGAATATTAAATTGGCTCATGTTCAATAAGGAGTGCAACAACAAATCAGAGAGTCACTTATTTGGCATAGTTCAAATCAGTGTATGGTGTAACAAAGCAAGTCAGTATGATTCAAGAAATTGTTGAACAAATGCACAACAATATAGAAATAACAGTCAGGTGCGCACCAATTAAATCAAATTCAATGCATTGATCTATTTCTAGTTTTGAATAGACTCAAATCACAATCTGAATTTGAGGCAAGAAATCAGTTGGGGGCACAAAATCATTTACATATATTAATTTCTAGAATGATGCACGAGAACCATGGAAATTAATTAGTTTATTTGTTACCAGAAATGTTCGAGATTTTTAATAGTGGGCCAAGAAGTTTTAATTTGCAGAAAATCATATATGGAAAGAGTTACAATTCAACAATGTAAATGAAACCTTTCAGGTTCATCGGTGTTCAAAATTCATGTCTCAATTCATCAAAGAAATCACGCAAGCCATTTAAATCAAGAAATTAAAACAGGAAACCAATGCAAAAATTTAGGGAAGCTTTATTGGAGAAATCAGAGAATGCTAGGGTTTCTAAACCCCTATAAATACACACCATTTCATCACTGGCAAAATCGAAAAACACATGCCAAAATTTCAAAGAGCAGAAATCAATTCATATCAATTACTCACAAGTTTTTCGATTAGAAGAACCCCAAATCGATCTAGGAAGATTGAGAAACCATTGAAGACTCAAGCATCAGAGAATTGAATTTTATTTGAACAAGCGTCATCGATTTGGGGAAGTTTTTCTAAAAACCCTAGTTTGTTTTCATTCGCAACCATTTATTTTCTTAAGCAAAGAGATCGGGACAAAGTAACTTTGGGTGCACCATCTTGAAGAATGGCCGGCCTGGTTGAAGAGCTTAAAGGGAGATTCATTTCTTTTTAAATCTAGGGTTTTGTTTTTTGTATTTCCTTTGGTATTTCTTTTGTAATCGTCGAACAGTTGCTAGAGTTTGTAAAATTCTAGGGGATCCAGTTAGGGGTTTAACTGCCCGTTACTAGAGTATGTAAAACTAGGGAAAATCTTATCTAGGGGTTTAGATCAGTCTAGGGTTTTGAGCGTAGGTTTAGAATAGGAGCGAGGGTTCGCGAGTTTACATGGTCTTGTAAGTGGGATCTGTTCTATCACCTAGTAGAAACCTTAGGAATGCAGTAGTAGCAGGGTTTTGCCGAAGCTGGGTATCTCTGAGTGTTATTTCCTTTCCGCTTTTTATTTTTGGTGCATTCTATGATCTGTTTATTATTTAATATCCCGTTTGATTTTTAATTCAACGAAAAACTATAATAAACCCTATTCACCCCCCTTTAGGGTTAATCTAGATCCAACACATTCGTGATAAGGGCATAATTCGCATAGCTGTGAAAGCTTACAGGTATGGATATTTCCTGAGGGAATCAGGCGTAACCATTGTGTACCTGCGGTTCCCGTGGCATATCTACAAGTGAAAGAGATGTAACCAATAGGGTTACTAAAGGTAGAATGGAGCCATGCGATGTTGAGATATCTTAGTGATGTAGAGCCACCTGTTTGATGCAACACTGTTTCTTCGTGACTTTATTCGTCTTCGTGACGTGAATTGTCCTTGTGACTTAATTGATCCCCTTGTCTTGATTTATTTGCATAATTTGTTTTGTGACCCTGAGATAGAGCTGTCAATGCTCAATGACCTTAAATTTTCTTTTGATTCTAAAATTTCTTCCGTTGATCTGTCCATGACAAAATTCGTAGTGAATTGATTTCCTATGGATACGGATGTTTTCTGGGGGATCCAGACGGAACCATTGTGTATCTGCGGTTCATGAACAATCAATATATCTACTTCACATTGGTACTTTCCGTATCTGTTTTTAAATGAGAATTTATTAAATATTTTCAATGGGAGTAGAAGCAAGGATATTTAGTACTTGGAGATTTTAGTCATGCGTCTGGCCAACGTATGCCTAACATCTGTGAGAACGACAATAGACTTGTCAAACTTCGAGTTATCACGTATTTTCAAATAAATAATTTGAAATTAAAATATACCTAACTAAATAAGTTAAGAAAAAGAATTTTAGTGTAATAATACAAATATTTTATGTATAAAAGATTTCGGATTTTTGGGAATTTTCAAGTCGATAATTTGTAACTTGAAGAGGATATGTTATTTACACTCTTCAACGAGTGTTGGAAAAGATTAAGTGGATTGAATGAAAGGAGATTGAGTTGAGGGTGGCTTAGCCTAAACCCATTACAGTTGCAACGTTGGATAAGTAACGTTGACAAATGAGGGTTATAAAGAAATTGGTAATAATTTGAGATGCGCAAACCCAACTTATGCAAGATTTGAAATTTAAAAAGAGTTTAATTCTAAAAAGAAATTTAGTTTTCTGAGTAAATTGAACATGATAGATAACTTAAATATCGATAACTAAATTAGTTGTGTGAAAATTTTCCATAGATATGAAAGTGTGGAGTATACATTACTATATCTCTAATAGTCTCTCCCTTTCGAGGACGAAAAGTTTTAATGGGGGGAGATTGTAACGTCCCAGAAATTTCGACTACCGAATATTGGATTAATTAAAGTTTTAACGATGAATAATCAATTTTTATATTGATGTTTGGATTAGAAATGAAAATCAAATATATTATTTGAGTGGAATTGACTTCGATATTTAAGTCAGAATGATTTATTGAGAATCAAATATTTAGTATTAAATATTCGAATGGAATTTGGTTGAATTAGATTTAAAATCTGATTGAGGAATTTAAATGGTTGAATTGAAAATAATAAAAATAAATGTTATTAATGTTAAATAAATTAGATATTTTATTTGTTAAAATATAGGGAAAATTGGCTTGGATATGGTGTATTCGTATGTGTATAGCAATTGAAACTTAAAGTTTCAAAATTTGAAAACGAACGGAGTTATTGGTGGACAAACGAGATAAAATCCATAAACCGATAAATAATGTAAAAATAAATTTATCGTTGTATACAAATAGAGTCGAATTAAAACTAACATAATTTTATTATATTCAGAACATCAAGATATAGCGGTATGCTCAATTTCGTTATGCTTGGAGATTTGTTTGGCGGTACACATATAGAGCATTGGGTGGTAATTCGTGGTATGATTAGAATATAACAGTTATAACCTACTCAGTTTTACCTACCTTGGGTAAAATACGCAAACTACTTCTGCCTTGGCCACCACGAAAACGTGGTACCCACGGTTTTTGCATTCATAAAAGAATCGTTACCTTCCTATCGTCATCTCAAAATAATTTTTCCCCAAATCAAAGATTAAATAGCCGACGACCAGTTACACCTTTCCCCTAACGTCGAAGCTTTCCCAAAAATCCCTGGCCTCCATAAAAAAAACCTTCTGCCTAAAATAAAAATCGTTCTTTTCCCTTCCATCTAAATCACAACCACCGGCCATTCCATGAAATCAAACCGCTCTTTAACCACGCCTTGAGTCGATTGTCTGCGAGCCGTCGCTGTTGTTTCCTTCCCTTTGATTTGCAAAGACAGCCCTACGCCGCTCGCCGCCTTAGAGCTCCTAACCATCTCGGCATCACTAACCGGTGACACTCATCAACATTCTCGAATTCGCACCGCTCTGGCCATTGCAACTAAGCAACTGCAACTGCCCCAACACCACTCCGACCTCCTGTCCTTTTTTGTCACCCACTACAGGTGAGTTTCCCTCACTCACGATTGCTTTATTTCAAGTGTTTCAACCTCGTTCGAACCATAAGTATAATAGATTATGGATTTGTTTGTTGTTATCACTGTTGTTGTCCTGTTATTATTACTGAACACCTTGATGTCTGTTTTGATCAATGACTTCTTGCTGCCTGTTTCCATACCTGTGAAATATTGAGACACACTTCGTTATAGGGCCAGTCTTGGCTTCTATGTGACTATTAGGTAGGTTGACACTTATTTGTGCCTGTTGTTATCCTTGTTGCATCTTTATTCGAGATGTATTGGTAAAACTGAGCTAACCTATTTATACCTATCATTGGCATCCGATATATATATTACAAATTCTGGAGATTTGAAAGGGTAATTTTACATTGCCTATGTTCGTTTGTGTATGTAAGAATTTTTAATGTATATCTTGCTAACTTGCATAAATAAAAACATGTTGTTGCCTCTATTATTCATGTGCCATATTTCTTTGCATATAGTCATTGACCCTCATGATCTTGCTGTCCGATATCATCCCTTGCCGTTTTCCCCACCCTTTTTGTTCAATGTCTATTTTGCATGTTGGTTGTACATTTTCTCAAATTGATGGCGTAGTCATGTTGTCCCATGTTTAATGGTCTTATTACTAAAATCGCCTTGCTTTTGTACACTGTGATCTGTTGATTAGTTATGAACTATATATTAAACTCAGTAAAATCCAATACCAACTTGATTAGTGGTTCGTTCTAAGGGTGTATAGTCTGAGAAACTAAATAACACAAGTGGAGTTCTGAGTCATTTTTATAAAATATACATAAATTTCCAATTCATTAGGTGGGATGTTTGAGCCAGGTTATAGTACACACATAACAATCAATCATCTATGTTCCCCTTTATTAATAATGGCTAGAAATTTAATTACCTTCTTATAACCCAAATAAATTAGTAAGTTATTTGAGTTGATTAATGAGTCTTAAAATATGTACTATGTAACTCAATATTTTATTATCTGGATTCTAATTTGGCTACATGAAATCCAGATATGTAAGTAAGTTATAACGAAATCTTTCTATTATAAGCACTTGAAAGAATTTTTATTTAATGGAACTAACGACCTATGGGATAGTTACAGGTTATAATCGTTAAGTTGATATTGGGAAAATTCTAGTTAACTAAACTATACTAACTGAAATGGAAACTCAGTTCTCCCACTTCATTTCTAAACATATGTCCATATCAGTTATTTTGATGATCAGTGATCTTGTAGTTTCTTTTTCCATCGCTGGTTTGTGATATATGCTGCCAAGTAACTGCATTATTTGCTATACCTCTCCACCATCCGTGTACCTCACTATACGCTATTTCGCGGTATGTTTAACCAGTTAGCGGATCTTCGACTAGATTTAATTCTTGATTTTTCAAGCATGAAACCATATATGTCAACTAAGTACTAATTTCAATGGATCTGGTATTCTAAAATGCATGCATTATGAGTTTGTAATAAAGATGTGCTGTTTCACATGTATGAGTCCTTGGTAATGTTTGAAACCACCATATATATAAATGTGTGTATTGCATGTGACTGATGAAGAACAAGAAAGGAGAAAACCACCTCCTATTTACGTGCCTTGCCATTTCAAAATCATGCCTGCATTGTCCCGTTGTCTATTGTTTTCCCTATTTGTTATAGCCCTTTCATTTTGCATATGGTACCTTGCGTTATATATGTATAATTTTATTTGGCTACTCTAGGTGTTTTTCTTCTTCTGTTTACTATGGCCTATGCTCTTGATATCAATCCCATTGAAATTGCTATAGCATCTTTGTACATACACCCTCTACTTTTGAAATAGGTACCTGGTTCATATGTAACTGCCTTGCCATGTATTCTATGATATCAATCTTGTTAATCTATATTTCGGGCATTTCACGGGTCACTATGCTCAAATTTAATAATTTATTAGAGTTAACTATTTATATTCCCGTGTTTATTCGAAGTTGACTAACTTGAAATAAGTTAAATCTTGACTCGAGTGTTTTATGTTTTTGCATGGAACGCTCGGGTCAGATCCGAGTGTTACAGATTTAAAGATCACAGCTTAAGATTCGAAGATTGGCGACGCTAGGGATTCCGAAGACACACACTCTAAAATTTTGAAAAAAGTAAATATTTTCTTTGTACTTAACTGTATTTTTAATTTCTGCTGTGTAGAAGGAAATCTTGTATCAAAAATTCTGATTAATATATAAAAGATTATTTTGCTGTTCAATATTGTGTTATTTATTTTGTGTTTTCAATGTTGATTCTGTAATTTAAACTTTGTAAGTTAAATAACGATTCGTCGTTTGGAATGTTTTAAGTTGGTTAAATTACAAATTTGAAGCGGTCAAAATGGCGGGACGTTGCAGTCTTCATTCACAGAAGCTCATCTCGATTATTACCAAATCGAATTCCATTCAATTCCAATTTCTTTTATTAAATTGGAAAACTTTACTTTGGAAAATTCCATTAATCTTAATTAAAAGATTAAAATTCCAAATAATATCTTTACTGTTAATTGGGTTAAATAACGAATGTTATTTAAAACATTGTTCACTATAAACCCCAAAATCCAATTTGATATTAAATATAAGGCTCTGAATAGAAATAATATAGGCTTATATTCAATATCAAATTCTGAAACCAACAGGTATCATATTTGGAATAACGATATCTAGATCTTCCACATTCCTCAATAATGTCCGTATAATCATGGAATCCAATATTGAAATATTCCAAAGATTATTTCCATTTAAATCCTTTCCAATTCATACGTTGGAAAATTCTGGTTATATTAAAACCAAATTTCAATCCAATTTATTATTTCTAAAAATAATTGGATTATTATTCTAGTTAATAAATAGTTCATTTGATAAAAATATATTTTACTCTTTTCAAACTTGGAATTTTTCATCCAACATCTTTCCAAATCATTTATTATGATTTTACATAATTTTTCCATATTTTTAATAATTTTATTAAGGTCCTTGTAGTTAGTTTCGAATATCGGTCACCGTACTACATCCATAGCGACCTTTTCTAAAATTGATTTGGACATAATTTAAAATAAAGTTATTCAAATTTAAATATCTTATTTTAATTGAAAGATCTTTTCGATACGAACCCAATGGTTCCAATTTTAGGAGAATCCGACAGTCGGATCTTCCGTTACATCAATTTGAAATTAATGGTTGAAATTCGCGAACAGTCGCTGTGCAGCGCGTTCCATTCAAGCCATTAAATATATATAATATATATATCGTCGATTTCCACTTAAAACGTATTTTATAAATTTGTTTTAAAAATGATTCCAACTTCCATTTCAATTTTAAATCAAAATTGAATATTCTATATATAGTTAAAAATTATATTTTTAACCACCCAATAATTATTTCTTAACATGCTAATTTTATTCATTTCATATATGTTAAAAAATATATTTTTAATGAACAAATATTTATTGCATTTCATGACCATTTTATAAATCGCATATAAACGTTAAAAATTATATTTTTAACGAACAAATATTTATTCCATTTCATGACCATTTTATATATCGCATATATGCGTCAAAAATTATATTTTTAACGAACAAATATTTATTCCATTTCATGACTATTTTATATTCGCATATATACATTAAAAATTATATTTTTAACGAACAAATATTTACTCCATTTCATGGCCATTTTATATATCTCATATATAATTTATACAATGCATATATATAATTTATACAACGCGTATATATGATTTATACAACACACATATATTTTATACAACGCATATATAGTTTATTCACATCTCATATATATTTTATTCTCGTCGCATATATATATATATATATATATATTTTATTCACTTCTCATATATATATATATATATATATTTTATTCACATCGCATATATATATATATATATTATTCACATCTCATATATATATTTTATTCATATCGCATTTATATATTTTATTCACATCGCATATATATATTTTACTCACATCTCATATATATTATTTATTCACATCGCATATATATATTTTATTCACATCGCATATATATATATATTATTCATATCGCATATATATATATTTTATTCACATTGCATATATATATATATATTATTCACATCTCATATATATTTTAAACAATGCATATATATATTTTTCATACAACATACATATATTTTATTTACTCCATTTCACGTCACAATCACAACACAATATAGTCAATTAAATCGTCCATGGTTTGTGGATGAGGGAGGTGAGCTAACATGCACCGTATACAATTTATAATGATTAAAACTGATAAAAATCTACATTGGCAATTCAATATATTTTTATACATAAATACAATAACATGATAAATTATAATTTAGTGAGAATGAGTTCTCACATTCGTTTCCACTCCGCCATTATTTAATTCTAAATTTCTATACTGTTTGAATTTAAATTCACCTCAAATTATGATTTGCTCCAAATTTGTTCCAGTCAGTTCCATGTTGTAGTACTTTTCGATACGATTCTAATGCTTTCAGTTTCATGCGATTCTGATACCGTAACACCCCGAATTTCAGTTAATACTAATATTCACTAATTACAGAATTAATAATATCAGATGTGGGAATCAGGGGAAACGGGTTACGTCATTGTGTTCATCTCGGAAAAATACGCGAAATAGAGTCCGAAATTTTGTAAATCGGAGTCCGTATGACCCGGTTAAGGCCCAAAGAAGTTTTCGGGAAATTTGAATTTCGAAACATGTAGAAATGGGGGTCAGGCGGGAAAACTCCCGCCCAGCCAAGTCGACTTGGCTGTCGACAGGGCTGTCGACTTGCCTGTCGACATGCCTGTCGACTTGGCAGTCGACAGGGCTGTCGACTTGCCCTGTCGGCTGATTCTGGCCTGGGTGCACCTGGTTGAGTTTTGGGCTGGGTTGGAGGGCTTGGGACGAAATCTGACGGACCTAAACTAACCTAGGGTTAATCTAAGGGTCTAAAACACAACCTAATCCTATAAATACACCCTAAGACTACCCTAATCCATACTAAAAATAGAATCTATGCCATCATGCTGCCAAAATGCAACTTAGAAGGAGCCTCCACTAATTAGAGAAGAGGTTTGCAAGCTAATCGACTACTAATCCACCTCTACTTCAACTCTAGAAACTATCTAAGGAGCTAATCTTGGAGTTTGTGAGTTTCTATCACTTTAATAACCAATTGCTAAACTAAGTAGATGAGATGTGATGAGATCATATGGTTTTGCTTGCGGATCAATGGGTTTAAGGTCATATGTTATGATGCTAGTTTGCTAATCACTATGTTTAACCCTTATTCATGATGACACTATGTTTATGCAAGTTAAGTGTTTGGGTTTATGCATGTTAAGTGGTGGGTTTTATGCATGCTAAGTATTTGGTTTTATGCATGCTAAGTGTTTGGTTTCATGCAAGTTAAATGCTTGGTTTTATGCTAGAATCATGTGTGAAATAAGTGACATGACATGCAAGTTTAACCTATGAGTTTGGATCTATAATATGCATAATCTATGCAAGTTGTTTGGATTAGTGATATGCATAACATATGCGAGTTTACCTTTGTATGTCATACATACATATGCAAGTTCATATGTAACATGTTATGCAAGTTATGTGTTTGGTTATATGCAAGTTATGTGCATGATTATATGCAAGTTCATATGTAACATGTTATGCAAGTTATGTGTTTGGTTATATGCAAGTTATGTGCATGATTATATGCAAGTTCATATGTAACATGTTATGCAAGTTATGTGTTTGGTTATATGCAAGTTAACATGTGACATGCTATGCAAGTTCACACCTTTGTATGACATAAGAATCATATGCAAGTTACCCCTTTGTGACATATGTGCTTCATGCAAGTTTGGGTTAAATGCTAGTTGGGTTTAATGTATGCTCATATATACAAGTTGACACCTTTTAAACCCATGATAAAGTTATATGCTATGTTGGTTAAACCCATGGCATTTGTGATGAATCTTCCCTTTTGTTATGTCATGTTATGAGAACGAATTACATGGGGAACGATGGGGTTAATATGCATGTTAATAAAATGGTGTGAAATGGGTATGCTTAAGCATAACATAAAGTGAATGGACATAATTGGGAATTTACCTATTAAGTTAGGTCTACCCATATTATGGAATTGGGAATTTACCTATTGAGTTTGGTCTACCCATATTCTTGAAATTGGTAATTAATTAGGGATAATTAATACAAATTATGGGGATGATTAATTAGGTGTAATTAATCGACTAAGACACGAGGTTGGACCCTTTTGTAGCATAAGACTGCCCGGAACTGACCGACAAATCCAGCGGCTACAAATGATTGGCCCAATGTGAGAGGTCTTAGTCATAAACTAAATACGTGACAAGTGTAAAGACACGAGGTTAGACTCTGTTATGGTGTAAGGCTGCCCGGAACCAACCTGCATATCCAGCTGCCATAAAAGACAGTCTAATGTGAGAGGTCTTTACAAAGGTTACGATCTTAATTAATTAAGAAACACTTAACCAAATTAACATGTAGTGGGGCATGAGGGGTTAAGTGGGTGCCTTGGGTGGCATGTAGTAACTAGTGGGGGTGCCTTGGGTGGCATGAGGAAACTAGTGGGTTGCCTTGGGTGGCAATAGAAAATACGATTACAATACTTAACCAAAGTGGAACATGTAATTAAACATGATTAAAGGGTTAAGTAAGTGCCTTGGGTGGCATGTGGGAATCAAGTAAGTGCCTTGGGTGGCATGTGGAAATCTAGTGGGTGCCTTGAGTGGCAATTAAAATATGATTAAAAGACTTAACCAAAATTTATAACATGTAAGTGGACATGGTTAAAGGATTAAGTGGGATTCACTAGAAATGACAAGCTTAGGTGGGTAGCTTGTGGGGGCCCATTTCAACCAATATCCCAAACGTATCTTTGTGGGCTCGACCCAAGTCGAGGATGGGACACGCATATTGGGCTTGACTGTAAGAGGCCAAAACGGGTTAGCGGTGGCAACGCAAGTCCAACGGGTTTCATATGCGTGTGTGGACCCGGGCTGGTAAGTAAGACGTTGTTGCATCGTGTAGGTATAAGTCGTGCACCGTTGATATTATCAGGTTGCCACTTTGGGGAATGATACACCCCACTGTGGGGCCAGCACGGGTATCTACGTTAGGGAGCCGATCGCTTGGGGAGTAGTGGTTACACCTAGTGGAGATAGGGGCAGACGGCACATATGTAGTCAGCTAGGGGTACACGAAACTACTATTAAAAATTACTAAGTACACTTAGTGGGATCAACCTTTAAGTAGGAATTACCCTTGGGTGGGTAGAACTGGTGTGGTGCAGTGTAGTAATTATCCTTGGGTGGGTAAATGCGTCTTTACGGTTATCTTAGTTCATCCTAAGTCTAGTTGGTTGCTTAGTGTAGCCATTTATCCCCAGTCGTTACCGTATATCAAGCTTATGTCTTACTCTGGTTACTTTAATGATTGTATTGTTAAAGTTATAGGACTCGCTCAGACTTATGTCTGACCCCGTTGTTTTTATCTTTTTCCCAACCATCAGGTTATCAGAGTGGGCCTAGCACTAGTGGGCTTTGATCAGACTGCTTTATCTATCTTTTGGAGCTTGGACCGTGGTTGTAAAGCTCAGTTTATCTTTTCTATTATGGCTATTAAGTTATGTAGTGGGATTATGTACTTTTGTTTTATCAGGATGGATATTATGTACTTGACTCTTGTTTATGGTTTTGGTGTAACCAAACATGTTTTACTTTACGCTACAATGAAATGATGTTTTAAATTCTCAAGTATTACTTATATCTGTCTTGTTGTAATTTTTCTGTTCTATATTCACTTAAAATACTCCACCGATGTTATGGCATTCCCTTAGTGAGTGACCGTAGCGAGTGTGGGGTGTTACACGTGGTATCAGAGCTTAAGGTTACCAGAACAGATAAAATTTTTAGAAAAACTATTTTCTAAGAATATTTTTGAAAGGAGTATTTTCAAAAACATGTCTTTTAAGAGAAAAGTTTTTGAAAGAAAAGCATAATCCCCAATAGCCATATCTATATCTTTCAAATTCTCCGTTTTGAATCTCTTCCTATCTCGTTTTGAGTTTCCCCTCTGCGTATAGATGATCTTTCTAAGATAGATAAGAATGGAAAACCACTTCAAGGGACTTAGACATTAGTCGGACTAGAAGTTGGTTCAAGAAGGAGGAGGACTTGTAGGTACCTATTGGATAGACGATGGGAGGAAGGCTCAAATAGTTGTTTGGTTATTGAAGAGCGAAACCTCATTTTGATGGGAGGTTACGAGTGGAGAATGGGAAGAAGAGGGCTAGTAGTTATCCTTTTGGGAGGAATAGGACACCTTATTAGGATTGTCCAAAGAGGCAAGGGCAAGATACGGAATCTCCTGGAGGGTAGTTGTATTCCCTCACGGCTAGTGTACCAGATGGGGATAGGACCGTCTAGGTTGGAATTTGGATTTCTTTATTATCCGGTTCGAACTTTATTTGATTCTGACGCATCGAGTTCGTTTATCTCATCATTGTTAGTTGAGTCACTTCACTTAGACACCAGTTTAGTAGATGATCCCTTAGTTGTTTCAAACCCAATTGGGGCTCCATGATGTGTTTTGGTTTGAAAGTTTCTATACTTAGCGTTGAGTTTAGATGTGATGCTTTTTGGGCTTCACGGGCTATGGGTTAGTTTTGGGCATGGACTGGTTATCCAGTAGTGGTGTCGTTCTTGATTTTGAAGGGAGAGTTGTTAGGCTTATGACCCGCTTGGGTAACACTCTCGAGATCTCTTGTAATCCCATGGAATCTGTTATGCTAAGTTATCTAGAATCGCTTGACATGTCGGTCGAGAGTTTGCGATCTGTTAGAGTGGTCCGGGAATACTCGGATGTGTTTGAGGAGGTGAAGGGCTTACCTTTGGAGCGGGAGATTGACTTCCGAATATATCTGGTAGACAATGCAAAACCAGTATCTTGGCCAGTGTGCCACATGGCTCCTCGTGAGAGGAGGGAACTCCATAAGCAAGTAGGCGATTTGCTTGAGAAGGGGTTCATAAGACGAAGTGTATCGGAGTGGGGTGCTCCGGTAGTTTTTGCCATGAAGGCGGATGGGTCCCTCGGACTTTGTGTAGGCTAAAGAGAACTAAATAAACTCACAAAGAAGAATAGACACCCATTGCCGAGGATTGATGATCTCTTTGATCAGTTGGTTGGCGCCTCAGTGTTTTCGTAGTTGGACTTAGCCACGGGGTTTCATCAGTTGAGAGTGGCTGAGGATAGTATAGAGAAGACTACATTTAGGACTCCGGATGGTTTTTATGAGTGGCTGGTGATGCCATTTGGTTTGACGAACGCCCCCGCATACATTGTTGATTTGATGAGAAGGGTGTTCAGGGAGTACCTAAATAAGTTTGTGATGGTCTTTGTAAATGACATTTTGGTCTTTTCTAGGAGCGAAATGAGTTTTCGTGTGTGCTTAATAGGTCGAGCAAAGCCAGTTATGGGAAAAACGGTGGTTTTGGAGCGAGACTGGCGAGGACATCCAAAGTTGGTCAAAGGCTTAATTGTTTAGCCATTTTTACTAGTATCATCTCACGTAGGTCGTCTGAACTCGAAGGAGATATCCCTTGGGTGTTTGTCTGATATTGGTTTAGGCCTTTGGGGCTTGCACTTGGGGGATGTCAAGTTCGAATAGGATGGTCTGCGTGAGAGATGGACAGTTGTGATGATTTTGGATGGGGTAATATCCTGGTTTTCTCTAAAAGTGGAGAAGAGCATGCCCTACATCTTAGGGAAGTGTTGGAGACTCTTCGAGCGCATAGTCTTAGGACAGCAAAAGTGGATGGGATTCTTAGCATCCTATGAGTTTGAGATAGCGTATACCCATGGCAAGGGTAACGGGGTAGCGGACGCCTTAAGTAGAAAAAGGTTGTCCTTCAGTTCATTGTTTGTTGAACGACGGAGCTTAGAGTTTATTTCTATGTTTGACTTTAGACCTTCCGTTGACTTTGTACCCGGTTTGCTAGCCTCCTTGGAGGTTAGGCCTACTCTTTTGGGGCGGATTG
Source organism: Allium sativum (assembly GCA_030737875.1). Lineage (NCBI taxonomy): Eukaryota > Viridiplantae > Streptophyta > Magnoliopsida > Asparagales > Amaryllidaceae > Allium > Allium sativum. The sequence goes on from CM060920.1 coordinate 223,541,818, forward strand.
GCGGAGCACAGAGAGACGACCCACAGTTGGTTGAGTTAGTAGAGAAGCTCATGAGGATGGGGAGTCGTCCAGCCATTTGAGTAGGTACACCCTAGATGGTAAGGGGTGGTTGCGTAGAGACGGTAGACTTTGTGTACTGCAAGACGAGGGTTTGAGGAAGGCTATACTTGATGATGCACATCGTTCGAAGATGACCATTCATCCCGGTAGGGACAAGATGTACCAAGACATGAAGCGAGTTTTCTTTTGGGCTGGTATGAAGAAAGACGCGGCCGAGTATGTCGCTAGATGCTTGGTGTGCCAACAAGTAAAAGAGGAGCAAAAGAAACCCGGTGGGTTGCTTCACCCATTGGAAGTTCCGCTATGGAAGTGGGATAGTGTCTCGATGGATTTTGTCGATGGATTACCGAAATCGTGGAAGGGTAATACGGGAATTTGGGGTGTGGTAGACAGACTTACTAAGAGTGCCCATTTTATACCCGTGAAGAGTAAGAGGACTGCTGCATGGCTAGCTTCAGTTTACATTCGAGAGATTGTTAGATTACATGGTGTACCTTCCAGTATAGTGAGCGATCGAGATCCTATCTTCACTAGCGAGTTTTGGAAGAGTCTGCAAGAGGCGGTAGGGACTCAGTTATGTTTGAGTACCGCATATCATCCTCAGATGGACGGCCAGACCGAGAGGGTGAATCGTATTTTAGAAGACCTTTTGAGGCTATGTATCTTGAATTTTGGAGGTACAGGGGAAGAGTATCTTCCATTGGTGGAGTTCGCGTATAATAACAGCTTTCAGTCTAGTATTGGCATGGCTCCTTTCGAAGCTCTTTATGGAAGGCCTTGTCGATCACCTACATGTTGGTAGGAATCTACGGATGAGATCTTGCTTGGGCCCGATATGGTTAGAAAGACTTCGGAAAAGATTGATTTGATTCGAAGAAGGATGAAAGCGGCGCAAGACAGACAAAAATCTTATGCGGATAAGAGGAAAGCAGAGCTTAAGTTTGATGTTAGGGACATGGTTTTATCAAGGTATCTCCGTTACGGAATGTGGTTCGCTTTGGATCTGTTGGAAAGTTAGCACCAAGGTTTGTTGGACCGTTTCCTATTAAGGAAAGGATTGGACAGATGGCATATAGAGTGGAGTTGCCCGACAGGCTTAGTGGTGTACATGATGTATTCCATGTGTCACATTTGAGGAAGTGCCTACATGAGACCGCTGAGGTGGTAGAGCCGAGCTTGCTTAAAGAAGTAGAGATAGAGCGTGATGAGACGATTCGACGAGCTCCTACTCGCATCCTTGGGTCAGAGACTAGGTGAGGAATCGAGAGGTTCAACTAGTCAAAGTGCAATGGGGAGAAGATGAGAGCAACGCTACTTTAGAGACGGAAGAGAAGATGCGTTCATTATACCCATTCCTTTTTAGGATATGCCTTTTAATTTCTCCTTTATCGTTTGACTAGTACTTATCTTATCTGTAGTATGTCCTCTCGTTAGTACCTTTGACCTTTAGATAGGGTAAACCTATGGTTGAAACATGTGTTTGAGACATGTTATGATTGATGGATGCATGTGGATGCAAGTGTTTGCTAGTGGTTGCTCGTGGATGCATATACACACACTCTAGACACTAGATCGGCTCAGTCACTTCATATTGCATATTGCATATAATTGTGTGTAGGTAGCTAAATTGATGGATGTATAATGGTTGTGTTATCATATGGATGATGCATTTTGGTGAATGATTGTGCACTCATATAGATACAGTATGTGCCGATAGGGTTCTCTCGCATACATATTGGATGCATGGCACTATCATGGTTTGCATATGTTCATACATTAGATAGGGAACATATACACACACTCTTTGCATATGCTCATACATCATTAGAAATTATTTCAAGGACAATGGATGCCCCTGTTTGATGGATTGAGTAGATGGTTGTTTGGATGCTAGGATATGCATTCTCCTTAGCTTAGAGATTTCGAGGACGAAATCCTATAAGGAGAGGAGAATGTAACACCCTGAATTTCAGTTAATACTAATATTCACTAATTACAGAATTAATAATCTCAGATGTGAGAATCAGGGGAAACGGGTTACGTCATTGTGTTCGTCTCGGAAAAATACGCGAAATAGAGTCCGAAATTTTGTAAATCGGAGTCCGTATGACCCGGTTAAGGCCCAAAGAAGTTTTCGGGAAATTTGAATTTCGAAACATGCAGAAATGGGGGCCAGGCGGGAAAACTCCCGCCCAGCCAAGTCGACTTGGCTGTCGACAGGGCTGTCGACTTGCATGTCGACATGCCTGTCGACTTGGCAGTCGACAGGGCTGTCGACTTGCCCTGTCGGCTGATTCTGGCTTGGGTGCACCTGGTTGAGTTTTGGGCTGGGTTGGAGGGCTTGGGACGAAATCTGACGGACCTAAACTAACCTAGGGTTAATCTAAGGGTATAAAACACAACCTAATCCTATAAATACACCCTAAGACTACCCTAATCCATACTAAAAATAGAATCTATGCCATCATGCCGCCAAAATGCAACTTAGAAGGAGCCTCCACTAATTAGAGAAGAGGATTGCAAGCTAATCAACTACTAATCCACCTCTACTTCAACTCTAGCAACTATCTAAGGAGCTAATCTTGGAGTTTGTGAGTTTCTATCACTTTAATAACCAATTGCTAAACTAAGTAGATGAGATGTGATGAGATCATATGGTTTTGCTTGCGGATCAATGGGTTTTAGGTCATATGTTATGATGCTAGTTTGCTAATCACTATGTTTAACACTTATTCATGATGACACTATGTTTATGCAAGTTAAGTGTTTGGGTTTATGCATGTTAAGTGGTGGGTTTTATGCATGCTAAGTATTTGGTTTTATGCATGCTAAGTGTTTGGTTTTATGCAAGTTAAATGCTTGGTTTTATGCTAGAATCATGTGTGAAATAAGTGACATGACATGCAAGTTTAACCTATGAGTTTGGATCTATAATATGCATAATCTATGCAAGTTGTTTGGATTAGTGATATGCATAACATATGCGAGTTTACCTTTGTATGTCATACATACATATGCAAGTTCATATGTAACATGTTATGCAAGTTATGTGTTTGGTTATATGCAAGTTATGTGCATGATTATATGCAAGTTCATATGTAACATGTTATGCAAGTTATGTGTTTGGTTATATGCAAGTTATGTGCACGATTACATGCAAGTTCATATGTGACATGTTATGCAAGTTATGTGTTTGGTTATATGCAAGTTAACATGTGACATGCTATGCAAGTTCACACCTTTGTATGACATAAGAATCATATGCAAGTTACCCCTTTGTGACATATGTGCTTCATGCAAGTTTGGGTTAAATGCTAGTTGGGTTTAATGTATGCTCATATATACAAGTTGACACCTTTTAAACCCATGATAAAGTTATATGTATGTTGGTTAAACCCATGGCATTTGTGATGAATCTTCCCTTTATTATGTCATGTTATGAGAACGAATTACGTGGGGAACAATGGGGTTAATATGCATGTTAATAAAATGGTGTGAAATGGGTATGCTTAAGCATAACATAAAGTGAATGGACATAATTGGGAATTTACCTATTAAGTTAGGTCTACCCATATTATGGAATTGGGAATTTACCTATTGAGTTAGGTTTACCCATATTCTTGAAATTGGTAATTAATTAGGGATAATTAATACAAATTATGGGGGTGATTAATTAGGTGTAATTAATCGACTAAGACACGAGGTTGGACCATTTTGTAGCATAAGACTGCCCGGAACCGACCGGCAAATCCAGCGGCTACAAATGATTGGCCCAATGTGAGAGGTCTTAGTCATAAACTAAATACGTGACAAGTGTAAAGACACGAGGTTAGACTCTGTTATGGTGTAAGGCTGCCCGGAACCAACCGGCATATCCAGCTGCCATAAAAGACAGTCTAATGTGAGAGGTCTTTACAAAGGTTACGATCTTAATTAATTAAGAAACACTTAACCAAATTAGCATGTAGTGGGGCATGAGGGGTTAAGTGGGTGCCTTGGGTGGCATGTAGTAACTAGTGGGGGTGCCTTGGGTGGCATGAGGAAACTAGTGGGTTGCCTTGGGTGGCAATAGAAAATACGATTAGAATACATAACCAAAGTGGAACATGTAATTAAACATGATTAAAGGGTTAAGTAAGTGCCTTGGGTGGCATGTGGGAATCAAGTAAGTGCCTTGGGTGGCATGTGGAAATATAGTGGGTGCCTTGAGTGGCAATTAAAATATGATTAAAAGACTTAACCAAAATTTATAACATGAAAGTGGACATGGTTAAAGGGTTAAGTGGGATTCACTAGAAATGACAAGCTTAGGTGGGTAGCTTGTAGGGGCCCATTTCAACCAATATCCCAAACGTATCTTTGTGGGCTCGACCCAAGTCGAGGACGGGACACGCATATTGGGCTTGACTGTAAGAGGCCAAAACGGGTTAGCGGTGGCAACGCAAGTCCAACGGGTTTCATATGCGTGTGTGGACCCGGGCTGGTAAGTAAGACGTTGTTGCATCGTGTAGGTATAAGCCGTGCACCGTTGATATTATCAGGTTGTCACTTTGGGGAATGATACACCCCACTGTGGGGCCAACACGGGTATCTACGTTAGGGAGCCGATCGCTTGGGGAGTAGTGGGTACACCTAGTGGAGATAGGGGCAGACGGCACCTATGTAGTCAGCTAGGGGTACACGAAACTACTATTAAAAATTACTAAGTACACTTAGTGGGATCAACCTTTAAGTAGGAATTACCCTTGGGTGGGTAGAACTGGTGTGGTGCAGTGTAGTAATTATCCTTGGGTGGGTAAATGCGTCTTTACGGTTATCTTAATTCATCCTAAGTCTAGTTGGCTGCTTAGTGTAGCCATTTATCCCCAGTCGTTACCGTATATCAAGCTTATGTCTTACTCTGGTTACTTTAATGATTGTATTGTTAAAGTTATAGGACTCGCTCAAACTTATGTCTGACCCCGTTGTTTTTATCTTTTTCCCAACCCTCAGGTTATCAGAGTGGGCCTAGCACTAGTGGGCTTTGATCAGACTGCTTTATCTATCTTTTGGAGCTTGGACCGTGGTTGTAAAGCTCAGTTTATCTTTTCTATTATGGCTATTAAGTTATGTAGTGGGATTATGTACTTTTGTTTTATCAGGATGGATATTATGTACTTGACTCTTGTTTATGGTTTTGGTGTAACCAAACATGTTTTACTTTTCGCTGCAATGAAATGATGTTTTAAATTCTCAAGTATTACTTATATCTGTCTTGTTGTAATTTTTCTGTTCTATATTCACTTAAAATACTCCACCGATGTTATGGCATTCCCTTAGTGAGTGACCGTAGCGGGTGTGGGGTGTTAAAGATACCGTTTGAGAGAATTATTAGCATTCAAAGGTTAATGACATTATTGAAGTAATTAATAAAATAATTAACTTAATTAAATCATCACCTTCCTTCTCGTTTTACTCAGTACCCCATCGAACCCATACTGTCGAATTTAGGGTTCAAAACCGCACATCCCGCAAGGCGGCACTTGATGATCGGAAAGTGCCACAAGATGCGCCTATATGTGCGCCATCTACGCCGAGAATAGGGGTGAACTCGGGGGGCCCATGCTGTTGGAAAGTGGGTCGAACGACGGCATATCTCAACCGAATGCAGAACACGACAACACCCCTTTTCAGATCATGACTGTTGATTGTGTAGAGCACTCCAAGCTCTACAATTTTCCTTTAATAATTGATGGAAAATATTTAGTGGATTTAAAGAAAAATGGGGGGTTAAATTCAGAGCGATTCTAGCCTTCAAAGAGTGAAAGGCGGCGACGTAGATTATAAACGGGGATTTGGGTTTCTTCTTGGTTATTTATGTATATATTTCTTTTATTTTATATTATCTAATTCACAAATGACTTCTTTATTAGTTTGAACCCCAAATCAAACCCAACGACTGTCTTCCCTAGCCAAATGCCCTCACTCCGTACACCATGGGATATGTTTCATAAGCCAATTCGACTGTTTCTATCAGTTTTCCTTTAAATTAAAATATAAATCAATATATATTGAATTTAAACATACATTTTAATTTACCGGGGCCACTCCTAACTCCGAAAATTATCGAAAAATTAATCTAGCTATGTTTTGACGATACGGTCCCAACGAAACTAATTTCGTCGAATTTTGAGACCGTTTATAAAATAGCCTTTTTCTGGTCGATTAAATTTAAATTGAATTGACAAAACACGTTTAAATTTACCATGCTCTCATATTAATTCCAAAAATTATAAAATTTGAAACCTAACAATAATTTGACATTCCGAATCCAACATAAGTGATTTCGTCGAAAACAGATATTAGCAAAATGGCTATTTCTAAGGGCTATATATTATTTAAAATATATATAAATTCCATATGGCCTATTTTAAATTTTAAAATGGACATAACTTACAATTTATAAAGTGAAATCTCGGTTTCTTACATTCGTTAGAATGATATTATTAAACATATTCTAATGTTTCTTGTTTCGTCCAATTCTGTCTTATATTGAATTTTGTATATTCATTTGAAATTTAGAATTGAATTTTCAAACTATCGCGCCATTTCAGGCTCTATTTATAATTAAAATAAATTTATACGTTCTAACTTCGATTTAAATAAATTTTAAATTGTTAATTCTCAAAATAAATCATTTTAAATATTCAAAACCCATTAAAATAGCTAAAATAAAAATTTTAAATTAGTGAAGAAATTCCGGGTTCTTACATTGGGTTTATGATAAACTGTGTTTTAATAACATTGGTTCTTTAAAACTGTTAAAGAAAAGATTAATTTCCTAAAAGGTTGAATAATCTTACAGTAATGATTTTCGATATTAAAACCAAATTGGAGTTTTAATGAATCTTTAACTAGATTGAAATGTGAATAAGGCAACTAAAATTACCAAATTCTAGAAATGTTCGAGAATGGAGTATCACTAGTTTTACTCCAAGTGATAGCCAAATCTTTAGTTAGATTTGAAACCAGAAATGGTAATTGAATTTACCGATAACACAATGGGTGTTAGATATGGAGTACTACTAGTTTTTCTCCATGGAATGAATAGATTAGGACTGGAAATAATAAAATAATAAATGATTACTTCCGTAAGGTTCGATAGTCCCGACTAGTTTTATAAACCATAATTTGATTTAGAATTGTTAAAGGATAAAATAAAGTCTTTTGAAATTGATATCCAAAGGAAGATTAAAGAATAAGTTTAAAAGAACTTATCTTTGGAAAAAATTAGTGGGAATCTTTCCCCTAAGATGTGAATATTTGAATAAAAGAATATTCTGAATTGGAATGAGGCATATGATGTGTTTTTATAGCACTTGATTATTGATTATAAAATACATGATTTATTCAGAAAGACCGGGTTTATGCCATTCTAAATAACTAATACGGCGACTAAAAGTAGACGATGAAGACGGCGGTTGAAGATCGGAGATCTTCACATCGTTTGGATGATTACTGATGTCTTGATCTGGCTATACACCCAAGACAAGGTAATAAGTGGTGATCGTCCAAACGTACTTGGAGATCGACCGGATATGCGAGGGCCTCTCTTCTGTATTGGATATATGGGATGAGGAATAAGGTGCCTCCGGTTTCGTTCAGACCCAGAACGGACTTGCAAATGGATGGTGTGTCTAACATTGTTTTCCTTTATACTGTATTCATTGATCTCTGCTAAATATATATCTATTTGGTGGTGGAGAATTTATTCTCTTACTTAACACCCTTCTTTGAGACATACGAGCTTAAAGGTTATATATTGGTAGAAATCAGTGGTATGGATTGACATTGTGGCATGCTAAGATGCAAATGATCAAGGCTTATTGTTTAAAATCAGTCTGTTGGATGATGATCAAAGCACGGCTTTAATTAGCATTGCTTTGTGTATAACATTAATTCGCAAGCCTCGCACCTCGGTATGAGTCAAAAACGGGATGAGGACCTCAAGGAGGCATGACGTTTCTTTCTAGCTAAGAGTGGTGTCATGGATGGATCCAAACTTTTTTACATATGTGGATGATGGATAGCGAGGCGCCACAGATATATTGGTCGCCAATGGCCAAGTGATAGGTCCTATAAGACCGAGAAAAGTGTGTTCGGGAATAACCAATTCACTAAATTAAGTATGGACTGGCCCCGGCACATCCAATGGCTCACGAGAGTGTGATTCTTGAGGTATTTGCTAGAGTGGCTCGAAACCCGTGAGGAAGATCCCTTGCCCCGACTCGTGATGGAAATCCAATTTCCAATACGCGACTTTTTGGTTTTAGTTGTAAATGTATGTATGGCGACATAATATATGGTATCTATGCCATCTATGATTGATACATTTATATTTGAAGTTGATTTCTTCACTTATAGTAATAATAAAAGATAAATTTCACGTACCAATCATATTTGGCCAATATAAGGTAAAAACTCTATCCTCCGGCTTGCATTGCATTGTGTGATGTGACCTGAATCTTATAATAGCTTCATTTTTTCTTTTTAGCATTGTATTGTTTGTGTATGGTGTTCTTGGAAGGAAACCCGTTCCGTATTATATGGCGTGGTCCCTTGATTTACCTAACTTTGAAGTGAAGTTTAATAACAGTTTTGAGTTCTCACACCGGTGCCATGACTGACTCGGAGTTTATTGTTTCTACCTAAATTCTGGGTGCCCGTATTTTCCACACGCGCAGCTAGTAGTTTTAGTTTTCGTAAATATTTCTTTTAAAAGCATCCTGGATTTTGGCTGGAGCTATATTCGGAAAGCTTTTAATCCATGTATTTCTTTCAATTGTGGTAGTTGATGGTATTCCGCTAAACATTATGTTTATGTATTTAAATGCATTATAATTCAAATCTCTGATACTTTTCCGTTGTATATTATTTATTTGAACTTTGACATCTAGTAATCTGATGTAAATTGTTGTAACAGCAATGCAATGTTATCTTGTTTTGTGTTCTGATGCGTCTGTTCTCAAAAGAATCCGGGCTCCTCCGTCTCCTCGGGGATCGAGGAAATCTGGGTCGTCTCAAATCTAATTTTGGTCACCATTACAGGGAAAAGAAAAGCCGATATTTTGGTTAAGGGACAAAGCAAAGGTGACTGAGCATTTTTATTAAGTGTTAAAAAGAGAGGGTTTTATTTTAATTTTAGTGTTTGTTTTTTTTATATTTTTTTTAACCGATTCATCGGTTTTTCTAGTTTTTTCTGTAAAACTAGGGGTTTCTAGTTATAGGTTTTATAGCTAGGGTTTATGAGTTATAGGGTTGTAATTTGGGGAAAATATGATCTTGGGTATTGATCGTCACTTTTCTATGAAATAGAAAAGCGCAAAATTTAAAATAAATTCTGCAAGCGCACAGATCATGTAATATGCAGGTCGAACATAGGGAGGAATTTTAAATTTTCATTACTTATATATTTCTTGGGCGAGCTAAACATTATTTGGGGATGGTTTTGAATTAACGCTATTGAATTTACTATGGACACGAATCTAATCAGATCAATACCAAATTCAACAACTAAAACAAAAGGAACAAATTACTAGAAAAAGAAAATGACAACTAGAACAATAACGAAAAAATTAAAATTAGGATTGTCGTTGAATCTAATCAAACGGTCAATAGCTAACATGCAGTAATAAAAGAAAAATAACTATATGCGTTCTACCAAAACTAATTGAGTAGACACACAAATTGTTATAAAAGAAAAGAACAATCAACTAGAATAAAGAAAAACTTTATTAAGGATAAGAACATAATACAGAATAATCAACTAGGTTTACAATGGATATCATGTGTATTTTTAGAAGATGTAGGCTCCTTTTACTATGAATATTGGGCCTAGAAAGTATCTCTTGAATATCTTTGTTTACAAATAAAAAAGATATGACATAATGGTTGAGATATTCCATGCAGATTTCCTCTCTTGATTAGTGACATGTGGAATATTAATTGGCTTTTCGTTGGCAATAATTCTATCAAATATTCTTCTAAATGGCAGTTGAAAATGAATGATTTGAATTGATTTCCTTTAGAAGAATATGCCTATTCTTGAAATGTTATTAGTGTATATCATACATACATACATATGAATATATATATAATACTAGTCTATATATTCTTCAGAGCAAAGAAGGTAGTGTGAATGTTCCTTCCTTCGGCAAAAAGAGGGCTTGATTGGGATTGAACGCAGGTCACACTGTCCAAATTTCCAGGCCTTTACTAGTGTGCTACAGCTTCCTTTGTGATTGAAAACTTGTTGATATGGAAAAGTAATTTTTTTTTCTTAGCAATTGGTCTTTAATTGAATGAAGGAGACTTTTATTGAACCTGTGAAAACACATGGAAAATTACCCAAAAAATATTTATTTATTTACAAAAGATAAGATATAAGAGCATAAAATATACACATTTCTATGCTAATCAAATACCCCCACACTTATCTTTTACTCGTCCTCGAGTAAAAAATATGAAGAACTAAACTAGGTAGGTACACTTTCGTAGGAACACGATTGTATTGAGCATATGCAATAAGCCATTAAACCTCTAGGTGTCCCTAGTAGGACGAGTGGTGTCTCGTGAGGGTTTTCAGCGGATACTACCCACAAAATCCAAATTCCGTACGTTGTGTTTCTAATGCAACTACATTAAGGCAATGGACAAATGGAAACGAAAACAAAAAATGAAAACACGACTTGTTTAAGAAAAATGTTACAACCAGGTAAGTTAACAATTTCTAGTCAGTTGATCTTATTTTAGATACCTCAACTTGTCACAAATTTTCAACACTTTGAAGTTTTCAAATGTTAATTCTAGTTTGGCCAGTTGGTTTGGTTGATAACATAGTGCAACCATGAAATAAATTCTTAGTTTGCTTGTCACAGTTCGCAAATTGGTATTATTATTTTCTCGTGTATGTCTAGTCAAATCAATAAGGTCAAGAAGTGTTTGGGCATCATCGCTTATTCTCCGTCTTTATAAAAATTAAAATTTACGATTATCCAAGGTATACCACCCATGCACTGCCCTGCGGACTAACAGAGAGTTGGGAAAGTGCTTGGCGGATTGTGTAGAATGACGCTGACTTTGTCAACAACATGTCGGTAATCCTTAGGTGCCTAACTCATAAAATGAGACCAAGATATACCAACACTGACTTTGTCAACAACATGTCGGATAGAGCTTGGCAGGTTTGCACACCAACGCTAGATTTACAAGCAATGTTGGATACCCTTGGATTACTATTATCATTATTGAAAATATAAGAAGAAGAGAGAGTTACGCGAATTCAGCTTAACACAACTTAGTTTTAAAGATTCGAAAAACCAATATAAGTCTCTTAAGTCCTCCACTCATTAAACAAAGACTACAATTTGGAATAAACTTCATGGCCATCACCTAAGAATCTCACTATGTACCGGTTACACTATTATCCCTCAAAATTCAACTTTTCATTATATTTCTTATTCGATCTTAGTTAAGAGAAAAAAATACTAACAACTGACTAACAATTGTTAACTTATTTTGTTGTATCAATCTAAAATTAGCCGTATTTCAAACTTTTTTTTTTTGAAATTTTACTATGATCTAAAATGCATGATAGTCCTATATGAAAAGAAAAAGAAAAATTAAAGAAAATTGAAAAGAATGCAATGCAGACTCCCCCAACACTTGTTCAAAACAGTGTCCACACTGTAAACACATTTACTAAATTTGAAAGATAGTAACCAAAGGTGAATGAGATGCAGAACAATTTGTAAAATGAAATGAAGTTTAGCAACTATGTGCGAATGAAGATCATGTGCAAAATGAAATCTACGATGATGATTAATGTTTAAAGAATGAAATTTCCATTTTCCCCCACACTTTCCTCTATCGAAAATGATGCATGATGATTTCTTATTTGATTTGTGAGGTGCCACAGGCATGTAGGTGAATTCTGAAATGGAAATCCTTCATATGAAAATTTTATTGTGCCAATGATTTATAAAATTAAGATGTAGATTATCTTGTAAAATTTGCAAAGTTTTTTCTTCTTGGTCATCGTTAAGATTAGAGGCCAGGATCAAGGAAAAAATTTATGCATACTCTAAGTAAGCATACTCAAGTTCTTATGGCAGGTGTTAGAGGTCTAACTTAGGAAGTTCTTGTGTGCTAACATTGCTCAACATTCCTTGGTTAGATTCAAATGATGAGGGTTTCGAGTCAAGTAGCTCATTTAGTTCAGAAATGTATTCAAGCTCATCGAAATCGGAGTTGAAATGGCTAAGGCACATTTTCAAGGTTTCAGAAGTGTCATTAAAGGACTCATCAATGGTGGTTTGAATCATGTCAATTTCATTTATCTCAAAATCTCTAAGTTGTTTGTTGAGATTAAAGATGTTTAGCTTAATGGTTAGGTTCCCGAAGGAAAGTCGAAGTTAATTGTTCCTACAATTAATGATAACATTTGAGGTTGCTAAGAAGGAGCATCCTAATATCAAGGGGATTTGAACATTAGGATTTGAGACAGGCTCGGTTTCTAGAACTGTGAAACCGACAGGGAAATAAAACTATTCAATCTGTATCAAGATGTCCTTGATTATTCCCAATGGCTTTTTGACAGATCGACCAGCTAGCTGAAAAGTGATGTTTGTTGATTCAATCTCACCTAATCCAAGTTGACGATAAATAGTATAAGGAAGAAGATTGACACTAGCTCCAAGATCAAGTAAGGCATGAGAGATGTGAGTATTTCCTATATTGCAATCAATTGTAGGGCAGCCAGTGTACTTATACTTGATGGGTGACAGATTTGAGAAAACAGAGCTAGTGTTCGCAGTCAAGAAGGCAGTTTTAGGAACATTAGTGGCTCGTTTTCGAGTGCATAGCTCTTTCAAACACTCGGCATATTGAGGAATTTGTTTGATGGTGTCTAAGAGTGGAATATTGACATGAACTTGTTTGAAGATTTGAAGATTTTTTTCAAAATTAGCATCCATCTTTTATTGTTAAGTCTATGAGGATAAGGAGCTATTGGATTATAGACTCTTTGGGAATTTTGCTCATTTGAAGAAGAAGGTTTCGATATAGGAAGTAAAGAAGGTAAGGGTGTAGAACAGGGGATGTTGGGATTCCCAACATTAGAAGAAGAGACATTGTCGGGGTTGCCGACTTTATTAGAAGAGATGTTAGGATCGCCAACATTCGAAGAAGGTGAGAGTTTGGAAGGTTCAAAGGAATTGGTCTTGGTTGCCATTGGAGGAGTGTCAACCATTTCAATTGGGGTCGAAATCGAATAAGTGTCGGGATTGCTAACATTATTGTCAATCGTTTTTTCTGGACCTAAGTGTGATGACAGAGTTAACTGAATTATGGTTTTCGTCCTCACAAGAGTTCACATTTCGAGAATTAATTTTGTATTCACCTCGGCTTGAATAGGAATTTTTCCTTTCTCATTTTTTGTCATTAACTCCTTCATCATATCCATCACTTGTTCGATTTTTTTTCTAAACGCATAATTTCTTGTGACGGTTGAGAAGATTGAGAGGATGGGTTTGATGATTGAAAGTTGGGGTGCCTATAAGGTTGTTCGGATTGAGGTGCATTTTGAGAGGTTTGAGAATTGGGAGATGGAGCTTGGTAATTCAGATTTGGAATAAAGGGTTGCATGTGAGATGGGTTTGCAGAATTATTAGGATTTGACAAAGAAAAATTTGGGTGGTTCCTCCAACTAGGGTTATACGTGGACGAGTAAAGATTATTTTGAGCTATAGCATTGGCTTGGTCTTAAGAGTTATAGTGGAGTAGCCATTCTCCGGCTTGAGGAGTTTGATTTTCGAAGGGAAAATGAATTGGATCCACGACATGCACTCCTCTAGTAGAAGTACGAATGGGAACGCGAATTGACTGCCATTGAATGTCCTTTTCAGAATAGTCTTCTAAGAATTCCCAAGCTTCATTGGTCGTTTTAGACATAAATTCTCCTCTACACATCGATTCTAGTTGAGTTCTAGTCTAATAGTTAAGTCCTTCATATGCAAATTGACATAAGTGATATTTGAGAATTGCATGACCAGGACACTTATATAATAGTTAGTTGAATCTCTCAAAGTATTTTGAAAAAGTTTCCCCCTCATTCTGACAAAATTGATTTATCTTAGTTCGGATTTTTAGAGTTTTATGGAAAGGGAAAAACATTTTCAAGAATACTGTGACAAATTGAACCCAACTTCTTATGTAATGTTTTGGAAGAGAATTTAGCCATCTTTTAGTGCTTTCAAGTAGTGCAAATGGAACTAGCCTTAGCTTGATTGATTCGTTAGACAATTTTTGCATTTTTGTTGTGGACGCATACAATTCAAATTCATTTAGAAATTCATAAGCATTTTCAGAACCAGTAAATTTTGGTACCCTTTGAATAAAAGAATGTTTAAGCTCAAAATTGCTTCCTTCAGCTGGTGGGCACATGATCACAGAGGGTTGAACAGTCCTAGTTGGATAACATCGATCTCGAAGGGATAAGGGTACGTCCATTTCCAAATTGAGATTTTGTAAGTTTTGATTTATTCGATTTTGATCCATCTCGTTTGGAAATTTTTGGTTTATTCAGGAACCCCAAGGAGAATTTTGTTGGCTAACACTTTTTTCACTCATTGTTGTTAAATGCAAACAAATAAAATCCTAGACTTAAGGTTGACACAAGAAGCTCCTAATCAAAATAAATAATGAACTTAAGTATATCTTATTAGTTGATAATCTCGATTTGAAGGGGGAAGACGGTCTTATGGCCATTCACGTATAGTATAAATACTAAGGGATATAACCAATGTTTACGGGTAGTATGCTACCTCTTTTTCTAGGAGTTCAATAAATTAAACTAATGTATATCCATGATCAAAAACTTGAGAGAATAAATTTCACAAAATACACTCTTGTAGTTAAATATTTTGCAAATCAAATTAAATAAATAGATTAGAAAAGTTGCTAGATTGTCGAAAGATTCCTGATGTAATACGTATCACCGTCCTTTACAAAAGGAATAGAATGAATTCCGCACAGCAAAATAAATTTTAAATCTAAGATATTTAGCTCAATTTGTTTGTCCTGTTGAGCTTGAGTTTTGCTCCTAAGGCCAACATCTAATCAATTTTTATTTAAGTCCAAGGAGTATGGAAATAATAGAATTTAATTGTTTTGGAGCTAAGGAAGGGTAATGACTTCCTCACCTTTTGTTTGTTAGGGCTTTGCTCGTAACTAAATTTATTTCAGAATGCAGCCAAAACAACAGTCAAACACAAATAATTGTACAAGCAAGCCGCTACCCCTGCAAATTTTTTTTTCTAGCAATGTCTATATATTTTTCTTTGCAGCAGAGCACCTGTAGAGTTCAGAAAATTTTACAATGGGGTATAGCTGTCCGTCCATAGGATTTGAGTAGTGCTCACGCTTCAAACTCCACTGTTTGCAAACTGATTGACCTTTGAATTTCTTGTTTGCTTGCTTGAATCTGTCCTTTTACTTTGCCTTTGAT
The DNA here is from genome assembly GCA_030737875.1 of Allium sativum. Lineage (NCBI taxonomy): Eukaryota > Viridiplantae > Streptophyta > Magnoliopsida > Asparagales > Amaryllidaceae > Allium > Allium sativum. The sequence goes on from CM060920.1 coordinate 223,557,422, forward strand.
TTTTTTTTGAGACTGCGTGTAAAGCCCCATTCCGTTAATGTCACTCACAAAGGGAATGCATTAAGTTTTGTAGAGCATTATAAGTAAACAGAACGGAATATTACAAGACAGGAAAAGTAGTACTTGAAAATTTTATAACTTTATTGCAGCGGAAACAGAAATAAGTTTGATTACATTTCCAAATACCAAAAATCAAGTACATAATATCAGTCTTGTACAAAGCCTTCAAAGTACATAATTTTAAAGCCATAATTCCCAACAGAAAAATGTCATACGCTGAATCAAAGCCAAGTAATACACCTTTCAACTTCAAGCTAGAAGGAAGAGAAATCTGAACTAAGCTTGAGTATTTCTCTCTAAGAACCTGAGGGGGGGGGAGGGACAGAAGAAAAGAGGCGAAACAAACTAGGTCTGGTGAGTCCAGTGAATTTAACAATATAATCATTTAAAGTAACAGGATAAGAACATAAACTGGAAAGCAAGAAATGAATGTAGAATAAATAGGCATGACAAAGCAGACAAGATGAACAAGATATAACGTTGATTGCGCTTCTAATCACTATAGGGTAATTACTACACTGCACCAATGCTAGTAACACCGTATCATTACAAGTTACACCGCACCCTTACTAATCCCATACTAAAAGTTGATCCCTCTTACCAATCATGATAATGGTAGTTTCACGTACTCCAAGCTGCTATCGTAGGTGCCCCTTTTTGCTCCTACCCCCACGAGTTGTACCCACTACCTTCCTTATTCGATCGGCTCCCTAACTCGCATGTATTTATTACTTGTATCATTCGACCTCGCTTGTATGTATTCATTACTTGTCTCATTCGGCCCCGCTTGTATGTATTCATTACTTGTGTCATTCGGCCCCACTAGTATGCAGATACATGTGCTGACCCCATCATGGGGTGTATCAATTCCCATGATGGCAACCCAACACAATTCAAGTTGCACAATGTATACTACTAATGCCCAGCGCCTGCTTTTTCCACTTCGAAGCACATGCACGCCCATATTCCGTCGGAACCTACACTGCTGCACCTCTCGCCGCTATTTTGACCTCTTATAATCAGCCCAGTAATCGTGTCCCACCCTGCCTAGCTCAGGGTACCATGATACATCTATGTGGGTTACTGCTGAAACGGATCCCCGTTACTAGGGTTTCCTAATCAACATGTTATAATGGTTAAGTGTTCTCAATTTAACTTAACCCCACCCATTTGCTTAATTAACATGTTGTACTGGTTAAGTGTTGCCTATTCATATGTTACTTAACCTTCTCACTGATTCACACATGTTTATTTAACGGTTAAGTTTGTGGGCCTATAAGTACTAATATTACCCACTTACCCAAGATTTACTTAACCCTTCCCCTTATCAAAATCAAATGTATTATTGGTTAAACTTGCCTTAACCCTATCCACTTTGTTCATGTAATATTGGTTAAGTTTTCTTCTTGTCCATGTTAACTTAACCCACCCACCTAACATGTTGTATTGGTTTAGTGTCGCTTGTTCATATGTTACTTAACCTTTCCATTCTTAGCATGTCTGTTCCTTAGCTTTAATTTATTCATTAAAGCACCAACCTCTTACATTAGAAATTTTGTTTGCGGTGGCTGGATGTGCCGGGCGGTTCCGGGAAGACTTCTACCACAAAATCATTCTAACCTCGGGTTTTTGGGCTTAATGCTCTAACCTCTCACATTAGATCTATGTTGTGCGGTCGCTGGATGTATCGGGCGGTTCCGGGAAGTCTTACACCGCAACTCAATCTAACCTCGGGTTAGGCACGTTCATCTTTTAGCCACTTTACATATTTACCATTCATGTCCAAGTTTATATGTAAATTATCCATAAGTGTGGTCAATTTAAGTTTTGCCACATTTTCTATTTATGCCCAAAATTAATTATATGATTACAACCCCTTTTTATACCAATTACATAATATTCAACCTTTACCTAAACTTTTCCCCAATGTTCCCACGTCGTTCGTACGTATAGTTCATGTGATACGTTAGGCTCGCAATTAGCCCAACTCATAAAAAAAGGAAAAAGGGAAGAAACACATGACATCATAACTGGCATAAACAATATAGATCTAAGATGGCAAAAATATAGTAAATATATTGAAAATAGATCAAATCAACATATTGATTGCGAATTAGCATGGATCTAAACATAAACTTGCACGGATTTAACATATGAACATATAATTCTAAACATATAGACTGATATGGATCTAATCATATAAACATGTAGATCTAAACATACGAACATATAGTTCTAAACATATGGACTGATATGGATCTAATCATATAAACATGTAGATCTAAACATATGAACATATAGTTCTAAACATATGGACTGATATGGACCTAATCATATAAATATGTAGATCTAAACATATGAATATATAGTTCTAAACATATGGATTGATATGGATCTAATCATATAAACATGTAGATCTAAACATATGAATATATAAAATATGATCTTACATGTATGAACATGACTTGCATATAATCTTTCATAACTTGCATAGATCGAGCAAACTTGCATACATAACTTGCATACGTAATTAGGCATATGAATTAACATAACTTGCATATAATGAATCAAATCAAGCATAAATCAAAACATAGTTTGCAAACACATAAACTTTATATGATTTATAAACATTTTCATACAGTCCAATCCATAACTCATCAAATTTAACAACTGGAATTTCGCTCGATCCGAATCAATAGCTAAACCGACCAAGACCGTTCGAAACCCCTGATTGTTTTGAGAACACGACAAATCAGAACACAAACAGAAGAACATTTCGTTGCATATTACAACAATTTCATCAGAATACAAGAATATACAGAGTATGAATAAATAATATACATCATAAATTATCGGAGATTATAATACATTTCATAGTAGCGAAAAATAATACAAAACACAACTGAAAGTAATACACGGATACAAAGCTTTCCGAGTATCGTTCCAGCTGTAAACCAGGTTCCTGTGAATATAAATCTGCAAAACCAAAACTACTAGCTGCCCGTGTCAAAATAAGGGCACCCAAAGTTTAGGTTAAAACAATAAACTCCACGTCAGTCATGTGACTGGTGTGAGAACTAAAACAATTATTAATCTTTATTTTAAAGTTAGGTAAATCAAGGGACCACGCCATATAACATAGAACGGGTTTCCTCCCAAGAATACCAGTGCATAAAACAACAGCGCAATGCTAAAATAAAGAACAATGAAGCTATTATAAGACTCATGTCCCATCACACAATGCAACACAAGCCGGAGGATAGGGTTTTACCATATAATAGCCAAAGAATGCTTGATGCGCTAAATTTCATCTTTTATTATTACTATAAGTGTATAGTGTCAAAACAATTTCAATCATAAGTATCAATCATAGATGGCATGGGTACCATATATCATGTCGCCAATACTAGGCTCTACAATCAAAATCGCAAATGTCTCGTATTGGAAATTGGATTTCCATCTGTGAACCAAGGCAAGGGATCGTCCTTACCGCTTCGAGACGCTCTAGCCCGTGTATCAGGAACAGAACGCAGCGTCCCTTAGGAGCCACAGGGCCGGTCCACTCGATGTGGATTATAATGCCTGAACACTGCGTTTCCCCACCCTAAGGGGCGTCAATGAGTCCAATGACTCCATCGGTCCCGGATCGACCGATATATCCGAGGCGCCTCGCATTCCAACAACCACATAAGTCAAACTCATCAGGGCATGTAAAACCATTGACGCCACTTCTAGCTAGAAGGAAACGCATGTCCTCTCTGGATCCTTCTCCCGTTTCTGGTTCACACCGGGGTGTGAGGCTCGCGAATCAACGCTACACAAAGCAATGTTGTATTAAAGCCATACTTTGATCATCAAACACAAGACTCTGCTTTTCAACAGAAGCCTTGATCATTTGCATCTTATCATGCCTCACAGGAAAACTACCCCATGCAACCGATATCCATCAATCACACAGAATGATATCCAATGTCAGACACACAGTCCATTTACAAGTTCTTCTGGGTCTGAACGAAACCGGAGGAACCTTATTCCTTGCATATCCATCGATCTCCAAGTACGTCTGGATGATCACCAATTGATTCCCTCCTCTTGGGTGTACAGCCCAATCAAGATCATCAGTAATCACCCAAACGATGTGATGACCTCCGGTCTTCAACCACCGTCTTCATCCTCGACACATCGTCGAATTAGTTATTTAGAATGGGATAAACCCGGTCTTTCTGAATAACTCGCGTATATAATAAACAAGTGTTACACAAACACAACATACGCCTCATTCCAATTCATCAGTCACTAACCGTAAATTAGTAAGAGAACGTCTCCCCAAATATTAACCCCAAAGGCCGAAACCAACATCAGATCAATACCCAGGAAACCATTCATCTTAACTAATCTTCAGTTAGTTTCTGAATTTCACATTCTTAGGGAAAGGTTCCCATTAATTTTATCAAAGATAAATTCTTTTAAATTTATACTTTAATCCTCCTTTGGATATCAAACCAAATTAAAGTTAATCCAAACTTGTCGGGATTAGCGAACCTTACCGAAGTAATCACTTGTTAAATTTCCCAATCCCAACCTATTCATCCGATGAAGTAAAACTGGTAATACTTCATATCTAACACCACGGTGTTATCGGTAAATTCAATTACCATTTCACGTTCAAATTTAATTAAAGATTCAACTATCGCCTGGAGAACAACTGGTGATACTCCATTCTCGATCATTTCAATTCAATTAAAGATTCATTAAAACTCCACTTGGTTTTAATCCTCCCAAAAATCAATATTAATGATTGTTTAACTTGGGAAATCATATCCCATCTTTAACTGGGTTAAAGAACCAATGTCTTTTAAAACACGGTTCACGATAAACCCAAAATCACATTCTATTCCATCAGCCTTTAATCGTAAATTAGCAAGTGAACAATTCCCCAAGTAATAACCCCGAAGGCCGAAACCAACATCAGATCAATACCCAAGAAACCATTCAACTTAACTAATCTCCAGTTAGTTTCTGATTTTCTTAACTCCGTTGGGTCTAAGAACAGTATTAGTAAAGATACCGTTCACGACAACCCAAAAATAAATTCAAATTCAATTCCAATTAAATACGATTTAATTGATATACTTCATTAAATCTAAATAAAAAGATTTAATCTTTTTCTCAATTGGGTTTAAGAACAGTGTTAATGAAGACACCATTCACGACAAACCCAAATCCCATTTGATATTAAATACAAGGCTCTGAATAGAAAATATATCAGCTTATATTCAATATCAAATTCTACGACCAACAAATATCGTATTGGAAATAACGATATAAATATATCTTTCAAATTCCCATAACAGTATTTGCATAATCACGAAATCCAACATCAAAATATTCCAAAGACAATTTCGATTCATATCCATTTCCACTTTATATATTAGAAATTCTGGTTATTTTCAAAATCATTTCAAATCCACTTTATTTATTTTAAATATAAATGGGATTACAATTCTAGTTCAAAACTAGTTCATTTTGATAAAAATCTATTCTTATTTTTCAAATATAGAAGTTTTCATCCCAATTCTGTCCAAATCATTTCTTATGATTTTACACAAATTATAACTATTTTTAATAATTTTATCAAGGCTCGTACAGTCGATTTCCATCAACGGCCATCGAACTGCACTTACAGCGACCTTTTCCAATTTTGATTTGGACATAATTCCAAATCCAACCTTTAGATTTCAAATCTCTAATATTCGTTAGAAAGCTCTTTTCGATACGAACCAAAAGGTTCCGTTTTTAGGTGAATTCGACGGTCGGATCTCCCGTAATATCCATTCGAAGTCAATGGTCGAAATTCGCGAACTGCCGCAGTGCGGCGCGTTCTATTCAGGCCATTATATATATAATATATATATTATATATATTTCGTCGATTTCCTTTTAAAACGTATTTTATAAATCATTTTAAATTCGTTTTCGAAACGATTTCAACTTCATATTCAATTTCGAATCAAAATTGAATATTCCACATCATCGATTTACAAATGATAATATTTTCAAAACGTTATATTTTGAAATCACTTCCTTTTCTATAATCATTATAAAAATGAATAAAATCGATATAAATATCGTTCGCGTCAAAATGGCGAATATCTAATCAACACGGCTTTATATATTTCAATAACTTCGTTATTCTATTCAACAAATGAATATTTTCTTCAACACATGAATTTTCTTTTATTCAACACATGAATATTTTTTTTTCAACACATGAATTTTCTTCTATTCAACACATGAATATATAATTTATTCAACAAATGAGTTTTCTTCTATTCAACACATGAATATATATTTTATTCAACACATGAATTTCCTTCTATTCAACACATGAATTTCCTTCTATTCAACACATGAATATATATTTTATTCAACACATGAATATATATTTTATTTTCTAAATTGGAATGAGACCCATTCAATTACCATATAATGTTAATTATATGGGTTCCATACAACACATGTATATAATAGCCACGATAAATAATCAACCATCGTCCAGAGTGCATTCTACACTGTATAAGCATCAAATATAAATATTCAACGCTTATAACAGCCTGTCAATCAATCGATCGTCATACAACTAATTATAGGGATTAGTGTATGTCCAATTTCATCCCAACACCTGTGTGGGGTTTCAAACAATCAAACACAGATTTTATTTATGCAGTTGGGCGATGTGTAAAATTTATCGTCCCAATCAATATCAGTCAAATCAGTGTACATAAACAAATCGTTCGATTTGTAAATGAATATTTATTTTATTTCAACACATGAATATATATTTTATTCAACACACGATTTTATTCTATTCAACACATGAATTTTATTCTATTCAACACATGAATTTTATTCTTTCCATTCCACCTCACAATCAATTTTCACACAAACAAATCAATCCAAACGAAATCAAACAAACAAGTTGTCCATGGTCTGTGGACGACGGGTGTCGGGTGCTGCTAAGCACCGTCTGCATCCTAGTATATATTTCAACTAGAAAATAAATTAAAAGTGACGAGTTCTCACCGACTAGCTAAACCAATTCACTGCGACTCTTCTGATGTAGAAAATCTTCGCCGCTCGCCTTTTGTCACTTTCGTCGACCGTATCCACTACATATATAAACATCGCATTTTTATATTGTTGTCATGTATATAAAAATCACATTTTTATACTGTTACTATATAGATAAAAATTCTATTTTTTTATACGCTACACATATTACAAAGATCACATTTTTTCTTCTTGTACTGTTCATATAAAAAAATTACATTTGTATTCTTCTCACTATATAAAAATTATATTTTTGATTCACTACCTATATAAAAATCATATTTTTATTATCTCTATAATATAAAAATCATATTTTTATTGTCTCTATAATACAAAAATCATATTTTTATTATCTTTATAATATAAAAATCATATTTTTATTATCAAATATCTTATCTTTTACCAAGGGAAAGAAAAAGAAAATATATAAATTTCCATTCTTTTATAGACTAAGCTATTTATTATAAAAACTGATTTGCCTATTTTATAAAACAATAGCACAAGAAAAATATACAGGAAAATATAAATACTCACTGTGGCGTTCTAGAGGGAAAGGGTGGCTCACATCCATCGAGGGGGGGGGGGGTGTTTGCCGTCGAACTGCGCGGAGGAGGAGGTGTGGCGCGGCTTCCAATGCGGCGGTGGGGCGAGGTAATGGCCTACGGTGGTCGCAGTCTCGAGGGGTGGACTGAACGCAGTGGAGCGAGGACGGAGGGATGAGGGGCGCACTGAAGGGGGGTGGGTTGCTGTCAGCGCGGGTCCCTGTGGTGGTGGCGGAGCATCGACGTGGCTGCGACGGGGTCCTGGCGATGCGGGTTAGGGCTCTGTCGATTTCATTTTTTTATTTCTTTATACTGCGTTGACTGAAAGGAGAAGGGAGGAAGCCTTATATAATTTAATTTATATAATTTTAATTTTCAATTTTAAAAAGCAACTTTTTAATCCGGACCCCAAATTGAACCCACCGACTATCGTCCCTAGCTAATTACCCCCATTCCGAACACAATGGGATATATATCACAAGCCAGTTTGGCTGTTTCGACCAGTTTCCGTCAAAATCAAAATATAAATCTATATATTAAATTTGAATGCACATTTCAATTTACCGGAGCCACATACGGACTCTAAAAATTCTCAAAAAATATTTTCTAGCTTCATATTGACGATATGGTCCTAACAAAACTAATTTCGCCAAATTCTGAGATAGTTTGAAAAATGGCCATTTTCTGGTCGATCGAAATTGACTGAAACTGTTAAAACACGTTTTCTTTCGCCACGCTCACATATTGATTTCAAAAATTACGAATTTTGAAATCTAGCAATAACTCAACATCCCGGATCTAATAAAAGTTGTTTCATCGAAAACAGAGGTAATTTGCAAAATGTCTATTTTTAAGGCCTAAAATTCCATAGCGACTATTTTGAATTTTCAACTGGGCATAACTTTTGATTCCCGCTATGAAATTTCAATTTTTTGAATTTTTTGGAAAGATATTCTCAATTAGGTTCCAATATTTTTGGTTTCGCTAAAATCCGGTTTATTTTTAATCGTGTACATTCATTTGAAATTTGAAATCGAATTTTCGAACTACCGCGCCATTTTCAATTCCTTTTATAATTAAAATAAAATATTTACATTCTAATGATGATTCAAATAAATATATACGTTCTTCAACTTTTTAGTTTCTAAGAACTTTTCAAATTCTTCAAAAATTTGGCTAACACCGTAAATTTTCGAAAAATTTCGCCATAACCTCCCCTGCACCGGGAGCTTCGGGATATTTCAAATAGCCTCCCATGGCCCTCACCAATCCAAAAAGAAAAAGAAACAGCCAAGCAACTAGCCAATCGGCTCATAAAATCATCAAAAACCCAAGAAATACAATAAACATGTACCTATTTGTCGGGCAAACAATTTTATTCCTCTTCTCTAGCCTCCTTGCTATGACCTGTTCAATGTAAGTACATGTATATGCATGCAAATGCGACTAATTTTCAATACAATTCACTATTTGGTTCAATTTGGCTAAATGGTTCAAATTTTAATTAATCAACCAATAATCAAACAGCACAATCAGCAATCAATTAGTTGATTAACGTTTCAAATTCATAATTTTGATACATAGTCCAAAAATCAGATTTTTGATGCCAAATCACAACAATAAGCCCTATCTAGTTTTGGTTCTCACACCAGTCAACTGGAAATATATAAATATCCCACTTTCAGAACTCGAACATAAATACTGATGATGCACGTGCTATCATCAGTACCATCTCTGGGCGACTAGAGTGTCATTCTATATCTATCTAGTATATTAAAACTTCGAATACACGTGGATCAGACGTATATGCAAAATCTTTATATACTTGATTGTACAAAATCAATATAAAATAAATAATCAAATACGAATAATTGATTTACATTTTAAAAAAAATTGTTTTCATTTTAGAAATATACTCTTCACACTCGTTCTAGGATACTGCTGATCCCATTTCTAACGAGTCATTCCCATTGGATATTACTAATCCAATCTCTGATGAATTCTTTCGTTTGGTTCTAACGTGTCTTGTTCTCCGAGCTCTGTAAACCAAAGCTCTGATACCACTTTAACAAGTGGAATTTCGCTCGATCCGAATCAATCGCTAAACCGACCAAGACCATTCAAAACCCCTGATTGTTTTGAGAACACGACAAATCAGAACACAAACATAAGAACATTTCATTGCATATTACAACAATTTCATCAGAATACAAGAATATACAGAGTATGAATAAATAATATACATCATAAATTGTCAAGGATTACAATATATTTCATAGCAGCGGAAAATAATACAAAACACAACTGAAAGTAATACGCGGATACAAAGCTTTCATAATATCGTTCCAGCTGTAAACCAAGTTCCTGTGAATATAAATCTGCAAAACCAAAACTACTAGCTGCCCGTGTCAAAATAAGGGCACCCAGAGTTTAGGTTAAAACAATAAACTCCAGGTCAGTCATGCGACTGGTGCGAGAACTAAAACAATTATTAATCTTTATTTTAAAGTTAGGTAAATCAAGGGACCACGCCGTATAACACGGAACGGGTTTCCTTCCAAGAATACCAGTGCATAAAACAACAGCGCAATGCTAAAATAAAGAACAATGAAGCTATTATAAGACCCAGGTCCCATCACACAATGCAACACAAGCCGGAGGATAGGGTTTTACCTTATAATAGCTAAAGAATGCTTGAAACGCTAAATTTCATCTTTTATTATTACTATAAGTTTATAGTGTCAAAACAATTTCAATCATAAGTATCAATCATAGACGGCATGGGTACCATATATCATGTCGCCAATACTAGGATCTACAATCAAAATCGCAAATGTCTCGTATTGGAAATTGGATTTCCATCTGTGAACCAGGGCAAGGGATCGTCCTTACCGCTTCGAGACGCTCTAGCCCGTGTCTCAGGAACAGAACGCATCGTCCCTTAGGAGCCACAGGGCCGGCCACTTGATGTGGATTATAATGTCAGAACACTGCGTTTCCCCGCCCTATGGGGCGTCAATGAGTCCAATGACTCCATCGATCCCTGATCGACCGATATATCTGAGGCGCCTCGCATTCCAACAACCACATAATTCAAACTCGTTAGGGCGTGTAAAACCACTGATGCCACTTCTAGCTAGAAGGAAACGATTGTCCTCCCTGGATCCTTCTCCCGTTCCTGGTTCACACCGGGGTGTGAGGCTCGCGAATCAACGCTACACAAAGCTATGCTGTATTAAAGCCGTGCTTTGATCATCAACCACAAGACTCTGCTTTTCAACAGAAGCCTTGATCATTTTCATCTTAGCATGCCACACAGGCAAACCACCCCATGCAACCGATATCCATCAATCACACAGGATGATATCCAATGTCAGACACACAGTCCATTTACAAGTTCGTTCTGGGTCTGAACGAAACCGGAGGAACCTTATACCTCGCATATCCATCGATCTCCAAGTACGTCTGGACGATCACCAATTCATTCCCTCCTCTTGGGTATACAGCCCAATCAAGATCATCAGTAATCACCCAAAAGATGTGAAGACCTCCGGTCTTCAACCACCGTCTTCATCCTCGACACATCGTCGAATTAGTTATTTAGAATGGGATAAACCCGGTCTTTCTGAATAACTCGCGTATATAATAAACAAGTGTTATACAAACACAATATACGCCTCATTCCAATTCATCAGTCACTAACCGTAAATTAGTAAGAGAACAACTCCCCAAATATTAACCCTGAAGGCTGAAACCAACATCAGATCAATACCCAGGAAACCATTTATCTTAACTAATCTTCAGTTAGTTTCTAAATTTCACATTTTTAGGGAAAGGTTCCCATTATTTTTATCAACGATTAATTCTTTTAAATTTATACTTTAATCTTCCTTTGGATATCAAACCAAATTAAAGTTTATCCAAACTAGTCGGGATTAGCGAGCCTTACCGAAGTAATCACTTGTTAAATTTCCCAATCCCGACCTATTCATCCCATGAAGTAAAACTGGTAATACTTCATATCTAACACCACAGTGTTATCGTTAAATTCAATTACCATTTCATGTTCAAATCAAATTAAAGATTCAACTATCGCCTGGAGCAAAACTGGTGATACTCCATTCTCGATCATTTCAATCTAATTAAAGAGTCATTAAAACTCCACTTGGTTTTAATCTTCCCAAAAATCAATATTAATGGTTGTTTAACTTGGGAAATCATATCCCGTCTTTAACTAGGTTAAAGAACCAATGTCTTTTAAAACACGGTTCACGATAAACCCAAAATCACATTCTATTCCATCAGCCTTTAACCGTAAATTAGCAAGTGAACAATTCCCTAAGTAATAACCCCAAAGGCCAAAACCAACATCAGATCAATACCCAAGAATCCATTCAACTTAACTAATCTCCAGTTGGTTTCTGATTTTCTTAACTCCGTTGGGTCTAAGAATAGTATTAGTAAAGATACCATTCACGACAACCCAAAAATCAATTCAAATTCAATTCCAATTAAATACCATTTAATTGGTATACTTCATTAAATCTAAATAAAAAGATTTAATCTTTTTCTCAACTGGCTTTAAGAACAGTGTTAATGAACACACCATTCACGACAAAACCAAATCCCATTTGATATTAAATATAAGGCTCTGAATAGAAAATATATCGGCTTATATTCAATATCAAATTCTACGACCAACAAATATCGTATTGGAAATAATGATATAAATATATCTTTCAAATTCCCATAACAATATCTACATAATCACGAAATCCAACGTCAAAATATTCCAAAGACAATTTTGATTCAAATCCATTTCCACTTTATATATTGGAAATTCTGGTTATTTTCAAAACCATTTCAAATCCGCTTTATTTATTTTAAAAATAAATGGGATTATAATTCTAGTTCAAAACTAGTTCATTTCGATAAAAATCTATTCTTATCTTTTCAAATATGGAATTTTTCAATGCAATTCTTTCCAAATCATTTCTTATGATTTTACACAAATTATTACTATTTTTAATAATTTTATCAAGGCTTGTACAGTCGATTTCCATCAACGAACATCGAACTGCACTTACAGCGACCTTTTCCAATTTTGATTTGGACATAATTCCAAATCCAACTGTTAGATTTCAAATCTCTAATATTCGTTAGAAAGCACTTTTTGATACGAACCCAACAATTCCGGTTTTAGGAGAATCGGACGGTCGGATCTCCCGTAATATCCATTCGAAGTCAATGGTCGAAATTCGCGAACTGCCGCAGCGCGGCGCGTTCTATTCAGGCCATTCTATATATATAATATATATATTATATATATTTCGTCGATTTCCTTTTAAAACGTACTTTATAAACCGTTTTAAATTCGTTTTCGAAACGATTTCAACTTCATATTCAATTTCGAATCAAAATTGAATATTCCATATCATCGATTTACAAATGATAATATTTTCAAAACGTTATATTTTGAAATCACTTCCATTTCTATAATCATTATAAAAATGAATAAAATCGATATAAATATCGTTCGCGTCAAAATGGCGCATATCTAATCAACACGGCTTTATATATTTCAATAACTTTGTTATTCTATTCAACAAATGAATATTTTCTTCAACACATGAATTTTCTTTTATTCAACACATGAATATTTCTTTTCAACACATGAATTTTCTTCTATTCAACACATGAATATATATTTTATTCAACACATGAGTTTTCTTCTATTCAGCACATGAATATATATTTTATTCAACACATGAATTTCATTCTATTCAACACATGAATATATATTTTATTCAACACATGAATTTCCTTCTATTCAACACATGAATATATATTTTATTCAACACATGAATATATATTTTATTTTCTAAATTGGAATGAGACCCACTCAATTACCATATAATGTTAATTATATGGGTTCCATACAACACATGTATATAATAGCCGCGATAAAAAATCAACCATCATCTAGAGTGCATTCTACACTGTATAAGCATTAAATATAAATATTCAATGCTTATAACAGCCTATCAATCAATTGATCGACATACAACTAATTATTAGGATTAGTGTATGTCCAATTTCATCCCAACACCCGTGCGGGGTTTCAAACAATCAAACACAGATTTTATTTGTGCAGTTGGGCGATGTGTAAAATTTATCGTCACAATCAATATCAGTCAAATCGGTGTACATAAACAAATAATTTGATTTGTAAATGAATATTTATTTTATTTCAACATATGAATATATATTCTATTCAACACATTAATTTTATTCTATTCAACACATGAATTTTATTCTTTCCATTCCACATCACAATCAATTTTCACATAAACAAATCAATCCAAACAAAATCAAACAAATAAGTCGTCCATGGTCTGTGGACGATGGGTGTCGGGTGCTAATAAGCACCATCTGCATCCTAGTATATATTTCAACTAGAAAATAAATTAAAAGTGAGGAGTTCTCACCGACTAGCTAAACCAATTCACCGCGACTCTTCTAATGTAGAAAATCTTCACCGCTCGCCTTTTGTCACTTTCGTCGACCGTATCCACTACATACATAAACATCGCAATTTTATATTATTGTCATGTCTATAAAAATAACATTTTTATACTACTACTATATAGATAAAAATTCTAATTTTTTTATACGCTACACATATTATAAAGATCACATTTTTTCTTCTTGTACTGTTCATATAAAAAAAATCACATTTGTATTTTCTCACTATATAAAAATTATATTTTTGATTCACTACCTATATAAAAATCATATTTTTATTGTCTCTATAATATAAAAATCATATTTTTATTATCTCTATAATATAAAAATCATATTTTTATTATCTCTATAATATAAAAATCATATTTTTATTATCAAAGATCTTATCTTTTACCAAGGGAAAGAAAAAGAAAATATATAAATTTCCATTCTTTTATAGACTATGCTATTTAATATAAAAACTGATTTGCTTATTTTATAAAACAATAACACAAGAAAAATATACAGGAAAATATAAATACTCACTGTGGCGTTCTAGAGGGAAAGGGTGGCTCACATCCATCGCGGGGAGAGGGGTTTGCTGTCGAACTGCGCGGAGGAGGAGGCGTGGCGCGGCTTCCAGTGCGGCGGTGAGGCGAGGTAATGGCGCAACGGTGGTCGCGGTCTCGAGGGGTGGACTGAACGCAGTGGAGCGAGGACGGTGGGATGAGGGACGCGCTGAAGGGGGGTGGGGTTGCTGTCGGCGCAGGTCCCTATGGCGGTGGCTGCGACGGGGTCCTGGCGACGCGGGTTAGGGCTCTGTTGATTTCATTTTTTTTATTTCTTTATACTGCGTTGACTGAAAGGTGATGGGAGAAGGATGCCTTATAAAATTTAATTTATATAATTTTAATTTTCAAATTTAAAAAGCAACTTTTTAATCTGAACCCCAAATTGAACCCACTGACTGTCGTCCCTAGCTAATTACCCCCATTCCGAACACAATAGGATATATATCGCAAGCCAGTTTGGCTGTTTCGATCAGTTTCCGTCAAAACCGAAATACAAATCAATACATTGAATTTGAACGCACATTTCAATTTACCGGAGCCACATACGGAGTCTAAAAATTCTCGAAAAATATTTTCTAGCTTCATATTGATGATACGGTCCTAACCAAACTAATTTCGCCAAATTCTGAGACCGTTTGAAAAATGGCCATTTTCTAGTCGATCGAAATTGATTGAAACTGTTAAAACACGTTTCCTTTCGCCACACTCATATATTGATTTCAAAAATTATGAATTTTGAAACCTAGCAATAACTCGACATCCCGGATCCAATAAAAGTGGTTTCATCAAAAACAGAGATCATTTGCAAAATGACTATTTTTAAGGGCTAAAATTCCATATTGACTATTTTGAATTTTCAACTAGGCATAACTTTTGATTCCCGCTATGAAATTTTTATTTATCAAATTCGTTGGAAAGATATTCTCAATTAGGTTCCAACATTTTTGGTTTCGCTAAAATCCGGTTTATTTTGAATCCTGTACACTTATTTGAAATTTGAAATCGAATTTTCGAACTACTGCGCCATTTTCAATTCCTTTTATAATTAAAATAAAATATTTATATTCTAACGACGATTCAAATAAATATATACGTTCTATTTCTATCCAAAATAAATTTCTCGTCGTTATTATTTAAAATAATTCACTTTAAATATTCAAAATTCATCAAAATCGCCAAAATAAATTTTTTAAATTGGCTCTGATTTTCGGATTATTACATGACAATTACGTTTAAACAATTATCTTGTGAAAGTAACTGCACTCACAGAAAACGGATATTGAATTCTGGGATCTGATTTCTGAAGTTGCTAAGCTAATCCGTTGATGTAGGCGTTGATTTGTTCGTTAGAATTCCTTTTCGCAATTACTAGGCTTTGAATCTTTATCTCTTATCTTTTTATCTTTAATCTAGAATTTGATTTGTTATGGTGGCAGCTAGGTTAGTTTGTAGATGAACAGCATGATGACATCATAGTTTAGGGTTGTGAGGTTAGGGTTTAGGTTTAGATATGTATATATAGATGTCTAGGATCAATATGGGCCTTTAGATCAAACTAGGAGTCATCAAAGCCATCCAAACCCAAGAGAGCCAACCAGAACATGACACATATGGCCTAACACCTCAGAAAATCGTTACTGTCCAGATCAGCTCGCTGGAGTCGACCCCTACAGGGGGGGTCGACGCCTATGTTGACACCCCTATAGGGGTATCGACACCTGTGTTGACACCCCAAGGGGGGTCGACACCCTATGGTGGGACTTTTCCCGCCCAGCCTTCTCTGCAGATTTGAATTTCAAACTCGATTTATTTAATTATTAATTTAATTTAATTTATGCTTAAACTTGAAAACTTCTAACCTCCATAGCTTCTTCATACGGAGTTCGATTCACGCAAACTCGGACTCTATCTCAAGCATAATTCCGAGACAAACGCAATGGTGTAACCCATTTCACCCAATTCTTCTTTTAAAGATTAATTATTCTTTAATTATCTCTTATGTCCCGTTTTAAAATTACGGGGTGTTATATTCCCCCTACTTAAAGGATTTCGTCCCCGTAATCTTCAAGTCAAAAAGAATGTGTATCCTACCATCCAATAGTCATCTACTCAACCATTCAATCACATACATGCATTGTCCTTAAAGTGGTTTCTAATGCTTTCATGATCATATTCATAGTGTGTGTATATGTCCTTATTTAATGCAAAATCAGGCGGTCTACTGATTCAGTTGACCTCCTTAATGCAAATTATGTCAGTGTCATGAGTCCATCATGTATGCAATTATTCCTAATCGTAATTTATAACTTCTACATGAGTGCACAATCATTCATATAAATGCAACATCTATATGATAACACATCAAGTTTCAATCCATATACAAATACATATATCATATGCAATATGAAAGTGACTGAGCCGATCTAGTGTCTAATGTGTGTGTAAATGCATCCACGAGCAACCACTAACAAACACTTGCATCCACCAAACATAACATGTATCAAACACATGTTTACAACCATAGGATCTTCTTACCTAAAGATCAAGAATGTAATCGAGAGGATGCACTAAACGATAGGACAAGTCTAAACAAAGTGATTGAAAAAGGAGAAATTAAGAGTATACCCTTAATAATGAAAGGGTACAGCGTACACATCTTGTCTCCCGTCTCCCAACTCGTGTCTCCTAGATCATCTCCTCATTAGCCTTTAACTAACTTGTCCTCCCGGTTGCGTAACTTCTTGATCTCTGATCCAAGGATGCATGTAGGAGCTCGTCTAATCGTGGCATCTTTCTCCACTTCCACTTCTCTAAGCATGCTTGGTTCCACTATTTTCGTGGTATCATGTGAACACTTCCTCACATGCGACACGTGAAACATGTCATGAACACCACTAAGCTTTTTTGGCAACTTCACTTGTTGTCTATCCAATTCTTTCTGTAATGGGGATTGCCCTACGAACCTTGGTGCTAATTTCCCCACACTCCCAAAAGAGAACTACGTTCCTCTACGGTGACACTTTAATAAAAAACCCGTCTCCAACATCGAACTCAAGGTTGGTTCGTCTCTTGTCAGCGTTTGACTTTTGTCGGCCCTGTGCCGTCTTCATTCATCTTCAAATCAAGTCTATATCCTCAAAAGTTTCCCTAACCATATCTGGCCCAGGTAAAATCTTATCCATAGATTTCCACCAACAAGTTGGTGATCGACATGGTCATCCATAAAAACCCTAATACTAGCTTAATAACTGTTGTTATAAGCGAACTCCAGAAATGGAAAGTGCTATTCACATGTCCTCCAAAATCTAGGATGCATAACCTCAAAAGATCTTCAAGGATTCTATTCACCCTTTCTGTCCGTACGTCCGTCTGTGGACGATACGCGATGCTCAAACATAACTGCGTACCTATTGCCTTTTGCATATCACCTTTTCCTCTTGCATCGAAAACTGCTCCAAGCCCTGCCTTGCAAGTACCAGTATATACTGTGAACGGTTTGCTCCCATCTAGCAAAGTCAAAACTGGGGCTGATACCTTCGCAAAGCTCTTAACGAACTTATTATAGTAGCCCGCCAACCCTAGAAAACTTCTTACTTCCGTTTCTTTTCTAGGAACCTTCCAATATTGGATTGCCACCACCTTTGTAGGATCCATTGATATCCTTTCCTTAGAGACCGCATGTCCTAAGAACCTCACTTCTTTTCTCCAAAAATGACATTTGGAGAACTTAGCTTTGAGTTGATGCGCTCTTGGGTCTCTAAGACTTCCCTAAGATGTAGGGCACACTCTCCCTTGCTTCTAGAGAAAATAAAAATACTATCCATAAAGACTACCACAAACTTGTTTAGGAACTCCCTAAACACCCTACTCATTAAGTCTACCAAATATGTGGGTGCATTCGTCAAACCAAGAAAAAAGTACGACAAGCCCTTCGAAGAAACCGTTAGGAGTCCTAAAAACAGTCGTATCTATGCTATCCTCGGCTACCCTCAACTGGTGAAATCCTGTAGCTAAGTCCAACTGCGAGAAAACCGAAGCACCAACTAACTGATAGAACAAATCATCTATCCTCGACAATGGGTGTCTATTCTTCTTCGTGAGCTTGTTCGGCTCCCTATAGTCCTCGCACAATCTAAACAAACCATCAGCCTTCGTAGCAAAAACAACTAGAGCACCCCATTCTGAAATGCTTCTTCTTATGAACCCTTTCTCAAGTAGCCCCCCTACTTGTTTACTAAGTTCCCTCCTCTCTCTCTCTCTCTGAGCCATGTGGCGCACTGACAATGCAACTGGCTTTTCATTATCTACAAAGTATATTTGGAGGCTTACCTCGCGCTTAGGGGGTAGACCCCGAACCCTATCAAAGATGTCACCATACTCACGGACTACACGAACATATTTCAAATCATCGATGAATGCGTCAAGAGATTCTAGGTATCTAAGCATCACTGAACCCCTAGGGTCACAAGAAATATCAAGGGTCTTTCCACAACGAGTCAACAGTCTAACTACCCTCTTTTCACAATCTTGAATGGCACCATGCCTGGCTAGCCAATCCATCCCTAGAATCAAGCCATATCCCATGAAACCAGGAACAAAGGCGTTGCATTCAAACCCAATGCCCAAGATAGAAACTCTCAAAACCTGACAAACCATAGATAAGTGAGCCGAACCACCAATAGGATTTGAGATTACAATGGGATCCATAACTAGACTAGTATTTAGGCGTAGTGTTTCAACTAATGAAGCAGATACAAACGATTGTGAAGCGCAAGAGTCAAACAAAGTTCGAACAGGATGACTGAAAAAGGAAAATCAAACTTTCAACAGAAATGCTTCTATCTCTCTCCTGTCCTGGTGCCATGAGAGCATGAACCTATCCTCTAGAAGTAAGTCCAGTGCTCTGTCCATGCCCTTCTCCTTACCCCCTTGGGTAATCTTAAATCATATGTCCTGCCTTGCCGCAATTGTAACAACCATGCTTCTTCTTCTTCCTACAGTCCTTAATTATATGGCCCGCTATACCACAATAAAGACACCTTCTTTTGTTACAGGGGTTAATTATTCTATCCACTTTCTCCTTTACCTTCTTCATGGATTAAAGCCATATCAACAAATTCCTCATCCTTAGGTTGTGTTCCTCAGCCCAAACTTCCTCATCGACAAAGCAGCTAGCTGAACTTTCCTTCCATTGTCTATCTCCAAGATACCAAACGATTCCTTCACTTCCTTGAGCCAGTTTATAGCCTCGACAAACGTCTCAGTCCCATGAAAAGGTTTTCCACCCATTGCACCGAAGTCCTTCCATATCTTAGGAAAGGCATATAAACGCGGAGAAAGAGACTCAAGAAGGAAAAAGGAAGAGATTCGAAACAAAGAATCGAAAGATAGATATATGGCTTTTGGGGATTATGTTTTTCATGGTAAATCTTTCTCTTGAAAACTCCTTCTTTGAAACATGTTTTTTTTAAATAATACTTTTGAAAATGGTTTTCAAAATCTTTTATCTGTTCTGGTAACCTTCTGCTTTGATACCACGTGTAAGCCCCATTTCGTTAATGTCACTCACAAAGGGAATGCATTAAGTTTCATGGAGCATTATAAGTAAACAGAACGGAATATTACAAGACAGAAAAAGTAGTACTTGAAAATTTTATAACTTTATTGCAGTGGAAACAGAAATAAGTTTGATTACATTTCCAAATACCAAAAATCAAGTACATAATATCAGTCTTGTACAAAACCTTTAGAGCACATAATTTTAAAGCCATAATCCCCAACAGAAAAATGCCACACGCTGAATCAAAGCCAAGTAAAACACCTTTCAACACCAGGCTGGAAGGCAGAGATATCTGAACTAAGCTTGAGTATTTCCTCTCTAAGAACCTAGGGGGGAACGAAAGAAAAAAGGCGAAACAAACTAGGTCAGACATAAGTCTAGTGAGTCCAATGACTTTAACAATATAATCATTTAAAGTAACAGGATAAGAACATAAACTGGAAAGCAAGAAATGACTGTAGAATAAACAGGCATGATAAAGCAGACAAGACGAACAAGATATAATGTTGATTGCGCTTCTAATCACTACAGATAATTACTACACTGCACCAATGCTAGTAACACCGTATCATTACTAGTTACACCGCATCCTTACTAGTCCCATACTAAAAGTTGATCCCTCTTACTAATCATGATAATGGTAGTTTCGTGTACTCCTAGCTGCTATCGTAGGTGCCCCTTTTTTCTCCTACCCCCACGAGTTGTACCCACTACCTTCCTCGTTCGATTGACTCCCTAACTCGCATGTATTTATTACTTGTGCCATTCGACCTCGCTTGTATGTATTCATTACTTGAGTCATTCGGCCCCGCTTGTATGTATTCATTACTTGTGTCATTCGGCCCCACTAGTATGTAGATACCTGTGCTGGCCCCATCATGGGGTGTATCAATTCCCATAATGGCAACCCGACACGATTCAAGATGCACAGTGTATACTACTGATGCCCAATGCCTTCTTATTCCACTCCAGAGTACGTGCACGCCCATACTCCGTCGGAACCTACACTACTGCACCAACCGCCGCTATTTTGACCGCTTATAATCAGCCCATTAATCGTGCCCCACCCTGCCTAGCTCAGGGTACCATGATACATCTATGTGGGTTACTACTAAAATGGGTCCCCGTTACTAGGGTTTCCTAATCAACATGTTATAATGGTTAAGTGTTCTCAATTTAACTTAACCCCACCCATTTTCTTAATTTACATGTTGTACTGGTTAAGTGTTGCCTATTCATATGTTACTTAACCTTCTCACTGATTCATGCATGTTTATTTAATGGTTAAGTTTGTAGGCCTATAAGTACTAATATTACCCACTTACCCAAGTTTTACTTAACCCTTCCCCTTATCAAACTCAAATGTATTATTGGTTATGCTTGCCTTAACCCTATCCACTTTATTCATGTAATATTGGTTAAGTGTCTTCTTGTCCATGTTAACTTAATGCACCCACCTAACATGTTGTATTGGTTAAGTGTCGCCTGTTCATATGTTACTTAACCTTTCCATTCTTAGCATGTCTGTTCCTTAGCTTTAATTTATTCATTAAAGCACCAACCTCTCACATTAGAACTGCTGTTTGAGGTTACTAGATGTGCCGAGCAGTTCCGGGCAAACTTCTACCGCAAACTCATTCTAACCTCGGGTTTGGGCTTAATGCGCTAACCTCTCACATTAGATCTATTTTGTTGCGGTCGTTGGATGTGCCGGGCGGTTCCGGGCAGTCTTACACCGCAACTCAATCTAACCTCGGGTTAGGCACGTTCATCTTTTAGCCAATTTACATATTTACCATTAATGTCCAAGTTTATATGTAAATTATCCATAAGTTTAGTCAATTTAAGTTATGCCACATTTTCTAGTTATGCCCAAAATTAATTATATGATTACAACCCCTTTTTATTCCAATTACATAACATTCAACCTTTACCTAAACTTTTCTCCAACGTTCCCACGTCATTCGTATGTATAGTTCATGTGATATGTTAGGCTCGCAATTAGCCCAACTGATAAAAAAAGGAAAAAGGGAAGAAACACATGACATCATAACTGGCATAAACAATATAGATCTAAGACGGCATAAATCTAGTAAACATATAAAAATAGATCCAATCAACATATTGAGTGCGAACTAGCATGGATCTAAACATAAATTTGCACGGATTTAACATATGAACATATAATTCTAAACATATAGACTGATATGGATCTAATCATATAAACATGTAGATATAAACATATGAACGTATAGTTCTTAACATATGGACTAATATGGATCTAATCATATAAACATGTAGATCTAAACATATGAATATATAAAATATGATCTTACATGTATAAACATGACTTGCATATAATCTTTGATAACTTTCATAGATCGAGCAAACTTGCATACATAACTTGCATACGTAATTAGGCATACGAATTAACATAACTTGCATATAATGAATCAAATCAAGCATAAATCAAAACACAGTTTGCAAAGTCATAAAATTTATATGATTTACAAACATTTTCATACAGTCCAATCCATAACTCATCACAATTACGTTTAAACAATTATCTTGTGAAAGTAACTCACTCACAGAAAACGGATCTTGAATTATGGGATCTGATTTCTGAAGTTGCTTATCTAATCCGTTGATGTAGGCGTTGATTCGTTCGTTAGAATTCCTTTTTGCAATTCCTAGGCTTTATATCTTTTTCTCTTATCTTTTTATCTTTAATCTAGAATTTGATTTGTTATGGTGGCGGATAGGTTAGTTTGTAGATGAACAACATGACGGCATCATAGTTTAGGGTTGTGAGGTTAGGGTTTAGGTTTAGCTATGTATATATAGATGTCTAGGATCAATACGGGGCTTTAGATCAACCTAGGAGTCATCAAAGCATCCAAACCCAAGAGAGCCAACCAGAACATGACATATATACCCTAACACGTCAGAAAATCATCACTGTCCAGATCAGCTCGCTGGAGTCGACCCCTATAGGGGGGTCGACCCCTATGTCGACACCCCTATAGGGGGGTCGACCCCTGTGTCAACACCCCTAGGGGGTCGACACCCTATGGCGGGACTTTTCTCGCCCAGACTTCTCTGCAGATTTGAATTTCGAACTCGATTTATTTAATTATTAATTTAATTTAATTTAATTTCTGTTTAACTTGAAAACTTCTAACCTCCATAACTTCTTCATACGGAGTCCGATTCACGCAAACTCGAACTTTACCTCAAGCAAAATTCCGAGACGAATGCAATGGCATAATCCATTTCACCCAATTCTTCTTTTAAAGATTAATTATTCTTTAATAATCTCTTATGTCCCATTTTAAAATTACAGGGTGTTACACAGGGCCTTTTTTTTAACAATAAAAGAAGAACACCAAGAAATTAAACAAAAAGGATTTTGAAAAAAAAAAACTAAGACCTGGGCTCACTAAAATCAATTGGCTCAACACGAGATCAAACCAATAAGGCCGCACTTAAACAAGATAGAATGCACCAAAAATAACTCATCTACCCTCTTCTTTTAGTTTATTAGGAAACAAATCTGTCAATTCCTTTAAACAATAGGAACCCCAGAAAAATAAATAACACTAATCATGAAATCCATCAGGAAATAAATCCCCAATTATTCCTTTCTCTCTTCTTTCTCGAATCGGGTTTGTGGTTGTTCAAGTGTTTGGATTCGCGAAGATGATTTGGTTTTCGAACTGAGGTTACTTGCGGTTTTCGGAGAGGGAAGTGATGGTCTGCGATGGATTGAATTGGGTTTTAAGGAGTTGAGATTCGATGTGAAATGATGAGGTGGTTTGCGGAGGTGAGATGCAGTTTGGATTGTTATCGATTTCGGTTGTTGTGACGTGGTGGAGAAGATGGCGTTGTGTTCTGGTGGATTGGTTTAGATGGGTGCGTGGAAGCGGATTGGCTTTTGCGATGGGGTGTGGGATTTTTCTAATGTGGTGGAACTGAGATTGAAAGGATTACAGTATGGGTTGAAGATCATAGTTGCTGAGATGTTGAGAGGAAGACGGTTTTGGGTATGCGACGTGGTAGGGTAAATCAGAAGATGTAGTTTGAAAAGTTGGTATGGATGTGTAATAAATTCAATGAAACTGGCGATGAATCGTTACTGGAGTAAACGTTGGTTGGATTTCAGAAAGTGGAAGAGGATCAGTGGAGTTTTTGTGTAGTGAGATTGAGTGGGTCAGGGGATGAAGTGCTGATGAAAGCATGTTGGAATTTGCGTGATTAATGGATGTGGATCTGATGAGGCCGGTATGGATGGAAGATGGTGATCACAGAAATAAGTCTAAAAGAAACTACAAAAGATTTTTTTTTCTTTCAGAAAGAAATTAGAAGGGAATTGTAGATAGGAAAAAAATTGAATTAGCAAATTTTGAAAGTGGAAAGAAATCAAATAGGAATTGGCATGCTTTTTTTTCTTGTTTAGATGATTCTAGTACCAATGTTTGATACAAAATCAACTAACGAAGAGATTTTTTAACAAATAAAAAATAAAATAAAATAAAAAATAAAAACTATCACGAATTAGAAATAAATAATAAAACTTAATCGTTACCTCCCCAACAACGACGCCAAAAACTTGATCGTCGCTTTTCCATGAAATAGAAAAGCGCAAATTTTAAAATGAATTCTGCAAGCGCACAGATCGTGTAATGTGCAGGTCGAACATATGGAGGAATTTTAAATTTTTGTTACTTATATATTTCTTTGGCGAGTTAGACAATATTTGGGGATGGTTTTGAATTAATGCTATTGAATTTACTATGGATATGAATCTAATCAGATCAATACCAGATTGAACAACGAAAACAAAAGGAACAAATTACTAGAAAAAGGAAACAACAACTAGGAACAATAACAGAAAATTAAAATTAGGATTTCCGTTGAATCTAATCAAACGGTCAATCGATAACATGCAATAATAAAAGAAAAATAACAATATGTGTTCTACCAAAACTAATTGAGTAGACACACAAATTGTTATGAAAGAAAAGAACAATCAAATAGAATGAAGAAAAACTTTATTAGGGATAAGAACAGTATACAGAATAATCAACTAGGTTTACAATGGATATCATGTAGAAGATGTAGGCTCCTCTTAATGTGAATATTGGGCCTAGAAAGTATATCTTGAATATCTTTGTTTACAGATAAGAAAGATATGACATAATGGTTGAGATATTCCATGCAGATTTCCTCTCCTGATTAGTGACATGTGGCAGATTGATTGGCTTTTCCATGGCAATAATTCAATCAAATATTCTTCTAAATGGCAGTTGAATATGAATTATTTGAATTGATTTCCTTGAGAAGAATAAGCCTATTCCTAAAATGTTATTAGTGTATATCATACATACATACATATGAATATATATATATATAATATAACACTAGTCTATAAATTCTTCGGAGCAAAGGAGGCAGTGTGAATGTTCGTTCCTTCAGCAAAAAGAGGGCTTGAAGGGGATTGAACTCAGGTCATTCTGTCCAAATTTCCAGGCCTTTACTATTGTGCTACATCTTCTTTTGTGATTGAAAACTTGTTGATATGGAAAAGTAGTTTTTTTCCTTAGTAATTGGTCTTTAATTGAATGAAGAAGACTTTTATTGAACCTGTGAAAACACATGGAAAAATACCCAAAATAATATTTATTTATTTACGAAAGATAAGATATAAGAGCATAAAATAAACACATTTCTATGCTAATCAGGTATAAAGATTAGTACAGGGTTTTGAGTTAGGATTAGAACAATTGGTAGTGGGAGTCGCGAGTTTACATGGATTTTGTAAGTGTAGAGATTGTTCTAATTCAAGTAAAAAGAATTTGGACTGCAACAGTTGGCAAGGGTTTGCCGAAACTGGGTAAAATCTGTGTCATTTACTTATTGCATTTATTTCTCCTTTGAAATCCTTGCTGTGATATTTTTAATATTTTGTAAAACTCCAACAAGCCCTATTCACCGCCCCTTCAGGGTTAATCTAGATCCAACAAGTGGTATCAAAGCAGGTATTTTATTAACTCTAGAGTCATGGTGTTCCCTAATTGTCAATCCAACGAGAGTCAGTTCAGTCATATTCCAACTATTTTTAATGGTGCAGAATTTTTAAATTGGAAATTAGGAATGGAATCCTATTTAAAATCCGTGAATATAAAATGTTGGGATATTTTTATAAATTGATATGATATGGTTAATAGGAATGATATTGGGTTTAATTCTAGTGCTACAAATATTTTTTACTCTTATATTGATGATGTTCAATATTACTATATCTCCCACTGTTTAACTGCACATGAAATCTGGAATACTCTCAATACGAAGTATGGAAGAATTAACGACAACAGCTCAAAACCCCAGAATGACAACTCAGATTCAGATTTGTGTTTAACAGGTTGTACAGATAAAATTCAGATGAATCAGACGATCGAGACTCAACAAACGATGAAACAGAAGATTTGTCATATGAGGATATAGTTCATTTTTGTACTAAACTAACAAAAGTTATCTATAGTTTGTAATTGAAAAACAAAAACTTAAAATCCGAAAACTCTGAGTTGCAATGCAAAATCGATGATTTGGAACAAGGATTAAAAATGCAAAGAATTCTGAAACATAGATTGCAAAAATTGTTCGGTTTTGGAAAATAATTTTGTTTATCTCAATGATAATATTCGAAAGCTGGAAAAGATAAATATGTTTGTAAAAGAAGACAAGATTAAACTAAAAAGTAAAAACAGTTTTTTGCAAGAAAAACTGAATTTTTTTGAGATTGTCGAGAATTCCAAACATGAGTGCTAAAGAAGAAAATTTGTCTAAAATCGGATTTATTTTAAATGAGCTCGAAAATGAAATTGATAATTTGAAGAAATTCCAAAAACTAGTTTGAAAATAAAAATGTAATAACCCGGAAATCTGGGCCACTTTAAAATTTTTATTTTGGCAATTTAAGCGAATTTTGAATATTTAAATTGAATTATTTTAAATAATATCGACGAAAAATTATTTTGAATAGAATTCGAACGTAGATATTATATAGATCGACGTTAGAATATAAAAATTTATTTATAATTATAAAAGGAATTGAAAATGGCGCGGTAGTTCGATGATTCGATTTCAAAATTCAAATGAATGTGCCGGGTGCAAAATAAACCGGATTTTAGTGAAACCAAAAATATTTGGATCTAATTGAGAATATCTTTCCAACGAACCCGAAAAATCAAAATTTCATAGTGGGAATCAAAAGATATGCCCAGTTGAAAATTCAGAATAGTCGCTATGGAATTCTGGCCCTTAAAAATGGAAATTTTGCAAACGACCTCGAATTTCGATGAAACCACTTTTGTTGGATCCGTGATGTCAAGTTATTGCTAGATTCCAATTTTTGTAATTTTTCGAATCAATTTGTGAGCGTGGCAAAGGAAAACGCGTTTGACCAGTTTCAGTTGATTTTAATCGACTGGAAAATGGCCATTTTTCAAACGGTCTCAGAATTCTAGGAAACTAGTTTTGTTAGGGCCGTATCGTCAATACGAAGCTAGAAAATATTTTTCTGGAATTTTTAGAGTTCGTATGTGACCCCGATAATGTAAAATGTACGTTTAAATTAAATATATATGGATTTATATGGTAATTCAAACGGAAACTGAGCGTAACAACCGAATTGGCTTACGAAACATATCCCATTGTGTTCGGAATGAGGGTAATTAGCTAGGGGCGACAGTTGTTGGGTTTCGTTTGGAGTTTGAATTAAAAAGTTGCTTTTAGGAATTTAAAATAATAAAATAATTAAATATATAATCCTCCA
This sequence comes from Allium sativum, assembly GCA_030737875.1. Classification (NCBI taxonomy): domain Eukaryota; kingdom Viridiplantae; phylum Streptophyta; class Magnoliopsida; order Asparagales; family Amaryllidaceae; genus Allium; species Allium sativum. Next base: position 223,585,603 of record CM060920.1, read on the forward strand.
ACCCTTTCCTCCTTCAGGGCAATGCGCCCTCTCTCTCTCACTTATCTTCTGTCGATCGAAATAGGAAAAAAAAAGAAAACAAAACCCGTCGACATCGCAACCCCCCGACACCACCGCCACCGCATCTCAGGCGAAGCCCCTCCTCCCCGTCGCTGACCCCCCTTCCCTTCCAGCTCGAAACTCCCCACACGAAAACCCCCAAATCGAGCCCGACTGAAACCCTAGCACCCCCGCTCCACGTTCATCCCCTCCACACTTGACGAGATCGCCCAACCCCCTGTTTCACCACCAGGTAACCTGTGCCGCCCCGGACGATCCTCCTACACCGGCCTCCGACTGTTTTCCCCTCCCCCACGCTGCATTCCAAAGGCGAGTGCTTCCTTTCGGGTTTTCTATTATTATTTATTTATTGTAACTGAAATTAGGGATTTTGATTAATTAAAAATATGAAAAGCTTCTATTTTTATAATAAAAGGATTTGATTTTGTTTGTATAAAAGATTAGATTTTTTTAAACTAGTAGAGGATAGAGTTTTGAAAGTGAAAAGATTGTAATTTTAGAAGCGTAAAGATGAGATTTTTAACATGAGAAAGGAGGGGTTTTTTAATTTAGATAAGAATTGAATTTCGAAAAGAAAGATGATATTTTCATATTTGAAAAGATTGGATTTTTATTCGTTAAAAGAATTTTATATTTAAAAATAGAAAGAAAGGATTTTTAAAGATGGAAAGACTGTGAATTTTATAAATAAAAGTTTTGATTTTTATAGTTAGAAAGTTTAGATTTTTATATAAACAAAAATTAGATTTTTATAAAGTTAAAAACGAGATTTTTATATAGGGAAAGGGGAGATTATTTATATAGAATAAAAATACGATTTTTAATGTGAAGCAGAAGTATAAAAATATAATCTTTTTATCGTAGAAGTATAAAAATGTGATTTTTATAGTGATGAAATAAAAATTCGATCTTTATATTAGAAGTAGAAAGATAAAAATATAATTTTTATATAGGAAGAAGCATTGTATAGATATATAAAGTAAAAATAAAAATATGATTTTATTTATTGAAATGAAGCAATAAAAATGTGATTTTTATTATGAACAGCGTGAAAAGAACTGAGTAGGAATTGCAAATAAATCCTGATGTTCAGCAGTTCAAAAGCAAAGCACGGCGGAGTGGAACCCTCTGTGAGAACTTCTCACTTTTAATTTAATTTTCTAGTTAAAATATATACAAGGATGCAGACGGTGTTTAGTAGCACCCGACACCCGTCGTCCACAGACCATGGACGGCTTGTATGCTTGTTTGTTTGATTTTGATGTGTAGTTGATTGTGTGATGTGAAATAAAATATTTTATAGTTAAAAATAGAATTTTTAACGTGTATTTAAAATAAATATTTATAAACAAATCGGAGATTTGTTTATATATACACTAATTTGATTGATATTGATTGGGACGATAAATTTTACACATCGCCCAACTGCACAAATAAAATCTGTGTTTGATTGTTTGAAACCCCACACGGGTATTGGGATGATATATGACATACACTAATCCCAATAATTAGTTGTATGTCGATCGATTGATTGACAGACTGTTATAAGCGTTAAATATTTATATTTGATACTTATACAGTGTAGAACGCATCTGGATGATGGTTGATTATTTATCGTCGTTATTTTGTACATGTGTTGTCGAAAATCCATATAATTAACATTATATGGTAATTGATTGGGCCTCATTCTAGTTTTGAAGTAGAAATATTTGAAATAGAATATTTGAATAGAATATTTGAAAATAGAAATATATGAAGCCGTGTTGATTAGATTTACGCCATTTTGACGTGAACGATATTTATATCGATTTTATTCATTTTATAATGAAGATCGAAAGAGATTTCAAAATCTGATATTTTGAAAAGAATTGAAATTCGAATTAGATTGCATTGAATATAAAATGAATTCGAATTGAATTGAATCTAAAAAGAATTCGAATTGAATATAAAATCGATTTGAATCGAAATCAATTTGAAATGAATTTAAAACGAATTTATAAGAAAAAAATTCAATTTTAATTTGAATTTGAAATGAAGTTGAACCCGTTTTGAAAATGAATTTAAAACGATTTATAAAGCGCATTTTGAATTGAAATCGACGAAGTATATATATTATATATATATATATGTATGTATATATATATATATAATGGCCTGAATAGAACGCGCCGCGCAGCGGTAGTTCGTGAATTTCGACCATTGAGTTCGAATGGATATTGCTGGAGATCCGACCGTCAGATTCTCCGAAAACCGGAACCGTTGGGTTCGTATCGAAAAGATCTTTCTTACAAATATTAGAAATTTGAAATCTAACGGTTTGATTTGGAATTATGTCCAAATCAAATTTGAAAAAGGTCGTTGTAAGTGCAGTTCGATGGCCGTTGATGGAAATCGACTGTACGGGCCTTGATAAAATTATTAAAATTAGTAATAATTTGTGTAAAATCATAAGAAATGATTTGTGAAGAATTGGGATGAAAAAATCCACATTTGAAAAGATAAAAATAGATTTTTATCGAAATGAACTAGTTTTGAACTAGAATTATAATTTATTTGTTTTTAGAATAAATAAATTGGATTTGAAATGGTTTTGAAAAGAACCAGAATTTCCAATAATTGCATTGGAAGGGATCTGAATCGAAATTGTCCTCGGAATATTTCGATGTTGGATTTCGTGATTATATAGATATTGTTATGGGAACTTGAAAGATATATTAATATCGTTATTTCCAATACGATATTTGTTGGTCGTAGAATTTGATATTGAATATAAGCCGATATATTTTCTATTCAGAGCCTTGTATTTAATATCAAATGTGATTTGGGTTTGTCGTGAATGGTGTCATCATTAACACTGTTCTTAAGCCCAGTGGAGAAAAATATTAATTCCTTTTATTTAGATTTAATGAAGTGTACCAATTAAATAATATTTAATTGGAATTGAATTGATATTGATTTTTGGGTTTATCGTGAACAGTGTTTTAAATAACACTCGTTCTTTAACCCGATAATTAATGGAATGTGATTTTGGGTTTATCGTGAACCGTGTTTTAAAATACACTGATTCTTTAACCCAGTTAAAGATTAAAACTAAGTGGAGTTTTAATGAATCTTTAATTAGATTGAAAAGATCGAGAATGGAGTATCACCAGTTTTACTCCAGGCGATAGTTAAATCTTTATTTAGATTTGAACGTGAAATGGTAATTGAATTTACTGATAACACCATGGTGTTAGATATGAAGTATTACCAGTTTTACTTCAGGGGATGAATAGGTGGGGATTGGGAAATTAAAATAAATGATTACTCCGGTGTGGTTCGCTAATCCCGACTAGTTTGAATTGATATTCAAAGAAGAATAAAGAATAAATTTAATGAATTTATCTTTGATAAAATTAATGGGAACCTTTCCCAAAGTATAAGAATATTTGAATAAAAGAATATTCTGAATTGGATTGAGCGTATGTTGTGTTTGTGTCACACGTGTTTATTATATACGCGAGTTGTTCAGAAAGACCGGGTTTATCCCATTCTGAATAACTGATTCGACGTGGTGTCAAAGATGAAGACGGTGGTTGAAGACCGGAGGTCTTCACGTCGTCTGGATAATTACTGATGATCTTGATTGGGCTGTACACCCAAGAAGATGGAAACAGTTGGTGATCGTCCAGACGTACTTGGAGATCGATGGATATGCGGGGTACTAGGTGCCTCCGGTTTCGTTCAGACCCAAAACGAACTTGTAAATGGACTATGTGTCTGACATTGGATTTTAGTCTGTGTGATTGATTTCTATTAAATATATATCTGTTTGGCGGCGGAGAATTTATTCTCTTGCTTAACGCCCTTCTCTGAGACGTACGAGCTCAGGGGTTATATATCGATGGATATCAATCGCATGGAGTGAATTGCCTGTGTGGCATGCCTAAGTGGCAAATGATCAAGGCTTCTGTTGAAAAGCAAAGTCTTGTGGTGATGATCAAAGCACCACCTGTGTGGCATATCTTTGTGTAATGTTGATTCGCGAGCCTCACCCCCCGGTTGTGAACCAAAAACGGGAGAAGGACCTCAGGGAGGGCATGTGTTTCCTTCTAGATAAAAGTGGCGCAGTGGTTTTACACGCCCTGACGAGTTTGACTTATGTGGTTGTTGCTGTTGCGAGGCGCCTCGGATATATCAGACGATCCGGGTCCGATGGAGTCATTCTTTGGCTCATTTACACCCCAAAGGGCGGGGAAACACAGTGTTCAGGAATTTTAATCCACATCGGTGGACCGGCCCTGACGATCCAAGGGTCACTCGAGCTTTGATCCTGAGACATAGGCTAGATTGTCTCGAATCGGTGAGGACTATCTTTTGCCTCGGTTCACAGATGGAAATCCAATTTCCAAATACGTGACTTTGCGGTTTTGATTGTAGAGCCTAGTATTGGCGACATAGTAGCATGGGATGCTATGCCGTCTATGATTTATACTTATGACTGAAATTGTTTTAACACTAATAGTAATAATTAAACATGAAATTTAACATATCAAGCATGCTTTGGCTATTATAAGGTAAAACCCTATCCCCCGTCTTGCGTTGCATTGTGTGATAGGACCTGGGTCTTATAATAGCTTCATTTTTCTTTATTCAACATTGCACTGTTTGTTTTATGCACTGGTATTCTTGGGAGGAAACCCGTTCCGTGTCATACGGCGTGGTCCCTTGATTTACCGAACTTTAAAATAAAGAATAATACCTGTTTTAGTTCTCACACCAGTCCCATGTCTGACCTGGAGTTTATTGTTTTAACCTAAACTCTGGGTGCCCTTATTTTGACACGGGCAGCTAGTAGTTTTGGTTTTGCAGATTTATATTCACAGAATCCTGGTTTACAGCTGGAATGATATCCGGAAAGCTTTGTATCCGTATATCTCTTCTAGTTGTGTATTGTATTATTTTCTGCTGCTATGTAATGTATTGTGACCTCTGATATTTTCTGTGTAATATTTATTCATTCATACTCTGTATATTCTGTATTGTGATGGAATTGTTGTAATATACAATGAAATGTTCTTCCGTCTGCGTTCTTTTGTGTGTTGTTCTCGAACTATCCGCTCTTTCCTTACCGGGGAAGCTACGGGTCTTTACAGTTGGTATCAGAGCTTTGGTTTACAAAGCTCAAAGAACAAGACACGTTAGAACCATACGAAAGGATTCATCAGATATTGGATTAGTAATATCCAATAGGAATAAATCGTTAGAGATAGGATCAGTAGTATCCTAGAACGAGTGTGAAGAGTATATTTTTCAAATGAAAACAAACTTTGTTTTGAAATTTAAATCGTATTATACGTATTTGAATATTTATTTATATTGAATTTGGACAATCCGATATAAAAAGATTTTGCATAGGCGTCTTGCAAATGTGTATTCGAAATTTTAACATACTGGATAGTTATAGAATCATACTCTAGTTGCCCGGGGATAATTCTGGTGATGGGGCACCGTCGTCAGTATTTATTTTAGAGTAACGAAAGTGAGATTTCTATATTCCCATTAGACTGGCGTGAAAACCAAAATATAGCTAGAATACATTGTTGTGAATTGGTACCAAAAATTTGATTTCTGACTATATATCAAAATTATGAATTTGAAACTATAATTCACTAATTGATTGCTGATTGTATTGTTTGATTATGGGTTGATTAATTAAAATTTTAACCATTTAGTCAAATTGTACCAAAAAGTGAATTATATTGAAAATTAGTCGCATTTGCATACATATACATGTGCACTATTGAACAGGTCATAGCAAGGAGGCTAGAGCTGAAGAATAAAATTGTTTACCCGACAAATAGGTACGTGTTTATCATAATTTACCGTTTTGTTTGGGTGACGATGATTTTATGAGCCGATTGGCTAGCCGCTTGGCTTTTTCCTTTTCTTTTGGATTGAAGAAGGCCATGGGAGGCTATATGAAATATCCCGAAGTCCCCGGTGCAGGGGAGGTTATGGCGAAATTTTTCGAAAATTTAGGGTGTTAGCCAAATTTTTGAAAAATTTGAAAAGTTCTTAGAAACTGAAAAGTTGAAGAACTTAAGCCGTAGTGAAAATACTGGAAGTTGAGTTGATTTGTGAAACAACTTTCAGTTTCGTTCCTTTTTGGGGACGAAAAGTTTTAAGTGGGGGAGATTGTAATAACCCGGAAATCTGGGCCAGTTTAAAATTTTTATTTTGGCAATTTTAGCGAATTTTGAATATTTAAAATGAATTATTTTAAATAATATCGATGAAAAATTATTTTGAATAGAATTCAGACGTATACATTATATAGATTGACGTTAGAATATAAAATTTTATTTATAATTATAAAAGGAATTGAAAATGGCGTCGTAGTTCGATAATTCGATTTCAAAATTCAAATGAATGTGCCGGGTGCAAAATAAACAGGATTTTAGTGAAACCAAAAATACTTGGATCTAATTGAGAGTATCTTTCCAACGAACCCAAAAAATCAAAATTTCATAGCGGGAATCAAAAGATATGCCCAGTTGAAAATTGAGAATAGTCGCCATGGAATTCTGGCCCTTAAAAATGGAAATTTTGCAAATGACCTCGGATTTTGATGAAACCACTTTTTTTGGATCCGTGATGTCAAGTTATTGCTAGATTCCAATTTTCGTAATTTTTTGAATCAATTTGTGAGCGTGGCAAAGGAAAACGCGTTTGACCAGTTTCAGTTGATTTTAATCGACTGGAAAATGGCCATTTTTCAAACGGTCTCAGAATTCGAAGAAACTAGTTTTGTTAGGACCGTATCGTCAATACAAAGCTAGAAAATATTTTTCGGGAATTTTTAGAGTTCATATGTGACCCCGATAATGTAAAATGTACGTTTAAATTAAATATATATGGATTTATATGGTAATTCAAATGGAAACTGAGCGTAACAACTGAATTGGCTTACAAAACATATCCTATTGTGTTCGGAATGAGGGTAATTAGCTAGGGGCGACAGTCGTTGGGTTTCGTTTGGAGTTCAAATTAAAAAGTTGCTTTTAGGAATTTAAATTAATAAAATAATTAAATATATAATCCTCCAACCCTTTCCTCCTTCAGGTCAACGCGCCCTCTCTCTCTCACTTATCTTCTGTCAATCGAAATAGGAAAAAAAAGAAAAAGAAAACAAAACAAAACCCGTCGATATCGCACCCCCCCCGATGCCACCGCCGCCGCATCTCAGGCGAAGCCCCTCCTCCCCGTCATTGACCCCCCTTCCCTTCCATCTCGAAACTCCCCACACGAACACCCCCAAATCGAGCCCGACCGAAACCCTAGCACCCCCGCGCCACGTTCAACCCCTCCACACCAGATGAGATCGCCCCACCCCCTGTTCTGCCACCAGGTAACCTGCGCCGCCCCGGACGATTCTCCGACACCGACCTCCGACTGTTTTCCCCTACCCCACGCTGCATTCCAAAGGTGAGTGCTTCCTTTCGGGTTTTCTATTATTATTTATTTATTGTAACTGAAATTAGGGATTTTGATTAATTAAAAATATGAAAAGCTTCGATTTTTATAATAAAAGGATTTGATTTTGTTTGTATAAAAGAATAGATTTTTTTAAACTAGTAGAGGATCGAGTTTTGAAAGTGAAAAGATTATAATTTTAGAAGCGTAAAGATGAGATTTCTAACATCAGAAAGGAGGGGTTTTTTAATTTAGATAAGAAGTGAATTTCGAATAGAAAGATGAGATTTTTATATTTGAAAAGATTGGATTTTTATTCGTTAAAAGTATTTTATATTTAAAAATAGAAAGAAAGGATTTTTAAAGATGGAAAAATTGTGAATTTTATAAATAAAAGTTTTGATTTTTATAGTTCGAAAGTTTAGATTTTTAGATAAAAAAAATTAGATTTTTATAAAGTTAAAAACGAGATTTTTATATAGGGAAAGGAGAGATTATCTATATAGAATAAAAATATGATTTTTAATGTGAAGCAGAAGCATAAAAATAGAATCTTTTATATTGTAGAAGTATAAAAATGTGATTTTTATAGCGATGAAATAAAAATTCGATCTTTATATTAGAAGAAGAAAGATAAAACTATAATTTTTATATAGGAAGAAGCGTTGTATAGATATATAAAGTAAAAAATAAAAATATGATTTTATTTATTGAAATGAAGCAATAAAAATGTGATTTTTATTATGAACAGCATGAAAAGAACTGAATAGGAATTGCAAACAAATCTAGATGTTCAGCAGATCAAAAGCAAAGCACGGCGGAGTGGAACCCTCTGTGAGAAACTCTCACTTTTAATTTAATTTTCTAATTAAAATATATACTAGGATGCAGACGGTGTTTAGTAGCACCCGACACCCGTCCTCCACAGACCATGGACGGCTTGTATGCTTGTTTGTTTGATTTTGATGTGTAGTTGATTGTGTGATGTGATGTGAAATAAAATATTTTATAGTGAAAAATATTTTATAGTTAAAAATAGAATTTTTAACATGTATTTAAAATAAATATTTATAAACAAATCGGAGATTTGTTTATATATACACTGATTTGATTGATATTGATTGGGACGATAAATTTTACACATCGCCCAACTGCACAAATAAAATCTGTGTTTGATTGTTTGAAACCCCACACGGGTATTGGGATGATATATGACATACACTAATCCCAATAATTAGTTGTATGTCGATCGATTGATTGATAGACTGTTATAAGCGTTAAATATTTATATTTGATGCTTATACAGTGTAGAACGCACTCTGGATGATGGTTGATTATTTATCGTCGTTATTTTGTACATGTGTTGTAGAAAATCCATATAATTAACATTATATGGTAATTGATTGGGCCTCATTCCAGTTTTGAAATAGAAATATTTGAAATAGAATATTTGAAAATAGAAATATTTGAAGCCGTGTTGATTAGATTTACGCCATTTTGACGTGAACGATATTTATATCGATTTTATTCATTTTATAATGAACATCGAAAGTGATTTCAAAATTTGATATTTTGAAAAGAATTGAAATTCGAATTAGATTGAATTGAATTGAATATAAAATGAATTCGAATTGAATTGAATCTAAAACGAATTCGAATTGAATTGAATATAAAATCGATTTGAATCGAAATCAATTTGAAATGAATTTAAAACGAATTTATAAGAAAAAAAATTCAATTTTGATTTGAATTTGAAATGAAGTTGAACCCGTTTTGAAAATGAATTTAAAACGATTTATAAAGTGCATTTTGAATTGAAATCGACGAAGTATATATTATATATAATATAATGGCCTGAATAGAACGCGCCGCGCAACGGCAGTCCGTGAATTTCGACCATTGACTTCGAATGGATATTGCGGGAGATCCGACCATCGGATTCTCCTAAAACCGGAACTGTTGGGTTCGTATCGAAAAGAACTTTCTAACGAATATTAGAAATTTGAAATCTAACGGTTGGATTTGGAATTATGTCCAAATCAAATTTGAAAAAGGTCGCTGTAAGTGCAGTTCGATGGTCGTTGATGGAAATCGACTGTACGGATCTTGATAAAATTATTAAAAATAGTAATAATTTGTGTAAAATCATAAGAAATGATTTGTGAAGAATTGGGATGAAAAACTCCACATTTGAAAAGATAAAAATAGATTTTTATCGAAATGAACTAGTTTTGAACTAGAATAATAATTTATTTGTTTTTAGAATAAATAAATTGGATTTGAAATGGTTTTGAAAATAACCAAAATTTCCAATATTTGCATTGGAAGGGATCTAAATCGAAATTGTCTTCGGAATATTTCGATGTTGGATTTCGTGATTATACAGATATTGTTATGGGAATTTGAAAGATATATTAATATCGTTATTTCCAATACGATATTTGTTGGTCGTAGAATTTGATATTGAATATAAGCCGATATATTTTCTATTCAGAGCCTTTTATTTAATATCAAATGTGATTTGGGTTTGTCGTGAATGGTGTCTTCATTAACACTGTTCTTAAGCCCAGTGGAGAAAAAGATTAAATCTTTTTATGTAGATTTAGTGAAGTGTACCAATTAAATAATATTTAATTGGAATTGAATTGGTATTGATTTTTGGGTTTATCGTGAACAGTGTTTTAAATAACACTTGTTCTTTAACCCGATAATTAATGGAATGTGATTTTGGGTTTATCGTGAACCGTGTTTTAAAAGACACTGATTCTTTAACCCAGTTAAAGATTAAAACTAAGTGGAGTTTTAATGAATCTTTAATTAGATTGAAAAGATCGAGAATGGAGTATCACCAGTTTTACTCCAGGCGACAGTTAAATCTTTAATTAGATTTGAACGTGAAATGGTAATTGAATTTACTGATAACACTGTGGTGTTAGAAATGAAGTATTACCAGTTTTACTTCAGGGGATGAATAGGTGGGGATTGGGAAATAAAATAAATGATTACTCCGGCGTGGTTCGCTAATCTCAACTAGTTTGAATTGATATTCAAAGAAGATTAAAGAATAAATTTAAAGAATTTACCTTTGATAAAATTAATGGGAACCTTTCCCAAAATATAAGAATATTTGAATAAAAGAATATTCTGAATTGGATTTAGGCGTATGTTGTGTTTGTGTCACATGTGTTTATTATATACGCGAGTTGTTCAGAAAGACCAGGTTTATCCCATTCTGAATAACTGATTCGACGTGGTGTCGAAGATGAAGACGGTGGTTGAAGACCGGAGGTCTTCACGTCGTCTGGATAGTTACTGATGATCTTGATTGGGCTGTACACCAAGAAGATGGAAACAGTTGGTGATCGTCCAGACGTACTTGGAGATCGATGGATATGCAGGGTACTAGGTGCCTCCGGTTTCGTTCAGACCCAGAACGAACTTGTAAATGGACTATGTGTCTGACATTGGATTTTAGTCTGTTTGATTGATTTCTACTAAATATATATCTGTTTGGCGGCGGAGAATTTATTCACTTGCTTAACGCCCTTCTCTGAGACGTACGAGCTCAGGGGTTATATATCGATGGATATCAATCGCATGGAGTGAATTGCCTGTGTGGCATGCCTAAGTGGCAAATGATCAAGGCTTCTATTGAAAAGCAAAGTTTTGTGGTGATGATCAAAGCACCGCCAGTGTGGCATAGCTTTGTGTAACGTTGATTCGCGAGCCTCACCCCCCGGTTGTGAACCTAAAACGAGAGAAGGACCTCAGGGAGGGCATGCGTTTCCTTCTGGATAAAAGTGGCGTCAGTGGTTTTACACGCCCTGACGAGTTTGACTTATGTGGTTATTGCTGTTGCGAGGCGCCTCGGATAGATCGGATGATCCGGGTCCGATGGAGTCATTCGTTGGCTCATTTATGCCACAAAGGGCGGGGAAACGCAGTGTTCAGGAATTTTAATCCACATCGGTGGACCGGCCCTGACAATCCAAGGGTCACTCGAGCTCTGATCCTGAGACATGGGCTAGATTGTCTCGAATCGGTGAGGACTATCTTTTGCCTCGGTTCATAGATGGAAATCCAATTTCCAAATACGTGACTTTGCGGTTTTGATTGTAGAGCCTAGTATTGGCGACATAGTAGCATGGGATGCTATGCCGTCTATGATTTATACTTATGATTGAAATTGTTTTAACACTATACACTTATAGTAATAATAAAACATGAAATTTAACGTATCAAGCATGCTTTGGCTATTATAAGGTAAAACCCTATCCCCCGGCTTGCGTTGCATTGTGTGATAGGACCCGGGTCTTATAATAGCTTCATTTTTCTTTATTCAACATTGCGCTGTTTGTTTTATGCACTGGTATTCTTGGGGGGAAACCCGTTCCGTGTTATACGGCGTGGTCTTTTGATTTACCGAACTTTATAATAAAGAATAATACCTGTTTTAGTTCTCACACCAGTCCCATGATTGACCTGGAGTTTATTGTTTTAACCGAAACTCTGGGTGCCCTTATTTTGACACGGGCAGCTAGTAGTTTTGGTTTTGCAGATTTATATTCACATGATCCTGGTTTACAGCTGGAATGATATCCGGAAATCTTTGTATCCGTATATCTCTTCTAGTTGTGTATTGTATTATTTTCCGCTGCTATGTAATGTATTTTAACCTCTGATATTTTCTATGTAATATTTATTCATTCATACTCTGTATATTCTTGTATTGTGATGGAATTGTTGTAATATACAATGAAATGTTCTTCCGTCTGCGTTCTTTTGTGTGTTGTTCTCGAACTATCCGCTCTTTCCTTATCGGGGAAGCTACGGGTCTTTACAAAAAATCTATTTAATTATGAAATTTCTGAATCCAAAACCAAAATCAAAATGCTTGTAGATGATTTTTTTAAAGCAAAATAATTTTGAGAAATGTAACACCCCACCTCCGCCAGGGTGGCTCTTGCAAGCAACTCTGACTTTGGTGGGGCATTTTAAAACAAGGTAAACATGCATAATGATATAACAAGGCAGGACATGACATATATATATATGTAAATAAACAGAGTAAGTAGATAAAACAGCGGAAGATTTTTAAACCATTTCAAAACACAAGTCTGGTACATCAAAATGTCAATTTCCCAAAATTACAAGTCTAGATAAAAACATCATCTGATAAGCTGAAATACATAAGTACTATCCCCAAATAAGAGTGATAAACCATAGCGGGCTCAATATCCAAACGTACATGAGCTAATCCAACAAGCAAGCTAAGCGATCCAAGCTAAGTACCAATGTTCCCACCCTGAGAACCTGGGGGGGGGGAGGGAAACGGAAGAAAAGAAGCGAAAAGAAAACGGGTCAGTCATAAAGACTGGTAAGCCCTGCTACGATCAGTCTATAAACTAATAAAGTTAACAGCATGATGGAAACTGAGATGATCATAGATAACAACATACTGGCATGATAAATTAACTACAAGATAGATAGAGGTGTCATCGCATAAACAAGGTTAAGTTTTGCACCACGGTGTACTAGCAAACCAACATAACAGGTATTGATCCCTTGGCCCAAGCTTTGACCCAATAACATGAAGTGACCTTAATATAAGGTCCAACCAAACGGTCTAGTCGATCGGCTCCCTATAAGCCTAACACGTCAAGTGTTGGTGTCCATAGGGCCCACATATGGATGTAGTCAGACTGTGCTGGGTCCACCTTCGGGTGTATCAAGCCCTCGGGTGTCAACCCCAGACACTGAAGCAATAATGCACAGTCTAAACCTACTGGTACCCGTGCCTCGAGTTTGTCCAATACCGGACTACGTGCACGTCCGTAGCCCGCCTGGACCCGCACCGCTGTACCACTCAGCCATCGCTTTGGTCGCTTACATCATTCCAGTAATCGTGCCCCGCCCTAGCCTAGCCTCTAGGGTTGTGATGATACCAAACTGGGATTACTGCTGGAACAGACCACGTTGCTAGGGTTTCCTAAGAGGGTTAAGTGCGATTTAACCCTTCACTAATCATGGATTAAATTGGTTAAGTGTAACCGACAGTTCACAACTTAGCCCCATTTCAATCCCTCGAACCCCCAAATGGATTAAATTGGTTAAGTGTAACCGATAGTTCACAACTTAACCCCATTTCAATCCCTCGAATCCCCAAATTGGTTAAGTATTAGTGGACCCTGAATTAACCCTAATCATGAGGCATTAATTAATTTAATGCACCTTAACCTCTCACATTAGACTTTGTTGTGGTTACCTAGTTAAGCCGGTGGGTCCCGGGTAGATTTACACCACAACTTGGTCTAACCTCGGGTCTTGGCACCACATGACCAACTTCTCACATTGGGTCCTATTGTTTGTAGCCACTAGTTAAGCCGGTAGGTTCCGGGTAGAATTACGCTACAAACTCAACCCAACCTCGAGTTGGCCACACTTATGTTTTCTAAGTGTCATGTCCACTTTATTTCAAAACATAATTACAAGTCAACAAATACTTGGGTAGACCTAACTTAATAGGTAAATTCCCAAGGGGTAGACCTAACTTAATAGGTAAATTCCCAATCTTATATTTTCATGTATTTTAAGTTTACCCAAACCCCCCAACGTCATTCTATCGCTTACATATTCGTAATAACGCATAAAGGATAGGAAGAGGGAACTTGGCATAACATACATGATGAACTTGCATATTACCACAAACATGCATAACATGTTAGACTTGCATAACTTAGCATGGTGAACTTGCATATTACCATAAACATGCATAACATGTTAAACTTGCCTAACATGGCATATGGAACTTGCATAAACATGCATAACTTGTCAAACATGCATAACATGTCATTGTGAACTTGCATAAGCATGCATAACTTATTAAACATGCATAACATGGCATAGTGAACTTGCATAAGCATGCATAACTCAATAAACTTGCAAATCATGGCATAGTGAACTTGCATAAACATGCATAACTCAATAAACTTGCAAATCATGGCATAGTGAACTTGCATGAACATGCATAACTCAATAAACTTGCAAATCATGGCTTAGTGAACTTGCATAAACATGCATAACTCAATAAACTTGCAAATCATGGCATAGTGAACTTGCATAAACATGCATAACTCAATAAACTTGCAAATCATGGCATAGTGAACTTGCATAAACATGCATAACTCAATAAACTTGCATAAATCCCAACTTGCATCACATATTAACTTTAGAGTTTCTAAAATGAAGGTAAGAGGGCTTACAAATATTATGAAGACACAAATCTACTAATAAAGATTGAGAAGCCCTTTATGCAAGCATATAAAAACCCAAAACAAAGCTCCAATAAGAAAACTCTTAACAAAAATTCCAAAAACTCTAGCTTAGCCAATAAAGCTTGCAACTTGATGATGTATGCAAGCTAATGATCATTCATACAACTTAGAAATGCTTGTATGAACATCAAAATCTTCATAGGAATGATTTTTGAAGAGGGTGGAGGCTAGGGTTTTTAAGTGGAGGCCATTTGAGAAATCAATTTGCCATAGTTTAGCTACTAGAATGAATAAATGAGGTTTTAGGGTAGGATTAGGGTCTTATTTATAGAAGATTAAAGTGTTTTTAGCCCTAGGATTAACCCTAGGTTAGTTTAGGTCCATCAGATTTCGGAAGTCTCCAGAACTAAGCCACACAACCAAGCCTAGATCAAAAATGGTGCGCCAGGCAAAACTGCCCGGCCACCCCGTGTCGACAGGGCAGTCGACACCCTCAGACCCCTGTCGACATGCCTGTCGACATGGGGGTCTTGGCGGGAGTTTTCCCGCCTGACGCCCGTTTGCCCTAATTTCTGTTTTTGAACTTAAAATTCAAATCTGTTTTTAACATGGAAATTTCTGAAAACTTCAATGGGCCTTAATTGGGTCATACGGACTCCGATTTTCAAAAACTCGGACTCTATTTCGCGTATTTTTCCGAGACGAACGCAATGGCATAGCCCGTTTCCCTTGATTCACATTTTATAATTAAATTCTGCCTCGATTTATATTATAACAGGTTATATAAAAAAATACAGGTTGTTACATTCTCCCCTCCTTAAAGGATTTCGTCCCCGAAATCTTCAAGTCAGGAAGAACATATCCTACCATCCAACATCCATCTACTCAAAACATCATCCACGAGCAATCATTGTCCTTAAAGGATTCTAAATGTGGTATGAACATATGCAAAAGTGTGTGTATATGTACTTACCTAATGCAAAAATCAGGCGGTTACTGATACAGTAAACCTCCTTAATGCATATGTATGTCAGTGAAATGAATCCATATGTATGCAAATTCCTAACATAATTCATAGTATCTATATGAGTGCACATAACATTCATCCATATGCAACATCCATGTGGTGGCACAACAAGTTCCAATCATGAATAAGTATAAACACTCATGCATATGCAACATGAAGAGTGTGTGAGTCGATCTAGTGCCTAATGTGTATAATGCATCCACGAGTAACCACTTGCAAACACTTGCAACCACTTGCAAACATCAAGCATAACATGTTTCAAATACATGTTTCATCCAAAGGGTTTCTACCTAAGGTTCTCATGACAAGATAAACACGATAAACTAGATAAACTAGATAAACATGGACAGAGAGATATGCTAAAAAGAGATCTTAGAAGATAAGCAAGATAAACTCCTTTTTGGATTACAAGAAATCCATTCAAACTCTGACATATAGTACTAACCGATGAGTCATAACCCCCTTATGGAGTTTACAACAGAAATAAGATCGAGAATGGGACCGAGAGGATATATACAAAAGATAACTTGCAAGCAAGCTCCACAGGAAAACAAGGATCAAGGATGCACTCTTAAAAAGAGATATGATGCGCGTATCTAGTCTTCACTCTTCTTAGTCACGTTTCCTTGAGCTTAACTCCACTGTGCTTTGACCGTCTTTTACTTCATGATTTCTTAGCTTCCTAACTCCTATTTCCCAAATTCGAGTTGGAACTCATTTCATTATCGCCTCTCGTCTTCCTTTTCCACTTATTCTTCTTTCTGTATACTTGGCTTAAACATAACTGTAACCTCATGATTTCATGCAAGCTCTCCAAAATTCACTAGTGAATCCTGGATCTCGTCTACTTACTATAAAGTATTCCACGCAGCAGAACTTTTCTTGAAAATACCAATCCACGTTGCCAATTGCCCTTATAAACGTGATTTTCTATAACTCATGCTTAATCGAAATGAACCATCCGCCTATGAGTGATAGGCCATACCTAGATTCAGTTGCCTACCCATGGCTTCCTGTAGGCTATTTCAAAACTGGCCAACTTCTTGAGGGTAAACCGTTGCTAACCATGATGCAGTCCTCTCGCTCTTCACCGGACTGAAATGAGCACTCTTCGTGAGTCTACCTATTATGACCCACATACCCGTATTCCCTTTCTTTGATCTAGGTAGTCCATCCACATAATCTATCGAGATGTTTTCACACTTCCCTTGCGGAACCTCCAATGGAGGTAATGGCCCGCCGGGCTTCTATGACTTGGCCTTAACCTGGTGGCACAATCATGCATCCTGAGACCAACTCGGCCACCTCCTCGAGTGATGCGCATCTTCAAGAACCTTCTTTACCAAGTCTTCCACTCGAGGAACACATAATCTCTCATCGCGCCTTAGTCATCCCTTGTCATCTATAATATATCTAGCGAGGTGACTTAACATCTCGCCTCGAATCAACTGGTCCATGTTCTTGACTAACTGCGGGTCTTCTTCCTATGAAACCCCCTTCTTGATCCAGAAGAGTAAGTCTAAGCTCATGGAATGCTAACTAACTAGCCAAACGGAGAAAGCTTCTTACTTCACTTGCCCTCCTCAGAGTTTTCCGGTCTTAAACCGCAACCACTTTAGTGGAATCCACCGCTAAGCCTTACTTAGGAACTATGTGCCCAAGAAATCCAACTTCTTTCCTCCAAAGTGACATTTGGAGAACTTGACCTTCAACTGGTGGCTCTAAGCGTATCCATCACCTCCTTGAGATGTCTAGCATGCTCTTCCTCGTTCTTTTAAGGAGATCAAAATATCGTCTACGACGACCACGACAAACTTGTTCAAGGACTCCCTAAACACCCTACCCATCAAGTTCACGTAATATGCGGGTGCATTAGTCAAACCAAATAGCATGACTAGCCATTCTAAAAATCCATCTAGAGTCCTAAACGCAGTCTTGTCAATTCCATCCTCAGCCATCCTAAGCTGATGGAATCCGGTAGCTAGATCAAAAGAAAACAGATGCTCCTACAAGCTGATCAAACAAATCATCGATCCTTGGTAACGGTTGTCTATTCTTCTCACGATAATCAACACATAAGCGAAGCATACTGTCCACATTAGTAACGAATACTACTGGAGCACCCTACTCGAAAATGCTTCGTCTCAGGAAGTTCTTCTCAAGCAACTCCTTGACTTGCTTTCTTAACTCTCATCTCGTGAGGTCATGTGCCTAACCGGCCACGAAACTGGCTTGGTATTACCAACCAGATAATGCGGAAATCTATCCCACGTCTAGGGGTAACCCCTTTACTTCCCCCAAGATATCAGGATATTCTCGGACCACCCTCACAGATTGCAAACTATCGATAGACGAGTTGAGGGATTCAAGATAACATAACATGACGGGACCCATAGGGTTGCTAGAAATTTCTAGGGTATTACCGAGGCGAGTCATGAGCCTCACAACCCTATATACAAAAACCAAGAATGGCTCCAAAACAGGACAACCATTCCATGCCCAAAACCAACCCATATCCCCTGAAACCGAGAATATAAACATCCCACGAGAATTCTATACTCAAGATAGTAATTTTCAAATCCACTCAGACCACAGACAAACGGGCAGAACCCCCAATTGGATTTGAAACACATACGGGATCATCAACTAGACTAGTACTTAGGTGCAAACTTTCAACTAGATCAGATGAAATAAAACTATGTGATGTGCCAGAATCAAACAAAGTACGAACAGGGAAAATCAGAGAATGTAAACAAGAATTTCAACAGAAACACTACCTCTATCATGAGCTGGAAGAACGGTGTTGAGGGGATGAACTCGCCCTCCAGATAGTCCTGCACACTGAGTCTGACCTTGCCCTTGTTTCCTCGGGCAATCCTTGCTGAGATGTCCAAACTCACCACAATGAAAGCATTCGCCCCGCTTTCTCTTCTTCTTCCTACATTCCCTGGATATATGTCCAACTTTACCACAAAAGTTGCATTTCCTATTCTCTCTTGGCTTGTCCTTGCGGTTGTTGTTATTCTTGCCTCGTTTCCCGGAATTTACCCTCTTGCCTTGAGACTCATTCGCCTTGACCTCTTTCTTGTCATTGTTATCTTCTTCTTGAAGTAGGGCCATATTCACCAAATTCTCGAAAGTCGCCCCCAAGGGTATATGAGACATGGCCAAACCATGTAATGGCTCGTTTAATCCTAGAGCAAAGTGTAGAGCCTTCTTTTGAGCTGTATTAACCAAGTCTAAATCGACCCGAGCCAGTTGATTAAACTTATCTATGTATTCCCTAATAGTCATGTCCCCTTGCTTCAGTGATAAGAACCTCAGTCCAAACCTTCCTCTAAAGTCATCCCAAGTCTCAATTGGCCTAGTAGCGGTGGTGACTACCCACCAACATGCAGCTTCTTCCTTTAGCAACCATACTGCTAATAAAACCTTCCTGCGGTCACCTATATGAAAGGTGGCTAAAAGATCTTCGGTCTCTTTCAACCAATTCCTTGCCTCTACAAAAGTCTCTGTTCCACTAAAATTCTTGCCACCCATCATCTTAAAGTTCTTACAAGTTTCCGCAAAATCCGCTTGTGGAGGCTGAGGGAGAAGAGGAACATCAGCTACGGAAGGAGGAGGAGGAACAGCGGCCTTGACTGGAAAGACAACATTAGAGACACCCGGGACCGGTGCCGTGACTTCCAAGTACCGACGAAACCAATCGGGTATTGTTACTCCTTCGGGCAAGATGAGATTATCAGACATGCTGGAAACGAAAAGAAAAGAGTTCAAACGAGGGGTCAAAGGATAGTGCTAATGGCTTTTGGGGAATAGCCTTTAAAAATAACTAGACTTTTCTTTGGAAAATACTTTATACTTGGTTTTGAAAATAGTTTTTCAAAAGTTTTTAAAAACCTTTTTATCCCTTCTCGTAAACCATATGCTCTGATACCAAATGTAACACCCCACCTCCGCCAGGGTGGCTCTTGCAAGCAACTCTGACTTTGGTGGGGCGTTTTAAAACAAGGTAAACATGCATAATGATATAACAAGGCAGGACATGACATATATATATGTAAATAAACATAGTAAGTAGATAAAACAATGGAAGGTTTTTAAACCATTTCAAAACACAAGTCTGGTACATCAAAATGTCAATTTCCCAAAATTACAAGTCTAGATAAAAACATCATCTGATAAGCTGAAATACATAAGTACTATCCCCAAATAAGAGTGATAAACCATAGCGGGCTCAATATCCAAACGTACATGAGCTAATCCAGCAAGCAAGCTAAGCGATCCAAGCTAAGTACCAATGTTCCCACCCTGAGAACCTGGGGGGAGGGAAACGGAAGAAAAGAAGCGAAAAGAAAACGGGTCAGTCATAAAGACTGGTAAGCCCTGCTACGATCAGTCTATAAACTAATAAAGTTAACAGCATGATGGAAACTGAGATGATCATAGATAACAACATACTGGCATGATAAATTAACTACAAGATAGATAGAGGTGTCATCGCATAAACAAGGTTAAGTTTTGCACCACGGTGTACTAGCAAACCAACATAACAGGTATTGATCCCTTGGCCCAAGCTTTGACCCAATAACATGAAGTGACCTTAATATAAGGTCCAACCAAACGGTCTAGTCGATCGGCTCCCTATAAGCCTAACACGTCAAGTGTTGGTGTCCATACGGCCCACATATGGATGTAGTCAGACTGTGCTGGGTCCACCTTCGGGTGTATCAAGCCCTCGGGTGTCAACCCCAGACACTGAAGCAATAATGAACAGTCTAAACCTACTGGTACCCGTGCCTCGAGTTTGTCCAATACCAGACTACGTGCACGTCCGTAGCCCGCCTGGACCCGCACCGCTGTACCACTCAGCCATCGCTTTGGTCGCTTACATCAGTCCAGTAATCGTGCCCCGCCCTAGCCTAGCCTCTAGGGTTGTGATGATACCAAACTGGGATTACTGCTGGAACAGACCACGTTGCTAGGGTTTCCTAAGAGGGTTAAGTGCGATTTAACCCTTCACTAATCATGGATTAAATTGGTTAAGTGTAACCGACAGTTCACAACTTAGCCCCATTTCAATCCCTCGAACCCCCAAATGGATTAAATTGGTTAAGTGTAACCGACAGTTCACAACTTAACCCCATTTCAATCCCTCGAATCCCCAAATTGGTTAAGTATTAGTGGACCCTGACTTAACCCTAATCATGAGGCATTAATTAATTTAATGCACCTTAACCTCTCACATTAGACTTTGTTGTGGTTACCTAGTTAAGCCGGTGGGTTCCGGGTAGATTTACACCACAACTTGGTCTAACCTCGGGTCTTGGCACCACATGACCAACTTCTCACATTGGGTCCTATTGTTTGTAGCCACTAGTTAAGCCGGTAGGTTCCGGGTAGAATTACGCTACAAACTCAACCCAACCTCGAGTTGGCCACACTTATGTTTTCTAAGTGTCATGTCCACTTTATTTCAAAACATAATTACAAGTCAACAAATACTTGGGTAGACCTAACTTAATAGGTAAATTCCCAAGGGGTAGACCTAACTTAATAGGTAAATTCCCAATCTTATATTTTCATGTATTTTAAGTTTACCCAAACCCCCCAACGTCATTCTATCGCTTACATATTCGTAATAACGCATAAAGGATAGGAAGAGGGAACTTGGCATAACATACATGATGAACTTGCATATTACCACAAACATGCATAACATGTTAGACTTGCATAACTTAGCATAGTGAACTTGCATATTACCATAAACATGCATAACATGTTAAACTTGCCTAACATGGCATATGGAACTTGCATAAACATGCATAACTTGTCAAACATGCATAACATGTCATTGTGAACTTGCATAAGAATGCATAACTTGTTAAACATGCATAACATGGCATAGTGAACTTGCATAAGCATGCATAACTCAATAAACTTGCAAATCATGGCATAGTGAACTTGCATAAACATGCATAACTCAATAAACTTGCAAATCATGGCATAGTGAACTTGCATGAACATGCATAACTCAATAAACTTGCAAATCATGGCTTAGTGAACTTGCATAAACATGCATAACTCAATAAACTTGCAAATCATGGCATAAACTTGCAAATCATGGCATAGTGAACTTGCATAAACATGCATAACTCAATAAACTTGCAAATCATGGCATAGTGAACTTGCATAAACATGCATAACTCAATAAACTTGCATAAATCCCAACTTGCATCACATATTAACTTTAGAGTTTCTAAAATGAAGGTAAGAGGGCTTACAAATATTATGAAGACACAAATCTACTAATAAAGATTGAGAAGCCCTTTATGCAAGCATATAAAAACCCAAAACAAAGCTCCAATAAGAAAACTCTTAACAAAAATTCCAAAAACTCTAGCTTAGCCAATAAAGCTTGCAACTTGATGATGTATGCAAGCTAATGATCATTCATACAACTTAGAAATGCTTGTATGAACATCAAAATCTTCATAGGAATGATTTTTGAAGAGGGTGGAGGCTAGGGTTTTTAAGTGGAGGCCATTTGAGAAATCAATTTGCCATAGTTTAGCTACTAGAATGAATAAATGAGGTTTTAGGGTAGGATTAGGGTCTTATTTATAGAAGATTAAAGTGTTTTTAGCCCTAGGATTAACCCTAGGTTAGTTTAGGTCCATCAGATTTCGGAAGTCTCCAGAACTAAGCCACACAACCAAGCCTAGATCAAAAATGGTGCGCCAGGCAAAACTGCCCGGCCACCCCGTGTCGACAGGGCTGTCGACAGGGCAGTCGACACCCTCAGACCCCTGTCGACATGCCTGTCGACAGGGGGGTCTTGGCGGGAGTTTTCCCGCCTGACGCCCGTTTGCCCTAATTTCTGTTTTTGAACATAAAATTCAAATCTGTTTTTAACATGGAAATTTCTGAAAACTTCAATGGGCCTTAACTGGGCCATACGGACTCCGATTTTCGAAAACTCGGACTCTATTTCGCTTATTTTTCCGAGACAAACGCAATGGCATAGCCCGTTTCCCTTGATTCACATTTTATAATTAAATTCTGCCTCGATTTATATTATAACAGGTTATATAAAAAAATACAGGTTGTTACAAGAAATGAGAAATTGAGGCCGACCGTTGCTCTAAGCTAATAAACGAGAATAATCTTTTAAAATCCAAAATCAACAATCTTGAGTTGAGTTTGAAACGTTTTTCAATTGGAGATATATTTTTTTGAACTTGTTGTCGAAAAATCAATTTTCTTCCAGAAATAGAAATGGTCTCGGTTTTAGAAAAATTGATGGCTTTGAAAAACTGAATCCTATGATTTTAAAAATCCTTCAAATTATTTGACAAAAGATCATTTTTAGAACATGAACTCTAATCATTTCAAAGGATTTTAAATCATAAACAAAATGAAAACATTTATTGTAACAATCCATTTAAACAATTTTGGGTCCCAAAAGGAAATAAATCAAGCTTGGTTAAATTCAAACAGATTTGGGTACCTAAGGGCTCTACAGTAAATTTTGATGGGTTGTAATATAAACAGATTTGGGTACCAAAAGTCGTGAATACAATTAATAGTGGTTTTACAAATTTTGTTAGACTACTCAACCCTAAACACTTAGGTACCAAATTGAAACGACCCAAACCTCCCTTAACGGGAAAGCCCAGATTGTTTTGAGAACATGACTCATCAGAACACAAATGATGGAACATTTCATTGATGTTACAACAATTTGCATCCGAGTATAAGAATATTCCAGAGTATGAATAAGTATTACATATTGGAAATACAATATCAGAGATTAAGAATTTACATAGCAGTCGAAAATATATACATAAATATAACGTGTAGCGGGAAATAACAACCGACACCACTGAAAGAGATATACAAATACAAAGCTTTCCGAATATAGCTTTAACGACCCAAGGATTTTCCACCTAGAAAATCGACACAACATACCATGTCGACTATTCAAGCATCAGAAATACCAAACCATTAATAGAAAGAAGTTAAAGGGTGAGAAATAGAAAGAAAGAAAGTTTGAATAGAAGAAGATCACAACAGAATAGAATCAGAATAAACACAAATCTCACAGTAGAATGAATAAAATATATTATATAACAACCTTCGAAATACAAACCGGTAAATATATATACATACCATTATCACACAACATCACAACAGAAATAAACTCTATATATATCTAACTCTGAAGCCTCCTGCTCCGAGCTCATCCAACTATATCTGAAAAATCCCGACTACTTGACTTCCCATACAAATTTGGGCACCCATGAGTATAGGGTAACAAAACAAAATAAACTCTGTGTCAGTCATGTGACTGGTGTGAGTAAACTCTAATCATTTCGGTTTAACTTTTCAAAAAATGATAATCATAAGACCGATCCACGTATAAACACAGACGGTTTTTACCTTACGATAAACTAAAATATATCTTAATATCAATATTTTCTGGTATTATAATAATGTCTAAATCAAATAAATAGAAATCTAGCAGAACGCTTTCATCCTACGCTCTACCTGTATAATATACAATCAAAAACCGCGGGTGCTTATTGGGGAATGGATTTCCAACTCAGACAAGGTATGGAATCACCTTCCGATCAGTGTACTCTAGAAGCGATACAATGGAGTTCAACAAGAACATCTTGTAACTCGGCCACACATAACCGACCATTCATTTCGCTTGAAAGTTCCGAATATATTGTCACCTTACGGTTGGTATACCAACATAAGCATCCCGGAAGAGACAGAAATAAAAAGAAGTAACATATAGGAATATTATCTAGATGATGACAATATACCCTACTTGGGTGCGACCCACTTAGCCATGCTGCCAGCCCAATTTTCATCATTTCCCGACTAATGAGGCTTGAGGTCATAACGTACTATTAAATAGATCACATCTTTGATTACTTTGAATGCCACATCATCATACCCGCCAAATCAAAATTCGATTAATCCAAAAATACCGCAGGTATAAAGCTAAGAGAAACGAATTCCTCCGCCACCAACGTAAATACATTTAAAACGATCAACTTACGTGATCTACCAGACATACTCTGTCAGACATTCATCCATTTAAGTTGTCCTAGGACTGGCCAACCCGAAGGAATTATTCTATAAATCCATCTTAGGAAATATCTACCTAGGATTGCCAGAATAACCCTTGTATAATCTCTGTCACCAATTTGTCTTCGATTTTTTTTAATTCAAAATGATAATGCCTATACGGAGTGGTTTTCAAATAATAAATCTGATCCCGGTCTCTCTGTATTGACAACGGAAATGGTCAAAAACTTTGATAGTCAGTTATTTAACTATAAAAGGAAAACATGTGTGTACAAACAACGGTCGTATTCCAAAATGGAAATTACACCGATCAATCATCATTTCATTTCCCAATTTCCCTTTAATATCTTTAACCAAATATATTTCTCTAACTCATTTAGTCTCTTACGATTCTTTGGAAAACATTTCACGCTATTTTAAACTATTTATTTTCTGTACTTAGAAAATATCTCTTTTAACATCGGGAATTAACTTCGTATATCTACAACTCTTATTTACTATATTTAGAAAATATACGTTATTAACATCGGAAAACATTTTCATTTGCATATTCAAACATCACTATTCTTCCTTATTCATCAGTCCCTAACCGTAAACTAGTAAGAGAACAACTCTATAAGCATCAACCCCAAAGGCCGAAACCAACATCAGATCGATACTTAGACAACTATTCAACTTAACCAATTTCCAATTAGTTTCTAATTTCCTTGACTCCATTTCTTAATTTCTTATTTAGAAAACTGTTTACACAACTCCCATACTTAGTTTACGAATCCACTTCTTTATGAAAATCTTTGATTATAATGATGACGTTATAATCTCGGCCTTTACAATATTTAATTTCAAAATATAACTTTTATTCTTTATTTTAAATAAATAAATAATAATTAATTTATTAATTAACCAAATAATCTTCATCTAAAACGGAAAGTAAATATTACTTTCCTAGATTTGATATAATCCAATTTCAACTTATAACTCCCTTACGAATAATTTATATTCGATTAACGTTCCAAACCTTGGAATAAACTCACTATTAAAGGTCAACCCAAATTTATAAATTCACTTTTGAATTTATCACTTCCAGCATTTACCAATTTGCTTTTATCACCATTCTGATTTGCAAAACATTTGTTTCTAAACCATTATTCACTTTAAAAATGTGAATGATTTCTTTAGAGAAATAAGGACTCATTTTATTAAATTAAATCTTGATTTAAACAACAAATATCATATCAGTTTAAAATCCCACTTATTTTGTTATTTTATAAACTCATACTTCATATTTCATTTCATAAACTCATTTTATAAGTTATAACTAGAATGAGACCCGTACTTCGCACAAGGGCGGTTGGTGGTGGCTACCGACTTTAAGTTATAATTTAAATCTCGAATTAATATTCGATAACAAATCCAAATATTAATTATCATGTCAAATCCTGAATTTCATTTTATATATTTATAAAATAATGTATTCTAATAACATTCTACATCATCGAATTATAATTAAAATCCTTATTGATTTATTTCAATTCTATTCCCATTTCGAATATATCAAAAAAAATTCATCGTTTTCTTTCTAAACGATTTCTGTTTTCCTTTTTAAATAAATTCTTTTCTTGAATTTATATTTTTAAAACTATTTAACAATAATCATATTGCTTCCTTTATAAATATCGTTTATAAATCAAATTTCTTGTTTTTATATGATAAAAAACAAGCTATTATATTCTAACTAATCGAAATTCCATTTCTATTTAAAACCCCAATTTCTTTTCCAGTATATTCGAATATATTTTATGGGATTTGTATGCCAATTATTTCAGGTCAATGTTGTTCAAACATCCTAACCATACAATAATCAACCATAGATTATTTGTCACATCATATAAAGCAATATATGAAAATCAACAATAAAATTATTGAGGAATCCAGCTGGATTCCTCTAACCAGTTTCTCTACATCCACAGATGTTAATCAACACTAATAACATTTATTTCATATAAATATGAAATATTTTAATAAATGGGATCAATATTCAATTGACCATTTATATATAACTATATATATTATTTCAACCAACAGATTAGCAAATCATCCAAACAACCATCACACACAACATTAAATCATTTTTATCAATATTAAATAACATTTATAAAATTATAAAACTACATAGAGTTAGTGAGTTTGCTCACTTTCGCCATAAATTCAAACGAGCCCTAAATCGGTTCAAACCAGTTCCATTATGAATCCTACGTCCATACAATCCGAATGAATCTTGTTTTGTTGAATTCTGATATCGTATGAGCAAGATATAAAATTTATAATTTACTATTTTATTTAAATTATAATTAAATTTAAATAATTAACATATATTTGGACCTTACCACTTACTAGCTTTGAATATAAATCGTTCGTACGTGACTTTGGTTTTTGACGGACTTTGTTATAAAGTTGGTTCATATTTAAAGTTAGTGAGTGGTATACCAAGCTATTTTTGAATATGACAATTGATATACCAATTCGTAAAATCAACTCGTGGTTAAATTCGAAATAATATCAACCAATGAAGGTGATATATACCATAACGGCCGATCTTCAAATTCAAAGTTAATTTCAGAATACAAAACACGATAAAATTAACTTTGAATATCGTGTTTTTTATATTGGCTTCGCTTAGCAATTCAAACTTAAATTAATTATATAACCTATTTTGTTAATGTTTTTGGGTCTTACCGTATTTATACCAGCCAAACAACAGCCTTTGAAACACGACCGTCCAAAACAACACCTTCCTACCTCAGTTCGAACAATACTCGCAAGTTCTTCTTGATTTTCCCATGCCATTTCACGCCTTCCTATCCATTATTTTTAATTTTTATTTCTCTTTTATATTGGGCTGGCTATACACAACGTTGGCCCAACTTCCCATTTAAACCACACCCGCATCAATTGATACTCCACTCCATCTTCTTGAAAACACCAAATCCTCTCCAGGGAAATGCATGCTTTACCATTTTCGAAACATCCCTCCACCACTTGCCATTATTCTCCGCTTTCCATCACCAGTATAGGCAGTGCCTAATTGCAAAAGCTTCAGACATTTTCACCCCACCAAGATCTCGTTTATCATTCGTTGTTTTGGCGTAAAAGCACCCTTACGCTTCCCAAAAATAAACTAAAGATGCTCCTCCTATTAATGCACTGTTTCACTACCGAAAATGTAACAACCCGGAAAATATGAACCAACTTAAAAATTTTATTTTGGCAATTTTGATGAATTTTGAATATGTAAAATGATTTATTTTAAATAATGATGACGAGAAATTTATTTTGAATAGAAGTAGAACGTATATACTTATTTGAATCGACGTTAGAATATAAATATTTATTTTAATTATAAAAGGAATTGGAAAATGGTGTGGTAGTTTGAAAATTCGATTTCAAATTTCAAATGAATGTACAAGATTTAAAATAAACCGGATTTTAGTGAAACCAAAAATATTAGAATCTAATTGAAAATATCTTTCCAACGAATCAGAAAAATTTAAATTTCATAGCAGGAATAAAAAGTTATGCCCAGTTAAAATTTCAAAATAGTCGCTATGGAAATATAGCCCTTAAAAATTGAGGTAGCGTTTGGTTTAGATTTTTCAATTTTGAGTTTTCACACATACAAAAATACCGACAATGCACATATATCGTGAAAAATGACCGTTTTACAAAACGGAGTTAACACACAAAACCGAAAACAACTTTTTATTATTTTTCATATTTTAAGAAACAAGGGAATGACAATAACAAATCCGTCTATCCACCATTCCCGCGGTCCCCTCCGTCACTCCCTTTCCCTTTGATCCATCACCACCACTACACTTCAAATCTTCACAACTTTCATAATTAACGCCGAAAACTAAAAATGCAAAACACAAAATAAACCAAACACTACCTGAAATTTTGCAAACGACCTCTGTTTTCAACGAAACCACTTTTGTTAGATCCGGGATGTCAATTTATTGCTAGATTCCAAAATTCATAATTTTTGAGATTAATATGTGAGCGTGGCGAAGTAAAATGTGTTTTGACAGTTTCAATCAATTTGGATCGACAAGAAAATGCACATTATTCAAACGGTCTTCAAATTTGACGAAATTAGTTTTGTTTGGACCGTATCATCAATACGAAGTTAGAAATAATTTTTCTGGAATTTTTAGAGTCCGTATGTGGCCCCAGTAAATTGAAATGTACGTTCAAATTGAATATATATAGATTTATATTTTAATTTCAACGGAAACTGATCGAAACAGTCAAATCAGCTTGCAGAACATATCCCATTGTGTTCAGAATGGGGGTAATTAGCTAGTGATGACAGTCGGTGGGTTTGATTTGGGATTCAATCGAAAGGTGAACTTTATGTGGAGGAAATAAATATAATAATTAAATATATTATATAACTTAGCCCCCTTCTTTCTCTCTCCCTGAACACAACTCAGAAAAGAAAAAAAAAACTAAACCTAAATCGCGCTGCCGCCGGTCCTCCCACGCCACCACCATCGCGGCCCCCACCTCGCGCCGCCGACCGTCGAGACCCCCCTCTCCTCTCCTCCTCCGGCCACCACCAATCCCCCTTCCTCCGCGGAAACACCAAGCCCAATACAAAAACACAGCCCTCCCCTTTCAGAGCCGCCGCCTCCAACTTTGGCCCTCTCTTCCGATGCAGCGTACCCTCCCCGCCACCAGTAGCCGCCAACTCCAGCTTCCAACCCCTAAAACCAATGAACAGTAAGTTTTTTTTATTAATTTACTTACATACATTTTATTTTTAGTTTTAATGTATATGTATAAGAATTTGATTTTATGTATATAAAAAGCATATAATAATTTGATTTATATGTATATAAAAAAAGCGAATGAAAATTTGTTTTTTCTAGATGGAAAGTATACGATTTTCTAAGTGAAAAGATTTGATTTTTCTATACATAAAAATGGGATTTTTAGGTATGTAAAAATGTAATTTTTATATATATAGAAGTGAAATAAAAATATAATCTTTATTATATATATAGCGTTATAAAAATATAATCTTTTCTATATATATAGCGTTGTAAAAATATAATCTTTATATAAAAAGTAGAATTATAAAAATTTAATTTTTATATAGAAAGAAGCGTTGTAAAAATATATGAAGTAGAAATAAAAATATGATTTTAATTTATTGGGATGAAGCGATATAAATATGATTTTTATATATGAACAGCGTGAAAGGGACGCGCGTTGGAATTTCGATCAAATCCGAACAGTTCAGAAATAAAGAATGGAGGAGTGGATCCCAAAGGTGAGAACTTCTAACTTTTATTTTATTTTCTAGTTAAAATATATACTAGGATGCAGACGGTGCTTAGCAGCACCCGACACCCGTCGTCCACAAACCATGGACGACGTGTTTTTTGTTTGATTGTGTTGTAAAAATTGACTGTATGATGTGGAATGGAAATAAATATTTTATAGTTAAAAATATTATTTTTAATGTGTATATAAATAAAATAAATATTCATAAACAAATCGGATGATTTGTTTATGTACACACATTTGACTAATATTGATTGGGACGATAAATTTTACACGTCGCCCAACTGCACAAATAAAATTCATTATTTGTTGATTGAAACCCCACACGGGTATTGGGATGATATGCGACATACACTAGTCCCAATAATTAGTTGTATGTCGATCGATTAATTGACAGGCTGTTGTAAGCGTTAAATATTTATATTTACTGATTATGCAGTGTAGAATGCACTTTGGATGATGGTTGACTGTATTTCATTGTTGTTGTGTAAATGTATTGTATGAAATCCATATAATTAAAATTATATGGTAATGGACTGTGTCTAATTCCAGTTCATAAAGAAGGAATATTTTAAAATAACTAATATTTTAAAATAATGAATATTTTAAAATAATATTAAGTAAAAGAGCAAAATCTGATTTTGATGTCCGATTTGGGATGGACATGAATATATTTAAATATATATAGCAATGTTGATTAGATAACGCCATTTTGACGTGAATGATATTTATATCAATTTTATTCATTTTTATAATGAATATCGAAAAGGAATTTATTTAAAAATCTAATGTTTTGAAAATATTATCATTTATATATCGATGATATGGAATATTCAATTTTGATTTGAAACTGAATATGAATTTGAAATCGTTTTGAAAATGAATTTAAAACAATTTATAAAATACGTTTTAAATGGAAATCGACGAAATATATATACATATAAATATATATTATATATATATATATAATATAATGGCCTGAATATAATGCCCCACGCTGCGGCAGTTCGCGAATTTCGACCATTGACTTCGAATGGATATTACGGGAGATCTGACCATCAGATTCTCCTAAAACCGGAACCGTTGGGTTCATATCGAAAAGAGCTTTCTACGAATATAAGAGGTTTGAAATCTAATAGTTGGATTTGGAATTATGTCCAAATCAAATTTGGAAAGGGTCGCTGTAAGTGCAGTTCGATGGCCGTTTATGGAAATCGACTGTACGGGCCTTGATAAAGTTATTAAAAATATCAATAATTTGTGTAAAATCATAACAAATGATTTGGAAAGAACTAGGATGAAAAATTCCATATTTGAAAAGATAAATATATATTTTTATCGAAATGAACTAGTTATGAACTATAATTATAATCCAATATTTTTCAATAAATATATTGGATTTGAAATGGTTTTAAAAATAACCAGAATTTCCAATATATGAATTGGAATGGATTTGAATCGAAATTATCCTCGGAATATTTGGATATTGGATTTCGTGATTATACGGATATTGTGGAGGAACTTGGAAGATATATATATCGTTATTCCAATACGATATTTGTTGGTTTCAGAATTTGATATTGAATATAAGCCGATATATTTTCTATTCAGAGCCTTGTATTTAATATCAAATTGGATTTTGGGTTTGTCGTGAATGGTATCTTTAATAATACTGTTCTTAAACCCAATGGAGTTAAGAAAATTAGAAACTGACTGGAGATTAGTTAAGTTGAATGGTTTCATGGGTGTTGATCTGATGTTGGTCTCGGCCTTCGGGGTTAACACTTAGGGAATTGTTCTCTTACTAATTTATGGTTAGAGACTGATGGAATGTGAATTGAGTTTGTTGTGTACTGTGTTTTAGCGACATTCGTTCTTTAACCCGATTTACAATGAAATGGGATTTAGAATTTATAAATCTTTTGTTAAGATTAAAAGGAGATTTTCCAAAGTAAAGTTTTCTAATTTAACATATTAAATTGGAATTGAATGGAATTCGATTTGGTAATAATCAAAGTAAGCGTCTGTAGAGGAAGACGGTTAATATATATGGAATTTAAAAGCCCTTGTCGTTATTCCATTGATATTATCGGTTGGATATGGAAGTTTATATCGATTATATATATCGATTTGTTTTCCATGAAGATTCCATTGTTAATGGAAGGTGATTTTGGGTTGTCGTGAATGGTATCTTTAATAATACTATTCTTAGACCCAACGGAGTTAAAAAAATCAGAAACTAACTGGAGATTAGTTAAGTTGAATGGTTTCCTGGGTACTGATCTGATGTTGGTTTCGGCCTTTGGGGTTAATACTTGGGGAATTGTTCACTGGCTAATTTTTGGTTAAAGGCTGATGGAATGGAATGTGATTTTGGGTTTATAGTGAACCGTGTTTTAAATGACATTGGTTCTTTAACCCAGTTAAAGACAGGATATGATTTCCCAAGTTAAATAATCATTAATACTGATTTTTGGGAAGATTAAAACTAAGTTGAGTTTTAATGCATCTTTAATTAGATTGAAATGATATCCAAAGGAAGATTAAAGAATAAATTTAAATAATTTATCTTTGATAAAATTAATGGGAACCTTTCCCAAAGTGTAAGAATATTTGAATAAAGAAATATTTTGGATTGGAATGAGGCGTATGTTGTGTTTTTATTGCACTTGTTTATTATATAAGCTAGTTATTCGGAAAGACCAGGTTTATCCCATTCTGACTAACTGATTCGACAATATGTCGAGGATGAAGATGGCAGTCGAAGACCGGAGGTCTTCACATCGTTTAGATGATTACTGATGTCTTTGTTGGGCTGTACACCCAAGACAAGGTAATAAGTGGTGATCGTCCAAGCGTACTTGGAGAACGACCGGATATGCGAGAACCTCTCCCCTGTATTGGACATATGGGGGAGGAATAAGGTGCCTCCAGTTTTGTTCAGACCTAGAACGAACTTGTAAATGGATATGTGTCTGACATCGGATTTCATTCTATGTGATTGAAAGACATCGATTGCATAGCGTGAATTGCCTGGGTGGCATGCTGAGATGCAAATGATCAAGGCTTCTGTTGAAAAGCAGAGTCTTGTGGTTGATGGTCAAAGCATGACTTTAATATAGCTTAGCTTTGTGTAGCGTTAATTCGCGAGCCTCACACCCGGGTATGAACCAGAAACGGGAGAGGACTTCAGGGAGGACATGCGTTTCCTTCTAGCTAGGAGTGGTGTCAGCGTTTTGCACGCCCTGGCATTTTACTTATGTGGATGATGGATAACGAGGCGCCTCGGTTATATCGGTCGTTCCGGGGATGATAGTTTGGTCGGGATATGACCAGTTTATGCCCTGTAGGGAAGGGAAACGCAGTGTTCAGGCATTTTAATCCACTCCGTGTGGACCGGCACTGACGATCCAAGGTGCAGTTGCGGCTATTCCTGAGGCTCGGGCTAGAGAGTCTCAAAGCGGTAAGGAGGATCCGTTTCCTTGGTTCATAAATGGAAATCCAACATCCAATATGTGACAATTTCGGTTTTAATTGTAGAGCCTAGTACTGGCGACATGATATATGATACCCATGCCGTCTAGGTTTGATACATTTATATTTGAAGTTGTTTTATACACTATGCACTTATAATAGTATCAAATGATTTGTTTTAACGTACCAAGCATGTTTGGATATTATAAGGGAAAACCCTATCCCCTGGTTTGCGTTGCATTGTGTGATAGGACCTGGGTCTTATAATAGCTCCATTTTTCCAAAAAAGCATTGCACTGTTTTGTTACATGCCCTGGTATTCTTGGGAGGAAACCCGTTCCGTGTTATACGACATGGTCCCTTGATATATCTGATTTTAAAGTGAAGTTTTAAATAACTGTTTTAGTTCTCATACCAGTCACATGACTGACCTGGAGTTTATTGTTTTAACCTAAACTCTGGGTGCCCCTATTTTCAACACGGGCAGCTAGTAGTTTTGGTTTTGCAGATTTATATTCATAGGATCCTGGTTTATAGCCGGAATGATATTCGGAAAGCTCTATATCCTCATATTCTTTTCAGTTGTGTTTTGTATTATTTTTCCGCTGCATCGTAATTGGTAAATCTCTGATATTTAGTAAATGTGTAATATTTATTTATACTCTATATATTCTTATATTCTGATGATATTGTTATAATAAGCAATGAAATGTTCTTCTGTTTGTGTTCTGATTCGTCTTGTCCTCAACTCAATCCGTTCTTTCCTTCACGGGGAAGTTCGGGTCGCCACATTTGGTATCAGAGCTTTGGTTTACAGAGCTCGGAGAACAAGACACATTAGAAACAAACGAAAGAATTCAATAGAGATTGGATTAGTAATATCCAACGAAAATGACTCCTTAGAGATAATATCAGTAGTATCCTAGAATGAGTGTGAAGAGTGTATTTAAGAAAAAATAAAGATGGAAACAATTTTTGTTTTGAAAATTAAAATCTGTTATACGTATTTGAATATTATTTTTATATTGATTTGGACAATTAAGTATATAAAGATTTTTCATATACGTCTGATCCATGTGTATACGAAGTCTTAATATACTCGATAGATATAGAATCACACTCTAGTCACCTGGGGATAATTCTGATGACGCCCGGGCATCATCAGCATTTGTGTTCGAGTTTCGAAAGTGGGATATCTATATATTTCCAATTAGCTGGTGTGAGAACCTAAACTAGATAGGGCTTATTGTTGTGATTTGGCACCAAAAATGTATTTTTTGTATATATATCAAAATTATGAATTTGAAAAGATAATCAACTAATTGATTGATGATTGTATTGTTTGATTATTCATTTAAACCATTATGTGAATGTAAGGTAAATTTAGCTAAATTGAAAGATGTTGAACTGAATTGAAAATTGTTTGGAAATGCATGCATGTACATATATGTGTGAACAAGTCATATCAAGGAGGCTAGAGAAGAGGAATAAAATTGTTGCCCGACAAATAGGTACATGTTTATTGTATTTCTTGGGGTTTTTTGATGATTTTATGAGCCGATTGTGCAACGTCCCATATTTTGTCGATACAATAATTAATTTATTTAATTATTTAAATAGTGATTAAGAGAATTAAATGGTTGTTTAATTAAATAATATTGAATATTTAATTAATATAAATAATAGAATAATATATATAATTCAGAAATAATCAAAATAGTGGAATTCACAATATTGTGTGAATAAGATTATTTAAAATATATAATTCAGTTTAGAGCTGAATTATATTAACGAATATATTATATAAACGACAGTTGAACGTGTAATTATATTATAATTATAATCGAGCTCGAAATGACGTGGTAGTTCGCAATTTGGCGATTCGAACTTCAACTGAATATACAGGGTTCGTTTTAAATCGGATTTCTGTGAAACAAGAAACGTTCGGAGCTGGTGAAGTATATTTTTCTAATGGAAGAGAAAAATCGGGATTTCATTATGTAGATTTTGCTTTATGATCAAATCAAATTTTTAAATAGTCGCTGTGGAATCGTTTATAAACTGTAACGATATATTTAATCATAATAAAATATTGGTTTCGAATTTGACCAAATCCTTTTTGACGTAGTTATAAATTAATTTTTAGATTTTTTCTGTAATTTTTATTTTGGAAAATAAACTCTTTTTGTTTTGAATTATTTTACATCCTATATCAGCATTTCGGGGTTTCACAAACTAAGTTAACGGACCTATATTATTATATTTTTGGGACCGTGGCACATTGCTGAACACAACGGTATCTTTATTTTTGTCCATAACGACTTGTATGGATACAGAGGTTGTGTAAGAGGATACTTTTATTTTTCTAACTTAAAAACAAAATATACATACCGCATATGTACGTTTGTATACGTTTTCCATTTGATAAACTTTTCCCATTTGTGTACGTTTCATCTAGTTAAATGAACGGAGTTGGAAGACAAAACAAAAGAAAACAAATATATATTGTAACCAATTCATCTTGCGAGATAAACAAAGCTTGAGTGGTCACCAATCACCATTCGTTCACGCAGAAACAACCACAGAAAATGCAGAGCTACACCTGTACACAAAAGAAACACGTCCTCGTTACTTTTCCATTTATCTTCATGCCCCACCTCTTCTTCTCGCTTCCAACACTTTAAAAAGCATGAAACTTGCATCCACTCTCAGACACCTTTTTTTTCTACCTTTACCCTTCGCCAGTTACAATCTTTTCTCTCTCCATTTTTCTACTATGATTCACGAAATCCTGAAGAGAAAGAAAGTGGTAATTTTAGGTGTCTTCAGTTGGATTTTTAAGGCAGTATAAGTGGAGTATAGGTGGAGTTGTAGTGGTTCAAAAGTACTGAGGAGCATCAAAACAAATAAAGGAGTAGTGATGAAAAATAATAATACGGCAGTGATGAAAATGGGAGCAAGGACCTGTGCACGTGGTGAAGTTAGAGGCTTGACAAGTTCTGAAGGGAGAATTTGGCGTTCAAAGCTGTTACGTTCATGCATGGAGCTTGTGGGTAGTTGTACTAGCAGGTACGGACATATATTTTAATGGGAAGATGAAGTTTGAAGCAAGCAGTGGGTCTATTTCCTTTTGGTTCAGATGCGTGGGCGTTGAAACTGTTGCATGGGTTTCGACGAGTGTTGAAGTGAGAAGAGGAGTGGTAAACTTTGAGGGGTTCTAATATGCGTGGGAAGCATGCACTCACGGATGGGGAAGTGCACTCCAAATGGAGGAAGCGCACTGTAAAGGGAAAGTACGTGAAGGCCAGAAGAGGGTTGAATGAGAAGGAAAATGGTGAGGTTTGTGTATGAATCAGTGGTGCAAATAAGAGGATGGGACACCATAAATTTTCGGCTATGGAATATGGTATAGGCGGATGCCGTTTTCACTTTTTGTAGAAGACTGACACTGTACCACGGTGGACTTCCTTTTGGCGGGCCGATGAATAAAGATTGGAGGCCCATATTGAAATAAATGGTATAGTTCAAGTTTAGTTTCAAGTTTAAATAAATACTTAACTGGTAAACTCAGTATCTCATGCATACGTCATCGGAAATTCAAACGGTTTATCACATCTGAATCGTAGGATCAATGACTACACCAAGGAACTGATTCGTAATGAATTGGAGCTCATCACAATTTACAGCAAAATAAATTGTCCTTCTGAATCAAGTGATGGTTATCGTTATTAACGATGATCGTCCAATGTGAGTAAAACTCACCAACTCTGAATAGTTATATTTTGATAACGTATTCTTAGAACTGATAATTATTTGTTGATTGCGGTGTGTTAACTGTTTGGTTGAATTGCTTATGTATTGGTTGAAATTATAGATAACGATATATATATAAATCGTAAATCAAATATTGATTCTGTTTAGCAGAATATTTCATACTTAAATGAAATCGATGTAAATTATATTGTTTAACATCTGTTGATGCAGGGGAAACAGGTTGGAGGAATACAACTGGATTCCTCAATATTTATTTTGCTATTTTCATATATTGTGATATATGATGTGATATATAATCTGTTATTGATTATGTATGTTAGAATGATATTGATCATTGTGATTTGGTATGTTAAATACCATAAGAAATACCGGAATGTAGAAAGAGAATTTTCAAAGTGATATTGAAAATAAGATATTTATAAAATCAGAGGATTTTATAACACGAAATATTTATAAAATCAGAATATTTTATAAAAGGAATTATTTATAAAATCAGAATATTCTATAAAAGAAGATATTTATAAAATCATAGAATTTTATAAAAGGGATATTTATTTGTAAAATAAATAGAATTAATAAAGGGAATATTTATATGAAATAAATAAGATATTATAAGGAATATTTATTGGGAAAATAAATAGGATATAAAAGGAAATATTTGTGAAACAAATAGAAAAGGAAATATTATAAAACAAATCGAATTGTATAAAAAAGACAATTTTACATTTTGAAAGGCTTAGACCCGTGCTTCGCACACGGGTATAACATGATATGGATTTAAAGCAAAGGATTTAAAAAGAATATGTTCTAACCGATAGATTGAGAAGATTAATTTATAAATAATATTTTATAAATAAAATAAAATATTTATCATTGGATAAATAGAATATATAAGTCAGGACTTATATAAAGAAGTAAGAATCGATTTCAACATCGATATTTGAAACTGAATATGGATGAAGGTGCTAATCAAAATGTGTTAATCAAAATGAGTTAGAGGAGTTAATCGAATTAGAGTTAATCAATTTGAATTAGAGTTAATCGATCAGAGTTAGAGTTAATCGATTAGAGTTAAAGTTAATCGAATTATAGTTAATCGATTAGAGTTAATTGATTTGAATTATAGTTAATCGATTAGAGTTAGAGTTAATTGATTAGAATTAGAGTTAATCGATTAGAGTTAGAGTTAATTGATTAGAGTTAGAGTTAATTGAAAAGGAGTTATCGAATATAGTTTATTCGAAAGAAAGAGTTATCAAATATAGTTTATTCGAAAGAAAGAGTTGTCGAATATAGTTTATTTGAAAGAAAGAGTTATCAAATATAGTTTATTTGAAAGAAAGAGTTATCGAATGTAGTTTACTCGAAAGAAGGAGTTATCAAATATTAGTTATTTGAAGAGAGATAATCAAATATTAGTTATTCGAAGAGAGATAATCGAATATTAGTTATTCGAAGAGAGATAATCAAAATATTAGTTATTCGAAGAGAGATAATCGAATATTAGTTATTCGAAGTGAGTTAATCGAATATTAGTTATTCGAAGAGAGTTAATCGTTGAATTCGATTATATCGAATTTGGGAAAGTACTTATACTTTCCAGTGTTTAAATCAAGATATATTTATTTATAAATTAGGTGTTTATTTGTTTATTCAAATTAAAGAATAAAATTTATATTTGAAGTTAGATATTTCGAAAGTAGGGATTATAACGTTATCGTTATAACCGATGTTTCTGTAAAAGAAGTGGATTCGTAAATAGAATCCGAGAGTTACGTAAGGAAGTTTGTTAAAGATCTAAAAGATAAACTTTTTCTATTTCGAAGTTAAAACGTTGTTCAGTTAAGGTCTGAGAGGTAATTATACCCCAACTTGATTGACTCCCTTCTTATCTAAGGAATGGTTAAGGTCTGAGAGGTAATTATACCCCCAACTTGTTTTCCTTTGATAGTTAAATCAACGACTATCAAAGTTTTAACCATTTTTCCGTCGTCAATACGGAGACATCGGTTGGATTGTTATCTGAGAACCACTCCGTATAGACGTTAGCATTTCGAATCAAATAGATCGAAGACAAATTAAAGACGGAGTTTATACAAGGGTTATTATGGAGATCCTAGGTAGAAATTGCCTAAGATGGATTTACAAAATAATTCCTTCGGTTTGTCCTGTAACAACCTGGAATTTTGGGGCCAATTTAAATTTTTTATTTCAGAAATTTTAATGAATTTTAATATTTAAAATAATTTATTTTAAATAAGAACAACTAAAAATTTATTTTAAAACGAATAAATTCAATTTAAATATAAAAGGAGTTTAAAACAGCGCTGCAGTTTGAAATTTTGAATCTGAACTTTGAATAAGTATACATGATGCAAATTAAATCAGAATTGAGTGAAACAAGAAATATTTAAATCTGTTTAATAATATCTTTCGAACGAATCTGAAAAATTGAAATTTCATAGCGGAAATCAAAAGTTATGGCCAATTCAATTTTTTGAAAGGTCGCTGTAGAATTTTTATATATATTATATAGGGCTCGAAAAGCTACTTTTCACATATGAAGGAATTTCGACTCGAAATCACTTCTATTGAGTTCGGAATGACGTTTCTGCATTGAAAAACAATAAACACTCATATATTTTGAGATTCGGAGTTTATTTGTTTAAGAATGTATCTTTAATATTAAATATACTGGCCTTAAAAATAGTCATTTTTCAAACGACCTCTGTTTTCGACGAAACCACTTTTGTTGGAACCGGAATGTCAAATTATTGCTAGGTTTCAATTTTCATAATTTTTCGAATTAATATGTGAGTGTGGCAAAGGAAAACGTGTTTTGTCAGTTTCAGTAAAATTTAATCGACTTGAAAATGGCCATTTTTCAAACAGTCTCAGAATTCGACGAAATTAGTCTTGTT
Organism: Allium sativum; assembly: GCA_030737875.1. Classification (NCBI taxonomy): domain Eukaryota; kingdom Viridiplantae; phylum Streptophyta; class Magnoliopsida; order Asparagales; family Amaryllidaceae; genus Allium; species Allium sativum. Next base: position 223,626,039 of record CM060920.1, read on the forward strand.
AGAAATGTATCATCAAAACATAACTAGAAATATTTTTCCTGTAATTTTTAAAGGTCGTATGTGGCCCCGGTGGATTTAATTGTGCGTCAGAATTAAATAATTAAATGATTTATAATTTAAATTAAATAAAAATATATCGTAACAGCCGAATTGGGTTACAAGGCCTGGTCCATTGCGTCCGGAATGGGGGTATTTGCCTAGGAACATTTTTCGTTGAATTTAATTTGGAGTTCCGGACGATATACGAATTTAATAGAATTAAATAAATTAAATAAAGGGGAAACTACGCGTATAAATACACTTGCCAATACGAACCCTAAAAACCCTATTTCCAGCCGCGATTCTAAGCTTTTAATGGCCAGAATCCTTCGATTTTCAAACTCTAATATCTTCCAATCCGCTGACTAATAAATCAAGTACCATATACCAAATCGAAGAGGGATCCGAGCTCTTGAATTTCATACGGAGATGATCATCGATAGGTCATTGTGGAGACCGGAATTGGAGGAGGAAGCGGCGAACTTCGGGTTCGGATTTCATGGTGGGGGGCCTACCGAGCTGCGTCTCGTTCAGGGCGGCGGGAGGTCAGGCGGATGCGCGTCACGGGGAACATGGCGATGGTGGTCCGGTGGCCCGTGGGTGGAGCGGCGACGGTGGGTTGATGTTGACGATATGGGTTCAGTTTTGAAATAGTTTCCTGGAAGAAGGCCGATGTTCTAATTAGTGATTAACAACTCATTAAGGTCTATTATTTGAAATAAAACCTTTGTTTAATTGTATTAGCTATAAACTTAAATAACTCGTTCGATCCTTGTCAGAATGGAACGAAACCAGTTGCGTTAGATTCGTATCAGAGAACACTACCTTATGGAACAGGCTAGAATTGAAACAGAAACTGCTGGAAATTCAACCAATCTATGTGAGATTTCTGTTTTCTTTTGAAATAATTAATCAATCTAATTATCTTTTTTGCTATGTGATGGTTGTACGTATATGAATTAGCCCTGCTTTGTTATGATATTTTGGATGATGAATGATATATCGTTTGTGATAAATAATTCTAGATATGAATGTGTTGATTTAATTAAATCACTTTATTTTGCCAATATTTGGTGAATCATGTGGAATAGATTTAATATAAAATATTTCGTTATCCCTTTTTATTGGATTGGTTTAGTCAATTCAATACAGAATAGAATGTCATCACTTTTGTTTGTAAAATAAAATATACCACTTTTTGTTAAATAAAAGATATCACTTTTTGTTTGCAAATAAAATATATCACTTTTTGTTAAATAAAAGATATTACTTTTTGTTTGCAAATAAAATATATCACTTTTTGTTGAATAAAAGATATCACTTTTTGTTTGCAAATAAAATATATCACTTTTTGTTAAATAAAAGATATCACCTTTTGTTTGTTAAAATAAAAGATATCACCTTTTGTTTTGATAAATTAAATGATTTCACCTATAATTGAAATATAAAGGTTGTAACTTTGTTTGTTAATTAAAAAGTTTCAACTTTGTTTAAAAACAACATTTTTATTTGGAATATGTTATGAAAGTCAAAATGACATTCAGAATAGATTTTTGTTAACATTCTTTTTCAATAAAAAGGATAGATTTTTGTTAACATTCCTTTTTCAACAAAAAGAATAGATCTTTGTGTAACATTCTTTATCAATAGAAAGAGTTTTACCAAAATTATCACTTTTGGTCAATAAAAAAAATTAAATGGAAAAGTATGTTTTTTATATACATAAAAATAAGTATTAGAATAAAAGGTACATTTTTGCTAAAAAATTAATATTAGAAGTAAAAGAACATTCTTTGTCAAAATCTAGTTAATGAATAAAAGTATTTTTTTTTGTCAAAGTTTTGTTAAAAAAAAGACAAAAAAAAAACATTTTGATTAGGAATTGGTTAAAAAAAAACAACATTTTATTTGAAAGAAGTTTTATGAACAAAATTGACACTTTTGTTTGCATTGAAGTTTTATAAACGAAATTAACACTTTTGTTGCATTAAATTTAATAAACAAATTCATCACTTTGTTTGCATCAAAAGTTGACAAACTAATTTATCATTTTGTTGTATGGAAAGTTGTTAACGAAATTAGTCATTTGGTCGCATTGAAATTTATGAAATAAATTTTTCAATTTAGGATTGTTTTATATAGGAAAAATAACATTTACATTAGAATTGTTTATTTAGATTAAAAATAATATTTTTGCATTAGAAATGTATATGAGATTAAAAATCAACATTTTGATTATATAAAAACAAAATCACCATTTTGTTGCATTAGAAGTAAATAAGCAAAATCACCATTTGGTTGCATTAGAAATTTATAAACAAAATTAACATATTTTGTTGCATTGAGAAGATAGAATAAAATATACATTTTGCTAGAAAATGAATGTTAGAATAAAATATACATTTTGCTAGAAAATGAATGTTAGAATAAAATATACATTTTGCTAGAAAATGAATGTTAGAATAAAATATACATTTTGCTAGGAAATGAATATTAAAATAAATAGTACATTCTTGTTAGAAAATGAAAAGTAAAATAAAAAGGATCATTTTGTCATTTCAAAGGAGATGAAGTAAAATATTCATTTTGGCATGAAAATGAATTAGACCAAAAATATGCATTTTGGTAAATAAATAAGAGTTAGGATTTTTATTATCATTCGTTCAAAATAAAAAGAATTGAAATACATGTCCGTGATGTTGATGTGTTTAAATATAATGTTAGAATATTCAAATTGAATATTACACTTCCATTTACAAGTCATCCGACTTGTTTATGTGATTGGGTCGATAATTTTTATACATCGCCCAAGTGCACAAATAATTTATTATTTGATTGCTGGATGAAACCCCACACGGGTGTTGGGATGATCCTACACTAGTCCCAATATTTAGTGTAGAATCCACTCTGGTTGATTATTTTGGTTGTGTGATAGTTATTTATCGTGATTGTTGATTATATGCAGTATTTGGTTGTTGATTGAGTCACATTCCAATAAAGAATATTCTAGAAAAGAAGATTTTAGAATATATTTTAGAAAAAGAAGATATTTTTGAAAAATATATTTTTATTGAAATAAACTAGTTATTAACTAGAATAAATCATTAAATTTAGATCTAATGAGTTTTCCAATTTGTTAAGATTTAATTGAAGTTAAATTAAATAAATTAGATTTTTGGGGTCGTGAATAGTGTCTTAAATAACACTGTTCTTAAACCCTGTATGAAAAGAATAAGCTTTTATTTAGATCATTAAAGTTTTCAATTATGGTAATTGGAATAAGATGAAACGTGAGTTGGGTTTATTGTGAACTGTGTTTTTAAGTGACATGTGTTCTTTAACTCAACTGATAGTGAAAACATATAATTTGGAATTTATAAATCTTTTACTTAGATTTAAATAGGAATTTTCCAAAAGTAAAGTTTTCCAATTTAATATATTAAATTGGAGTTGAATGGAATTCGAATTAATAATAACCGAGATAAGCTTCTGTAGAAGAAAACCGATACTACATATGGAATTTAAGAGGCTTTGCCGTTATTCCATTTATATTATTGGTCGGATATAGAAATTTATAACGATTATATGTTGATTTGAATTCTGTGAAGATTCCATAGTTTTATGGAAGATGATTTGGGGTTTACCGTGAACTATGTTTTTAAATGACATTAGTTCTTTAACCCATTTAAAGTTAAGATCAATTTCTTAAAATTGAATAATCATTGAATAATGATTTTGATATTCCAAACCAAATTTGGGTTTTAATAAATCTTTAAAGAAAGATTTAAGGATAAATATAAAGAATTTATCTTTGATAGAATAATTTGAATGTTTTATTTAAAAGAATATTCTAAATTGGGATGAGGCGTTGGATGTGTTTTATAATACTTCATTTTTATTATAAAAAATTCGCGAGTTATTTGGAAAGACCGGGTATAACCCATTTCGAGTAATTACTACGACGATGAAGAGTCGAAGTTGAAGACGGTGATTGAAGACCGACGATCTTCATATCGAATGGACGTGTTGCTACAGAGACCCTTGATGGGAGTAGCTACCTTGAGGGGGTTTCAGTGGTGGCCGTCCGGACTATTGTTGATTGTTCGGATTTGGTTTTCGCTCAGACCCAGAGCATAAGCTAATAAAGGGATGCGTGTCTGACATTGGATTTTGTTCCGTGTGAATTTAGTCGATTTCTGTTAATGTATGTCTGTTTGGTGGTGGAGGATTTATTCTCTACTCAACACCCTGGTATATATTAACAGTGATCGATCGCATGGCGTGAATTGTCAATGTGGCATGCCAAGATGCAATTGATCAAGGCTTTTGTTGAGAAGCAGGGCCTTGTGGGATGATCAAAGCATAGCCTATTACGGCATAGCTTTGTGTATATCGTGACTTCGCGAGCCTCACACCCCGGTATGAGTCAAAAACGGGATATGAACCGTAGGGAGTGCACACATTTCTTTCTAGCTAGTGGTAGTGTCAGTGTTTTAACACGGCCTGGCATTTTACTTATGTGGATGATGGATTTTGAGGCGCCTCGGATTTTTATAGGCCGATAGTGGTCATATTATAGGTTCAAAGGAACCGGGGAACGTGTGTTCAGGCATAACCAATCCACTGCCAATAGGCGGGGACCGACCCTACCGCATCCAAGGGTTCACTGCGGGGGATCCTGAGGCATTTGCTAGAGTGTCTCGAATCGGAGAGGAGCTTGCCCCTAGCCTAGACTCATGATGGAAAATCCAATTTCCAATACGACCTTGCGGTTTTGATTGTAGAACTAGTATGGCGACATGATATATGGTACTCATGTCGTCTTTGATTTATACATTATGATTGAAATGTTTTATTTAATCATATACACACTAATACTAAATCTGTTTTATCGTATCAAGCATTTTTGACCATTATAAGGTAAAACCCTATCCTCCGGTTTGCGTTGCATTGTATGATGGGACTTGGGTCTTATAATGGTTTCATTTTTCTAAGAAGCATTGCGTTGTTTAACGATTTACCTTATTTTATGCACTGGCAATCCAATGGAGTAAACCCATTCCGTGTTAGCGGCGTGGTCCTGTGATTAGCCTTATTTTTAGATAGTTAAGTTAAGATTTCTCATACCAGTCCCATGACTGACCTGTAGTTTGTTTCACTGGAAAACTCGGGTGCCCTTATTTTCCACACGGGCAGTCGAGTAGCATTTTGCAGATATATTTACAGGATCCTGGTTTACAGCTGAAGCGGTATTCGGAAAGCTCTGTATCCGTGTATTTCTTCCAGTTGTATATTTGTATTATTTTTCCGCTGCTATTTAAATGTAATTTAAAACTCTGATATTATTGTATTTCTATTATGAAATAAGTATCCATACTCTGTTATATTCTTGTACTCTAATGTAATTGTTGTAATCAGCAATAAAACATTCTTCAGTTTGTGTTCTGATGTGTATTGTTCTCAAAGCAATCCAGCCTTTCCTTTACTGGGAAGTTTGGGTCATCACATGTCCAGTCCCAGGAAAACATGAACGGACGATTGTTTGACAGAGTATATTTGGTAGATCACGTAAGTTGATCGTTTCAAACGTATTTACGTTGGTGGCAGAGGAATTCGTTTCTCTTAGCTTTATACCCGTGATATTTTTGAGGAAATCAATTTGTGATTTGGCAGGTGTGGCGATGTGACATTCGAAGTAAATGGAGGAGTGATCTGTTAAAAGATATTTTTTGACCTCAAGCCTCATCAACTGGGAAATGACAGAAATCGGGCAGGCAACATGGCTAATTGGGCCGCACCCAAATAGGGTATATTGTCACCATCTAGAGAATATTCATATTTGTACTTCTTTCAATTCTGTATCTCCCGGGAACGGTTATGTTGGAATATTAACCGAGGGGTGGCAATATATTTGATACATTCAAGAGAAATGAATGGTTGGTCATGTGTGGCCGAGTTACAAGATGTTCTTGTTGAACTCCAGTGTATCGCTTCTAGAGTACACTGAGCGGAAGGTGGATCCATACCTTGTCATAGTTGGAATCCATTCCCCAAATAAGAGCCCGTGGTTTTGATTTTATATTATATATGTAGAACGTTAGATGCAAGCGTTTCTGCTAGATTTCTATTTACTTGATCTAGACATTATTATAATATCAGACAAGTATCGTTTTAGAAATATTTTGGGTTATCGTAAGGTAAAAACCGTCCGTGTTTATGTGTGGATCGGTCTTACAATTATCATTTCTTTTAAAGAGATTTTAAAAGTTAAACAAATGGTTGGAGTTTACTCACACTAGTCACGTGACTGAACTGGAGTTTATTTTGTTTTGTTTTCCCTAAACTCTTGGGTGCCCAATTTTGTGCGGGCAGTCAAGTAGTCGGATTTACATATACTTAAAGAGCTGGAGTAGGAGGCTTCAGGATTATATAGCTATTGTTATTTCCACTGTGTTGAAAGTGTTATATTCTAATAATGGTATTGTATATAGATACTGTTTTAATTCAAAGTTATGTTATGAAATATATTTATTCGTTCCGCTGTGAGATTCGTGTTTACTCTGATGTTGTATGTTCTTCTTCTTCTTCTTCTTCTATTCTAAGTTTCTATCTTATCTATTCTCACCCTCTGTTTTCTTTCTATTAGTTTTCTGGTTTTCCAGTGTAATTTGGGTTGGACTTGTGTTATATGGTCAGCTCAAATTGTACCGGAATTTCGGGGCACTACAGTTGGTATCAGAGCTTAAGGTTAAGTAATTACCTTGGCTTTGTGGCGTGACTCAGTAGAGATGGGGGTTAGTAATGCCCTAGATTGAGTTTGAGTGTATATATATGAGTGAACGTATTTGTTATTTGATATAAAATGGTTTTATACTGTGGAGATTTATTGGTTGAGTTGTTTATAAGTTCTGGTCGATCAGTTTGATCCACTGTATCGGTAGGAGTTTATAAACACTTGAATACGATGGACCGACATAGTATAGTTTGGAAGGGGGTAAATGAAATAATTTTACTCAAATATATTTTGATATAAAGAAAATATATATATTGGAAATATTCTAATATTGGTTGTTATTATAATCGATTAAGATTATAAATTAAATGGTTATATATATATATAACCAAGTAGAATTCATTTAAGTGTTACAAATTGAATTGAATCTGAATTTAAATTAGGATTGGAATTAAACTCTGGAAGGTTATAAAAGTGTTTGTAAATGAATCTGGGTTAAATATTTGGGAATTTTAAAATCCTGGGAGATTTTAAATTTGTTACAAGCAATGAAAGGATATTTTGAAATGGATTTCAAAATGAAAGTGTTTAGAAATGATTTTGAAAGTGATATAGTATCGAACTCACTTCGATAGGTGGAAAATAGATTTCGAAGATGATCATGACATCATCGGTGTTCATTTTCGAGTTGTAAGTGATGGATTACTACCAAAGATTTTGTTTTTGAATTGTTTTGAGAAAACAAGTTGTTTTGATATTCCAAATGAATATTTTGATTTTTGGAAAAGGCTAAGCTATTTAAAGACTCCCAGAAATAGATTATTTGAATTAAAACAAATTAAAATAGAATTTTTAAAAGCCAATAGAAATTGAAAATTTAATTAAAGCCAGTTAAGTGACAATTGAATTGGAAAATAGTACATCAAGTAGAATCAAATTTTGGATTTATGAGATAGGAATCTGAAATGGTATTGGATTGGTGTGTTAAAGTTAATCGAGAATGCAACTCGAATTTGAAAAGGAATTTGACTTGGATATACGTAAATGATTGGGTTGGAGATAAAAGTGATTTGAGTTTGATCAGAATGACATCGGTATATGCTGAATTAGTAATAGATGTAAAGGATATAATGATATGCCCGAAAAAAAGTATAGTGACCCGAAATTCCGGTCCGATTTGAGCTGACCAAATAACGCAAGTCCAACCCCAATTACACTGGAAAATCAGAAAACTAATAGAAAGAAAACAGAGGGTAAGGAAAGATAAGATAGAACATTAGAATAGAAGAAGAAGAAGAACACAACATCAAAGTAACACGAACCTTATAGCGGAACGAATAACATATAATATATATAACATAACTTTGAAATATAAATCTGTACTTGAATATACATCATTATCACAGTAAAGCACTTACAACATAGCGGAAATAAACAATAGCTATATGATCCTGAAGCCTCCTGCTCTAGCTTTTCAAGTATCTGTAAATCCCGACTACTTGACTACCCGTACAAAATTGGGCACCCAAGAGTTTAGGGAAAACAAAACAAAATAAACTCCGGGTCAATCATGGGACTGGTATGAGTAAAACAGTTTAAAACAGTTCGAACATGTAAACGATATCTCACAAGACCACGCCGTATAACGGAACGGGTTTTTCCCTTATGAGAATCCAAAATATCTTTATATCAAAAACCTTTTGATATTATAATAATGTCTAACAACCACAATATAATAATCATCTAGCAGAAACGCTTTCATCTCACGTTCTACATATATAGTATACAATCAAAACCGCAAGCACGTATTGGGTAATGGATTTCCAACTATGAAAAGGTATGGAACCACCTTTCACTAGTGTACCTCTAGAAAGTAATACACCGGGTTCAACAAAAACATCTTGCAACCCGGCCACACATGACCGACCACTCATTTCGCTTGAGTGTATCGAATATATATCACCAACGGTTGGGATCAACAACCGTTTCCCGAATGGGACAGCATCAACAATAGATTTTTTTGAAGTAAATGAAACTCTAGATCAGGTAATTATACACCGTAATAGGTGCGACCTACATCGCCATGCTGCCTGCCCGATTTCTATCATTTACCGGATGATGAGGCTTGAGGTTACGCTTTATCATCACATCAGATTCACTTCGAATGCCACATTGTCAGATCCATCGAAAATCACTAATTGACGTCTACAACAGTACATTACGTGTTAGCCAAAGAAGTTTCCTTCTCCGTGTGAAAACCCGTAACTTCCCCGTAAAGGAAAGTGTCGGATAGTTCGAGAACAAACCACAACAGAACACATACAGAAGAACATTTCATTGCTTATTACAACAATGCATCAGATTACAAGAATATACAGAGTATAAATGAATATTACACAGAAATATCAGAGATTTAAATTACATTTAAGTACATAGCAGCGGAAAATAATACAATACACAACTAGAAGAGATATACGGATACAAAGCTTTCCGGATATCATTCCAGCTGTAAACCAGGATCCTGTGAATATAAATCTGCAAAACCAAAACTACTAGTTGCCCGTGTCGAAAATAGGGGCACCCAGAGTTTAGGTTAAAACAATAAACTCCAGGTCAGTCATGTGACTGGTGTGAGAACTAAAACAGTTATTAATCTTTGTTTTTAAAAATAGGTAAATCAAGGGACCACGCCGTATAACACGGAACGGGTTTCCTCCCAAGAATACCAGTGCATAAAACAAACAGCGCAATGCTAAATAAAGAAAAATGAAGCTGTTATAAGACCCAGGTCCCATCACACAATGCAACGCAGCCGAGGATAGGGTTTTCCCTTATAACAGCCAAAGAATGCTTGATATGTTTAAAACAAATCGTTTGATACTATTATAAGTGCATAGTGTATAAAACGACTTCAAATCATAAGTATCAATCATAGACGGCATAAGTGCCCCATCCCACTATGTCGCCATACTAGGCTCTACAAATAAAACCGCAGAATCACGTATTTGGAAATTGGGTTTCCATCTATGAACCGAGGCAAAAGATAGTCCTCAACCGATTCGAGACGCTCTAGCCCGCCCCTCAGGAACAGCCGCAACTGCCCCTTGGATCCTCAGGGCCGGTCCACCGATGTGGATTATTATGCCTGAACACTACGTCTCCCCACCCTATGGGGTGTAAGTCTGGTCCGTCAGCCGACCAGAATGCATCGGCCGAAACCGATATAACCGAGGCGCCTCGCAACAGCAACAACCACATAAGTCAAACTCGTCAGGGCGTGTAAAACCACTGACGCCACTTCTAGCTAGAAAGAAACGCATGCCCTCCCTGACGTCCTCTCCCGTTTTTGGTTCATACCGGGTGTGAAGCTCGCGAATCAAACGTTACACAAAGCTATGCCACAAAGGCCGTGCTTTGATCATCAACCACAAGACTTTGCTTTTCAACAAAAGCCTCGATCAATTGCCACTTAGGCATGCCACACAGGCAATTCACTCCATGCGTTTGATATCCATCAATATATAACCCCTGAGCTCGTACGTCTCAGAGAAGGGCGTTAAGCAAGAGAATAAATTCTCCACCGCCAAACAGATATATATTTAATAGAGATCAATCACACGGACTAAAATCCAATGTCAGACACACAGTCCATTTACAAGTCCGTTCTGGGTCTAAACGAAACCGGAGGCACTTTCCTCGCATATCCATCCATCTCCAAGTACGTCTGGACGATCACCAACTGTTTCCATCTTCTTGGGTGTACAGCCCAATCAAGATCATCAGTAATCACCCAAACAACGTGAAGACTTCCGGTCTTCGACCACTGTCTTCATCTTCGACTTATCGTCGTATCAGTTATTCAGAATGGGATAAACCCGGTCTTTCCGAATAACTCACGTATATTTTAAATAAGTGTTACACAAACACAACATACGCCTCATTCCAATTCATCAGTCACTAACCGTAAATTAATCAAGAGAATAATTCTCCAAATATTAACCCAGAAGGCCGAAACCAACATCAGATCAATATCCAGAAAACCATTCTGCTTGGCTAACCGACAGTTAGTTTCTAAATTTCACATTCATAGGGAAAGGTTCCCATTAATTTTATCCAAGATAAATTCTTTATATTTAATCTTTAATCTATCCTTTTGAATTTCGATTCAACTAGTCGGGATTAACGAAACTTACCGAAGTAATCATTTGTTTTAATTTCCCAATCCCAACCTATTCATCCCATGAAGTAAAACTGGTAATACTTCCTATCTAACACCACAGTGTTATCGGTAAATTCAATTACCATTTCACGTTCAAATCTAATTAAAGATTTAACTATCGCCTGGAGCAAAACTGGTGATACTCCATTTCGATTATTTCAATCTAATTAAAGATTCATTAAAACTCCACTTAGTTTTAATCGTTAACTGGGTTAAAGAATCAGTGTCATTTAAAACACGGTTCACGATAAACCCAAAATCACATTCATTAATTATCGGGTTAAAGAACAAGTGTTATTTAAAACACTGTTCATGATAAACCCAAAAATCAATATCAATTCAATTCCAATTAAATATTATTTAATTGGTACACTTCATTAAATCTAAATAAAAAGATTTAATCTTTTCTCAACTGGGTTCAAGAACAGTGTTAGTGAAGACACCATTCACGACAAACCCAAATCACATTTGATATTCAATATAAGGCTCTGAATAGAAAATATATCGGCTTATATTCAATATCAAATTCTACGATTAACAAATGTCGTATTGGAAATAACGATATAAATATATATCTTTCAAATTTCCATAACAACATCTGTATAATCACGAATTCCAACATCGAAATATTCCGAAGACAATTTCGATTCAAATCCACTCCAATGCAATCATTGGAAATTCTGGTTATTTTTAAAACCCTTTTCAAATTCAATTTATTTATTTAAAAATAAATAGAATTATATTTCTAGTTCAAAACTAGTTCATTTCGATAAAAATCTATTTTTATCTTTTCAAATATGGAGTTTTTCATCCCAAATCTTCACAAATCATTTCTTATGATTTTACACAAATTATTACTATTTTTAATAATTTTATCAAGGCCCGTACAGTCGATTTCCTTCAACGGCCATCGAACTGCACTTACAGCGACCTTTTTCGAATTTGATTTAGACGTATCTCCAAATCCAACCGTTAGATTTCTAATTTCTAATATTCGTTAGAAAGCTCTTTTCGATACGAACCCAACGGTTCCGGTTTTAGGAGAATCCGACGGTCGGATCTCCCGTAATGTCCGTTTGAAATAAATGGTCGAAATTCATGAACTGCCGCGGCGCGGCGCGTTCTATTCAGGCCATTATATTATATATATATAATATATACTTCGTCGATTTCTATTTAAAACGAATTATATAATTAGTTTTAAAATTCGTTTCAAAAGCAATTTCAACTTCCATTTCAATTCAAATCAAAATTGAATTCTTCTTTATAAATTCGTTTTAAAATTCATTTCTATTCAATTCAAATTTCAATTCAATTTGAATTCATTTCAATTTGCTTTCAATTCAATTTGAATTCGTTTTCAATTCATTTCGAAGTCGTTTTTCGTTTTCAATTCATTTCATTTCGAAATCGTTTTCAATTCATTTCATTTCGAAATCGTTTTCAATTCAATTCATTTCGAAATCTAATAAAATCGATATAAATATCGTTCACGTCGAAATGGCGTCAATCTAATCAACACGGCTTCATATATCCCTTTATTTTCAAATATTCTATTTCAAATATTTCTTTTTCAAAATAGTTGTTATTATCAAAATATTTCGTTCAACAAATGACCAATCTCAATGGATGAGTACTGTCAACACATGAACCTTTATTTTATATTGATAAAGATGTAAATTTTATTACTAAAATATTTCGTTCAACACATGACCAATCTCAATGGATGAGTACTGTCAACACATGAACCTTTATTTTATATTGATAAAGATGTAAATTTTATTACTAAAATATTTCGTTCAACACATGACCAATCTCAATGGATGAGTACTGTCAACACATGAACCTTTATTTTATATTGATAAAGATGTAAATTTTATTACTAAAATATTTCGTTCAACACATGACCAATCTCAATGGATGAGTACTGTCAACACATGAACCTTTATTTTATATTGATAAAGATGTAAATTTTATTACTAAAATATTTCGTTCAACACATGACCAATCTCAATGGATGAGTACTGTCAACACATGAACCTTTATTTTATAATATTCTTTATTTTTCAAATTGGAATGAGGCCCAATCAATTACCATATAATGTTAATTATATGGATTTTCGTACATCACATGTATATAATAGCATTGAAAAATAATCAACCATCAACCAAAGTGCACTACACTGTATAAGCATCTAATATAGATATCTAACGCTTATAACAGCCTGTCAATCAATCGATCGACATATTTTATCAATCAGGATGAGTGAACTTCATATTTCATCCCAACACCCGTGTGGGGTTTCAAACAATCAAACACGGATTTTATTTGTGCAGTTGGGCGATGTGTAAAATTTATCGTCCCAATCAATATCAGTCAAATCAGTGTATATAAACAAATCGGCCGATTTGTTTATAAATATTTATTTATTCACTTTCACGTTAAAAATTATATTTTTAACGATAAAACATTTTATTCAACCTATGAATATTCTATTCGGTTCATTTATTCAATAAAATGATATTTTTATTTTTCCAACTTATTTTAGAAAATTTCGGCGGCATAACGGCACGATACTAGAAACGGGACGAGGCCTAGCCTTATCCCCGGTCTAGTGAAGGCCCACGCCATTCACACATCAATCAAATCAATTTCATTTCACCAAACAATTTCCATTCAATCAAATATTCTAACTAACTACTCAACCAAACAATTTAACAAACAAGCCATCCATGGTCTGTGGATGACGGGTGTCGGGTGCTACTAAGCACCGTCTGCATCCTAGTATATAAATATAACTAGAAAATTAAATTGAAAGGTGAGAAGTTCTCACCAAAAGCTATCCAATCATCTTGACTCTTCTTTTATAGAAATCTTCGCCAATCTCGCCTTTTGTCGCTTTCGTTGCCCGTAGCCACTACATATGTAAAAATCGAATTTTTACTTCGCTATTCAATATATAAAAATCGAATTTTGACTTCGCTATTCAATATATAAAAATCGAATTTTGACTTCGCTATTCAATATATAAAAATCGAATTTTGACTTCGCTATTCAATATATAAAAATCGAATTTTTACTTCGCTATTCAATATATAAAAATCGAATTTTTATTTCGCTATTCAATATATAAAAATCGAATTTTGACTTCGCTATTCAATATATAAAAATCGAATTTTTACTTCGCTATTCAATACATAAAAATCGAATTTTGACTTCGCTATTCAATATATAAAAATCGAATTTTTACTTATGCTACATGTACATAAAAACCATATTTTTATTTCTTCACATATAATAAAAATCATATTTGTATTCTTCTACTTCTATTTTAAAAACGATGCGATATATATTTTCATAACAATGCGATATATATTTTCATAACAATGCGATATATATTTTCATAACATTGCGATACATATTTCCATTCTGCTACTGTATAAATAAAAATCAAGCTATATATTTTTAAAAATCGATCCTATTTATATATTTTTTTCAAAAATATTTCCTAAATAAAAAGATCACATTTCTATTTATCTTCTTTAAAAACAATGCTTGTTCTATTTTCAAAAGAAATTCTAATTTTATTTTCAAACTTTGCTAATTTTATAAAAAAAACAAGGTATATATATATTATGAAACAATTATATATATACATATATAAGACAATCCCATTTGTATTTTATTCATATAATAAAATTCATGTTTAAATTTTTAATTAACTAATTAATATACTTAAGATAATTTAATTCCTCACCCCTTAATCACGTTCAAGAAAAAGTGTTGCCTCTTCTTCTCGTTCAAAGCCCCTGTACAAGACTGAACCGTGAAACCCAATTCTCGATTAGCTTCTGCCGTTGCCGCTCCTGCCAGAGAGCGCTAGCCGTCGATCAGTCACTGTCACGTTGAAGACCTTCACGAGCTCCACCAACGCCAGGTGGCGCAGCCACCTCGGAGGCCTCCTCCGATTTGAAATTGGTCGCGAACAGAAGGGTTTTGCGCTCAAAATTCCCACCTATTACTTGTTGATTCTCGATCTGACCCACACCAAAAGAGCGATCCCCTCTAGCTCTAAAGATTGGCCTTCAACACCTTTTAATTTTGATGGGAGGATTGAACGAAAAATTGGGGGAAAGCATCGAGATGTTTGGATCGTCGGTTAAGCAAGGAGGCGGGTTTTTAATTCTGCGTTGACTAGGGCGTTGTTTGACTAGGGCTTCTTTAGAGGATAGGGCCTTATATATATTTATATATTTTATTTTATTTTAATTCGAAATTGCTTGTCCATCGATCCAAATCCCAAATCAACCACAACGACTGTCACCCCAAGCTAATTACCCCCCTTCCGAACACAATGGGATATGTCCCGCAAGCCAATTCGACCGTTTGAATCAGTTTTTATCAAAATTAAAATATAATTCTATATATATTCAATTTGAACATACATTTTAATTTACCGGGGTCACATATTAACTCGAAAAATTCCACAAAAATATTTTCTAGCTTCGTATTGACGATACGGTCCTAACAAAACTAGTTTCGTCGAATTCTGAGACCGTTGGAAAAACGGCCATTTTCCAGTCGATTAAAATCAACTGAAACTGGTCAAACGCGTTTTCTTTTGCCACGCTCACATACTGATTCGAAAAATTATGAAATTTGGAATCTAGCAATAATTCGACATCACGGACCCAACAAAACTGGTTTCGTCAAGATCCGAGGTCATTTGCAAAATGTCCATTTTTAAGGGCCTGAATTCCATAGCGACTATTCAGAATTTTCAACTGGACATATCTTTTGATTCCCACTATGAAATCTTGATTTTTCGGATTCGTTGGAAAGATATCATCAATTAGATCCTATTGTTTTTTTGTTTCACTAAAATCCGGATTGTTTTGCACCCGGTACATTCAATTGAAGTTTGAAATCGAATTATCGAACTACCGCGCCATTTTCAATTCCTTTTATAATTATATATAATTATTATATATTCTAACGACGACGTATATAGTATATACGTCGAATTCTATTCAAAAGAAATTTCTCGTCGTTATTATTTAAAATAATTCATTTTAAATAATCAAAATTCGCTAAAATTGCCAAAATAAAAAATTTAAACTGGCCCAGATTTTCGGGTTGTTACAATCTCCCCCACTTAAAACTTTTCGTCCCCGAAAAGGAACAAAGTCGAAAGTGGTTTGATTAATCAGCTCTACGTTCGATCTGGCTTTCATTCTCCAACTTTTCAGTTTCTGAGAATTTTCAAAAATTTCAAAAATTTGGCTAACACCCTAAATTTTCGAAAAATTTCGCCATAACCTCCCCTGCACCGGGAGCATCGGGGAATTTCAAATAGCTTCCCCGGTCCTTCAGATCTCAAAAAAGAAAAAGAAAAAGCCAAGCGGCTAGCCAATAGGCTCATAAAATCATCATCACCCAAACAAAACAGTAAATTATGTAGTAAACATGTACCTATTTGTCGGGCAAACAAATTTTATTCTCTGGCTCTAGCCTCCTTGCTATGACCTGTTCAATGATATATGTATATGCAAGCAAATGCGACCAATTTCCATTAAAATTCAATATTTGATTCAATTAGGCTAAATGGCTAAAAATTAGCAAACAAATAAACAAACAACCCAAACATTAATCAATTAGTGAATTAGAGTTTCAAATTCATAATTTTGATACATATACAAAAATCATGTTTTTGATACCAAATCACAACAATAGGCCCTATCTAATTTTGGTTCTCACACCAGTCAATAGGAGATAGATAGATATTACACGTTCGTCACTCGAATATAAATTCTAATGATGGAGCTCCATCATCAAAATCATCTCCGGGCGATTAGAGGGTAATTCTATATCTATCCAGTATATTAAAACTTCAAATACACGTTTGCAAGCCGTATATGCAAAATATTTGTATACTGGACTGTCCTAATCAATATAAATAGATAATCAAATACGAATAATTGATTTAAATTTTCAAAACAAAATTTGTTTTTACTTTCAAAAATACTCTTCACACTCGTTCTAGGATACTACTGATCCCATCTCTAACGAGTCATTCTAATTGGATTTTACTAATCCAATATCTGATGAATTCTTTCGTATGGTTCCAATGTGCCTTGTTCTCTAGCTTTGTAAACCAAAGCTCTGATACCAACTGTGAAAACCCGTAACTTCCCCGTAAAGGAAAGTGTCGGATAGTTCGAGAACAAACCACAACAGAACACATACAGAAGAACATTTCATTGCTTATTACAACAATGCATCAGATTACAAGAATATACAGAGTATAAATGAATATTACACAGAAATATCAGAGATTTAAATTACATTTAAGTACATAGCAGCGGAAAATAATACAATACACAACTAGAAGAGATATACGGATACAAAGCTTTCCGGATATCATTCCAGCTGTAAACCAGGATCCTATGAATATAAATCTGCAAAACCAAAACTACTAGCTGCCCGTGTCGAAAATAGGGGCACCCAGAGTTTAGGTTAAAACAATAAACTCCAGGTCAGTCATGTGACTGGTGTGAGAACTAAAACAGTTATTAATCTTTGTTTTTAAAAATAGGTAAATCAAGGGACCACGCCGTATAACACGGAACGGGTTTCCTCCCAAGAATACCAGTGCATAAAACAAACAGCGCAATGCTAAATAAAGAAAAATGAAGCTGTTATAAGACCCAGGTCCCATCACACAATGCAACGCAGCCGAGGATAGGGTTTTCCCTTATAACAGCCAAAGAATGCTTGATATGTTTAAAACAAATCGTTTGATACTATTATAAGTGCATAGTGTATAAAACGACTTCAAATCATAAGTATCAATCATAGACGGCATAAGTGTCCCATCCCACTATGTCGCCATACTAGGCTCTACAAATAAAACCGCAGAATCACGTATTTGGAAATTGGGTTTCCATCTATGAACCGAGGCAAAAGATAGTCCTCAACCGATTCGAGACGCTCTAGCCCGCCCCTCAGGAACAGCCGCAACTGCCCCTTGGATCCTCAGGGCCGGTCCACCGATGTGGATTATTATGCCTGAACACTACGTCTCCCCACCCTATGGGGTGTAAGTCTGGTCCGTCAGCCGACCAGAATGCATCGGCCGAAACCGATATAACCGAGGCGCCTCGCAACAGCAACAACCACATAAGTCAAACTCGTCAGGGCGTGTAAAACCACTGACGCCACTTCTAGCTAGAAAGAAACGCATGCCCTCCCTGACGTCCTCTCCCGTTTTTGGTTCATACCGGGTGTGAAGCTCGCGAATCAAACGTTACACAAAGCTATGCCACAAAGGCCGTGCTTTGATCATCAACCACAAGACTTTGCTTTTCAACAAAAGCCTCGATCAATTGCCACTTAGGCATGCCACACAGGCAATTCACTCCATGCGTTTGATATCCATCAATATATAACCCCTGAGCTCGTACGTCTCAGAGAAGGGCGTTAAGCAAGAGAATAAATTCTCCGCCGCCAAACAGATATATATTTAATAGAGATCAATCACACGGACTAAAATCCAATGTCAGACACACAGTCCATTTACAAGTCTGTTCTGGGTCTAAACGAAACCGGAGGCACTTTCCTCGCATATCCATCCATCTCCAAGTACGTCTGGACGATCACCAACTGTTTCCATCTTCTTGGGTGTACAGCCCAATCAAGATCATCAGTAATCACCCAAACAACGTGAAGACTTCCGGTCTTCGACCACCGTCTTCATCTTCGACTTATTGTCGTATCAGTTATTCAGAATGGGATAAACCCGGTCTTTCCGAATAACTCACGTATATTTTAAATAAGTGTTACACAAACACAACATACTCCTCATTCCAATTCATCAGTCACTAACCGTAAATTAATCAAGAGAATAATTCTCCAAATATTAACCCCGAAGGCCGAAACCAACATCAGATCAATATCCAGAAAACCATTCTGCTTGGCTAACCGACAGTTAGTTTCTAAATTTCACATTCATAGGGAAAGGTTCCCATTAATTTTATCCAAGATAAATTCTTTATATTTAATCTTTAATCTATCCTTTTGAATTTCGATTCAACTAGTCGGGATTAACTAAACTTACCGAAGTAATCATTTGTTTTAATTTCCCAATCCCAACCTATTCATCCCATGAAGTAAAACTGGTAATACTTCCTATCTAACACAACAGTGTTATCGGTAAATTCAATTACCATTTCACGTTCAAATCTAATTAAAGATTTAACTATCGCCTGGAGCAAAACTGGTGATACTCCATTTCGATTATTTCAATCTAATTAAAGATTCATTAAAACTCCACTTAGTTTTAATCGTTAACTGGGTTAAAGAATCAGTGTCATTTAAAACACGGTTCACGATAAACCCAAAATCACATTCATTAATTATCGGGTTAAAGAACAAGTGTTATTTAAAACACTGTTCACGATAAACCCAAAAATCAATATCAATTCAATTCCAATTAAATATTATTTAATTGGTACACTTCATTAAATCTAAATAAAAAGATTTAATCTTTTCTCAACTGGGTTCAAGAACAGTGTTAGTGAAGACACCATTCACGACAAACCCAAATCACATTTGATATTCAATATAAGGCTCTGAATAGAAAATATATCGGCTTATATTCAATATCAAATTCTACGATTAACAAATGTCGTATTGGAAATAACGATATAAATATATATCTTTCAAATTTCCATAACAACATCTGTATAATCACGAATTCCAACATCGAAATATTCCGAAGACAATTTCGATTCAAATCCACTCCAATGCAATCATTGGAAATTCTGGTTATTTTTAAAACCCTTTTCAAATTCAATTTATTTATTTAAAAATAAATAGAATTATATTTCTAGTTCAAAACTAGTTCATTTCGATAAAAATCTATTTTTATCTTTTCAAATATGGAGTTTTTCATCCCAAATCTTCACAAATCATTTCTTATGATTTTACACAAATTATTACTATTTTTAATAATTTTATCAAGGCCCGTACAGTCGATTTCCTTCAACGGCCATCGAACTGCACTTACAGCGACCTTTTTCGAATTTGATTTGGACGTATCTCCAAATCCAACTGTTATATTTCTAATTTCTAATATTCGTTAGAAAGCTCTTTTCGATACGAACCCAACGGTTCCGGTTTTAGGAGAATCCGACGGTCGGATCTCCCGTAATGTCCGTTTGAAATAAATGGTCGAAATTCACGAACTGCCGCGGCGCGGCGTGTTCTATTCAGGCCATTATATTATATATATATAATATATACTTCGTCGATTTCTATTTAAAACGAATTATATAATTAGTTTTAAAATTCGTTTCAAAAGCAATTTCAACTTCCATTTCAATTCAAATCAAAATTGAATTCTTCTTTATAAATTCGTTTTAAAATTCATTTCTATTCAATTCAAATTTCAATTCAATTTGAATTCATTTCAATTTGCTTTCAATTCAATTTGAATTCGTTTTCAATTCATTTCGAAGTCGTTTTCAATTCATTTCATTTCGAAATCGTTTTCAATTCATTTCATTTCGAAATCGTTTTCAATTCATTTCATTTCGAAATCGTTTTCAATTCAATTCATTTCGAAATCTAATAAAATCGATATAAATATCGTTCACGTCGAAATGGCGTCAATCTAATCAACACGGCTTCATATATCCCTTTATTTTCAAATATTCTATTTCAAATATTTCTTTTTCAAAATAGTTGTTATTATCAAAATATTTCGTTCAACAAATGACCAATCTCAATGGATGAGTACTGTCAACACATGAACCTTTATTTTATATTGATAAAGATGTAAATTTTATTACTAAAATATTTCGTTCAACACATGACCAATCTCAATGGATGAGTACTGTCAACACATGAACCTTTATTTTATATTGATAATGATGTAAATTTTATTACTAAAATATTTCGTTCAACACATGACCAATCTCAATGGATGAGTACTGTCAACACATGAACCTTTATTTTATATTGATAAAGATGTAAATTTTATTACTAAAATATTTCGTTCAACACATGACCAATCTCAATGGATGAGTACTGTCAACACATGAACCTTTATTTTATATTGATAAAGATGTAAATTTTATTACTAAAATATTTCGTTCAACACATGACCAATCTCAATGGATGAGTACTGTCAACACATGAACCTTTATTTTATAATATTCTTTATTTTTCAAATTGGAATGAGGCCCAATCAATTACCATATAATGTTAATTATATGGATTTTCGTACATCACATGTATATAATAGCATTGAAAAATAATCAACCATCAACCAAAGTGCACTACACTGTATAAGCATCAAATATAGATATCTAACGCTTATAACAGCCTGTCAATCAATCGATCGACATATTTTATCAATCAGGATGAGTGAACTTCATATTTCATCCCAACACCCGTGTGGGGTTTCAAACAATCAAACACGGATTTTATTTGTGCAGTTGGGCGATGTGTAAAATTTATCGTCCCAATCAATATCAGTCAAATCAGTGTATATAAACAAATCGGCCGATTTGTTTATAAATATTTATTTATTCACTTTCACGTTAAAAATTATATTTTTAACGATAAAACATTTTATTCAACCTATGAATATTCTATTCGGTTCATTTATTCAATAAAATGATATTTTTATTTTTCCAACTTATTTTAGAAAATTTCGGCGGCATAACGGCACGATACTAGAAACGGGACGAGGCCTAGCCTTATCCCCGGTCTAGTGAAGGCCCACGCCATTCACACATCAATCAAATCAATTTCATTTCACCAAACAATTTCCATTCAATCAAATATTCTAACTAACTACTCAACCAAACAATTTAACAAACAAGCCATCCATGGTCTGTGGATGACGGGTGTCGGGTGCTACTAAGCACCGTCTGCATCCTAGTATATAAATATAACTAGAAAATTAAATTGAAAGGTGAGAAGTTCTCACCAAAAGCTATCCAATCATCTTGACTCTTCTTTTATAGAAATCTTCGCCAATCTCGCCTTTTGTCGCTTTCGTTGCCCGTAGCCACTACATATGTAAAAATCGAATTTTTACTTCGCTATTCAATATATAAAAATCGAATTTTGACTTCGCTATTCAATATATAAAAATCGAATTTTGACTTCGCTATTCAATATATAAAAATCGAATTTTGACTTCGCTATTCAATATATAAAAATCGAATTTTGACTTCGCTATTCAATATATAAAAATCGAATTTTTACTTCGCTATTCAATATATAAAAATCGAATTTTGACTTCGCTATTCAATATATAAAAATCGAATTTTTACTTCGCTATTCAATATATAAAAATCGAATTTTGACTTCGCTATTCAATATATAAAAATCGAATTTTTACTTATGCTACATGTACATAAAAACCATATTTTTATTTCTTCACATATAATAAAAATCATATTTGTATTCTTCTACTTCTATTTTAAAAACGATGCGATATATATTTTCATAACAATGCGATATATATTTTCATAACAATGCGATATATATTTTCATAACATTGCGATATATATTTTCATTCTGCTACTGTATAAATAAAAATCAAGCTATATATTTTTAAAAATCGATTCTATTTATATATTTTTTTCAAAAATATTTCCTAAATAAAAAGATCACATTTCTATTTATCTTCTTTAAAAACAATGCTTGTTCTATTTTCAAAAGCAATTCTAATTTTATTTTCAAACTTTGCTAATTTTATAAAAAAAACAAGGTATATATATATTATGAAACAATTATATATATACATATATAAGACAATCCCATTTGTATTTTATTCATATAATAAAATTCATGTTTAAATTTTTAATTAACTAATTAATATACTTAAGATAATTTAATTCCTCACCCCTTAATCACGTTCAAGAAAAAGTGTTGCCTCTTCTTCTCGTTCAAAGCCCCTGTACAAGACTGAACCGTGAAACCCAATTCTCGATTAGCTTCTGCCGTTGCCGCTCCTGCCAGAGAGCGCTAGCCGTCGATCAGTCACTGTCACGTTGAAGACCTTCACGAGGTCCACCAACGCCAGGTGGCGCAGCCACCTCGGAGGCCCCCTCCGATCTGAAATCGGTCGCGAACGGAAGGGTTTTGCGCTCAAAATTCCCACCTATTACTTGTTGATTCTCGATCTGACCCACACCAAAAGAGCGATCCCCTCTAGCTCTAAAGATTGGCCTTCAACACCTTTTAATTTTGATGGGAGGATTGAACGAAAAATTGGGGGAAAGCATCGAGATGTTTGGATCGTCAGTTAAGCAAGGAGGCGGGTTTTTAATTCTGCGTTGACTAGGGCGTTGTTTGACTAGGGCTTCTTTAGAGGATAGGGCCTTATATATATTTATATATTTTATTTTATTTTAATTCGAAATTGCTTGTCCATCGATCCAAATCCCAAATCAACCACAACGACTGTCACCCCAAGCTAATTACCCCCCTTCCGAACACAATGGGATATGTCCCGCAAGCCAATTCGACCGTTTGAATCAGTTTTTATCAAAATTAAAATATAATTCTATATATATTCAATTTGAACATACATTTTAATTTACCGAGGTCACATATTAACTCGAAAAATTCCACAAAATATTTTCTAGCTTCGTATTGACGATACGGTCCTAACAAAACTAGTTTCGTCGAATTCTGAGACCGTTGGAAAAACGGCCATTTTCCAGTCGATTAAAATCAATTGAAACTGGTCAAACGCGTTTTCTTTTGCCACGCTCACATACTGATTCGAAAAATTATGAAATTTGGAATCTAGCAATAATTCGACATCACGGACCCAACAAAACTGGTTTCGTCGAGATCCGAGGTCATTTGCAAAATGTCCATTTTTAAGGGCCTGAATTCCATAGCGACTATTCAGAATTTTCAACTGGACATATCTTTTGATTCCCACTATGAAATCTTGATTTTTCGGATTCGTTGGAAAGATATCATCAATTAGATCCTATTGTTTTTTTGTTTCACTAAAATCCGGATTGTTTTGCACCCGGTACATTCAATTGAAGTTTGAAATCGAATTATCGAACTACCGCGCCATTTTCAATTCCTTTTATAATTATATATAATTATTATATATTCTAACGACGACGTATATAATATATACGTCGAATTCTATTCAAAAGAAATTTCTCGTCGTTATTATTTAAAATAATTCATTTTAAATAACCAAAACTCGCTAAAATTGCCAAAATAAAATTTTTAAACTGGCCCAGATTTTCGGGTTGTTACACTCCGCTTCCACTCTTGGTACGGTTGAAGAAATCAATGTACGTGACCATTCTGGAAATACTCTGTCAGACATTCATCCATACAAGTCAACCAGGAACAGGATGAACTGAAGGTACTATTCAGTATATCCATCTTAGGCACTATTATCTATGATTTATACAACAGCCCTTGCACTTTACTATATCTTCCATTATCTTTGGCATATATGATTCGCAACGCTTATGCTAATACAGAGTGGTTCTTTGGATAATAATCCAACCGGTCTCTCCATATTAACAACGTTAAAATGGTCAAAACTTTGATAGTCTGTGATTTAACTATCAAAGAAAAACATGTCCACAAATAACGATATTATTTCCAAATGGAAATTCTATCAATCAATCATCATTCATATATATATCTATATATATATATATATATTCTAATTTTCTATGTTTAGAAAATATACGTTAACGCTGGAAAACATTTCCATAACTTATTTATGTATCACTATTCTTCTACAACTATCAGTCTCTGATTGTAAACTAGTATAAGAACAATTCCCTAAGTACCAATCCCGAAGGTCGAAACCAACATCAAATAGACACTTAGGAAACCATTCAACTTAACAAGTCTTTAGTCAATTTCTGATTTAGCTTAACTCCATTTCTTAACTCCTTATACATGAACATTCCCTTTTCTAATTCATATTTCCAATTTCAATATTTGATTACGTTTCTGATTCTATTTGGAAAACATTTCCAAATCTTCTTTACTTGGATTTAAATAGATGTTTAAATCAACATCGCGACGACAACTCAAACCACTATACTTATTTACTAAATTCACTTAACCACTTTCACTCTCGAACCTTAACCATTTCTAAATTAAAAACGAAGTCAATCAAGTTCGGGTATAACTACCTCTCAGACCTTAACTGAACAACATTTCAAATCTCGAAATAGGGTAAGTTCATCTTTTAACTCTTTAACACTTCCTTATGTAACTTCCGGATATAATTTACGAGTCCGACTCCTTTACAGAATCATTTGATTATAACAGTGGTGTTATAATCTCCTACTTGTGAAATATAATAACTTTAATCTAACTCTTATTTCCTAACTCGAATAAATAACGAACAACTAATTTATCAACTCCTATTTGGTTAACTCTAATTTTATAACTCTTATTCGAATAACTCCAATCTAATAACTCTTATTCGATTAACTCTAACTGATTAATTCTTACTGGATTAACTTTTATTCGAATAACTTACAGCCGAATAACTTATATTCGATTTGCTTTCTTTCGAATACTTATATTCGATAATCTCTTTCTTCGAATAAATCTTATTCGATTTAACTCCTGTCGAATAAGTAGATTCGATCAACTCACTTCGAATATTTCTGATTTGATAATCTCACTTCGAATATCTACTATTCGATTATCTCACTTCGAATGTCTACTATTCGATTATCTCACTTCGAATATCTACTATTCGATTCTCTCACTTCAACTCTATTCGAATAAACTAAATTCGATTAACTACATTTGAATAACTCTAGTTCGATTTAACTCTATTCAATAACTCTAGTTCGATTTAACTCTATCGATTAACTCTAACTGATTAACCCTAATGGTTTTACTCTAACTAGTTAACCCTAACTGATTAACTCTTTGTCCTTATTCAGTTTCAAACATCGATGTTGAAATCGATTCTTACTTCTTTATATAAGTCCCGATTTATATATTCTATTTATCCAAATGATAAATATTTAACTTAATTTATAAATATCATTTATAAATCAATTTGCTCCTTTTACCTGTTTACTTCTTCATATATAAGTTCAGACTTATATATATATATATCTATTTATCCAAAGATAAATATTTCCTTTATAATCCTTTTTTTTTCCAAATGCCTTTACCTATATTTCCTTTTTAAATTTTATTTGTAAATGGTTTACAAATATTTCTTTATTCATTCTCTAAATAAATAATCCCTTTTTATAAATTATTTATTTCCTACTGAATGTCCTTTTAATAACTTATTTATTTTCTAAGTCAATATCTCTTTATCTTATCTTATTTATTTAACAAATAAATAATCCATCTAAATATCTAATTTATTTATTCTAAATAAATAATTCACTTTATAAGTATTCCATTTATAAAGATTTCCCTTCATATAAAATTCCACTTTTAAAAAGATTTCCAATTTATAAATATTCCCATTTATAAAATCTTATGAATTTATATTCTATTTATAAATATTCTCTTTCAATATCCCGGTATGTTATAGTGTTTAACATATCAAGTTACGATGTCCAATTTCGTCCATACACATAAAATCAACAACAGATTATAAATCACATCATATATCACAATATATGAAAACAATAAAACAACTGTTGAGGAATTCAGTCGGATTCCTCCAACCTGTTTCCCTGCATCCACAGATGTTACACAATAAAATCAACATCACTTTCAGTTCCATATGATATATTCTGTTAAATAGAATCAATATAGAAATTCAACTAACTAACTAGCAGTTCAATCAAACAGTCAACACACAGTCAATCAGCCAATATTTAACAGTTCTAAAAATACAACATGAAATTATAAATTGTTCAGAGTTAGTGAGATTTACTCACATTGTTCGTAATTGTTAAATAACAATATACGATCGTTGATTCCTATCTTGTCGTTTTATTCCGTCACGATTCCAAACAAGCTCCGAATCACTCTCACTCAGTTCCAGCGTGTTGGTCACGCCCATATGATCCCAATTGTGACCAACGTTTCGAAATTCTTATATGATATACATAAGATATGATTTGTACAAGTTAATACATATTTTTAAAAATAATTTAACTTAGTTAGACTAAATTTTGGGCCTTTAACCTTTTTCGTTGCTGTTTCAAAATTTTGCTTTTTTTCTTCTGCCATCATAAACGCTCCCGTCCCAAACTCTATGAACATCAGAACTCAATCACGCCTTGAAACTTTCTTTACTTTACCTACAGGAAAATTAAAACCCATGCTATTCCCTTAAGTCATCTTCCCAAAACTAATCTCCATCCTCAATAGACAACCCAATACAATTGTCACTTCAACCCCGATCAGACCCCTCATCAACCAAGATGAACCCCTTCACCATGATACCTCACCCCAGCAAAACGTGGTCCAAGTTCACTCGGAATGCCCCTTCATTGGTCACAGCTTCTTCCTGAACTTAGAAAACAAAACCCGAACTCCTTCCTCTTCAAACTGTCATTATTGTTACCCTCACTACAACCAGACTCAGCAAGGCACCCTGGTTCAGCTCCTCAACTCGCAGCACCATTGATCCCTTTTCAACCTTCCATCTCCCTCAACCTTTCCACAATCCCCAAATCAAAGAACTTGGCTCCTTCCACCTCGCGGGTTTCAGGAAAACTCGAGCACCCAGATAAAGCATCAGACTTTTGTAACTCGGAATCCATCAACAATCATTTCGCAGATGTTAAATCGAGCTCTCAACCCGAATACGACCACCATACAAACACAGAACTCAAACCCTACTCCCGCTGCCTCAAAATTCGAGTTCGAGAAGGGCAACCAAACTCAGAGAAACTTACACGAAGGCGAATACGAATACAAGGAGAATTTAAAGAAAATAGTCTCCCGATTTTAGGATTTTATCTTGGTTTTATTTTGATTTCTAAAATCTGCCATTTTCGCTTTCCAGAAAAGTAAGGATGCAGCGGAAAAGTTTGAAGTGTGATTTAGGTTTTATAAGAGAGTTAAGGGTGTGTATTTATATGATCTCGTTTCTCCTTGGAGGCCACGCAATTGGTTTTTCTGCCACAGAAATGGAATCCTGTATCACGTGTATCCTTATGTAGACAGAAACATACTTCGAGACTAAGTAGAAGGAGTGGTCTTCATTAATATAAGAATTAGAAATAATGAAAATGAAAATAAATAACCAACAATTTATTCCAACCGAATAGCAAGGCCACGAAGGAGCCTTCATACATTTGTATTTAAATTTAGCGTAGCCGTTATATGAAACTCCACACGTTTACATATTTCTATCGACAGGAATGAACATACTGTTGTGACGAGCACGGTGCCACGATTTCAAAAATATAGTAATATCGGTAGGTTAACTCATATTGTGAATTCCACTATTTTTTATTATTTCTGAATTAAATATATTATTCTATTATTTAAATTAATTAAATAATTCACTTTATTTAATTCAACAACGATTTAATTCCCTAAATCACTATTTTAAATAATTAAATAAATTAACTATTATACCTAAAAATACGGGTCATTACATTCTTCCCCACTTAAAATAATTTCGTCCTCGAAATTGCTAAGGTAGAAAACAAACCCTATCAACTGGTTAGAACTTATTTGTTCTCTTCTAAATCTTCAGTTTTAATTGAACCAATTTAATTTCAATTAAAATATTAATCAATTCTTATCAATGAAAATTTTCAATAATCCTGAAAATTTTCTAACACCTTAACTTTTCGAAAAATTTCGCCAGCACCTCCTTTGTACTGGTCAATAGGTCAAACTCCAACTCGCCTCTCTGGGCCTTCTTCAACCCAAAAGAAAATCAAACAGCCAAGCGGCTTGCCAATTCGGCTCATCAAAATCTCATACCATATGAAATATAAACTTGTACCTTTTTGTCGGCATATCATTATATCCTTTCCACCTGTTATCAATTCAACAGATACAAGGGTCATCCCAATCAAATTCCAATCTGTTTTTATCCACAAATCCAACCATTCGCTTATACCTAAGTCAAATTCAATTTCAAATCAAAGTTCCATCCTTGATTTTTAAATTCTTAACTTGTCAATCCAATACCATTTCAGATTCTATCTCACAATTCAAAATCTGATTCTACTTGATATATCGTATCCAATTCAATTTTCAGTTAATTGGTTTCATTTCAGTTCCAGCTCGGTTTCACAAATTTCTATTCAAAATTGTTTTTAATTCAAATAGTCTCTTCTTGAGAATTTTAAACAGCTTTGCTTTTCTAAAACCAATTATTCCTCTTTGGATTTCAAACAACTTGTTTCTCTCAAAACAAATTCAAAACAGTATCTTTGGTAGTAATTCATCACTTACAACTCGAGAATGAATACTGGTGACGCAGCTGTCATCATCAGAATCTATTTTCCAGCGATCGAATTGAGTTCAATACTATAAAACTATTTCTAAACATTTCCACTTTGAAATTCATTTCAAAATATAATTCACACTGCTTGTAAAACAATTTAAAATCTCCTAAGATCTTAAATTTTCCTTATTTTTAATCCAAATCCATTTACAAACACTTATCCAATTTTCCAGAATTTTAATTTAATTTCTGGTTTAAATTCAAATTTAAGTCATTTCAATTTCATATATCTCACTTATATGAATTCTGATCGATTATTTACATAACCATTTCACTTTATAATCTTACTCGATTATAATAACAACCAATATATTAAAATCATTTCAATATAAATCCTTTATATCAAAAATATAAATTGGGTAAAATTATTTCTTTTGCCCTCTTTTCAAAACATACCATGACGGTTCATCGTATTCAAGTGTTTACCAATCCCTACCGATGCAGTGGATCAAAATGATCGACTCGAACTCATAAACGACTCAACCAATAAATCTCCACAATATAAAACAAATTTTTATATCAATAACAAATACGTTCACTCGTATATATACACTCAACTCAATCTAGGGTATTACTAACCCCATCTCTATTGAGTCACGCCACAGAGCCAAGGTAATTCACTTAACCTTTGCTCTGATACCAACTGTAGTGACTCGAAATTCCGGTCCAATTTGAGCTGACCAAATAACGCAAGTCCAACCCCAATTACACCGGAAAATCAGAAAACTAATAGAAAGAAAATAGAGGGTGAGGAAAGATAAGATAGAAACTTTGAATAGAAGAAGAAGAAGAACACAACATCAGAGTAACACGAACCTCACAACGGAATGAATAACATATAATATATATAACATAACTTTGAAATATAAATCTGTACTTGAATATACATCATTATCACAGTACAACACTTACAACACAACGGAAATAAACAATTGCTATATGATCCTGAAGCCTCCTGCTCCAGCTCTTCAAGTATCTGTAAATCCCGACTACTTGACTGCCCGTACAAAATTGGGCACCCAAGAGTTTAGGGAAAACAAAACAAAATAAACTCCGGGTCAGTCATGGGACTGGTATGAGTAAAACAGTTTAAAACAGTTCGAACAAGTAAAAGATATCTCATATGACCACGCCGTATAACGGAACGGGTTTTTCCTTTATGAGAATCCAAAATATCTTTATATCAAAAATCTTTTGATATTATAATAATGTCTATCAACCACAATATAATAATCATCTAGCAGAAATGCTTTCATCTCACGTTATACCTATATAGTATACAATCAAAACCACAAGCACGTATTGGGTAATGGATTTCCAACTATGAAAAGGTATGGAACCACGTTTCGCTAGTGTACCTCTAGAAAGTAATACACTGGGTTCAACAAGAACATCTTGCAACCCGGCCACACATGACCGACCACTCATTTCGCTTGAGTGTATCGAATATATATCACCAACGGTTGAGATCAAAAACCGTTTCCCGAATGGGACATCATCAACAATAGATTTTTTTGAAGTAAATGAAACTCTAGATCAGGTGATTATACACCCTAAAAGGTGCGACCTACATAGCCATGCTACCTGCCCTATTTCTGTCATTTACCGGATGATGAGGCTTGAGGTTGCGCTTTATCATCACATCAGATTCACTTCGAATGCCACATTGTCAGATCCATCGAAAATCACTAATTGACGTCTACAACAGTACATTACGTGTTAGCTAATGAAGTTTCCTTCTCCGCTTCCACTCTTGGTATGGTTGAAGAAATCAATGTACGTGACCTTTCTGGAAATACTCTGTCAGACATTCATCCATACAAGTCATCCAGGAACAGGATGAACCGAAGGTACTATTCAGTATATCCATCTTAGGCACTGTTCTCTAAGATTTATACAACGACCCTTGCACTTTACTCTATCTTCAATTATCTTTGGCATATATGATTTGCAACGCTTATGCCAATACAGAGTGGTTCTTTGGATAATAGTCCAACTGGTCTCTCAATATTAACAACGTTAAAGTGGTCAAAACTTTGATAGTCTGTGATTTAACTATCAAAGAAAAACATGTGTGCAAATAACGATATTATTTCCAAATGGAAATTCTATCAATCAATCATCAATCATATATATATCTATATATATATTCTTATTTTCTATGTTTAGAAAATATACGTTAACGCTGGAAAACATTTCCATAACTTATTTATGTATCACTATTCTTCTACAACTATCAGTCTTTGATTGTAAACTAGTATAAGAACAATTCCCTAATTACCAATCCCGAAGGTCGAAACCAACATCAGATAGACACTTAGGAAACCATTCAACTTAACAAGTCTTCAGTCAATTTCTGATTTAGCTTAACTCCATTTCTTAACTCCTTATACATGAACATTCCCTTTTCTAATTCATATTTCCAATTTAAATATTTGATTACGTTTCTGATTCTATTTGGAAAACATTTCCAAATCTTCTTTACTTGGATTTAAACAGATGTTTAAATCAACATCGCGACGACAACTAAAACCACTATACTTATTTACTAAATTCACTTAACCACTTTCACTCTCGAACCTTAACCATTTCTGAATTAAAAACGAAGTCAATTAAGTTGGGGTATAACTACCTCTCAGACCTTAACTGAATAACATTTCAAATCTCGAAATAGGGTAAGTTCATCTTTTCACTCTTTAACACTTCCTTACGTAACTTCCGGATATAATATACGAGTCCAACTCCTTTACAGAATCTTTTGATTATAACAGTGGTGTTATAATCTCCTGCTTCTGAAATATAATAACTTTAATCTAACTCTTATTTCCTAACTCGAATAAATAACGAACAACTAATTTGTCAACTCCTATTTGGTTAACTCTTATTCGAATAACTCCAATCTAATAACTCTTATTCTATTAACTCTAACTGATTAATTCTTACTGGATTAACTTTTATTTGAATAACTTACATCCGAATAACTTATATTCGATTTGCTTACTTTCGAATACTTATATTCGATAATCTCTTTCTTCGAATAAATCTTATTCGATTTAACTCCTGTCGAATAACTAGATTCGATTATCTCACTTCGAATATCTACTATTCGATTATCTCACTTCGAATATCTACTATTCGATTATCTCACTTCGAATATCTAATATTCGATTATCTCACTTCAACTCTATTCGAATAAACAAAATTCGATTAACTCCATTTGAATAACTCTTGTTCGATTTAACTCTATCAATAACTATAGTTCAATTTAACTCTATCGATTAACTCTAACTGATTAACCCTAATGGTTTTACTCTAACGGGTTATCCCTAACTGATTAACTCTTTGTCCTTATTCAGTTTCAAACATCGATGTTGAAATTGATTCTTACTTCTTTATATAAGTCCTGACTTATATATTCTATTTATCCGAATGATAAATATTTAACTTAATTTATAAATATCATTTATAAATCAATCTGCTCCTTTTATCTGTTTACTTCTTCATATATAAGTTCAGACTTATATATATATATATTTATCCAAAGATAAATATTTCCTTTATAATCCATTTGTTTTCTGAATGCCTTTACCCATATTTCCTTTTTAAATTTTATTTGTAAATGGTTTACAAATATTTCTTTATTCATTCACTAAATAAATAATCCTTTTTATAACTTATTTATTTCCTACTGAATGTCCTTTTAATAACTTATTTATTTTCAAAGTCAATATCTCTTTATCTTATCTTATTTATTTAACAAATAAACAATCCATCTAAATATCTAATTTATTTATTCTAAATAAATAATTCACTTTATAAATATTCCATTTATAAAGATTTCCTTTCATATAAAATTCCACTTTTAAAAAGATTTTCTATTTATAAATATTCCCATTTATAAAATCTTATGATTTTATATTCTATTTATAAATATTCCCTTTTATAAAATCCTCTGATTTTATAAATATTCTCTTTCAATATCCCGGTATGTTATGGTGTTTAACATATCAAGTTACGATGTCCAATATCGTCCATACACATATAATCAACAACAGATTATAAATCACGCCATATATCACAATATATGAAAACAATAAAACAACTGTTGAGGAATCCAGTCGGATTCCTCCAACCTGTTTCCCTGCATCCACAGATGTTACACAATAAAATCAACATCACTTTCAGTTCCATATGATATATTCTGTTAAACAGAATCAATATAGAAATTCAACTAACTGACTAGCAGTTCAATCAAACAGTCAACACACAGTCAATCAACCAATATTTAATAGTTCTAAAAATACAACATGAAATAATAAACTGTTCAGAGTTAGTGAGATTTACTCACATTGTTCGTAATTGTTAAATAACAAAATACGATCGTTGATTCGTATCTTGCCATTTTATTCCATCACAATTCCAGATAAGCTCCGAATCACTCTCACTCAGTTCCAGCGTGTTGGTCATGCTCATATGATCCCAATTGTGACCAACGTTTCGAAATTCTGATATGATATACATAAGATATGATTTGCACAAGTTAATACGTATTTTTTAAAATAATTTAACTTAGTTAGACTAAATTTTGGGCCTTTAACCTTTTTCGTTGCTGTTTCAAAACTTTGCTTTTTTTTTTCTGCCATCATAAACGCTCCCGTCCCCAAACACCATGAACATCAGAACTCAATCACGCCTTGGAACTTTCTTTACTTTACCTACAGGAAAATTAAAACCCATGATATTCCCTTAAGTCATATTCCCAACACTAATCTCCATCTTCAGTCGACAACCCAATACAACTGTCACTTCAACCCAGATCAGACCCCTCATCGACCAAGATGAACCCCTTCACCATGATACCTCACCCCAGCAAAACGTGGTCCAAGTTCACTCAGAATGCCCCTTCATCGGTCATAGCTTCTTCTTGAAATCAGAAAACAAAACCTGAACTCCTTCCTCTTCAAACTGTCATTATCGTTACCCTCACTACAACCAGACTCAGCAAGGCACCCTGGTTCAGCTGCTCACCTCGCAGCACCATCGATCCCTTTTCAACCTTCCATCTCCCTCGACCTTTCCACAAATCCCCAAATCAAAGAACTCGGCTCCTTCCTCCTCGCGGGTTTCAGGAAAACTCGAGCACCCAGATAAAACATTGTACTTTTGTAACTCGGAATCCATCAATAATCATTTCGCAGATGTTAAATCGAGCACTCAACCCGAATACGACCACCATACAAACACAGAACTCGAACCCTACTCCCGCTGCCTCAAAAATCGAGTTCGAGAAGGGCAACCGAACTCAGAGAAACTTACACGAAGGTGAAGACGAATACAAGGAGAATTCAAAGAAAATCGTCTCCCGATTTTAGGATTTTATCTTGGTTTTATTTTGATTTCTAAAATCTGCCATTTTTGTTTTCCAGAAAAGTAAGGATGCGGCGGAAAAGTTTGAAGTGTGATTTAGGTTTTAGAAGAGAGTTAAGGGTGTGTATTTATATGATCTCGTTTCTCTTTGGAGGCCACGCAATTGGTTTTTCTGCCACAGAAATGGAATCCTGTATCACGTGTAATCTTATGTACACAGAAATGTACTTCGAGACTAAGTAGAAGGAGTTGTATTCATTAATATAAGAATTCGAAATAATGAAAATGTAAATAAATAACCAACAATTTATTCCAACCGAATAGCAAGGCCACGAAGGAGCCTTCATACATTTGTATTTAAATTTAGCGTATCCGTTATATGAAACTCCATACGTTTACGGATTTCTATCGACAGGAATGAACATATTGTTGTGACGAGCAAGGTGCCACGGTTTCAAAAATATAGTAATATCGGTAGGTTAACTCGTATTGTGAATTCCACAATTTTTGATTATTTCTGAATTAAATATATTATTCTATTATTTAAATTAATTAAATAATTCACTTAATTTAATTCAACAATGATTTAATTCCCTAAATCAATATTTTAAATAATTAAATAAATCAACTATTATACCTAAAAATATGGGTCATTACAAAAAGGTACAAGTTTATATTATGTATTGGGTACGAGATTTTGTGAGCCGATTTGGCAAGCCGCTTGGCTGTTTGATTTTCTTTTGGATTGGAGATGGCCTAGAGAGGCGAGTTGCAGTTGTACCGATTGAGCCGTACAAAGAAGGTGCTGGCGAAATTTTTCGAAAAGTTAAGGTGTTAGAAAATTTTTAGGATTTTTGAAAATTTTCGTTAGTAGGAATGAATAAATATTAATTGAAATTTAATTGGTTCAGTTGAAACTGAAGTTAAGAAGTGAACAAAAAAGTTCTAACCAGTCAGCAGGGTTTGTTTGCTACCTTAGAAATTTCGAGGACGAAATTATTTTAAGGGGGGAAGAATGTAACGTCCCGTATTTTGTCGATACAATAATTAATTTATTTAATTATTTAAATAGTGATTTGGAGAATTAAACGGTTGTTTAATTAAATAATATTTAATTAATATAAATAATAGAATAATATATATAATTCAGAAATAATCAAAATACTGGAATTCACAATATTGTGTGAATAAGATTATTTAAAATATATAATTCAGTTTAGAGCTGAATTATATTAACGAATATATTATATAAAAGACAGTTGAACGTATAATTATATTATAATTATAATCGACCTCGAAATGGCGTGGAAGTTCGCAATTTGGCGATACGAACTTCAACTGAATATATAGGGTCCGTTTTAAATCGGATTTCTGTGAAACAAGAAATGTTCGGAGCTGGTGAAGTATATTTTTCTACTGGAAGTGAAAAATCGGGATTTCATTACGTAGATTTTGATTTATGATCAAATCAAATTTTTAAAGTAGCTGTGGAATCATTTATAAACTGTAACGATATATTTAATTATAATTAAATATTGGTTTCGAATTTGACCAAATCCTTTTAGATGCAGTTATAACTTAATTTTTAGAATTTTTCTGTAATTTTTATTTTGGAAAATAAACACTTTTTATTTTGAAGTATTTTACACCCTATATCAGCATTTCGGGGTTTCACAGACTAAGTTAACGGACCTATATTACTATATTTTTGAGACCGTGGCACATTGCTGAACACAACGGTGTCTTTATTTTTGCCCGTAACGGCTTGTATGGATACGGAGGTTTTGTAAGAGGATACTTTTATTTTTCTAACCTTAAAACAAAATATACATACCGCATATGTACGTTTGTATACGTTTCCCATTTGATAAAATTTTCCCATTTGTGTACGTTTCATCTAGTTAAATGAACGGAGTTGGAACCCAAAACAAAAGAAAACAAATATGTATTATAACCATTTCAGCTTGCGAGATAAACAAAGCTTGAGTGTTCACCAATCACCATTCGTTCACACAGAAACAACCACAGAAAATGCAGAGCTACACCTGTACACAAAAGAAACACGTCCTCGTTACTTTTCCATTTATCTTCACGCCCCATCTCTTCTTCTCGCTTCCAACACTTCAAAAAGCATGAAACTCGCTTCCACTCTCAGATGCCTTTTAAATACCTTTACCCTTTGCCAGTTACAATCTTTTCTCTCTCCATTTTTGTTCTATGATTCATGAAATCCTGAAGAGAAATGAAAGTGGTAATTTTTGGTGTCTTCAGTTGGATTGTTAAGGCAGTATAAGTGGAGTTGTAGTCGTTCAAAAGTAGTGAGGAGCTTCAGAACAAATAAAGGAGTAGTGATGAAAAATAATAATACGGCAGTGATGAAAATGGGAGCAGGGACCTATGCACGTGGTGAAGTCAGAGGCTTGACAAGTTTTGAAGGGAGATTTTGGCGTTCAAAGCTGTTACGTTCATGTGCGGAGCTTGTGGGGAGTTGTACTAGTAGGTGCGAACATATATTTTAATGGGAAGATGAAGTTTGAAGCAAGCAGTGGGTCTATTTCCTTTTGGTTCAGATGCATGGGCGTTGAAACTGTTGCATGGGTTTCAACGAGTGTTGAAGTGAGAAGAGGAGTTGTAAACTTTGAGGGGTTCCTATATGCGTGGGGAAGCATGCACTCACGGATGGGGAAGTGCACTGCAAATGGAGGAAGCGCATTGTAAAGGGAAAGTACGTGAAGGCCAGAAGAGGGTTGAACGAGAAGAAAAATGGTGTGGTTTGTGTATGAATCGGTGGTGCAAATAAGAGGATGGGACACCATAAATTTTCGGCTATGGCATATGGTACAGGCGGACGCCATTTTCACTATTTGTAGAAGACTGACACCGTAGCACGGTGGACTTCCTTTTGGCGGGCCGATGAATAAAGAGTGGAGTCCCATATTGAAATAAATGGTATAGTCCAAGTTTAGTTTCAAGTTTAAATAAATACTTAATTAGTAAACTCAGTATCTCGTGCATACGACATCGGAAATTCAAACGGTTTGTCACATCTGAATCGTAGGATCGGCAACTACACCATGGAACTGATTCGTAGTGAATTGGAGCTCATCACAATTTATAGAAAAATAAATTATCCATCTGAATCAAGCGATGGTTATCGTTATTAACGATGATCATCCAAGGTGAGTAAAGCTCACCAACTCTAAACAGTTATATTTTGATAACGTATTCTTGAACTGATAATGATTTGTTGATCGCTGTGTGTTAACTGTTTGGTTGAATTGCTTATGTATTGGTTGAAGTTATAGATAATGATATATATAAATCATAAATCAAATATTGATTCTGTTTTGCAGAATATTTCATATTTAAATGAAATCGATGTTAATTATATTGTTTAACATCTGTTGATGCTGGGGAAACAGGTTGGAGGAATCCAACTGGATTCCTCAACATTTATTTTGCTGTTTTCATATATTGTGATATATGACGTGATATATAATCTGTTATAGATTATGTATGTTAGAATGATATTGATCATTGTGATTTGGTATGTTAAATACCATAAGAAATACCGGAATGTGGAAAAAGAATTTTCAAAGTGATATTGAAAATAAGATATTTATAAAATCAAAGGATTTTATAAAACGAAATATTTATAAAATCAGAATATTTTATAAAAGGAATTATTTATAAAATCAGAATATTTTATAAAAGAAGATATTTATAAAATCATAGAATTTTATAAAAGGGATATTTATTTGTATATGAAATAAATAAGATATTATAAGGAATATTTATTGGGAAAATAAATAGGATATAAAAGGAAATATTTGTGAAACAAATAGAAAAGGAAATATTATAAAACAAATCGAATTGTATAAAAAAAGATAATTTTACATTTTGAAAGGTTTAGACCCGTGCTTCGCACACGGGTATAACATGATTTGGATTTAAAGAAAAGGATTTAAAAAGAATATGTTCTAACCGACAGATTGAGAAAATTAATTTATAAATAATATTTTATAAATAAAATAAATTATTTATCATTGGATAAATAGAATATATAAGTCAGGACTAATATAAAGAAGTAAGAATCGATTTCAACATCGATATTTAAAACTGAATATGGACGAAGG
Source organism: Allium sativum (assembly GCA_030737875.1). Classification (NCBI taxonomy): domain Eukaryota; kingdom Viridiplantae; phylum Streptophyta; class Magnoliopsida; order Asparagales; family Amaryllidaceae; genus Allium; species Allium sativum. The sequence continues at coordinate 223,665,009 of CM060920.1, forward strand.
TGTTAATCAAAATGTGTTAATCAAAATGAGTTAGAGGAGTTAATCGAATTAGAGTTAATTAATTTGAATTAGAGTTAATTGATTAGAGTTAGAGTTAATCGATTAGAGTTAGAGTTAATCGAATTATAGTTAATTGATTAGAGTTAGAGTTAATTGATTTGAATTATAGTTAATCGATTAGAGTTAGAGTTAATTGATTAGAATTAGAGTTAATTGATTAGAGTTAGAGTTAATTGATTAGAGTTAGAGTTAATTGAAAAGGAGTAATCGAATATAGTTTATTCAAAAGAAAGAGTTATCGAATATAGTTTATTCGAAAGAAAGAGTTATCGAATATAGTTTATTCGAAAGAAAGAGTTATCGAATATAGTTTATTCGAAAGAAAGAGTTATCAAATGTAGTTTATGCAAAAGAACGAGTTATCGAATACTAGATATTCGAAGAGAGATAATCGAATATTAGTTATTCGAAGAAAGATAATTGAATATTCGTTTTTTGAAGAGAGATAATCGAAACATTAGTTATTCGAAGAGAGATAATTGAATATTAGTTATTCGAAGTGAGTTAATCGAATATTAGTTATTCGAAGAGAGTTAATCGTCGAATTCGATTATATCGAATTCAGGAAAGTACTTATACTTTCCGGTGTTTAAATCAAGATTTATTTATTTATAAATTAGGTGTTTATTTATTTATTCAAATTAAAGAATAAAAGTTGTATTTGAAGTTAGATATTTCGAAAGTAGGGATTATAACGTTATCGTTATAACCAATGTTCCTATAAAAGAAGTGGATTCGTAAATAGAATCCGAAGTTACATAAGTAAGTTTGTTAAAGATTTAAAAGATAAACTTTGTCTATTCCGAAGTTAAAACGTTGTTCAGTTAAGGTCTGAAAGGTAATTATACCACAACTTGATTGACTCCCTTCTTAACTAAGGAATGGTTAAGGTTTGATCGTGAAGGATGGTTAAGTGAATTTAGTTAATTAGTGTACTGGTTTGAGTTGGCTTAGCGATGTTTTATTTAAAAATCTGTTTAAAGCCAATGAAGGAGTTTTGGAAATGTTTTCCAAATAAGAATCAGAAATATTTTCTAATAATAGAAAATAAGAAATGGGAATAATACGGAAACGTTTTCCAAGTTAATAACGTATATTTTCTAGATTTAGAAAATAAGAATTTAAAATATATGGAAACGGGAAATAAGGAAAGGAATAAATTTACGATAAATTAATTTAAAGGGATAAATATGGATTGATGAATTGATCGATAAGATTTCCATTTGGAAATAAGATCGTTGTTTGTACACGTAATTTCCTTTGATAGTTAAATCACCGACTATCAAAGTTTTGACCATTTTTCCATCGTCAATACGGATAGACCGGTTGGATTTTTATCTGAGAACCACTCTGTATGGACGTTAGCGTTTCGAATCAAATAGATCGAAGACAAATTAAAGACAGAGTTTATACAAGGGTTATTCTGGCGATCCTAGGTATAAATTGCCTAAGATGGATTTACAAAATAATTCCTTTGGTTTGTCCAGTCCTAGGACAACAAGAATGGACGATTGTTTGACAGAGTATATCTGGTAGATCGTGTAAGTTGATCATTTCAAACGTATTTACGTTGGTGGTAGAGTAATTCGTTTCTCTTAGCTTTATACCCGTGATATTTCTGAGGTAATCAATTTGTGATTTGGCATGTATGGCGATGTGAAATTCGAAGTAAATAGAGGAGTGATCTGTTAAAAGATACGTTTTGACCTCAGATACGTTTTGACCTCGAGCCTCATCAACTAGGAAGTGACAGAAATCGGGCAGGCAACATGGCTAAGTGGGCCGCATCCAAATAGGGTATATTGTCACCATCTAGAGAATATTCATATTTGTACTTCTTTCAATTCTGTATCTCCCGGGAACGGTTATGTTGGAATACTAACCGAGGGGTGGCAATATATTCGATACATTCAAGAGAAATGAATGGTCGGTCATGTGTGGCCGAGTTACGAGATGTTCTTGTTGAACTCCAGTGTATCGCTTCTAGAGTACACTGAGCGGAAGGTGGATCCATACCTTGTCATAGTTGGAATCCATTCCACAAATAAGAGCCCGCGGTTTTGATTGTATAATATATATGTAGAACGTTAGATGCAAGCGTTTCTGCTAGATTTCTATTTACTTGATCTAGACATTATTATAATATCAAACAAGTATCGTTTTAGAAATATTTTGGGTAATCGTAAGGTAAAAACCGTCCGTGTTTATGTGTGGATCGGTCTTACGATAATCATTTCTTTTAAAGAGATTTTAAAAGTTAAACAAATGGTTGGAGTTTACTCACACCAGTCACATGACTGAACTGGAGTTTAATTTTTTTTGTTTTCCCTAAACTCTTGGGTGCCCAATTTTGTGCGGGCAGTCAAGTAGTTGGATTTACAGATACTTGAAGAGCTGGAGCAGGAGGCTTCAGGATTATATAGCTATTGTTATTTCCACTATGTTGTAAGTGTTATATTCTAATAATGGTATTGTATACAGGTACAGTTTTAATTCAAAGTTATGTTATGAAATATATTTATTCGTTCCGCTGTTAGATTCGTGTTTACTCTGATGTTGTATGTTCTTCTTCTTCTATTCTAAGTCTCTATCTTATCTATTCTCACCCTCTGTTTTCTTTCTATTAGTTTTCTGGTTTTCCAGTGTAATTTGGGTTGGACTTGTGTTATTTTGTCAGCTCAAATTGTACCGGAATTTCGAGACACTACAGATCGGCTAGCCGCTTGGCTGCTTCTTTTTCTTTTTGATTGGAGAGGCCTGTGTGGCGGTTTGGGGATTTTCCCAGTGCTCCCGTACAAAGGAGGTTATGGCGAAATTTTTCGAAAATTTAGGGTGTTAGCCAAATTTTTGAAGAATTGGAAAATTCTTAGAAACTGAATAGTTGAAGAATGAAAGCCAAACTGAAAGTTGAGTTGGTTAGTTAAACAACTTTCAGCTCCGTTCCGTTTCGAGGACGAAAAGATTTTAAGTGGGGGAGATTGTAACAACCCGGAAAATCTAAACCAATTTAATTTTTTTATTTTGGCGATTTTGATGAATTTTGAATATTTAAAATGATTTATTTTAAATAATGATGACAAGAAATTTATTTTGAATAGAATTAGAACGTATATACATATTTGAATCGACGTTAGAATATAAATATTTATTTTAATTAAAAAAGGAATTGGAAAATGGTGCGGTAGTTTAAAAATTCGATTTCAAATGAATGTACAGGATTCAAAATAAACCGGATTTTAGAGAAACCAAAAATATTAGAATCTAATTGAAAATGTCTTTCCAACGAATTAGAAAAATTGAAATTTCATAGCAGGAATAAAAAGTTATGCCCAGTTGAAATTTCAGAATAGTCGCCTTGGAAATATAGCCCTTAAAAATGGAAATTTTGCAAACGACCTCCGTTTTCGACGAAACCACTTTTGTTGGATCCGGTATGTCAAGTTATTGCTAGATTCAAAAATTCATAATTTTAGGGATTAATATGTGAGCGTGGCGAAGTAAAACGTGTTTTGACAGTTTCAGTCAACTTGGATCGACCAGAAAATGGCCATTTTTCAAATGGTCTTCAAATTTGACAAAATTTGTTTTGTTAGGACCGTATCGTAAATATGAAGCTAGAAATGATTTTTCTGGAATTTTTAGAGTCCGTATGTGGCCCTAGTAAATTAAAATGTACGTTCAAATTGAATATATATAGATTTATATTTTAATTTCAACGGAAACTGATTGAAACAGTCAAATCAGCTTGCGGAACATATCCCATTATGTTCGGAATGGGGGTAATTAGCTAGGGACGACAGTCGGTGGGTTTGATTTGGGATTCAAACGAAAGGTGACTTTATATGGAGGAAATAAATATAATAATTAAATATATTATATAACTTACCCCCTTCTTTCTCTCTCCCCGACCACAACTCAGAAAAGAAAAAAAACCTAAACCTAAATCACACTGCCGCCGGTCCTCCCATGCCACCACCATCGCCGCAACCTCCACCTTTCATAGCCGCAACCTCCACCTTTGGCCCCCCTTCTGACGCAGCGCACCCTCCCCGCCACCAGAAGCAGCCAACTCCAGCTTCCAACCCCTAAAACCGATGAAAAGTAAGTTTTTTATTTATTTACTTACATGCATTTTATTTTCATTTTTAATGTATATAAAAAGCATATAAGAATTTGATTTATATGTATATAAAAAGCGTATAAGAATTTTATTTATATGTATATAAAAAAAAGCGAATGAAAATTTGATTTTTCTAGATGGAAAGTATATGATTTTCTAAGTGAAAAGATATGATTTTTCTATACATAAAAATGGGATTTTTAGGTATGTAAAAATGTAATTATATATATATAAAAGTGAAATAAAAATAAAATATTTATTATATATATAGCGTTGTAAAAATATAATCTTTTCTATATATATATAGCGTTGTAAAAATATAATCTTTATATAAAAATTAGAAATATAAAAATATAATTTTTATAAAGAAAGAAGCGTTGTAAAAATATATGAAGTAGAAATAAACATATGATTTTTATTTATTGGGAAGAAGCGATAAAAATATAATTTTTATATATGAACAGCGTGAAAGGGACGCGTTGGAATTTCGAACAAATCCAAACAGTTCAGAAAGAAAGAATGGAGGAGTGGATCCCAAATGTGAGAACTTCTCACTTTTATTTTATTTTCTAGTTAAAATATATACTAGGATGTAGACGGTGCTTAGCAGCACCCGACACCTGTCGTCCACAAACCATGGACGACTTTTGTTTGTTTGATTGTGTTGTAAAAATTGATTGTGTGATGTGGAATGGAAATAAATATTTTATAGTTAAAAATATGATTTTTAACGTGTATATAAATAAAATAAATATTCATAAACAAATCGGACGATTTGTTTATGTACACACATTTGAATGATATTGATTGGGACGATAAATTTTACACATCGCCCAACTGCACAAATAAAATTCATTATTTGTTGATTGAAACCCCACACAGGTATTGGGATGATATATGACATACACTAGTCCCAATAATTTGTTGTATGTCGATGGATTGATTAACAGGCTGTTGTAAGCGTTAAATATTTATATTTACTCCTTATGCAATGTAGAATGCACTTTGGATGATGGTAGACTGTATTTCATTGTTGTTGTGTAAATGTATTGTATGAAATCCATATAAATCAAATTATGTGGTAATGGACTGTGTCTGATTCCAGTTCAGAAAGAAGGAATATTTTAAAATAACTAATATTTTAAAATAATGAATATTTTAAACAATATTCAGTAAAAGAGCCAAATCTGATTTTGATGTCTGATTTGGGATGGACACGAATATATTTAAATATATATAGTCGTGTTGAGTAGATAACGCCATTTTGATGTGAAAGATATTTATATCGATTTTATTCATTTTTATAATGAATATCGAAAAGGAATTGATTTCAAAATCTAATGTTTTGAAAATATTATCATTTATATATCGATGATATGGAATATTCAATTTTGATTTGAAATTCAATATGAAGTTGAAATCGTTTTGAAAACGAATTTAAAACGATTTATAAAATATGTTTTAAATGGAAATCGCCAAAATATATATTATATATATTATATATATAATATAATGGCCTGAATAGAACGCGCCACGCTGCGGTAGTTCGCGAATTTCGAGCATTGACTTCAAATGGATATTACGGGAGATCCTATTGTCGGATTCTCCTAATACCGAACCATTGGGTTTGTATCGAAAAGAGCTTTCCAACGAATATAAGAGATTTGAAATCTAACGGTTGGATTTGGAATTATGTCTAAATCAAATTTGGAAAGGATCGATGTAAGTGTTGTTCGATGGCCGTTTATGGAAATCGACTGTACGGGCCTTGATAAAGTTATTAAAAATATCAATAATTTGTGTAAAATCATAACAAAAGATTTGGAAAGAACTGGGATGAAAAATTCCATATTTGAAAAGATAAAAGTATATTTTTATCGAAATGAACTAGTTATGAACTAGAATTATATTCCAATATTTTTCAATAAAAAAATTCTATTTGAATTGGTTTTAAAAATATCCAGAATTTCCAATATATGAATTGGAATGGATTTGAATCTAAATTATCCTCGGAATATTTCAATATTGGATTTCGTGATTATACGGATATTGTGGAGGAATTTGGAAGATATATATATCGTTATTCCAATACGTTATTTGTTGGTTTTGGAATTTGATATTGAATATAAGCTGATATATTTTCTATTCAGAGCCTTGTATTTAATATCAAATTGGATTTTGGGTTTGTCGTGAATGGTATCTTTAATAATACTGTTGTTAAACCTAATGGAGTTAAGAAAATTAGAAATTGACTAGAGATTAGTTAAGTTGAATGGTTTCCTGGGTATTGATCTGATATTGGTTTCAGCCTTCGGGGTTAACACTTAGGGAATTGTTCTCTTACTAGTTTACGGTTAGAGACTGATGGAATGTGAATTGGGTTTTTTTTTTGAACTGTGATTTAACGACATTCGTTCTTTAACCCAATTTACAATGAAATGGGATTTGGAATTTATAAATCTTTTGTTAAGATTTAAAGGATATTTTCCAAAGTAAAGTTTTCCAATTTAACATATTAAATTGGAATTGTATGGAATTCGATTTGGTAATAATCAAAGTAAGCTTCTGCAGAGGAAGACGGTTAATATATATGGAATTTAAAAGGCCTTGTCATTATTCCATTGATATTATCGGTTGCATATAAAAGTTTATATCGATTATATATATCGATTTGTTTTCCATGAAGATTTCATTGTTAATGGAAGGTGATTTTGGGTTGTCGTGAATGGAATCTTTAATAATACTGTTCTTAGACCCAACGGAGTTAAGAAAATCAGAAACTAACGGAAGATTAGTTAAGTTGAATGGTTTCTTGAGTATTGATCTGATGTTGTTTTCGGCCATCGGGGTTAATACTTGGGAAATTGTTCAGTGGCTAATTTACGGTTAAAGGCTAATGGAATGGAATGTGATTTTGGGTTTATAGTGAACCGTGTTTTAAATGACATTGGTTCTTTAACCCTGTTAAATACAGGATATGATTTCCCAAGTTAAACAATCATTGATATTGATTTTTGGGAAGATTAAAACCAAGTGGAGTTTTAATGCATCTTTAATTAGATTGAAATGATATCCAAAGGAAGATTAAAGAATAATTTTAAAGAATTTATCTTTGATAAAATTAATGGGAACCTTTCCCAAAGTATAAGAATATTTGAATAATGCGTTTCCTTCTAGCTAGGAGTGGTGTAAGTGTTTTGCACGCCCTGGCATTTTACTTATGTGGATGATGGATAGCGAGGCACCTTGGTTATATCGGTCGTTCCAGGGCCAATAGTTTGGTCGGGATATGACCAGTTTATGTAACACCCCATAATTTGTATAATTAAAATTCACAAATTAAAGTATACTTAATTTTTAGAAAAGATTTAAGTGAAATGGGTTGCGCAGAGAAATATATATATATATATATATACATATATATATATATAAATTAAAAATTAAATAAATAAATATGCGAAAAAGTTCAAAACAGCGAATTGGGAGGGGAAATAACCGAACCGGCCCATTTTTGAGGTCGACCCGAGCCTCGCTGGGTCGACTAGGTGTTAATCCAAGGTGTTTGGCTGTCAACCCGTGGGCCGATTCGCTCAAATGCAGATTTTGCATTTGATTGGTTCTCATGGTTCAGGGTTAATCTAATGGTCCTAAATTACTTCCTACACCTATAAATACATCCTAATGCTAACCCTAAACCTAATTAAAATAGAATAGTTACCGTCATACCATCGCCATGGAAATCAATGGAGCCGCCGCCAACTAAGAAAGAAGAAAAGCAAATTCAATTCTAGTTCTCTCAACCCTAAAGCAAAGCAAAACTCTCTCTTTTCTTCTCTAAATTGTGAGTATGATGATCTTAACAAGATTATTATCATTTTAATTAGGTTGAGTTATGAATGGATTATGAGTAGATGATGTGAATTATCATATATGTTGTTGTAAACCCCTTTTTCTATCATGTATATTATAAATCCAATGTTATGTGATGATGATATCTTATATGTTGTAAATCATGCTATGATGATGTTATGTATGTTGAAAGTTTCTATGCTAAGTTGTGATAAATCATACATGTTAAAAAGGCCATGATGTTACCATCTATGCTAGTTAGTTCATATTAATTAAATCATCATGTTTGGGTTATGTTGATCTATATGACAAGTCACATATGCAAGTTAGATTGATTAGAAAAGTTATGAATATATGCCATGACATCTATTATGACATCTAGAATTATGCTATGATATATGTGATATCCTATGCTAGTTCACACCATCGTTATGTTGCCTAAAAACCCCAGATGCAAGTTTATGTATAGATTTGGGCTATGATCATATCATGTAAATTGAGACATTTAACAAGTTGACACCTTTTGATCCTTAACATGTGTAGTTTATGCAAGTTTCACCCCTATTATGATTAGATTTATTTTAATTGTCTACATTTTGTGATAATTTATCTTTGTGCTAGGTGTTAGACTATACAAGTCTAGCCTATATTATGCGTTGAATAAGCGAACGTATAAACGTGGGGTAGGGGTAATATTAAGGATTTAATATTAAAAAGTTGGGGTGCAATTGATATGATTTTGCATGCCATAAGTGGATGGCCATAATTGAGTCAATTATGGACATCATTAAAAGTTGACTTAATTAATAATTTGAATAGGGAATTATTAAAACTGGGGTAAAAGATTTTAAGTGTTAATCAATGCTTAGGACACGAGGTTGGACTCGTTTGTGACGTAAACCTGCCCGGACCCGCCCGGCAAATCCAGTGGTCACAAATGTCAGCCTAATGTGAGAGGTCCTAGGCCTAAACTAAAGCATAATGGTTGTAAAGTCACGAGGTTAGATTCTTTTATGGTGTAAGACTGCCCGGACCCGCCCGGCAAATCCAGTTGTCATAAATGCCAGTCTAATGTGAGAGGTCTTTATGAGGTTATGGCCTGAATGAATTAAGAAATACTTAACCAGATAAACATGTAAGGTGGGACATGGGGGTTAAGTAGGTGCCTTGGGGGGCATGAGGAATCTAGGGGGTGCCCTTAGTGGCATGTGAAAAACGATTAGTAAGACTTAACCAAACACACATGTAAATGAACATGACTAAGAGGGTTAAGTGGGATATACTAGTGACAAGCTTAGGTGGGTAGCTTGTGGGGGCCCATTTCGACCAGTATCCCAAACGTATCTTTGTGGGCTCGACCCAAGTCGAGGACGGGACACGCATGCTGGGTTCGACTGTAAGAGGCCAAAACGGGGAGCGGTGGCAACGCAAGTCCAACGGGTTTCGTATGCGTGTGTGGACCCGGGCTGGTAGGTAAGACGTTGTTGCATCGTGTAGGTATAAGCCGTGCATTCTCAAGTTGTATCAGGTTGCCACTTTAGGGGAGTGATACACCCCACTGTGGGGCCAGCACGGGTATCTACGAGTAGGGAGCCGATCGAAAGTGGGTAGTGGGGTACACCTAGTGGAGATAGGGGCAGATGACACCTATGTAGTCAGCTAGGGGTACGTAAGGCTATTTATAAAGTTTCTGTGTGAAGCAAGTGGGATCAAACAATAGGGTGACTGGTGTGGTGCAGTGTAGTAATGTGCGGTGCAGTGTAGTAATCATTCGTTAGTAATCAGGTGTGCCTTTACCGTTATCTTTAACGTTATCTTAAACGCTATCTTTATCTTCCTAAGAGTTCATAGACATGTACTTGTCTTCCAGCTTATGCCTTAGTCTAGTTATTTTGATAATAGTATTGTTAGAATTATCATACTCGCCAGACTTTATGTCTGACCCCCTCTATTTCTATCCTTTTTCCCGCTCCAGGTCCTCAGGTTGGGCCCAGCTCTAGTGGAGTTTGATTGAATTGCTTCATCTCTCTTTGGAATGCTTGGACCGTTGAAGTAAAGTCCAGCTTGTTATCTTTTTAATGGCTATTTATGTAATGGGATTATGTATTTTGTTTTTATGAAGATGGATATTGTACTTGGTTATGATCTATGGTTTTATGATGTAACAAACATGTTTAATTTCCGCTGCAATAAAATGAAGTTTTAGATTTCCAAGTACTATTTACTATCTGTCTTGTTGTAATTTTTCTGTTCTATATTCACTTATAACCTCCATGGAAGTTAATGTATTCCCTTCGTGAGTGACATTAATGGACGTGGGGTGTTACAGTTTACGCCCAATAGGGCAGGGAAACGCAGTGTTCAGGCATTTTAATCCACTCCGTGTGGACCGGCCCTGACGATCCAAGGTGCAGTTGCGGCTGTTCCTGAGGCTCGGGCTAGAGAGTCTCGAAGCGTTAAGGACGATCCCTTGCCTTGGTTCATAGATGGAAATCTAACTTCTAATACGTGACAATTTCGGTTTCGATTGTAGAGCCTAGTACTGGCGGCATGATATATGGTACCCATGCCGTCTAGGATTGATACATTTATATTTGAAGTTGTTTTATACATTATGCACTTATAATAGTATCAAATGATTTGTTTTAATGTAACAAGCATGTTTGGCTATTATAAGGGAAAACCCTATCCCCCGGCTTGCGTTGCATTGTGTGATAGGACCTAGGTCTTATAATAGCTCCATTTTTCTGAAAAGCGTTGCGCTGTTTTGTTACATGAACTGGTATTCCTGGGAGGAAACCTGTTCCATGTTTTGCGGCGTGGTCCCTTGATATATCTGATTTTAAAATGAAGTTTTAAATAACTGTTTTAGTTCTCACACCAATCACATGACTGACCTGGAGTTTATTGTTTTAACCTAAATTCTGGGTGCCCCTATTTTCAACATGGGCAGCTAGTAGTTTTGGTTTTGCAGATTTATATTCACAGGATCCAGGTTTACAGCTGGAATGATATTCGGAAAGCTCTGTATCCTCATATTCTTTTCAGTTGTGTTTTGTATTATTTTTCCGCTGCATTGTAATTTGTAGATCTATGATATTTAGTAAATGTGTAATATTTATTCATACTCTGTATATTCTTTTATTCTAATGAAATTGTTGTAATAAGCAATGAAATGTTATTCTATTTGTGTTCTGATTTGTCTTGTCCTCAACTCAATCTGTTCTTTCCTTCACGGGGAAGTTCAGGTCACCACAAAATACACCAAACTGTAGTTCACGTGAACATGCCTGTTTCTGCACCTACACCCTCCATACTCCCCTTCACGTCGCCACAGTAGCTTACATCTCCCCTCCTCCTTCCAGTATAAATTAAACAGCAAGTATCACATTTTTTTTCATTTCCTTATCTCGAAACTGCCTTTTCCCATATACAGATAGTACGTACCAACCCTTTTCTTCACAATATTTACCTCAAACAAAATGGCGTCCTCCCATATATCCATTCCTCCCCCATTTTTAATCCTGTCTCTTCACCGTATTATATGTTAACCTTGCTTCATGATCTCATTCTTCGACCCAAACCGGTGATTGCAGACATCGTTTCGAATGCCACAACTCTGCAACACTTATCATCCATTACTAGAGCACCAAGTTTGAACGGCACAGGGAAATTTTCCTCCGTCGCTACTGCTATAGGCGTCCCCTGAGTATATCAGCACCTATTGATTCATGATCAGAATTCATCAGCACTTCTAACCACTTTACATTAACATGGTTGAAATGGAGAGGGGTACTAGGAGTCACTTTGTAGTGTACTAGAGCTTTTCATGCAACACGAAATGAATTCAAAGTGGGAAAATATAAAAATAGATGGGTTTGTTTTCTCCTGAAGCCATTGAATGCATGGTGTTTATGAAACCAAAATAAGAAGCGCAAGCTAGTGTATTTATATTGGTGAATTTACTTAGCATGGAAGTAGTAGGAAACAGGTAGGTCGGAAGCGTTTCCCTTAGTCTATGATTTGAAAACTCATTAGCCTTCGACATGAGGCAAACAGGAGAGAAAAGAAAGAACACTACTGCACACAGTACATTGTTTACTTAGTATATAAGCTTTCATTTTTATATTATTATATAAATTAATAAACAAAATCAAATGTATACAGAGCATTGGCAAGTGTTTGATTAGAGGATAAGGAAATTTTGGGGTATATGCGAGGAAGGTCATTGAAATGATCGAACATGAATGACTCCTTTACTTATTGATTAAGAAAAACGTATAAGTCAGCTACGTATGCATTTCTAGGCCACACATACTTCAAAGTTTAAATAAATTAAAACAAACGATACATGCTTCTGGTATACACTTTTAATTATAAATTTTGTATACCCCGCTACATCAAATTCTGTTCATGTCCGAGCTGCTAACGACAAAAATAAAATAACAGTCGAACCGAGCAATGCGCCATGATCCCAAAACCATAATAAAATAGACAAGTTAGTTTATTCTGTGAAATCCCAAATTGTTGATTTAGGGTGTAAAACACTTCAAACAAAAAGTTGTTTATTTTTCAAATTAAAAATTACAGAAAAATTCTATAAATTTAATTATACATACATCTCAAATATCTTGTCCAAATTCGAAACTAATATTTAATTATAATTAAATATATCGTTATGGTTTATAAACTATTCCACAGAGACTATTTGAAAATTTGATTTGGACATAACTCATTATATATAAGACGAAATCTCCATTTTTCACTTCCATTAGAAAAATACAGTTTAATAGATTCCATCATTTCTTGTTTCACAGAAATCTGACTTATAACAAATCCTGTACACTATTGAAGTTCAAAACTCAATATTACGAACTACCGCGCCGTTACGAGCTCGATTATAACTTATATTATAATTAATACGTTCAATGGTCGTGTAAATAATATATTCATTATGATAATTCAATTCTAGACAGAATTAAATTCATTAAATTATCCAAATTACACAATATTGCAAATTCAGCTAATTCCAACTATTTCGAAAATAAATATTTCATCCCATTATTTATATTAATTAAATATTAATAAAATTTAAATTCAAACCATTTTAAATTATCAAACCAATATATATAAATAATTAAATTAATTAATTATTAATTCACTATAAATTACGTGACGTTACATTCTTTCCCCCTTAAAAGAATTTCGTCCCCGAAATTACTAAGGTAGAAAAAATGACAAAAACCCAATTTACTAGATTAAAAATCCTTTGTTTTACTTCTTATCTCCAGTTCCAACTGAATAAATTAATTTCAATTGAAGTATTAATTCATCTTTACAAATGAATACTTTCAAATATTTGGAAAATTCTCTAACACCTTAAATTTCTGGAAAATTTCGCTAGCGTCTCCTTTGCACGGCTCAATCAGTACAACTACAACTCACCTCTCTGGGCCTTCTCCAATCCAAAACAAAATCAAACAGCCAAGTGGCTTGCCGAACTGGCTCAGAAATCTCAAACTCAAATATAAACTTGTACTTTTTTGTCGGGCATTCAAATCAATCTCTTCTGTTTTCTATCACTTCAGCATATATAAGTATATTCCCAATCGTTCTCCACTTAATTCATTCTCAAATCGAACCATTGCTTATAACCAAGCCAAATTCCATTTCAAATTTCAGTTCCAAACTCTTAACTCACTAATCCAATATACTTAACCTCGTTACATTCTGTGCCTAAATTAGTTTCTCTAACCAGTTTCCTTCAAATTCAAAATCTGATTTTTATTCGGCATCATTGTATTCCAATTTTATTTATTCACATTTACCATTTCAATTTATTTAACCTCATAAGTTAAATTTAAATTTATGGGTTTTATTTAAAATCAATTTGAAATCACATATATAATAATAACAATTCAGAACATTTGAATTTCTGACCACTTGTTTTCTCAAGACAATTCAAAACCAAATCTTTGGAGGTAATCAGTCACTTAGAAACTCAAAAATGAATACTGATGATGTGGCCATCATCATCAGAATTATTTTCCAGCGACTGAAGTGAGTTCAATTCTATATCACTTTCAAAACTTGTTTTCAACGCTTCCATTTTGAAATCACTTTCAAACTATACAATATTTGGAAAACATTTTCAAATCACCCAAGATCTTAAAATTTCCTTATATAATCTAGAATTGATTTCACGTACCTTTCGAAGTTCCATAATTATAATTCCAATTATGTTTTAAATTCAGATTTAATTCATCTGAATTTACACATTTCATTTAATTAATTCTGATTGGTTATTTATAACCATTCCAATTTATAATCTTATTCGGTTATAAAAATAACCAACACATCTAATATATTATAATAATTCTAATATATAAAATATAATTTAGGTAAAATTATTTCATTTACCTCTTGTCAAAACGTACTATGTCTGTTTATCATATTCGAGTGTTTAGAAAACCCTATCGACCTTGTGGTGCCCCACCGTCGATCCAGAATTTATAACCCACCCAACCAATAAATCTTCACAATGTAAAACAATATTATATAATATACAAATACGCACTCTCAGATACATACACTTATACTCAACCTAGGGTATTACTAACCCTATCTCTACCAAGTTACGCCATAGTGCCAAGATAATCACTTAACCTTCAGCTCTGATACCACTGTAATGACCAAAGGATTTTCGACCAAGAAAATCGACACGACATACCATGTCGACTATTCAAGCATCGGAAATACCGGACCATTAATAAAAAGAAGTTAGAGGGTGAGAAATAGAAATAAAGAAAGTTAGAAGAGATAAAGAAGAAGATCACAACAGAACTGAATAAGAGTAAACACAAATCTCACAATGGAACAAATAAAATATATTATATATCAACTTTGGAAATACAAACTCGTAACTGTATATACATACCATTATCACACAACATCACATTGGGAATAAACTATATATATATCTAACTATGAAGCCTCCTGCTCCGAGCTCCTCTAAGAATATATGAAAAATCCCGACTACTTGACTACCCATACAAATTTGGGCACCTAATAGTTTAGGGCAACAAAACAAAATAAACTCTGGGTCACTCATGTGACTGGTGTGAGTAAACTCTAATAATTTTGGTTTAACTTTTCAAAAATCCTTTTCAAAGAAATGATAATCATAAGACTGATCAACATATAAACACAGACAGTTTTTACCTTATGATAAACAAAAATATTTCTTAAGATCAATATTTTCTAGTATTATAATAATTTCTAAATCAAATAAAGAGAAATCGAGCAGAACGCTTTCATCTCATGCTCTACATATATAATATACAATTAAAACCATAGGCCCTTATTGGGGAATGGATTTCCAACTATGACAAGGTATGGAATCACCTTTCAATCAGTGTACTCTAGAAGCGATACACTGGAGTTCAACAAGAACATCTTGTAACTCGGCCACACATGAACGGCCATTCATTTTGCTTGGAAACCTTACGGTTGGTGTACCAACATAACCGTCTCGGGAGATACAGAAATAAAAAGAAGTAACAAATATGAATATTCTCTAGATGGTGACAATATACCCTACTTGGGTGTGAACCACTTAGCTATGCCGCCAACCCGATTTTTGTCATTTCCCGATTGATAAGGCTTGAGGTCATAACGTACTATTATACATATCACAACTTTGATTACGATGAATGCCACATCATCATACACGCCAAATCACAAATTGATTTTTCCAAAAATACTGTGGGTATAGATCTACGAGAAACGAATTCCTCCGCCACAAACATACGAATTCCTCCGCCACCAACATAAATAAGTTTGAAACGATCTACTCAGGTGATCTACCAGATATACTCTATCAGACATTCGTCCATTTAAGTTGTCCTGGGACTGGACAACCCGAAGGAATTATTCTGTAAATCCATCTAAGGAAATTTCTACCTAGGATTGTCAGAATAACCCTTATATAGACTCTGTCTTCAATTTGTCTTTGATCTATTTGATTCGAAACGATAATGCCCATACATAGTGGTTTTCAGATAATAAATCTGATCCTGGTCTCTCCGTATTGACAACGGAAATGGTCAAAAACTTTGATTGTCGGTTATTTAACTATCAAAGGAAAACATATATGTATAAACAACGGTCCTATTCTCGAATGGAAATTACACCGATCAATCATCATTTCATTTCCCAATTTCCCTTTAATATCTTTACCCAAATATATTCCTCTAACTCATTTGGTCTCTCATGATTCTTTGGAAAACATTTCTCGCTATTTTTAACTATTTATTTTCTATACTTAGAAAATATCTCTTTTAACATCGGGAATTAACTTCATATATCTATAACTCTTATTTACTATATTTAGAAAATATACGTTATTAACATCGGAAAACATTTCCATTTTCTTATTCACACATCACTATTCTTCCCAATTAATCGGTCCCTAACTGTAAACTAGTAAGAGAACAACTCTCTAAGCATCAACCCCGAAGGCCAAAACCAACACTAGATCGATACTCAGACAGCTATTCAACTTAACAAATTTCCAGTCAGTTTCTAATTTTCTTGAGTCCATTTCTTAATTTCTTATTTATAAAACTATTTACACAACTCTCATATTTAGTTTACGAATCCACTTCTTTACGGAAATCTTTGATTATAATGATGACGTTATAATCTCTACCTTTGAAATATTTAATTTCAAAATATAACTTTTAATCTTTATTTTAAATAAATAAATGGTAATTAATTAACTAATTAATTAATTAATATTCATATCAAAACAGAAAGTAAATATTACTTTCCTGGATTTGATATAATCGAATTTCAACTTATAACCCCCTTACGAATAATCTATAATCAATTAACGTTTTGAAACTTGGAATAAACTCATAGTTAAAGGTCAACCCAAATTTCTAAATTCACTTTTGAATTTATCACTTCCAGCACTTACCAATTTCCTTTTATCACCATTCTGATTTGCAAAACGTTTGCTTCTAAACCATTATTCACTTTAAAAATGTGAATATTATTTCTTTATAGAAATATGGAGTCATTTTATTAAATTAAATCTTGATTTAAACCACAAACATCATTTCAGTTTAAAATCCCACTTATTTTGTTATTTTATAAACTCATACTTCATATTTCATTTCATAAACTCATTTTATAAGTTATAACTAGAATGAGACCCGTGCTTCGCACACGGGCGGTTGGTGATGGCTACCGCCTTTAACTTATAATTTAAATCTCGATTTCCTTTTCGATAACAAATCCAAGTATTAATTATCTCGTCAAATCCTAAATTTTATTATATATATTTATCAAATAAATTATTCTAATAACATTCGACATCATCGAATTATAATTATAAATCCTTATTGATTTATTTCAATTCTATTCCCATTTCGAATATATAAAAAAATCATCATTTTCTTTCTAAACGATTTCCATTTTCCTTTTAAAATAAATTGTTTTCTTGAATTTATATTTTTAAAGCTATTTAATAATAATCATTTTGCTTCATTTATAAATATCGTTTATAAAACAAATTACTTTTTTTTTATATAATCAAAAACAAGTTATTATATTCTAACTAATCGAAATTCCATTTCTATTTAAAACCCCAATTTCTTTTCCAATATATTCGAATATATTTTACCGTATTTATATACCAATAATTTCAGGTCAATGTTGTTCAAACGTCCCAACCATACAATAATCAACCATAGATTATTGGTCACATCATATAAAGCAATATATGAAAATCAACAATAAAAATGTTGACAAATCCAGTTGGATTCCTCCAACCAATTTCCCTACATCCACATATGTTAATCAACATTAATAACATTTATTTCATATAAATATGAAATATTTTAATAAATGGGAAAAATATTCAGTTAATAATTTATATATAACTATACATATTATTTCAACCAACATATTACCAAATCATCCAAACAACCATCACACACAACATTAAATCATCTTTATCAATATTAAATAACGTTTATAAAATTATAAAACTTGACAGAGTTAGTGAGTTTACTCACTTTGGTCATTGACCATTAAATAACAATTAATGGTCAGTAGCTTGTATTAGGTAATTTATTTCGCCATAAATTCAAACGAGCTCCAAATCGGTTCAAACTAGTTCCATTATGAAGCATGCATCCATACGATCCCGATGAATATTGTAACAACCACGGGATTTTCGACTTCGAAAATCGACAAAAACACCACGTCGAATGTTCGAAAATCGGAAATACCATATCATTAATAGAAAAAAGTTAGAGGGTGAGGAATAGAAAGAAAGAAAATCAGAATAGAAGAAGAAGAGGAAGAGGAAGATCACAACTGAACAAAATCAAATTAAATACGAATCTCACAGCGGAACGAATAAAATATAATATATAACATAACTTTAAAATACAAATTGTATTGTATTTACATATATCCTCAGAGTACAACACATGTATATCACAGCGGAAATAACCTCGATATATTACATGTGTTGAACCTCCTGCTCCAAGCTCCTCTAAGTATCTGTAAAATCCTGGGTACTTGACTGCCTATACAAATTTGGGCACCTAAGAGTTTAGGGTAAAACAAAACAAAGTAAACTCTGGGTCAGTCATGGGACTGATGTGAGTAAACTCCAATCACTCGGTTTAACTTTTCAAAATCCTTTTCAAAAGAAAAGATAATCGTAAGACCGATCCACACATAAATACGGATGGCTTTTACCTAATGATAAACCAAAACATTTGAAATCATATATATCTTCTGATATTATCATAGTGTCTAAATACAAATAAATAGTAATATAGTAGAACGCTTGCATCTCACACTCCACATATATAGTATACAATTAAAACTGCGGGCGCTTATTGGAGATTGGCTTCCGATTATGACAAGGTATGGAACCACCTGCCGATAGTGTATCTCTAGAGAGGAATACACTGGGTTCAACAGGAACGTCTTGCAACCCGGCCACACATGACTGACCACTCATTTCTCTTGAGTGTATCGAATATATTATCACCTACAGTTGCTAGCAACATAACCGTTCCCAGGAGATACAGAAGCGAAAAGAAGTAACAAATATGAATATTCTCTAGATGGTGACAATACACCCTAATGGGGCGACCCACATAGCCATGCTGCCTGTCTGATATTTGTCATTTCCCGGTTGTGAGGCTTGAGGTCGTAATGTATCTTTTAACAGATCACACCTTCATTTGCTTTGAATGCCACATCGTCATACCCGCCAAATCACAAATTAATCTCCCCAAAAATACCACGGGTATAAAGCTAAGAGAAACGAATTTCTCCACCACTAAATGTGGACTCGTTTGAAGAGATCAACTTACGCGATCTTTTAGATATACTCTATCAGACATTTGTCCATACAAGTTATCATGGGACTGGACAAACCGAAGGCACTATCCTGTATACAAACCAGCCCTTACCTAACTTCGTCTTCAATTATCTTCACATTCTTGACTCGCAACTGAAACACCCCACCTCCGTTAGGGTCACTCTCAAAGGGAATGCCCTAATTTTGGTGGAGGTTTATAAGTATAAGTCACAGATATACAAGACAGATATAAGAACACATATTTGTAAACAGCGGAAAATCAACAACTTTTATTTCATAAAAGCAAATACGTGCTACAACAACATCACCATAATTGTCTTACATCTTTTTTTTTCCAAAACATAACATAACACTTTCATAATCTGTCTTGATTACATTATTTAAAGAAGCATAAATAAAACATAGATAAACTGCAAAAGACCCATAGAGTTTGTCCAAAGCCATAGTTTTCAAACGAAAAGGTCCAAGCAATACATTTCTCTTCTTCAAGCTGGATGTTAAGGCTGGTTAAGCTGCAGTGTTCCCTCCCTGTGGACCTGGGGGGGAAAACGGAAGAAAAGAAGACGAAAGAAAAGTAGAGTCAGACATAAAGCCTGAGTAAGTCTAGTACTATTCTGTCTATGAATAAAGAACTGGGTATGATAAGTATAAACAAGAAGTGGGAAAGCACTATAAACTTGGTTAAGTTGTCTAGGGTCGAATATACTATCGTACCCCATGTAATTCTCTGAACCCATATAAACTAGTTCCCAACTGGCACCCCATAATCAGGGTGAAGTGATCCATTTCATAATGATCGGCTCCTACTCGCATAGTTACATGTGTCTTACGGCCCCCGATGTTGTAGTTACCTATGCTGGTCCCACCATGGGGTGTATCAAGTCCCATGGCGGCGGCCCGACACAACCTTAGAATGCACATGTATGCTACTGGTGCCCAGTGCTTTATTTTTTTGCGCCGGAGTGTGTGCACGCCCGCACCCCGTTAGAACCTACACTGCTACACCACCGCCGTCGATTTGACCTCTTACAATCAGCCCAGTAATCGTGCCCCACCCTGCCTAGTTTCAGGGTATCCTGATACACCTTCTAGGGTTACTGCTGAAAAGGGTCCCCCGTTACTAGGTTTTCTATCTCTAGCCAACATGCTAAGTTGGTTAAGTGTTTTCCTACCTAACCCCCACCAGTCCGTTTAGTTTAGCATGTTTCATTTTGATTAAGTTTTTAGTCCACTTAATCCTAACAATCCTGACTCAGCTTTAATTGTCTTATTAAAGCCTTGACCTCTCACATTAGACAGGTATTGTTGTGGCTGCCTGTTGCCGGTTGGTTCCGGGCAGTCTTACGCCACAACTCAGTCTAACCTCGGGTCCTTATTGGGCTCCATGTTTAACCTCCCACATTGGATAGGTATTGTTGTGACTACTGGACAGCCGGGCGGTTCCGGGCAGGTTTACATCACAACTCAATCAAACCTCGGGTTAAACACATCGTATGTTCTACATTTACATATTTTGTCTTTCTTCTTTATTTTCTTATATGTAAATATTTGCGGCCCATTATTAAGTTAATGGTGTAAAGGTTACACCAATCATGGGCCCAACCCATACTTGAATTTGGGCCCTTCTATTTTATATTTTCATTCATTAGTAATTTTAACCCAACGTTATTTTCCCCCGTTTAACACGTCCGTTTATTATGTATATGTTGGGCTTAGCCCTTTTAAGCCCAACTTAGCCATGCGAAAAGGGGAGGCTTAAAGCGAGATTACATACACAAAAAGGGGGAATGTGAACGCATGAACTTGCAATATGACGTTGGAAATACAAAATAGAAACTGGTGTACTTGCATAGTAGTGACATATACTTTGGTCATAAAGCATAAGTGACATGAATCAAACCATGTAAACTTGTAGTTAAGTTAAGAATATCACTATCGACACATAGGCTTAACTACAACATAAACCTATATTTTTATTCAGGCATAATGTCAAACATAAGCAAATCATGTTCATAAGACTACTACATGTTTACAAAGGTGTCTACTTTTGTGACTAATACAAAAGTATAGTTAAATTTGTTCACATAACCA
Source organism: Allium sativum (assembly GCA_030737875.1). Lineage (NCBI taxonomy): Eukaryota > Viridiplantae > Streptophyta > Magnoliopsida > Asparagales > Amaryllidaceae > Allium > Allium sativum. The sequence goes on from CM060920.1 coordinate 223,686,539, forward strand.
TGGCATAAATATTTCTAACATGAAATCATGATTTTTACTTTAGTCATGCAAACTTGCAAAAAGGGATTTTGAATCTAACCTAGCTATGTACCACATATGTCATCATATAATTCTTGTAAACAATATAATCATGGATTTCAATTATGCAAAATATCAATCATAGCCTAGTCATATTCATAAGTTTGCAAATAGGTTTTCTTGTACAAAAGCATGGCTTAATACATAGATCATGATGCCAAATTTTCAACATAATTTCATATGGACTATGATAACCCAAACTTATTCCAATTACTTCACAAAAATGATGTTTGTATAAAAATACACATTATGATGGCATAGTAGCAAAACCCCAAACTTGCATGAATTTCAATTAATCAACTACATACATGTAGCTTCAATATGGATTACATAATTTGCGAATATTCCAAACGTACACTTGCATAAAACTACCGCATGTAGTTTTTCATAATTGAATAACATAATTCGAGAATATCCAAACGTATACAATATTCCAAAACGATAAGAATCATAGTAACGCACAAATATGAATTACTTTATCGCCACAATCAAGTATACAAACCAACACAATTATTTGTTCATACCAAAATAATACTCTACTTACAATGGTGTGGCGAATTCTCAAATTTAGGGATTTGAAGATGCGATTTGATTTGATTGAGTTGCTTTATGCCTTAGAATTTGCCTCCTAATCCTCTCTCCAATTGGTGGCTACTCTTAGTTGTTCCTCAGCAACATGGCGGCTTTGTTCTTATTTTTGAATGAATAGATTAGGGTTGAGTCTAGGGTCATTTTTATAGGGGTAATGAACTGATTAGGACCATTGATGTTGCTTGGATTGATCGTAGCCATTCATCCTAAGGAGAGACCAATTAGAGCCTGCCACCTAGCCCTAATGACAAAGAAGACTGCAGAAAATCGACCAACATAAAATAGGCCAGCCAGGTTGGGCTGGGTTCGACCTGGCTCTGGACCAGGTCGACAGCCCTGTCGACCTGGCTAGACCAGGTCGACAGCCCAGTCGACCTGGGTGCCTTAGGCGGGTGTTTTTCCGCCCTGGCCCATTGGGCCCTATTTTGGAATTTAAACTTGATTCAGAAACTTCCGAAGGCCATATCTTCTTCATACGGACTCCGTTTTTCGAAAACTCGGACTCTATTTCGCGTATTTTTCCGAGACGAACGCAATGGCGTATCCCGTTTCCCTTATTTCTTTGATTTCAAATTAATTATACTTTAATTTGTTAATTTCACAGTTATAGAATTCGCGGGGTGTTACATTCTCCCCCACTTAAAAGGATTTCGTCCCCGAAATCTTCAAGTTAGGAGGAATGTATATCCTAACATCCAATCATCCATCTACTCATCCAACAAACACGAGCATCCATTGTCCTTAAAAGACTTCTAATGCTTCATGATCATATGCGAAGTGTGTGTGTACATGTACTTATCTAATGCAAAATCAGGCGGTCTACTGATTCAGTTGACCTCCTTAATGCGAATTATGTAAGTGCCATGAATCCATTATGTATGCAAATTTTCCTATTCATGATGAGTGCACAATCATTCAATACAAATGCAACATCCACATGACAACACATTAGAGTTCAACCATACACGAATGCAAACATATATGCATATGCAATATGAAGTGACTGAGCCGATCTAAACCCTAGATTGTGTGTGTATATGCAACCACGAGCAACCACTAGCAATCACTTGCAACCACTTGCAACCATCATCCATAACATGTTTCAATTACATGTTTCCATCCAAAGGGTTTCTACCTAAAAGATAAGATAGATAACAGCGCAACTTAAGGAAAAGGAAAGATCAAGGATGTACCCTCGAACAGAAAAGGGTAGGCAGTGCGTATTCTAGCTTCAGTTTCCCAAGTCGCGTCTCCCTCGGCGTCGCTCCACTGAACTTTGACGAGCTTGACTTCGCGGTTGCGTAGCTTCTTCACTTCCGTTCCTAATATGCGGGTTGGAACTTTTCTTATGGTTGCTTCGCGTTCCACTTCGGCCTCTTCGAGGATATTTGGCTCTACCACCTCGGCTGACTCATGTAGACATTTTCGGAGATGTGAAACGTGAAAAACGTTGTGGACTCCAGCCAACTTCTCGGGTAGCTCTAATCTATAGGCCATTTTCCCAATTTTCTCGATGATAGGGAATGGCCCTACGAACCTTGGTGCTAGCTTTCCTGTGGTTCCAAAACGAACAACGTTTCTTAGTGGTGATACCTTGAGAAAAACTCTGTCTCCAACCTCAAATTCAAGGTCGGTCCTTCTCTTGTCGGCATAGGACTTTTGTCTGTCTTGGGCCGTCTTCATCCTTCTTCGTATTAAGTCTACTTTCTCTGAAGTCTCTCGGATCATATCTGGTCCAAGTATGAGCTTATCAGTAGACTCCCACCAACAAGTGGGCGATCGGCACGGTCTTCCATATAAAGCTTCGAAGGGCGCCATTCCGATGGTTGCTTGATAGCTGTTGTTGTAGGCAAATTCCACCAAAGGAAGGTGGTCTTCCCATGTCCCTCCGAAGTCGAGGACGCATAGCCTTAAAAGGTCTTCCAAAACTCTGTTCACTCTCTCTGTTTGGCCGTCGGTTTGGGGATGATAGGCTGTGCTCAAGCATAACTGCGTTCCTACTGCTTCTTGCAGACTCCGCCAAAACTCACTGGTGAAGATGGGGTCTCGGTCACTAACAATGCTAGATGGTATTCCATGGAGTCGAACAATTTCCTTGAGGTAAAGTGATGCTAGGGATGAGGCAGTTCTTTTACTTTTGACAGGTAAAAAGTGGGCGCTTTTAGTAAGCCTATCCACTATTACCCAAATGCTAGTGTTGCCTCTCCTAGACCTAGGCAGCCCATCGATGAAGTCCATTGAGATGCTATCCCACTTCCACTGCGGGACCTCCAGAGGATGTAGCAGTCCGCCAGGCTTTTTCTGTTCCGCCTTAACCTGTTGGCACACCATGCACTTAGAAACGAACTCTGCCACGTCCTTTTTCATGTCGTTCCAGAAGAAAGTCCTTTTTATATCTTTGTACATTTTATCTCCGCCTGGGTGTATCGTCATCTTGGAGTGATGTGCTTCCTCGAGAACCTTCTTTATTAAATCTTTTGTCTATGGGACGCATAGTCTTCCGTCTCGCCTTAGCAAACCCTTATCGTCGATGGAGTATCTGTTGAGGTGACTTGAAGTCTCACCCCTAATTAGCCTATCAATTATTTCCACAAGCTGAGGGTCTTCGCGTTGTGCTGTCCCTACTGAATCCATTAAAGTTGGGCGCACTTCGAGAGATGCTAGCAAGCCTGGTACGAAATCGGAGGAAGGCCTAAAGTCGAAGCTGGCTATAAACTCTAGGCTTTGTCTTTCAACAAACAACGGGCTTAGGGTCAATTTCTTTCGGCTCAACGTGTCTGCCACTACGTTGCCTTTGCCCGGAGTGTAGGAGATTTCGAAATCGTACGAGGCAAGAAACTCCATCCATCTTTGTTGCCTCAAGTTAAGATCCTTCTGTGAGAAAAAATATTTCAACGATTTATGGTCAGTGTAAAGTTCGAACTTCTCACCTAGGAGATAGTGTCGCCAAGACTTGAGTGCAAAGACGATGGCGGCTAACTCAAGATCGTGGGTTGGGTCGTTCTTTTCGTGCACTTTCAACTGCCTCCCGCCATAAGCTACTACCCTTCCTTCTTGCATTAAGACGACGCCTAGCCCTGTCCCACATGCATCCGTATAAACAGTAAACATCTTGTTCCCATCTGGCAGCGTCAAAACTGGGGCTGTTGTGAGAGCCCTTTTCAGTCGTTGGAAAGCAAACTCGCAATCCAAGTCCCAATTAAACACTAGATTCTTCTTGGTCAATTTCGTGAGCGGAGCTGAGATTTTCGCAAAATCCCTTATGAATTTTCGATAGAAACCCGCTAGTCCTAGAAAGCTTCGGACCTCAGTTGCATTCCTTGGTGTCTTCCAATCCTGTACCGCCACTACCTTAGCAGGGTCCACTGCTAACCCTTGTTTGGATACTATGTGCCCAAGGAACCTCACCTCTTCTCTCCAAAAGTGGCATTTGGAGAATTTGGCTTTTAGTTGATGGACTCGCAAAGTTTCCATGATTGCCCTTAAGTGCTGAGCATGTTCCTCTTCACTCTTTGAGAAGATAAGGATATCATCTACGAAGACCACTACGAATTTGTTGAGGAAATCTCTAAATACCCTACTCATCAGGTCCACGAAGTAAGCAGGTGCATTTGTCAAGCCGAAAGGCATGACAAGCCACTCAAAGAAGCCGTCTGGGGCTCTGAACGCCGTTTTATCGATGCTATCTTCAGCCACCCTTAGCTGATGAAAACCGGTTGCTAAATCGAGTTGGGAGAAAACAGACGCTCCTACAAGCTGGTCAAATAAATCGTCAATTCTAGGGAGAGGGTGCCTATTCTTTTTCGTTAGCTTGTTGAGCTCCCTATAGTCAACACATAGACGGAGTGATCCATCCGCCTTTGTAGCGAATACCACTGGAGCGCCCCATTCTGAAATGCTCCTCCTAATGAACCCCTTTTCTAGAAGCTCTTTAATCTGTTTACTGAGCTCTTTCCTTTCTCGTGGAGCCATGTGTCTAACTGGCAACGCAACGGGCTTTGCATTATCTACAAGATATATGCGGAAGTCTATTTCCCGCTTCGGAGGCAAGCCCTTCACCTCTTCGAAGACATCCGGATATTCCCGGACCACTCTAACTGATTGCAAATTTTCAACAGAGGCATCTAGCGATTCAAGATAACTAAGCATAACCGCATACGAGGGATTACAAGAAATTTCCAAAGTATTACCGAGCTGGGTTAGGAGCCTAACAACCCTTTTCTCACAATCAAGGATGGCCCCATTGCTGGATAGCCAATCCATACCCAAAATCAAACCATAACCCGAAAAGCCCAAAACAAAGGCACTACATTGAAATTCTACACTTAGAATAGAAATTTTCAATCCCAAACAGATCATAGACAAATGAGCTGGGCCCCCAATTGGGTTTGAAACAATTAAGGGGTCCTCTACCATACTAGTTTTTAGGTGCAAAGATTCTACTAAAGCAGACGAGATAAAGGAGTGTGATGCGCCAGAATCAAATAAGGTGCGAACGGGGTGATCATAAAGATAAATTACACTTTCTACAGAAGTATTTATACCTCGCTGTTGCAGAGGTGGTGCTTCCAGCACATGGACCTGTGCCCCTGGGGTGGATCCAGCCCTCTGCCCCTGTCCTCGTTTCTTTGGGCAGTCCTTAGCCCTGTGGCCTGTCTCACCGCAAGAAAAGCACCCACCATTCTCCTTGGCCTTCTTTTTCCGGCAGTCCTTTACTAAGTGCCCCACTTTGCCACAGAAATTGCACTTCCTCTTCTCTTTGTTGCCTTTCCCGCCCTTCTTAAAGTCTGTCTTCTTAGGCTGCAAACCCTCTTTCTTCCCTTGAGAGCTTTCTGCCTTTGTCTCCTTCTTGCCCTTATCCTCTTCATTCAGAAATGCCATTTGCACCAATCTTTCATACGTGGCTCCCATGGGTATATGGGTCATGGCCAAACTGTGTAATGGCTCATTCAACCCTTTGACGAAACGGAGAGCCTTCTTGTGCGGGGTGTTGACTAGGTCAAGCCCAAACCTAGCCAGCTCATCGAACTGATTCACATACTCTCTGACTGTCTTGTCCCCTTGCTTAAGAAATAAGAATTTTTCCAACTGCAAACTTCTTTCCGCATCTGAGAGAAATTTAGTCTCAAACCTTGCCCTAAAGTCCTCCCATGTCTCTACTGGTCTTTCAGCATTAGTGACTTCCCACCAGTAGGAAGCCTCGCCCTTTAGTAGCCATACTGCCAGTTGTACTTTCTGTCTATCTTCTACCTCAAAGATGATGAATAGGTCCTCAGTTTCTTTCAGCCAACTCCTAGCTGCCACGAAGGACTCAGTTCCATGGAAATCCCTTCCTCCCATAGCTTTAAAATCTTTACATATCTCAGCAAAAGCGTTTCCCCGAGGAGGAGGTGGAGGAAAAGGTGCCGCTGCAGCTGGATGATTACCGGCAGCTGGGGGAGGAGGAACGGTAGGACCTGGCTGAGCGGCTCTTGCTTCTAAGAACCGCCTAAACCAACCAGGTATTGGCACCCCTTCTGGCAAGTTAAGGTCTTCAGACATGTTGAAACAAAAAGGATAGATTCAAAACGAAGGATAAGAGATAGTACCTATGGCTTTGGGGAGTGGACTTTGCCTTTTAGAATAAAATAATATTTTTCTTTTAAAAATGCTTCTTTAAATTTCCTTCTTGAAAATAATTTTTCAAAACTTTTTATCTTATCTGGTAAACCTATGCTCTGATACCAAGTGAAACACCCCACCTCCGTTAGGGTCACTCTCAAAGGGAATGCCCTAATTTTGGTGGAGGTTTATAAGTATAAGTCACAGATATACAAGACAGATATAAGAACACATATTTGTAAACAGCGGAAAATCAACAACTTTTATTTCATAAAAGCAAATACGTGCTACAACAACATCACCATAATTGTCTTACATCTTTTTTTTTCCAAAACATAACATAAAACTTTCATAATCTGTCTTGATTACATTATTTAAAGAAGCATAAATAAAACATAGATAAACTGCAAAAGCCCCATAGAGTTTGTCCAAAGCCATAGTTTTCAAACGAAAAGGTCCAAGCAATACATTTCTCTTCTTCAAGCTGGATGTTAAGGCTGGTTAAGCTGCAGTGTTCCCTCCCTGTGGACCTGGGGGGGGGGGGGGAAACGGAAGAAAAGAAGACGAAAGAAAAGTAGAGTCAGACATAAAGCCTGAGTAAGTCTAGTACTATTTTGTCTATGAATAAAGAACTGGGTATGATAAGTATAAACAAGAAGTGGGAAAGCACTATAAACTTGGTTAAGTTGTCTAGGGTCGAATATACTATCGTACCCCATGTAATTCTCTGAACCCATATAAACTAGTTCCCAACTGGCACCCCATAATCAGGGTGAAGTGATCCATTTCATAATGATCGGCTCCTACTCGCATAGTTACATGTGTCTTACGGCCCCCGATGTTGTAGTTACCTATGCTGGTCCCACCATGGGGTGTATCAAGTCCCATGGCGGCGGCCCGACACAACCTTAGAATGCACAGGTATGCTACTGGTGCCCAGTGCTTTATTTTTCTGCGCCGGAGTGTGTGCACGCCCGCACCCCGTTAGAACCTACACTGCTACACCACCGCCGTCGATTTGACCTCTTACAATCAGCCCAGTAATCGTGCCCCACCCTGCCTAGTTTCAGGGTATCCTGATACACCTTCTAGGGTTACTGCTGAAAAGGGTCCCCCGTTACTAGGTTTTCTATCTCTAGCCAACATGCTAAGTTGGTTAAGTGTTTTCCTACCTAACCCCCACCAGTCCGTTTAGTTTAGCATGTTTCATTTTGATTAAGTTTTTAGTCCACTTAATCCTAACAATCCTGACTCAGCTTTAATTGTCTTATTAAAGCCTTGACCTCTCACATTAGACAGGTATTGTTGTGGCTGCCTGTTGCCGGTTGGTTCCGGGCAGTCTTACACCACAACTCAGTCTAACCTCGGGTCCTTATTGGGCTCCATGTTTAACCTCCCACATTGGATAGGTATTGTTGTGACTACTGGACAGCCGGGCGGTTCCGGGCAGGTTTACATCACAACTCAATCCAACCTCGGGTTAAACACATCGTATGTTCTACATTTACATATTTTGTCTTTCTTCTTTATTTTCTTATATGTAAATATTTGCGGCCCATTATTAAGTTAATGGTGTAAAGGTTACACCAATCATGGGCCCAACCCATACTTGAATTTGGGCCCTTCTATTTTATATTTTCATTCATTAGTAATTTTAACCCAACGTTATTTTCCCCCGTTTAACACGTCCGTTTATTATGTATATGTTGGGCTTAGCCCTTTTAAGCCCAACTTAGCCATGCGAAAAGGGGAGGCTTAAAGCGAGATTACATACACAAAAAGGGGGAATGTGAACGCATGAACTTGCAATATGACGTTGGAAATACAAAATAGAAACTGGTGTACTTGCATAGTAGTGACATATACTTTGGTCATAAAGCATAAGTGACATGAATCAAACCATGTAAACTTGTAGTTAAGTTAAGAATATCACTATCGACACATAGGCTTAACTACAACATAAACCTATATTTTTATTCAGGCATAATGTCAAACATAAGCAAATCATGTTCATAAGACTACTACATGTTTACAAAGGTGTCTACTTTTGTGACTAATACAAAAGTATAGTTAAATTTGTTCACATAACCATGGCATAAATATTTCTAACATGAAATCATGATTTTTACTTTAGTCATGCAAACTTGCAAAAAGGGATTTTGAATCTAACCTAGCTATGTACCACATATGTCATCATATAATTCTTGTAAACAATATAATCATGGATTTCAATTATGCAAAATATCAATCATAGCCTAGTCATATTCATAAGTTTGCAAATAGGTTTTCTTGTACAAAAGCATGGCTTAATACATAGATCATGATGCCAAATTTTCAACATAATTTCATATGGACTATGATAACCCAAACTTATTCCAATTACTTCACAAAAATGATGTTTGTATAAAAATACACATTATGATGGCATAGTAGCAAAACCCCAAACTTGCATGAATTTCAATTAATCAACTACATACATGTAGCTTCAATATGGATTACATAATTTGCGAATATTCCAAACGTATACTTGCATAAAACTACCGCATGTAGTTTTTCATAATTGAATAACATAATTCGAGAATATCCAAACGTATACAATATTCCAAAACGATAAGAATCATAGTAACGCACAAATATGAATTACTTTATCGCCACAATCAAGTATACAAACCAACACAATTATTTGTTCATACCAAAATAATACTCTACTTACAATGGTGTGGCGAATTCTCAAATTTAGGGATTTGAAGATGCGATTTGATTTGATTGAGTTGCTTTATGCCTTAGAATTTGCCTCCTAATCCTCTCTCCAATTGGTGGCTACTCTTAGTTGTTCCTCAGCAACATGGCGGCTTTGTTCTTATTTTTGAATGAATAGATTAGGGTTGAGTCTAGGGTCATTTTTATAAGGGTAATGAACTGATTAGGACCATTGATGTTGCTTGGATTGATCGTAGCCATTCATCCTAAGGAGAGACCAATTAGAGCCTGCCACCTAGCCCTAATGACAAAGCAGACTGCAGAAAATCGACCAACATAAAATAGGCCAGCCAGGTTGGGCTGGGTTCGACCTGGCTCTGGACCAGGTCGACAGCCCTGTCGACCTGCCTAGACCAGGTCGACAGCCCAGTCGACCTGGGTGCCTTAGGCGGGTGTTTTTCCGCCCTGGCCCATTGGGCCCTATTTTGGAATTTAAACTTGATTCAGAAACTTCCGAAGGCCATATCTTCTTCATACGGACTCCGTTTTTCGAAAACTCGGACTCTATTTCGCGTATTTTTCCGAGACGAACGCAATGGCGTATCCCGTTTCCCTTAGTTCTTTGATTTCAAATTAATTATACTTTAATTTGTTAATTTCACAGTTATAGAATTCGCGGGGTGTTACAGCAACAGTAATGCCCATACGGAGTGGTTTTTAGATAATAAATTTGATCCCGGTCTCTCCGTATTGACAACAGAAAAATGGTCAAAAACTTTGATAGTCAGTGATTTAACTATCAAAGGAAAACATCAAACAACGGTCGTATTTCCAAATGGAAATCTTACCTATCAATCATCCATCAACACTGAGCCCCTTTAATTAAATTATTATTAATTTATTCATTTCCAAATTTCATGTTCCCCATATTTTCCCCAAATATTTCTCAAAACCCGTTTTGCCTCACATGATCCCTGGATAACGTTTCCATCCATTTTAAATTATTTATTTTCTATATTTAGAAAATATTCCTTTTTAACATAGGGAATTAATTATATATATTCACAACTCTTATTTTCTATATTTAGAAAATATACGTTATTAACATTGGAAAACATTTCCATTTATCATTTCTTAACTTCTCGTTGTCCCAAATCATTTCAATTTCTATACTTAGAAAACATCTCGGAAACGTTTGCAAAATCTTTTTATTTGGTTAAACTGATGTTATATAAAACTCCGTTACCATAACTCAACTACTTAATAGTTTATTGATGGTATCTCTAACCAATCTCGCCACCGAACATTAACCCTTCCTTCGTTAATCATGAAGTCAATCAAGTTAGGGTATAATTATCTCTTAGACCTTAATTGAACAACATTTTCAACTTCGAAATAGTCAAAGTTCACAACAGAACATGGCTTACGCGACTTTCAGATTCAATTTAAGAATTCCCTTCCTTTACGGAAAGTATTGATTATAACGATATCATTATAATCATTGTTTCCGGAGTATTTAATTTCAAATTATAACTTAGATTAGTTACTTTAAATAAACAACTTATTAATTAATTAATAAACAGTTCTTGATATAAACTGGAAAGTAAACAGCACTTTCCTTAGTTCGATATAATCGAATTTCAACTTATAACTCTCTTTCGAATGGTCTTTATCCGATTAACATTCCGAACTTCGGAATAAACTTACCGTTTTAGGTCAATACATTTACTTCTGAATTTATTACTCTCAACATTTACCATTTCCCCTTTGACACTATTTCAATTTTCAAAGCGTTTGCTTTTAAAATCGTAGTTCACTTTAAAAAGTGAATATTGTTCCTTTACAGAGAACTGGACCGTTATATCAATCAAATCTTGAATTTTATTTAAATATACCATTACAGGTTGAAATCCTGTTTATCGAGTTATTTGATAAATCCATATATACTTTATAAATTCCATTTATAAATCAGTTTCTTGTTAATTATATATCAAGTTTAAACTTTAACTCGCTTCCATATTCAATTGTAAATTATTGGTTTTAAACCAATATTAATTATCCTATACATTTACACTTTATATATTTTCTAAAATAAATTATCCTAATAACATTTGACATTTGTCGAATTATAATTACAAACTTTTATAGTTTTATTCAATTCATATTCACATTTCGAACCTCGAAATAAATTTAACAATTTCCCTTTTCCTTTTTAATAAATTCATTTCTTGAATTTATCATTTCAATCTATTTAATAATAGTCATTTCACTTTATTAATAAATACCATTTATGAATCAATTTACTTGTTTTATATAATTAAAACAAGCCATTACATTCTAGCTAATCCAAATTCCATTTCTATTTTAAAATAAAAATTCCTTTTTAAAAACCTTAATTTTCCTTTCTAATATATTCGAATATATTTCATTGTATTTTAATACCAATTATTTCAGGTCGATGTTGTTCAAACGCACAATAATTAAACATAGATTATTCGTCACATCCTATAATGCAATATATGAAAAAAAACAATAATATAATTTGTTGAGGAATCCACTTGGATCCCTTCAACCTATTTCCCTGCATCCACAGATGTTAATCAACATCAGTAGCACAATTTCATATCAATATGAAATAATTAAATCAGTATTTAACCAACGACTTCATATATATAACCATCAACCATTTTAACTGTAAATCATCCAAACAACCATCACACATAGCATTCAACTATTTTAATCAAAATTAAATAACGTTTATAAAATTATAAAACTGGACAGAGTTGGTGAGTTTACTCACATTGGTCGTTAATCGCCAAATATGAATAACGTCAGTTGATTCGGATCAGATGTTTAATTTTTTCCATAAATTCAAACAAACTCCAAATGGTTTCAAACCAGTTCCATTGTGTTGCCTGCGTTCCCTTGATTCCAACGTGACAAACGGTTCGTAATTTTGACCATGTATGGATTAGACACTAAAATTAGACACTAATATTTTATTAAATTTTAAATTTAAAACATAACTTAGATGGTTAAAATGACCTCACCGGTACACTCTGTCCACACCCATATGTACAAGACCTCGACCCGCGATTATGCTTTCTTCCATTCCTACAAACAATTCAAGTGCACACACATCAAGCATCATTGGCATGCACCCTTTTCTGCGTGCTTGCTACACTACCTTCATGGCATATACATGTATAATAACCTCCTCCACTATGTGATAAGCCCAGGCCAGAAGATACACACCAAACACCACAGTTTTGATCTCTCCAGGCAATATCTAACTAGCGTTTTCCCCTTTGTTATTTTTTTAGCCTCACTAATATTTAGAAGCATTAGCCCATCATTTTCCCGACATCGGCCCATCAACTAATACCCACCACGCAACCCAGACCTGCATATCCCCCACCCGAAATGCCTCCTCCTCCTATAGCTTCCATTAATTCTCCAATTCCAGTATTTGCAACATGGCCACACCATTCCCTAGTCCTTACCCCTCCAATTCGCAACTAAAAATAAAAAAATACCACAGGTCTACTCATTCACTCCTGAACACACTCCACCTGTGAAAAACAGTTCTTCCTTCAAATGCTACTCATGCCACTCTAGTATATAACGAAAACTCCACATGTAAAATGGCCAAAACTCTCCCCACTCCACTATTGCGTTCACATCCCTGATCCCAGACGCCATTCCACATATGCCACCATCACCTCACCAGATCTCCGCACCATTGCACTGTCCTTGATGGACAGACACCCTCCATGCCAAAAACAGAACCAGCCTGCCACAAACCGCATTCACCATTCAGCGAACCATACTACGGTGAACTGTACATCCGCACCGCAACCTTCTAGAACCATGTCCATCACTTCGGCTACTGAAGTGTCCAAGTTTCAACGAAAAGGGTTGGGAAGTTTTACGTTTGGAGTATCAGTTTTTATTTTCTGTCACGAAGAAGATTGTACGGCAAAGGCATAGTATTTATACACTTCATTTCCTTGGCATGCACGTATTAGGTGCCTGTAGGATGTACATCCTAAAGAGTAGAAGTGTGGCCTCAAATAAAAGATAGTGCAACGTATATTTTTATTACTGAACTACTTAGCATGGAAGTAATAGATACCATAGGGTAGGTTTGCTCATTTTCTTGTTTTAGGCACGAGCTGATGGGTACTAGTCGCCTTAAAATCTTGCAGATGGAGACGTCCTTGGAAAACAACGTGTACTTTATAGGTGAGCTGATGCTTTTAGGCTTATAGAAATTCTTTTGAAGTTTTGATGTGAAAATGGACAGTAAGTTTTGATTCGAGAATTCATGGAGTTTTATTTGGCATGAAGTATTTCGTTGGTAGGTTAGGGTAGGTCTGCTATGAGTTCCCACTTCACGGTCTGTAGGTTTGCATTCATTTATTCATTTGTTTACATGTCTACCTGAAGTCGACATGAATTGTCTTACATCACTTGAAAGAGAACATGAAATGTCGGCATGAAAATGTGGGAAAGGATTCTAGGTTGCGATTAGAGTGTTCATGGCATAGCTAGGTGTGCAGGGATGTTTGCATTAAATGAAAAGAGATGAGCGTGGAAAAATATACATATATGGTGGTGCAGCGGACGGTTAGCTATATGCTATGGGACCGTTTTATGATACTTGCTACAATAAACTCCATTCATTTACGGATCTTTATTGACAAAAATAAAAATACCATTGTAACGAGCAATGTATCATGACCACGAAAATATAATAAAATAGATAAGTTAGCTTATTCTGTGGAGTCCCAAAATGCTGATATAGGGTGTAAAATACTCTAACAAAAAAGTGCTTATTTTCCAAAATAAAACTTACAAAAAAATTCTAAAATTTAAATTATAACTATGCCTCAAATATCTTCTCCAAATCCGAAATATATATTTTATTATAATTAGATAATCGATATGGTTTATAAATGATTTCATAGCGACTTTCTGGAAATTTGATTTGGACATAACCTACAATCTATAAGATGAATTCTGGATTTTTCACTTTCATTAGAAAAATACAGTTAATTAGATTCGAAAATTTCTTGTTTTGAAGAAATCCGACTTATAATGAATCCTGTATAGTAAGTTGAAGTTCAAATCGCAATATTATGAACTGCCGCGACATTATGGGCTTAATTATAATTATTGTAAAACTAATACGTTCAACTGTGGTTTAAATAATATTTTCGTTATTATCATTAAAACCTAAATTGAATAAAATCTTTATATTATCCAGTTTACCCAATATTGTCAATTCTGCTATTTCCGACTATTTCGAAAATCAAATTTATTTTCCCATTATTTATATTAATTTAAATATTCGAAATATTTTGAAGTCACTCTATTTAAATTATTGAACAAATATATTATAATAATTAAATTAATTAATTATTAAATTGCTAAAAATCCGGGACGTTACATTCCTTCCCCCTTAAAATAATTTCGTCCTCGAAATTGCTAAGTAGTTCAGATACTAGAACTCTAACTCCTTACAACCTGCTTGGTTGAAATCCTATACTCCATACTTTCATAACTTAATTCTGTACATATTACCTTTAATCCTTATATCAACACCCGACCTTTTATTTTCCATTCCAAATGATATGACCATCACTTTTGGACAATCTACTTCCCATACTCAAATTGATTTAAATCAGTTCATCATTTCGCTTGGCCATTTGGGTTTTATGATCTCTTATACAATCGATAAGTCGATTTTCAATTATCAAAATGTTATTATAAATTTCTAACCCTTTAAATTTTCAAATTTTTTTGCCACTGTCTCCTTTGCGCGGCTCAATTGATACAGCTACAATTCGCCTTTATAGGCCTTCTTCAGCCCAAAAGAAAATAAAACAGCCAAGCGGCTTGCCAAATAGGCTCATAAATATCATACTCATATAAAATATAAACTTGTACCTTTTTATCGGGCGTTCAACTTTATCTCTTCAATTTGATACTCCTTCAGCACATTCAAATGCATTTACAATTCATCTCCAATCAACCTTTCCTCAAAATCCAACCACTCGCTTATACCCATGTCGAATTCCATTTCATATTCCAGTTCCAGTTTTCAAATTTCTTCCTAATAGTCCACTCCCATTCCAGATTATCTCTAATTCAATCTAATTTAACTGCTTCAGTTAAATTCTAATTTATTTAGGCACCTTTACCATCTTAATTCATTTAACTTCATAAGTTAAAATTTAAATTTCAAAATTTAAATTCCTGGGTTTTAATTCAAATAAGTCCCGGGTTTTAATTCAAATAAGTTTAAAATCACACACACATAACAATTCAAAACATTTGGATTTTTCACACTCTGTTTCCTTTAAGCACTTCAAAACAAAATCTTTGGTAGCAATCCATCAGTTAGAATCTTGAAAATGACACTGATGATGCGGCCGTCGTCATCAGAATTATTTTCCAGTGATCGACGTAAGTTAAATACTATATCACTTCTAAAACTTATTTTTAAACATTTTCATTTTGACATTACTTCAAAATATTCTTCAAAATGTTTGGAAAACATTTCAAAATTCACCCAAGATCTTGAATTTTCCATATATAATTCAAGATTTAATTTCAACACTTTTCCCTATTTCTGGGATTCTAATTCCAAATTCTGATTTCAATTCAGATTTAATTCATCCGATTTATATATGAATTCTGATTGGTTGTTTATAACCAATTCAATTATAATCTTATTCGATTATAATAATGATCAACACATCCAATATACTATAATAATTCCAACATATATATACTTCTTTTATATCCAAATATATTTTGGGTAAAATTATTGCATTTACCTTCTTTCAAAAACATACTGTGTCAGCTCATCGTTTTCAAGTGTTTAGAAACCCCTATCGACGTTGTGGTGCCCCACTGTCGACCAGAATTCATAAGCCACTCAACCAATAAATCTCCACAATATAAAATCATTTTATATAATCTACAAATATGTCCACTCCAATATATACACTCAAACTCAATCTAGGGTATTACTAACCCCATCTCTATTGAGTTACGCCACAGAGCCAAGGTAATCACTTAACCTTCAGCTCTGATACCACTGTAACGACCACGGGATTTTCAACTTCGAAAATCAGAAAAAACACCATGTCGAATATTCGGAAACCGGAAATACCAGATCATTAATAGAAAGAAGTTAGAGGGTGAGGAATAGAAAGAAAGAAAGTCAGAATAGAAGAAGAAGAGGAAGATCACAACTGAGCAAAATCAGAGTAAATACGAATCTCACAGTGGAACAAATAAAATATAATATATAACATAACTTTAAAATACAAAATGTATTGTACTTACATATATCCTCGGAGTACATCACATGTATATCACAGCGGAAATAAACTCTATATATAACTAGTGTTGAAGCCGCCTGCTCCAAGCTCCTCCAAGTATCTATAAAATCATAAGTACTTGACTGCCCATACAAATTTGGGCACCCAAGAGTTTAGGGTAAAACAAAACAAAATAAACTCTGGGTTAGTCATGGGACTGGTGTGAGTAAATTCCAATCATTTGGTTTAACTTTTCAAAATCCTTTTCAAAAGAAAAGATAATCGTAAGACTGATCCACACATAAATACGGATGGTTTTTACCTTACGATAACCAAAAACATTTGAAATCATATATATCTTCTGATATTATCATAGCGTCTAAATACAATAAATAGTAATCTAGTAGAACGCTTGCATCTCACGCTCCACATATATAGTATACAATTAAAACCGTGGGTGCTTATTGGAGATTGGATTTCGAGTAAGACAAGGTATGGAACCACCTACCGATAGTGTATCTCTAAAGAGGAATACACTTGGTTTAACAAGAACGTCTTGCAACCTGGCCACACATGACCGACCACTCATTTCTCTTAAGTGTATCGAATATATTGTCACATACAGTTGCTAGTAACATAACCATTCCCGGGAGATACAGAAGCGAAAAGAAGTAAAAAATATGAATATTCTCTAGATGGTGACAATATACCCTAATGGGGGCGACCCACATTGCCATGTTGCTTGCCCGATGTTTGTCAATTCCCGGTTGTGAGGCTTTAGCTCGTAACGTATCTTTTGACAGATCGCACCTTCATTTACTTTGAATGTCATATCGTCATACCCGCAAAATCACAAATTGATTTCCCCAAAAATACCATGGGTATAAAGCTAAGAGAAACGAATTTCTCTGCCACCAAACGTGGACACGTTTGAAGAGATCAACTTACGCGATCTATTAGATATACTCTATTAGACATTCATCCATACAAGTTGTCCTGGGACAGGACAAACCGAAGGCACTATCCTGTATACAGACCAGCCCTTGCTTAACTCCGTCTTCAATTATCTTCACATTCTTGACTCGCAAGGCTAATGCCCATACGAAGTGGTTTTCAAACAATAAATCTGATCCCGGTCTCTCCGTATTGACAATGGAAAAATGGTCAAAAACTTTGATAGTCGGTGATTTAACTATCAAAGGAAAACATACATACAAACATCGGTCGTACTTCCAAATGGAAATCTTACTGATCAATCATCCATCAACACTGAGCCCCTTTAATTAATTTATCAATAATTTATTCATTTCCTAATTTCATGTTCCCCATATTTTCCCCAAATATTTCTCAAAACCGTTTTGCCTCACATGATCCTTAGAAAACGTTTCCATCCATTTTAAATTATTTATTTTCTATATTTAGAAAATATTCCCTTTTAACATTGGGAATTAATTTTATATATTCACAACTCTTATTTTCCATATTTAGAAAATAAACGTTATTAACATTGGAAAACATTTCCAATTATCATTTCTTAACTTCTCCTTGTCCCAAATCATTTCAATTTATATACTTAGAAAACATCTCTGGTCTACTTTGGAAACGTTTGCAAAATCTTTTTATTTGGTTAAACCGATGTTATATAAAACTCCGTTACCATAACTCAACTCCTTAATAGTCTATTGATCGTATCACTAACCAACCTCGCCACCGAACACTAACCCTTCCTTCGTTAATTATGAAATTAATCATGTTGGGTTATAATTACCTCTCAGACCTTAAGTGAACAACATTCTCAACTTCGAAATAATCAAAGTTCACAAAAGAACATGGCTAACGCGACTTTCGGATTCAATTTAAGAATTCCCTTCCTTTACGTAAAATACTGATTATAACGATATCAATATAATCCTTGTTTCCGGAATATTTAATTTCAAATTATAATTTAGATTAATTACTTTAAATAAAAAATTAATTAATTAAATAATAAACAGGTCTTAATAAAAACTGGAAAGTAAATAGTAATTTCCTTAATTCGATATAATCGAATTTCAACTTATAACTCTCTTTCGAATGGTCTATATCCGATTAACATTCCGAACTTCGGAATAGACTTACCGTTTCAGGTCAAAACATTTACTTTTGAATTTATTACTCTCAACATTTACCATTTCCCCTTTGACACTATTTCAATTTTCAAAGCGTTTTCTTTTAAAATCGTAGTTAAATTTATAAAGTGAATATTGTTCCTTTACAGAGAACTAGACTGTTACATCAATCAATATTGAATTTTATTTATAAATACCATTACAGGTTCAAATCCTGTTTATCGAGTTATTTGATAAACCCATATTTACTTTATAAATTCCATTTATAAATCAGTTTCTTATTAATTATATATCAAGTTTAAACTTCATCTCGCTTCCATATTCTATTGTAAATTACTAGTTTTATACCAATATTAATTATCTTATACTTCTGTACTTTATATATTTTCTAAAAAAAATTATGCTAATAACATTTGTCGAATTATAATTATAATCTTTTATAGTTTTATTTAATTCATGTTCACATTTTGAACCTCGAAATAAATTCAACAATTTCCCTTTTCCTTTTTAATAAACTCATTTCTTGAATTTATCATTTAAACTATTTAATAATAGTCATTTCACTTTATTTATAAATACCATTTATAAATCAATTTACTTGTTTTATATAATTAAAACAAGTCATTACATTCTAGCTTATCCAAATTCCATTTCTATTTTAAAATAGAAATTCCTTTTTAAAAACCCAAATTTTCCTTTCTAATATATTCGAATATATTTCATTGTATTTTAATACCAATTATTTCAGGTCGATGTTGTTCAAACACACAATAATTAAGCATAGATTCTGTAACACCCCACACCCGCTACACTCACTCTCTAAGGGAATGCCATAACATCGATGGAGTATTTTAAGTGAATATAGAACAGAAAAATTACAATAAGACAGATATAAGTAATACTTGAGAATTTAAAACATCATTTCATTGCAGCGGAAAGTTAAACATGTTTGGTTACACCAAAACCATAAACAAGAGTCAAGTACATAATATCCATCCGGATAAAACAAAAGTACATAATCCCACTACATAACTTAATAGCCATAATAGAAAAGATAAACTGAGCTTTACATCCACGGTCCAAGCTCCAAAAGATAGATAAAGCAGTCTGATCAAAGCCCACTAATGGTAGGCCCACTCTGATAACCTGAGGGTTGGAAAAAGATAAAAACAACGGGGTCAGACATAAGTCTGAGTGAGTCCTATAACCCTAACAATACAATCATTAAAGTAATTAGGGTATGATATAAACAAGGTACGGTACCTCTGGGGATAATGACTACACTAAGTAGCCAACTAAACACAGGATATACTAAGATAACCGAAAAGACGCATTTATCCACCCAAGGATAATTACTAGATTGCACCACCCCAGATCTACCCACCCAAGGGTAATTCCTACACTGCACCACACCAGTTCTACCCACCCAAGGGTAATTCCTACTTAAAGGTTGATCCCACTAAGTGTATTTAGTAATTTTACCCAGTAGTTCCTTGTCCCCCTAGCTGACTACATAGGTGCCGTCTGCCCCTATCTCCACTAGGTGTACCCACTACCCCCAAGCGATCGGCTCCCTACCGTAGATACCCGTGCTGGCCCCACAGTGGGGTGTATCACTCCCCAAAGTGGCAACCCGATAATCAATGGTGCACGGCTTATACCTACACGATGCAACAACGTCTTACCTACCAGCCCGGGTCCACACACGCATATGAAACCCGTTGGACTCGCGTTGCCACCTCTACCCCGTTTTGGCCTCTTATAGTCAAGCCCAATATGCGTGTCCCGTCCTCGACCTGGGTCGAGCCCACAAAGATACGTTTGGGATATTGGTTGAAATGGGCCCCCCACAAGCTACTACCTAAGCTTGCCATTTTATCTAGTGAATCCCACTTAATCCGTTAACCATGTCCACCTACATGTTACAAATCTTTGGTTAAGTCTTTTAATCATATTTTAATTGCCACTTAAGGCCCCCACAAGCTATTACTTAAGCTTGTCATTTAATTATATTTCAATTGCCACTTAAGGCCCCCACAAGCTACTACTTAAGCTTGTCATTTAATTTCAATTACCACTTAAGGCCCCTACTAGATTTCCACATGCCACCCAAGGCACTTACTTGATTCCCACATGCCACCCAAGGCACTTACTTAACCCTTTAATCATGTTTAATTACATGTTCCACTTTGGTTAAGTATTCTAATCGTATTTTCTATTGCCACCCAAGGCAACCCACTAGTTTCCTCATGCCACCCAAGGCACCCCCACTAGTTACTACATGCCACCCAAGGCACCCACTTAACCCCTCATGCCCCACTACATGCTAATTTGGTTAAGTGTTTCTTAGTTAATTAAGATCGTAACCTTTGTAAAGACCTCTCACATTAGACTGTCTTTTATGGCAGCTGGATATGCCGGTTGGTTCCGGGCAACCTTACACCATAACAGAGTCTAACCTCGTGTCTTTACACTTGTCACGTATTTAGTTTATGACTAAGACCTCTCACATCGGGCCAATCATTTGTAGCCGTTGGATTTGCCGGTCGGTTCCGGGCAGTCTTATGCTACAAAAGGGTCCAACCTCGTGTCTTAGTAGATTAATTACACCTAATTAATCACCCCCATAATTTGTATTAATTATCCCTAATTAATTACAAATATTTAAGAATATGGGTAGACCTAACTCAATAGGTAAATTCCCAATTCCATAATATGGGTAGACCTAACTTAATAGGTAAATTCCCAATTATGTCCATCCACTTTACGGTATGTTTAATTATACCCACTTCACACAATTTTATGTGTTCATTAATTTTTACCCCATCGTCCCCATGTAAATACGTTAACATGACATACTTCAAAAGAGAAGATTCATCATACACACAATGGGTTCAACTTAGCATATCATTAGCATTACCATGGGTTTAGAAGGTGTCAACTTGTATATATGACCACAAACCCAACTTGCATAAATAACCAACCCAAACTTGCATGAATCACATATGTCATGAAAATGGTAACTTGCTTAAATGTTCATGTTATAGACTTATCATAAAGGTGTCAACTTGCATACAAGTCATAGGTCTAAAAGGGACGAACTCGCACATGTACTTATGTCATACATAAAGGCCAACTTGCATATGAACTTGCATCATAACTTGCATATGAACTTGCATCATAACTTGCATATGAACTTGCATCATAACTTGCATATGAACTTGCATCATAACTTGCATATGACCAAACACTTAGCATGCATAAACCAAAATACTTAGCATGCATAAAACCAAATACTTAGCATGCATAAAACCAATTACATAGCATGCATAAAACCAAATACATAGCATGCATAAAACCAATTACATAGCATGCATAAAACCAAATGCATAACTTGCATATCATGTTACATATAACTTGCATATACTCTCACATATAGTTTGCATAACATGTTACATATGCATAAATGTTCAACATAGTGTTTTGCATCATAAAACATGGCATTAAACTTGCATATAGCATAAAACTTGCAAAACACATAACATACATTATACTAAACTTGCATAAACACATTTATCCACAAACATAGCCATCTCTTATCATATCCTACCATAATCAATTTAACAATTGATTATTAAAGCTATTGGAACTCACCACTAAGCTCCCATAAGCAAGCCCTTGCCACAAATTACCCAAAAACTCTAGCCTTGGACATAAAGCTTGTAACTTGATGATGAATGCAAGCTAATGATTGCTTAAACAACTCAAAGATGCTTGTATGAACATGAAAGCCTTCATAGAAATAGTTTCATAAGAGGATGGAGGCTAGGGTTTTGGGTGGAGGCCATGATCATAGAAAATTTTGGCATAGTTTAGTTAGGAGATAGGATTATGATCATTTAGGGCTAGCTTAGGGTCTTATTTATAGGATTAGGCAAGTGTTTTAGGCCCTTAGATCAACCCTAGGTTAGATTAGGACCATCAGATCCCGGAAGCTTCCAGAAACCAGCCCCAAAACACAGCCCACACACTAAAATGGTGCACCAGGCCATACTGGCCGGGGACCCCCTGTCGACACCCAAGTCGACAGGGCTGTCGACTTGGTCTATCCAAGTCGACTGCCCAGTCGACAGGGCTGTCGACTTGGGTAGCCAGGCGGGAATTTTCCCCGCCTGCGCCCAATGACCCATTTTCAAAATTTGAACCTAAATTTTAAATCTGTTTTAAACTTTGAATTTTCTGCAAACTTCATTGGCCCATAACTGGGCCATACGGACTCCGATTCTCGAAAACTCGGACTCTATTTCGCGTATTTTTCCGAGACGAACACAATGACGCAGCCCGTTTCCCCCAATTCTCACACCTGAGATTATTTGTTCTATAATTAGTGAATTTTAACATTAACCGAAAATTCGGGGTGTTACATTCTCCCCTCCTTAAAGGATTTCGTCCCCGAAATCTCTAAGCTAAGGAGAATGCATATCCTACCATCCAAACAACCATCTACTCAATCCATCAAACACGGGCATCCATTGTCCTTAAAATGATTTCTAATGATGTATGAGCATATGCAAAAAGTGTGTGTATATGTTCCTTATCTAATGTATGAACATATGCAAACCATGATAGTGCCATGCATCCATTATGTATGCGAGAGAACCCTATCGACACATACAATATCTACATGAGTGCACAATCATTCACCAAAATGCATCATCCATGTGATAACACAACCATTATACATCCATTAATATAGTTACCTACACACAATTTTATGCAATATGCAATATGAAGTGATTGAGCCGATCTAGTGTCTAGAGTGTGTGTATATGCATCCACGAGCAACCACTAGCAAACACTTTCATCCACATGCATCCATCAATCATAACATGTCTCAAACACATGTTTCAGCCATAGGTTTACCCTATCTAAAGGTCAAAGATACTAATGAGAGGACATACTAAAGATAAGATAAGCACTAGACAAACGATAAAGGAGACGTTTAAAGGACATACCCTCAAAAAGGAATGGGTATTACGAACGCATCTTTGCTTCTGTCTCCCAAGTAGTATTGCTCTCTCCTTCTCCCCTTTTCACTTTGACCAGTCGAACCTCTCTGTTTCTCAACTTCCTAATCTCTGACCCAAGGATGCGAGTAGGAGCTCGTCGAATAATCACATCACGCTCTACCTTTATTTCTTTAAGCAGGCTCGGCTCTACCGCCTCTGCGGTCTCATGTAGGCACTTCCTCACATGGAATACATCATGTACACCACTAAGTCTGTCGGGCAACTCCTCCAATGGAAGATGCTCTTCCCATGTACCTCCAAAATCCAAGATACATAGCCTCAAAAGGTCTTCTAAAATACGATTCACCCTCTCGGTCTGGCCGTCCGTCTGAGGATGATATGCGGTACTCAAACACAACTGAGTCCCTACCGCCTCTTGCAAACTTTTCCAAAATTCTCTAGTGAAGATAGGATCTCGATCGCTCACTATACTGGAAGGTACACCATGCAACCTAATAATCCCTTGAATGTAAGCTGAAGCTAGCCTAGGAGTAGTTCTCCTCCTCTTCACGGGTATACAGTAGGCGCTCTTAGTAAGTCTGTCTACTACCACCCAAATTCCCGTATTACCCTTCCTCGATCTTGGTAATCCATCGAGACACTATCCCACTTCCTTAGCGGAACCTCCAATGGGTGAAGCAACCCACCGGGTTTCTTCTGCTCCGCTTTCATTTGCTAGCACACCAAGCATTTAGCGACATACTCGGCCACATCTTTCTTCATATCGACCCAAAAGAAAACTCGCTTCATGTCTTGGTACATCTTGTCCCCACCGGGATGAATGGTCATCTTCGACCGATGTGCATCATCAAGCATAGCCTTCCTCAAACCCTTGTCTTGCGGTACACAAAGTCTACCGTCTCTACGCAACCACCCCTTACCATCTAGGGTGTACCTACTCAAATGGCTGGACGACCCCCTCCTCGTGAGCTTCTCTACTAACTCATCCAACTGTGGGTCGTCTTGCTGTGTCTCGCCAAGTCGTCCCAAAAGAGTAGGCCTAACCTCCAAGGAGGCTAGCAAACCGGGTACAAAGTCAACGGAAGGTCTAAAGTCAAACATAGAAATAAACTCTAAGCCCCGTCATTCAACGAACCATGAACTCGAGGACAACCTTTTTCTACTTAAGGCGTCCGCTACCCCGTTACCCTTGCTAGAGGTATACGCTATCTCAAACTCATAGGATGCTAAGAATTCCATCCACCTTTGTTGTCTTAAGACAATGCGCTCAAAGAGTTTCCAACACTTCCCTAAGATGTAGGGCATGCTTTTCTCCACTTCCAGAGAAAATCAGGATATTCTCCCATGCAAAATTATCACAACTATCCATCTCTCACGCAGACCTCCTTAGTCGAACTCGACATCCCCCAAATGCAAGCCCCAAAGGCCTGAACCAATATCAGACAAACACCCAAGGGATGCCTCCTTCGAATTCAGACGACCTACGTGAGATGATACTAGTAAAAACGGCTAAATAACTAAGCCCTTGTCCAACTCTGGATGTCTTTGCCGGTCTCGGTCCAAAACCACCGTTTATCCCATAACTGGCTTTGCTCAACCTATTGAGCTCATACGAAAACTTATTTCGTTCCTAGGAAAGACCAAGATGTCGTTTACAAAGACCATCACGAACTTATTTAGGTACTCCCTGAACACCCTTCTCATCAAGTCACTAAAGTATGCAGGGGCGTTCGTCAAACCAAATGGCATCACCAGCCACTCATAAAAACCATCCGGAGTCCTAAAGGTGGTCTTCTCTATACTATCCTCAGCCACTCTCAACTGATGGAACTCCGTGGCTGAGTCCACCGCGAAAACACTGAGGCGCCAACCAACTGATCAAAAAGATCATCAATCCTCGGCAATGGGTGTCTATTCTTCTTTGTTATCTTGTTAAACTCCCTATAACCTATACAAAGTCTGAGGGACCCATCCGCCTTCATAGCAAAACTACTGAAGCACCCCACTTCGATATACTTCGTCTTATGAACCCCTTCTCAAGCAAATCGCCTACTTGCTTATGGAGTTCCCTCCTCTCACGAGGAGCCATGTGGCACCCTGGCCAAGATACTGGTTTGGCATTGTCTACCAGATATATTCGGAAGTCATTTTCCCGCTCCGGAGGTAAGCCCTTTACCTCCTCCAACACATCCGAGTATTGCCGGACCACTCTAACAGATCACAAACTCTTGATCAACGTGTCAAGCGATTCTAGATAACTTAGCATAACAGATTCTATGGGATTACAAGAGATCTCGAGAGTGTTACCTAAGCGGGTCATAAGCCTAACAACTCTCCCTTCAAAATCAAGAACGGCACCCCCTACTGGATAACCAGTCCATGCCCAAAACTATCCCATAGCCCGTGAAGCCCAAAAAGCATCACCTCTAAACTCAACGCTAAGTATAGAAACTTTCAAACCCAAACACATCATGGAGCCCCAATTGGGTTTGAAACAACTAAGGGATCATCTACCAAACTGGTGTCTAAGTGCAGTGACTCAACTAACAATGATGAGATAAACGAACTCGATGCGTCAGAATCAAATAAAGTTCGAATCGGATAATAAAGAAATCCAAATTCCAACCTAGACGGTCCTATCCCCATCTGGTACCCTAGTCGTGAGGGAATACAACCACCCCCCAGGAGATTGCCCTTGCCTCTTTGGACAATCCTAATAAGATGTCCTATTTCTCCAAAAGGATAACTACTAGCCCTCTTCTTCCCATTCTCCACTCGTAACCTCCCATCAAAATGCGGTTTCGTCCTTCATTAAACATCAACTATTTGAGCCTTCCTCCCATCGTCTATATAATAGGTACCTACCAGTCCTCCTCCTTCTTGAACCAACTTCTAATCCGACTAACGTCTAAGTCCCTTGAAGTGGTTTTCCATTCTTATCTATCTTAGAAAGGTCATCTATACACGGAGGGGAAACTCAAAACGAGAGAGGAAGAGATTCAAAACGGAGAATTCGAAAGATAAAGATATGGCTACCGGGGATTATGCTTTTCTTTCAAAAACTTTTCTCTTAAAAGACATGTTTTTGAAAATACTCCTTTCAAAAATATTCTTAGAAAATGGTTTTTCTAAAAAAATTGTCTGTTCTGGTAACCTTAAGCTCTGATACCACGTGTAACACCCCACACCCGCTACAGTCACTCTCTAAGGGAATGCCATAACATCGATGGAGTATTTTAAGTGAATATAGAACAGAAAAATTACAATAAGACAGATATAAGTAATACTTGAGAATTTAAAACATCATTTCATTGCAGCGGAAAGTTAAACATGTTTGGTTACACCAAAACCATAAACAAGAGTCAAGTACATAATATCCATCCGGATAAAACAAAAGTACATAATCCCACTACATAACTTAATAGCCATAATAGAAAAGATAAACTGAGCTTTACATCCACGGTCCAAGCTCCAAAAGATAGATAAAGCAGTCTGATCAAAGCCCACTAATGGTAGGCCCACTCTGATAACCTGAGGGTTGGAAAAAGATAAAAACAACGGGGTCAGACATAAGTCTGAGTGAGTCCTATAACCCTAACAATACAATCATTAAAGTAATTAGGGTATGATATAAACAAGGTACGGTACCTCTGGGGATAATGACTACACTAAGTAGCCAACTAAACACAGGATATACTAAGATAACCGAAAAGACGCATTTATCCACCCAAGGATAATTACTAGATTGCACCACCCCAGATCTACCCACCCAAGGGTAATTCCTACACTGCACCACACCAGTTCTACCCACCCAAGGGTAATTCCTACTTAAAGGTTGATCCCACTAAGTGTATTTAGTAATTTTACCCAGTAGTTCCTTGTCCCCCTAGCTGACTACATAGGTGCCGTCTGCCCCTATCTCCACTAGGTGTACCCACTACCCCCAAGCGATCGGCTCCCTACCGTAGATACCCGTGCTGGCCCCACAGTGGGGTGTATCACTCCCCAAAGTGGCAACCCGATAATCAATGGTGCACGGCTTATACCTACACGATGCAACAACGTCTTACCTACCAGCCCGGGTCCACACACGCATATGAAACCCATTGGACTCGCGTTGCCACCTCTACCCCGTTTTGGCCTCTTATAGTCAAGCCCAATATGCGTGTCCCGTCCTCGACCTGGGTCGAGCCCACAAAGATACGTTTGGGATATTGGTTGAAATGGGCCCCCCACAAGCTACTACCTAAGCTTGCCATTTTATCTAGTGAATCCCACTTAATCCGTTAACCATGTCCACCTACATGTTACAAATCTTTGGTTAAGTCTTTTAATCATATTTTAATTGCCACTTAAGGCCCCCACAAGCTATTACTTAAGCTTGTCATTTAATTATATTTCAATTGCCACTTAAGGCCCCCACAAGCTACTACTTAAGCTTGTCATTTAATTTCAATTACCACTTAAGGCCCCTACTAGATTTCCACATGCCACCCAAGGCACTTACTTGATTCCCACATGCCACCCAAGGCACTTACTTAACCCTTTAATCATGTTTAATTACATGTTCCACTTTGGTTAAGTATTCTAATCGTATTTTCTATTGCCACCCAAGGCAACCCACTAGTTTCCTCATGCCACCCAAGGCACCCCCACTAGTTACTACATGCCACCCAAGGCACCCACTTAACCCCTCATGCCCCACTACATGCTAATTTGGTTAAGTGTTTCTTAGTTAATTAAGATCGTAACCTTTGTAAAGACCTCTCACATTAGACTGTCTTTTATGGCAGCTGGATATGCCGGTTGGTTCCGGGCAGCCTTACACCATAACAGAGTCTAACCTCGTGTCTTTACACTTGTCACGTATTTAGTTTATGACTAAGACCTCTCACATCGGGCCAATCATTTGTAGCCGCTGGATTTGCCGGTCGGTTCCGGGCAGTCTTATGCTACAAAAGGGTCCAACCTCGTGTCTTAGTAGATTAATTACACCTAATTAATCACCCCCATAATTTGTATTAATTATCCCTAATTAATTACAAATATTTAAGAATATGGGTAGACCTAACTCAATAGGTAAATTCCCAATTCCATAATATGGGTAGACCTAACTTAATAGGTAAATTCCCAATTATGTCCATCCACTTTACGGTATGTTTAATTATACCCACTTCACACAATTTTATGTGTTCATTAATTTTTACCCCATCGTCCCCACGTAAATACGTTAACATGACATACTTCAAAAGAGAAGATTCATCATACACACAATGGGTTCAACTTAGCATATCATTAGCATTACCATGGGTTTAGAAGGTGTCAACTTGTATATATGACCACAAACCCAACTTGCATAAATAACCAACCCAAACTTGCATGAATCACATATGTCATGAAAATGGTAACTTGCTTAAATGTTCATGTTATAGACTTATCATAAAGGTGTCAACTTGCATACAAGTCATAGGTCTAAAAGGGACGAACTCGCACATGTACTTATGTCATACATAAAGGCCAACTTGCATATGAACTTGCATCATAACTTGCATATGAACTTGCATCACAACTTGCATATGAACTTGCATCATAACTTGCATATGAACTTGCATCATAACTTGCATATGAACTTGCATCATAACTTGCATATGAACTTGCATCATAACTTGCATATGAACTTGCATCATAACTTGCATATGACCAAACACTTAGCATGCATAAACCAAAATACTTAGCATGCATAAAACCAAATACTTAGCATGCATAAAACCAATTACATAGCATGCATAAAACCAAATACATAGCATGCATAAAACCAATTACATAGCATGCATAAAACCAAATGCATAACTTGCATATCATGTTACATATAACTTGCATATACTCTCACATATAGTTTGCATAACATGTTACATATGCATAAATGTTCAACATAGTGTTTTGCATCATAAAACATGGCATTAAACTTGCATATAGCATAAAACTTGCAAAACACATAACATACATTATACTAAACTTGCATAAACACATTTATCCACAAACATAGCCATCTCTTATCATATCCTACCATAATCAATTTAACAATTGATTATTAAAGCTATAGGAACTCACCACTAAGCTCCCATAAGCAAGCCCTTGCCACAAATTACCCAAAAACTCTAGCCTTGGACATAAAGCTTGTAACTTGATGATGAATGCAAGCTAATGATTGCTTAAACAACTCAAAGATGCTTGTATGAACATGAAAGCCTTCATAGAAATAGTTTCATAAGAGGATGGAGGCTAGGGTTTTGGGTGGAGGCCATGATCATAGAAAATTTTGGCATAGTTTAGTTAGGAGATAGGATTATGATCATTTAGGGCTAGCTTAGGGTCTTATTTATAGGATTAGGCAAGTGTTTTAGGCCCTTAGATCAACCCTAGGTTAGATTAGGACCATCAGATCCCGGAAGCTTCCAGAAACCAGCCCCAAAACACAGACCACACACTAAAATGGTGCACCAGGCCATACTGGCCGGGGACCCCCTGTCGACACCCAAGTCGACAGGGCTGTCGACTTGGTCTATCCAAGTCGACTGCCCAGTCGACAGGGCTGTCGACTTGGGTAGCCAGGCGGGAATTTTCCCCGCCTGCGCCCAATGACCCATTTTCAAAATTTGAACCTAAATTTTAAATCTGTTTTAAACTTTGAATTTTCTGCAAACTTCATTGGCCCATAACTGGGCCATACGGACTCCGATTCTCGAAAACTCGGACTCTATTTCGCGTATTTTTCCGAGACGAACACAATGACGCAGCCCGTTTCCCCCAATTCTCACACCTGAGATTATTTGTTCTATAATTAGTGAATTTTAACATTAACCGAAAATTCGGGGTGTTACAGATTCTTAATCACATCCTATAATGCAATATATGGAAAAAAACAATAATATAATCTGTTGAGGAATCCAGTTGGATCCCTCCAACCTGTTTCCCTGCATCCACAGATGTTAATCAACATAAGTAGCACAATTTCATATTAATATGAAATTATTAAATCAGTATTTAACCAACGACTTCATATATATATATATATATACCTATCAACCATTTTAACTGTAAATCATCCAAACAACCATCACTCACAACATTCAATCATTTTTATCAAAATTAAATAACGTTTATAAAATTATAAAACTGGACAGAGTTAGTAAGTTCACTCACATTGGTCGTTAATCGCCGAATACGATTAACGTTAGTTGATTCGGATTAGACGTTTAATTTTTGCCATAAATTCAAACAAGCTCCAAATGGTTTCAAACCGGTTCCATTGTGTTGCCTGTGTTCCCATGGTTCCAACATGACAAACGGTTCATGATTCTGACCACGTATGGATTAGATATTAAAATTAGACGCCAATATTTTATTAAATTTTAAATTTAAAAGTTAACTTAGATATTTAAAATGACGTCACTGTATACTTGGTCCGCACCCATATGTATAAGACCCGGACCCGCGATTATGCTTTCTTCCATTCCTACAAACAATCCAAGTGCCCACACATCAAGCATCATTGGCATGCACCCTTTTCTGCATGCTTGCTACACTACCTTCATGCCATATACATGTAGAACCACCTCCTCCACTATGTGATAAGCCCAGGTCATAAGAAACACACACAACACCACAGTTTTGCTCTCTCCAGGCAATCTCTAACCAGTGTTTTCCCCTTTGTTGTTTTTTTTAGCCTCACTAGTATTTAGCAGCGTTAACCCGTCATTTTCCCCACATCGGCCCATCAACAAATACCCACCACGCAATCCAGACCTGCATATCCCCCACCCGAAACGCCTCCTCGCCTTATAGCTTCCATGAATTCTCCAATTCCAGGATTTGCAACATAGCCGCAACATTCCCTGGTCCTTACCCCTCTAATTCGCAACTAAAAATCAAATAAATACCACAGGTCTCCTCGTTCACTCATGAACTCACTCCACCTATAAAAAACAGTTCTTCCTACAAATGCTACTCACGCCACTCTAGTATATAACGAAAACTCCACATATAAAATGGCCAAAACCCTCCCCACTCCACTATTGCAGTCACGTCCATGATCCCAAATGCCATCCCACCTATGCCACCATCACCTCACTAGATCTCTGCACCATCTCACTGTCCTTGATGGACAGACTCCCTCCGTGCCAAAAACAGAACCCATCTTCCATAAACCGCCTTCTCCATTCAGCGAACCATACTACGGTGAACTGTACGTCTGCACCGTAACCTTCTAGAACCGCGTCCATCACTTCGGCTACTGAAGTATCCAGTTTTCAACGAAAAGGGTTGGGAAGTTTTATGGTTGGAGTATCGGTTTTTATTTTCTGTCACGAAGAAGAATGGAGGGCAAAGGCATAATATTTATACACTTCATTTCCTTGGCATGTACGTATTAGGTGCCTGTAGGATGTACATCCTAAAGAGTAGAAGTGTGGCCTCAGATAAAAGATAGTGCAATGTGTATTTATATTACTGAACTACTTAGCATTGAAGTAATAGATACCATAGGGTAGGTTTGCTCATATTCTTGTTTTAGGCACGAGCTGATGGGTACTAGTCGCCTTAAAATCTTGCAGATGGAGACGTCCTTGGAAAACAGCGTGTACTTTATAGGTGAGCTGATGCTTTTAGGCTTGTAGAAATTCTTTAGAAGTTTTGATGTGAAAATGGACGGTAAGTTTTGATTCGAGAATTCATGAAGTTTTATTTGGCATGAAGTATTTCGTTGGTAGGTTAGGGTAGGTCTGCTATGAGTTCTCACTTCACAGTCTGTAGGTTTGCATTCATTTATTCAATTGTTTACATGTCTGCCTGAAGTCGGCATGAATTGTCTTACATCACCAGAAAGAGAACATGAAATGTCAGCATGAAAATGTGGTGAAGTGACCCGAACTTCCCCGGTCTCCGAAGAGATGAGAAAGAACGAATTATTGTGAGGACAAGACAAAATAGAACGCACACGGAAGAACATTTCATTGTATATTACAACAATACCATCAGATTACAAGAATATACAGAGTATAAATGAATAAACACAGAAACATCAGAGATTTAAATTACATTTAAATACATAGCAGTAGAAAATAATACAATACACAACTAGAAGAGATATACGGATACAAAGCTTTCCGGATATCGTTCCAGCTGTAAACCAGGATCTTGTGAATACAAATCTGCAAAACCAAAACTACTAGCTGCCCGTGTCAAAATAGGGGCACCCAGAGTTTACGTTAAAACAATAAACTCCAGGTCAGTCATGGGACTGGTGTGAGAACTAAAACAGTTAATCTTTATTTTTAAAGTTCGGTAAATCAAGGGACCACGCCGTATAACACGGAACGGGTTTCCTCCCAAGAATACCAGTGCATAAAACAATAGCGCAATGCTAAGCAAAGAAAAATGAAGCTATTATAAGACCTAGTTCCCATCACACAATGCAACGCAAGCCGGAGGATAGGGTTTTTACCTTATAATAGCCAAGAATGCTTAGTACGTTTAAAACAAATCATTTGATACTATTATAAGTGCATAGTGTATAAAACAACTTCAAATCATAAGTATCAATCATAGACGGCATAAGTGCCCCATCCCACAATGTCGCCATACTAGGCTCTACAAATAAAACCGCAAATGTCACGTATTTGGAAATTGGATTTCCTCCTATGAACCGAGGTCAGGGATCGTCCTCTACCGATTCGAGACAATCTAGCACATGTCTCAGGAATAGCCGCAACTGCCCCATGGATCGTCAGGGCTGGTCCACCGATGTGGATTATTATGCCTGAACACTACGTTTCCCCGCCCTTTGGGGCGTAAATGAGCCAACGAATGACTCCATCGGACCCGGATCGTTTGATCAAACCGAGGCGCCTCGCAACAGCAACAACCACACAGGTGAAAAGTATATAAATGTCAGGGCTGGTAGGTCACTGACACCACCCTAGCTAGAAGGAAACGCATGCCCTCCCTGAGGTCCTCTCCCGTTTTTGGTTCACAACCGGGGTGTGAGGCTCGCGAATTCACGTTACACAAAGCTATGCCACACAGGCGGTGCTTTGATCATCAACCACAAGACTTTGCTTTTCAACAGAAGCCATGATCATTTTCCACTTAGGCATGCCACACAGGCAATTCACTCTATGCGTTTGATATCCATCAGTATATAACCTCTGAGCTCTTACGTCTCAGAGAAGGGCGTTAAGCAAGAGAATAAATTCTCCTCCGACAAACAGATATATATTTAATAGAAATCAATCACACAGACTAAAATCCAATGTCAGACACACAGTCCATTTACAAGTCCGTTCTGGGTCTGAACGAAACCGGAGGCACCTAGTACCCCGCATATCCATCGATCTCCAAGTACGTCTGGACGATCACCAACTGTTTCCATCTTCTTGGGTGTACAGCCCAATCAAGATCATCAGTAATCACCCAAGCGACGTGAAGACTTCTGGTCTTCAACCACCGTCTTCATCTTCGACACCACGTCAAATTAGTTATTCAGAATGGGATAAACCCGGTCTTTCTGAACAACTCGTGTATACAATAATAAACACGTGTTACACCAAACACAACATACGCCTCATTCCAATTCAGAATATTCTTTTATTCAAATATCCTTATATTTTGGGAAAGGTTCCCATTAATTTTATCAAAGATAAATTCTTTAAATTTATTCTTTAATCTCCTTTGAATATCAATTCAAACTAGTCGGAATTAGCGAACCACACCGAAACTATCAATTATTTTAATTTCCAATCCCCACCTATTTATCCCATGAAGTAAAACTGGTCATACTTCCTATCTAACACCACGGTGTTATCGGTAAATTCAATTACCATTTCACGTTCAAATCTAATTAAAGATTTAACTATCGCCAGGAGCAAAACTGGTGATACTCCATTCTCGATCTCTTCAATCTAATTAAAGATTCATTAAAACTCCACTTAGTTTTAATCATTAACTGGGTTAAGGAATCAGTGTCATTTTAAACACGGTTCAGGATAAACCCAAAATCACATTCCATTAATTATCGGGTTAAAGAACGAGTGTTATTTAAAACACTGTCCACGATAAACCCAAAAATCAATATCAATTCAATTCCAATTAAATATTATTTAATTGGTACACTTCATTAAATCTAAATAAAAGGATTTAATCTTTTCTCAACTCGGTTCAAGAACAGTGTTAGTCAAGACACCATTCACGACAAACCCAAATCACATTTGATATTAAATACAAGGTTCTAAATAGAAAATATATCGGCTTATATTCAATATCAAATTCCACGACCAACAGATATCGTATTGGAAATAACGATATAGATACCTATATCTTTCAAATTTCCATAACAACATCTGTATAATCACGAAATCCAACATCGAAATATTCCGAAGACAATTTCGATTCAAATCCATTCCAATGCAATCATTGGAAATTTTGGTTATTTTTAAAACCCTTTTCGAATTCAATTTATTTATTTAAAAATAAATAGAATTATAATTCTAGTTCAAAACTAGTTCATTTCGATAAAAATCTATTTTTATCTTTTCAAATATGGAGTTTTTCATCCTAATTCTTCACAAATCATTTCTTATGATTTTACACAAATTATTACTATTTTTAATAATTTTATCAAGGCCCGTACAGTCGATTTCCATCAATGGCCATCGAATTGCACTTACAGCGACCTTTTTCAAATTTGATTTGGACATAATTCCAAATCCAACCTTTAGATTTCTAATTTCTAATATTCGTTAGAAAGCACTTTTCGATACGAACCCAACGGTTCCAGTTTTAGGAGAATCCGACGGTCGGATCTCCCGCAATATCCATTCGAAGTCAATGGTCAAAATTCGCGTACTGCTGCGGCGTGGCGCGTTCTATTCAGGCCATTATATTATATATATAATATATATAATATATACTTCGCCGATTTCCTTTAAAACGTATTTTATAAATCTTTTTAAATTCGTTTTCAAAACGATTTCAACTTCTTTTTAAATTCAAATCAAAATTGAATTTTTCCTTATAAATTCGATTTAAATTCATTTCAAATTGATTTCAATTCAAATTGATTTCTAATTCAACTTCCATTCATTTTCAATTTAATTCAATTTCAATTCGAATTCATTTCTATTCAAATTCAATTCTATTCAATTTCAATTCGAATTCACTTCTATTCAATTTTAATTCGAATTCACTTCTATTCAATTTCAATTTGAATTCACTTCTATTCAATTTCAATTCGAATTCACTTCTATTCAATTTCAAATTTGAATTTATTCCTATTCAATTTAATTCGAATTTCAATTCTTTTCAAAATTTCATATTTTGAAATCACTTTCGATATTCATTATAAAATGAATAAAATCGATATAAATATCATTTACGTCAAAATGGCGTAAGTCTAATCAACACGGCTTCATATATTGATATTTTCAAATATTCCATTTCGAATATTTCTATTTCAAATATTTCTTTTTCTAATATTTCTATTCAAAACTGGAATGAAGCCCAATCAATTACCATATAATGTTAATTATATGGATTTTCTACACCACAGGTACACAATAACAACGATGAATAATCAACCATCATCCAAAGTGCATTCTACACTGTATAAGCATCAAATATAAATATTTAACGCTCATAACAATCTGTCAATCAATCGATCGACATACAACTAATTATTGGGATTAGTGTATGTCATATATCATCCCAATACCCATGTGGGGTTTCAAACAATCAAACACAGATTTTATTTGTGCAGTTGGGCGATGTGTAAAATTTATCGTCCCAATCAATATCAGTCAAATGTGTGTATATAAACAAACCATTCGGTTTGTTTATTTTTATTTCATTCCATATACACATTAAAAATTCTATTTTTTTTACTATAAAATATTTTTAACTATATAAATATTTTATTTCATTTCATTTCACATCACACAACCAACTACACATCAACATCGAACAAACAAGCATACAAGTCGTCCATGGTCTGTGGACGACGGGTGTCGGGTACTACTAAACACCGTCTGCATCCTAGTATATATATATATAACTAGAAAATTGAATTAAAGAGAGAGAAATTCTCACAGAATTGCTAATCCAATCCCACGACTCTTCTTATGTAGAAATCTTCGTCGTTCTTGCCTCTTGTCACTTTCGTTGCCCGTAGCCACTACATATATAAAAATCACATTTTTACTTCGCTATTCAATATATAAAAATCGAATTTTTACTTCGCTATTCAATATATAAAAATCGAATTTTTACTTCGCTATTCAATATATAAAAATCGAATTTTTACTTCGCTATTCAATATATAAAAATCGAATTTTTACTTTGCTATTCAATATATAAAAATCGAAGTTTTACTTCGCTATTCAATATATAAAAATCGAATTTTTACTTCGCTATCCAATATATAAAAATCGAATTTTTACTTCGCTATTCAATATATAAAAATCAAATTTTTACTTTGCTACTCAATATATAAAAATCATATTTTTATATGGCTACTTCTATAAAGATCACATCTTTTTTTTCTACTATATAAAAGTCACATTTTTAATTGCTCCATATAAAAGGATTGATTTTTATTCGCTAATATCGTGTATAAAACTGATTTTTTTTCTATAAAGCTAATCACCCTATATAAATAAAATAAAGAAAAATAAAAATGAATTAAATTAAACTTACAGTGTTTTTTTTTCTGTGAGAAGGGGGGTTCATGGTGGCGGTGGATGGCCTGAGTGGGCGTAGGGGGTCGGATGTTCGGCTGCAGGCGCGGTGGAGGAGGAGCGCAGGTCAAGGGGGTGCGGGGTTCGATTGAAAGAAGGGGAGAGGGAAGCAGTTGAGGGAGGAGGAGGAGAAGGAGGATGCGGTGCTGGTTGGGGGTGGAGGGGCGAATCGGTAGGGGCGGCGGCGTGCGGAGGGGGGGCGGCGCCTCCTGGGGCTGAGCGACGGCATCGATCTTCTTTGTTTTTCCTGATTTGAAGAAACGGGAGGGGGGCAGAAGTTAAAAGGAAGAGAGAAAAGGGGGAATTTTTTTTTATTAATTCTCTGAAAAGCAACTTTTATTTTCGACCTCTAAACGAGGCCCACTGCCTGTCGTCCATAGCTAATTACCCCCATTCTGAACACAATGGGATATGTATCGTAAGCTGATTCGAGCGTTTCGATCAGTTTCCGTTAAAATCAACGTATACTCTATATATTGAATTTGAACGCATATTTCAATTTACTGGGGTCACATACTAACTCGAAAAATTCCATAAAAATATTTTATAGCTTCGTATTGACGATACGGTCCTAACAAAACTAGTTTCGGCGAATTCTGAGACCGTTTGAAAAATGGCCATTTTCCAATCGATTAAAATCAACTGAAACTGGTCAAACGTGTTTTCCTTTACCATGCTCACATATTGATTCTAAAAATTATGAAATTTGGAATCTAGCAATAACTTTACATCACGGACCCAACAAAAGTGGTTTCGTTGAAATCCGAGGTCGTTTGCAAAATTTCCATTTTCAAGGGCCGAAATTCCATAGCGACTATTCAGAATATTCAACTGGACATATCTTTTGATTCCCTTTATGAAATTTTGATTTTTCGGATTCGTTGGAAAGATATTCACAATTAGATTCCATTATTTTTGGTTTCACTAAAATCCGGTTTATTTTGCACCCGGTACATTCAATTGAAGTTTGAAATCGAATTATCGAACTACCGCTCCTTTTTCAATTCCTTTTATAAATTAAAATAAATATTTATATTCTAACGATGATCTATATAAATATATACGTTCGAATTCTATTCAAAATAAATTTATTGTCGATATTATTTAAAATAATTCATTTTAAATATGCAAAATTTGCTAAAATTGCCAAAATAAAAATTTTAAACTGGCCCAGATTTTCGGGTTGTTACAATCTCCCCCACTTAAAAAATTTCGTCCCGAAAAGGAACAAAGTCGAAAGTGGTTTGATTAATCAACTCCACGTTCGATCTGGCTTCCATTCTCCAACTTTTCAGTTTATGAGAATTTTCCAATTCTTCAAAAATTTGGCTAACACCCTAAATTTTCGAAAAATTTCGCCATAACCTCCCCTGCACCGGGAGCCACGGGAAAATCCCGAAATTGCCATATAGGCCTTCTGATCTCAAAAAGAAAAAGAAAAAGCCAATCGGCTCATAAAATCATCATCACCCAAACAAAACAGTAAATTATGATAAACATGTACCTATTTGTCGGGCAAACAATTTTATTCTTCTGCTCTAGCCTCTTTGCTATGACCTGTTCAATGTAAGTACATGTATATGCATGCAATTGCAATCATTTTTTCAACAC
This sequence comes from Allium sativum, assembly GCA_030737875.1. Taxonomy (NCBI): domain Eukaryota; kingdom Viridiplantae; phylum Streptophyta; class Magnoliopsida; order Asparagales; family Amaryllidaceae; genus Allium; species Allium sativum. Next base: position 223,725,379 of record CM060920.1, read on the forward strand.
AATTCAATATTAGATCCAATTAGGCTAAATGGTTCAACATTTTAATTACTCAAACTATAATTAAACAACACAATCAGCAATCAATTAGTTGATTATCATTTCAAATTTATAACTTTGATATAAAGTCAAAAATCACATTTTTGATGCCAAATCACAACAATAATCCCTATCTAATTTTGGTTCTCACACTAGTCAATAGGAAATATATAGATATTACACATTCGTCACTCGAACATAAATTCTGATGATGATATATCAATCATCAGAATCACCCCCGGGCGACTAGAGTGTAATTCTATATCTATCCAGTATATTAAAACTTCAAATACATGTTTGCAAGGCGTATATGCAAAATCTTTATATACTGGACTGTCCTAATCAATATGAAATAAATAATCAAATACGAATAATTGATTTTAAATTTTCAAAACAAAATTTGTTTTCACTTTAAAATATACTCTTCACACTCGTTCTAGGATACTACTGATCCCATCTCTAACGAGTCATTCCCATTGGATATTACTAATCCAATATCTGATGAATTCTTTCGTATGGTTCTAATGTGCCTTGTTCTCTGAGCTTTGTAAACCAAAGCTCTGATACCAAATGAAGCGACCCGAACTTCCCCGGTCTCCGAAGAGATGAGAAAGAACGAATTACTGTGAGGACAAGACAAAATAGAATGCACACGGAAGAACATTTCATTGTATATTACAACAATACCATCAGATTACAAGAATATACAGAGTATAAATGAATAAACACAGAAACATCAGAGATTTAAATTACATTTAAATACATAGCAGCGGAAAATAATACAATACACAACTAGAAGAGATATACGGATACAAAGCTTTCCGGATATAGTTCCAGCTGTAAACCAGGATCCTGTGAATATAAATCTGCAAAACCAAAACTACTAGCTGCCCGTGTCAAAATAGGGGCACCCAGAGTTTAGGTTAAAACAATAAACTCCAGGTCAGTCATGGCTGTGACGACCCAAACTTCCCCGTAAAGGAAAGCTTAGATTGCCTTGAGAACAACTCACATCAGAACACAAACTGAAGAACATTTTATTGTTGATTACAACAATTACATCAGAGTACAAGAATATAACAGAGTATAAATGAATAATATACATTGGAAATACAAAAATGTCAGAGATTTAAATTACATTTAAATAGCAGCGGAAAATAGTACAAAAATACAACTGGAAGGAATACACGGATACAGAGCTTTCCAAATACTGCTTCAGCTGTAAACCAGGATCCTGTAAATATATCTGCAAAAGGCTACTCGACTGCCCATGTGGAAAGAGGGCACCCGAGTTTGCAAAGTGAAACAAACTACAGGTCAGTCGTGGGACTGGTGTGAGAATTCTTAACTAGTTTAACTAATAGTGATAAGGCAAATCCAAGGACCACGCCGCTAACGCGGAACGGGTTTACTCCAACGGATTGCCGTGCATAATAAAGTAAATCGTTAAACAACGCAATGTCTTTTTGGAAAAATGAAACCATTATAAGACCCAAGTCCCATCACACAATGCAACGCACACTAGAGGATAGGGTTTTACCTTATAATGGTCAAAAGATGCTTGATACGTAAAAACGATATTATTATTAGTGTGTATATGTTTTAAATAAAAACATTTCAATCATAAGTATCAATCCTAGACGGCATAGGTACCATATACTATGTCGCCAATACTAGTTCTACAATCAAAATCGCAAGGTCGTATTGGAAATTGGATTTCCATCATGAGCCGAGGCTAGGGGCAAGCTCCTCTCCGATTCGAGACACTCTAGTAAATGCCTCAGGATCCCCCGCAGTGAACCCTTGGATCTTCAGGGCCGGTCCCCGCCTATGGGCAGTGGATTAGTTATGCCTGAACACACGCTTCCCGGTCCCTTTGGACCTATAGTATGACCACCAACAGCCTATAAAACATGAGGCGCCTCAAAATCCATCATCCACATAAGTAAAATGTCAGGGCTGGTAGGTCACTGACACCACTCTAGCTAGAAAGAAACGTGTGCACTCCCTGCAGTCCGTATCCCGTTTTTGACTCATACCGGGGTGTGAGGCTCGCGAAGTCACGATATACACAAAGCTATGCCGTGATAGGCTATACTTTGATCATCCCACAAGGCCCTGCTTTTCAACAAAAGCCTTGATCAATTGCATCTTGGCGTGCCACATTGACAATTCACGCCATGCAATCAATCACTATTAATATATACCAGGGTGTTAAGCAAAGAATAAATTCTCCACCACCAATCAGATATACATTAATAAAGATCAATTTAATTCACATGGAACGAAATCCAATGTCAGACACACATCCATTTACTAGCTTATGCTCTGGGTCTGAGCGAAAACCAAATCCGAACAATCAACAATAGTCCGGACGGCCACCACTGAAGCCCCTTCAAGGTAGCTACTCCCATCAAGGGTCTCAACAGCAACACATCCATCCGATGTGAAGATCGTCGGTCTTCAATCACCGTCTTCATCTTCGACTCTTCATCGTCGTAGAAATCATTCGGAATGGGTTAAACCCGGTCTTTCCGAATAACTCTCGTATTTTTATAATTAAAAATCAAATACTATAAAAACACATCCAACGCCACATTCCAATTCAGAATTATTCTTCTAATGAATTATTCATATTATCTTATCAAAGATAAGTTCTTTACATTTATTCTTAAATCTTTCTTTTAAAGATTTATTAAAAACTCCAATTTGGTTTTAAATATCAAAATCATTATTTAATGATTTTTTTTTAATTTTAAGAAATTAATCTTATCTTATTTGAGTTAAAGAACTAATATCATTGAAAACATTGTTCACGATAAACTCAAATTCATCTTCCATTAAATATAGAATTTTTATAGAAATCGGACCAATGTATAATCGATATAAATTTCTGTATCGGACTATTAATATAAATGGAATAACGGCAAAGCCTTTTAAATTCCATATATATTAACGGCCTTCTTTTACAGAAGCTCATCTCGAATATTATTAAATCAAATTCCATTCAATCCCAATTTAATATATTAAATTGGAAAACTTTACTTTGGAAAATTTTCTATTAAATCTTAATAAAAGATTTATAAATTCCAAGTTATATTCTCACTGTAAATTCAGTTAAAGAACAGATGTCGTTTAAAAACATTGTTCACGATAAACTCAATTCACAAATCATTTTATTCAAATTATTAAATATAATTGAAACTCTAATAATCTTAATTAAAAAAATTTATTCTTATCTTAACTGGGGTTAAGAACAGTGTTATTTAAGACACCATTCACGACAACCCAAAAATCCAATTTATTCTATTTAATTCCAAGTAAATATTAATTTATTGGAAAACTTTCTTAAATCTTAATTATAAGATTTATTCTAGTTAACCATTAAATCATTATATATTATATATATTATATTGTCGATTTCCATTTTAACACACTTTATAAAATAGTTATAAATTCATTTAAAACGATTTTAACTTCATTGCAATTTAAAGTCTAAATTGAATATTTTATTTTATTTTCACATTAAAATATTAACATTCTCAAAATAGTCTATTTGAAAATCACTTCTTATATTCATTTAAAGTGAATTAAATTGATCGATAACCCATTCGGGTTAAAATGGCGTTGTTATATAAAACAAATTAAATAGCCTAATTACTTCTTATTCAGTTATATTTTATACTGGGCCAGACCTCCCACATTAAGCCTGCGACTTATGGATGCTGGATATGCCGGTTGGTTCCGGGCAGACTTATCCCATAAGTTGGGCTTAACCTCGTGTCATGGCCCAATTCATATTTTAATTCAACCTTTTTCATTGTAACTTTTTAACAAACAAAACAAAATCTTTTGAATTCAAAACATCAAAGTCATTATTTGTTTTCTTTAACTAAATATTAAATTAAATATTCTTTTAATTCAAAATTGGAGTGAGACCTAAAACAATTACCATATAATTTAATTATATGGATTTCAAACATCGCAATGTATTCTACACTAATGATAAGATCATTAATAACATCCAAAGTGAATATTAATACTGTATAAGCGTCAAATAAATAACGCTTATAACTAATCACAAGGGCGATGTGTGGATATCAACCCAAGACCCGTGTGGGGTTTCAACCAACACATACACATAACAAATAATTAAATAAATTATTTGTGCACTTGGGCGATTGTGTAAAAATTTATCGTCCAATCAACATAAACAACTCAGGAAACTTGTTATGGCTGTGTAAACATGTTTTTGTGTTAATCATTTTTAATAACGAACATTGTATGTTTTGGTTTAATCCCTTTTTAAATGACAAAGTGAATGTTTTGAATTCACTCTAATAAAGTGACAAAAAGGAATGTTTTTAATTTGTAAATAATTTCTATATATATTTATAACAAATAAATGAATATTTATTTATAAACAATATGCTATGTTTTTAATGACAAATAAATGAATGGCATTTATTTGCGTACATGCTCTAATGACAAATAAAAGTGAATTTTTTTTTGTGCACTTTCTAATTCAACTTAACAAATAAAAGATGATGATTTATTTGTTTACCATTTTTAATCCAATCTTAACAAATAAAAAATGTAAATTTTATTTGTTTACCATTTCTATCTACAAAAATGATAATTTTATATGTCCATTCTAATTTTGGCAAAAAGTGACAAATTTATATGTTAATACTAAACTTAACCAAAGTGACAAATTTATATGTTACTACTAATCTTAACCAAAAATGACTAATTTAGTCTAGTATGACATTTATAACCAAAGGCCATATTTTATTCTAAATAACACTTTTGACAAAAGCAATGTTTTTATTCTAAATAAACATTTTTGACAAGAGCGGTATATTAATCTAAACGCGCATTTTTAACCAAATGCAATGTTCATTTTAACTAAAGCAGTGTTTTCTATTCTAAATGAATATTTTAACAAAAGCGGTGTTTTAATCTAAACGCGCATTTTTAACCAAATGCAATGTTTTTATTCTAAGATTACATTTTTGACTAAATGGATGTTTTTAATCCTTACATTGCTAACATGTCATAAAAGTGATACTTTTATTCTAAATAAACATTTTATAACAAAATTGTACTTTTATTCTATTTCAACATTTTATAACTAAAATGGCATTTAATCCTAGTGTACATTTTATACTAAATGACATTTTCACTTCTAATGTATATTTTCTAAGAAAAGGTTCTTTTTAATTTCAAAAGAGAATGACGCTAGAAATGTTCTTTTTAGTTGAATCAACATGACGCTAAAAACATGTTATTTTTAATTGAAATAACATAACACTAAAAATATGTCATTTTTAGTTGAAATAACATAACGCTAAAACATGATTATTTTTAGTTGAAATAACATAACACTAAAAATATGTTCACTTTTAATATTTCAACATGACACTAAAAATATGTTCATTTTTAATATTTCAACATGACACTAAAAATATGTTCATTTTTAATGAAATGACATAACGCAAAATATAATTTCATTTTAAACGAAATCACATAACTATAATACACAATTTTAACCAAAATTGTTATTTTTGTCTACACAAAAATATTCTAACTAAGAATGTGATTTTTTTGTTTACACATTTCATTTTATAAATAAAATGATATTTTAATCCTTACAAATCATTTCATACAAAAATTATGGTTTAAATCTAATATGTCATTTTCAACATTTTATTACAACACAATAAGTATCAAATAAACAGATCAACATACAACATCAATCATCAACCTATATTAAATCACGAATAGCAACAAATACAATATCATACATCGCAGGTCTGAATAAATTAGCATTCATACATGGAATTAAATTAACGAGAGATAATTAAATTTTATTTATTTCAAAATATAGAAATCTCACCTCGATTGTCTGAATTTTCAAAGTACTCCATTTTGATTCTAGTTCGTTCTATGTTGTGGAGCTCGCCAAGAGGGTTCCAACGCATCTGAAATCGGGCGATTTCGTTGCTTCTTTGTTCAGACCGTTGAAATTGAAGATCTCCTCGAGCTTAAAGTTTTTCCCCTTGAAGACGATCGAAGTTGATGAGGGAATGGAGAGAAAATTTGGGAAGAAGAAGAGAGGGCACCGGCCATTGATTTAAAGCATGGCGGCTACTGTATGTTTTAGAGTTATGGGTAAAGACAAAAATGTATTTTTATAATATTTTAATTGTAAATTTTTGTGAAGCATGGTTATGTGTAGATACATATTATTAAATAACAATTGCTAATCTTCTTCCAACCATTTATTGTATCCCGTTAATGACGCATTTATTTTATTCTGGAAAGATAATCTTAATTCATGCGATTAATTACAAGATATAATTTTACTACCATAATTAGAATGATGTCATAAAGAAAACAAATTTTTTTTCCATGCACAGAGGTTTATACATTGCCTTCCTTTGTTTCATTTCTCTCCTTTTTTATTTTATCAAGTTAATGACAATTATCACATAATATTTCATGCCTTTATTGCCCAAAATTTATGTTAAAACAAATAAGTGATAGTAAATATTTATGCATGAGCCTGTATGTAAAATGCATTAAAAGAAATTTTACCAATAGGAAAAAGTTAACATACGTTAACCAAATGAATGGTTAAGTAATTAAAGCCGACATTTATGAAAAAAAAGAAAGATGTAGTATTTTCCTTATTATTTGCACATTCATTCAAGTTAGTAATTGAACTCTAAATTATATGTATGCGTATAAAATGAAATTTAACCTTTGTCATAATTTGAAATTTGGAATTACAAAATATAATCAAGCTTTAGTTTAGGAATATTTATAAGATTAAAATTGTAGTTTCTCATAAAAGGAAAAAAATAAATTAAACCTTGAATTAAAATGACGCATGTACTATGATTAATTAATTACTTGATAGTTTAAATCATTATAAAATAACAAATAAATATGTGAAGTTTTGATTTAGTATGTATTAAAATTAGAATTTAACAAACATGCATAAAAGTCTAATTATGATGATTATTTTTCTGTCAAATGAATACGATAAAAAAAATCAAGCATAAAACATATAAAATCATATTTATTTCTCCTATAATTTAAAATAGATAAATATGAGTTGAAAAATAAAATCGAATAATAAATTATATCAAACAGGTTAATAAAGGGGACAACTTTGGCACATTTAAATTTGTATTGTTTTCAAATACGAACTATAAAAACAGTATGAAGGAAAAATTGAACGAGACATAATATATGAACATAAACGTGACCCCAAAATGGAATAGTATGAAATAGATAAGAATCTTTAGATAATATAAACATATATTATAAGAGAAGATGTGATTAAAAAAAGGAATAGAATCACCAAAATTATTTACAATCAATACATGCTATAATTATCAAATAAGTTAAAATTAATCACTTAAACAATTTATTTAAGTTATTCTAAATTTTTTTTTATTTCGTAAAAATAACCAATTTATACTCCATATACCTAAAAATAGTTTAATTTAAAAAAAAATTGATTCTGAAATTCTGGGTTGTTACAGTCCCCCCACTTAAAATATTTTCGTCCTCGAAAAGGAACGAAGCTAAAAGTTGTTTGATTAATCAATTCAATTTTCAATTCTTATCAATTTTGTTCAATATTAAATTTGATTTAGCTAAATTTATCATTCTTTCTCATATTGGTTAAATTAATTATCATACCAATATTTTAATTAGTTAAACTAATTATCAAACATCACAACCAGCAATCAATGAGGTGATTAACTTCTCAAATATATATAACTTTTATATATAGCCAAAAATCATATTTTTTGTGCAAATCACAACAATGTGTACTAACTAAGTTTTGGGTTCTCATACCAGTCAATGGAAATATATAGAAATCCCACTTTCGGGACTCGAACATAAATACTGGTGATGGTGCACCGATCATCAGAATTATCTCCGGGCGACTAGAGTGTGATTCTATATCTATCTAGTATATTAAAACTTTGAATATCCGTTAATTACTCGTATATTCGAAATCTATATATACTTGATTGTCCACATTAAAATATAATATACTCAAATACGTATATTAGGATAAAATTTTCAAAACTAAATTTGTTTTTATTTTTAAAGAAAATAATACTCTTTACGCTCGTTCTAGGATACTACTGATCCTATCTCTAACGAGTTATTCTCATTGGATATTACTAATCCAATCTCTGATGAATTCTTTCGTTCGGTTCTAATGTGTCTTGTTCTCGAGCTCTGTAAACCAAAGCTCTGATACCACCTGTGACGACCCAAACTTCACCGTAAAGGAAAGCCTAGATTGCCTTGAGAACAACTCACATCAGAACACAAACTGAAGAACATTTTATTGTTGATTACAACAATTACATCAGAGTACAAGAATATAACAGAGTATAAATGAATAATATACATTGGAAATACAAAAATGTCAGAGATTTAAATTACATTTAAATAGCAGCGGAAAATAGTACAAAAATACAACTGGAAGGAATACACGGATACAGAGCTTTCCGAATGCTGCTTCAGCTGTAAACCAGGATCCTGTAAATATATCTGCAAAAGGCTACTCGACTTCCCGTGTGGAAAGAGGGCACCCGAGTTTGCAAAGTGAAACAAACTACAGGACAGTCGTGGGACTGGTGTGAGAATTCTTAACTAGTTTAACTAATAGTAATAAGCCAAATCCAAGGACCACGCCGCTAACGCGGAACGGGTTTACTCCAATGGATTGCCGTGCATAATAAAGTAAATCGTTAAACAACGCAATGTCTTTTTGGAAAAATGAAACCATTATAAGACCCAAGTCCCATCACATAATGCAACGCACACCAGAGGATAGGGTTTTACCTTATAATGGTCAAAAGATGCTTGATACGTAAAAACGATATTATTATTAGTGTGTATATGTTTTAAATAAAAACATTTCAATCATAAGTATCAATCCTAGACGGCATAGGTACCATATACTATATCGCCAATACTAGTTCTACAATCAAAATCTCAAGGTCGTATTGGAAATTGGATTTCCATCATGAGCCGAGGCTAGGGGCAAGCTCCTCTCCGATTCGAGACACTCTAGTAAATGCCTCAGGATTCCCCGCAGTGAACCCTTGGATCTTCAGGGCCGGTCCCCGCCTATAGGCAGTGGATTAGTTATGCCTGAACACACGCTTCCCGGTCCCTTTGGACCTATAGTATGACCACCAACGGCCTATAAAACATGAGGCGCCTCAAAATCCATCATCCACATAAGTAAAATGTCAGGGCTGGTAGGTCACTGACACCACTCTAGCTAGAAAGAAACGTGTGCACTCCCTGCAGTCCGTATCCCGTTTTTGACTCATACCGGGGTGTGAGGCTCGCGAAGTCACGATATACACAAAGCTATGTCGTGATAGGCTATACTTTGATCATCCCACAAAGCCCTGCTTTTCAACAAAAGCCTTGATCAATTGCATCTTGGCGTGCCACATTGACAATTCACGCCATGCAATCAATCACTATTAATATATACCAGGGTGTTAAGCAGAGAATAAATTCTCCACCACCAATCAGATATACATTAATAAAGATCAATTTAATTCACATGGAACGAAATCCAATGTCAGACACACATCCATTTACTAGCTTATGCTCTGGGTCTGAGCGAAAACCATATCCGAACAATCAACAATAGTCCGGACGGCCACCACTGAAGCCCCTTCAAGGTAGCTACTCCCATCAAGGGTCTCAACAGCAACACATCCATCCGATGTGAAGATCGTCGGTCTTCAATCACCGTCTTCATCTTCGACTCTTCATCGTCGTAGAAATTATTCGGAATGGGTTAAACCCGGTCTTTCCGAATAACTCTCGTATTTTTATAATTAAAAATCAAATACTATAAAAACACATCCAACGCCACATTCCAATTCAGAATTATTCTTCTAATGAATTACTCATATTATCTTATCAAAGATAAGTTCTTTACATTTATTCTTAAATCTTTCTTTTAAAGATTTATTAAAAACTCCAATTTGGTTTTAAATATCAAAATCATTATTTAATAAAAAAATTTTAATTTTAAGAAATTAATCTTATCTTATTTGAGTTAAAGAACTAATATCATTGAAAACATTGTTCACGATAAACTCAAATTCATCTTCCATTAAATATAGAATTTTTATAGAAATCGGACCATTGTATAATCGATATAAATTTCTGTATCGGACTATTAATATAAATGGAATAACGGCAAAGCCTTTTAAATTCCATATATATTAACGGCCTTCTTTTACAGAAGCTCATCTCGAATATTATTAAATCAAATTCCATTCAATCCCAATTTAATATATTAAATTGGAAAACTTTACTTTGGAAAATTTTCTATTAAATCTTAATAAAAGATTTATAAATTCCAAGTTATATTCTCACTGTAAATTCAGTTAAAGAACAGATGTCGTTTAAAAACATTGTTCACGATAAACTCAATTCACAAATCATTTTATTCAAATTATTAAATATAATTGAAACTCTAATAATCTTAATTAAAAAAATTTATTCTTATCTTAACTGGGGTTAAGAACAGTGTTATTTAAGACACCATTCACGACAACCCAAAAATCCAATTTATTCTATTTAATTCCAAGTAAATATTAATTTATTGGAAAACTTTCTTAAATCTTAATTATAAGATTTATTCTAGTTAACCATTAAATCATTATATATTATATATATTATATTGTCGATTTCCATTTTAACACACTTTATAAAATAGTTATAAATTCATTTAAAACGATTTTAACTTCATTGCAATTTAAAGTCTAAATTGAATATTTTATTTTCACATTAAAATATTAACATTCTCAAAATAGTCTATTTGAAAATCACTTCTTATATTCATTTAAAGTGAATTAAATTGATCGATAACCCATTCGGGTTAAAATGGCGTTGTTATATAAAACAGATTAAATAGCCCAATTACTTCTTATTCAGTTATATTTTATACTGGGCCAGACCTCCCACATTAAGCCTGCGACTTATGGATGCTGGATATGCCGGTTGGTTCCGGGCAGACTTATCCCATAAGTTGGGCTTAACCTCGTGTCATGGCCCAATTCATATTTTAATTCAACCTTTTTCATTGTAACTTTTTAACAAACAAAACAAAATCTTTTGAATTCAAAACATCAAAGTCATTATTTGTTTTCTTTAACTAAATATTAAATTAAATATTCTTTTAATTCAAAATTGGAATGAGACCTAAAACAATTACCATATAATTTAATTATATGGATTTCAAACATCGCAATGTATTCTACACTAATGATAAGATCATTAATAACATCCAAAGTGAATATTAATACTGTATAAGCGTCTAATAAATAACGCTTATAACTAATCACAAGGGCGATGTGTGGATATCAACCCAAGACCCGTGTGGGGTTTCAACCAACACATACACATAACAAATAATTAAATAAATTATTTGTGCACTTGGGCGATTGTGTAAAAATTTATCGTCCAATCAACATAAACAAGTCAGGAACTTGTTATGGCTGTGTAAACATGTTTTTGTGTTAATCATTTTTAATAACGAACATTGTATGTTTTGGTTTAATCCCTTTTTAAATGACAAAGTGAATGTTTTGAATTCACTCTAATAAAGTGACAAAAAGGAATGTTTTTAATTTGTAAATAATTTCTATATATATTTATAACAAATAAATGAATATTTATTTATAAACAATATGCTATGTTTTTAATGACAAATAAATGAATGGCATTTATTTGCGTACATGCTCTAATGACAAATAAAAGTGAATTTTTTTTGTGCACTTTCTAATTCAACTTAACAAATAAAAGATGATGATTTATTTGTTTACCATTTTTAATCCAATCTTAACAAATAAAAAATGTAAATTTTATTTGTTTACCATTTCTATCTACAAAAATGATAATTTTATATGTCCATTCTAATTTTGGCAAAAAGTGACAAATTTATATGTTAATACTAAACTTAACCAAAGTGACAAATTTATATGTTACTACTAATCTTAACCAAAAATGACTAATTTAGTCTAGTATGACATTTATAACCAAAGGCCATATTTTATTCTAAATAACACTTTTGACAAAAGCAATGTTTTTATTCTAAATAAACATTTTTGACAAGAGCGGTATATTAATCTAAATGCGCATTTTTAACCAAATGCAATGTTCATTTTTAACTAAAGCAGTGTTTTCTATTCTAAATGAATATTTTAACAAAAGCGGTGTTTTAATCTAAACGCGCATTTTTAACCAAATGCAATGTTTTTATTCTAAGATTACATTTTTGACTAAATGGATGTTTTTAATCCTTACATTGCTAACATGTCATAAAAGTGATACTTTTATTCTAAATAAACATTTTATAACAAAAATGTACTTTTATTCTATTTCAACATTTTATAACTAAAATGGCATTTAATCCTAGTGTACATTTTATACTAAATGGCATTTTCACTTCTAATGTATATTTTCTAAGAAAACGTTCTTTTTAATTTCAAAAGAGAATGACGCTAGAAATGTTCTTTTTAGTTGAATCAACATGACGCTAAAAACATGTTATTTTTAATTGAAACAACATAACAATAAAAATATGTCATTTTTAGTTAAAATAACATAACGCTAAAACATGATTATTTTTAGTTGAAATAACATAACACTAAAAATATGTTCACTTTTAATATTTCAACATGACACTAAAAATATGTTCATTTTTAATATTTCAACATGACACTAAAAATATGTTCATTTTTAATGAAATGACATAACGCAAAATATAATTTCATTTTAAATGAAATCACATAACTCTAATACACAATTTTAACCAAAATTGTTATTTTTGTCTACACAAAAATATTCTAACTAAGGATGTGATTTTTTTGTTTACACATTTCATTTTATAAATAAAATGATATTTTAATCCTTACAAATCATTTCATACAAAAATTATGGTTTAAATCTAATATGTCATTTCAACATTTTATTACAACACAATAAGTATCAAATAAACAGATCAACATACAACATCAATCATCAACCTATATTAAATCACGAATAACAACAAATACAATATCATACATCGCAGGTCTGAAAAAATTAGCATTCATACATGGAATTTAATTAACGAGAGATAATTAAATTTTATTTATTTCAAAATATAGAAATCTCACCTCGATTGTCTGAATTTTCAAAGTACTCCATTTCGATTCTAGTTCGTTCTATGTTGTGGAGCTCGCCAAGAGGGTTCCAACGCATCTGAAATCGGGCGATTTCGTTGCTTCTTTGTTCAGACCGTTGAAATTGAAGATCTCCTCGGGCTTAAAGTTTTTCCCCTTGAAGACGATCGAAGTTGATGAGGGAATGGAGAGAAAATTTGGGAAGAAGAAGAGAGGGCACCGGCCATTGATTTAAAGCATGGCGGCTACTGTATGTTTTAGAGTTATGGGTAAAGACAAAAATGTATTTTTATAATATTTTAATTGTAAATTTTTGTGAAGCATGGTTATGTGTAGATACATATTATTAAATAACAATTGCTAATCTTCTTCCAACCATTTATTGTATCCCGTTAATGACACATTTATTTTATTCTGGAAAGATAATCTTAATTCATGCGATTAATTACAAGATATAATTTTACTACCATAATTAGAATGATGTCATAAAGAAAACAATTTTTTTTTTCCATGCACAGAGGTTTATACATTGCCTTCCTTTGTTTCATTTCTCTCCTTTTTTATTTTATCAAGTTAATGACAATTATCACATAATATTTCATGCCTTTATTGCCCAAAATTTATGTTAAAACAAATAAGTGATAGTAAATATTTATGCATGAGCCTGTATGTAAAATGCATTAAAAGAAATTTTACCAATAGGAAAAAGTTAACATACGTTAACCAAATGAATGGTTAAGTAATTAAAGCCGACATTTATGAAAAAAAAGAAAGATGTAGTATTTTCCTTATTATTTGCACATTCATTCAAGTTAGTAATTGAACTCTAAATTATATGTATGCGTATAAAATGAAATTTAACCTTTGTCATAATTTGAAAACTGGAATTACAAAATATAATCAAGCTTTAGGTTAGGAATATTTATAAGATTAAAATTGTAGTTTCTCATAAAAGGAAAAAAATAAATTAAACCTTGAATTAAAATGACGCATGTACTATGATTAATTAATTACTTGATAGTTTAAATCATTATAAAATAACAAATAAATATGTGAAGTTTTGATTTAGTATGTATTAAAATTAGAATTTAACAAACATACATAAAAGTCTAATTATGATGATTATTTTTCTGTCAAATGAATACGATAAAAAAAATCAAGCATAAAACATATAAAATCATATTTATTTCTCCTATAATTTAAAATAGATAAATATGAGTTGAAAAATAAAATCGTATAATAAATTATATCAAACAGGTTAATAAAGGGGACAACTTTGGCACATTTAAATTTGTATTTTTTTCAAATACGAACTATAAAAACAGTATGAAGGAAAAATTGAACGAGACATAATATAAGAACATAAACGTGACTCCAAAATGGAATAGTATGAAATAGATAAGAATCTTTAGATAATATAAACATATATTATTAGAGAAGATGTGATAAAAAAAAGGAATAGAATCACCAAAATTATTTACAATCAATACATGCTATAATTATCAAATAAGTTAAAATTAATCACTTAAACAAGTTATTTAAGTTATTCTAAATTTTTTTTTATTTCGTAAAAATAACCAATTTATACTCCATATACCTAAAAATAGTTTAATTTAAAAAAAAAAATTGATTCTGAAATTCTGGGTTGTTACAGTCATGGGACTGGTGTGAGAAATCTTTATTTTTAAAGTTCGGTAAATCAAGGGACCACGCCATATAACATGGAACGGGTTTCCTCCCAAGAATACCAGTGCATAAAACAACAGCGCAATGCTAAGTAAAGAAAAATGAAGCTATTATAAGACCCAGTTCCCATCACACAATGCAACGCAAGCCGGAGGATAGGTTTTATACCTTATAATAGCCAAGAATGCTTAGTACGTTTAAAACAAATCATTTGATACTATTATAAGTGCATAGTGTATAAAACAACTTCAAATCATAAGTATCAATCATAGACGGCATAAGTGCCCCATCCCACTATGTCGCCATACTAGGCTCTACAAATAAAACCGCAAATGTCACGTATTTGGAAATTGGATTTCCTCCTATGAACCGAGGCAAGGGATCGTCCTCTACCGATTCGAGACAATCTAGCCCATGTCTCAGGAACAGCCGCAACTGCCCCATGGATCGTCAGGGCCGGTCAACCGATGTGGATTATTATGCCTGAACACTAGGTTTCCCCGCCCTTTAGGGCGTAAATGAGCCAACGAATGACTCCATCGGACCCGGATCGTCCGATCAAACCGAGGCGCCTCGCAACAACAACAACCACACAGGTGAAAAGTATATAAATGTCAGGGCTGGTAGGTCACTGACACTACCCTAGCTAGAAGGAAACGCATGCCCTCCCTGAGGTCCTCTCCCGTTTCTGGTTCACAACCGGGGTGTGAGGCTCGCGAATTCACGTTACACAAAGCTATGCCACATAGGCGGTGCTTTGATCATCAACCACAAGACTTTGCTTTTCAACAGAAGCCTTGATCATTTGCCACTTAGGCATGCCACACAGGCAATTCACTCTATGTGTTTGATATCCATCAGTATATAACCCCTGAGCTCGCACGTCTCAGAGAAGGGCGTTAAGAAAGAGAATAAATTCTCCGTCGCCAAACAGATATATATTTAATAGAAATCAATCACACAGACTAAAATCCAATGTCAGACAGACAGTCCATTTACAAGTCCGTTCTGGGTCTGAACGAAACCGGAGGCACCTAGTACCCCGCATATCCATCGATCTCCAAGTACGTCTGGACGATCACCAACTGTTTCCATCTTCTTGGGTGTACAGCCCAATCAAGATCATCAGTAATCACCCAAGCGACGTGAAGACTTCTGGTCTTCAACCACCGTCTTCATCTTCGAACCACATCGAATTAGTTATTCAGAATGGGATAAACCCGGTCTTTCTGAACAACTCGCGTATATATATAATAAACACGTGTTACACCAAACACAACATACGCCTCATTCCAATTCAGAATATTCTTTTATTCAAATATCCTTATATTTTGGGAAAGGTTCCCATTAATTTTATCAAAGATAAATTCTTTAAATTTATTCTTTAATCTCCTTTAAATATCAATTCAAACTAGTCGGAATTAGCGAACCACACCGAAGTAATCATTTATTTTAATTTCCAATCCCCACCTATTCATCCCATGAAGTAAAACTGGTCATACTTCCTATCTAACACCACGGTGTTATCGGTAAATTCAATTACCATTTCACGTTCAAATCTAATTAAAGATTTAACTATCGCCAGGAGCAAAACTGGTGATACTCCATTCTCGATCTCTTCAATCTAATTAAAGATTCATTAAAACTCCACTTAGTTTTAATCATTAACTGGGTTAAGGAATCAGTGTCATTTTAAACACGGTTCAGGATAAACCCAAAATCACATTCCATTAATTATCGGGTTAAAGAACGAGTGTTATTTAAAACACTGTCCACGATAAACCCAAAAATCAATATCAATTCAATTCCAATTAAATATTATTTAATTGGTACACTTCATTAAATCTATATAAAAAGATTTAATCTTTTCTCAACTGGGTTCAAGAACAGTGTTAGTCAAGACACCATTCACGACAAACCCAAATCACATTTGATATTAAATACAAGGCTCTAAATAGAAAATATATCGGCTTATATTCAATATCAAATTCCACGACCAACAGATATCGTATTGGAAATAACGATATATATACCTATATCTTTCAAATTTCCATAACAACATCTGTATAATTACGAAATCCAACATCGAAATATTCCAAAGACAATTTCGATTCAAATCCATTCCAACGCAATCATTGGAAATTTTGGTTATTTTTAAAACCCTTTTCGAATTCAATTTATTTATTTAAAAATAAATAGAATTATATTTCTAGTTCAAAACTAGTTAATTTCGATAAAAATCTAATTTTATCTTTTCAAATATGGAGTTTTTCATCCAAATTCTTCACAAATCATTTCTTATGATTTTACACAAATTATTACTATTTTTAATAATTTTATCAAGGCCCGTACAGTCGATTTCCATCAATGGCCATCGAATTGCACTTACAGCGACCTTCTTCAAATTTGATTTGGGCATAATTCCAAATTCAACCGTTAGATTTCTAATTTCTAATATTCGTTAGAAAGCTCTTTTCGATACGAACCCAACGGTTCCAGTTTTAGGAGAATCCGACGGTCGGATCTCCCGCAATATCCATTCGAAGTCAATGGTCGAAATTCGCGAACTGTTGCGGCGCGGCGCGTTCTATTCAGGCCATTATATTATATATATATATATATACATATATATGATATATATATAATATATACTTCGTCGATTTCCTTTAAAACGTATTTTATAAATCATTTTAAATTCGTTTTCAAAACGATTTCAACTTCTTTTTAAATTCAAATCAAAATTGAATTTTTCCTTATAAATTCGATTTAAATTCATTTCAAATTGATTTCAATTCAAATTGATTTCTAATTCAACTTCCATTTGTTTTCAATTCAATTTCAATTCGAATTCATTTCTATTCAAATTCAATTCTATTCAATTTCAATTCGAATTCACTTCTATTCAATTTCAATTCGAATTCACTTCTATTCAATTTCAATTCGAATTCACTTCTATTCAATTTCAATTCGAATTCACTTCTATTCAATTTCAAATTTGGATTCATTCCTATTCAATTTAATTCGAATTTCAATTCTTTTCAAAATTTCAGATTTTGAAATCACTTTCGATATTCATTATAAAATGAATAAAATCGATATAAATATCGTTTACGTCAAAATGGCGTAAATCTAATCAACACGGCTTCATATATTGATATTTTCAAATATTCCATTTCGAATATTTCTATTTCAAATATTTCATTTTCAAATATTTCTATTCAAAACTGGAATGAAGCCCAATCAATTACCATATAATGTTAATTATATGGATTTTCTACACCACAGGTACACAATAACAACGATGAATAATCAACCATCATCCAAAGTGCATTCTACACTGTATAAGCATCAAATATAAATATTTAACGCTCATAACAGTCTGTCAATCAATCGTTCGACATACAACTAATTATTGGGATTAGTGTATGTCATATATCATCCCAATACCCATGTGGGGTTTCAAACAATCAAACACAGATTTTATTTGTGCAGTTGGGCGATGTGTAAAATTTATCGTCCTAATCAATATCAGTCAAATGTGTGTATATAAACAAACCGTTCGGTTTGTTTATTTTTATTTCATTCCATATACACATTAAAAATTCTATTTTTTTTTTACTATAAAATATTTTTAACTATATAAATATTTTATTTCATTTCATATCACATCACACAACCAACCACACATCAACATCGAACAAACAAGCATACAAGCCGTCCATGGTCTGTGGACGACGGGTGTCGGGTGCTACTAAACACCGTCTGCATCCTAGTATATATATATATAACTAGAAAATTGAATTAAAGAGTGAGAAATTCTCACAGAATTGCTAATCCAATCCCACGACTCTTCTTATGTAGAAATCTTCGCCGTTCTTGCCTCTTGTCACTTTCGTTGCCCATAGCCACTACATATATAAAAATCACATTTTTACTTCGCTATTCAATATATAAAAATCGAATTTTTACTTCGCTATTCAATATATAAAAATCGAATTTTTACTTCGCTATTCAATATATAAAAATCGAATTTTTACTTCGCTATTCAATATATAAAAATCGAATTTTTACTTTGCTATTCAATATATAAAAATCGAATTTTTACTTCGCTATTCAATATATAAAAATCGAATTTTTACTTCGCTATTCAATATATAAAAATCGAATTTTTACTTCGCTATTCAATATATAAAAATCAAATTTTTACTTCGCTATTCAATATATAAAAATCGAATTTTTACTTCGCTATTCAATATATAAAAATCGAATTTTTACTTCGCTATTCAATATATAAAAATCGAATTTTTACTTCGCTACTCAATATATAAAAATCGAATTTTTACTTTGCTACTCAATATATAAAAATCATATTTTTAAATGGCTACTTCTATAAAGATCACATCTTTTTTTTCTACTATATAAAAGTCACATTTTTAATTGCTCCATATAAAAGGATTGATTTTTATTCGCTAATATCGTGTATAAAAATGATTTTTTTTTCTATAAAGCTAATCACCCTATATAAATAAAATAAAGAAAAATGAAATAAATTAAACTTACAGTGTTTTTTTTTGTGAGAAGGGGGGGTTCATGGTGGCGGTGGATGGCCTAAGGGGGCGTAGGGGGTCGGATGGTCGGCTGCAGGCGCGGTGGAGGAGGAGCGCAGGTCAAGGGGGTGCGGGGTTCGATTGAAAGAAGGGGAGAGGGAAGCGGGTGAGGGAGGAGGAGGAGAAGGAGGATGCGGTGCTGGTTGGGGGTGGCGGGGCGAATCGGTAGGGGCGGCGGCGTGCGGAGGGGGGGCGGCGCCTCTTGGGGCTGAGTGACGACATCGATCTTCTTCTTTTTTTCCTGATTTGAAGAAACGGGGGGGGGGGGAGCAGAAGTTAAAAGGAAGAGAGAAAAGGGGGAATTTTTTTTTTATTAATTCTCTAAAAAAGCAACTTTTATTTTCGACCTCTAAACGAGGCCCACCGCCTGTCGTCCATAGCTAATTACCTCTATTTCGAACACAATGGGATATGTATCGTAAGCTGATTCGATCGTTTCGATAAGTTTCCATTAAAATCAACATATACTCTATATATTGAATTTGAACGCATATTTCAATTTACGGGGGTCACATACTAACTCGAAAAATTCCAGAAAAATATTTTCTAGCTTCGTATTGATGATACGGTCCTAACAAAACTAGTTTCGTCGAATTATGGGACAGTTTGAAAAATGGCCATTTTCCAGTCGATTAAAATCAACTGAAACTGGTCAAACGCATTTTCCTTTGCCACGCTCACATATTGATTCGAAAAATTATGAAATTTGGAATCTAGCAATAACTTTACATCACAGACCCAACAAAAGTGGTTTCGTCGAAATCCGAGGTCGTTTGCAAAATTTCCATTTTCAAGGGCCGAAATTCCATAGCGACTATTCAGAATTTTCAACTGGACATATCTTTTGATTCCCGCTATGAAATTTTGATTTTTCGGATTCGTTGGAAAGATATTCACAATCAGATTCCATTATTTTTGGTTTCACTAAAATCCGGTTTATTTTGCACACGGTACATTCAATTGAAGTTTGAAATCGAATTATCGAACTACCGCGCCTTTTTCAATTCCTTTTATAAATTAAAATAAATATTTATATTCTAACGACGATCTATATAAATATATACGTTCGAATTCTATTCAAAATAAATTTATTGTCGATATTATTTAAAATAATTCATTTTAAATATGCAAAATTCGCTAAAATTGCCAAAATAAAAATTTTAAACTGGCCCAGATTTTCGGTTTGTTACATGTGGGAAAGGATTCTAGGTTGCTATTAGAGTGTTCATGGCATAGCCAGGTATGCAGAGATGTTTGCATTAAATGAAAGAGATGAACGTTGAAAAATATACATATATGGTAGTGTAGCGGACGGTTAACTATATGCTATGGAACCGTTTTACGGTACTTGCTACAATAAACTCCATTCATTTACAGATCTTTATTGACGAAAATAAAAATACCATTGTAAAAAGAAATGTATCACGATCACAAAAATATAATAAATTAGACAAGTTAGCTTATTCTGTGGAGTCCCAAAATGCTGATACATGGTTTAAAATACTCCACTAAAGAAGTGCTTATTTTCCAAAATAAAAATTATAGAAAAATTCTATAATTTAAATTATAACTACGTCTCAAATATCTTCTCCAAATCCAAAATATATATTTTATAATAATTAAATAATCGACATGGTTTATAAATGATTTCATAGCGACTTCTTGGAAATTTGATTTGGACATACCTACAATCTATAAGATGAAATCTCTATTTTTCACTTTCATTAGAAAAATACAGTTAATTAGATTCCAACATTTCTTGTTTCTAAGAAATCTGACTTATAATGAATCCTGTATAGTCAGTTGAAGTTCAAATCGTAATATTATGAACTGCCACGACGTTATGGTCTTAATTATAATTATTTTAAAATTAATACGTTCAACTGTGGTTTAAATAATATTTTCATTATTATCATTAAATCTTGAATTGAATAAAATCTTTAAATTATTCAATTTACACAATATTGTCAATTCTGCTATTTCCGACTATTTCAGAAATCAAATTTATTATCCCATTATTTATATTAATTTAAATATTCGAAATATTTTTAATTCACTCTATTTAAATTATCGAACCAATATATTATAAGAATTAAATAAATTAATTATTATATCGCTAAAAATCCGGGATGTTACAAATATTGTTTTGTTGAATTCCGATATCGTAGGAGCAAGATATGAAATTTATAATTTACTACGTTATTTAAATTATAATTAAACTTAAATAATTAACATATATTTGGACCTTACCACTTACTGGCTTTGAATATAAATCGTTCGTACGTGACTTTGGTTTTTGACGGATTTTGTTATAAAGTTGGTTCATATTCAAAGTTAGTGAATGGTATACCAAGCTATTTTTGAATATCACAATTGATATACCAATTCATGAAATCAAGTAGTTGTGAAATCCGAAATAATATCAACCAGTGAAGGTGATATATACCATAACGGCTGATTTTCAAGTTCACAGTTAATTTTGGAATACAAAACACGATAAAATAAACTTTGAATATCGTGTTTTGTTATATAGGCTTGATATAGCAATTCAAACTTAAATTAATTAAATAACCTATTTTGTTAGTGTTTTGGGGTCTTACCATTTTTACATCAGCCCAACAAGAACCTTTGAAACACGACCATCCAAAACAGCACCTTCCGACCTCAGTTCGAACAATACTCGCAAGCTCTTCTTGATTTTCCCATGCCATTTCACGCCTTCCTATCCTTTATTTTTATTTTTTATTTCTATTTAATATTGGGCTATCTATACACAACATTGGCCCAACTTCCCATTTAAACTATACCCGCATCAATTGATACTCCACTCCATCTTCTTGAATACACCAAATCCGCTCCAGGGAAATGCATGCCATACCATTTTCGAAACTTCCCTCCACCACTTACCATTATTCGCCGCTTGCCATCACCAGTATAGACAATGCCTAATTACAAAAGCTTCAGACATTTTCATCCCACTAAGATCTCGTTAATCATTCCTTGTTTGGGGGTAAAAGCACCCTTCCGCTTCCCAAAAATAAACTAAGGTTGCTCCTCCTTATTAATTCACTGTTTCACTACCGAATACACCAAACTCTGGTTCATGTGAATCTGCCCATTTCCGCACCTACACCCTCCATACTCCCCTTCACGTCACCACAGCAGCTTACATCTCCCCTCCTCCTTCCAGTATAAATTAAACAACAAGTATCACATTCTTTTTTTTAGTTTCCTTATCTAAAAACTGCCTTGTCCCATATACACGTAGTACGTACCAACCCTTTTCTTCATATTATTCTCCTCAAAAAAAAAATGACATCCTCCCATATATCCACTCGTCCCCCATTTTTAATCCCCTCTCTTCACCTATTATATGTTAACCTTGCTTCATGATCTCATTCTTCCACGCAAACTGGTGACTGCAGACATCGTTTCGAATTCCACAACTCCGCAGCGCTTGTCATCCATTACTAGAGCACCAAGTTTGAACGCCACAGGGAAATTTTCCCTAGCCGCTACCGCTACAGGCGTCCTCAGAGTATATTAGAAACCGTTGATTCATGATCGGAACTCATCAGCACTTCTAACCACTTTACATTAACACGGTTGAAATGGAGAGGGGTACATGGAGTCACTGTGTAGTGTACTGGAGCTTTTCATGCAATACGAAATGAATTCAAAGTGGGAAAATATAAAAACACATGGGTTTGTTTTCTCCTGAAGCCATTGAATGTGTGGAGTTTATAAAACCAAAAGAAGAAGCACAAGCTGGTTTATTTATATTGGTGAATTTCCTTAGCATGGAAGTAGTAGGGAACAGGTAGGTCGACATTGTTTCCCTTACTCTATGATTTGAAAACTCATAAGCCTTCGGCATGAAGCAAATAGGGGATGAAACTGTTGCGCACAATACGTTGTTTACTTAGTATAGAAGCTTTCGTTTTTATTTTATTATTTAAATAATAAACAAAACCGAATGTATACAGCGCATTGGCACGTGTTTGCTTAGAGGCCAAGGAAATTTTGGGGTATATGCGAGGAAGGTCGTTGAAGTGATCGTACATGAATGACTCCTTTACTAATTGTTTAAGAAAAACGTATAGGTCAGGTATGTATGTATTTCAAAGCCATGCATACTTCAAAGTCTAAATAAATTAAAAAAAAGATACATGCTTCTTGTATATACTTTTAATTATAAAATTTGTATACCATGCTACATCAAATTCTGTTTATGTCCGAGCTGCTAATGACATAAATAAAATAACTGTCGGGCCGAGCAATGCGCTTTGATCCCAAAACCATAATAAAATAGACAAGTTGATTTATTCTGTGAAGTCCCAAATTGCTGATTTAGGGTGTAAAACACTTCAAACAAAAATTGGTTTATTTTTCAAATTAAAAATTATTGAAAAATTCTATAAATTTAATTATATATACATCTCAAATATCTTGTCCAAATTCAAAACCAATATTTAATAATAATTAAATATATCGTTATCGTTTATAAACGATTCCATAGCGACTATTTGAAAATTTGATTTGGACATAACTCACTATATATAAGACGAAATCTCCATTTTTCTATTCTGTTAGAAAATACAGTTTAATAGATTCCAACATTTCTTGTTTCACGGAAATCCGACTTATAACGAATCCTGTACACTCATTTGAAGTTCAAAACTCAATATTACTTACTAACGCAACCTTACGAGCCCGGTTATAGTTTATATTATAATTTATATGTCAATGGTCGTTTAAATAATATATTTGTTATAATAATTCAATTCTAGACTAAATTAAATTCATTAAATTATCCAAATTACACAATATTGCAAATTCAGCTAATTCCGACTATTTTGGAAATAAATATATCATCCCATTATTTATATTAATTAAATATTAAGAATATTTAAATCAAACCATTTTAAATTATCAAATCAATATATATTAATAACAAAATAAATTAATTTTTAAATCGCTATAAATTACGGGATGTTACAATAGCTCCAGCTGTAATATATTCAGGATACAGTGAAAGAAATATCTGTGAAAACCAAAACTACTAGGTGCCCGTGTGGAAAATAGGGGCACTCAGAGTTTAGATTAAAAAAATAAACTATGACTTAATCATGGGACTGGTGTGAGAACTAAAACAGTTAATAATCTTTACTTTAAAAGTTAGGAAATCATGGGACCACGCCGTATAACACGGAACGGGTATACACCACATGAATCTCAGTTATAATAAAATAATGCTATGATTTTTGGAAAATGAAGCTTTATAAGATTCAGGTCCCATCACACAATGCAACGCAAGCAGGAGGATAGAGTTTTCCCTTATAATAGCCAAACATGCTTGGTACATTTAAAACAAATCATTTTGATATTACTATAAGTTCATAGTGTCAAAAACAACTTCCAATATAAATGTATCAATCATAGAAGACATAGGTGCCATATATTATGCCACCATACATAGGTTTACGACTAAAACCGAAAAGTGTCGTATTGGAAATTGGATTCCATCTATGAGTCGAGGCAAAGGATGGCTCCTCTCTGATTCGAGACACTCTAGCAAATGCCACATGATCACACTCAGGTGTCCCTTGGATGCTTCAAGGCTAGTCCACACTTACTTTAGTGGATTAGTTATTCCTAAACACACGTTTCTCGGTCCTATTGACCTATCTCTGAGCCACTAGGGAATTAATATCCGAGGCGCCTCACAATCCATCATCTACATAAGTAAAAATGTTTGGGCTCCATACCATGACACCACTTCCAGCAAGAAAGAAACGTCGTGGACTACCTGTAGTTGCTATCTCGTTTTTGACTCATACCGGGTGTGAGGCTCGCGAATTAACGCTATGCACAAAGCTATGCTAATTAAAGTAATGCTTTGATCATCATCCACAAGACTATGCTTTTCAACAAAAGCCTTGATCATTTGCATCTCAGAATGCCACACTGACAATTCACGCCATACAACTGATGTCTATCAATATATAACCTCTAGGCTCGTACGTCTCAGAGAAGGGTGTTAAGCAAGAGAATAAATTCTCCGCTACCAAACAGATATATATTTAGTAGAAATTAATCAACACAGAATGAAATCCTATGTCAGACACACATCCATTTACAAGTCCATTCTATGTAACGACCCGTATTTTTAACGGATAATAATTAATTTATTTAATTATTTAAAATATGGTTTGGTAATTTAAAATAACCAGAATTTAATAACATGGAATATTTAATTAATATAAATAATAGAATAACACATTTAATTTCCGAAATAGTCGAAAATAGTGGAATTCACAATAATGCGTGAATTGGATCATTTCTAATATATATGTCAGTTTTGAGTTGAATTATATTAACGAATATATTATATAAACGACACTTGAACGTATAATTATATTATAATTATAATCGAGCTTGAAATGGAGCGGGAGTTCGTAATTTGGCGATTCGAACTTTAAACGAATATATAGAATCCGTTTTAAATCGGATTTCTGTGAAACTAGAAACGTTCAGAGCTGGTGAAGTATATTTTTCTAATGGAAGAGAAAAATCGGGATTTCATTATGTAGATTTTGTTTTATGTCCAATTCAAATTTTCAAATAGCCGCTATGGAATTCCTTTATAATTTATAACGATTTATTTATATTATAAAAGGATTTTAAATATAAATTGGGTATCGATTTAACACTAGATTTGAAATATCGAGTTATAAATTCAGATAGGAATATTCTAGAGCTGTATGGTATTCTATTGTGAATATATACGATAATATTTATTTATAAATATTTAATTTAATTATTTTTAAATATATTTATATTTAAATTGGTTTATTTATAGCTTTAAAAATAGCCAGTTTTGCAAACGACCTCCGTTTTTTATGAAACTAATTTTGTTGGATTCGGAATATTAAATTATTGTCAGATTCCAATTTTTGTGATTTTTGGAGTTAGTATGTAGCCTTATGGATTTTTAATGAGAAAAACAGTCAGTATTTTGATGGTTAAAAATACGATATGTGAGCAAACGGAGTCGGAATTCGACGAAACAAGTTTTATTGGGTCCGTAATGTCAAACTGTAGCTGCACGCCCATTTTCATGATTTTTGGGGATCGTATGTGATCATACGAATTTTGAATGATAAATACAAACAACGTTGTATTAAAAATGAATTAAATAATGAATATAAAATTATTTAAAGTTTTCTATAAACACACATTACTCCATCTTATCCCTAAGTTTTTATTCCTCTGGTCAAAGATATTGTAACACCCCATATTTTCTGTGAACATAAAAATAACAAATTAAGGTATAATTAATTTTTAGAAAAAGAATTAGGTGAAACGGGTTGCGCCGTTGCGTTCATCTCGAAATTCTGCTTGAGATAGAGTCCGAGTTTGTGTAAAATGGACTCCGTATGAAAAAGATATCCTTAAATTAAATATTGCAGCAAAACATGGAAAATGAGGAATGAGAAAAGAATAATGTTTAGTATTGTTCTAAGGATTGTAAGCAAAAGACTTAGTAGCTCGTTTGGTTAGAACATGTGACTTGCATGCAAGAGGTACAAAGTTCGTCCCCGCCAACGCCATATTTTTGTTTTAGGGGAATGGCTAAAAAGCGGCTTAGTGTGAACGCGGTTCAAAAAGTGGTTTAGTGTGAAAATGGTTAATTGCGAAGATAGACAAAAAGAAAAAAATATATTGAATATATATATATATATATAATTGAGAAGATAAATACAGTCAATTTATTTGGAGGGAAAGATTTATGCATAAATAGATATGTATGTAGGTAACTTCATTATGCATTAATTTTGCATGTTGCAAGGAAAGTAGAAAAAAAGGGGAAATTAAATTATATACTCGATTTCCTTTTTTTTACGTAAGCAATCAATTTGCATTATTTGTCAATATTAGAATTTATGAATAGGTGCATATATATATATACGCATATATATATATATGGGCAGTTAATGTAAACATGAATAGATTGAAATTAATTTGTAGATGAGTGTTAATTTGTCATTGATATTGATTAAAAAGAGAAAAATATATATTAAGTAGGCATAATTTGGGAACATGTATCATGGAATGATTGTTAAGTTATAATTTGGAGTAATTTGACATGAATTATGGAATATGTAATTTGACATATTAAACTTAGAATTGGCATGAACGACAAAGTATGAAATTTAGTATATAAATCTAGTTTTGGTGAATTTGGGTAATTGGTATACTGTTAATTAGGAACATAATTAATGTTATAATTTAATTGTGAATGATTTACATATAAACCAAAAATATGTAAATCAGTAAAAGATGAACATTTAGTACAAATAGAAGTTTATTAATACATTTGCTGAGTTATCCCTGACCTGTTGCAGAGTCAATCGGATAACTCTATCTAGTCTTGATGGTGGTGATGGCTCCTGTGAGATCCAATGGCCAATATTAATCTAATTACTCAATAAAAACACGTATAGACTTAAGCTCTAAACCTAATCAAAATTAAAATCCATGGTCGTCATGTTGTTAGTCCACAACTTAGAGTAGCCGCCGTCAAACTAGAATCAAAACAACGAATCAATTCAACTCGAGCCTAAATCTTAACAACAAAATTGTCTACATCAGGGGAACGCAAATCAATTTCAGAACTCAGATTTCAGAACTCAAGACCTTCTTTGAGTTGTGAGTTCGATTTCTTTAATAAGATAATTAACCCCATTCTTATTCATGTCTTCTTACATGTTTCAATCTTGGTTAAGTGCATCTAATCGTATTTCATATGCCACCCAAGGCACCCACTAAATTCCACATGCCACCCAAGGAACCCACTTAACCCCCTCATGTCCCACTACATTTTTATCTGGTTAAGTGTTTCTTAATTCATTAAGACCGTAACCTTGTAAAGACCTCCCACATTAGACCGGCAAATCCAGCAGCCACAAATGCCATTCTAATGTGGGAGATCTTAGGCATAAATTAAATGCGTAATAGTTGTAAAGACACGGGGTTAGGCTCGTTTGTGGTGTAAGACTGCCCGGACTCGCCCGACAAATCCAGCTGCCACAAATGCCAGTCTATTGTGGGAGGTCTTTACAAGGTTACGGTCTTAATGAATTAAGAAACACTTAACCAGATAAACATGTATTGGGACATGAGGGGGTTAAGTGGGTGCCTTGGGTGGCATGTGGAATTTAGTGTGTGCCTTGGGTGGCATATGAAATACGATTAGATGCACTTAACCAAGATTGAAACATGTAAGAAGACATGAATAAGAATGGGGTTAAGTGGGAAAAACCTTAGAGGGGACCAAGCATAGGTGGAAAGCTTGTGTCATGCATGGGGGCCCTTTTCAAACCAGTATCCCATTAAGTATCTTTGTGGGCTCGACCCAAGTCGAGGACGGGACACACGTACTGGATTTGATTGTAAGAGTTCAAAACGGGTCAGCGGTGGCAATGCAAGTCCAACGGGTTCATATACGTGTGTGGGCCCGGGATGGTAGGTAAGACGTTGTTGCATCATGTAGATATAAGTTGTGCATTTTTTGTTATATCGGGTTGCCACTTTGGGGAGTGATACACCCTACTGTGGGGCCAGCACAGGTATCTACGAGTTAGGGAGCCGATCGAATGGGGGTAGTGGGTACACCTAGTGGAGATAGGGGCAGACGACACCTTTGGAGGTAGCTAGGGGTACACGAAACTACCATTAGCAGTATTAAGTTCTGTAGGTGGGATCAACCTTTAGGGTGACTAGTAGTGGTGCAGTGTATTAATTATCCTATAATGATTAGGGGCGCAATTAACGTTATCTTATTCCTCTTGATTGCTTTGTCATACCCACTTATTTCACAGTCATTCCTTGTTGTACCAGCTTATGCCTTATCCTAGTTACTTTAATAATTATATTGTTAAAGTTATTGTACTCGCCAGACTTTATGTCTGACCCCCGTTGTTTTCGCCTCTTTTCTTCCTCCCCCCCCCCTCCTCTCAGGGTGGAACTAGTGCTAGCGGAGCTTGATTTGGATCGCTTTATCTCTTTCTCTCTTTTGGAAATGCTTGGATTGCTGAAAGTAAAGTTCAGCTTATCTTCTTTATGGTTGTTTATGTTGGGGTTATGCTTTTTGTTTTATGTACTCTGTTTTTGTCAAGATAGATATTATGTACTTAACTCTAGTTGTTGTAATCAAAATATTTCTCCGCTGCAATAAAAGTTGTTTTAAAATTTTCAAGTAGCAATAATTATATTTGTCTTGTTGTTAAGTTTCTGTTCTATACATACTTAAAATGCTCCATGGAAGTTAATGCATTCTCCTAGTGAGTGACATTAACGGACATGGGGTGTTACAGATATTTTCGCCGCAAGCTGTTCTTCCAGCAAAATATTTCTAATCTTCATTAATTCATAGAAATTCAAGGTAAAATTTATAAATCACTATATTTATATATATGGATTCCTGCGCTTGTTCTCTTCAACATAGTACGGGTTTTGTTGAACTCGATAATGGTTTTCGAAGGTGCTATTTCAACAGTGGATTCTAGGGTTTGGGATATGGTGAATCAGACATTGATTCAAGTTTTTAAGGTTATTTTCGGGATCTTGGGGGTAGTTCCGCACCTTGTGTGCTAATGTTGTGGATTTCCGTGAGGTTTGTTGTCGATCGAATTACTAGTGTCGCGGTTTTGGGTGCGTAAGGACACGAGATGGGGGTTACTCGAGTTCTGTAAAATGGTTATGGGTGGAAGGCTAATTCGAAGAGAAACAAAATGGTGGAGTTGCTTTGAATTTCAGTTGAGTAATGATTAGGATAAGAGGGTGGAAAGATGGCGCAATGGCTATTTGAATGAGGAGCAGCGTGCGCCTTGCTGAGTTCGGGGAAGAAGAATCCAATTTGAGCGGTTTTGGGTTGGTGAGGTTTAAACGGGTTGAGGTGAGGCCCAACTAATTTTAAAATCCAATTAAAGTTATGTTTAATTTTAAATAAATAGCGTGCTAACTTATAAATGTTATAACCTTACCATACGATATCGGTTTTCAGCAAAACAAGATCTGTTGGGATCGTATGGACGGCGGCTATAAAGTGGAACTGACTGGAAATGAATTGGAGCTCGTTACAATTTATAGCAAAATAAATTGTCCGATCTGAATCAATGATCGATTATTGTTATTTAACAATGTTCGTCCAATGTGAGCAAAACTCATTAACTCTATCAGTTATATTTGTATAAATATAATCTAGTAGTGATAAATGATGTCTAATTGCTGTGTGTCGATAGTTTGGTTGAATTGCTGATGTATTGTTTGAAATTATAGATAACGATATATATATATATATAAATAAATCGTTAATCAAATATTGATTCTGTTTACCAGAATATTTCTTATTGAAATGAAATCGATGTTATTTATATTGTTTGACATCTATGGATGTAGGGAAACAGGTTGGAGGGATCCAACTGGGTTCCTCAATATTTGTAATATTGTTTGTTTTCATATACTATGATATATAATGTGATATATAATCTGTGATTGATTTTGATGACACTGGTCATATTATTTGGTATTTTAAATACCATATGAAATACTGGAATGTAAAATGGATAATTTCAAAGTGAATATGAAATATTTATAAAATAAATAGAATTATAAAAGGAATGTAATTAAGAAATATTGATTTAGAAAATAAATAGAAAATTTATAAAAGGAAATATTTATAAAATAAGTAGAATTAATAACAGAATATTGATTTAGAAAGTAAATAGAACTATAAAAAGGGAAATATTTGGAAAAAGAATAGAGTTTTGTAAAAAGAGAATTTTATATTAGGAAGGTATAGACCCGTGCTTCGCACACGGGTGTAATGTGATATTAATTTAATGTAAATATTTTGCAAATAAAATATTATAAAGGAATTTGGGGTTTGAATTAGGAATTTAAATGGAACTACTGAAATTAGAAACTGACTGGAAATTAGTTGAGTTGAATGGGTTTCTGGGTATCGATCTGATGTTGGTTTCGGCCTTCGGTGTTTTTGCTTGGAAGTTGTTCTCTTACTAGTTATAGTTAGAGTGTGAGAAGATATTGATGTGTGAATCAGAAATGGAAACATTTTCCAAATTTAATAACGTATATTTTCTAAATTTAGAAAATAAGGATTTGATGAATATATGGAAATGGGAAATGGAGAAATGAGTAATTATTGATTGATCGATAGAATTTCCATCTGGAAATAATATCGTTGTTTGAACACATGTTTTTCTTTGATAGTTAAATCACCGACTATCAAAGTTTTTGAACATTATTGCGTCGTCAATACGGAGAGAGCGGGATCAGATTCATTATCAGAAAACCACTATGTATGGGCGTTAGCGTTGCGATCAGTTATCATGGAGATAATTGAAGACAGAGTTATGCAAGGGCTGTCCTGTTTATAGGATAGTGCCTTCGGTTTGTCCAGTGCAAGGACAACCTGTACGGAAGAATGTCTGACAGAGTATATTTAATAGATAACGTAAGTTGATCACTTCAAACGTATTTACGATTGGTGGCGGATGAATTCGTTTCTCTTAGCTGTATACCTGCTGTATTTTTTAGGAAATCAATTTGTGATTTGGCACGTATGACGATGTGACATTCAAAGTAAAGAAAGGTGTGATGTGTACATTTTGGCCTCAAGCCTCACAAATCGGAGTGGTAAAAAATCAATCAGGTCGCATGGGTAAGTGGTTAGCTGCCAATTAGGGTGTATTGTCACCTGATCTAGAGAAATTCCATTTACTTCTATAATCTATTTTGATGCTGTCCCTTTCGGGAAATGGTTGCTAATCCCAACCGTTGGTGATAATACATTCGGTACACTCAAGCTAAATGAGTGACTGGTCATGTTTAGCCTGGGTTACAAGATTTTCTCGTTGAACCCGGTGTATTCCTCTCTAGAGATACACTATCAGATGGTGGTCCCATACCTTGCCAGTTGGAATTCATTAACCAATAAGCGCCCGCGGTTTTTGATTATATATTTTGTATATGGAACGTGAGATGAAAGCGTTCTGCTATTTGATAATTTATTGTGGTTGATAGACACTACTATAATATCAAAAGAATTTTGATATAAAGATTATTTTGGATTCTCATAAGGGAAAAACCCTTTCCGTTATACGGCGTGGTCTTATGAGATATCATTTAACTACTCAAATTCTTTTGAATTGTTTTACTCACACCAGTCCCATGACTGACCTAGAGTTTAATTTGTTTTGTTTTCCCTAAACTCTTGGGTGCCCAAATTTGTATGGGCAGTCAAGTAGTCAGGATTTTACAGATATACTTGCAGAGCTGGGGCAGGAGGCTTCAGGATTATATAGCTATTGTTATTTCCTCTATGTTGAAAGTGTTATACTCTAAAAATGTTATTGTACACATATACTGATTTTGTCTCAAAGTTACGTATCTATTATATATTGTTCGTTCCGCTGTGAGATTCGTGTTTACTCTGATGTTGTATGTTCTTCTTCTTCTTCTATTCTAAGTTTCTATCTTATCTGTTCTCAGCCTCTAATTTCTTTTATGGACTATTCGGTATTTCCGATGCTTAAATAGTCGACATTGGGTTATATGTCGATTACTCAGGATCGCGAAAACCTGGGTCGTTACCATGGTATCAGAGCTAAAGGTTAAGTGATTACCTTGGCTCTGTGGCGTGACTCAGTAGAGATGGGGTTAGTTATACCTTAGATTGAGTTTGAGTGTATATATATGAGCGCGTATTTGTTATTTGATATAAAAATGGTTTTGTATTGTGGAGATTTATTGGTTGAGTTGTTTATGAGTTCTGGTCGATCAGTTTGATCCACTGTATCGGTAGGAGTTTATAAACCCTCGAATACGATGAAAAGACAATGCATGTTTTGAAAAGAGGGTAAATGAAATAATTTTACCCAAATTATATTTTGATATAAAGAATTATTGATATTAGAAATATTACAGTATATTGGACGTGTTGGTTGTTACTATAATCGAATAAAATTATAATTCAAAAGGATATATATATATATATATAACCAAATAAAATTGGTATAAGTATTACGAAATGAATTAAATCTAAAATTTAAATCAGAATTGAGATTAAAAACCCTGGAAATTTGGGAAGGTGTTTGTAAATGGATTTGGATTTAATATACGAGAATTTTAAAATCCTGGGAGATTTTGAATTATTTTAAATCATGGTAAATGGTATTTTGAAATGAATTTCAAAATGGAAGTGTTTAAAAATGGTTTTGAAAGTGATACAGTATTGAACTCACTACGGTTGCTAGAAAATAATTCTGATAATGTTCCGGACATCATGGGTGTTCATTTTCGAGTTTCTAAGTGATGGATTACTACCAATAATTTCATTTTAAATTGTTTTGAGGAAACAAGTTGTTCAAAAATTCAAAGGTTTTGAATTGTGTAACGGCCCAAAAAAAAAATCGATGTTTAAAATATGTTTTAAATTAAGATTTGATGTTGAAATAAATATTTATACACGGGTTCCGATAATATAATTGGGCTAAAAATCGTTGTTGAACATATTTGAATTGGTATTTAGGAAATTTATATTTTAAAAGTTAATTAATTTAGTATTGGAAATTTATTTTTACACTTGTTATTTGAGTGTACATTTGAAGTCTAATATGTTTTATTTTTGTTAAATTAAATGTTATTAGCATTTTTTCCTAGTACTTTAATATTTTAAACCTTGGTTTGATAAATTGTGATCTATTTTGTTTTATTTGTTGGATTTGATTTTTATTTTAAGTTGAGACTTATCTTTTTTAAAATATATGTAGATGTAGATTTGTTTTAATAGCATTAACAAATTAAGTATTGTTTTGAAAATAGATATACATTTTGTATGTATATACTCTATAAGATTATTTGGTTAATTTTGATTGTCACTTGCATGTAAAGGCATGTTTTACACTTGTTCACGGTCTGCTGATAAAATTTGTGTACGTGTCTTCTTTTCTTTTACGGTGTCCTCCTTGTCTACACGCGTCCCTAGTTCTGTACGTGTCCTCTCCCTTTCTCTCTTACTTTTGCTGTCCCTCCTCTTTCCTTTTATATCCCTTTAGAAAATCGTTTTCCCCAAACTCTGAAATTATTTCCTCAGCCAAATCAAAATTTGTCATCTTCCCAAAATTTGATTTTTAATGGCCACCGAAAATGGCTTCGCCTTTCCCCGTCAACCCGTAACCATGACCTCACCTCCTCGTCCTCCGTTCAACTCTCGCGCAGCTTGTCCGCCGGAGAACATCACCACTTAACCCCTGAAATCGACCGCGACCGTCTCTTCGAAGCCACCTGAAGCCTCTTCCGTCAATGTCAACCCGCAAGCCTTCGCCTTTTCGTTCTCGGATGCCAATTCCGGCCACCGCTGTCGTCAAAGCAGCGCCTGTGCTGTCCTCCGCCTTTTGGGAAGCCACCGCATCGTCTGAAAAAGCACCGTGAAGCCACTGCTGTGTTCGTCTCTTTCTACTCCTTTTTCTTCGCATTTTGAGGTGAGTTCGCTCACGATTGATTAATTTTATTTTCAAGTCCTTTAACTTTGCATTTCACTGATATCGTTAGTTGTGGGCTGTTATGTTGTCATCTGGTTGGCTGCCTTGGTTTATTTGCAGTATTTAGTTTTGGGTTTGAGCTTGCTGAGATATTGTCTACATACATACCTTTGCTGCTACTAACACGGCATGGTTTAGGATAGGTTTGGCCTTAGGTCTTGCATCCCTATTTTGTCATGTCCACTGTTTTGGGCACCATCATTTACTCACTACTCATGCATTTTTGCATGTTTCAGTGCTGCTCATGTTTATTTGTCCATTTCCTGTTGATATTCACCTTGGCAGGTTCCTCTTTGTGGTCACCTGCTCATGGGTCAAATCTTGTTTTACAAACCGTGCTGCCGATTTATCCCCGTTGTTCTTGTTTTAGGCTAACATAAACATCTCACTGTCATATACATCTAGGGTTCAAATAGTGGCATCACGCATGTTCATGTTGACATTTCCAGGTAGGCTGCCTAATAATGTTTTCTTTTGATATGTTGATTCAAGTATAAATCTCTCAACATGTTCACTGATATGCTATTTTGGGTTGGTTGGGTTAAACTATGTAGAAAGGAAACAGCTTTACATGTTAAAAAAAAAAGGTTAATTAAAAATTTAAAAATTTGCGCCATGTCTGGACTTCTCAGTTTGGTCCGCTAAGAATTTCACCTGAGCTAAACTGAGGATTAAGTTATACTGATTGTTTACATGTGTGCTCTGTGATCTGCGTACTTTGCTTGGCCTTTATACCCCTTTAGAATAAGCATATCCAACAGTAGTGGCTTGATTTTAAAAGGTGTACGCATTTTATTATATTACATGCACTTTACCTTGTTTATAAGCTGAACCCTTTTTCATTTTCGCATGCATTACTTTTTCTATTAATTTTCATACTAAAACTTTATCTATAGGGCTGCTAGTACATATATGTATATACTGCACTGAAGCTTGAATGTCTGCATATAGTTGTATTACTCTTTAGCTACCCCATGCAAGCATGTCCTTGGTTCTCCATGTAATCCTTTGCCTTTGCATATTTTGATTGTTGACATATTATTGCTATAATTTTCCCTTGCATGTTTTTCCTTTATTTTGGTTTGTTTCTCATACATGCAGCTATACCCGCATGATTCTATGTTGTGCCATACCTCGTAATATTTCGGCAGTTCACTAATCCTTATGCTCAAATCATTGATATTTCGATGGGATTAGACTAATTATATTTATGAGATTATCGAAGTTTACTGACTTGAAATAAAGTTAATCCTGATCCGAGTGTTTGTTGTGTTTTTCTTTTATGCAATACGCTCGGGTCAGATACGAGCGTTGCAGATTTTAGAAGATTCTCGGCTCACGACGAACTGGAGAGGACGTGCAAACGTGGAGACGCTCGCGCGCGCTAAGCTCGACAACAAAGTATAAAATTTTATTTAGTCAAAATTTCATGTATTCATTATATATATTTTTCGCTGTGCAAATTTATGTAGAAACTCTGATATTATATGAAAATGTTATTCCGCTGCAATATTTGTACTCTGTGATTCTGTGTCTGTTCTATTTTAAACTGTGTAAGCCAATAACCATCTGACGTTTTGAACGTTTCGAGTCGGTTTAATTACCGATTTGAGACGGGCAAAATGGCGGGTCGTTACAACGTGGTATCAGAGCTTTGGTTCATACAAAGCTTGGCTTATCCGGTTTAAGGTGGAATTGACACTAGAATCAGCGGATTTCGAAGAATAAATATTTTGAAAGGATTTTTCGAAAATAAAGTATTTTTTAAAGAAGATTTGGAAATAGCGTGTTGTAAAAAAAAAATATTTTCGAAAATAAAACTTCTTTAGGCTCCTTACGATGAAGGTTCTCGAAGTCGTTCGCTGAGTGTTCAGAAAATTATAAAGGAAAATAGAAGAAAATTTGAAAATTTCAAGATAACTGTAATGAAAGTTTTCGAAATTTTATGAAAGATACATATGAAGATGTAGTTAATTCAGAAATTTTTGATTTGGAAGAAATTAAAGGGTAATGAAAATGGTTGCAAGAATTTGACGTCAAGGCTGCACTATTGAGTGCATGAAGATTTTATGGACATACGCCTAGCTAACGTATGTGCTAAATTCTTTGTGTGCTAAATTAATATAGATTCGCACTTTAGTAATTTGAGAATAATTCTGTTGATGAGCCGGACATCATCAGTGTTTATTTTCAAGTTTCAGAAGTGAGGAAGATGTATCCTTCCAGTTAAGACGTCGAAGAAAAAAATTCATAGAAAAAGTATGTTGAGAATAACCCCTTACTTCAAAGTTTGACAATCGAATTTAATCAAGGTATAACATATGTCTAGGTGGGGGAGAAAATTGCTTTTCCCCATTGAAATTGTATGAATGAATCGAACTGAAATTACCTAACAAGTTATCACTTATGGCGCAAAGAAAAATGAAATCTTGAAGTAAGCAGGTCTCAAGAGAAAAATAAATGGAAAGTAATGAAGGTCCAGTATCCCATGATTGAACGGTTGACTTTCGTATCCTTGTGTGCTTGTGACTTTCTTATCTGAGCCTTGAGTAGCGTCATCTATATCTTTCCTATTGAGCTTGGCTAATTATTTTGACTCGAACCATCATTCTTTGGTGCTCATTTTGCTATCGAACTCCTGCGTTGAGTACATGGAATTTGACTTGATCCATGTATATGTACTCCTTTGTGCCATGCGTTAAACAAGTGAGCTTTAAACTGGAAGTGTTTGGAACTTAAGATTTTTGAAATCAATGTTTTGGGATTGGTTTGTAGAACAATACTAGTGGAACATGCTTAATCAAAGTGCGTAGCGGAAGCGTGATGGTATTTTAGATAGAAATGTTTCGAGAAATTTTTCCGACTAGTTGAACACTGTAGCCTTCCAAGCGTGATATGATATTTGAAATGAGAATGATTATACGGTCCTATATTTTTGTGTAAAGGATTTCCAAATATGTCTTGACTTATTTTGGAACTAATGTTTTGAAAGGAAAATAATTCGATTATATGAAATTTGATCTAAAGAATTTCGATACGATTTCTATGAATGATTTGTGAAGTTTTAGCTTGGAAAGCTTACTTGATTTGAGAAGTTATTAAGAAAATCGTATTGATTGAATTTGATTTCCAAGTTATTTTGGATATGGGAAGGTGGTTTATAAACAAAAGAAGTTTCGACGACTTGAATCCCGATATTTGAAATGTTTTGAAAAACAACAATATTATGATTGAAAGTATTTGCGAATTATTGTTGCGAAATGATTTATACCTTCGGGATATGAAATGATTTGATATGAACCATGGAATTGGGTAACCCGTGACTAAAGAAAGGGTGTGTGTGATTTGGGATTTTTGAGTCCTTATGATGGTCGGCTCCAGGGAAAGGAGAGACGTCATATATATATATATATACTATTTCGTGCGATAGGTCGTTCCCGAGTAACCTTGTCATGGGGAGAAACTTCTCGAGGAAATGGAACATATATATTGATTTTTCCATAATATGCTTGAAGTTTTGAAAGTGATTTTTGTTTTGAAATCCCGAAGTGAAGTATTATTCTCTATATAAAAGAAATGTGTAGTATTTCAAATGATTTGAAATAAAAGCGGGATGTTGAGTCGAAGAAATTATTTCATACTTTGTTTTCATTTTTCGATCTCTTCTTTTCGAGGACGAAAAGCTTTAAGTGGGGGAGATTGTAACGGCCCAAAAAAAAATTTCGATGTTTAAAATATGTTTTAAATTAAGATTTGATGTTGAAATAAATATTTATACACGGGTTCCGATAATATAATTGGGCTAAAAATCGTTGTTGAACATATTTGAATTGGTATTTAGGAAATTTATATTTTAAAAGTTAATTAATTTAGTATTGGAAATTTATTTTTACACTTGTTATTTGAGTGTACATTTGAAGTCTAATATGTTTTATTTTTGTTAAATTAAATGTTATTAGCATTTTTTCCTAGTACTTTAATATTTTAAACCTTGGTTTGATAAATTGTGATCTATTTTGTTTTATTTGTTGGATTTGATTTTTATTTTAAGTTGAGACTTATCTTTTTTTAAATATATGTAGATGTAGATTTGTTTTAATAGCATTAACAAATTAAGTATTGTTTTGAAAATAGATATACATTTTGTATGTATATACTCTATAAGATTATTTGGTTAATTTTGATTGTCACTTGCATGTAAAGGCATGTTTTACACTTGTTCACGGTCTGCTGATAAAATTTGTGTACGTGTCTTCTTTTCTTTTACGGTGTCCTCCTTGTCTACACGCGTCCCTAGTTCTGTACGTGTCCTCTCCCTTTCTCTCTTACTTTTGCTGTCCCTCCTCTTTCCTTTTATATCCCTTTAGAAAATCGTTTTCCCCAAACTCTGAAATTATTTCCTCAGCCAAATCAAAATTTGTCATCTTCCCAAAATTTGATTTTTAATGGCCACCGAAAATGGCTTCGCCTTTCCCCGTCAACCCGTAACCATGACCTCACCTCCTCGTCCTCCGTTCAACTCTCGCGCAGCTTGTCCGCCGGAGAACATCACCACTTAACCCCTGAAATCGACCGCGACCGTCTCTTCGAAGCCACCTGAAGCCTCTTCCGTCAATGTCAACCCGCAAGCCTTCGCCTTTTCGTTCTCGGATGCCAATTCCGGCCACCGCTGTCGTCAAAGCAGCGCCTGTGCTGTCCTCCGCCTTTTGGGAAGCCACCGCATCGTCTGAAAAAGCACCGTGAAGCCGCTGCTGTGTTCGTCTCTTTCTACTCCTTTTTCTTCGCATTTTGAGGTGAGTTCGCTCACGATTGATTAATTTTATTTTCAAGTCCTTTAACTTTGCATTTCACTGATATCGTTAGTTGTGGGCTGTTATGTTGTCATCTGGTTGGCTGCCTTGGTTTATTTGCAGTATTTAGTTTTGGGTTTGAGCTTGCTGAGATATTGTCTACATACATACCTTTGCTGCTACTAACACGGCATGGTTTAGGATAGGTTTGGCCTTAGGTCTTGCATCCCTATTTTGTCATGTCCACTGTTTTGGGCACCATCATTTACTCACTACTCATGCATTTTTGCATGTTTCAGTGCTGCTCATGTTTATTTGTCCATTTCCTGTTGATATTCACCTTGGCAGGTTCCTCTTTGTGGTCACCTGCTCATGGGTCAAATCTTGTTTTACAAACCGTGCTGCCGATTTATCCCCGTTGTTCTTGTTTTAGGCTAACATAAACATCTCACTGTCATATACATCTAGGGTTCAAATAGTGGCATCACGCATGTTCATGTTGACATTTCCAGGTAGGCTGCCTAATAATGTTTTCTTTTGATATGTTGATTCAAGTATAAATCTCTCAACATGTTCACTGATATGCTATTTTGGGTTGGTTGGGTTAAACTATGTAGAAAGGAAACAGCTTTACATGTTAAAAAAAAAAGGTTAATTAAAAATTTAAAAATTTGCGCCATGTCTGGACTTCTCAGTTTGGTCCGCTAAGAATTTCACCTGAGCTAAACTGAGGATTAAGTTATACTGATTGTTTACATGTGTGCTCTGTGATCTGCGTACTTTGCTTGGCCTTTATACCCCTTTAGAATAAGCATATCCAACAGTAGTGGCTTGATTTTAAAAGGTGTACGCATTTTATTATATTACATGCACTTTACCTTGTTTATAAGCTGAACCCTTTTTCATTTTCGCATG
Organism: Allium sativum; assembly: GCA_030737875.1. NCBI lineage: Eukaryota > Viridiplantae > Streptophyta > Magnoliopsida > Asparagales > Amaryllidaceae > Allium > Allium sativum. Next base: position 223,766,280 of record CM060920.1, read on the forward strand.
CATTACTTTTTCTATTAATTTTCATACTAAAACTTTATCTATAGGGCTGCTAGTACATATATGTATATACTGCACTGAAGCTTGAATGTCTGCATATAGTTGTATTACTCTTTAGCTACCCCATGCAAGCATGTCCTTGGTTCTCCATGTAATCCTTTGCCTTTGCATATTTTGATTGTTGACATATTATTGCTATAATTTTCCCTTGCATGTTTTTCCTTTATTTTGGTTTGTTTCTCATACATGCAGCTATACCCGCATGATTCTATGTTGTGCCATACCTCGTAATATTTCGGCAGTTCACTAATCCTTATGCTCAAATCATTGATATTTCGATGGGATTAGACTAATTATATTTATGAGATTATCGAAGTTTACTGACTTGAAATAAAGTTAATCCTGATCCGAGTGTTTGTTGTGTTTTTCTTTTATGCAATACGCTCGGGTCAGATACGAGCGTTGCAGATTTTAGAAGATTCTCGGCTCACGACGAACTGGAGAGGACGTGCAAACGTGGAGACGCTCGCGCGCGCTAAGCTCGACAACAAAGTATAAAATTTTATTTAGTCAAAATTTCATGTATTCATTATATATATTTTTCGCTGTGCAAATTTATGTAGAAACTCTGATATTATATGAAAATGTTATTCCGCTGCAATATTTGTACTCTGTGATTCTGTGTCTGTTCTATTTTAAACTGTGTAAGCCAATAACCATCTGACGTTTTGAACGTTTCGAGTCGGTTTAATTACCGATTTGAGACGGGCAAAATGGCGGGTCGTTACAAATTATTATTATGATTTCAAATTGATTTGAAATAAAACCCAAAAATTGAAATTGAATTGGATTCTTGAATATAAATTGGACCCATGTGAACTGAAATGGATTGATTTTTGAAATAAAAATCTGATTTGAGTCATGAGATAAAGATTTCTGATTAGAGATATTAACCAGTTAATGAAATGTGGAAAGGTAACTTAACTTGGTTAAGTATAATGGATTGATAAATTGAGATTTGAGAATCAAGAATGGAATTTGAGATTGAGGATGTAATTTGGCTTGAATAAGAGAATGGTTGTGTTAAAGATAAATTGATTGGAGATCAAGTTGGAAATGCATTGGTATACGTAGAATTGGTAACAGATGGAAATGATATAATGATATGCTTGATAAAAAGGTACAAGTTTATATTTGGTATAACCATGAGATTTATGAGCCTGTTTGGCAAGCCACTTGGCATTTTGATTTTCTTTTGTCTTGGAGGAGGTTTAGAGAGGCGAGTTGTAGTTGTACCGATTGAGCCGTACAAAGGAGGTGCTGGCGAAATTTTTCGGAAATTTAAGGTGTTAGAAAATTTTCAAGATTTTTGAAATTTTTCGTTAACAGGAACAAAATAAGATTTTAATTAGAATTGATTGGTTCTGTTGAAACTGAAGTTAATAGTAAAGCAAATAAATTTTTACCCAGTTAATAGGGTTTGTTTTCTACCTTTAGCAATTTCGAGGACGAAATTATTTTAAGGGGGGAAGAATGTAACGACCCGTATTTTTAACGAATAATAATTAATTTATTTAATTATTTAAAATATGGTTTGGTAATTTAAAATGAACAGAACTAATAATATTGAATATTTAATTTATATAAATAATAGAATCATATAGTTAATTTTCGAAATAGTCGAAAATAGTGGAATGCACAATATTGTGTGAATTGGATCATTTATAATATATATTTCAGTTTAGAGTTGAATTATATTAACGAATATATTATATAAACGACAGTTGAACGTATGATTATATTATAATTATAATCGAGCTTTAAATGGCGCGGCAGTTCGTAATTTGGTGATTCAAACTTTAAACGAATATACATAATCCATTTTAAATCGGATTTCTATGAGACAACAAACGTTCGGAGCTGGTGAAGTATATTTTTCTAATGGAAGAGAAAAATTGGGATTTCATTATGTAGATTTTGATGTATGTCCAATTCAAATTTTCAAATAGTCGCTATGGAATTCCTTTATAATTTATAACGATTTATTTATATTATAAAAGGATTTTAAATATAAATTGGGTATCGATTTAACACTGGATTTGAAATATCGAGTTATAAATTCAGGTAGGAATATTCTGGAGTTGTACGGTATTCTATTGTGAATATATACGATAATATTTATTTATAAATACTTAATTTAATTATTTTTATATATATTTATATTTAAATTGGTTTATTTAGAGCTTTGAAAATAGCCAGTTTTGCAAACGAACGCCGTTTTTGATGAAACTAATCTTGTTGGATCTGGAATATTAAATTATTGTCAGATTCCAATTTTCTTGATTTTTGGAGTCAGTATGTGGCCATGTGAATTTTTAGTGTGAAAAATTGTCAGTATTTTGACGGTTAAAAATTCGTTGTGTGAGCAAACGGAGTCGGAATTCGCCGAAACAAGTTTCGTTGGGTCGGTAATGTCAAACTGTAGCTGCACGCCCATTTTCATGATTTTTGAGAACGGAGTCGGAATTTGACGAAACAAGTTTCGTTGGGTCCGTAATGTCAAACTGTAGCAGCACGCCCATTTTCATGATCTTGGGGTATCGTATGTGATCATATGAATTTTGAATGATAAATACGAACATCGTTGTATTAAAAATGAATATAAATCATTTAAAGTTTTCTATAAATACACATCATTCCATCTTAACCCTAAATTTTTCTTCCACTGGTCAAAGGTATTTCCGCCACGAGCTGTTCTTTCAGGAAATTATTTCTGATCTTCATTAATTCATAGAAATTAAAATTTATATATAACTATATTTATATATATATTGATTCATGCGCTTGTTCTCTTCAACATAGTATGGGTTTTGTTGAACTCGATAATGGTTTTCAACGGTGCTATTTCAACAGTGTATTCTATGGTCTGGGATATGGTGAATTAGAAGCATTGATTCACGTTTTAAGGTTATTTTCAGGATCCTAGGGTAGTTCTGCACCTTGTGTGCTAATGTTGTGGATTTCCGCGAGGTTTGTTGTCGATTGAATTACTGGTGTCGCGGTTTTGGGTGCGTTAGGACGTGAGATGGGGGTTGCTCGAGTTCTGTAAAATGGTCATGGGTGGAAGGCTAATTCGAAGAGAAACAAAATGGTGGAGTTGCTTTGAATTTCGGTTGAGTAATAATTGGGATAAGAGGGTGGAAAGATAGCCCAATGGCCATTTGAATGAGGAGCAGCGTGCGCCATTCTGAGTTCGGGGAAGAAGAATCAAATTGGAGCTGTTTTGGGTTGGTGAGGTTTAAACGGGCTAAGGTGAAGTCCAACTAATTTTAAAATCCAATTTAAGTTTGGTTTAATTTTAAATAAATAGCACACTAAATTATAAATTTTATAACCTTATCATACAATATCGGTTTTCAGCGAAACAAGATCCGTTGGGATCGTATGGACGAAGGCTACAAAATGGAACTGACTGGAAATGAATTGGAGCTCGTTACAATTTATAGCGAAATAAATTGTCCAATCTGAATTGATGATCGATTATCGTTATTTAACGATGATCTTCCAAAGTGAGTAAAACTCACTAACTCTATCAGTTATATTTTTATAAATATAATCTAATGGTGATAAATGATGATTGATTGTTGTGTGTTGATCATTTGGTTGAAATGCTGATGTATTGTTTGAAATTATAGATAACGATATATATAAATCGTTAATCAAATATTGATTCTGTTAATCATAATATTTCTTATTGAAATGAAATCGATGTTATTTATATTGTTTAACATCCGTGGATGCTGGGAAATAGGTTGGAGGTATCCAGCTGGATTCCTGAATATTTATAATAATGTCTGTTTTCATATAATGTGATATATAATCTGTGATTGATTTTGATGACACTGGTCACGTTATTTGGTATTTTAAATACCATATGAAATACTGGAATGTAAAAAGGAAAATTTCAAAGTGAATATGAAATATTTATAAAATAAATAGAATTATAAAAGGAATATAATTAAGGAATATTGATTTAGAAAATAAATAGAATTTTTATAAAAGGAAATATTTACAAAATAAGTAGAATTAATAAAGAATATTGATTTAGAAAGTAAATAGAACTATAAAAAGGGAAATATTTGGGAAAAGAATAGAGTTTTAAAAAAAGAGTATTTTACATTAGGAAGGTTTAGACCCGTGCTTCGCACACGGGTGTAACGTGATTTTAATTTAAAGTAAATATTTTGCAAACAAAATAATATAAAAGAATTTGGGGTTTGAATTAGGAATTTAAATGGAATTACTGAAATTATAAACTGACTGGAAATTAGTTGAGTTGAATGGCTTTCTTGGTATCTATCTGATGTTGGTTTCGGCCTTCGGGGTTTATGCTTGGGAAGTTGTTCTCTTACTAGTTTACAGTTAGAGACTGAAATATGTGAGAAGATAGTGATGTGTGAATCAGAAATGGAAATGTTTTCCAAAGTTAATAACGTATATTTTCTAAAATTAGAAAATAAGGATTTGATGAATATATGGAAACGGGAAATGGAGAAATGAATAAATGTTGATTGATGATTGATCGATAGAATTTCCATCTGGAAATAATATCGTTGTTTGCACACATGTTTTTCTTTGATAGTTAAATCACCGACAATCAAAGTTTTTGACCATTTTTCCGTCGTCAATACGGAGAGACCGGGATCAGATTCATTATCTGAAAACCACTATATATGGGCGTCAGCGTTGCGATCAAATATGATGAAGATAACTGAAGACGGAGTTATGCAAGGGCTGTCCTATTTACAGGATAGTGCATTCGGTTTGCCCAGTCCCAGGACAACTTGTATGGAAGAACGTCTGACAAAATATATTTAATAGATCGTGTAAGTTGATCTCTCCGAACGTATTTACGTTTGGTGGCGGAGGAATTCGTATCTCTCAGCTATATACCCGTTGTATTTTTCAGGAAATCAATTTGTGATTTGGCGGGTATGACGATGTGACATTCAAAGTATAGAAAGGTGTGATCTGTACGTTTTGGCCTCAAGCCTCACAAACCGGAATGGTATAAAATCGGGTAGGTCGCATGGCTAAGTGGTTAGCTGCCAATTAGGGTGTATTGTCACCCGATCTAGAGAAATTCCATTTACTTCTATAATCTATTTCGATGCTGTCCCTTTCGGGAAACGGTTGCTGATCCCAACCGTTGGTGATAATACATTCGGTACACTCAAGCGAAATGAGTGACCGGTCATGTTTAGTCTGGGTTACAAGATGTTTTTGTTGAACCCGGTGTATTCCTCTCTAGAGATACACTGTTGGAAGGTGGTCCCATACCTTGCTAGTTGGAATTCATCAACAAATAAGTGCCCGCGGTTTTTGATTATATATTATGTATATGGAACGTGAGATGAAAGCGTTCTGCTAGATGATAATTTAGTGTGGTTGATAGACACTACTATAATATCAAAAGAATTTTGATATAAAGATTATTTTGGATTCTCATAAGGGAAAAACCCTTTCCGTTATATGGCGTGGTCTTATGAGATATCGTTTAACTGCTCAGACTATTTTAAATTATTTTACTCACACCAGTCCCATGACTGACCCAGAGTTTAATTTGTTTTGTTTTCCCTAAACTCTTGGGTGCCCAAATTTGTATGGGCAGTCAAGTAGTCAGGATTTTACAAATATAATTGCAGAGGTGGGGCAGGAGGCTTCAGGATTATATAGCTATTGTTATTTCCGCGGTGTTTTAAGTGTTATACTATGAAAATGTTACTGTATACATACATTGATTTTGTTTCAAAGTTATGTATCTATTATATATTGTTCGTTCCACTGTGAGATTCATGTTTACTCTGATGCTGTATGTTCTTCTTCTTCTATTCTATGTTTCTATCTTATCTATTCTCACCCTCTAATTACTTTCATGGACTATCCGGTTTCCGATGCTTGAATAGTCGGCATTGGGTTATATGTCGATTACTCAGGATCGCGACAACCCGGGTCGTTACATTCTGGATCTGAACGAAACCGGAGGCACCTTATTCCTCGTCCAATATGTCCAATACAGGAGAGAGGTCCTCGCTTATCCGTTTGATCTCCAAGTACGTCAGGACGATCACCACTTATTACCTTTTCTTGGGTGTACAGCTCAATCAACATCAGTAATCATCCAAACGATGTGAAGATCTACGGTCTTCAACCATCGTCTTCATCTTCGACTTTTAGTCATCGTATTAATTATTCATAATTGGTTAAACCCGGTCTTTCTGAATAACTCGCGTATTATATAATCAAGTGATATAGAAACATATCATATGCCTCATTCCGGTTCAGAATATTCTTTTATTCCAAAATTCACATTTTAAGGGAAAGGTTTCCATTAATTTTATCAAAGATAAGTTCTTTCTAACTAGTTCTTTAATCTTCCTTTGGATATCCATTTAAAAAGATTTTACTCTATCTTTTCACTATTCTAAACCAAATTAAGGGTTATCAACTTGTCAGGATTAGCGAACTTTACAGAACTAATCATTTATTTATTAATCCCAATCCCAACCTATACATCCCATGGAGCAAAACTAGAAGTACTCCATATCTAACACCCATGGTGTTATCGGTAAATTGAATTACCATTTCATGCTCAAATCTAAGTAAAGATTTAACTATCGCCTGGAGTAAAACTGGTCGTACTCCATCTCGAAACATTTCTTGAATTCGATAAATTAATTATCTCATTCCCATTCCAATCTAATTAAAGAATCATTAAAACTCTAGTTTAGTTTTAATCCCAAAAATCACCACTTAATGATTATTCAACCTTTTTAAGAAATTAATCTTGTCTTTAACAGGGTTAAAGAACTAATGTTATTAAAACATATTTCACTATAAACCCAAAATCCTCTTCCATCAAAATGGAATCTTCACGGAAATCTGATCAGTATATAACTTATATGAATTTACATATCAGGCTAATACTATAAATGGGATAACGACAAAGCCTTTTAAATTCCATATATAGTAACGGTCTTCCTCTATAGAAGCTCATCTCGATTATTACCAAACCAAATTCCATTCAGTTCCAATTTATTGTATATTAAATTGGAAAACTTTACTTTTGAAAATTTCCCTTAAATCCTAATGAAAAGATTTATAAATTCCAAATCATAACTTCACTATTAATTTGGGCTAAAGAATAAATGTTATTTAAAACACTGTTCACGATAAACGCAAAAATCCACTTCTAATTCAATTCCAATAAATATTAATTAATTGGTAAATTTCTCTAAATCTTAGTTAAAAGATTTATTCTTTTCTCAACTGGGTTTAAACAGAGTGTTAATAAAGACACCATTCACGACAAACCCAAAATCCAATTTGATATTAAATACAAGGCTCTGAATAGAAATTTTATCGGCTTATATTCAATATCAAATTATGAAACCAACAAATATCGTATTGGGAATAACGATATTTATATCTTCCAAATTCCTCAACAATATCCATATAATCACGGAATCCAATATCTAAATATTCTGAAAATTATTACCATTCCAATTCATGTCTTGGAAAATTCTGGTTATATCAAAACCGTTTCAAATCCAGTTTATTTATTTAAAAACATTGGATTATTATTCTAGTTAATAACTAGTCCATTTCGATAAAAATGTATTTTTTTTCTTTTCAAACTTGAAATTTTTCATCCAAAATATTTCCAAATCATTTCTCATGAGTTTACATAACTTTTTCATATTTTTAATAATTTTATTAAGGCTCGTACAGTCAGTTTCCAATAATGGCCTTTGAACTGCATCCATAGCGACCTTCTCCAAAACTGATTAGGACATATTTTAAAATCTAACTGTTGGATTTCAAATCTCTTATATTCATTTGAAAGCTATTTTCGATACGAACCCAACGGTTCCAGTTTTAGGAGAATCCGACAGTCGGATCTCCTGTTAAATCAATTTGAACTTAGTGGTCGAAATTCATGAACGGTCGTTGCGCGACGCGTTCTATTCAGGCCATTTAAATATATAATATATATATCGTCAATTTCCACTTAAAACGTATTTTATAAATCATTTATAAATTTATTTCAAAACGATTTCAATTTTAAATCAAACTTGAGTATTCCATATCATAACAATATTAGAATGATAATATTTTCAAAATATCAGATTTTGAAATCAATTCTCTTCGATATTATATTAAAATGAATAAAATCGATCGACAAACCCGCTCGGGTTAAAATGGCGTTTCTATACTTAACCCGGCATCATATTTCAATATTTTCGGGTCCATCCAAAATCGGACATCAAAATCACATTTTGATTCTTCACTGAATATTATTTTGAAATATTCATTATTTTAAAATATTCTTTATTTCTGAATTGGAATGCGACTCATTCAATTACCACAACAGATAAAAATCAGTACTGCCAATTTCTATACATAAACATTTATAAAATAAATTAAATAACTGTACAAAATTTTAGTGAGAGAATTCTCACATTGGGTTCCACTCCGCCATTCTTTAGCCGAAGATTGTATTTTTCAACTTAATTAAACACGCGTTTAATTTAGCTGAAAATCCAATTTGTTGTGTTTCCATTTTGGTCAGTTCCATGTTGTAGATATTTTGTTCACGATCGCATTGCAACTTGTTTCGTTGCATTCTGAGCTCGTACGAAAGAGTTACACTGGTATATCTATTAACTACATTATGAGATTATTAATTAATTTAATTATACTTAACCCTCTCTAATCCGTTCTCTTACCCCTTGTCTTCATCGAAACCCAAACCGCTCTCCCCTTTGACCCAAAATCGCACGCACACCAAGCTCTTGAGCGACGATCTATTGCCGCCAGTCAAGACGCCTCCACCTCTCCCACCCACGATCGCCACCGCCACCAGTTCAGTGGTCCCACGCCACCAGAAAACGGATCCAAACCCGATGATTTTGAATGCACGAATCCCCCATATTTCACAACGATAATCAATCTCAACCGTTGGATTTGTAGCCCTCTCCAAACAGATCAATTTTCCCTTTGAAGCATTGAATTGTATGGTTGATGGAGGAGATCGGAGGGGAGGAAGATTTGAATTATTTCCGCTATTGACCCAGAAGAAACGCGGCGGCGTGTATAAATGAATTAGGGTTTGGTTATATATATATATATATATTAGTATTATTTTAATTCCCAAAATGAGATTTTTGCATCCAAATTCCAAATCAAACCCAACGACTGTTGCCCCTAGCCGAATACCCCCATTCCGAACACAATGGGATATGTTTCGTAAGCCAATTCGACTGTTTTGAACAGCTTTTATCAAAATTAAAATATAAAACAATATATATTTAATTTGAACTCACATTTTAATTTACCGGGGCCACATACTGACTCCCAAAATTATCAAAAAATAAATCCAGCTATATTTTGACGATACAGTCCTAAAAAAATAATTTTGTTAAATTTGGAGACCGTTTGAAAAATGGCCTTTTTCTGGTCGATTAAATTCAAATTGAAATTACCAAACACAATTTAATTCACCACGCTCACATATTAATTCCAAAAATTATGAAATTTGAAATTTAGCAATAATTTGACATTCTGGATCCAACAAAAGTGGTTTCGTCGAAAACGGAGGTCGTTTGCAAAATGGTTATTTTCAACAGCTATATATTATATAAAATATATATATATTCCATAGCGACTATTTTAACTTTTAAACTGGACATAACTTTCAATTTATAAAGTGAAATCTAAATTTAAAACATTCGTTCGAAAGATATGGCTAAACAGATTCAAATATTTCTTGTTTTACTAAAATCTGATTTATATTGATTATTTTCAACAGTTATATACTATATAAAATATATATAAATTCCATAGCGACTATTTTAACTTTTAAACTGGACATAACTTTCAATTTATAAAGTGAAATCTAGATTTCATACATTCGTTCGAAAGATATGGCTAAACAGATTCAAATATTTCTTGTTTTACTAAAATCTGATTTACATTGAATTCCATATATTCGATTGAAATTAAAAATCGAATTTTCAAACAACCATGCCATTTCAGGCTCATTTTATAATTAAAATAAATTTATATGTTCTAACTTCGATTTAAATAAATCTTTAGTCTTTATTATTTAAAATAAATCATTCTAAATATTCAAAACCTATTAAAATAGCTAAAATAAAATTTTAAATTGGTTCGGAAATTTCAGGTTGTTACAATCACCGCCACTTAAAATCTTTTCATCCTCGAAAAGGAACAGAGCTGAGAGTTGTTTAACTAGCGAACTCGACTTTCATTCTAGCTTGAGTTCTTCAACTTTTCAGTTTCTAAGAACTTTCTAATTTCCAAAATTTTTGGCTAACACCCTAAATTTTCGAAAAATTTCGCCATAACCTTCTTTGTACGGGATGATCGGTAAAACCACAACTTACCTCACAGGGCCCACATAAATCAAAAATAAAAAGAAAAAGCCAAGTGGCTAGCCAATCGGCTCATAAAATCATCAAACCCAATGAATATAGTAAACATGTAACTATTTGTCGGGCATACAATTTTATTCCTCTTCTTAGCTTCCATGCTATGACCTGTTCATTATAACACATGTACATATATGTAATTTCAATCAATTTTCAATTCAGTTCAATATTAAATTTGATTTGGCTAAATTTTACCTTTCATTCTCTTATTAGTTTGATTATTTCAAAATTTTAATTAGTTGAACTAAAAATCAAACATCACAACCATCAATAAATTAGTTAATTAAATTTTCAAATATATATCTTTCTATATATACTTAAAAATCATATTTTTAGTGCCAAATAACAAACAATAAATTCTAACTAAGTTTTGGTTCTCACACCAGTCAATTGGAAATATATAGATATCCACTTTCAAAACTTGAAGATAAACTCTGATGTTGATGCATCAATCATCAGAATCATCTCCGGACGACTAGAGTGCTATTCTATATCTATCTAGTATATTTAAGACTTCGAATATACGTTCATGACGCGCATATGCAAAATCTTCATACACTCGATTGTCCAAAATAAAATAAAATACTTAAATACGTATAATAAGATATAATTTTCAAAACTAAATTTGTTTTTAATAAATAATACTCTTCAAACTCATTCTAGGATGCTACTAATCCTATCTCTAACGAGTTATTCTTATAGGATGTTACTAATCCTATCTCTGATGAATTCTTTTGTTTGGTTCTAATGTGTCTTGTTCTCTAGCTTTGTAAACCGAAGCTCTGATACCATAGTGAAACGACCCAAACTTCCCCTAACGGGAAAGCCCAGATTGTTTAGAGAACACGACTCATCAGAACACAAACGATAGAACATTTCATTGCTATTACAACAATTTACATCAGAGTACAAGAATATTCCAGATTATGAATAAATACTACACATTGGAAATACAATATCAGAGATTAATAATTCACATAGCAGCGGAAAATATGTACAAAAATATAATATGTAGCGGGAAATAACAACTGACACAACTGAAAGAGATATACGGATAAAAAGCTTTCCGAATATAGCTCCAGCTGTAATCCAGGATCCTGTGAAACAAATATGTGACGGCCCGCCACGCACCAGCATGCATTTCCTCCAGAAGTGCGCTGTACACATGCCCGACTAGCACGGAACGGTCGCCAAAGAAAGGAAAGAAGGGAATGAACTAATCAAGGAACCTGTAGAATGTCTCACAGCGCATAGAATAAAATATAATAACAACATACTTGACATAAAACAGGTGAGACAGTGCATAAGCTGACAACTAAAATCAACATCAACATCAGAGCAGCGGAAATCCAAATACAGCTTATTACAATTTTCCAAATTTACTGTCTCTAAACAAAAGAAAGCTAAAGTAGAAGATGCACCACCAATGCCCAAGCAGTGATCTTCAACAACACAGGGAGAATATTATGTATATATATTACGTGGAAGCCTCCTGCTCGTCTCCAGATCATCTACCTGTGCATCACCAGCTAACCTGTCTCTAGTCTGCTCGTGTGAGCACCTAGAGTAATAAGAGTAGACATAAAACTCTGGGTCATACATAAAGCCTGGTATGAGCGATAAGCATCTAAACAAAACAATAACAGGTATACTAAACCATACCTGAACCTGCAACCAAAGAGTTAGTACCACATACCGTACAATACTCTAAGGTGCCATAATAAATAGGGTAAGAATACGGGGGTGGGGTGTGTATGTCATAATGATAGCAAACAAATCAACCATAGCAACCATCCTCACATCTCTCACTCAGTGCGTAAAGCATACGACATCTACCACCTTGGAACACTAGACAAATTGAGGTAACGACGAATCCCGACTTGTAGGAACCCTCCTGTGACCAAGCTAAACATATGGAGTCATGAACAAACATTTCAATGACCCATTTCATTGGTCGTAGCCCTTGGTTCTACCAATGCCATAATGGCCCTGAATCCGCCTCCGTACCTCCTACCATAGTGGTCCAAAGCTATAGACATCGATAACCCCTTAGCACGCGTCCCGCAGCAAAGCCCAACCATGAAGCGAACTCGTTGATTCCCATCTGAATCTTGAGCTCTAACTTCTCATTTGGACTTCCTTTGCATCTCGGGTTTGGTCGAATTGGAGTGGGTCTTCAGAAGAGTTGTCGCGCAGTAACAGTCCTAGAATTCGGTTCGGTTCGGTTCGGTAGTCATCACCTTCATCGGTTCGGGTCGGATACTCCACTTCGGGTCGGATCGGTGTCCTCCTCCGGGTCGGGTCGGGTCACTGTCTTCCTTCCAGTTTTCTCCGATCAGCTCCCTCGTTTTCCATCTACTCCGATCCGATCCGCTCCCGTTCTCCATCTGCTCCGATCCGATCCGCTCCCTTCGCCTTGCTCCAGTCGTAGCCTTCCATTCTTGAGTCGATCCGATCTGGTCTCCATTATTCTTCCGATCCGATCCCTTTTGTCCACTCCAACTCTAAGTAAATGGCCTTCCTTCTCGCCAAGCCTCCTCCAGTGACAAGTCCCAATCCAGTTCGGATTTCCTTGGTCAGTTCACTAATCCGATCCGACCCCTGCTCCGATCTGAACCGGTTCGGAACCTGCACATTTCTGCAACTTTCCAGCGAGCTTTCTACGCCATTCGACGACGTTTTCGACTAATCTAACTATTCTAATCAATCATAAAACATACCATAGAGTCATATCAACATGTAAGAGCAACCACAAACACCAAACAACAATTCAAATGAATCAAAACGGATCAAAAGTGGCCAAAACTCCTTATTTTCCCTTAAGCATGTTTAAGTAAAACTAATCATAGGGTTAACAAAACTTAATCAAATCGAACCAAATTTCTAACAGAAGCATAAAACATTATTTAAGAATTTCTAAACATTTTTCCAGAATTTATTAGTGTATAAATTCGCTAATCTTCACTAATTACCCTTAATTACCGTAATTAGTGCAAAAACTATGCAAATCACTCACCTTGGCCACAAATGAAACACCAAATCTGAAATACTCTCTGTTTGGGTCGAATTCCTATGTATAGCAGTAGCTCCAACCTTGTTTTGTTGCTATTTGGCCTTGTTTTGATGTAGTTTAGGCTTAATCTTCACTAAAAATGTGTTTTGGAGTGGTTTTAGAGGATGGAAGCCATTACTAAGGTCTCAAGAAGGTTTGTGGTGGCTCAAAACTGAAATGAAAGTGATTTCCTAACCCTAATCAGTCCTCCTATACCTCTAAACCCGAAATTCCCCTTTGGTCCTAGCTGCTAATCACCCGGTTAAGCCCAATTAAGCTGTTTTTCACCCTTTGAAACTTGTTTTAGCCATATCTCCCAAACGGTGAGCCCGTTTGGCTAACGTGACCACTCTACGGAAAGAGAAACCATCATCCGGAGCCAATGGAAGGGGTTTCAGTTCAAAATTCCTTTCCAGTCAAAAGTTATGGCCAAAACAGTACCAACTAGGGGTAAAATGGTCATTTAAAAATCGGGAAAAATCATGAACATGGGAAATGACCCCAATAGTCGTCTCCCAAAGTTACATGACCATACGACTTCGTCTGTGAAAGAAATAAATATCCTACGATCCTATGATGCGTAGAATACGGGTCGTTACATTCTCCCCCCCCCCCCCCCTCCCCCCTTAAGAAATTTCGTCCCCGAAATTCCTTAACCCAAAACATACAAAGGATCCCGCATGCCTAACAACCACATACAACAATCAAACATGCAAAACAAGCAAACAAGCCTATCCTAGCATGCGGAAAACTAAATCGAAGTCAAAATCTTACCAGGCAAAGATTTCTGGGTGTGTCTTCCTAATGTCCTCCTCTGTCTCCCAAGTACAATCATTCTCGTCCTCGCCCCACTGAACCTTGACTAACTTCACCGCCTTCCTTCGAAGTTGCTTCATGTCGTGCTCGACAATACGGGCCGGCTTGCGGTTCCCAACCGCCTCGGGTTCTACTTCGAAGTCCTCTAACTGATCAGGTGAAATAGTCATATCTGAGTCGTGAACGAACTTCCTTAGTTGGGAAACATGAAATACGTTGTGAACTCCCGCCATCTTCTCTGGTAAGTCAATTCTATATGCCAAATTCCCGACTAGTTCAAGAACAGGGAATGGGCCAACGAATCTTGGTGTCAACTTGCCTCTCCTGCCAAATCGTATTATGCTCTTCAACGGAGAAATCTTGACAAACACCAAGTCACCAACGGAGAATTTTAAGTCTCTTCTTCTCTTATCGGCATAACTCTTCTGCCTATCTTGGGCAGCCTTCATTCGTTGTTGAATGATCTTGATCTTATCTGAAGTTTCCCTCACCACATCTGGTCCAAGCATAAACTTCTCGCCAGTCTCTATCCAACATGATGGTGAGTTGCACGGTCTTCCGTACAAAGCTTCAAACGGAGCCATACCGATACTGGATTGGTAGCTATTATTATATGCAAACTCTACTAGATGCAAATGGTCATCCCATGACCCACCAAAATCCAATATACATGCTCTCAAGAGATCTTCCAAAATACGGTTCACCCTCTCCGTCTGACCGTCGGTCTGAGGATGATATGCGGTACTGAGATGTAACTCTGACCCTAGAGCCTCTTGTAAGCTCTTCCAAAACCCACTAGTGAACAACGGGTCTCGGTTGCTCACAATGCTTTTAGGTACTCCATGAAATCTCACTACCCACTTCATATACAATTCTGCTAACTTAGCTGCCGTTCTGGTCGATTTGACTGGTATAAATCTTGCACTTTTAGTCAGTCGATCCACAACTACCCAAATGCTATCGTGTCCCGATCTAGTCCTTGGTAAACCATCAATGAAATCCATCGAGACTTGCTCCCATTTCCATTCGGGAATTTCTAAGGGTTGTAACAACCCACTAGGCTTCTTTTGCTCGGCTTTAACTAGCTGGCAATTCATGCACTTGGATATAAACTTCCCAACGTCTCTTTTCATCCCTTCCCAGTAGTAAGTCTGATTCATATCTCGATACATCTTGTTACCACCGAGGTGTATAGTCAGCTTTGAGTGATGACATTCTTTAAGCACTTCATCTCTCAATCCATTGACATTGGGTACAACAAGCTTTCCATTCTTTCTAAGCCATCCATCTCGATCAAGCCCATACTTGTTCATCTCCTCATCGATACCCATCTTTAACTTGGAGATGATTTCCAATAGGTTAGGATCGTCCCTCTGACTAGAGCCGATCCGCTCAATTAAAGTGGGTCTGATCGTCAAACTTGCTAACATTTCTGGATCCAATCCGCACTTTGGTCTGAAATCAAACCCCGCGATATACTCCAGTTGCTTCCATTCAAGGAACATAGCCCCTAAGCTGGCATGCCTTCTACTCAATGCATCAGCCACCGCATTGCCCTTTCCCGGTGTATATGCGATGTCGAAATCATAGGAAGCCAAGAACTCTAACCACCTTTGTTGCCGGAGATTTAGATCCTTCTGGGAGAAGAGATACTTCAACGACTTATGATCTGTAAACAGCTCAATTCTTTCTCCCAAGAGATAGTGTCTCCACATCTTTAACGCGAACACGATCGCTGCCAATTCCAAGTCATGGGTAGGGTACTTCTTCTCATGCGGTTTCAATTGCCGACTTGCATAAGCTACAACCCTACCGCCTTGCATCAATACAGCACCCAGTCCGGTACCACAGGCATCCGTGTATACCGTCATCTCTTCATCCCCCTTAGGAATGACTAACACTGGTGCGCTTGTCAACTTGTCCTTTAGACTCTTGAATGCATTCTCGCACCTTTCATCCCAGACAAAAGCTTGGTTCTTCTTGGTCAACTGGGTCAATGGTGCTGCTATCTTGGAGAAACCTTGGATAAACTTACGATAATATCTAGCTAATCCCAAGAAACTTCTTACATCTGTTGCATTCTTGGGCGTAGGCCAATCCTGTACCGTAGCCACCTTCGCCGGGTCCACGGCAATACCATTCTCTGATACAACATGGCCCAAGAACCTCACTTCCCTCTTCCAGAAGTGACACTTAGAAAACTTTACTTTCAATTGGTGTTTTCTCAACACCTCCATCACTATTCTTAAATGTTCCTTGTGTTCTTCCTCTGTCCTCGAATAGACAAAAGTATCATCAACGAACACAAGGACAAACTTATTCAACTGATCTCTGAATACCCTATTCATAAGATCCACAAAATATGCTGGGGCATTGGTCAGCCCGAATGGCATGACCAACCACTCATAAAATCCGGACGGCGTTCGAAATGCCGTTTTAGCTATACTCTCAGCTTCCACTCTAAGCTGATGAAAACCTGTCGCGAGATCCAATTGAGAAAATACTCTCGCGCCACTCAACTGATCGAACAAATCATCTATCCGCGGTAGAGGATACTTGTTCTTCCTCGTCACTTTATTCAACTCGCGGTAGTCTACACACAAACGAAGGGAACCATCCGCCTTGGTAGCAAACACAACTGGTGCTCCCCATTCAGAAACACTCCTTCTGATAAATCCCTTCTTCAAAAGATCGCTGACTTGCACCTCGAGCTCTCGCTGCTCTCTTGGTGCCATACGACGAAGTGGCATCACTATAGGCCTGGCATCCTTTACCAAATCAATACAAAACTCAATCTCTCGGTGTGGTGGAAGTCCGGTCACTTCTTCGAAAACATCCGGATACTGGCCAACCACGGGCGAACCTGACAACTCACTATGCGGAATGTCGAGGGAGTTTAGAAAACTAGCCAATACCCCCTTACTGGGTAGACCACCAAACACTATCCTCCGCCCATCATCCGCTCTAGCTGTCACTAAAAATCCCTCACAGTCTACCACCACCCCGTATCTTTGGAGCCAATCTACTCCCAAAATAATGCCAAACCCAGTAAAGCCCAAAACAAAGCAATCACAAACAAACATGCATCCATGACTCGATAAGACCACATTACGACAAATCATGCTAAGGCTAGTCGAACCACCAATCGGGTTCGTCACTACTAAAGGTCTATCGACAATCTCGGGCTCCAATCCCAACCTATCTACTAGGTCACCAGATATGAAAGAACTGGAAGCTCCGGTATCAAACAAAACTCTAACAGGAACATCATAAACAGAAAGCATACCTTGAATGACGACATTCTTTCCCTTCTCCGCCGCAGTTGGGGCATTCGACGAAGAAGGAATAGCATTAAGAGCATAGGCTTTCACTATTTGCTTTTCTTTAGGGGGCTGCGGACACTTGTCCTTGTGATGTCCCATTTGGCCACAGTTGAAGCACTTCCTATCCGCTGGCTTGGCCCGACAATTACTAGCATAATGGCCCTTCTTACCACAGCTGAAGCACTCAACATCTTGCTTATTCTTTTTCTTCTAGCCATCCTTAGTCTGATTCTGCTTTCTTTTATTCTGGGAACCACCCTTGCCTCCACCACTTGCTTGTGGCTTTGGCTCATCTGCGGATGCAACCTCAGTCTTCAGCTTAGGGTAGAGACTTTCTGATCTTAATGCTTTCCCCACAATCGATTCAAACGTCTCATCGATGTGGTTAATAAGTTTTTCCCCCAAGTACTGATCCAAACCAGTTATGAATTTCTCATTCTTTTTTTCGGCAGTATCAATAAGAGATAACCCATATTTTGACAAAGTGTCAAATTCAGCAATATACTCCGAGACAGCTCTTCCATTCTGCTTGAGCTCCAAGAATTTCTTAAACAGCACTGACTTCTGAGCAACTGGAATGAACTTCTCGCTAAAGCGAGCCTTAAACTGCTCCCAAGTAATCTGATTTTCGGGAGTAGCTGCCTTTATAGCATTCCACCAATTCATTGCCCGCCCTTGCAACTGACGGGACGCTAGCTTTCTCTTCATCGCATCCTCGATACCCAAATCCTCGAAGATACGTTCGCAACTATCCAACCAATCCTGAACATCTGTAGCCAACTCCGTTCCGTGGAATGACTTCCCACCAAGACTAGTATAATCCTTATTCAGCTTGGCGAAGTCGACTCTTGGCGCCTGCACTATTGGACCACCACCATTTCCACCATTGGGAGCTGCCCTCTGTACATCTCTAAGCATCTCTCTCATGAGGTCAGTAAACATCGTCCTTATGTCAGCAGCATTCCCATTATTGGCTCCCCTACCAGCACCTCTAGTATATCGGCTCATCATCAATCTGAAAAAGGAAACGATTAACGAATCCATAGTGGTGCTAGTGCAGCACGACTTCATCCTTATACTAGTAGTAGTATATATATAGCTTTTAAAAACCAAAGTAATCACAAATACGCTCTCTCGTATACGTATATTATCTCTCCCTGATAACTTCCCTAGGTTAACTACGCAACCTCGCTCTGATACCAAATGTGACGGCCCGCCCCGCACCAGCCTGCATTTCCTCTAGAAGTGCGCTGTACACATGCCCGACTAGCACGGAACGGTCGCCAAAGAAAGGAAAGAAGGGAATGAACTAATCAAGGAACCTATAGAATGTCTCACAGCGCATAGAATAAAATATAATAACAACATACTTCACATAAAACAAGTGAAACAGTGCATAAGCTGACAACTAAAATCAACATCAACATCAGAGCAGCGGAAATCCAAATACAGCTTATTACAATTTTCCAAATTTACTGTCTCTAAACAAAAGAAAGCTAAAGTAGAAGATGCACCACCAATGCCCAAGCAGTGATCTTCAACAACACAGGGAGAATATTATGTATATATATTACGTGGAAGCCTCCTGCTCGTCTCCAGATCATCTACCTGTGCATCACCAGCTAACCTGTCTCTAGTCTGCTCGTGTGAGCACCTAGAGTAATAAGAGGAGACATAAAACTCTGGGTCATACATAAAGCCTGGTATGAGCGATAAGCATCTAAACAAAACAATAACAGGTATACTAAACCATACCTGAACCTGCAACCAAAGAGTTAGTACCACATACCGTACAATACTCTAAGGTGCCATAATAAATAGGGTAAGAATACGGGGGTGGGGTGTGTATGTCATAATGATAGCAAACAAATCAACCATAGCAACCATCCTCACATCTCTCACTCAGTGCGTAAAGCATACGACATCTACCACCTTGGAACACTAGACAAATTGAGGTAACGACGAATCCCGACTTGTAGGAACCCTCCTGTGACCAAGCTAAACATATGGAGTCATGAACAAACATTTCAATGACCCATTTCATTGGTCGTAGCCCTTGGTTCTACCAATGCCATAATGGCCCTGAATCCGCCTCCGTACCTCCTACCATAGTGGTCCAAAGCTATAGACATCGATAACCCCTTAGCACGCGTCCCGCAGCAAAGCCCAACCATGAAGCGAACTCGCTGATTCCCATCTGAATCTTGAGCTCTAACTTCTCATTTGGACTTCCTTTGCATCTCGGGTTTGGTCGAATTGGAGTGGGTCTTCAGAAGAGTTGTCGCGCA
Organism: Allium sativum; assembly: GCA_030737875.1. Classification (NCBI taxonomy): domain Eukaryota; kingdom Viridiplantae; phylum Streptophyta; class Magnoliopsida; order Asparagales; family Amaryllidaceae; genus Allium; species Allium sativum. Next base: position 223,786,270 of record CM060920.1, read on the forward strand.
GTAACAGTCCTAGAATTCGGTTCGGTTCGGTAGTCATCACCTTCATCGGTTCGGGTCGGATACTCCACTTCGGGTCGGATCGGTGTCCTCCTCCGGGTCGGGTCGGGTCACTGTCTTCCTTCCAGTTTTCTCCGATCCGCTCCCTCGTTTTCCATCTACTCCGATCCGATCCGCTCCCGTTCTCCATCTGTTCCGATCCGATCCGCTCCCTTCGCCTTGCTCCAGTCGTAGCCTTCCATTCTTGAGTCGATCCGATCTGGTCTCCATTATTCTTCTGATCCGATCCCTTTTGTCCACTCCAACTCTAAGTAAACGGCCTTCCTTCTCGCCAAGCCTCCTCCAGTGACAAGTCCCAATCCAGTTCGGATTTCCTTGGTCAGTTCACTAATCCGATCCGACCCCTGCTCCGATCCGAACCGGTTCGGAACCTACACATTTCTGCAACTTTCCAGCGAGCTTTCTACGCCATTCGACGACGTTTTCGACTAATCTAACTACTCTAATCAATCATAAAACATACCATAGAGTCATATCAACATGTAAGAGTAACCACAAACACCAAACAACAATTCAAATGAATAAAACGGATCAAAAGTGGCCAAAACTCCTTATTTTCCCTTAAGCATGTTTAAGTAAAACTAATCATAGGGTTAACAAAACTTAATCAAATCGAACCAAATTTCTAACAGAAGCATAAAACATTATTTAAGAATTTCTAAACATTTTTCCAGAATTTATTAGTGTATAAATTCGCTAATCTTCACTAATTACCCTTAATTACCGTAATTAGTGCAAAAACTATGCAAATCACTCACCTTGGCCACAAATGAAACACCAAATCTGAAATACTCTCTGTTTGGGTCGAATTCCTATGTATAGCAGCAGCTCCAACCTTGCTTTGTTGCTATTTGGCCTTGTTTTGATGTAGTTTAGGCTTAATCTTCACTAAAAATGTGTTTTGGAGTGGTTTTAGAGGATGGAAGCCATTACTAAGGTCTCAAGAAGGTTTGTGGCGGCTCAAAACTGAAATGAAAGTGATTTCCTAACCCTAATCAGTCCTCCTATACGTCTAAACCCTAAATTCCCCTTTGGGCCTAGCTGCTAATCACCCGGTTAAACCCAATTAAGCTGTTTTTCACCCTTTGAAACTTGTTTCAGCCATATCTCCCAAACGGTTAGTCCGTTTGGCTAATGTGACCACTCTACGGAAAGAGAAACCATCATCCGGAGCCAATGGAAGTGGTTTCAGGCCAAAATTCCTTTCCAGTCAAAAGTTATGGCCAAAACAGTACCAACTAGGGGTAAAATGGTCATTTAAAAATCGGGAAAAATCATGAACATGGGAAATGACCCCAATAGTCGTCTCCCAAAGTTACATGACCACACGACTTCGTCTGTGAAAGAAATAAATATCCTACGATCCTATGATGCGTAGAATACGGGTCGTTACAAAATATCTACGAAAACAAAAACTACTAGCTACCCGTGTGGAAAATAGGGGCACCTAGAGTTTAAATTAAAACAATAAACTCCGAGTCAGTCATGGGACTGGTGTGAGAACTAAAACAGTTATTAAATCTTTACTTCAAAAGTTGGGAAATCATGGGACCACGACGTATAACACAGAACGGGTTTACCTCACATGAACCTCGGTTTAAAATAAAACAACGCTATGATTTTTGGAAAATGAAGCTATTATAAGACTCAGGTTCCATCACATAATGCAACACAAGCCGGAGGATAGAATTTTCACTTATAATAGCCAAACATTATTGGTACATTTTAAAAAAATCATTTTGATATTACTGTAAGTGCGTAGTGTCAAAAACAACTTGTAATATAGATGTATCCATTGTAGACGACTTAGGTACCATATATTGTGCCGCCATACATAGATTTACAACTAAAACCGAAAAGTGTCTTATTAGAAATTGGATTCCATCTATGAGTCGAGGCAAGTGATGGCTCCTCTCCTATTCGAGACACTCTAGAAAATGCCTCAGGATTACACTCTCGTGACCCTGGGATGCTTCAGGGTCGGTCCACACTTACTTTAGTGGATTAGTTATTTCTGAACACACGTTTCCCCGTCCTATCGGACCTATCTCTGAGCCACTAGGGACTCGATATCCAAGGCGCCTCGCAATCCACCATCCACATATGTAAAAATGTATGGGCTCCATACCATGACACCACTTATAGCTAGAAAGAAACGTCGCGCACTCCGTGCGGTTGCTATCCCGTTTTTGACTCATACCGGGTGTGAGCCTCACGAATTAACGCTATACACAAAGCTATGCTTATTAAATCTGTTCTTTATCATCATCCACAAGAATCTGCTTTTCAACAAAAGCCTTGATCATTTGCATCTCACCATACCACACTGACAATTCACGTCATTCAACTGATGTTTATCAATAGATAACCTTTAAGCTCGTACGTCTCAGAGAAGGGTGTTAAGCAAGAGAATAAATTCTCCGCCACCAAACAGATATATATATATATTTAATAGAAATCAATCAATAAAGAATGAAATCTAATGTCAGACACACATCCATTTACAAGTCCGTTCTGGGTCTGAACAAAACCTGAGGCACCTTATTCCTCGTCCCATATGTCTAATACAGGAGAGAGGTCCTCGCATATCCAGTCGATCTCCAATTACGCCTGGACGATCACCACTTATTATCTTGTCTTGGGTGTACAGCCCAATCAAGACATCAGTAATCATCCAAACGATGTGAATTTCTCCAGTCTTCAACAATCGTCTTCATCATCGACTTTTAGTCGTTGTATTAATTATTCAGAATGGGTTAAACCCGAACTTTACAAATAAATCGCTTATTTTATAATCAAGTGCTATAAAAACACATCATATGCCTCATTCCAATTCAAAATATTCTTTAGTTCCAAAATTCACATTTTTAAGGAAAGGTTCCCATTAGTTTTATCAAAGATAAGTTCTTTCAAACTAGTACTTCAATCTTCCTTTGGACATCCATTTCAAAATATTTTATTTTATATTTTCACAATTCTAAACCAAATTAAGGTTTATCAACTAGTGGGGATTAACGAACTTTACCGAAGTAATCAATTATTTATTAATCCCAATCCCAACCTATTCATCCCAAGGAGCAAAACTGGTAGTATTCCATATCTAACACCCATGGTGTTATCGGTAAATTTGATTACCATTTCGAGCTCAAATCTAATTAAAGATTTGACTATCGCCAGGAGTAAAACTGGTGGTACTCCATCTCGAAACATTTCTTGAATTCGATAAATTTAATTATCTCGTTCCCATTCCAATCTAATTAAGGACTCATTAAAACTCTAGTTTAGTTTTAATCTCAAAATTCACCACTTAATGATTATTCAACCTTATTAAGAAATTAATCTCGTCTTTAATAGGGTTAAAGAACTAATGCTATTAAAACACAGTTCACGATAAACCCAAAATCCTCTTCCATCAAAATGGAATCTTCACGGAAAGATGATCAGTATATAAATGATATGAATTTCTGTATCAGGCTTATACTATAAATGGGATAACGGAAAAGACTTTTAAATTCGATATATAGTAACGGTATTCCTCTATAGAAGCTAATCTCGGTTATTACCAAACCGAATTCCATTCAATTCCAATTTAATGTATGTTAAATTGGAAAACTTTACTTTGGAAAATTTCCCTTAAGTCTTAATGAAAATATCTATAAATTCCAAATCATAACTTCACTGTTAATTTGGGCTAAAGAACAATTGTCATTTAAAACACCGTTCACACTAAACCCAAAAATTCACTTCTAATTCAATTCCAATTAAATATTAATTAATTGGTAATTTTCTCTAAATCTTAGTTAAAAGATTTATTCTTTTCTAAACTAGGTTTAAGAACTGTGTTAATAAAAAAACCATTCATGACAAACCCAAAATCCAATTTGAAATTAAATACAAGGCTCTGAATAGAAATTTTATCGTCTTATATTAAATATCAAATTCTAAAACCAACAAATATCGTATTGGGAATAACGATATTTATATCTTCCAAATTCCTCAACAATATCCATATAATCATAGAATCCAATATCGAAATATTCAAAAAATTATTTCCATTCCAATTCATGCATTGGAAAATTCTGGTTATATCAAAATCATTTCAAATCCAATTTATTTATTTAAAAACATTGGATTATTATTCTAGTTAATAACTAGTTCATTTCAATAAAAATATATCTTTATCTTGTCAAACTTGGAATTTTTCATCTAAAATCTTTCAAAATCATTTAGTATGATTTTACATAATTTTTCCATATTTTTAATAAGTTTATTAAGGCCCGCAAAGTCGGTTTCCAATAACGGCCACTGAACTACATCCATAGCAACCTTTTCCAAAACTGATTTGAACATATTTTAAAATCTAACTACTAGATTTTCAAATCTATTAAATTCGTTGTAAAGCTCTTTTCAATACGAACCCATCGGTTCCGGTTTTAGGAGAATCCGACAGTCGGATCTCCCGTTATATCAATTTGAACTTAGTGGTCGAAATTCGAGAACGGCGCTGTGCGGCGCGTTCTATTCAGGCCATTTAAATATATGATATATATATCATCGATTTCCATTTAAAATGTATTTTATAAATCGATTATAAATTTACGATTTCAACTTCTATTTTAATTTTAAATCAAAATTGAATATTCCATATCATTATAATATTAAAATGATAATATTTTCAAAATATCATATTTTGAGATCAATTCTCTTAATTATTATTTTAAAATGAATAAAATCGATCGATAAACCCATTTGGGTTAAAATGGCGTTTCTATACTTAGCCCGGTTTCTTATTTCAATATTTTCGTGTCCATCCAAAATCTGACATCAAAATCACATTTTGATTCTTCACTGAGTATTATTTTAAAATATTCGTTATTTTAAAATATTCTTTATTTCTGAATCGGAATGCGACTCAATCAATTACTATATAATTTCAGTTATACGGTTTTCATACATCGCTTGTATTCAACAATAATGATAAATAACCATTAACCATTCAAACATCATCCAGAGTATAATTTGCAACTGTATAAGCATTAAAATAAATAAATAATGCTTACAATAGTCTGTCAACCAATCGATTGACATACAACTAAATATTGGGATTAGTGTATATCAAATATCATCCCAATACCCGTGTGGGGTTTTCAAACAACAGTCTATTTAAAGAAATCATTGGTTAATAAATTTAACCAATTCTAATTTGGATTTAATTATTTTTCTACTTAAACCAAATTTCACTATTTTAATATATAGATGATTATTTTTCCCATTTTCATCTATCAGTTTGATATTAACATTTCTAATATGTTGAATATCACAAAATCATCATCACAATACACAAATCACCAAACCATCCAAATAAATAAATACTCAACTACCAATGCCATTTACGGCGCCATAAGTGGCCATTCGCGGAGTATGAAATCTGACTGTCGGTAATATCCATACATCGCTTCCAATTTATGTGATTTGTGCGAATTTGAGTGTTGAAATCCATACAATAGATAAAAATCAATACTGCCAATTTCTTACATTTACAGTTATATAATAAATTAAATAACTGTACAAAATTTTAGTTAGAGTGAAACGACCCAAAATCGCCCTTAAGGGAAAGCCCGGATTGAGTTGAGAACACAACAAACCAGAACAGAAACAATAGAACATTTCATTGCTATTTACAACAATTACATCGGATTACAAGAATATAACAGAGTATGAATAAATAATACACATCAGAAAAATATCAGAGATTAAATTACAAAGCAGCGGAAAATTAATACATAACACAACTGAAAGAAATACACAGATACAGAGCTTTCTGAGTATAGTTCCAGCTGTAAATCCAGGATCCTGGAAAAGAAATATCTGCAAAAGCCCAACTACTAGCTGCCTGTGTGGAAACTAGGGGCACCTAGAGTTTAGGTTAAAACAATAAACTCCAGGTCAGTCATGTGACTGGTGTGAGAATTGAAACAATTATTTAAAACTTTACTTTAGAAATAAAGTAAATCAAGGGACCACGCCAAATATAACACGGAACGGGTTTTCTCCCAAGAATACCAGTGCATAAACAAACAACGCAATGCTTTTTTGAAAAATGATGCTATTATAAGACTCAGGTCCCATCACACAATGCAACGCAAGCCGGAGGATAGAGTTTTACCTTATAATAGCCAAAAATGCTTGGTACGTGAAATTTCGTAATTTATTATTACTATAAGTGAAGAAATCAACTTCAAATATAAATGTATCAATCATAGGCGTAGGTACCCATATATTACGTCACTAGATATATATTTACAACTTAAATCGAAAAGTCACGTATTGGAAATTGGGTTTCCATTTATGAACCGAGGCAAGGGATCATCCTCACCGATTTCGAGACACACTAGTAAGTGCCTTAGGATCCCCCATAGTGAACCCCTGGGATTTTCATGGTCGGTCATCCGTCGATGATTAGTTATACCATAAACTATATGTTAGCCGGTTCTATCGAACCTCCAAAATGGTCAACCCATATATCTGAGGTACCTTACCTTCCATCTAGTAATAATAGTATGCAACATCCACATGAGTAAATAGTCTGGGCTCCAAACCATGACGTTACTCGTAGCTAGAACGAGCATATGTCCATTTCCATGCAGTCACTATCCCGTTTTTTGTTCATACCTGGGTGTGAGTCTTGCGAATTAACGCTACACAAAGCTATGCTATTTAAAGTCGTGCTTTGATCATCAACCACAGGGCTCTGCTTTTCAACAAAAGCCTTGGTCACATGCCACTCAGCATGCCACACTGTCACTCCATACCGTACCACTGATTTTTGCCGATATACAACCTTTAAGCTCATACGTCTCAGAGAAGGGTGTTAAGCAAGAGAATAAACTCTCCATCACCAAACAGATATATATCGATCAGAGATCAACGAATACAGTATAAAGGAATACAATGTCAGACATACCATCCATTTGCAAGTCCATTATTTGCTTGAACGAAACCGAAGGCACCTTATTCCTTGTCCCATATGTCCAATACATGAGAGAGGCCCTCACATATCACGTCGATCTCCAAGTTCGTCTGGACGATCACCACTTATTACCTAGCCTTAGGTGTACAACCCATCAAGACATCAGTAATCTTCCAAACGATGTGAAGATCTCCTGTCTTCAACAAATGTCTTCAACGTCGAATTATCGTCGTATTAGTTATTCAAAATGGGATAAACCCGACCTTTTAGAAAAACTCGCGTATCTTATAATCAAGTGATATAAAAACACATTATACGCCTCATTCCAATCCAGAATATTCTTTTATTCAAATATTCTTTTAACTATTTAAGCCAAATTAACTTTTTCCAAACTAGTCGGGATTAGCGAACCTTACCGAAGAAATCATTTATTTTATTTCCCAATCCCAACATATTCATCCTATGGAGCAAAACTGGTAGCACTATATATCTAACACCTAAGGTGTTATCAGTAAAATTAATTACCATTTCATGTTCAAATCTAATTAAAGATTTAACTATCGCTTGTAGCAAAAATGGTGGTACTCCATTCTCGATCATTTCCCGAATTTGATAATTTAAATTATCACATTCACTTTTCAATCTATTTAAAGATTCATTAAAACTCCACTTAGTTTTAATCTTCCAACAATCATTATTTAATGTTTATTTAACTTTAGAAATACAAACACGTCACATCGCCAATCTACACCGTACCACTGATTTCTGCCGACATACAACCTCTAAGCTCGTACGTCTCAGAGAAGGGTGTTAAGCAAGAGAATAAATTCTCTGCCACCAAACAGATATATATTTAGCAAAGATCAACAATACGATTCGAAATACAATGTTAGACATGTAATCCTGTCTTTAACTTGGTTAAAGAACCAATGTCATTTAAAATACAGTTCACGATAAACCCAAAATCACATTCCATTAATTATTGAATCTTCATGGAAAACAGATCAATATATAACTATATCAATTTCCGTATCCGACTAATAATATAATTAGAATAACGACAAAGCCTTTTAAATTCCATATATATTAACAGTCTTCCTCCACAGAAGCTCACTTCGATTATTACTATATCGAATTCCATTCAATCCCAATTTAATATATTAAATTGGAAAAAATTACTTTGGAAAATTCCATTAACCTTAATTAAAAGATTATAAATTCCAAATCACATTCTTCAATGTTAATTGGGTTAAAGAACAAATGTTATTTAAAATCCAATTTTTAATTCAATTCCAATTAAATATTAATTAATTGGAAAACTTCAATAAATCTTAATTAAAAGATTTATTCTTTTCTCAACTGGGTTTAAGAACAGTGTTATTAAAGACATCATTCATGACAAACCAAAAATCCAATTCTATATTAAATACAAGGCTCCAAATAGAAATTATATCGGCTTACATTCAATATCAGATTCTAAAACCAAAAAATATCGTATCAGGAATAACGATATATATATATATGTATATCTTCCCAATTCCTCCATAATATCCATATAGTCACGAAATCCAATATCGAAATATTCCGGGGGTTATTTCTATTTAAATCCATTCCAATTCATATATTGCAAATATTTCTGGTTTTATTAAAACCCTTTTTATAAATCCAATTTATTTATTTAAAAATTATTGGATTTTAAATCTAGTTAATAACTAGTTCAATTTGATAAAAATATATTTTTATCCTCACAAACGTGGAATTTTTCATCCAAATTCTTTCCAAATCATTTATTATGATTATACATAATTTTTCCTTATTTTTATTAATTTTATCAAGGCCCGTACAGTCGGTTTCCAATAACGGCCACCGAACTGCATCTAGAGCGACCTTTTCCAAATTTGATTTGGACATAATTCAAATCTAATCGTTAGATTTCACATCTCTTATATTCATTGGAAAGCTCTTTTCGATACGAACCCAACGGTTCTAGTTTTAGGAGAATCCGATGGTCGAATCTCCCGTAATGTCAATCCGAAGTTAATGGTCGAAATTCACGAACGGTCGCTGTGCGGCACGTTCTATTTAGGCCATTAAATATATATAATATATAAATTATATATATTTCGTTGATTTCCATTTAAATCGTATTTTATAAATTCGTTTATAAATTCATTTCAAAACAATTTCAACCTCATTTTCAATTTTAAATCAAAATTGAATATTCCGTATCATTATAATATTAAAATGATAATATTTTTAAAATATTAGATTTTGAAATCTGTCCTTTTCGATATGCATTATAAATGAATAAAATCGATCGATAAACCCGTTCAGGTTAAAATGGTGCTTTTATACTTAACTCGGCCTCTTACATTTCAATATTTTCATGTCCATCCAAAATTGGACATCAAAATCATATTTTGATTATTCACTGAATATTATTTTAAAATATTCATTATTTTTAAAACACTCGTTATTTCTGAACCGGAATGCGACTCAATAAATAACCATATAATTTCAGTTATATGGATTTTATACATCACATGTATTCAACAATAATGATAAATAGTCATTCAAACACCATTCAGAGTGCAATTTACAACTGTATAAGCATTAAAATAAATAAATTACTCTCATCACAGCCTGTCAACCCATCGATGGACACATAATTAAATTTAGGGGGAGATGTGAATAAATTATCATCCCCAGACCCATGTGGAGTTTTCAAACGTCAACAAATATTATTTGTATGTTAGGTGATGTGTAAAATTATCGTCCCAATACCCATATGGGAGATGTGAATTTAATTCCATTGCATAGTGTTTGTCAAGACGAGTCTAAAGAACCCAAGTTTGTCAAATTCTGACCCTGTATGAAGAAGATATGGCATTATATACTTTTTACATTATAATTAAACGATAATTAAATTCCATAATTACATCATTAAAGAAATCATGGCCATTGTTTTTCCTTCTTCTTCTTCTACGGTGGATAATTCGAACCCAACGTTGAACATTAGGGTTCCAATTTTCCACCTCCTTGCTACGTCGGGGCATCATCAACCATCTCCACCCTGAAGACTGCCACGCCACCCGCCTATGCTAGGAGGACCGATGAACTCGTGCCCCCTTATGGCCTGCAAATCGAGATCACACCGACGGTCTTTGAGGGAAAAATCTGAATGAAATACTGAACGGTTTTTTATCTAACCTTGTGGAATTCAAAGCTCGTGAGATCCTCTTTGAATTTTGCTCAGAATGATTTGGAATTCGATTGGTGGATTAAGAGAATTTGTAGGGGAATGAATCAAATAACAAGGGCCTTCGATTTTTCCTGGCGGCGGCTGAATGATGTAAAAGGGGTTAGGGTTTTATCTTACCCTTTTATAGAATTTTTTTAATATTTTTAAATTCCAAAAAGTTAGTTTTTGCATTTAAACTCCAAATCAAGCCCAACGACTATCGCCCCTAGCTAATTACCCCCACTACGGACACAATGGGATATGTCCCGTAAGCTAATTCGACTATTTCGATCAGTTTTTCTTTAAATTAAAATATAAATCAATATATTGAATTTAAACGTACATTTCTATTTCCCGAGTCCACACACTGACTCCAAAAATTCCAGAAAAATAATATCAAACTTTGTTCTGACGATACAGTCCTAACAAAACTAATTTAATTAAATTTGGAGACCGTTCTGAAAAATGGTCATTTTCCGGTCGGTTAAATTCAAACTGAAATTGCCAAACGCGTTTAAATTCACCATGCTCACATATTAATTCCAAAAATTGTGAAATTTGGAATCTAGCAATAATTTGACATTCCAGATCTTACAAAAGTGGTTTCATCGAAAATGGAGGTTGTTTGAAAAATGGCTATTTTTAATTGCTATATATTATATTAAAATATATATAAATTCCATAGAGACTATTCTAAATTTTAAAATGGACATAACTTTCAATTTATATTATGAAATCTGAGTTTCTTACATTCTTTTGAAAGATATTATTAAACAGATTCTAATATTTCTTGTTTTGCTGAAATCCGATCTATTTTGAATCATGTACATTCATTTGAAATTTTAAATCGAATTTTCAAACTACCACGCTATTTCAGGCTCGTTTTATAATTAAAATAAATGTATTCCTTCTAACTTCGATTTAAATAAATTTTTAGTCGTTATTATTTAAAATAAATCATTTTAAATATTCAAAATCCATTAAAATTGCTAAAATATAAATTTTTAATTGGTTCTGAAAATCCGGGTTGTTATAATCTCCCTCACTTAAAATCCTTTCATCCTCAAAAGGAACAGAGCTGAAAGTTGTTTAACTAGCCAACTCAACTTTCATTCTGGCTTTCATTCTTCAACTTTTCAGTTTCTAAGAATTTTCAAATTCTTTAAAAATTTGGCTAACACCCTAAATTTTCGATTTTTTTTGCCATAATATCTTTTGTACTGGTTGATATTTAAAACCGCAACTTGCCTCACAGGGCCCTCATCAATCCAAAAGAAAACGAAAAAGCCAATCGGCTCATAAAATCATCAAAATCCAAGAAATACAACAAACATGTAGCTATTTGTCAGGCATACAATTTTATTCCTCTTCTTAGCTTCCATGCTATGACCTGCTCATTATATACACATGCACATATATGTAATTCCAATCAATTTTCAGTTCAGTTCAATATTTGATTCGGTTTGGCCTAAATTTACCTTACATTCTCTTATTGGTTTAAATGAATAATCACACAACACAATCATCAATCAATTAGTTGATTAAATTCTTAAATATACAATTTTCTATATATATTAAAAAATCATATTTTTGGTGCCAAATCATAAACAATAAATTCTAGCTAAGTTTTGGTTCTCACACCAATCAATTGGAAATATATAGATATCCCACTTTCGAAACTCAAAAATAAATACTGATGATGAGACCTCAATCATCAGGATCATTTCCGGGCGACTAGACTGTGATTCTATGTCTATGCAGTATATTTGAGGCTTTATATACATGTTTCCAAGGCGTATATGCAAAATCTTCATATACTCGATTTTCTAAAATCAATTTAAAATAAAATACTCAAATATGTATAATAAGGTTTAAATATTGAAAACATAATTTGTTTTTCATTTTTATTTTAAAAATAACACTCTTTGAAACTCATTCTAGGATACTACTAATCCCATCTCTAACGAGTTATTCTTATTGGATATTACTAATCCAATCTCTGATGAATTCTTTCGTTTGGTTCTAATGTGCCTTGTTCTTGATCTCTTTATACCAAAGATCCGATACCAAAATGAAATAGCCCAACGAAATTCGGTAGGCTTTGCAACCATACCTTCATCCCCTAAAGCAGCAGGTAAAACCCACCGTGGCTTCCATTAATATCTCGGAACTGCTTTTACAACCAACCTCTCGACTGATCAACCAACGCTCAAAAGGGACATGTATGGGTAAGAGTCCATTGTCTGCCACAATAAACCATGGCGAGAACCCCCTATCATGCGTACTCAGCCTCTGCCAGCAAATAGCACTGATACCAAAATGGAACGATCCAAACTCGCCCTTACGGGAAAGCCCAGATTGATTTGAGAACATGGCAAATTATAACACAAACAATGGAACATTTCATTGCTATTTACAAAACTTACATCAGAGTACAAGAATATAACAGTGTATGAATAAATAATACACATCAGAAAAATATCAGAGATTAAATTACAAAGCAGCGGAAAATTAATACATAACACAATTGAAAGAAATACACGGATACAGAGCTTCCCGAATATAGTTCAAAATGTAAATCCAGGATCCTCGAAAAGAAATATCTGCAAAAACCCAACTACTAGCTGCCCATCTGGAACGTAGGGGCATCCAGAGTTTAGGTTAAAACAATAAACTCCAGGTCAGTCATGTGACTGGTGTGAGAAGTAAAATAGTTATTTAAAACTTTACTTTAGAAATAAAGTAAATCAAGGGACCATGTCGTATAACACGGAACGGGTTTTCTCCCAAGAATATTAGTGCATGAACAAACAATGCAATGCTTTTTTGAAAAATGAAGTTTTTATAAGACTCAGGTCCCATCACACAATGCAACGCAAGCCGGAGGATAGAGTTTTGCCTTATAATAGCCAAAAATGCTTGGTACATGAAATACCATATTTTATTATTACTATAAGTGAAAAATCAACTTCAAATATAAATGTATCAATCATAGGTGGCGTAGGTACCCATATATTACGTCGCCAAATATATATTTACAACTAAAATCGAAAAATCACATATTGGAAATTGGGTTTCCATCTATGAACCAAGGCAAGGAATCACCCTCACCAATTTCGAGACACACTAGCAAGTGCATCAGGATCCCCAGTAGTGAACCCCTTGGATCTTCATGGCCGGTCATCCATCGATGATTAGTTATACCATAAACTATATGTTAGCCGGTTCTATCGAACCTCCAAAATGGTCAACCCATAGTGAACGATATGTTAGCCAGAACCTCCAAAATGGTCAGTCCAGTCGACCATATCCATCAGCCCCATAGTGAACGATATATCCGAGGTACCTCGCCTTCCATCCAGTAATAATAGTATGCAACATTCACATGAGTAAATAGTCTGGGCTCCATATCATAACGTTACTCGTAGCTAGAACTAACATATGTTCATTTCCTTGCAGTCACTATCCGTTTTTGGTTCATGCCTGGGTGTGAGGCTCACGAATTAACGCTACACAAAGTAATGCTATTTAAAGCCATTCTTTGATCATCAACCACAAGGCTTTGCTTTTCAACAGAAGCCTTAATTACATGCCACTCATTATGCCACACTGTCACACAATACCGTACCACTGATTTTTGCCGATATACAACCTCTAAGCTCATACGTCTCAAAGAAGGGTGTTAAGCAAGAGAATAAATTCTTCGCCACTTAACAGATATATATTTAGAAGAGATCAACGAATACAGTATAAAGGAATACAATGTCAGACATACCATTCATTTGCAAGTCAGTTCTGGGTCTGAATGAAACCGGAGGCACCATATTCCTTGCCCCATATGTCCATTACAGGAGAGAGATCCTCGCATATCACGTCGATCTCCAAGTACATCTGGACGATCACCACTTATTACCTTGCCTTGAGTGTACAACCCAATCAAGACATCGGTAATCTTCCAAATGATGTGAAGATCTCCGGTCTTCAACCACCATCTTCACCGTCGACTTATCTTCGTATCAGTTATTCAGAATAGGATAAACCCGGCCTTTCTGATTAACTCGCATATCCTATAATCAAGTTATATAAAAACACATTATACGCCTCATTCCAATCTATAATATTCTTTTATTCAAATATTCTTTTCACAATTTAAACCAAATTAAGGTTTCCAAACTAGTCGGGATTAGCAAACCTTACTGAAGAAATCATTTATTTTATTTCCCAATCCTAACCTATTCATCCCATGGAGCAAAACTGGTAGCACTCCATATCTAACACCCAAGGTTTTATCGGCAAAATTAATTACCAATTCACGTTCAAATCTAATTAAAGATTTAACTATCGCTTGGAGCAAAACTGGTGGTACTCCATTCTCGATCATTTCCCGAATTTGATAATTTAAATTATCATATTCACTTTTCAATCTATTTAATGATTCATTAAAACTCCACTTAGTTTTAATATTTCAATAATCATTATTTAATGATTTTTTAACTTTGGAAACACAAACACGTCACATCGCCAATCTACAACATACCATTGATTTCTGCTGATGTATAACCTCTAAGCTCATACGTCTCAGAGAAGGGTACTAAGCAAGAGAATAAAGTATACGCCACCAAACAGACATATATTTAGCAGAGATCAACAATACGGTTCGAAATACAATGTTAGACATGTAATCTTGTCTTTAGCTGGGCTAAAGTACAATTGTCATTTAAAACACAGTTCACGATAAACACAAAATCACATTCCATTAATTATGGAATCTTCACGGAAAACAGATCAATATATAATCAATATCAATTTCCATATCCGACTAATAATATAAATGGAATAACGACAAAGCCTTTAAAATTCCATATATATTAACAGTCTTCCTCCACAGAAGCTCACTTCGATTATTACCAAATCGAATTCCGTTCAATCCCAATTCAATATATTAAATTGGGAAACATTACTTTGGAAAATTCCATTAATCATAATTAAAAAATTATAAATTCCAAATCACATTCTTCACTGTTAGTTTGGTTAAAGAACAAATATTATTTAAAACACAGTTCACGATAAACCCAAAAATCCAATTTTTAATTCAATTCCAATTAAATATTAATTAATTGGAAAACTTCACTAAATCTTAATTAAAAGAATTATTCTTTTCTCAACTGCGTTTAAGAACAGTGTTACTAAAGACACCATTCACAACAAACCCAAAATCCAATTTGATTTTAAATACAAGGCTCTAAATAGAAATTCAATCAGCTTACATTCAATATCAAATTCTGAAACCAACAAATATCGTATCGAGAATAACGATATATATATATCTTCCAAATTCCTTCACAATATCCGTATAGTTACGGAATCCGATATCGAAATATTCCGGAGATTATTTCAATTCAAATCCATTCTAATTCATTTATTGGAAATTTCTGGTTTTATTAAAACCCTCTTTATAAATCCAATTTATTTATTTAAAAATTATTGGATTTTAAATCTAGTAAATAACTAGTTCAATTTGATAAAATATATTTTTATCCTCACAAATGTGGAATTCTTCATCCAAATTTGTTGGCTAACTTTTGAGTCAAGCCAACAAAAATACGAAGACTTACCTCCGGATGGATAAAGATACATGTATCCAGACAAGCCCGGTTCGTGGACCCCGAAGACCAGCAACTTGTGATATTGAATTCCCTTCTGGGTCGCCATTGCATCCACGTCCTACTCGTTGAAGAGGCATCACAACTCGTTCGTGATGGACTACCACGTCCCGACCGGTAATTCAGAAAATGGCAGCCACGACCGGGTCCTCCACGAGCCGCAAGTTTAGGATCTGATGACACCTATCCATAACTGTCATATAGACCATTTCTCCATCAAGCCACGAACCAGTCCGAGATCCTCGGGATCCGTGCCACGTGTCTTCATGAACCGCCTGCGAATGTCACCTATAAATAGCCCCATACATGGCATTTTTCAGGACCTTTTGGCAATTCTGAGTGTTGTTATCACTATGGTTGCTCCTCCATTACTTTCTCACCAGTATTATCACAAAATTACTGAGTGAATCATCATTGTAATTGTGAGATTGAAAGAAATCATTGATTGTACTTGCATTCTACGTATAATCAAAGAATATAAAGTGGACGTAGGCTCGTTAACGCCGAACCACTATAAATCTGGTGTGATCATTGCAATTTCTTTTATTTCTAGTTATTAATCTCGGTAATTCTGAACAACTTGGGTGTTAGAGCCAAATTCGGATCTAAAATTTTTGTGCTTTCACTGAGAATTGAAGTCTCAGCATATTGGATTATTACCCTACTATTTGGATACTCAAGTCCAAAGAAAATAGTCCGAAACTCCATTGTTTCAGTTTTGAACATTTTTACAAACTTAAGACGTTATGGCTGGAAATAAATCTAAAGATGCACGAGCTTCGCAAGAAAATGAAGCTACAAACAAAGCCGTGGAAGAAAGTGTTCACGAACAGGCTGAGGTGGAGCTTTCGGTTCGTGAGGACCAGGGCCGATCTGACCCGTAGAGCATGTCACGACCCGCCTCCAGGACAACACCACGAACCGCCTCCAGGGAGCCACCACAAGCCGCTAGCAGGAAGGAACCATGAGCCAACGACAAGAGGGGGTCATGAACTGCTACGACCGCAGGACCACAACTCAACCTGGAAAGGAAATTATGGCTCGTTCATCTCGTGCTGATTCTTATGCTCGACCTGGCTCGAGTTCTTTACGTACAAGAGATAATGTTGATGATCAATTCAACCCTTCTACCCTAGCTACTGATGGAGTTCTTTCTCGCATTCTTGATATGTTGGGGAGAACGAATGACGAGTTGGCCGACCAAAGGCAAGAAAGTTCCTTGTTACGGCAGAACATTACTGCACTGGATAGAAGAATTGATGATCTTCAGAGGTAGAGGACACCTCCGCCAGCCCGTCCTCTAACTCCGAAATACCCGTCTTCGTCTGGGAATCTCTGAGACCTCCACGACGACCATTGGAAAGGGTTGAAAATATAGAACAACTTCGATTTGGATCGCTTCCTTCTCGAGAAGAGGCGGCACTTAACCTAGGACCTGTCGACCGTAATATGAATAATCCTGCAGCGCGTCCTAGAGTGCAGATTGTTAATGATCCTGTTGAGAATCGACTACCGCAACCCCCTCGCCGCGTGATTGACCTTCGTAACAGGGGGCAAGGGAGCTCTACTCTTGCTCCAAACTTCACAGCAGTACGCCGAAGAGATATTGGAGGACCCCGCAGGACAAGGAGTGCTGATCCTAAATTTACATTTACCAGCGCAAACCTTGAGGTAATGGTCAGACAGATCGTGGCAGACAGTCATAGGCAGAGGAACGAAGATTGGGGTATAGACCGTTGTCATACACCCTTTACAGATGACATATTGAATGTCACATTTCTGAGGCGCTTCAACATGCCAACTATGAATCGCTATGCTGGCAGGACAGACCAAGTTCAGCACTTGATGAGATACTCATGGTCCATGAATGCCGCCGCAGCCTCCGACACCGTAAAGTGTAAAACATTCCCGATATTCCTAGAAGATGTGGCATTAATGTTGTTTACCCGCTTGCCAGCACGATTAATATCCAGTTTTAAGGAAATTGAGTGAAAGATTTGTTAATCAATTCTAGCTTCATGCCCAAAGGTCCAAAAATGTCATTGAGCTATTCCTCATTAAACAACGTCCCGATGAATCTTTGAGGTCCTATCTAGACCGCTTTAACCTGGAAGTCACAGATGTAAGGGACCCTCACGAACAAACCATTTTGATGGCCCTAATTGATGGAGTGGACAAGGATACTAAGTTTGAGAGATACTTAGCTGGCAAGCCCCCACTGACTAGAGAAGTACATTATGAAATGCTAATGTTCGTCTACGACAGGAAGAGATATACGCCAACTGGAAAAGGAAGGCTGTCGATAAAGAGGATATACAGAGCAACGTGGCCATCAAGAAGACAGGAGATAGCTCAGGGAAAGTAAAGGTGAATGTCGGAAATAAGAGTCAAGGAAATGGCCGCCAATCGGGAAATAACAGTCGGAAGAAGTATCGGGGGAATGATTCCTAGAGAAGGCCTCGGTCCAGGCCGTTTGAAAACTTTACACTATTAAATGATACATTAGAGAACATCTTTATGGATACTTATAATGTTCTCCAATACAATAGGCCTCTCCCAAGGGATTCGACGGAGAAGGAACGTGAAACTGGAAAGTTCTGCCTTTTCCACCAGGTTCATGGTAACTCCACCAAGGAGTGTCGCCATTTGAGAGATGTAGTTGAAAAGCTACACCGAGTAGGAAAACTAGTTGAGTATAAGGTGGCTCCAAGAGACCGGGGGCAATCTGGATAGGCCCCGAACCAAAGCCAACCCGTTGCTAGACCTACCCCTCAATAGGAAGGGAATAATAACGTAATCAACACCATAGTCGGAGGGCTTCATCTGGAAGGACACAACTTCAGGGCAATTGATCAATATGTCAACGCGGCCAAACAACACTTTGAAGTTGGAGAATGCAGTAATCCTGACGATTCTTCCCCAATCAAACAACAAAAGACAATGCCTAATGATGTTATATTCCATGGTAGAAAGAGTATTGGAGTCCATTCCCCAACTGAAGACCCATTAGTGATCACAGTCACTATTGGTCCGGCTACAGTCCATAAAGTCTTAGTGGACAATGGAAGCTCTGTCAACATTCTGTTCAAGAAAGCATTTGATTAGATGAAGATGGAAGCGAAAGACTTAAAGCCTTGCGAGGGATGGGTCCATGGCTTTAATGGAGCCTCAACTGCCCCGATCAGATATGTAGAGTTGTCGGTGACCGTGGGAGAAGGAGATCGCCAGAGAGTGAGGATTCTCCCTTTCGTGGTCTTGGACATAGAATCTCCGTATAACTCCTTTTTGGGCCGACCGGACCTGGAAATATTCAGAGCCTTCATTGCACCCTCCTTTTGAAGTTCCCAACGGGTGCAGGAGTAGGAATAATCAGAGGAGATCGGGTCATAGCATGAGCCTGCTACATAGCGGAATTAAAGCTGCTGCGTAAATGGAGAGATTTATAGACAAAAGATGCTCCCTCCCCTCCAAGGGAGGAATCGTCGTAGCAACTAAAGAAAACAACCTCGGAGGAGTCGCCTAGAGAACTGCTCGAGGAAATAGATCCCAGAGAGGACGAAGAGCCCGGGGGAAGAATGGCAACTCTAAATGAAACAACTGTGGATGTACAGATCGGTGATGATGACCCGGCGAAGGTCCTGAAGATTGGATCCCGGTTAGACCCTCTTCGAACAAGATAATTGATTGATTTCCTAAAAGCTAACTTGGACGTGTTTGCCTGGACTCAGGCTGACATGTGTGGGATATCTCCCTCGATCATGAGTCATTCATTAAACATCAATCCGAAGCATCCACCCGTTAAACTAAAAAGGCGAATGCTTGGCCCAGAGAGGTCAGCTTCCTTAAAGGAAGAAGTTGAGAAGCAATGGATTTATTAGAGACTCAACCTAACCGGAGTGGATTTCAAATCCGGTTTTGGTAAACAAGGCTAACGGAAAAGGGCACACTTGTCTTGACTTCTCAGACTTGAACAAAGCCTGCCCGAAGGACAGTTTTCCGCTACCAAGAATTGATCAGTTGGTGGACTCAACGGCAGGTCACGAACTCCTCTCCTTCATGGATGCCTACTCGTGAGATAACCAAATACCTATGCACGTTCTGGATCAAGAGCATACCAGCTTCATTACGGATTTGGGATTATATTGCTATGTAGTGATGCCGTTTAGTTTGAAGAACGTCAGTGCTACCTACCAACGATTGGTGAATAGAATGTTCTATAAACAAATCGGGAAGACAATGGAGGTGTATGTCGACGACATGCTAGTGAAATATAGACAATCATCCAACCGCACTACCAACCTTGCAGAGAAGTATGATATCCTACGAAGGTATGGGATGAAGCTCAACCCTATGAAGTGTTCGTTTGGGGTTGCCTCTGGAAAAATTTTGGGATTCATCGTCAGCTCGTGTGGAATTGAAATCAATCCGGATCAAATCACGGCAATCAGAAATATTCAGGAACCAAGGCAAATTAAAGATGTGCAAAGCCTCACAAGAAAAGTAGCTGCACTGAGAAGATTCATATCTAAATCGATGGACAAGTGTATCACGTTCTTCGAGTTGATAAAGCGAGGAAAGCGTAATTTCAAGTGGACTCCTAATTGCATAGAGGCATTCTAGAACCTTTTGAACCATTTGGAAAGACCCCCGATACTATCCAAGCCGACAGACGATGAGGATTTGTTCGTATACTTGGCAGTGTCGTCCTACGTGATAAGTTTAGCCTAGTAAAGGAAGAAGATAAAGTCCAAAGGCCAGTGTTCTACATGAGTAAGAAATTAACGATAGCTGAGCGAAACTATCCAAGAATAGAAAAGCTCACGTACAGCTTGTTGATCGCATCCAGAAAACTCGCTACTATTTCCAGGCTCATCCCATCACCGTGTATACTGATCACCCTCTCCGCCAAGTTCTACAAAGGCCAGAGGCGTCAGGACGACTGCTCAAATGGAACATAGAGCTGAGCCAGTTTGATTTGAATTTTTAGCCCCGACGATCAATAAGGGGGAAAGTATTGACAGACTTTATAGCCGAGTTCACTATCCATAGGATGATGTAGTGAGTGAAGAAGAAGATTCCCCGAAACAACTCCTTGACCCCAGTGCCTGGAAATTATATACTGACGGAGCCCAGAATGACTGACAACGCGGCGCTGGAGTTGTGTTTGTGACTCCCGAAGACCGACCAATATTCTGCGCCCTTAGATTGGAGTTTCATGCCATGAATAATGACTATGGGTATGAAGCCCCGATTGTCGGGCTGAAGCTCGCAAAGGAGTTGGAGATAACGAAGCTAGATATCTACTATGACTCCAAGTTGGTTGTGAACCAAGTTAATGAAGAGTTTCAGGCCAAGAGTCCAAGGCTGATATCATATTTGAAAGAAGTGAGAAAGTTGCTAGATAATCTTGATCACTACAGGATATCCCATATTCCTCGAGCGGAGAATCAAAAGGCAGACAAGTTGGCAAAGATGGCTAGTTCCGACAGTCCCGAAGACACGACGCTAGTCCCAGCTGAAGTATTGCAGTCTCCAAGTGTTGATCAGATGGAAATTGATCCCGTGTTAGAGATTGAACCAAAGAGGAAGTCGTGGATGACACCCTTAAAGAACTTTCTAATGAGTGGAACTCTTCCGACCAAGAAGAGCGAGAGGCGTGCTATTGTCCGAAAAGCCTCCAGATATATCATGCAAGGCGAAGTCCTATATAGACAGGGATTCTCGATGCCTCTCCTCCAATGTATAGCCCAGACGGCATTAAGCGTGTATTGCAAGAAGAACATGAAGGTGAATGCGACGACCACACTGGAGGACAAACACTGACAAAGAAGGTACTGCGGTATGGTTATTTCTAGCCTACCATAAATAAAGGTGCAGCGAAGTATGCACGATGTTGTGACGCATGCCAAAGGTTTTCTAAGATTCCCAGGGCACATCCTAGCTAGTTGAAGACGATGATGAGCCCGTGGCCCTTCGCTGTTTCGGGAATTGACATTATTAGAAGCCTCCCCTAGCGAAGGGCAGAGCAAAATTCGCCATTGTGGCCGGGGACCACTTCACGAAGTAGGTTGAAGAAGAACCATTGACCACGATCACAACCAAGCGAGTAATAAACTTTATCGTCAAAAACATCATATGTCGATTCGGAATTCCAAAAATCGTCATAACAGATAACGGAACCCAATTTGAAGCGCTGAATTCCGAGAATTTTGCCAAAAGTGCCACATCGAGAAAAGGTACACCTCTGTGGCACATACGCAATCGAACGGACAGGTCGAAGCGACAAATAAAGTGATTAAATCCATTCTGAAGAAAAGACTAAAGCGGGCCAAAGCCATGTGGGTCGATGAGCTACCCTTGGCATTATGGGCCCACAGGACAACTTACAAGTCGGCGACGGGCCACACACCCTTCTCCCTTGTTTTTGGACCAGAAGCAGTCAACCTGGTTGAATTAGAAGTACCCTCTCATATAACCATATATTATGACCCGATGACCAATAACAAGCTGCTCCTTGAATCCCTGGACATGGTTGAAGAAAAGAGGGATGAAGCTGACCTGCGCGCCTTGAGGCATAAGCAGCAAGTCGCCCGATACTACAACAAAAAGGTTCGAGCCCGAACCTTTGAACACGGGACTTGGTTCTGAAACGTGTCTTTCCACCCCCAGTACATTTGGAACCAAAGTGGGAAGGACTGTATGCCATCCTACGGAGGCTTGATAATGGAACCTTCAAGTTAGCGGCCGCGGATTGAGATGAAATCCCCAGAGTGTGGAATTCCCAGCATCTGCGACATTACTTGACATAAAATTGTCAATTTATTCTTTTGATTTTAGGACCATGTAAAAGGCATGACTTGCCTAGAATAGTTTGGTTACTTAAACAAGAGATTATAAAGTGGACGTAGGTCATGATTCGGCCCAACCACTATAAAAATATCGTGTGTCATTTACTTTTACCATATTGTTTCTTATTTATTTTTTCATTTTTATTTGTACGAGCTATCACCATTATTAAATCAACTATGAATCCTGCGACGATGTTGAAACACGTAATTCAAAAGTGTTCTCTATCAGATCAGGAGGTCAACAAGATGTGGATCCCCAAATGTGCGGTAAAGTAAATGACACTACCATCAATGCTTCAGTTCTCATGATCTGAGAAGGAGTACGAAGGACAAAGAATTGTCCACAAGACGTGAAGGTGCACCATGATTAAGAGACTGTCTCGACAACACTCTACCCTTGACATCCGATGGGAGAGTATAAAGATGCTAGAGACTTAGCGCCACCAAAGAAATCCTACCCCGCTGAAGGATCGCGAAGCAGACTGAAAGGTGAGTTCGAACTCTGTCTTGAGCATACGACAGGAGAGTATAAAGGCATGTTGAATATATGCCACCAAAGGGATCCTATCCCATTACACGACTGGAAACAAGATTGAAAACTGAGCCCGAACCCCTCATTTCCGAGCGTGGGGGGCAGCACACATATGACTGTAATCAATCCTCAATAATCCCTTGCCAGGCGTCATATTACTGATTGATTGGGGGCATACTTGTACACATGTGTATACACAGAAGTGCGGTGCAGAAATTTTAAAGTTTTATTGCTAGAATGATTCATGAATTGATTCCAACTTAGTTATGATTTGACTATTTACGTTCGTGGCTAAGTATAATAAATTTGCAAGTGCATCATAATAAAGCAAAAGAAACAAATTTTCATTCACTAAGTGCAAATTTACAAGACAACGCTAAACAGAATACGAGGGCCATGCTCGCTACTACATCATAAGGCCAATGGAAAGTCTAAAAACAAAATATGGACTAATAAGCAAACACTACTTGGGGTTGGGAGATGACTTCCGTTTCTTCTCTTTCTTCTGCTTCTCTGGCTCCTCCTTGTCGGCATCGGACTTGTCCTGTTTTCTCTTCTTCATCTTATCGGAAGGAGGATCATGTAGAGGATTAGAAGATTGGGTTGCGAGCTGCGTGGTTATCGATTTACCAGACAGCTTTATGATTAGTCCAGTCTTGGTGTTAGCTACAGTAATAGGTGCTACATTTAGAGGCGCTTGCTCTTCCATTTCTAAGGCCAGTTGTTTATCCCTTTCTGCCTTCATATCAGCCATAGTCACGCTATAGTCATCCTTATTCTCTCCCATAATGTCTACTTCCTCTTCTTCGTCCTCGTGACCTTCATCGGTATCTTGCAAGGCTCCAATAATTTCAGCATTTTTTGGGACATCCGTGCTTGATACCCTAATGGCCTCCTTAGTTGTCTCAGCCTCAATTTGCTTTGGATCTCCGGAGATGGCCCCGGTGATTGGGGGCACGTCAACCTTCTCGGCCTCAGTCTTCTTTTCTGCAACCTCCTGTGTAGATTTGACACCTGTATCGCGAGACACAACTGTTATTAGTTTGGGAGAAAATGTAGTCTTCTTGATTGTTTGCTCCACAACTTGACGACAAGTTATAATGGCTTTGACGAATTGTGGAAAAAATAGGGAGATACCTTCTGTTGACTCTGCGGCTGCAGTTGCAGCAGAAAACCCGACAGTAGGGGGAACCGGAACCCCAGGTATCAGTGGATCATCTGGACTATACTCCTCAACCTCAGAAGCCTTGGGCTCCGATGCCGAACTAGAACCTTCGTCAATCATGCTCTTACCCTTGAGTTCGAGTTTTTCCTTCTCCGTGGCCTCTTGAATCTGACGCCTGCCCTCTGTTAAAGCCAGGGCTCTCCATCCCTGAGGAAAGTTTGCATAAGTTGGTCCTCGTTGATTTCCTCAACCTTTAACCACTGCTTTTCTCCCTCGACAATTATATCCCATACATTGACCAAGGTGGTGTGAAAGCCTTTAATCCAAGAGATGTCTCGAGTTCGAATGACTTGAGAAAAGAAGTTCATTAGCAGCTCCTCAAACCCTTCTATTTCCTTTTCTTCTACAGCAAGGTTAGCGGTGGCAGTGGAGGCTGACTCAAGAGTAGTATTAGCGTTATTTTTGGCAAGAGCTGCCCGTTCCTCAGTATGAGCAAGTTTGTTGTTCAAGTCAGCATTTTCCTTTTTAATATGAGCGAGATCATCTTTAAGCTTGCTTTTTCCTTCTCCCAAGCAGCCCTCTCGGTCGCTAGGCGATCCTCCGACGCCTTTAGCTCAGTATTAGTTGTCCTGAGATCCTCTACCTCTATCTTCAGAGCCACACGTTCTTGGCTCTGAGAATCGAGCTCGATGTGGAAGCGTTTCTTAGCACCGTCCAAATCGATTTTGTAATTTTGAGCTTCCCGCCGAGCTAAGGCGAGTTGGGCTTGCGCATCCTCAAGATCTTTTTCCGCCTTGCTTCTGGCCTTAGCATTGTGATCGACCTTCACTCTGGCCCTAGCAGCATCTACCTCTAGATGGCGTATAATGTCTGATAAATTCTGGCACGCTTTTTTGTTGCCTTATATTGTTTAGCCACGTGGCCGATCTGACCTACAGCTTCTACATCCCATTATTCAGGAACTAGTTCGAGATCCGGGACAGAATGCATCCTCTCAAAATAGATATTGGGAAATTATTTCCGTAAGCACTCCAATTTTGCTTGATTAACAAGAGTAACGGTACCCTCCTGTACCCCAGAAGTACCCAATCTATGCTGACCAGAGGGAATAAGAGCTGCTTTTTCTTTCTCTTTGTCTTTGCTCAAGACCTTTTGTTTATCTTTGGGTCTGTGATACTTCTTATAGGATTTTCCAGGAGAAGGTAAGTCTTTTGGAGGAGTCGGAGCCTTGAGAAGTTCTTTACCCCCCGTGTGTGACACTTGGCGACTGTGAGACTTCCCAAGATCCTGTTTCAAGGGAGAGAGAGAACGCATAGGGTGAGGCAGATAAGAATCATGGCGTCGTTGGATATCCCTTCCTCGACTATCACTGCGATCATGTTCAGATACAGAAGACAACCTGGGTGTGTTCTCACAAAGATCACTGTAAGAATAACGATGAGGCATTTTTCCTGTAGAAAATCACAAAACAGGCGTCAGGATCGTGAATACTGTTAGTGTATAAGTGTTGTGATAAGTGGTGCATGTGATTTATGTGCCCGTGTAGAACCCCCTAATAGACCAGGGCTCGAAGTTTGGCTCGTCTGTGCAGTATCTTTATCTTTGGCAGGAGAGGTCTTTCCGTCGGAGACAGGGAAGAATGGTTCCTCTCTGAAATCTCCAGAAGTATAGATGTCATCTGGCAGGGGGATCTTTTCTAAATCCCCGAAAATTTGCTACTCTGTTAATGCAGGATCTACTGGAGGTGGGGTATTAAGGGGAGGCTGTCCTTTGGAAGAGAGAGCATGCTTTGGTTCATTAACCCGAACTTCGTCTCCTTTATATACGTTCAAATCCACATCATCCTGATTAATCATCGGTGAAGGAATCTTACAAAATTCGATTGTTTTTGTGGCCCCTGAGGTCCTTTCTCCCTCATCCGGGGTCACAAACTTGTAAGGCTTGCCACCTGTTCCAAGCCCGAATCTTACATCCAGAAGATGGTGTTTATGAAGGCTCTCATCGGTGATGCACTTCTTGATTCTACATTTGCTTGCTAAGAGGCGGGATAATCGATCTTCGTATACCGAGCCCTCTGTTTTTCCAAAATTGTGAGTTGTACAAGAAAAAAGAATACATTAACACTTTGATTATGCAATTTGAATATACGCTGCAGAATTTGAAACCTACTTGATTGTAGCCATTTCCTTGCACATCCCGCCTGATGTTTTATGTAAAACCAATCAGATCTCGCATCCCCTAAGTTGCTATGGCAATCCGACAAAACCTTTCTGCCAGGAATCGATTCAAAGAAAGAGAAGTTTGGGGTCCTTGTGGAACAATGTTTGAAATGATAATAGAATTTCAAATCTTTGAAAGTGAGCTCGGTCTGTAAAATCTCTGCATACGCGATATATAAAGTATACAGAGCTGCATAAGCATTGGGATGGAGCTACATAGGAGCGATATGTAGTCGTCTTAGTAGATCAACAACAATTAGAGGAAACAGAGAGATAGCGCCTACCCAACACATGAGCCTACTGACAGCCATATATCCTTTCGGAGCAGAATAAGGCATGTCTCCTTGCTCTGGAGTTTTTTCATCATCCCAAGGAATCCTGTGCCTTGAACAAACTTTCTCCAATTTCATCTCGTCCAATTATAAGCCATGGAATCACTCAGCTTCTCATTCTCTAGTTCTTTAACGCCTAGGATCTCGTTAGGAGCTCGATCATCATCATCTTCTTCTTCTTCTTCCTCGAGTGATGTGTTCTTGGAAGATGTCGATTCACTATCGATATCTATCTCATAATCTGATCAAGAATTTTCCCACTCTAGGTCGGATGGAAGCACATCAGGATTGTGATATTTTAACGACTCTAGATCTGCCCTCATTTCTGATATTCTCGACGAATGTCTATCAGACATGGCTATGTTGGCGAATAAACATGAAAGATTAGAACACAATTACCCGTACCCCTATGTTTGTAAGTGCTAGTGTGTGCGAATGTGTACAATGCTAGGAAATAAAAGCACAAAGTAAATTGGATGAGCATGACATTGGTCATTGTATGCTGCTAAGTTATGATTCTGTCTGGTCCAAAAAAGTTCATCTTGAAGGCTCTAACCTAACTATCCATTGGTATATCAGAATTGCATTGCATTATCTCATCAATATGTGTATGGGATCGTTGGTAAAGACGGCTCGCTGAAGTCTCATGGAGTGGCTCGTGACCAGGGGTGGGCTCGTGAGACAGGGTCCAGCTCGTGGTCAAATGTTGGCTCGTGAAATAGGTTGGGCTCGCAAGTGCATATCGGTTCGCGATGAGGAACGAGTTCATGGTTCAGTTAAGCCCCACATCACCTCTCCCCATACGGCTCGTGGGTCACTCCTACGATCCGCTCCGTTTTCTACCCCCATGAGCCGATGCTTTCCTCTCGTTGCGACCCGAGCCACTATCCAACTCCATCACCGAAACATTACCTCCATCTCGCTATTATCACGAGCCGAACCATCACACCATCTACGAACGGACACATTGAAGCTTGTCTTCTTCCTCATCAACTCTCTTCCCTACCTATATATCTGCACTTTCCATTTTGAGCCAAACCCATCACATTATCATCGCTTTCGGGCCTCAACGCCATAAACTCCGCCATTATCACCGCTCGTAGCAACAAGAACTTCAAGGCCAGCGAAGACTCGGGCAGATTGAAGAGAGACAAGAATGAAATAACATGAAATTAGTCCTAGCATAATTACCTTTCTAATTTAAATTAGGGGATGATGTTGATTTCTGGAAATCACGATGTAGGGTTCTTGGGTTAAAAAGAAGAAGGGCAGCGACAGTGAAAAATAAGAAGAAGACGAGGAGCGGAGGGGGAGCCAGTTTATATAGGCATTATGTTGGCCCTTGGACTTCCCCTCTTTGTCTTATTCAGAGCCGTGGAAGCCTATGGGCCATGAACAAGAGCCTACCATGGCCCGTGATATGGCCCGCTCCGCCAATGACTCGCGATCAAGACCAGGAAGCCCATAGTATCTTAAAAGGAAGCAAGTTCGACCACTGGACTGTGATGGATGTACAATTCCACGAACTGCATGGTGCTCCAACGACCCGAACTCAAAGAATGATCACTAGATGGAAGAATTGGGAGTATTTAGAAAATTTAAAAAAAACTTACTCGACAAGTTGATCGCGATATACTCTGGAATCTAGAAGATGAAAACTAACCAATTAACAGAGAAATAATTGGAAGTTCGGCCTGATATTTATACCCATCAGATAATGTGATCCCTTGAAGTAATGCGACATTACAAACAGACATGACTATCGACCTGCATTGTTTCATGAAAGGATAGTTCAGCAGTTTCGAAGCATGTTCCATCTTTGATAAAACATACTTCGATTGGGCAAAATGTTGGCTAACTTTTGAGTCAAGCCACCAAAAATACGAAGACTTACTTTCGGATGGATAAAGATACATGTATCCAGACAAGCCCGGTTCGTGAACCCCAAAGACCAGTAGCTCGTGATACTAAATTCCCTTCTGGCTCGCCATTGCATCCACGGCCCCGCTCGATGAAGAGGCATCACGACCTGGTCGTGATGGACTACCACGACCCGACCGCTAACTCAGAAAATGGCAGCCACGACAGGGTCCTCCACGAGCCGTAAGTTCAGGATCTGATGACACCTCTCCATACCCGTCATATTGACCATTTCTCCATCAAGCCACGAACCAGTCCGAGATCCTCGGGATCCGTGCCACGTGTCTTCACGAACCGCCTATGAATATCACCTATAAATAGCCCCATACATGGCATTTTTCAGGACCTTTTGGCAATTCTGAGCATTGTTATCACTATTGTTGCTCCTCCATTACTTTCTTATCAGTATTATCACAAAAGTACTCAGTGAATCATCATTGCAATTGGGAGATTGAGAAAAATAATTGATTGTACTTGCATTCTACATATAATCAAAGAATATAAAGTGGACATAGGCTCGTTAACGCTGAACCACTATAAATCTGGTGTGATCATTGCAATTTCTTTTATTTCTAGTTATTAATCTCAGTAATTCTGAACAACTTGGGTGTTAGTGCCAAATTTGGATCTAACAAAATTCTTTCCAAATCATTTTTTATGATTATACATAATTTTTCCTGATTTTTATTAATTTTATCAAGGCCCGTACAGTCGGTTTCGAATAACGGCCACCGAAGTGCATCCATAGCGAGCTTTTCCAAATTTGATTTGGACATAATTCCAAATCTAACCATTAGATTTCAAATCTCTTATATTCATTGGAAAGCTATTTTCGATACAAACCCAACGGTTCCGGTTTTAGGAGAATCCGACGGTCGGATCTCTCGTAATGTCAATTCGAAGTTAATGGTCGAAATTCTCGAACGGTCGTTGTGCGGCACATTCTATTCAGGCCATTAAATGTATATATATATATAAAATATAATATAATATATATTTCGTCGATTTTCATTTAAATCGTATTTTATAAATTCGTTTATAAATTCATTTCAAAACGATTTCAACTTCATTTTCAATTTTAAATCAAAATTGAATATTTCGTATAATTATAATATTAAAATGATAATATTTTTAAAATACTAGATTTTGAAATCACTCAATTTTGATATACGTTATAAAATCAATAAAATCGATCGATAAAGCCATTCGGGTTAAAATGGCGCTTCTATATTTAACTCAGCTCCATACAGTTCAACATTTTCGTGTCCATCCAAAATCGGACATCAAAATCATATTTTCATTATGCACTAAATATTATTTTTAAATATTTGTTATTTTTAAAACATTCGTTATTTATAAATCGAAATGCGACTCAATCAATTACCATATAATTGCAGTTATATGGATTTTATACATCATATGTATTCAACAATAATGATAAATAATCATTCAACATTCAAACACCATCTAGAGGGAAATTTACAACTATATAAGCGTTAAAATAAATAACGCTCATCACAGCCTGTCAACCCATCGATTGACACATAATTAAATTCAAGGGGAGATGTGAATAAATTATCATCCCCGGGCCCGTGTGGGGTTTTCAAACATCAACAAATATTATTTGTACCATGGCGATGTGTAAAATTATCGTCCCAATACCCTGTGGGGTTTACATCACAGTCTATGTGAATTTATTTATTGTATATAAATACTTATAATCACAGTTTAATAATGATACATTAAATTGTAACCAATCATCTATAAATACATCCATGGTTTTAAACAGCTGTGTCAGGTGCTACTAAGACTTGTTTGCAACCTATTATATAATAACTGTAAAATAATTTGAGTGAGAGAGAGATCTCACAGTCGGTTTCCACTCCGCTAGTTTTATTTCTGAATTTTTATTTTTAATAAAATTAAACTGGTCGTTTAATTTTATCAAAAATTTCAACTTGCTATGTTTCCATTCTGGTCAATTCCATTCCGTAGTGTTCGTCAAGACAAGTCTAACGAACCCAAGTTTGTCAAATTCTAACGCTGTATGAATATACTTCTTGCATTAATTAAAATAATTAAACGACAATTAAATTCCATAATTACATTATTAAAGAAATCGTGGATGTTGTTTTTCCTACTTCGTCTTCTATATTGGATAATTCGAACCCAACATTGAACATTAGGATTCCAATTTACCATCGCCACCCTGAAGACCATCGTACCACGCACCTATGCTAGGAGGACTAATGAACTCGCACCCTCGTAGGGCCTGCAAATCGAGATCGAACCGACGGTCTTTGAGGGGAAAAAACCGAACAAAATACTGAACGGTTTTTGATCAAACCCGTTGGAATTCGAAGCCCGTGAGATCCTCTTTGAATTTCGCTCAGAATGTTTTGGAATTTGATTGGTGGATTAAGAGAATTTGTAGAGGAAAGAATCGAATAACAAGGGCCTTCGATTTTGCCTTGCGGCGGCTGAACGATGTAAAGGGGGTTAGGGTTTTATCTTACCCTTTTATAGAATATTTTTAAATTACAAAAAGTTAGTTTTTGCATTTAAACTCCAAATCAAGCCCAATGACTATCACCCCTAGCTAAATACCCCCATTCCGGACACAATGGGATATGTCACGTAAGCCAATTCGACTGTTTCGATAAGTTTTTCTTTAAATTAAAATATAAATCAATATATTGAATTTAAATGTACATTTCAATTTACCAGGGCCACACACTAACTCCAAAAATTCCAGAAAAATTATATCTAGCTTTATTTTGATGATAAGGTCCTAACAAAACTAGTTTCGTTGAATTTGGAGACAGTTTGAAAAATGGTCATTTTCCAATCGGTTAAATTCAAACTGAAATTGCCAAACGCGTTTAAATTCACCATGCTCACATATTAATTCCAAAAATTATGAAATTTGGAATCTAGAAATAATTTGACATTACAGATCCAACAAAAGAGGTTTCATCGAAAACAGAGGTAGTTTGCAAAATGGCTTTTTTTAAGGGCTATATATTATATTAAAAAATACATAAGTTCCATAGCGACTATTCTGAATTTTGGACTAGACATAACTTTCAATTTATACTTTGAAATCTCAGTTACTTACATTTGTTTGAAAGATATTATTAAACAGATTCTAATATTTCTTGTTTTACTGAAATTCGATCTATTTTGAATCTGGCACATTCATTTGAAATTTGAAATCAAATATTCAAACTACCGCGCCATTTCAGGCTTGTTTTATAATTAAAATAAATTTATTCATTCTAACTTCAATTTAAAAAAGAATTATCGTTATTATGTAAAATTTTAATGGATTTTAAATATTTAAAATCAATTAAAATTAAAATTTTAAATTGGTTCTGAAAATCTATGATGTTAAAGAGAGAATTCTCACATTGGGTACCACTTCGCCATTCTTTAGCTGAAGATGGTATTTTCCAACTAAATTAAATACACATTTAATTTAGCTGAAAATCCAATTTGCTCCGTTTTCGTTTTGGTCAGCTCCATGTTGTAGATATTTTCATCACGATCGATCGCAACTTGTTTCATTGCATTCTGAGCATGTATGAAAGAGTTACACAGGTTTATACATTAATTACATTATGGGATAATTAAATAATAATTAATTAATTTAAATACACTTAACCCTCTCTAATCCGTTCTCTTCCCCTTCGCCTTCGTTGAAACCCAAACCGCTCCCCCCTTGTGACACCTCACGTCCGTTAATGTCACTCACTAAGGGAATGCATTAAGTTCCGTGAAGCGTTATAGGTAATCAAACACAGAACAATTACAAGACAGATATAAATAAGATAGCAGCGGAAATTTAAATTTTTATTTCAACATAAATTAAAATACCATGGCCCACAATGCCATAAGTAAAAAAAACCGTTACAATAAAATAACTTCTATCTTGCATCATCAGAGTACATAAGAATATAAAAACATAATTCCCCAATTGAAAGAGTAAAGCCATAGTAGAGACAAGAACTTGAGCCATACTTCAGAAGTAGCTCCTAGCAAGGTGAAATCCGAATCCTGACTAAGCCTGGGTGTTTCCTCCCTGAGAACCTGGGGGGAACAAAAGAAAGAAGGAGAAACGAAAGGGTCAGACATAAAGTCTGGCGAGTCTAGTTACTTTTAGCCAGTAGATAAATAAAAGTAACATGATAGGCATATAAAATGAATAAGAGAGAGATCATTACATAAATGGCAGGTGTGACAAGGTAATCAAGATAAGGTGTACATGCCTCACTAATGATTACTCTGCACTATTTCTAGTATATCCAGAAAGAGATGATCCCTTCAACTATAAGGGGTAGACTTAGGCATACGTCCAAATGTATCCTAACTACTACCCTGATCGATCGGCTCCCTAACCCTCGTAGATAACTTGTACTGGCTTTACAATAGGAGGTATCACTTCCTAATTGGCAGGCCTTCGTCGTAATAATGTGCACAACCATATTTATAGGTGTCACGGTCGTCTTATCCCCCTTTGCCCTGCTCATGCATGCACATGGCTCGGTCGGTTTGTGCCGCCCACACCATCCTCCACTTTTGGATCTCTTACAATCAGAAATTAAGTGTGTCCCTCCTCCGCGTAGTACGGAGTACTTTGTTTGATACCTACTCTGGGTTACTGACTGAAATGGGTCCCACACAATATTATACAAGCTCTCCCCTTTGTCTTGTATCCCCCACTAGGTTTTTACTGACTATATATACCACTAGGTGTCTTTAATTACATTGCCTTATTTATTTCTACCAGTTATGCTTACCTACAGGTGTCTTTAATACATAACCTCTAATCTTCCAACCAGTTATGCTTACCTATAGGTGTCTCTAATTACATAACCTTATCACTTCTACAAGTTATGTTTACCCTAAAAGGTGTCTTTAATTACATAACTTTATTATTTCCACCGATTATGTATACCACTAGATGTCTTTAATGACATAACCTTAACGGGTTAAGTTTGTGGGCCTATATGTGAATATTACCCATCCCCTCTTCAGATTTACTTAACCCACCCCTCAACCATGTTTACTTAACCCCTAACTTAAATTTAAGTTCATACAATCCCTATGGATTAACTAAGGTTAAGTAGTCCAATTCTTCACCATGTCCATTTATGGTTTCATAATGGGCCAGACCTCCCACATTAGGCCTACAACATGTGGATGCTGGATATGCCGGCCAGGTCTGGGCAGACTTATTCCGTAGTTGGGCCTAACCTCATGTCATTGCCTGATTAGTATTTACGTACTTAGACCTCCAACATTAGGTTCAACATTAGTGGCTGCTGGATATGCCGGTCAGGTCCGGGCAGACTTCCACCACTAATGCAACCTAACCTCGTGTCATAAGTACAATTACAATTCCTAATTGTAATTACTAGACCTTCCATTTTTAATTAATTTACCTATTTTACCCAATAATTTGAATTACATGTCCAAAAATGTTCATATTCAAATTATGCCATTTTAACCCTTTTTCCCCCGTTCCTTAACTAGCGCACTCACAAAATTGGCAATGTGCCTAGGCTAGACAATAGCCTAGTCATAAACGATAATAGGGAAGATAATAGGAATATAACTAAAATGATCATCTTGGCATAATCATAAACAAGTATGATAATAAGGTGAACATACATATTAGCATGGACATGAAATTGTCATCATAACAAGGTGGACCAAACTAATGAACAATGATGTCTTAATATCTAAATTAGCAATTTGGATGTCCAATCGGTTTAGATCTAACATGATAACATAAGATGATAATTTATATCACATAAAATAGATCTAACATGTTAACATAAGGTGACAATTTAGATCACATAAAATAGATCTAACATGTTAACATAAGGTGACAATTTAGATCACATAGAATAGATCTAACATGAATCATAAGGTGACAGTTTAGATCACATAAATAGATCTAACATGAATCATAAGGTAACAGTTTTAGATCACATAGAACAGATCTAACATGAATCATAAGGTGACAATTTTCTATCACATAGAATAGATCTAACATGAATCATAAGGTGACAATTTAGATCACATAGAAT
Organism: Allium sativum; assembly: GCA_030737875.1. NCBI lineage: Eukaryota > Viridiplantae > Streptophyta > Magnoliopsida > Asparagales > Amaryllidaceae > Allium > Allium sativum. The sequence goes on from CM060920.1 coordinate 223,821,312, forward strand.
AGATCTAACATGAATCATAAGGTGAAAATTTTAGATCACATAGAATAGATCTAACATGAATCTTAAGGTGAAAATTTTAGATCACATAGAATAGATCTACACATTGCATCATAGCATATCATAAAAATTACAAACCAAGATCCAACATAGTAGAACAATCACAACTGAATTTGATCCAGAGAAATAGATCTATCATGACATAGCATAAGATCTAACAATAACGTAGATTCAAGGTTTATAATGTATCCAAATCACAGTCTTTTATAATTCACTATTATTTATCTAAACCTAAAAGCAACTAGAACTCACTATGATTGGATTGCTAAGATGGTAGAAAAGGTGTTGAGTTTATGCTTGAATCTAATAATTTGATATGCTTTAGAAGAAGATGACAGACCCTAGTTCAGTTCAGAATCGGCGTAGTTTGGACGCCATGACCTCTAATGAAGAAATATGTGAAATGGCCATATATTTATAGTTGCAGAACCATCTGGAACTGAATACCACATAAGACCTAGGGTAAAATCAGGTCGCGGGTCGCCTCCCACTTGGGAAAAGGCCCGAATACCCAAAAACAATTCTGGGCGCACTTTACAGGTGCACAATTGCAAAATTGCCTTAGCGCACTTGGCAAGTGCGCCAGTTATACCTGGTTTTTATTTCCAGCTTTCTATCATTCGTAACTTCTTCATATGTTATCCGTTTTACGCAAACTAGGTGCTATCATGACCTGAATTTCGAGACGGACGTAATGACGTAGTCTGTTTCCCTTAATTCTTAATATTAAATTAATTATTCTTTAATTTATCCTCCTTAATGTTAACAAAATTTCGGGGTTCTACATTCCCCCCTACTTAAAGGATTTTGTCCCCGAAATCTCCAAGTTGAAAAGAATGTATCCTATCCATCATCCATCTACTCATCCACCAAACACTAGCATCCATTGTCCTTAAAGATTTCTAATGCTTATACGAACATATGCAAAGGTGTGTGTATATGTCCCAACACTAATGCGAAAATTAGGCGGTCTACTGATTCAGTTGACCTCCTTATTGCAATGTATGTTAGTTCCATGAATCCAATATGTATGCAAATAAGCCTATTATAACATATAAGCTCTACATGTGTGCACACTCATTCGTCCAAATGCAACATCCATATGCTAGTTCATCCATTTCCATCCATAAAAGAAAAGAAAATGCACACACATCCATATGCAGTATGAGAGTGATTGAGCCGATCTTAGTGCCTAATGTGTGTGTATATGCCTCCACAGGCAACCACTAGCAAACACTTGCATACACTTGCATCCATCAAACATAACATGTTTCAAACACAAGTTTACATCCATAGGATTCCTATCTAAAGGTCGAAAATACTATGGATAAGATATACTCAAATGATAGAAACAAGTACTGATAAAGCTTTGGAAAAAGGAGTTAAGAACATACCCTCGAAGAGAAAAGGATACGAAGCACGAATCTTGTCTTCGGTCTCCCAAGTTGCATCCACTGGGTTATCTCCCCCTTGAACCTTTAGCAACTTGAGCTCTTTATTGCGTAGCTTCTTAACTTATGATCTAAGAATACGGGAAAGAACTTGTCTGGCTGTCGCCTCCCGTTCCACTTCTACCTCTTCCAATATACTCGGCTCAATAACTTCCGCGGTGTCATGCAAGCACTTCCGCAGATGAGAAACATGGAAAATATCATGAACATCAGATAGATATACAGGAAGCTTTACTCTAGAGGACATTTGGCCAATCCTCTCGGTTATGGGAAATGGTCCCATAAACCAAGGTGCCAACTTCCCCACTGATCCTAAGCGAACCACATTCCTCAGAGGTGATACTTTGATAAAAACCAAGTCTCCTACTTCAAATTCGAGGTCATTCCTTCTCTTGTTTGCGTAGGATTTTTGCTACCTTGAGTTGTCTTCATCCACCGTCGAATAAGGTCAATCTTTTCGTACGTTTCTCTAAACATATCTGGTTCAAGTAATAGTCTTTCTGTAGATTCCCACCAACAAGTTGGTGATCTACAGGGTCGTCCGTACAATGCTTCGAAGGGTGTCATGCCGATGCTGGCCTAATAGCTGTTGTTATAGGCAAACTCTACAAAAGAAAGATGTTCTTTCAAAGTTCCTCCAAAGTCTAGGATACACAGCTTTAAAAGATCCTTTAGAATTCTGTTCACCCTCCCCGTTTGCCCATCGGTATGCGGATGATAAGCGATACTAAAAAAACTATGTACCTAATTCTTCTTACAAGCTTCTCCAAAATTCGTTGGTAAAGATGGGGTCACAATCGCTCACGATGCTGGAAGGAACTCCATGAAGACGAACTATCTCTCGGACATAAATTGCTGCTAACCATGATGTCGTCCTCTTACTCTTAACTGGAATAAAGTGAGCGCTCTTAGTGAGTCTATCTACCACAACCCAGATACTGGTGTTGCCTTTCCTCGATCTAGGCAAACCATCTATGAAATCCATGGAGATGCTCTCCCATTTCCACTGAGGAACCTCCAAAGGATGAAGTAAACCACCGGGCTTCTTTTGCTCAGCTTTGACTTGCTGGCAAACTAAACATTGAGAAACAAATTCGGCTACATCTTTCTTCATCCCAGCCCAAAAGAATACACTCTTCATGTCCCTATACATCTTATCACCGCCTGGATGAATAGTCATCTTAGAATGGTGGGATTCTTCTAGGACTTCCATTATCAAGCTTCCAGTCTGAGGAACACAACGCCTTACATCTCGTCGCAACTACCCCTTTTCATCTATGGCATATCTGCTGAGGTGACTAGAAGTTTCCCCTCCTCTGAGCTTATCTAAGATGTCAAAAATCTGTGGGTCACCATGTTACGAAGCTACTATCTGGTCCATAAGAGTCGGTCATATCTCCAAGGATGAAAACAAATCAGGCAAAATCTCAATGGAGGGTCTAAAATCAAAAGATGATATGAACTCCATGTTCTTTATTTCCACAAACAGATGACTCAGGGCCACCCTCTGCCTACTTAGTGCGTCTGCCACCACATTACCCTTTCCAGGGGTATAAGAAATCTCAACATCATAAGAGGCTAGAAACTCCATCCACCGCTGCCTCCTTAAGTTGAGATCCTTCGGCCAGAACAGATACTTGAGAGATTTATGATCGGTGAATAACTCGAACTTCTCTCCAAGTAAATAATGACACCATGTCTTTAATTCAAAGACTATGGCAGCTAGCTCTAGACATGGGTGAGGTAGTTCTTTTCATGAACTCTCAGCTGTCTACCCCCATAACACACTACTTTCCCTTCTTGCATTAGAACCGCACCAAGCCCTGTACCGCATGCATTAGTGTAAAAGGTAAACACTTTATTCCCGTCAGGTAAGGTCAAGACTGGGGCTATTGTCAGAGCCCTCTTCAGTCATTGGAAAGTAATGTCACAGTCTATATTCCATGAAAACTCTAAGTTCTTCTTCATCAGCTGAAACACCCCACCTCCGTTAAGGTCACTTACAAAGGGAATGTATTAACTTTGGTGAAGCATTTTAGGTAAAAGGCACATATAATTTACAAGACAGACATATAAACAGCGGAAAAATTGAAATCATTTCATAAATAGCGTGGTTCAGTCAAAGCATTAGAAGCATTGTCTCAAAACCCAATTTCTAAATTATTACAATAAAACATCTATCTTGATTTAAAACTCCAAGTACATAAAGAAGCATGAAACAGTAGTAAAGCAGCATAAATCCTCAATAAAAGTGTAACCACAGCCATAGCCCAAGAAAAGAGAATCCAAGCAATACATCTACTCTCTTCAAGCTGGAAAAGGTCTGCACTAAGCTGAAGTATTCCCTCCCTGCGGACCTGGGGGGGAAATGGAAGAAAAGAAGGAGAAAGAAAATGGGTCAGACATAAGTCTGGTAAGTCCAGTGATTATTCAACATGTAAATAGGTAAAAGAATCATGACATGAATAAACTGAACATAGGACAATACCATAGAAATAAGATAACATAAGATAAGGCAAGATAAACTGAATATACTATCGCACTCATTTCCATTTCTCTGCACCTACTAACAAATGTTTCAACTACCATCATGTGTTCATAACAAAGTGATCCCTTTTCCGATCAGTTTCTACTCGTATGCATTTATTACTTATGTCATTCGACCCTGCTTGATTGTAGATACCTGTGCTTGTCCCGCCATGGGGTGTATCAATTCCTATGGTGGCAACCTGACACAAATACAAGATGCACAGTGTATACTACTAATGCCCTGTGCCTTTTTTTCCACTCCGAAGTACGTGCACGCCCATACTCTGCCAGAACCTACACTGCTGCACCACCCGCCGCTATTTTGACCGCTTATAACCAGCCTAGTAATCGTGCCCCGCCCTGCCTAGTTCAAGGTACCGTGATACATCTATGTGGGTTACTGCTGAAATGGATCCCCGTTACTAGGGTTTCCTAATCAAAATGTTATAACGGTTAAGTGTTCTCAAATTAACCTAAACCCACCCATCTGTTTAATTAACATGTTGTATTGGTTAAGTGTTGCCTTAATTAACTTAATCCTACCATTCTTAGCCTGCCCTTAGCTTTAATTTATTCATTAAAGCACCAACCTCTCACATTAGATCTATATTGTTGCGGTTGTTGGATGTGCCGGGCGGTTCCGGGCAGTCTTACACCGCAACTCAATCTAACCTCGGGTTTTTGGACTTATTGCGTTAAACTCTCACATTAGATGTATTTTGTTGCGGTCGCTGGATGTGACGGGCGGTTCCGGGCAGTCTTACACCACAACTCAATCTAACCTCGGGTTAGGCATGTTCATCTTTAGCCAATTTACATATTTGTCATATGTGTCCAAGTTTAGGTCTTTTTATGTCAATATTCCCCAAGTGTAGTCAGTACAAGTTTTATGCCACATTCACATGCTATGCCCAAAATTTACTCATTAAATTATACCCAATTTTCCCCGTGTTATAATCGCACGTACAACGAGATTCAATCTAAGTCCCGAATGAACTTAGTATTCACAAAAGCAAGTAAAAAGGGGAAAAATAGAGAAGGAGCATAAGAATTGACATAAGGAAAAATAGGCATGTAAAGGTGTTGTAACACCCCACGTCCATTAATGTCACTCACAAAGGGAATGCATTAACTTCCATGGAGCATTTTAAGTGTGTATAGAACAGAAAGTTAACAACAAGACAGATATAAACAGTACTAAAACTTTAAAACTTTATTTCAATGCAGCGGAAAATACATAAGTTTGATTACATCATCAAAACCAGAGTCAAAGTACATAATATCCATCTTGACCAACTCAAAGTACATAAATTGAAAGACATAATCCCCAATACAAAATAGCCATAAATAAAAGAGAGGCTGAACTTTACTTCAGCGATCCAAGCAATCTTCTAAAAGCAAGAAGCACAGTTGTCCAAAATCAAGCTCCACTGCTGCTAGTTCCAACCTGAGCACCTTGGGGGGGGAGGAAGAAAAGAGGAGGAAACAAAGGGGGCCAGACATAAAGTCTGGCGAGTGCGATAACTTTAACAATATAATTACCAAAGTAACTAGGCTAAGGCATAAGTTGGAAAATCGGGAAATGACCATGAACCATTGAGTATGGCAGAGTAAACAAGGAAACAAGATGAACAACGATATCGTTAAAGCGCACCTAAACCACTATAAGATAATTACTAAACTACACCAACACTATAAGATAATTGCTATACTGCACCACCACTAGTCACCCTAAGGTTGATCCCGCCTACAGACTTAAATAATGATAATGGTAGTTTCGTGCACCCCTAGCTTCCTTCATAGGTGCCGCCTGCCCCTATCTCCACTAGGTGTACCCACTACCCCCAAGCGATCGGCCCCCTAACTAGTAGATACCCGTGCTGACCCCACAGTGGGGTGTATCACTCCCCAAAGTGGCAACCCGATACCACAAATAATGCACGGCTTATACCTACACGATGCAACAGCGTCTTATCTACCAGACCGGGTCCACACACGCATATGAACCCGTTGGACTTGCATTGCCACCGCTAACCTGGTTTGGCCTCTTACAGTCAAGCCCAGTATGCGTGTCCCGTCCTCGACTTGGGTCGAGCCCATAAAGATACGTATGGGTTACTAGTTGAAACGGGCCCCATGCATGACACAAGCTATCCACCTAAGCCTGGTCCCCTCTAGTACATCCCACTTAACCCTCTTTTTATTCATGTTTCAATTACATGTTTCAATTTTGGTTAAGTATTTCTAATCGTATTTCAAATGCCACCCAAGGCACCTACTAGATTCCACATGCCACCCAAGGCACCCACTTAACCACCTCATGTCCCACTACATGTTTATTTGGTTAAGTGTTTCTTAATTCATTAAGACAGTAACCTCATAAAGACCTTTCACATTAGACTGACATTTGTGGCAGCCGGATTTGCCGGGCGGGTCCGGGCAGTCTTGCACCACAAAAGAGCCCAACCTCGGGTCTTTACAATTGTTACGTATTTAATTTATGCCTAAGACCTCCCACATTAGACTGGCATTCATGACAGTTGGGTTTGCCGGGCGGGTCCGGGCAGTCTTACACCACAAAAGAGCCTAACATCGTGTCTTAGACGATTAATTACTCCTAATTAATCATTCCCCAATTTGAATTACTTTCCCTCTTCAAATTATCAATCAATTCCAAATTTAACGATGTCCATAATTGACTCAATTATGTCCATCCATTTATGGTATGTAAAATCATAACAATTTTCGTCGCAAATTTATTTTATGCCTTTTAAGGCATTTATGCCAATTAAATCTTTTAATATTATCCCCTTACCTCACGTTGTACGTTTGTTCGTTTAACGTAAAATATATGTTAGACTCGAATAGTCTAACTCATGGAATAAAGAGAAAACATCACAACATACATATAAATAAAAATAGATCTAAACATAAGGGGTGAACTTGCATGTGAATGATGTTCTACATCTAAAACTTGCATAGGACAAAGTTATAACTTGCATAAACAACATATGTCATAGATCCAAATCTAAAGGTGTGAACTTGTTGGGATATTGGTCACAAACTTGCATAAATCATGTATGTCATAGATCTACATCTAAAGGTGTAAACTTGTATAGGCAGTAACCACAAACTTGCATAACATGATTCATATTCAAACACATGTATTCATATAAACTTGCATATGTGATTTATGCAACATAACAATGGTATAAACGTACGTCTAAACATGTAAACTAGCATGTAGAATTTGGCATATAACTCACACATGTCATAGCCTAACTTTAGATCTAAAATAGATGTCATGAAGCATATAAGGTTATACATATAATTTTCCCCAACTTGCATATGATTTATGTCTTAATAAAAATCTAAACTTGCATACATACTTATGATTTATCATATGAATCATCATACCCAAACTAGCATATGAACAACATGGTGATTCTATTATACATAAGCCAATCATAAAATTACAACATAGATGATCACAACTTTACAAGATAGCATCATAGAATTTACAACATAAACATCACAATTTTACTACATGAATAATTCACATCATATCCAAATAATCCACATCATAACTCAATCCAATTAATTTGCTAATTATTTTATTAAAATTATCGAACTCACAACTCAAAGAAGGTCTTGAGTTCTGAATTCTGAGTTCTAAAGTTGTAATAGCTTTCCCTTGAAGAAGATTCGTTGTTTAAGTTTAAAAGAATTGAATTAGATTAGCTTTCTTCCTCTCTAATTGGTGGCAGCTATGCTGAGTTGCTAGGTGACATCATGGAGGCCATGAATCTAATTTTGTTTTGATTTTAGGGTTTGAGTCTAGAGGTGTTTTTACAGAGTTTAGGATTAGTTTAAGCCACCTGATCAACCCAGAATTAATCCCAGCCAATCAGAGCATATCAGAAACCCTAATGAGTCAGCGTCTAGTCATCAACAGGTCATAAAACAAATCTGCCCGGGGGGGAGGGGGGCAGGTCGACCCTATGGTGGACCTGGTCAGGGCAGGTCGACCCCCAGGTCGACCCTATGGTCGACCTGGCCCTGGTGGGAATTTTCCTGCCTAGCCTGTCTGACTCCGAAATTTGAATTTTCTGAAATCTGTTTTGAATTTTCTGAAACTTCCGATGGCCATAACTTCTTCATACGAAGTCCAATTCACGCAAACTCGGACTCTATCTCAACCAGAATTCCGAGACGAACACAACGGCGCAACCCGTTTCCATTAATTCTCATGTCTGAGAATAGTTATTCTTTAATTTGTGAACATTAGTGCTAACAGAAATACGTGGTGTTACATTCTCCCCTCCTTAAAGGATTTCGCCCCCGAAATCTCCAAGTTAAGGAGAATGCATATCCTACCATCCAAGCAACCATCTACTCAACCATCAAACACAGGCATCCATTGTCCTTATAAAATCCCTAATGTTGTATGAACATATGCAAGAAGTGTGTGTATATGTTCCTTATCTAATGCAAAATCAAGCGGTCTACTGATCCAGTTGACCTCCTTAATGCAAACCATGATAGTGCCATGCGTCCATTATGTATGCGAAAGAATCCTATCGATACATATTATTTCTATATGCGTGCACAACCATTCACCAAAATGCCGCATCCATATGATTGTACAACCATTATACATCCATTAACTTAAATATGCACACACATTTATATGCAATATGCAATATGAAGTGACTGAGCCGATCTAGTGCCTAAAGTGTGTGTATATGCATCCACGAGCAACCACTAGCAAACACTTGCATCCACATGCATCCATCATACATAACATGTCTCAAACACATATTTCAACCATAGGACTACCCTATCTAAAGGTCAAAGGTACTAGCGAGAGGACATACTAAAGATAAGATAAGTACAAGGTAAGTGATAAAGGAGAAATTAAAAGACATACCCTCGAAAAGAAAAGGGTATAATGAATGCATCTTCTCTTCCGTCTCCCAAGTAGCGTTGCTCTCATCATCTCCCCATTGCACTTTGACTAGCTTGACCTCTCGATTCCTCAACTTCTTAATCTCCGACCCAAGAATGCACGTAGGAGCTCGGCGAATCATCGCATCTCGCTCTATCTCCACCTCTCTAAGCAAGCTCGGATCTACCACTTCCGCGGTCTCATGCAAGCATTTCCTCAAATGTGATACATGGAATACATCGTGTACACCACTAAGCCTCTCAGGCAACTCCACTCTATACGCCATCTGCCCAATCCTCTCCTTAATAGGAAACGGCCCTACGAACCTTGGTGCTAACTTCCCAACGGACTGAAACCGAACGACGTTCTGTAATGGAGACACCTTGACAAAGACCATGTCCCCAATATCAAACTCAAAATCTGTCCTCCTCTTGTCCGCATAAGATTTCTTCCTATCTTGCGCCGTCTTCATCCTCCTTCGAATCAAATCGATCTTTTCCGAAGTCTCCCTAATCATATCGGGCCCAAGTAAGATCTTATCTATAGACTCCCACCAACATGTAGGCGAACGACATGGCCGTCCATAAACAGCCTCGAACTGTGCCATGCCATTGCTAGACTGAAAGTTGTTATTATATGCGAACTCCACCAACGGAAGATGTTCCTCCCATGTACCTCTGAAATCTAAGACACACAACCTCAATAGGTCCTCTAAAATACGATTCACCCTCTCGGTCTGGCCGTCCGTCTGAGGATGATATGCGGTGCTCAAACATAACTGAGTCCCTACCGCCTCTTGCAAGCTTTTCCAAAATTCGCTAGTAAAAATAGGATCGTGGTCGCTCACTATGCTAGAAGGAACACCGTGCAAACGAACTATTTCTCGAATGTATACGGAGGCTAACCATGGAGCAGTCCTCTTACTCTTTAGGGGAATGAAATGGGCGCTCTTGGTAAATCTTTCTACCACGACCCAAATCCCCGTATTACCCTTCCTCGATCTCGGTAATCCATCAACAAAGTCCATCGAGACACTTTCCCACTTCCATTGTGGGACCTCCAATAGGTGAAGCAATCCACTGGGCTTCTTTTGCTCTGCTTTTACTTGTTGGCACACCAAGCATCTAGCGACAAACTCGGCCACATCCCTCTTCATACCGGCCCAAAAGTAAACTCGTCTCATGTCTATGTACATCTTGTCCCCGCCGGGATGGATAGTCATCTTCGAACGATGTGCATCACCAAGAATGGTCTTCCTTAAATTCTCGTCCCGTGGTACACAAAGACTACCGTCCCTACGCAACCAACCCTTATCATCTAGAGTACACCTACCGAGATGGATCGATGACTCCCCTCCTTTGAGCTTCTCTACTAACTCAACCAACTGTGGGTCATCTCGTTGTGCCTCGCCAATCCTTCCCAAAAGCGTAGGTCTGACCTCTAAGGATGCTAGCAAACCAGGTACAAAGTCAACGAAAGGTTTAAAGTCAAATGTAGAGATGAACTCTAAGCTTCGCCGCTCAACAAACAACGGACTCAAGGATAACCTCTTCATACTTAAGGCGTCTTCCACCACATTACCCTTGCCAGGGGTATATGCTATCTCGAAATCGTAGGACGCTAAGAATTCCATCCACCTTTGCTGCCTTAAGTTCAAGTCCTTCTGAGAGAACAAGTATTTTAGCGATTTGTGGTCAGTGAACAATTCGAATTTCTCGCCAAGAAGATAATGGTGCCAAGACTTAAGCGCGAAAACAATAGCGGCCAACTCTAGGTCATGTGTAGGGTAATTTCTCTCATGCACTCTCAACTGCTTTCCACCATAGGCTATTACCCTTCCCTCTTGCATTAAGACTGCACCTAGTCCTGTCCCACAAGCATCGGTATAAACGGTAAATGGCTTACTCCCATCTGGCAACACTAAGACTGGGGTTGTGGTCAAAGCTCTCTTTAGACGTTGGAACGCATCATCACAATATACGTCCCATGTGAAAACTAAGTTCTTCTTCGTCAAGTGTGTTAATGGGGCTGATATTTTTGCGAAGTCTTTGATAAACTTCCTATAGTATCCAGCCAACCCTAAGAAACTCCTCACCTTGGTAGCATTTTTAGGGACCTTCCAATCTTGGATGGCCACTACCTTTGCGGGATCCATGGCTATCCCTTCTTTGGAAACAACGTGCCCTAAGAATTGCACTTCCTTCCTCCAAAAGTGACATTTAGAAAAATTAGCTTTAAGGCTATGCGCTCGAAGAGTCTCTAACACTTCCCTAAGATGTAGGGCATGCTCTTCTTCGCTCTTAGAAAACATCAAGATGTCGTCCACAAAGACTACCACGAATTTATTAAGGTACTCCCTAAATACCCTACTCATCAAGTCAACAAAGTATGCGGGGGCGTTTGTCAAACCGAAGGTCATCACAAGCCACTCGAAGAAACCGTCTGGAGTTCTAAAGGCAGTCTTGTCTATGCTATCCTCAGCCACTCTCAACTGATGGAAACCCGTGGCTAAGTCCAATTGCGAAAACACTAAGGCGCCAACTAACTGATCGAAGAGATCATCAATCCTCGGCAGTGGGTGTCTATTCTTCTTAGTAAGCTTATTAAGTTCTCTATAGTCCACAAAAAGTCTAAGGGACCCATCTGCCTTCGTGGCAAATACTACTGGAGCACCCCACTCTGATATACTACATCTGATGAACCCCTTCTCAAGCAATTCTTTCACTTGCTTACTGAGTTCTCTTCTCTCTCTTTGAGCCATGTGGCGCACTGGTAATGCAACTGGCTTTGCATTATCTACTAGATATATTCGAAAGTCTATCTCACGTTTTGGGGTAAACCCTTCACCTCATCGAAGACATCAACATATTCCCGGACTATGGGAACAGAATGTAAATCATCATTGGATGCGTCAAGGGATTCTAGGTAGCTAAGCATTACTGGACCTCTAGGGTCACAAGAAATATCAAGGGTCTACCCACAATGAGTCAACAATCGAACTACCCTTCTTTCACAATATAGGATGGCCCCATATCTAGTTACCCAATCCATACCTAGAATTAAACCGTAGCCCATGAAGCCAAGAACAAAGGCTTTGCATTCAAACTCAATGCCCAAGATAAAAACTTTCAAATCCCAAAAAATCATAGAAAGATGAGCCGAATCACCAATAGGATTTGAGACTACTAAGGGATCTGTAACTAGACTAGTATCTAGGTGCAGTGTTTCAACTAATGATGTAGAGATAAACGAATGTGATGCGCCAGAATCGAATAAAGTACGGACAGGATGATTAAACAGAAAAACTAAACTTTCAACGGAAATTACTCTACCTCGTTCTTGCAGCGGTGGGACCATGAGAGCCTGAACTTGTCCCCTTGCCTTCCCTGGTGCCATAGGAGCCTGCACCTATCCTCCCGAGGTAGACCCTGCCCTCTGCCCTTTCTTTGGGCAGTCCTTAATAAGATGTCCTGCCTCGCCACAGTGGAAACAACCAGTCTTCTTTTTCTTCCTACAATCTTTGCTTAGATGGCCTGGTGTCCCACATTTAAAGCATCTTTTCTTTCCCTTAGCATTATTGCCTTTGCCACCTTTTTTGTTCTATTGTTGCTGTTGCGGCTTCTTTTGATCCCCTTTCTTCTCGGGTGCCTTATTAGCATTGGCTCCCTTCTCCTCTTCATGCATAAGCGCCATGTCAACTAGTCTTTCAAAGGTAGCCCCCATAGGGGTGTGGGTCATAGCTAACCCATGAAGCGGATCGTTTAAACCCTTAACAAATCTTAGAGCCTTCTTTTCTGGAGTATTCACCAAGTCCAAGCCAAATCTCTCCAATTGGTTGAACTTGTTGACGTATTCTTTCACCGATAGATTACCTTGCTTCAATGCTAGAAACCTTTCCATGTAGAGATTTTCTTCAGCCCGTGAGAGAAACTTGGCCTCAAACCTCCGCCTAAAATCTGGCCATGTATCGACTAGACGTTCTCCACTAGTGACCTCCCACCAAAACGAGGCCTCATCCTTCATTAGCCAGGCAGCCAACTGGACCTTCCTTCCATCTTCCACTTCAAAGATTCCAAACAATTCTACCACCTCCTTTAGCTAGTTTCGAGCTTCAACAAATGTCTCCGTCCCGTGAAAAGGTTTTCCACCCATTGCCCGAAAGTCCTTACATATCTTAGCAAAAGTATCGACGCGAGGAGGAGGAGGAGGAGTATTTGTTGGACCTGCGGTGGCGGCCCTAGCCCCGAGGTATTAACGAAACAAACTGGGTACATGAACACCCTCTGGTATCTCAGATGAATCAGACATGCTGAAACAAAAAAGGAAAGATTCAATATAAAAAAACCGAAGGAAAGATATATGGCCCTTGGGGTTATGCTTTCTAAAATAAGCTTTTCTCTTGAAAATACTTTCCTTAAAACATACTTCTGAAGGTACTTCTTTATAAAAATTGTTTTTGAAAAACAGCTTTTCAAAATTCATATCTGTTCTGGTAACCTTCAGCTCTGATACCACGTGTAACACACCACGTCCATTAATGTCACTCAAAAAGGGAATGCATTAACTTCCTTGGAGCATTTTAAGTGTGTATAGAACAGAAACTTAACAACAAGACATATATAAACAATACTAAAACTTTAAAACTTTATTTCAATGCAGCAGAAAATACAAGTTTTATTACATCATCAATACCAGAGTCAAAGTACATAATATCCATCTTGACCAACTCGAAGTACATAAATTGAAAGACATAATCCCCAATACAAAAAAGCCACAAATAAATGAGAGGCAGAACTTTACTTCAGTGATCCAAGCAATCTTCTAAAAGCAAGAAGCACAGCTGTCCAAAATCAGGCTCCACTGGTCCTAGTTCCAACCTGAGCACCTGGGAGGGGGAAAGGAAGAAAAGAGGAGGAATCAAAGGGGGTCAGACATAAAGTCTTGCGAGTGCGATAACTTTAACAATATAATTACCAAAGTAACTAGGCTAAGGCATAAGTTGGAAAATCGGGAAATGACCATGAACCATTGAGTATGGCAGAGTAAACAAGGAAACAAGATGAACAACGATATCGTTAAAGCGTACCTAAACCACTATAAGTTAATTACTAAACTACACCAACACTATAAGATAATTGCTATACTGCACCACTACTAGTCACCCTAAGGTTGATCCCGCCTACAGACTTAAATAATGATAATGGTAGTTTCGTGAACCCCTAGCTGCCTTCATAGGTGCCGCCTGCCCCTATCTCCACTAGGTGTACCCACTACCCCCAAGCGATCGGCTCCCTAACTCGTAGATACCCGTGCTGGCCCTACAGTGGGGTGTATCACTCCCCAAAGTGGCAACCCGATACCACAAATAATGCACGGCTTATACCTACACGATGCAACAACGTCTTATCTACCAGCCCGGGTCCACACACGCATATGAACCCGTTGGACTTGCATTGCCACCGCTAACCCGGTTTGGCCTCTTACAGTCAAGCCCAGTATGCGTGTCCCGTCCTCGACTTGGGTCGAGCCCATAAAGATACGTATGGGTTACTAGTTGAAACGGGCCCCATGCACAAGCTATCCACCTAAGCCTGGTCCCCTCTAGTACATCCCACTTAACCCTCTTTTTATTCATGTTTCAATTACATGTTTCAATTACATGTTTCAATTTTGGTTAAGTATTTCTAATCGTATTTCAAATGCCACCCAAGGCACCCACTAGATTCCACATGCCACCCAAGGCACCCACTTAACCACCTCATGTCCCACTACATGTTTATTTGGTTAAGTGTTTCTTAATTCATTAAGACAGTAACCTCATAAAGACCTCTCACATTAGACTGACATTTGTGGCAGCCGGATTTGTCGGGTGGGTCCGTGCAATCTTACACCACAAAAGAGCCTAACCTCGTGTCTTTACAATTGTTACGTATTTAATTTATGCCTAAGACCTCCCATATTAGACTGGCATTTGTGGCAGCTGGATTTGCCAGGCGGGTCCGGGCAGTCTTACACCACAAAAGAGCCCAACCTCGTATCTTAGACGATTAATTACTCCTAATTAATCATTCCCCAATTTGAATTACATTCCCTATTCAAATTATCAATCAATTCCAAATTTAACGATGTCCATAATTGACTCAATTATGTCCATCCATTTATGGTATGTAAAATCATACCAATTTTCATCACAAATTTATTTTATGCCTTTTAAGGCATTTATGCCAATTAAATCTTTTAATATTATCCCCTTACCCCACGTTGTACATTTGTTCGTTTAACGTAAAATATACGATAGACTCGAATAGTCTAACTCATGGAATAAAGAGAAAACATCACAACATATATATAATTAAAAATAGATCTAAACATAAGGGGTGAACTTGCATGTGTGAACGATGTTCTACATCTAAAACTTGCATAGGCCAAAGTTATAACTTGCATAAACAACATATGTCATAGACCCAAATTCAAAGATGTGAACTTGTTAAGATATTGGTCACAAACTTGCATAAATCATGTATGTCATAGATCTACATCTAAAGGTGTAAACTTGCATAGGCAGTAACCACAAACTTGCATAACATGATTCATATTCAAACACATGTATTCATGTAAACTTGCATATGTGATTTATGCAACATAAAAATGGTATAAACTTACATCTAAACATGTAAACTAGCATGTAGAATTTGGCATATAACTCACACATGTCATAGCCTAACTTTAGATCTAAAATAGATGTCATGAAGCATATAAGGTTATACATATAATTTTCCCCAACTTGCATATGATTCATGTCTTAATAAAAATCTAAACTTGCATACATACTTCTGGTTTACCATATGAATCATCATACCCAAACTAGCACATGAACAACATGGTGATTCGATTATACATAAGCCAATCATAAAATTACAACATAGATGATCACAACTTTACAAGATAGCATCATAGAATTTACAACCTAAACATCACAATTTTACTACATGAATAATTCACATCATATCCAAATAATCCACATCATAACTCAATCCAATTAATTTGCTAATTAATTTATTAAAATTATCGAATTCACAACTCAAAGAAGGTCTTGAGTTATGAATTCTAAGTTCTGAAGTTGTAATAGCTTTCCCTTGAAGAAGATTCGTTGTTTAAGTTGAAAAGAATTGAATTAGATTAGCTTTCTTCCTCTCTAATTGATGGCGTCTATGCTGAGTTGCTAGGTGACGTCATGGAGTCCATGAATCTAATTTTGTTTTGATTTTAGGGTTTGAGTCTAGAGGTGTTTTTATAGAGTTTAGGATTAGTTTAAGCCGTCCGATCAACCCAGAATTAATCCCAGCCAATCAGAGCATATCAGAAACCCTAATGAGTCAGCGTCTAGTCATCAACATGTCATGAAACAAATCTGCCCAGGGGGGTAGGTCGACCCTATGGTAGACCTGGTCAAGGCAGGTCGACCCTATGGTCACCTGGCCCTGGCGGGAATTTTCCCGCCTAGCCTGTCTGACTCCGAAATTTGAATTTTCTAAAATCTGTTTTGAATTTTCTGAAACTTCCGATGGCCATAACTTCTTCATACGAAGTCCAATTCACGCATACTCGGACTCTATCTCAACCAGAATTCCGAGACGAACACAATGGCGCAACCCGTTTCCATGGAATAGCTCCCACGAATGTCTCGTTCCCATGGAATAGCTTCAATCCCATAGCACGGAAGTCCTTGCAGATCTTGGTGAAGTTATCTGCTTTTGGAGGGGGAGGAGGAGGAATTGCTAGTGCAGCTGGGGGAGGAATGTCTCTTTGGCCTTCGGCCGGCGCCATGGCCTCCAAATACCTACGGAACCATCCAGGTATTGTGACGCCCTCGGGGATATTAGAGATGTTTTGTTCCCCAGACATGCTGGAAAAGGGAAAAGGAAGAAATTTAGATAAAGGACCGAAGGATACTTGTAACACCCCACCTACGTTAAGGGCACTCACAAAGGGAATGCCTTAACTTTGATGGAGCGTTTTAGTAGACAAAACAGAAACTTACAAGACAGATAAAACAGTACTTGAAAATTTTATAGCTTTATTACAACAGAAACCGAAGTTAGTTTGGTTACATCCTTTCAAATCACAATATCAGAATTCAAGTACAAAATATCAGCCTTGTACAAAAGCCTTCAGAATGCATAGTTTTTAAAATCATAATCCCCAACATAAACTGCCATGCCAAAGCCATACGATACTTCAAGTAGAGAAGATCCGAATCAAGCTCCTAGATTTCCACCCTACAAACCTGGGGGGGGAACGGAAGAAAAAGGGGCGAAAAAAAGCAAGATGAGACTTAAAGTCTGGCATGTCCAGTGACTTTCAACATATGAACAGATAATAATAATTATGACATGAAAATAAAACTGGATGCGAGATAACAATAACAGGAGTAGCAGATATACTTAGGTTAAACAGAAAAAGAACAGAATGATGTAAGCTACTACTTTTCACCTCTTTGAACTAATACTAGTATAACAGGATTAGGTGTCACCACAATGTCTAAACTGAAACAGAAACAGGAACAGAATAATTTCCACAGAAGAGAATGCTACTAATGGGCCTTTACCACCCCAACAGAAACAGACAGAAATAGAATGCTAGTAATGGGCCTTTACCACCCGAACAGAAGGTACAGAAACAGAAACGGATTAATTCCTATGGAAACAGAATATAGAATTAGGTGTACACTAGTAAATGGGCCTTTACCACCCGAACAGACGGTACCACGCAGAAACAGACAGGTGTTACCACCCAACAGAAACAGACGGTACCAACAGAAATAGATAGAACTAAGTTTACCCTAAAACCCTACCCCAAGCGATCGACTCCCTAATACGTAAATACCCTGTGCCTGCCCCTCAAAAGGGTGTATCACTCCCCAAAGTGGCAACCTTTAAATGACACAAACCTATTTATAGATGTCACGGCGCCTTACATCCTCAGAGGCAGACCGGGATCCATGCACGCACATGACCCGGTTGGAACGCACCATTAACACCCCTCGCCATTATCAAAATGAACCGCTTATAATTAGTTCAGTAAGCGTACCCGGACCCTACCTACTATTGGGTCAAAGTTTTGA
This sequence comes from Allium sativum, assembly GCA_030737875.1. NCBI lineage: Eukaryota > Viridiplantae > Streptophyta > Magnoliopsida > Asparagales > Amaryllidaceae > Allium > Allium sativum. The sequence goes on from CM060920.1 coordinate 223,839,421, forward strand.
TACCAGAAAGGGTTACTGACTAATATGGGTCCCAAAAAACAGATGAAACAAGTAATTTCCCTCCTAACCTTGTGTCACCAGACTAACAGATTTCAGATTAACTTGTTTACAAGTTTAGACATACAGAGTTCAGATCAACTAGTTCACAGATCAGACAAGTTTTCAGACTAACGGATCAGATATACGGATTTAACAGATTTACAGATTTGTCTAACTTTGTAATTGGGCCTACAGATTCACGAAACGGGTTTGTTAAATTCATTAGTCCAATTGGTTTAACCCTATCTACCCAACTCGTTTTAGACATCATATTTATCTTAGACTTGTATTAATTAAAAATTAATGCGCAGACCTCTCACATTAGACTAACAGTCTGCGACCACTGGTTAGGTCGGTTGGTTCCGGGCAGATTTCTGTCGCAAACTGAGTCTAATCTCGGGTTTCAAGCATGTTATGACTAACTTCTCACATTATAACCTATTGTTTGCGGCCACTGGATGTGCCGGGCGGTTCCGGGCAGGATTACGCCGCAAACTCATTTTAACCTCGAGTTAGCCATGTTTCGTATTTAGCCAATGCATTCATTCACAGACTATGCTAATATCAGACTAATCATGCTAATTTAACAACTTAACTTCTGTACAAGTTACAGCAGATTATTCGAGATTCTATTAACAAGTTTTGCTCAATTTTAAATCGAGCCTACAGATTTACATACTTCAAATTTCAGCATTTTAGTTCCAACAGATTAAACAGATAACAGATCTTGCAGATTAGGCGATTTAGCAGATAAGGCAATTTAACCTAATTAGTATATTAGGAAATATAACAGAACTAGCAGATTAGGCAATATAACGGAACTAACAGATTAGGCAATATAACAGAACTAGCAGATTAGGCAATATAACAGATTTAATCATTCCCTAAAGTTTCATAGACATATCTTGCCTAATTGTAAATTTGGCCTAAGTTTGCATGCCTAAATAGTTGTCATGATTCACAATATGATCATATACCCCACGTTTGCATTGAATTTACATGGCACAGATTATGGTCATAATTTACCATATAACACATGTCCCAAATTTAGTTAAACTTGCCTAGTACAAAAGATTCACATATAAATTATACCAAACATAGCCATCGATTTCAATGCATGTCATATATTCAAAAATCTTCCACTTAGGTGTTATTCACATTTAATAGTTATCAAATCTTAATATAGATCTTCACACCTAAGTCATATTCTCTCAAGTCATGAATCGTTACATAGACAATATGCCCAACAATCTAGAACTTTAAATATAACAGATCTTAATTAGAAATATGCGTTATGTCCAATGTCTCAAGTCACATGTTAACATACAATGGTTCCTCTTCTTCCAATTCACAGAATATGCATAGATCTAAATCAAGTTTACAACATATGTCCTTTCAGTCACAGATTAGCCATGTCCAATTATGCCATCATTCATTATTTGTACCAAAGTTTAGCGTTTGTGCGTTAATCTCTTATGAGATGTGGCGTAGGCTCGTGGTAGCTTGGCTATAGAACAGAAAGAAGAAAGAGATACAGAATAAAATAGATCGGAACAGAACGTACACAACCTCAAATTCAGAATTACCATCATGTCACAATTATAACTAAAGTTTATATCGGAAAATAACTGTACTTGCCTTTCGTGGTTTTAAGAAAGGATAATAAACTGTTGTTGATGCAGAAATGTTGAATTCCTCTTTAATTGTTGTTGTAGCTCTAAACTTTAATATGAGATTTGATTTAGCTTTTAATTCTATTCAGGTTGGAAGAAGGTGCATCAATCCTAGTTTTGATTTCAGCAGGGTGGTGACACCATTTTTATTTTTAATAAGAACGGAGGCAGAGTACAGGTAGAATGAAGTTGTGTAGAGAAACAATAGGTAGAGGGGTGTTTTTATAGGATTTCAATCAGATTAGAGCCATTAGATAAACCCTAGAATTAACCCCAACCATCAGATCAGTTCAGAACTATCCAGAAGACCCCAGGTGACTCAGCAGGCCCAGAAAAGTCATCCAGACCTGACCAGGTCGACCGGGTAGGTCGACCCCCTGGTCGACCTGGGTACCCAGGTCGACCCCCAGGTCGACCCCCTGGTCGACCCCCAGGTCGACCCCCTGGTCGACCTGGGTCCTGGGCGGGAATTTTCCCGCCCAACCTAATTTTGACCCTGTTTTGAAATTTGAACTAATTTTCGGGCTGTTTGAATTTTAAACTGAATTCTGAAACTTCGGAAGGCCATAACTTCTTCATACGGAGTCCGATTTTCGAAAACTCGGACTCGATTTCATGTATAATTCCGAGACGAACGCAATGGCACAACCCATTTCCCTTGATTCTTAAATTATAATTTAATTATTCTCTGATTTGTTACTTATACGTTTATAGAAAATACGGGGTGTTACATTCCCCCCCTTTAAAGGATTTCATCCCCGAAATCTTCAAGTTAAGAAGAATGCGTCCTACCATCCAGTCATCCATCTACTCAACCATCATCCACACGCATACATTGTCCTTAGAAAACTTCTAATGTTGTATGAACATATGCAAAAGTGTGTGTATATGTTCCTTATCTAATGCAAAGATCAGTCGGTCCACTGATTCAGTTGACCTCCTTAATGCGAATTATGTCAGTGCCATGAGTCCAACATGTATGCAATTTTCCTATTTGATACATATCATTCTTATATGAGTGACAACCATTCATTCATATGCACCATCCATGTGATGAGTCAATCATTTTGCATCCACAGAAATTGAAAATGCTCACACATCCATATGCAGTATGAGAGTGTTTTCGAGCCGATAGCCGATCTAGTGCCTAGTGCGTATATGCATCCACGAGAAACCACTAGCAACCACTTGCAACCATCACACATAACATGTCTCAAACACATGTTTACACCCATTGGTTTCTACCTAAAGTTCGAAGATTCGATCGATAGGATACAGTCAAATGATGGAAGCGAGTACAGATAAAACAAAAATTTGGTTCCCATTAGACATTAGTTGAGAAAATAATTCCCCTAAGTATCAACCCCGAAGACCAAAATCAACATCAGATTGACACCCAGAGGATTACCCTCTTTAGACAATGTCAAAACTGGAAACCTTAACCTTATCAGAAATATTCAGATACTTACAGACTACCGGTACAGATCAGATCACCAAATGATTCATAGGAACTAAGCATGATAAAACCCAGAATGTATGCGTCCTACTTGATGCCTAACACAGATATCCCTCAAACCCCAATCTATCACAAGCAGATGAGTCATAACCCTTATGGGTTTGAGCCTACAGTGGAATCAGAAGCAATACTAGTATCAAAGTGCAGAGTATTGGTTACAGAATCAAAATGCCAGAATCAGAAAGAGTTTCAACTCAACAATCAGATAAAGAAATTAAACCTCCCACAGAAAGTTTTCCTAATTCTATCCTATCCACTAGCCTTGAGAGTGTTCGCCTGCCCTCCAGAAGTTGGTCCTACCCTCTGCCCTTGCCCTCTTTTTTCGGGCAGTCCCTAGTGAAGTGTCCCATCTCACCACAGTTGAAGCAAGTGCCCTTCCTTTTTCTGCAACCCTTGTTCAGATGAGTCGAGCTTCCACAAGTCAAGCACTTTTTCTCCTTCTTATCTTCATACTTCTCATTCTTCTTTTGTGTTCCCTTTTTGGGCCAGGCTTTCTTGTTCTGTGGTTCTTCCTTCTTTGCCTCTTCCTTGCCCTTGTCTTCCTCGTGTACTAGTGCCATGTCCACCAATCTCTCGTAAGTTGCTCCCATGGGTACATGGGTCATGGCTAGACTGTGCAGTGGCTCGTTCAATCCTTTAACAAAGCGGAGAGCCTTTTTATGCTGAGTGTTGACTAAATCCAGTCCGAACCTAGCCAGTTGGTTAAACTGGTTGATGTATTCCTTGACCGTCATACTTCCTTTCTTAAGAGATAAGAACTTTTCCTGTTGTAGACTTCGTTCAGCTTGCGAGAGGAATTTCATCTCAAACCTTGTTCTGAAATCCATCCATGTTTCAACTGGCCTCTCGGCGTTAGTGACTTCCCACCAATAGGAAGCTTCGTCCTTGAGTAACCATACCACCAATTGTACCTTCTGCCTATCGTCTACCTCGAAAATGACGAACAAATCTTCGGTCTCCTTCAGCCAGTTCCTTGCTGCCACGAAGGATTCAGTTCCACAGAAGTCTTTTCCACCCATAGCCTTGAAGTCTTTGCACGTCTTTGCGAAAGCATTTCCACGAGGAGGAGGAGGAGGAGGAGGTGGTACCGCTGCCACTGGGGGAGGAATATCTGCTGGGCATGTACCGTTGGCCCTAGCCTCTAAGTACCTCCTGAACCAGCCAGGTATTGGCAAACCATCTGGAAGGTTAAGATTCCCAAACATGCTGAAACAAAAGAAAAATGATTTAAAATGGAGAACTGAAAAGATAGATACATGGCTTACAGGGATTATGTTTTTCAAAATAAGATTTTTTTTGAAAATATTTCCTTTCAAAACCTTTTTGAAAATAGTTTTCAAAAACTTTACCCAATCTGGTAACCTTCAGCTCTGATACCAAGTGTAACACCCCACCTCCGTTAAGGACACTCACAAAGGGAATGCCTTAACTTTGATGGAGCGTTTTAGTAGACGGAACAGAAACTTACAAGACAGATAAAACAGTACTTGAAAAATTTATAGCTTTATTACAACAGAAACCGAAGTAAGTTTGGTTACATCCTTTCAAATCACAATATCAGAATTCAAGTACAAAATATCAGTCTTGAACAAAAGCCTTCAGAATGCATAGTTTTTAAAATCATAATCCCCAACATAAACTGCCATGCCAAAGCCAGACGATACTTCAAGCACAGAAGATCCGAATCAAGCTCCTAGATTTCCACCCTACAAACCTGGGGAGGAAACAGAAGAAAAAGGGGCGAAAAAAAAGCAAGGTGAGACTTAAAGTCTGGCATGTCCAGTGACTTTCAACATATGAACAGATAATAATAGTTATGACATGAAAATAAAACTGGATGCGAGATAATAGTAACAGAAGTAGCAGATATACTTAGGTTAAACAGAAAAAGAACAGAATGATGTAACCTACTACTTTTCACCTCTCTGCACTAATACTAGTATAACAGGATTAGGTGTCACCCCAATGTCTAAACTGAAACAGAAACAGGAACAGAATAATTTCCACAGAAGAGAATGCTAGTAATGGGCCTTTACCACCCCAACAGAAACAGATAGAAATAGAATGTTAATAATGGGCTTTTACCACCCGAACAGAAGGTACAGAAACAGAAACAGATTAATCCCTACGGAAACAGAATGTAGAATTAGGTGTACACTAGTAAGTGGGCCTTTACCACCCGAACAGACGATACCACGCAGAAACAGATAGGTGTTACCACCCAACAGAAACAGATGGTACCAACAGAAACAGATAGAACTAAGTGTACCCTAAAACCCTACCCCAAGCGATCGGCTCTCTAATACATAAATACCCTGTGCCAGCCCCACAAAAGGGTGTATCACTCCCCAAAGTGGCAACCTTTAAATGGCACAGACCTATTTACAAATGTCACGGCGTCTTACATCCTTAGAGGCAGACCGGGATCCATGCACGCACATGACCCGGTTGGAATGTACCATCAACACCCCTCGCCATTATCAGAATGAACCGCCTATAATTAGTTCGGTAAGCGTGCCCGGACCCTACCTACTGTTAGGTCAAAGTTTTGATACCAGAAAGGGTTACTGACTAATATGGGTCCCAAACAACCGATGACACAAGTAATTTCCCTTCTAACCTTGTGTCCCAGACTAACAGATTTCAGATTAACTTGTTTACAAGTTCATACATACAGAGTTTAGATCAACTATTTCACATATCAGACAAGTTTTCAGACTAACGGATCAGATATACGGATTTAATAGATTTACAGATTTGTCTAACTTTGTAATTGGGCCTACAGATTCACGAAACGGGTTTGTTAAATTCATTAGTCCAATTGGTTCAACCCTATCCACCCAACTCGTTTTAGACATCATATTTATCTTAGATTTGTATTAATTAAAAATTAATGCGTAGACCTCTCACATTAGACTGACAGTTTGCGGCCACTGGTTAGGCCGGTTGGTTCCGGGCAGATTTCTGTCGCAAACTGAGTCTAATCTCGGGTTTCAAGCACGTTATGACTAACTTCTCACATTAGAACCTATTGTTTGCAGCCACCGGATGTGCCGGGCGGTTCCGGGCAGGATTACGCCGCAAACTCATTCTAACCTCGAGTTAGCCATGTTTCATATTTAGCCAATGCATTCATTCACAGACTATGCTAATATCAGAGTAATCATGCTAATTTAACAAATTAACTTCTGTACAAGTTACAGCAGATTATTCGAGATTCTATTAACAAGTTTTGCTCAATTTTAAATCGAGCCTACAGATTTACATACTTCAAATTTCAGCATTTTAGTTCCAACAGATTATGCCATTCAACAGATTAAACAGATAACAGATCTGACAGATTAGGCGATTTAGCAGATTTAGCAGATAAGGCAATTTAACCTAATTAGCAGATTAGGCAATATAACAGAACTAGCAGATTAGGCAATATAACGTAACTAACAGATTAGGCAATATAACAGAACAAGCAGCTTAGGCAATATAACAGATTTAATCATTCCCTAAAGTTTCATAGACATATCTTGCCTAATTGTAAATTTGGCCTAAGTTTGCATGCCTAAATAGTTGTCATGATTCACAATATGATCATATACCCCACGTTTGCATTGAATTTACATGGCACAGATTATGGTCATAATTTACCATATAACACATGTCCCAAATTTAGTTAAACTTGCCTAGTACAAAAGATTCACATATAAATTATACCAAACATAGCCATCGATTTCAATGCATGTCATATATTCAAAAATCTTCCACTTAGGTGTTATTCACATTTAATAGTTATCAAATCTTAATATAGATCTTCACACCTAAGTCATATTCTCTCAAGTCATGAATCGTTACATAGACAATATGCCCAACAATCTAGAACTTTAAATTATAACAGATCTTAATTCAAAATATGTGTTATGTCCAATGTCTCAAGTCACATGTTAACATACAATGGTTCCTCTTCTTCCAATTCACAGAATATGCATAGATCTAAATCTAGTTTACAACATATGTCCTTTCAGTCACATACTAGCCATGTCCAATTATGCCATCATTCATTATTTGTCCCAAAGTTTAGCGTTTCTGCGTTAATCTCTTATGAGATGTGGCGCAGGCTCGTGGTAGCCTGGCTATAGAACAGAAAGAAGAAAGAGATACAGAATTAAATAGATTAGAACAGAACGTACACAACCTCAAATTCAGAATTACCATCATGTCACAATTATAACTAAAGTTTATATTGAAAATAACTGTACTTGCCTTTCGTGGTTTTAAGAAAGGATAATAAACTGTTGTTGATGCAGAAATGATGAATTCCTCTTTAATTGTTGTTGTAGCTCTAAACTTTGATATGAGATTTGATTTAGCTTTTAATTCTATTCAGGTTGGAAGAAGGTGCATCAATCCTAGTTTTGATTTCAGCAGGGTGGTGACGCCAATTTTATTTTTAATAAGAACGGAGGCAGAGTACAGATAGAATGAAGTTGTGTAGAGAAACAAAAGGTCTAGGGGTATTTTTATAGGATTTCAATCAGATTAGAGCCATTAGATAAACCCTAGAATTAACCCCAACCATCAGATCAGTTCAAAACTATCCAGAAGACCCCAGGTGACTCAGCAGGCCCAGAAAAGTCATCCAGACCTGACCAGGTCGACCGGGTAGGTCGACCCATAGGTCGATCCCCCGGTCGACCCCCTGGTTGAACTGGGTCCTGGGCAGAAATTTTCCCGCCCAACCCAATTTTGACCCTGTTTTGAAATTTGAACAGATTTTCGGGCTGTTTGAATTTTAAACTGAATTCTGAAACTTCGGAAGGCCATAACTTCTTCATACGGAGTCCGATTTTCGAAAACTCAGACTCGATTTCATGTAGAATTCCGAGACGAACGCAATGGGGCAACCCATTTCCCTTGATTCTTATTTTATAATTTAATTATTCTCTGATTTGTTACTTATACATTCACAGAAAATATGGGGTGTTACAATACTATATATGGCTTTTTGGGGAATGTTTTTCAAAACCGACTTTTCTTTTTGAAAATACTTTCTTTTAAAACCTTTTTGAAAATAATTTTCAAAAACTTTTATCTAATCTGGCAACCTTCAGCTCTGATACCAAGTGTGATACCCCACGTCCATTAATGTCACTCACTAAGGGAATGCATTAAGTTCTGTGAAGCGTTATATGTAATCAGACACAGAATAATTACAAGACAGATATAAATAAGATAACAGCGGAAATTTAAATTTTTATTTCAATATAAATTAAAATACCGCGGTCCATAATGCCATAAGTCACAAAAATAATTACAATAAAATAACTTCTATCTTGCATCAACATAGTACATAAGAATATAAAAACATGATTCCCCAATTGAAAGAGTTAAGCCATAGTAGAGATAAGAACTTGAGCTATACTTTAGAAGTAGCTCCTAGCAAGGTGATATCTGAATCCTGACTAAGCCCGGGTGTTTCCTCCCTGATAACCTGGGGGAGGGAAGGGAGAAAGAAGGAGAAACAAAAGGGTCAGACGTAAAGTCTGGCGAGTCTAGTTACTTTTAGCCAGTAGATAAATAAAAGTAACATGATAGGCATATAAAGTGGATAAGACAGAGATCACTATATAAATGGCAGGTATGACAAGGTAAGCAAGATAAGATGTACATGCCTCACTAATGATTACTCTGCACTATTTCTAGTATATCTAGAAATAGCTGATCTCGTCAACTATAAGGTGGTAGCTTAGGTATACATCCAAATGTATCCTAACTACTACCCTGATCGATCGGCTCCCTAACCCTCGCAGATACCTTGTGCTGGCCCCACAATAGGTGGTGTCACTGCCTAAAGTGGCAAGCCTTCGTCGTAATAATGGGCACAACCATATCTACTGGTGTCACGGTCGTCTTATCCCCATCTGGAAGGCTCATGCACGCACATGGCCTGGTCGGTTTGCGCCGCCCACACTGGCCCCCACATTTGGATCTCTTACAATCAGTCAGTAAGCGTGCACCTTCTCTGCCTAGTACGAAGTACTTTGTTTGATACCTACTCCGGGTTACTGAATAAATGGGTCCCACACAATATGATACAAGCTCTCCCCTTTGTCTTGTATCCCCCACTACGTTTTCACTAACTATGTAAACCACTAGGTGTCTTTAATTACATAACCTTATTTATTTCTACTGGTTATGCTTACCTACAGGTGGCTTTAATACTTAACCCCTAATCTTCCAACCGGTTATGCTTACCTATAGGTGTCATTAATTACATAACCCTATCACTTCTACAAGTTATGTTTTCCCTAAAAGGTGTATTTAATTACATAACTTTATTATTTCCACCGATTATGTATACCACTAGGTGTCTTTAATTACATAACCTTTACGGGTTAAGTTTGTGGGCTTATATGTGAATATTACCCATCCCCTCTTCAGATTTACTTAACCCACCACTCAACCATGTTTACTTAACCCTCAACTTAAATTTAAGTTCATACAATCCTTATGGATTAACATAGGATAGGTAGTCCAATTCTTTACCATGTCCATTTATGGTTTCATAATGGGGCAGACCTCCCACATTAGGCTTACAACATGTGGATGCTGGATATGCCGGTCGGGTCCGAGCAGACTTATTCCACAGTTGGGCCTAACCTCGTGTCATAGCAAGATTCGTATTTACGTAATTAGACCTCCCACATTAGGTTCAACATTAGTGGCTCCTGGATATCCCGGTCAGGTCCGGGCAGACTTCCACCACTAATGCAACCTAACCTCGTGTGATAAGTACAATTACAATTCCTAATTGTAATTACTAGACATTCCATTTTAAATTAATTTACCAATTAATTAATCCTTTCCTTTTATAGGTGTCAATACCTATTTTACCCAATAATTTGAATTACATGTCAAAAAATGTTCACCTTCAAATTATGCCATTTTTAACCCTTTTTCCCTCGTTCCTTAACTAGCGCCCTCACAAAATTGGCAATATGCCTTGGCTAGACAATAGCCTAGTCATAAATGATAATAAGGAAAATAATGGTAATATAACAAAAATGATCATCTTGGCATAAACTTAAACAAGTATGATAATAAGGTGAACATACATACTAGCATGGACATGAAATTGTCATCGTAACAAGGTGGACATAAAACTGATGAACTATGATGTCATAATATCTAAATTAGCAATTTGGATGTCCAATCGGTTTGGATCTAACATGATAACATAAGGTGATAATTTAGATCACATAAAATAGATCTAACATGTTAACATAAGGTGACAATTAGATCACATAAAATAGATTTAACATGTTAACATAAGATGGAAACACTAATAATCTTAATTAAAAGATTTATACTCCAAAAATATATTTTCACTATGAGTTGGGTTAAAGAACGAATGTCATTAAAACACAGTTCATAATAAACCCAATTCACATTTCATTTTATTCCAATTACTGAATATAATTGGAAACTCCAATAATTCTTAATTAAAGATTTATACTCCAAAAATATATTTTCACTGTAAATTGGGTTAAAGAATGAATGTCATTAAAACACAGTTCACAATAAACCCAATTCACATTTCATTTTATTCCAATTACTTAATATAATTGGAAACTCCAATAATTTTAAATTAAAATTTATTCTTTTCATATGTGGTTTAAGAACAGTGTTATTTAAGACACCATTCTAAACAAACCCAAAATCCAATCCATTTATTTAATATGTTGGAAAATTTGATTATATTAAAACTATTACAAATCCAATTCATTATTTCTAAAATAATTGGATTATTATTCTAGTAAATAACTAGTACATTTCGATAAAAATATATTTTTATCTTTACAAGCTTGGAATTTTTCATCCAAAATCTTTCCAAATTATTTATTATGATTTTACATAATTTTTACATATTTTTAATAATTTCATTAAGGCATTTACAGTCAGTTTCCAATAACGGTCACCGAACTGCATTCATAGCGACCTTTTCTAAAATTGATCTGGACATAATTTCGAATCCAACAGTTAGATTTCAAATCGCTTATATTCATTGGAAAGCTCTTTTCGATACAAACCCAACGGTTCTAGTTTTAGGTGAATCCGACGGTCGGATCTCCCGCTACGCCAATTTGAAGTTAATGGTCGAAATTCGCGAACGGTTGCTGCGCGGCGCGTTCTATTCAGGGCATTAAATATATATATTATATATATTTCGTCGATTACCATTTAAAACGTATTTTATAAATCGTTTATATATTCGGTTTAAAATGATTCCAACTTTATTTTCAATTTTAACTCAAAATTGAATATTCTATATCTTTAACATATTAAAATGATAATATTTTAGAAATATTAAATTTTTAAATCCCATCTTTTCGATATTCATTATAAAATGAATAAAATCAACCGATAAACCCGTTTGGGTAAAAATGGCATTTCTATACTTAACCCGGCTTCATATTTTTATATTTTTGTGTCCATCTAAAAACGGACATTGAAATCATGATTTTATTCTTTACTGAATATTATTTTAAAATATTCGTTATTTTAAAATATTTTTAGTTTATAAAGATTCTTTATTTGAAAATATTCTTTATTTGAGAATATTCTTTTACATTGAAATGTTCTTTTGCATATAAATGTTCTTTTACATAAAAATGTTCTTTTATATATAAATGTTTCTTATAAATATAAATGTCCTTTTACATAAAAATGGTCTTTTATATATAAATGTTTCTTTTACATATAAATGTTCTTTACATTAAAAAGCATTCTTTATTTTAAAACATATTCTTTACATTCCATATCATTCTTTATTATTTAAATAAACATGTTAAGTGTAACATTTCCAATGACAAATCCTACTTTGACAAGTAATTTCTTTTTATTTAAATAAACATGTTAAATGTAACATTTCTAATGACAAATCCTCCTTTGACAAGTAATTCTTTTTATTTAAATAAACATGTTAAAAATGATGCATTTCTATTTATTTTATTTAACATATAAAATGTCCTTTTAAATGGCAAAGCATGTTTAACATGAATTTCTATTTATTCTGAATCGGAATGTGACTCATTCAATTACCATATAATTTCAGTTATATGGATTTCATACACAGCATGTATTTAACAATAATGTTAAATAATCAACAAATAGTTCATTCGGATCCAGAGTGAAATTTATAACTGTGTGAGCATTAAAATAAATCAATAAATAACGCTCATCACAAGTTGTCAATCCATCGATTTACATACAACTAAATACGAGGACTAGTGTATGTCAAGTATCATCCCAATACCCGTGTGGGGTTTTCAAACAACATTTGTCTATTTAAAATAATCATTGGTTAATAAATTTAACCAGTTCTAATTCAATTTGAATTATTTTTCTAATTAACCAATTTTCACTGTTTAAAATTATAAATGAATATTTATAATTCAATTCCAATCACTACATCAATATTAACATTATTTTTAATATGGTAGTCACCACAACATCACAAATAATCACACAATACAGTCAATATAAATCGTCCATGGTCTGTGGACAATGGAGGTGATCTAACAGGCTCCATATACAATTTATGATGATTTAATTGATAATAATCTAAATTGGCAATTTTATATATATTTCAGTTGTGAAAATAAATAAATAAATAACTATGCAGAAGCTTTAGTAAGGAGTTCTCACCTTCGTTTCCACTCCGCCATTCTTTATGGTACAATGGTGTTTGGATTTGCCCCAGTACGCAGTGTTCTTCACCGTGATCCCTATGCAATCTGTTTCATACAGTTTGTATTAAAAATCATATTTTTAATGGTTATATATATGGTAAAAATCATATTTTTATTTATGTTATGTTTATATAAAAATCATATTTTTATATTGCTATTTCCGTTTTAAAAACAACGTTAATTTTATTTTAAAAATGATGTAAATTTTATTTTACAAACAATGTATAATTTATTTACAAAAACATTGTTATTTAATTTACAATGACATTGTTATTTCATTTACAAAAACATTGTTATTTCATTTATAAAAACAAGTCTTTTTCTTTTTATATTTAAAACAATGTCTTTTCCTTTTTGTATTCAAAACAATGTCTTTTTCTTTTATTTCAAAATCATGTCTTTTTTTTATTTCTAAATCATGTTCTTCTTTTATTTCAAAATCATGTTCTTCTTTTACTTCTAAATCATGTTCTTATTTTATATCTAAATCATGTTATGTTTTTAATTTAAAAAAAAAGTGATTTTTAATATACAAAACAATGTAAATTTTATATACAAAACCAGGTTCTATTTTATTTACAAAATAATGTAAGTTTTATCATTAAACTATGTCAATTTTATTTCACAAAACTTTGATCTTTTTACTTTACAAAACATTGTCTTTTATATTTTATAAAACTTTGATCTTCTTATTTTTATAAAACTTCAATCTTCTACATTTTAAAAACAATAATCTTTTTATTTTAAAACAATAATCTTTTTTACATCTCAAAACAATGATCTTTCTACATCTCAAAGCAATGATCTTTTGCATCTCAAAACATTGTTTGTTTTATATTCATAACTGTAACAACCCGGAAAGTCCGAGCCAATTTAAAAAAAATATATTTTGGCAATTTTGATGAATTTTGAATATTTAAAATGAATTATTTTAAATAATAGCGATGAGAAATTTATTTGGAATACAATTAGAACGTATATATTTATATAGATCGTCGTTAGAATATAAACATTTATTTTAATTATAAAAGGATTTGAAAATGGAGCGGTAGTTTGAAAATTCGATTTCAAATTTCAAATGAATGTACAGGAATCAAAATAAATCAGATTTTGGCGAAACCAAAAATATTAGAATCTATTTGAGAATATCTTTCCAACGAATCTGAAAAATTGAAATATCATAGCAGGAATAAAAAGTTATGGCCAGTTGAAAATTCAGAATAGTCGCTATGGAAAATATAGCCCTTAAAAATGGAAATTTTGCAAACAACCTCCGTTTTCGATGAAACCACTTTTGTTGGATCCGGGATGTCAAGTTATTGCTAGATTCCAAAATTCATAATTTTCTGAGTCAATATGTGAGCGTGGCACAAGAAAACGTGTTGTGGCAGTTTCAGTCAATTTTAATCGACTGGAAAATGGCCGTTTTTCAAACGGTCTTCAAATTTGATGAAATAATTTTGTTAGGACCGTATCGTCAATGCGAAGCTAGAAATAATTTTTTTGGAATTTTTAGAATCAGTATGTGGCCCCGGTAAATTAAAATGTACGTTCAAATTGAATATTAAATGAATATATATTAAATTTGAATTAAAACTAAACGTAGCAGCCGAGATGGCTTACGAAACATATCCCATTGTGTTCAAAATGGGGCTATTACGCTAGGGATGACAGTCGTTGGGCTTGAAACGGAGTTCGACATTAAAAGTCAACTTTTGGATATTAATTATTTAAATATATATATTTATTTATAAAGCCCCTCCCCTTACCATCCTCACTCAGTTAAACCTGCACCCCCCACAATTCAAGAAAACCCGTCGTGCCCCCAAGCACTAGCTGCCTTCGTCAGTCGCGCCCCCAAGGGCGTCGCCATCGTCGGATAAACACTCCCTCTTCCTCCTCGTCGTCGGAGCCTCCCTCGCCCCCTGTAATTAAACCCAAGGCCCCCAAAATCGATTGAAACCGCCGAGCCAGTCCTCCTCGAGCCCACCGTTGATTATCAAGAAGCACTCCCTCGACCTGCCGCGCCTCCCCGACCTCAGACCGCCCTCCTCGTACCATCCCTTTAATGGTGAACCCCCCTCCCCCCTGAAAATGTAAAAGTGAGTATTTTATTATTTATTTAATTTTCTTTTCCGTTTTTACATAGATTAAAATTCGATTTTATGTATGTAGATTTAAAATAAAGGTTAGATTTTTGATTAGAAAAATATTAGATTTTTGATATGATAAAGTTACGATTTTATGGAAGTAAAAATTCGATCTTTATATTGTTTACATCGAAGTAAAAATACGATCTTTATATTGTTTACATCGAGATAAAGATATGGTTTTTATAGCATATTTGAAATATTTTAATGAATATAAAAATATGATTTTTATCTATATAGATTTGAAATAAAAATTCGATTTTCATATATATGAAGTAGCAAAAAAAATTTGATTTTTATATATATGAAGTAGCGATAAAAATTCGATTTTTATATATATGAAGTAGCGATAAAAATTCGATTTTTATATATATGAAGTAGCGATAAAATTTCGGATTTTATATATATGAAGTAGCGACAAAAATATGAATTTTATTATATAAGGGGCGTTATAAAAATATGATTTTTAACTTATAAATCATATGAAGCAGATTGCGTTGGAACTAAGTTGAAGAACACAACGCGATGGAAAAGAATCAAATCCAAACCATTTAGAAATAAAACTAGCGGAGTGGATCCCTCGATGAGAACTTCTCACTTTAATTTAATTTTCTAGTTAAAATATATACTAGGATGCAGACGGTGCTTAGTAGCACCCGACACCCGTTGTCCACAGACCATGGACGACTTGTTTGTTTGTTTGGTTATGTTGTGAAAATTGATTGTGTAATGTGGAATGGAATAAAATATTTTATAGTTAAAAATAGTATATAGTTAAAAGTATAATTTCTAACGTGTATATGAATAAAATAAATATCCATAAACAAATCAAACAATTTGTTTATGTACACACATTGACTGATATTGATTGGGACGATAAATTTTACACATCGCCCAACTGCACAAATAAATCTGTGTTTTTGTTTGAAAACCCCACCGGGTATTGGGATGATATTCGACATACACTAATCCCAATAATTAGTGGTATGTCGATCGATTGATTGACAGGCTGTTATAAGCATTAAATATTTATATTTGACTCTTATGTAGTGTTGAATGCACTCTAGATGTTGGTTGATTGTTTATCATTGTTGTTATACACATATATTGTATGAAAACCATATAATCAAATCATATGGTAATTGACTGTGTCTGATTCTAGTTCAGAAGGAATGAATATTTTAAAATAACGATTATTTTAAAATAACGAATATTTTCAAATAATATTCAGTAAAAAATTCAAAATCTGATTTTGATGTCCGTTTTGGGATGGACACGAATATATTTAAATATATGAAGCCGTGTTGATTAGATTGACGTTATTTTGACGTGAACGATATTTATATCGATTTTATTCATTTATATAATGAATATCGAAAAGAAACTGATTTCAAAATCTAATGTTTTGAAAGTATTATCATTTATATATCGATGATTTGGAATATTCAATTTTGATTAGAAATTGAACATGAAGTTGAAATCGTTTTGAAAATGAATTTAAAACGATTTATAAAATACGTTTAGAAAGGTAATCGACGAAATATACGTAATATTTATATTATATATATAATGGCCTGAATAGAACAAGACGCGCTGCGGCAGTTCGCGAATTTCGACCATTGACTTCGAATGGATATTACGGGAGATCCAATCGTCGGATTCTCCTAAAACCAAAATCGTTGGGTTTGTATCGAAAAGAGCTTTCTAACGAATATTACAAATTAGAAATCTAACGGTTGTATTTGGAATTATGTCCAAATCTAATTTGGAAAAGGTTGTTGTAAGTGCAGTTCGATGGCCGTTTATGGAAATCTACTGTTGTATATAACAGTGTTGTATACACGGTTATATGATTTTTGTTTGATGATAACAACCAAATATATATCTATATAAATGTGTTTGTCATTGTACTGTTCATTACAACACAGACTGTAATATAAATTTATGTTTAAATAGAATACGACTGTATACACATTCATATATTTATACAGTATTTTATTTAAACTGAATATTCTATTTCAACTTTCAAACAATACAATCTTTTATAACTCCAATATTTGAATACATCTCTGATATACATTCACAGAACATTGTTCTTGTAAATAAACAGAATTTAATAGACAAGTTTATTTGAACACAATAAAATGATATTTTATTTCGATCAAACTTGTTTATTACAATATTCAGTACAATTCACATATTCATACACTACTCTTCACTACAACTCTCACACTCAGTTACAGTCACACAGTTACTCATATACACTGTCTCTCTGTTCTTCAGTTTCATTGTCTTCTGTCTTCTATAAGCTTCACAGTCAGTCCAGTCTTCATACCTGTCATATATAGAAACACACACACACAGTACACTGCAATAGAAATGAAATAGAATACATGCAAATATAATTTTTATTTTTTGAAAAAATATTTGCCTCAGAATTTCGGTGTGTTTCTCATCATTTTTCTGACTCGATCTGATTTGATCAGCCTCGACATAATCATGCTAGTTTGCTGATTTTTGATCAGCCTCAACATAGTGTGACTAGTCTGCTGATATACATATAAACACAAATGTCAAAATCAACACAAGACAAGTCAAAGGAGAAATGGAAATCAAATATGCATATAAAATCAGCAAAGAGGCAACACAAAATCATGGTTCAAGCACAAAGTCAAAGTACAAGCCATAGTGAAAGCATGATATGGCACAAGTACAAGTTCTCATGTCAAAACAGAAATGAATGGTGAATGGAGCTACAGCATAGTGGTGCCACAGTTCCATAGTGCAAAAAAAAAAAAAAAAAAAAAAAAAATTTCAAGTATACATATACAATGAACATTATGAACAAAAGCTTCAGCAACATGCAAGGAGGATGCAAGCTAAAGTGCTAATGCAAATGGACATGAAGTGGGTCAACTCACACACACTTCCAAACATGCAAGAGCAAGGATATACATGAATACAGCAATGAGGAGTAAAGAAGTGTACATGCAGGTGGATACAACAAAGCTTCGAGTGCACGACAAATGGTAGTGGCATGACACAAAGCATGAATGTGATACATATGGATCTCAAGCCGTGGTCAAGCAAGCCAAACAGCAAAACAACTCAATGAAAAGTCAAACAACAAATTCAAATGAACACAACAACTATGTGTTGCAATACAATAGTGGATACAGCATGCACACAAAACAGAGGTGTTAAATAATTTCCAGGAATTCAAGCATGCAAGAGTTTCCAGTTTTGAAGAAGCATGAAGAAAAAAAAAACAGGTGGTTCATTCATAAAAGTGATTCAGCAATATCATTCAAGTGAGCAACATAGACAGATCAATGTGTTTGTGCAACTACAAAGAATTACAGCATACAAATTTTGTCAAGTAATTCAATCTGCTTTGTGGCAACAACTAGTGGAGTAGCAGGTTAAATGCGCAAGAATTTAATTTCAACAAAGCCTGTTATGGAAAGGATTCAAATCTAAAAATCTATATTGATTTCCAGAATTATCCAAAATTAATATTTCATACTTGGCAAGAAGATTGGCATGAAACAATTTGTGTTTTTTTGTTTTCAGTTTTTTTTGATCAGCTAAAGATGAACAATTCAAATGATCATTTCCAGTTCCAGAAGCTATGCATGGTGACATGCAAACAAATATATTTCCAAATGGGTGCAGGCTCAATAGCAAACCAAGTTTAAATTGATTTCCAGAAATGCGCAAAGCCAGAAAGAAGAAGAGACAAGTTCTGTTTTGGAAAGTTTTAATTATTTCCAGATTTATACAAATCAGTGTATGGATATTGGCAAGAGATCAATACAGTAATCTTGGGAAAGGTTTGTTTTCTTAGAACTTGTTTTTAAACGAGCACAGTAATGTTTTGGGCATGGTGTTATTTTCCAAATATACACAAACAATATACATGGCAAGAATCACGCAAGAAAATATTTTATTTTCAGAAATATTTTTGAGAATTAAATTCGGCCAAGTGCATTAACCAGCTTTGGAATGTTTTTCAAAGATAAATCAAGCATGGATTCTTTCAAAAGGGCAATAACACGTCTGGATTCAAAGCCCAAGATCACGCAAAAGAAAACCGCAAATCAGACGAGCCATTCAGTGAAATCAGAGCTCAATTAAAGGATTTCTAAATCCTATAAACACAACCATTCATCACTGGCAAGCAACCATCGAAAACTAACATCAAAAATCAGAGTATAATCAAAAGAAAAACTCAGAGAAAACTCACAAGCTTAACCATCTGTTTTCGATCGCAGAAAAATCCCAAATCGAAGAGAGTCAAGCCTCAAAGCTTTTGAAGCCATCAGAGAATCACTTTTATCAAGCAATCGATCAATGATTGGGAGAAATTTCAGAAACCCTAGATATTCTTTTTCGCAGCCGCCATTTCCAAGTTCCAGAGGAAAAGAGAAAAAGGATCGGACTAATTAGAAAGGGAATGGGCCGGCCGATCTTCATTGGTTAAGCCATGTTTTTTGAAGACAAAAGGGGATGACCCTTCTATGTTTAACTACTAGGGTTTATCTCTTCTTGTTTTAGTTTTAATTTGTTTTTGTTTTTTTTTTTGTATTGTTGTAAAACCGTCCAAACAGTTCTGTCTAGAGTCTGTAAAATTCTAGAATTCTGGTTATAGGGTTGTAACTAGGGGAATCTAATCGAGGGGATATCGATTAGTCTTGGGTTTTGAGCGTAGAGTTAGAATAGGAGCGAGAGTCGCGTGTGTACATGGTATTGTATGCGGGATCTGTTCTATCATCTAGTAGAAACCTTAGGAATGCAGCAGTAGGCAGGGTTTTGCCGAAGCTGGGTATTTCTTGTGTCATTTAATTTTTGCATTTCTATTTCTGCTATTATTTGTGATCTCTATATTTTTAATATCTCGCGAATAATTGTGATAAACCCTATTCACCCCCCCCCCCCCCCCTCTAGGGTTAATCTTGATCCAACAATTGGTATCAGAGCTTGGTTTTTGATTAACTCTAGAATTATGTTTTTACCTTGTCGTCAGTCTTCTAAAAGTCAATCTAGTTCATCTCCAACTATTTTCAATGGAACAGATTTTTCAAATTGGAAATCCAAAATAGAATTTTATTTAAAATCTGTTAATATTAAATGTTGGGATACTGTTAACAATGGGATTGATATGTCTGATAAGAGAAATATTGTTTTCGATTCTCGTGCTACGAATATCATGTTTAATTATCTCAGTTCAGAACAGTTTATTCACGTATCTCATTGTTTGACTGCGCAGGATGTTTGGAGGACTCTCTACGCGCTATTTGGAAAATCTGACAACAGCTCAAGACCCCAGGATATCAACTCAGATTCAGAGTTTTGTTTAACAGGATTTACAAATGAAAATTCAGATGAGTCAGTCGATGAAGATTCAACAGGCACTGAGATAGAAAAAATTTCATATGAAGATTTAGTTTATATGTGCGTGGACTTAACTAAATCTGTTGACAGACTCAAATTTAAAAATAAATCCTTGAAATCTAAAAATCATGAGTTGACCAGCAAAATTGATGTTTTGGAATCTCAGCTTAAATCTTTTAAAAACTCTTCAAATTCTGATTGCAAAAATTGTTTGAAATTGGAAACCAATCTTGTTCATCTCAATAAAATTATTCAAAAGTTTGAAAATGAAATTCTGATCTTAAAAAACAACAAGATTGAGTTATCAAGTTTGAACAATAATCTGCAAAAGGAATTTGAAAATTTTAAAACTAATATTCATTCCAAACTTGAAATTGCTGAAAAAGAAATTTTGTTGAAATCGAATTCGATTTTGAAAGATCTTGAAAACGAGATTGAAAATTTCAAGAATTTTGAATCTGAAAATCGAAAACATTTTGAATTTGAAATTGCTGAATCCCAAACCATAATCAAACTACTTGAAAATGAGAATTTGATTTTGAAACAGAATGACACTGAAAGAAGAAAGAACAGCATTAATTGTTGCTCAAATCTGATGAAAGAAAAATCTGATCTTAAGTCCCAAATCAACAATCTTGAGTTGAGTCTGAAACGTTTTTCTTTCGGAGAAAAATCTTTAAATATGCTTTTGAAAAGTAAGTTTTCTCATGGGAATAAAAGAGGTCTCGGTTTTACAAGTGATTTTGAAAAAGGGATTTCAATTGATTTTAAAAATCCTTCAAACCGCTTTGAAAACGTTTGTTCTGAAAATTTGAACTCTAACAATTTCAAAGGATTTTTAAATCAAAGACAGGATGTGAATTTGTTTGATAATAATCCATTTAAACAATCCTGGATCCCAAAAAGAAATAAAACGAACTTTGTTAAATTCAAGCAGATTTGGGTTCCAAAGGGTACAAAGGTAAATTCGGATGGATTGTTATATAAACAAGTTTGGGTACCTAAAGCTGTGAACAAAACTGTGAGTGGTTTTACAAATTTTGTTAGACCACTCGATTCTCTAAATTGTTAGGTACCAGAGATGGTTGAGGAACTGCTGTGCTGAAAAGAGATTGAGTTCAAGCTGGTTTATACTTCTGTATCATCTACAGTTCCTTCAGCCAAGACTGTTGAGTTAGAGATTCTGATTTTCATTGGATTCTGGTACGATCTCTTGTAACAACCCGTATTTTCAATAACCTGTTATAACGTAAATCGAGGCAGAATTTAATTCTAAAATCTGAATCAAGGGAAACGGGCTATGCCATTGCGTTCGTCTCGGAAAAATACGCGAAATAGAGTCCGAGTTTTCGAAAATCGGAGTCCGTATGACCCGATTAAGGCCCAACGAAGTTTTCTGAAAATTTCAAAGTAAAAACAGATTTCAAATTCAAATCTGAATTTGGAAATTTAGGGTTATTGGGCCAGGCGGGAAAATTCCCGCCAGAACACCCCAAGTCGACAACCCTGTCGACTTGGGAGTCGACTTGGTTAGACGAAGTCGACAGCCCTGTCGACTGGGCTGTCGACTTGGCTCAGACGGGCTGTTTAGCCTTGTGCACCATTTTGGGTTTGTGTTGAGCTTGGGGGCCAGATTCGGTTTTAAGGGCTGAGGTTGCAACTAGGGTTTAATCCTATGGCCTAAATCACTTGCCTAATCTATAAATAAGACCCTAACCTACCCTAAATCATCATTATTCATTCTAGCAACTAAACTATGGCAAAATCAATCCTCTCATGGCCTCCACTCTCTTCATAAAATTCCTAAACAAATTCTTATGAGATTTTCCATGCATACAAGTGTTTTTAAACTTGTATGAGCCTCTTTAGCTTGCATTCAAGTCAAGTCTCTATATTTGCACCATAAAGAAAGAGTTTTGATCAATTTTGCTTGCATTTTTGGGGTTTAATTGGTTGCATAAGGGTTTTCTTACATTTGCTATACTCATTTGAGTCCGCATAAGCATTGTAAGCCCTATTCTACTTTCATACTTAAACTTTAAAGTTAAATGTATGATATGCGAGTTTATATGCAAATTTACTATGATGTGATATGCAAGTTTACTATGATGTGTTATGCAAGTTTACTATGATGTGTTATGCAAGTTCATCAAGTTATGTTATGCAAGTTTGATATGCAAGTTGTCATATGATATGCAAGTTATGCTATGCAAGTTTGATATGCAAGTTGCCATATGATATGCAAGTTATGCTATGCAAGTTTGATATGCAAGTTGCCATATGATATGCAAGTTATGTTAAGCAAGTTTGGGTTGAACATTTTGTTCATGATATCATGTTATGCAAGCTTATCATGGGTTTATGAACATAAAGCTTCAAGCTTTATGCCAAAGGTTGCATTTTGGCAACATGTAAGTTATCATATCTCTTATGATAACTTGCATGTGAGGCTAAATGCGAACTTGTGGCCATTTTTACATGTCATTTATCACCATGTATCACCAATATGCTAAGTTTGGTTTTATGCATGCTTTTGAGGCCTAATGCAAGTATATGAACATATGTACATTTCATATGCCACCATGTTGAACTTGTGGCTTCAACACTTTTATGTCATGATTATGCCAAGTTCCCTCTTTCTATCCTTTATGCGCTATTGCGATATGTAAGCGATGGGATTGCGTTTGGGGTTGGGTAAACTTAAAAGACATAAAAACATAAGCTTGGGAATTTACCTATTAAGTTAGGTCTACCCATTGGGAATTTACCTATTAAGTTAGGTCTACCCAATTGCTTGAAAACTTGTAACGTGTTTTGGAAACACGATGGACATGACACTTAGAAAATATAAGTGTGGCCAACTCGAGGTTGGGTTGAGTTTGTAGTGTAAACCTACCCGGAACCGACCGGCTTAACTAGTTGCTACAAACAATAGGACCCAATGTGAGAAGTTGGTCATGTGGTACCTTGGACCCGAGGTTAGACCAAGTTGTGGTGTAAAGCTACCCGGAACCGACCGGCTTAACTAGTAACCGCAACAAAGTCTAATGTGAGAGGTTAAGGCGCATTAATTAATTAATGCCTCATGATTAGGGTTAAGTCATGGTCCATTTAATACTTAACCAATTTGGGCTTGGTAGATTAATCGGGGTTAAGTCGTGAACTCATCGTTACACTTAACCAAGTTAATCCATGATTAGTAAAGGGGTTAAACCGTACTTAACCCACTAGAAAAATCCTAGCAATGGGGGGTCCACTCCAGCAGTAATCCCTAGTTTGTATCATCATGACCCTAGGGACTAGGCTAGGGTGGGGGCACGATTACTGGGCTGGAGGTAAGCGACCAATAAACGATGGCAGGGTGGTACGTCGGTGTAGTTCCGGGCGGACTCTGGTCGTGCACATAGTCCATAGCCGGAGAAAACATGCACGGGTACCAGTAGATCGAGACTGTGCACTCATGTTCATGGTGTCCAGGGGTTGACACCCTAGGGCTTGATACACCCGAAGGGTGGACCCGGCACAGTTCGACTACAATCATGTTTGGGCCGTATTGACACCAACACGTGACGAGTTAGGCTTAGGGAGCCGATCGACTAGACCGTTTGGTTGGACCTCGTGTTAGGGTCACTTCATGTTATTGGACCTTGTATTAGGGTCATTTCATGTTATTGGGCCAAAGCTTGGGCCAAGGGATCAATACTTGTTTATTCAAGTCATGCTAGTTTGCTAGTACACCTGTGGTGCAAAACCTTAATCCTGATTATGCGATGACACCTTTATCTACCTTGTTAGTTAATCATCATGCTAGTATGTTGTTATCCTTATGTTCATCCCTGCTGCTCATACCAGTTAACTTTATCAGTTTACATTGATTGTAGTAGGGCTTACTCAGTCTTTTTGACTGACCTGATTTCTTTCGCCTCTTTTCTTCCGTTCCCCCCCCCCCCAGGTTCTCAGGGAGGGAATACTGGAGCCTAGCTTGGATTTTGGATTGCTTGCTTGTGGGATTTCAGCTCATGTACGCTTTCTACATGAAGCTAGCTATGGTTCTCACTTATTTTGGGGATAGCACTTATGTATTTCAGTTTTCAGATGATGTTGTTTTATCTAGACTTGTTTATTTGGGAAGTTGACATTATGTTGTACCAGACTTGTTTTGAAATGGTTTAAAATCTTCCGCTGTTTTGTCTATGTTATTTACTCTGTTTACATATATACATATGTTCTTGTTCTGCCTTGATATATCATTATGCATGTTTACCTGATTCAAACGCCCCTCCAAAGTCAGGGTGCTTGCAAGAGTCACCCTGGCGGAGGTGGGGTGTTACATTTGGTATCAGAGCATATGGCTTACGAGAAGGAACAAAAAGTCTTTTTAGAAAACTTTTGGAAAACTATTTTCAAAACTAAGTATAAAGTATTTTCCAAAGAAAAGTCTAGTTTATTTTAAAAGGCTATTCCCCAAAAAGCCATTGAAAAAATCCCTTCGTTTTTCTCCATTCTGAATCTGTCTTTTTCTTTTTCAGTATGGCCGATAACTTTGCTATTCCGGAGGGAGTACACGTACCTGTTTGGTATAGGAGACTTTTGGAGGCTAGGGCGACCGAAGCCGGCCCCGCAGATGTCCCTCCTCCTCCTCCAGTAGTTAATATTCCTCCTCCTGTCGCTAATGTTCCTCCTCCTCCTGTCGCTGAGGTTCCTCTTCCTCCTCCCCCTCAGCATCCTCAACCTGACTTCGCAAAGACTTGCAAAGATTTCAAAGCAATGGGTGGCAAGAATTTTCAAGGCATTGAGACTTTTGTAGAGGCCAGAAATTGGTTGAAAGAGACCGAGGATTTATTTGCTATCTTTGGGTTAGACGATCAGAGGAAGATCTTGTTGGCGGTTTGGCTTATGAAGGATGAAGCGGCTTATTGGTGGGAAGTCACCATTGGTACTAGGCCTGTTGAGACCTGGGCCGATTTCAGGGCAAGGTTCATGCTTAAGTTTCTATCTTCTGCTGAGGAGAATCTGCAAATGGAAAGGTTCATAACTTTGAAACAAGGAGATATGTCTGTCAAAGAATATGTGAACAAGTTCAATCAGCTAGCTCGTTTTGGCTTGGATATGGTGAATACTCCTCAGAAGAAGGCTCTTCATTTTGCTAGAGGATTGAATGAGCCGTTGCAGGGATTGGCTATGTCACATATCCCTCATGGGGCCACGTTTGAGAGCTTGGTTGATATGGCGTTACTTCAGGGAGATGTCAAGAAAAACGATACTCAAGCCAAGAAGACTGATTCCCAGGGAAAAGGAAATTAGGGTAATCCAAGTGGTCAGAGCAGTCAAGGCAATCAGAACAAGAACAAGAGTCAAGGCAACAAGGGGAACAACAACAAGGGCAAGAACACCAAGGGGAAGTGCCATTATTGCGGTTCAGTTGGGCATCTTATCAAGGATTGTAAGAAGAGGAAAAGGAAGAATGGTGAATGCTTTTTCTGCGGTGAGGCTGGACATTTCAGTAAGGATTGCCCGAAGAAGCGAGGGCAAGGCCAGGGTCAGACTCAGCGTGCTGGACCTTCAGGAGGGCAAGTTCATGCTCTCAATACCGCTCCAGTTCCCGATCGAGGTAGAATTTCTGTTGAGAGCCTTGTATATATTTCTGATTTTCCAGTTCGTACCTTGTTTGATTCTGGTGCATCGCATAGCTTTATCTCATCTGATCTTGTTGATAGTTTGCACCTTAGTACTAGCTTGGTAGATGATCCCGTCTGTGTCTCAAATCCTATTGGGGTTCCGCCCATTTGTCTATGATATGTGGGGATTTGAGGATCTCTATACTGAGTGTAGAGTTCTTGTGCAGTGCTTATGTTCTTGGTTTCAGGGGATACGGATTGATATTGGGCATGGATTGGCTGTCCAGATATGGAGCCATTCTTGATTGTGAGCATAGGGTTGTGAGGCTCGTGACTCGCCTCGGAAACACCCTAGAGATTTCTTGTGATCCGAGAGGTCCCGTCATGTTGTGCTATCTTGAATTACTCGACTCGTCAATGGAAACTCTTCAGTCTGTGAGAGTGGTTCGAGAGTATCCTGATGTTTTCGATGAAGTTGGGGGGTTGCCCCCTAAGCGAGAGATTGATTTCCGCATTTATCTGGTGGATAATGCAAAGCCGGTTTCTTTGCCCGTTCGGCACATGGCTCCGCGTGAAAGGCGGGAGCTAAGTAAGCAAGTGAAGGAATTGCTTGAGAAGAACTTCATTAGACGAAGTATATCTGAATGGGGAGCGCCTGTGGTATTTGCTACCAAGGCAGATGGTTCTCTCCGACTTTTTGTTGACTATCGAGAGTTGAATAAGCTGACTAAGAAGAACAGACACCCGTTACCGAGGATTGATGATCTCTTTGACCAGCTTGTCGGTGCTTCTGTTTTCTCTCAGCTTGATCTTGCTATTGGATTCCATCAGCTCAGGGTAGCTGAGGATAGTATAGACAAGACTGCGTTCAGAACTCCAGATGGATTCTTCGAATGGCTTGTCATGCCGTTCGGCTTGACTAATGCACCCGCATATTTCGTGGACTTGATGAGTAGGGTGTTCAGGGAGTTCTTGAACAAGTTTGTCGTGGTCTTCGTAGATGATATTCTGATCTTCTCTAAGGATGAGGAAGAGCACGCAAGGCATCTCGTGGAGGTGATGGATACGCTTAGAGCGCATCAGTTGAAGGCCAAGTTCTCCAAGTGTCACTTTTGGAGAAGGGAAGTTAGATTCCTTGGGCATATAGTGTCTAAGCAAGGCTTAGCGGTGGATCCCGCTAAGGTAGTTGCAGTTCAGGATTGGAAGACTCCAAGGAATGCAATAGAAGTAAGAAGTTTTCTAGGTCTTGCGGGTTTTTACCGAAAGTTCATCAAGGACTTCGCGAAGATATCCGCTCCTCTCACTAAATTGACGAAGAAGAATTTAGTTTTTGCTTGGAGCATAGATTGCGAGCTTGCTTTTCAGAAGCTCAAGAGAGCTCTCACATCAGCACCTGTTCTAGCTTTCCCCGATGGAGGGAAGTTATTTACAGTATACACCGATGCATGTGGCACGGGGTTAGGAGCTGTTCTGATGCAAGAAGGAAGAGTGATATGCTTTGGCGGTAGACAACTCAAAGTGCATGAGAAGAATTATCCCACTCATGACTTAGAGTTGGCAGCAATAGTATATGCACTCAAGGCTTGGCGCCATTATCTTCTGGGAGAAAGATTTGAGCTTTATACCGATCACAAGTCATTGAAGTATCTCTTTTCTCAAAAGGATCTGAATCTGAGGCAACAAAGGTGGATGGAATTCTTGGCGTCCTATGATTTTGAGATAGCTTATACCCCTGCCAAGGGGAATGTGGTAGCGGATGCATTGAGTAGAAGAAGGTTGACCCAAAGTCCTCTATTCGTTGAGATGAAGAATTTAGAGTATGTGGCAACCTTTGATTTCTCTTTGGCGGTTGAGTCGATGACCGGTTCTTTAGCATCTCTGGAACTCAGACCTACCCTTCTTGATCAAGTTGGGGCTTCGCAGAGAGAAGACCCTCAGATAGTTGAGATTATGGATAAGCTAATTCGAGGAGAGGCGTCTAGTCATCTCGCTCGATATTCTATTGATGACAAGGGTTGGCTGAGGAGAGACGGAAGGTTATGTGTTCCAATGGTAGAAGATTTAGTAAGAAAAGTTCTTGAGGAAGCGCATCGCTCTAAGTTGACTGTACATCCAGGCGGAGATAAGATGTATAAAGATATGAAGCGTATTTTCTTTTGGCCTGGGATGAAAAAGGATGTGGCAGAGTTTGTCTCTAGATGTATCATTTGCCAGCAAGTTAAGGCCGAGTCGAAGAAGCCCGGTGGGCTATTGCATCCTCTAGACGTTCCACTTTGGAAGTGGGAGAGTATTTCCATGGATTTTATCGATGGGCTACCAAGGTCAAGGAAAGGGAATACGAGCATTTGGGTTATTGTGGATAGACTTACGAAGAGTGCTCATTTCATTCCGGTGAAGAGCAAGAGAACCGCATCTTGGCTAGCGTCTGTATATCTTCGTGAGATTGTGAGACTACATGGAGTCCCTTCTAGTATAGTCAGTGACCGTGACCCAATCTTTACAAGTCAGTTCTGGAATAGCTTGCAAGAAGCTATGGGCACAAGGTTGAATCTAAGTACTGCTTATGACCCATAGACGGACGGTCAAACCGAAAGGGTGAATAAGGTACTCGAGGATCTATTGAGGCTTTGCATTCTGGATTTTGGTGGTACTTGGGA
Source organism: Allium sativum (assembly GCA_030737875.1). Taxonomy (NCBI): domain Eukaryota; kingdom Viridiplantae; phylum Streptophyta; class Magnoliopsida; order Asparagales; family Amaryllidaceae; genus Allium; species Allium sativum. The sequence continues at coordinate 223,868,211 of CM060920.1, forward strand.
AGACCATCTTCCTCTTGTTGAGTTTGCATATAATAACAGTTATCAGGCAAGCATAGGAATGGCACCATTTGAAGCTTTATATGGGAGGCCGTGCAAGTCGCCTACATGTTGGTGGGAGACTACAGATAAGCTTATACTTGGGCCTGATATGATCAGAGATACATCCGAGAAGATCGAGTTGATTCGGAGACGGATGAAAGCGGCCCAAGACCGACAGAAATCCTATGCTGATAAGCGAAGAACTCATTTGGAGTTTGATGTTGGGGATATGGTTTTCGTGAAGGTTTCTCCTTTGCGGAATGTGGTCCGATTCGGAGCCGTTGGGAAGTTAGCACCGAGGTTTGTTGGACCATTCCCTATTATAGAGTGGATCGGGCAGATGGCTTATAGAGTGAAGTTGCCCGAGAAGCTTGCCGGAGTACACGATGTTTTTCATGTCTCGCATCTTCGGAAATGTTTACATGAATCAGCGGAGGTTGTTGAGCCAAGTGTTCTGAAAGATGTGGAAGTGGAGAAAGAGGCTACCTTGAGGAGAGCTCCGATTCGTATCTTGGGGACGGAGACCAAGAAGCTAAGGAATCGTGAGGTCAAGTTGGTGAAGGTTCAATGGGGTGAAGCCGAAGAAGACGCAACTTGGGAAACCGAGGAGAAGATGCGTGGGCTTTATCCATTCCTTTTTGAGGGTACACTCCCAATCTCTTTTCTTTGTTAGCATATCTTTTTCTTTGCTATCCATGTTTTATCTAGTATCGTGTTAATCTTGTCATGAGAACCTTAGGTAGAAACCCTTTGGATGAAACATGTGTTTGAAACATGTTATGCTTGATGGTTGCAAGTGGTTGCAAGTGTTTGCAAGTGGTTACTCGTGGATGCATTATACACGTTAGGCACTAGATCGGCTCACACACTCCTCATATTGCATATGCATGAGTGTTTATGCTTATTCATGGCTGAAAATTTTTGTGTTATCACATGGATGTTGCATATGGATGTATGTTATGTGCACACATATAGATGCTATACATTATGTTAGGAATTGCATACATATGGATTCATTTCACTAACATAATTTGCATTGATGATATTTGCATTAGATAAGTACATATACACACACCTTTGCATATGTTCATACAACATTTAGAATCTTGTAAGGACAATGATTGCTCGTGGATGATGTTTTGAGTAGATGGATGATTGGATGGTAGGATACGTTCTTCCTAACTTGAAGATTTCGGGGACGAAATCCTTTAAGGAGGGGAGAATGTAACAACCCGTATTTTCAATAACCTGTTATAACGTAAATCGAGGCAGAATTTAATTCTAAAATCTGAATCAAGGGAAACGGGCTATGCCATTGCGTTCGTCTCGGAAAAATACGCGAAATAGAGTCTGAGTTTTCGAAAATCGGAGTCCGTATGACCCGATTAAGGCCCAACGAAGTTTCCTGAAAATTTCAAAGTAAAAACAGATTTCAAATTCAAATCTGAATTTGGAAATTAAGGGTTATTGGGCCAGGCGGGAAAATTCGCGCCAGAACACCCCAAGTCGACAGCCCTGTCGACTTGGGAGTCGACTTGGTTAGACCAAGTCGACAGCCCTGTCGACTGGGCTGTCGACTTGGCTCAAACGGGCTGTTTAGCCTGGTGCACCATTTTGGGTTTGTGTTGAGCTTGGGGGCCAGATTCGGTTTTAAGGGCTGAGGTTGCAACTAGGGTTTAATCCTATGGCCTAAATCACTTGCCTAATCTATAAATAAGACCCTAACCTACCCTAAATCATCATTATTCATTCTAGCAACTAAACTATGGCAAAATCAATCCTCTCATGGCCTCCACTCTCTTCATAAAATTCCTAAACAAATTCTTATGAGATTTTCCATGCATACAAGTGTTTTTAAACTTGTATGAGCCTCTTTAGCTTGCATTCAAGTCAAGTCTCTATATTTGCACCATAAAGAAAGAGTTTTGATCAATTTTGCTTGCATTTTTGGGGTTTAATTGGTTGCATAAGGGTTTTCTTACATTTGCTATACTCATTTGAGTCCGCATAAGCATTGTAAGCCCTATTCTACTTTCATACTTAAACTTTAAAGTTAAATGTATGATATGCGAGTTTATATGCAAATTTACTATGATGTGATATGCAAGTTTACTATGATGTGTTATGCAAGTTTACTATGATGTGTTATGCAAGTTCATCAAGTTATGTTATGCAAGTTTGATATGCAAGTTGTCATATGATATGCAAGTTATGCTATGCAAGTTTGATATGCAAGTTGCCATATGATATGCAAGTTATGCTATGCAAGTTTGATATGCAAGTTGCCATATGATATGCAAGTTATGTTAAGCAAGTTTGGGTTGAACATTTTGTTCATGCTATCATGTTATGCAAGCTTATCATGGGTTTATGAACATAAAGCTTCAAGCTTTATGCCAAAGGTTGCATTTTGGCAACATGTAAGTTATCATATCTCTTATGATAACTTGCATGTGAGGCTAAATGCGAACTTGTGGCCATTTTTATATGTCATTTATCACCATGTATCACCAATATGCTAAGTTTGGTTTTATGCATGCTTTTGAGGCCTAATGCAAGTATATGAACATATGTACATTTCATATGCCACCATGTTGAACTTGTGGCTTCAACACTTTTATGTCATGATTATGCCAAGTTCCCTCTTTCTATCCTTTATGCGCTATTGCGATATGTAAGCGATGGGATTGCGTTTGGGGTTGGGTAAACTTAAAAGACATAAAAACATAAGCTTGGGAATTTACCTATTAAGTTAGGTCTACCCATTGGGAATTTACCTATTAAGTTAGGTCTACCCAATTGCTTGAAAACTTGTAATGTGTTTTGGAAACACGATGGACATGACACTTAGAAAATATAAGTGTGGCCAACTCGAGGTTGGGTTGAGTTTGTAGTGTAAACCTACCTGGAACCGACCGGCTTAACTAGTTGCTACAAACAATAGGACCCAATGTGAGAAGTTGGTCATGTGGTACCTTGGACCCGAGGTTAGACCAAGTTGTGGTGTAAAGCTACCCGGAACCGACCGGCTTAACTAGTAACCGCAACAAAGTCTAATGTGAGAGGTTAAGGCGCATTAATTAATTAATGCCTCATGATTAGGGTTAAGTCATGGTCCATTTAATACTTAACCAATTTGGGCTTGGTAGATTAATCGGGGTTAAGTCGTGAACTCATCGTTACACTTAACCAAGTTAATCCATGATTAGTAAAGGGGTTAAACCGTACTTAACCCACTAGAAAAATCCAAGCAATGGGGGGTCCACTCCAGAAGTAATCCCTAGTTTGTATCATCATGACCCTAGGGACTAGGCTAGGGTGGGGGCATGATTACTGGGCTGGAGGTAAGCGACCAATAAACGACGGCAGGGTGGTACGCCGGTGTAGTTCCGGGCGGACTCTGGTCGTGCACATAGTCCGTAGCCGGAGAAAACATGCACGGGTACCAGTAGATCGATACTGTGCACTCATGTTCATGGTGTCCAGGGGTTGACACCCTAGGGCTTGATACACCCGAAGGGTGGACCCGGCACAGTTCGACTACAATCATGTTTGGGCCGTATTGACACCAACACGTGACGAGTTAGGCTTAGGGAGCCGATCGACTAGACCGTTTGGTTGGACCTCGTGTTAGGGTCACTTCATGTTATTGGACCTTGTATTAGGGTCATTTCATGTTATTGGGCCAAAGCTTGGGCCAAGGGATCAATACTTGTTTATTCAAGTCATGTTAGTTTGCTAGTACACCTGTGGTGCAAAACCTTAATCCTGATTATGCGATGACACCTTTATCTACCTTGTTAGTTAATCATCAAGCTAGTATGTTGTTATCCTTATGTTCATCCCTGCTGCTCATACCAGTTAACTTTATCAGTTTACATAGATTGTAGTAGGGCTTACTCAGTCTTTTTGACTGACCTGTTTTCTTTCGCCTCTTTTCTTCCGTTCCCCCCCCCCCCCCCCCCCAGGTTCTCAGGGAGGGAATACTGGAGCCTAGCTTGGATTTTGGATTGCTTGCTTGTGGGATTTCAGCTCATGTACGCTTTCTACATGAAGCTAGCTATGGTTCTCACTTATTTTGGGGATAGCACTTATGTATTTCAGTTTTTAGATGATGTTGTTTTATCTAGACTTGTTTATTTGGGAAGTTGACATTATGTTGTACCAGACTTGTTTTGAAATGGTTTAAAATCTTCCGCTGTTTTGTCTATGTTATTTACTCTGTTTACATATATACATACATTCTTGTTCTGCCTTGATATATCATTATGCATGTTTACCTGATTCAAACGCCCCTCCAAAGTCAGGGTGCTTGCAAGAGTCACCCTGGCGGAGGTGGGGTGTTACATCTCTAAACTCACCTTTGTAAATATTCTTTGTTTTCTTTGTTTATTTCTCCTGCTATCCCTTCTTTTTATTGTTTCTTTGTTTTCTTTTGTTTTTGATTTGTCACTGTCATATCTTTGTAAATTCTTAGACTTCATTAACTTAATATTGCAGAATTCATATTCTTTCTGGAAATTTTCTTCATTTCTATAAAACTCTGATGTATTTAATCATGTCCAGATCTTGAATTTATTTTTGTAAATATCTGCAATTGATTTGAAGTTTGTTTTCTGATTCTTTGAATTCATAACAGTGTTGATGTATTCGTGCCATATCTTGAACACTGTTAATTTGAATTCTAAATTTTTGAAGATCTGAATAATTAATGAAATTTCACACTCTTATGCTGTTTTGAGTTTCTTCCAATTAATTTTGGAAACGCTTAAAATGTTATACTCATTACAGCACACTGTTATTTATCAGTTGTTAAAATTTCATTGATTTTCGGATTGGCTTGGAAATTAATCTGTCCTAATGATACATCTTGAAAACCATCATTACTCATGATCATTATGGCTAGAATTTGTTTGTTTGAAATCATTTGAAATTATTGATATCTTGAATAATCACACACCTCCTAAATTTGAAATTGTCAACCTTGTGTGAGTGATTCATTATATTCCAAAACTTGACATCGATTCAAGTGATTTCAAATAAATTATTATATTTTTCTGGATCATGAATACCTTTCAAAATTGATACAGATGATCTGAAATTTCTTTTAGGCATGTCTGAATTTTTGTGAAAATTTGATTTGAAAATCAAGTCTTAAAAATCACTTATATTTCACGATAATTTGATTTGAATATATGTTTGTTTAAAATCATTGGTTCATAAATCTTCTTGTGTGACCAACATCTTGTCAAGTCTGATTTGAAACAGTTTCTGTTATGCTGCTCTGATACTGTTTTTCAAAGAACTGCCTGTTTTAACCTGTCTGCTACTTGGCTAATTTGTTATACTATCTGCTTGGTCTTTAAATTTCTGCTGTCTGTGATATCTTGGTTTGTCCCCGGTATCTTTGTGATTAAAATTTATTAACAGAGACACCAAGTGGTATCTTGGTTTTCCTGTGAGTGGTTGTCCGTGTCGAGAGGCAGAACGTGAAACCAGTGTCTGAGGTATCTTTGTAAGCCACCGGGGTGGTATTAAAATCCTTGTTAATCGAAATTACAAGTGGTATCAGAAGTGCCTTATATTTGTTTCACCCATCTGATCATGAATCATTTTTGACTTTCTGTAATATCTTTGAAATATCTCCTTGACAAGTCCGCTTTGAAAATGATGTTTGTGCTGCTCTGATATTGTTTTGAAAATATTCAAATAATTGCTTGTTCTTGTCTGCAGCTCTGATAAATGTGCCAAATTTGTTAGTTTTGTCTATTTGGGCTTTATGTTTGAAATTTCTTAAATCTGAGATATTTAGGGTGTGAATAAATTCCTCGATAAGGGAGACTACAATTGGTATCAGTTTTTTTTTATCCATTTGCTTTGAATTTTCACATTGTATAGACACCATACACATTTTTTTTCCCTTGTATAAATCTGTATAAATTCCTCTTGTAATTGATTTTCAATTTTAAAATTATTTATTGATTATTCTTTCAGAAATTGAAATCAATATCCAAATTAAACTGTATTTATAATTCATCAAAATTATAATCAGATTTTGAAATTGTGATGAATTGTGACTGAAGTATATTTCACAACAAGAGGAGAATTTTATTTAGATTTTCATGATGGTTGAATATTTATTATAATATCTTTGAACTGGCAATTATTTCACGGCCATCTTCATTACTTATCATCCTTCTGCCATCCGTTATGATTTTATATAAATGTGGAGAGTTTAATTTTTTTTTTAAATCTTTTTAAATAAACAGTGGAAATATTCGTGATGGAAATAAGACTGTGTTATTATTCAGAATTAGTGAGATTGGGAATTTTCAATGATCCCGGTACAGTTGGTCATATTTCATAATATAATTAATTTAGTAATTTATTTCACAGTCCATATCTGTACCTACCCCATTTTCTATCATCCATATATTGGTTTGTATACCGAGGAGTTTTTCTTTTAAAGCTGAAATGATAAATATATATAATTAATACATAAGTGTGTCTCTAACCTCATTTAAAAATCCAAGCTCTGATCATGCATGGTTATGATACAACTTATAATTTAAGTTGCGACTGATCCCATTTAAAAATCCAAGCTCTGGTTATGCGTGGTCAGTGTGCTCTTAAATAAATTAAAAAAAAAGGAAAAATGTGCTATAAATATAAATTAATATGAAATTCTCCTCAGAGTATAAAAACCAGTCTATCAATCCATCTTTCTAATCTGTGAAATGTGTTGAAATATTATGACGTATTATGTTTTGTTGATTGATAGATATTGGGATTTGAGATTATTCGATCTCGTCACTTAAATTGAATTATTAATTATAGTCCAAATCCATCACTGTTTTTGTGCTTCAGTTTATAAAATTCTTTTGAAAATAATTGGGAAATATTCATTTTTTTAATATAACTCTCCTCATTTTTTATAAAATTTCATCGTAAATCCGTCATTGTCTGAAATGTGAAATATGTCACTAGTTCTTAGTTTATTATGATTTTTGTTTGACTGATTGAGATTTATGATGACTGTTCTTCCTCTTAAGCTGAAATTATATTATTTAGTCATTTTTCATCTATATTTTAATTTCTGAATCCTTTTGATGATAACAAAAGGGGGAGAATGGATTAGATTTTGATTTATGAATGAATATTTTATTTATATTAGATTTTGATTTGAGTGAAACTTTTGAAAAATTCATTATTATTCAGTTCATATTTCATTTCACCCATGCACAGTTATAGGGGGAGTTTTCTGCTGTAGGGGGAGCTACTAAATAAGGGGAGTTCAAAATTCCACTATCAAACACATTTATTATATTCAAAATCTTTTATTTGTTTGTCATCATCAAAAGGGGGAGATTGTTGTATATAACAGTGTTGTATACACGGTTATATGATTTTTGTTTGATGATAACAACCAAATATATATCTATATAAATGTGTTTGTCATTGTACTGTTCATTACAACACAGACTGTAATATAATATTTATGTTTAAATAGAATACGACTGTATACACATTCATATATTTATATAGTATTTTATTTAAACTGGATATTCTATTTCAACTTTCAAACAATACAATCTTTTATAACTCCACTATTTGAATACATCTCTGATATACATTCACAGAACATTGTTCTTGTAAATAAACAGAATTTAATAGACAAGTTTATTTGAACACAATAAAATGATATTTTATTTCGATCAAACTTGTTTATTACAATATTCAGTACAATTCACATATTCATACACTACTCTTCACTACAACTCTCACACTCAGTTACAGTCACACAGTTACTCATATACACTGTCTCTCTGTTCTTCAGTTTCATTGTCTTTTGTCTTCTATAAGCTTCACAGTCAGTCCAGTCTTCATACCTGTCATATATAGAAACACACACACAGTACACTGTAATAGAAATGAAATAGAATACATGCAAATATAATTTTTATTTTTTGAAAAATTATTTGCCTCAGAATTTCGGTGTGTTTCTCATCATTTTTCTGACTCGATCTGATTTGATCAGCCTCGACATAATCACGCTAGTTTGCTGATTTTTGATCAGCCTCAACATAGTGTGACTAGTCTGCTGATATACATATAAACACAAATGTCAAAATCAACACAAGACAGGTCAAAGGAGAAATGGAAATCAAATATGCATATAAAATCAGCAAAGAGGCAACACAAAATCATGGTTCAAGCACAAAGTCAAAGTACAAGCCATAGTGAAAGCATGATATGGCACAAGTACAAGTTCTCATGTCAAAACAGAAATGAATGGTGAATGGAGCTACAGCATAGTGGTGCCACAGTTCCATAGTGCAAAAAAAAAATAAAAAAAATTCAAGTATACATATACAATGAACATTGTGAACAAAAGCTTCAGCAACATGCAAGGGGGATGCAAGCTAAAGTGCTAATGCAAATGGACATGAAGTGGGTCAACTCACACACACTTCCAAACATGCAAGAGCAAGGATATACATGAATACAGCAATGAGGAGTAAAGAAGTGTACATGCAGGTGGATACAACAAAGCTTCGAGTGCACGACAAATGGTAGTGGCATGACACAAAGCATGAATGTGATACATATGGATCTCGAGCCGTGGTCAAGCAAGCCAAACAGCAAAACAACTCAATGAAAAGTCAAACAACAAATTCAAATGGACACAACAACTATGTGTTGCAATACAATAGTGGATACAGCATGCACACAAAACAGAGGTGTTAAATAATTTCCAGGAATTCAAGCATGCAAGAGTTTCCAGTTTTGAAGAAGCATGAAGAACAAAAATAGGTGGTTCATTCATAAAAGTGATTCAGCAATATCATTCAAGTGAGCAACATAGACAGATCAATGTGTTTGTGCAACTACAAAGAATTACAGCATACAAATTTTGTCAAGTAATTCAATCTGCTTTGTGGCAACAACTAGTGGAGTAGCAGGTTAAATGCGCAAGAATTTAATTTCAACAAAGCCTGTTATGGAAAGGATTCAAATCTACAAATCTATATTGATTTCCAGAATTATCCAAAATTAATATTTCATACTTGGCAAGAAGATTGGCATGAAACAATTTGTGTTTTTTTGTTTTTAGTTTTTTTTTATCAGCTAAAGATGAACAATTCAAATGATCATTTCCAGTTCCAGAAGCTATGCATGGTGGCATGCAAACAAATATATTTCCAAATGGGTGCAGGCTCAATAGCAAACCAAGTTTAAATTGATTTCCAGAAATGCGCAAGGCCAGAAAGAAGAAGAGACAAGTTCTGTTTTGGAAAGTTTTAATTATTTCTAGATTTATACAAATCAGTGTTTGGATATTGGTAAGAGATCAATACAGTAATCTTGGGAAAGGTTTGTTTTCTTAGAACCTGTTTTTAAACGAGCACATCAATGTTTTGGACATGGTGTTATTTTCCAAATATACACAAACAATATACATGGCAAGAATCACGCAAGAAAATATTTTATTTTCAGAAATATTTTTGAGAATTAAATTCGGCCAAGTGCATTAACCAGCTTTGGAATGTTTTTCAAAGATAAATCAAGCATGGATTCTTTCAAAAGGGCAATAACACGTCTGGATTCAAAGCCCAAAATCACGCAAAAGAAAACCGCAAATGAGATGAGCCATTCAGTGAAATCAGAGCTCAATTAAAGGATTTCTAAATCCTATAAACACAACCATTCATCACTGGCAAGCAACCATCGAAAACTAACATCAAAAATCAGAGTATAATCAAAAGAAAAACTCAGAGAAAACTCACAAGCTTTACCATCTGTTTTCGATCATAGAAAAATCCCAAATCGAAGAGAGTCAAGCCTCAAAGTTTTTGAAGCCATCAGAGAATCACTTTTATCAAGCAATCGATCAGTGATTGGGAGAAATTTCAGAAACCCTAGATATTCTTTTTCGCAGCCGCCATTTCCAAGTTCCAGAGGAAAAGAGAAAAAGGATCGGACTAATTAGAAAGGGAATGGGTCGGCCGATCTTCATTGGTTAAGCCATGTTTTTTGAAGACAAAAGGGGATGACCCTTCTATGTTTAACTCCTAGGGTTTATCTCTTCTTGTTTTAGTTTTAATTTGTTTTTGTTTTTTTTTGTATTGTTGTAAAACCGTCCAAACAGTTCTGTCTAGAGTCTGTAAAATTCTAGAATTCTGGTTATAGGGTTGTAACTAGGGGAATCTAATCGAGGGGATATCGATTAGTCTTGGGTTTTGAGCGTAGAGTTAGAATAGGAGCGAGAGTCGCGTGTGTACATGGTATTGTATGCGGGATCTGTTCTATCATCTAGTAGAAACCTTAGGAATGCAGCAGTAGGCAGGGTTTTGCCGAAGCTGGGTATTTCTTGTGTCATTTAATTTTTGCATTTCTATTTCTGCTATTATTTGTGATCTCTATATTTTTAATATCTCGCGAATAATTGTGATAAACCCTATTCACCCCCCCCCCCCCCCATCTAGGGTTAATCTTGATCCAACATCTACTGTACCGGCCTTGACAAAATTATTAAAGATATCAATAATTAGTGTAAAATCATAATAAGTGATTTGGAAAGAATTGGGATGAAAAATTCCATATTTGAAAAGATAAAAATAGATTTTTATCGAAATGAACCAGTTTTGAACTAGAATAATAATACAATTATTTTTAAAATAAATAAATTGGTTTTGAAATGGTTTTAAAAATAACCTGAATTTCCAATATATAAATTGGAAATGGATTTGAATCGAAATCGTCTTCGGAATATTTCGATGTTGAATTTCATGATTATACAGATATTATTATGGAAATTTGAAAGATATATATATATCGTTATTTCCAATACGATATTTGTTGATTTCAGAATTTGATATGGAATATAAGCCGATATATTTTCTATTCAGAGCCTTGTATTTAATATCAAATTGGATTTTGGGTTTGTCGTGAATGGTATCTTTAATAATAATGTTCTTGAACCCAATGGAGTTAATAAAATTAGAAACTGACTGGAGATTAGTTAAGTTGATTGGTTTCCTGGGTATTGATCTGATCTTGGTTTCGGCCTTCGGGGTTAACACTTAGGGAATTGTTCTCTTACTAATTTACGGTTAGAGACTAATGGAATGTGAATTGGGTTTATCGTGAACTGTGTTTTAGCGACATTCGTTCTTTAACCCGATTTATAGTGAAATGGGATTTGGAATTTATAAATCTTTTGTTAAGATTTAAAGGAGATTTTCCAAAGTAAAGTTTTCCAATTTAACATATTAAATTGGTATTGAATGGAATTCAATTTGGTAATAATCAAAGTGAACTTCTGTGGAGGAAGACTGTTAATACATATGGAATTTAAGAGGCATTGCCATTATTCCATTTATATTATTGGTCGGATATGGAAATTGATATCGATTATGTATTGATTTGTTTTTTCGTGAAGATTCCATAATTAATGAAATGTTATTTAGGTTGTCGTGAATGGTATCTTTAATAATACTATTCTTAGACCTAATGGAGTTAAGAAAATCAGAAATTAACTGGAGATTAGTTAAGTTGAATGGTGTCCTGGGTATTTATCTGATGTTGGTTTCGGCCTTTGGGGTTAATACTTAGGGAATTGTTCACTTGCTACTTTATGGTTAGTGGCTGAAGAAATGGAATGTGATTTTAGGTGAACCGTGTTTTAAATGACATTATTTCTTTAACCCAGTTAAAGACAGAATATGATTTCCCAAGTTAAACAATCGTTAATATTTATTTTTGGGAAGGTTAAAACCAAGTGGAGTTTTAATGCATCTTTAATTAGATTGAAATGATATCCAAAGGAAGATTAAAGAATAAATTTAAAGAATTTATCTTTGATAAAATTAATGGGAACATTTCCTAAATTATAAGAATATTTGAATAAAGGAATATTATGGATTGGAATGAGGCATATGTTGTGTTTTTATAGCACTTGTTTATTATATATGCGAGTTATTCAGAAAGACCGGGTTTATCCCATTCTGAATAACTGATTCGATGGTATGTATAGGATGAAGACGGTGGTTGAAGACCGGAGGTCTTCACATCGTTTGGATGATTACTGATGTCTTGATTGGGCTGTACACCCAAGGCGAGGTAATAAATGGTGATCGTCCAGATATACTTGGAGATCGACAGATATGCGAGGGCCTCTCCCCTGTATTGGACATATGGGGGAGGAATAAGGTGCCTTCAGTTTCTTTCAGACCAAGAACGAACTTGTAAATAGATGTGTGTCTGACATCGGATTTCATTCTATGTGATTGATAGACATCGGTTGCATAGCGTGGATGACCAGTGTGGCATGCTGAGATGCAAATGATCAAGACTTCTATTGAAAAGTAGGGTCTTGTGGTTGATGATCAAAGCACGGCCTTTGTGGCGTAGCTTTGTGTAGCATTAATTCGCGAGCCTCACACCCCGGTGTGGACCAGAAACGGGAGAGGACATCAGGAAGGGCATGCGTTTCCTTCTAGCTAGGAGTGGTGTCAGCGTTTTGCACACCCTGGCATTTTACTTATGTGGATGATGGATAGGAGGCGCCTTAGTTATATCGGTCGATCCGGGGCCGATGGAGTCATTTGGCTCATTTACGCCCCATAGGGGGGAAACGCAGTGTTCAGGCATTTTAATCCACATCGAGTGGACCGGCCCTGACGATCCAAGTTTAACTCGAGCTCTGATCCTAAGGCTCGGGCTAGACTGTCTCGAAGCGATAAGGACAATCCCTTGCCTTGGTTCGTAGATGGAAATCCATCTTCCAATATGACATTTTGCGGTTTTAATTGTAAACCTATATATGGAGACATAGTGGTATGGGGCACTTATACCATCTATGATTGATACTTATGATTGAAATTGTTTTGACACTATACACTTATAGTAATACTAAAAGATGAAATTTCACATACCAAGCATTTTTGGCTATTATAAGGTAAAAACTCTATCCTCGGGCTTGCGTTGCATTATGTGATGGGACCTGAGTCTTATAATAGCTTCATTGTTCTTTATTTAGCATTGCTCTGTTGTTTTATGCACTGGTATTCTGGGGAGGAAACCCGTTCCGTGTTATACGACGTGGTCCCTGGATTACCAAACTTTAAAATAAAGATTAATAACTGTTTTAGTTCTCACACCAGTCACATGATTTACCTAGAGTTTATTATTTTAACCTAAACTCTGGGTGCCCCTATTTTCCGCATGGGCAGCTAGTAGTTTTGGTTTTGCAGATTTATATTCATAGGATCCTGATTTACAACTGAAGTGATATCCGGAAAGCTCTGTATCCGTGTATTACTTTCAGTTGTGTTTTGTATTATTTTTCCGTTGTTATGTATTTAAATGTAATTTAAATCTCTGATATTTAGTAAATGTGTATTACGTAATTTTACTCTGTATATTCTTGTATTCTGATGAAATTGTTGCAATAAGCAATGAAATGTTCTACTATTTGTGTTCTGTTTTGTCGTGTTCTATACTCAATCTGTGCCATCCTTCACGGGGAAGTTCGGTTCGTCTCAGTTTGGTATCAGAGCTTTGGTTTACAGAGCTCGGAGAACAAGACACATTAGAACCATACGAAAGAATTCATCAGAGATTGGACTAGTAATATCCAATGAGAATGACTCATTAGAGATAGGATCAGTAGTTTCTTAGAACGAGTGTGAAGAGCATTATTTTAAAAAAAAAAAAAAACCAATTTTTTTTGAAAATTCAAACCATTTGTACGTATTTGAATATTTATTTGTATTGAATTTGGACAATCCAATATATAAAGATTTTGCATATACGCCTTGCAAACGTATATTCGAAGTTTTAATATACTGGATTCATATAGAGTCACACTTTAGTCGCCCGGAGATGATTCTGATAATTGAAGCTTCATCATCAGAATTTGTGTTCGAGTTTCGAAAGTGGGATTTTTATATATTTCCAATTGACTGGTGTGAGAACCAAAACTAGATAGGGCTTATTGTTGTGATTTAGCATCAAAAATCCGATTTTTGGACTATGTATTGAAGTCACGAATTTGAAACATTAATTCATTAACTGATTGATGGTTGTGTTGTATGATTATTCCTTTAAACCATTATGTGAATGTATGGTAAATTTAGGCCAAATTGTACCAAATATTGAACTGTATTGGAAAATGATTGCAATTGCATGCATGTACATATATATGTGGACATGTCATTGCAAGGAGGCTAGAGCAGAGGAAAAAAATTGTTTGCCCAACAAATAGGTACATGTTTATTGTATTTCTCTGGGTTTGGATGATTTTATGAGCCAATTTGCTAGCCGGTTGGCTATTTCTTTTTCTTTTTGGATTGGAAAGACATGTATGGCAATTTCGGGATTTTCCCGGTGCTCTCGTGCAGGGGAGGTTATAGCGAAATTTTTCGAAAATTTAGGGTGTTAGCCAAATTTGAAAAGTTCTTAGAAATTGAAAAGTTGAAGAACTTAAGCCATAATGAAAATAATGAAAGTTGAGTTGGTTTGTAAAACAACTTTCATCTCCATTCCTTTTCGGGGACGAAAAGATTTTAAGTGGGGGAGATTGTAACAACCCGGAAAATCCGAGCCAATTTAAAATTTTTATTTTGGCAATTTTGATGAATTTTGAATATTTAAAATGAATTATTTTAAATAATAGCGATGAGAAATTTATTTGGAATAGAATTAGAACGTATATATTTATATAGATCGTCGTTAGAATATAAACATTTATTTTAATTATAAAAGGAATTGAAAATGGCGCGGTAGTTTGAAAATTCGATTTTAAATTTCAAATGAATGTACAAGATTCTAAATAAGCTGGATTTTGGCGAAACCAAAAATATTAGAATATATTTGAGAATATCTTTCCAACGAATCCGAAAAATTAAAATTTCACAGCGGGAATAAAAAATTATGCCCAGTTGAAAATTCAGAATAGTCGCTATGGAAAATATAGCCCTTAAAAATGGAAATTTTGCAAACGACCTCCGTTTTGGACGAAACCACTTTTGTTGGATCCGAGATGTCAAGTTATTGCTAGATTCCAAAATTCATAATTTTCTGAGTCAATATGTGAGCATGGCACACGAAAACGGGTTTTGGCAGTTTAGTCAATTTTAATCAACTGAAAAATGGCCTTTTTTCAAATGGTATTCAATTTTGATGAAATTAGTTTTGTTAGGACCATATCGTCGATAGGAAGCTAGAAATAATTTTTCTCGAATTTTTAAAATTAGTATGTGGCCCTGGTAAATTAAAATGTAGGTTCAAATTGAATATTAAATGAATATATATTAAATTTGAATTAAAACTAATTGTAACAGCCAAGATGGCTTACGAAACATATCCCATTGTGTTCGGAATGAGGGTATTACGCTAGGAACGACAGTCGTTTGGTTTGAAACGGAGTTCGAGATTAAAAGTCAACTTTTGGGTATTAATTAATTAAATATATATATTTATTTATAAAGCCCCTCCCCTTTCCATCCTCACTCAGTTAAACCCGCACCCCCCGATTCAAGAAAATCCGTCGTGCCCCAAGCCCAAGCTGCCGCCTCCGTCAGTCGCGCCCCCAAGGGCGTCGCCATCGCCGGAAAATCTCCCCTTCCTCCTCCTCATCGTCGGAGCCTCCCCCGCTCCCTGTAATTAAACCCAAGACCCCCAAAATCGATTGAAACCGCCGCGCCAGTCCTCCCCAGGCCCACCGCTGATTGTTAAGAAGCACCCCCTCGACCTGCCATGCCTCCCCGACCTCAGACCGCCCTCCTCCGACCATCCCTCCAACGGTGAACCCCCCTCCCTTGAAAATGCAAAAGTGAGTATTTTAATATTTATTTAATTTTCTTTTCAGTTTTTACATAGATTAAAATTCGTTTTATGTATGTAGATTTAATCTAAAGGTTAGATTTTTGATTAGAAAAAGATTAGATTTTTGATATGATAAAGTTATAATTTTTATGGAAGTAAAATAAGATCTTTGTATTGTTTACATTGAGATAAAGATATGGTTTTTATCGCATGTTTGAAATATTTTTATGAAAATAAAAATATGATTTTTATCTATATAGATTTGAAATAAAAATTTGATTTTTATATATATGAAGTAGCAATAAAAATTTGATTTTTATATATATGAAGTAGCGATAAAAATTCGATTTTTATATATATATATATATGATGTAGCGATAAAAATTCAATTTTTATATATATGAAGTAGCGATAAAAATATGAATTTTATTATATAAGGGGCATTATAGAAATATGATTTTTAACTTATAAATCGTATGAAGAAAATTGCGTAGGAACTATGTTGAAGAAGATAACGCGATGGAAAAGAATCAAATCCAAACCATTTAGAAATAAAACTGGCGGAGTGGATCCCTCGGCGAGAACTTCTCACTTTAATTTAATTTTCTAGTTAAAATATATACTAGGATGCAGACGGTGCTTAGTAGCACCCGACACCCGTTGTCCACAGACCATGGATGACTTGTTTGTTTGTGTTGGTTATGTTGTGAAAATTGATTGTGTAATGTGGAATGGAATAAAATATTTTATAGTTAAAAATAGTTTACAGTTAAAAATATAATTTCTAACGTGTATATGAATAAAATAAATATCCATAAACAAATCGGACGATTTGTTTATGTACACACATTTGATTGATATTGATTAGGACGATAAATTTTACACATTGCCCAACTGCACAAATAAATCTGTGTTTGTTGTTTGAAAACCCCACACGGGTATTCAGATGATATTGGACATACACTAATCCCAATAATTAGTGGTATGTTGATCGATTGATTGACAGGCTGTTATAAGTATTAAATTTTATATTTGATGCATATGCAGTGTAGAATGCACTCTGGATGTTGGTTGATTGTTTATCATTTTTGTTATACACATGTATTGTATGAAAACCATATAATCAGATCATATGGTAATTGACTGTGTCTGATTCCAGTTCAGAAGGAATGTATATTTCAAAATAACGTTTATTTTAAAATAACGAATATTTTCAAATAATATTCGGTAAAAGAATCAAAATCTGATTTTGATGTCCGATTTGGGATGGACACGAATATATTTAAATATATGAAGCCGTGTTGATTAGATTGACGTCATTTTGACATGAACGATATTTATATCGATTTTATTCATTTATATAATGAATATCGAAAAGAAATTGATTTAAAAATCTAATGTATTGAAAATATTATCATTTATATATCGATGAAATAGAATATTCAATTTTGATTAGAAATTGAATATGAAGTTGAAATCGTTTTGAAAATGAATTTAAAATGATTTATAAAATATGTTTAGAAAGGTAATTGACGAAATATATATATAATATATATATATATATAATGGCCTGAATAGAACGCGCCGCGCTGCGGTAGTTCGCGAATTTCGACCATCGACTTTGAATGGATATTAAGGGAGATCCAACCATCGGATTCTCCTGAAACCGGAACCGTTGGGTTTGTATCGAAAAGAACTTTCTAACGAATATTAGAAATTAGAAATCTAATGGTTGGATTTGGAATTATGTCCAAATCAAATTTGGAAAAGGTCGCTGTAAGTGTTGTTCGATAGCCGTTTATGGAAATCGACTATACGGGCCTTGATAAAATGATTAAAAATATCAATAATTTGTGTGAAATCATAAGAAGTGATTTGGAAAGAATTGGGATGAAAAATTCCATATTTGAAAAGATAAAAATAGATTTTTATCGAAATGAACCAGTTTTGAACTAGAATTATAATTCAATTATTTTTAAAATAAATAAACTGGTTTTGAAATGGTTTTAAATGGTTTTAAAACTAAACTGAATTTCCAATATATAAACTGGAAATGGATTTGAACCGAAATCGTCTTTGGAATATTTCGATATTGAATTTCGTGATTATACAGATATTATTATGGAAATTTGAAAGATATATATATATATATATATATATATATATCGTTATTTCCAATATGATATTTGTTGATTTCAAAATTTGATATGGAATATAAGCCGATATATTTTCTATTCAGAGCCTTGTATTTAATATCAAATTGGATTTTGGGTTTGTCGTGAATGGTATCTTTAATAATATTGTTCTTGAACCCAATGGAGTTAAGAAAATTTGAAACTGACTGTAGATTAGTTAAGTTAAATGGTTTCCTGGGTATTGATCTGATGTTGGTTTCGGCCTTCGGGGTTAACACTTAGGGAATTGTTCTCTTACTAATTTACGATTAGAGACTGATGGAATGTGAATTAGGTTTATCGTGAACTATGTTTTAGTGACATTCGTTCTTTAACCCGATTTACAGTGAAATGGGATTTGGAATTTATAAATCTTTTGTAAAGATTTAAAGGAGATTTTCCAAAGTAAAGTTTTCCAATTTAACATATTAAATTGGAATTGAATGGAATTCTATTTTGCAATAATCGAAGTGACCTTCTGTAGAGGAAGACTTTTAATACATATGGAATTTAAGAGGCAAGGCCGTTATTCCATTTGTATTATTGGTCGGATATGGAAATTGATACCGATTATATATTGATTTGTTTTTCCCTAAAGATTCCATAATTAATGGAATGTGATTTGGTTTGTCATGAATGGTATCTTTAATAATACTATTCTTAGACCCAATGGAGTTAAGAAAATCAGAAACTAACTGGAGATTAGTTAAGTTGAATGGTGTCTTGGGTATTGATCTGATGTTGGTTTCGGCCTTCAGGGTTAATACTTAGGGGATTGTTCACTTGCTACTTTATGGTTAGAGGCTGAAGAAATGGAATGTGATTTTGGGTTTATCGTGAACCATGTTTTAAATGACATTGGTTCTTTAACCCAGTTAAAGACAGAATATGATTTCCCAAGTTAAACAATCGTTAATATTGATTTTTGGGAAGATTAAAACCAAGTGGAGTTTTAATGCATCTTTAATTAGATTGAAATGATATCCAAAGGAAGATTAAAGAAATTTTTTAAAGAATTTATCTTTGATAAAATTAATGGGAACCTTTCCCAAAGTATAAGAATATTTGAGTAAAGGAATATTATGGATTGGAATGAGGCGTATGTTGTGTTTTGATAGCACTTGTTTATCATATACGCGAGTTATGCAGAAAGACCGGGTTTATCCCATTATGAATAACTGATTCGACGGTATGTCGAGGATGAAGACGGTGGTTGAAGAACAGAGGTCTTCACATCGTTTGGATGATTACTGATGTCTTGATTGGGCTGTATACCCAAGGCGAGGTAATAAGTGGTGATCGTCCAGACATACTTGGAGATCGACGGATATGCGAGGGCTTCTCACTTGTATTGGACATATGGGGGAGGAATAAGGTGCCTCCGATTTCATTCAGACCCAGAAAGAACTTGTAAATAGATGTGTGTCTGACATCGGATTTCATTCTGTGTGATTGATAGACATCAGTTGCATAGCGTGGATGGCCAGTGTCGCATGCTGAGATGCAAATGATCAAGGCTTCTGTTGAAAAGCAGGGTCTTGTGGTTGATGATCAAAGCACGGCCTTTGTGGCGTATCTTTTTGTAGCGTTAATTAGCGAGCCTCGCACCCCGGTGTGGACCAGAAACGGGAGAGGACATCAGGGAGGGCATGCATTTCCTTCTAGCTAGGAGTGGTGTCAGCGTTTTGCACGTCCTGGCATTTTACATATGTGGATGATGGATAGGAGGCGCCTTAGTTATATCGGTCGATCCGGGGCCGATGGAGTCATTTGGCTCATTTACGCCCCATAGGGCGGGGAACCGCAATGTTCAGGCATTTTAATCCACATCGAGTGGACCAGCCCTGACGATCCAAGGGTCACTCGAGCTCTGATCCTGAGGCTCGGCCTAGACAGTCTCGAAGCGGTAAGGACGATCCCTTGCCTTGGTTCACAGATGGAAATCTAACTACCAATACGACATTTTGTGGTTTTAATTGTAAACCTGTATATGGCGACATAGTGGTATGGGGCACTTATGCTATCTATGATTGATACTTATGATTGAAATTGTTTTTGCACTATACAATTATAGTAATAATAAAAGATGAAATTTCACGTACCAAGCATTTTTGGCAATTATAAGGTAAAAACTCTATCCTCCGGCTTGCGTTGCATTGTGTGATGGGACCTGAGTCTTATAATAGCTTCATTGTTCTTTATTTAGCATTGCGATGTCTTTTTATGCACTAGTATTCCGAGGAGGAAATCCGTTCCGTGTTATACGGTGTGGTCCCTGGATTTACCTAACTTTAAAATTAATATTAATAACTGTTTTAGTTCTCACACCAGTCACATGACTGACCTGGAGTTTATTGTTTTAACCTAAACTCTGGGTGCCCCTATTTTCCGCATGGGCAGCTAGTAGTTTTGGTTTTGCAGATTTATATTCATAGGATCCTGATTTACAGCTGAAGCGATATCTAGAAAGCTCTATATCCGTGTATTAATTTCAGTTGTGTTTTCTATTATTTTTCCGCTGCTATGTATTTAAATGTAATTTAAATCTCTGATATTTAGTAAATGTATATTATGTAATTCATACTTTGTATATTCTTGTATTCTGATGAAATTGTTGCAATAAGCAATGAAATGTTATTTTGTTTGTGTTCTGATTTTTCATGTTCTCATCTCAATCCGTGCCTTCCTTGTACAATAATATTTTTACAGAGTTGCCCCTTCTTCTTCTTGCTGTAAAATCGAAGACGCAAAAACCCCATCTACTCGAGTTCTAGGGTTCGGAATTGCAATCAGAGCACTGCGCCGGAAGCCCATCTGAGTGCACCACGACGTTGGCCTCCGACCAAGCCTCAACCCCCCCGGTAGCTTGCAACTCGAGGCAGCCATGGTCCCAGAATTCGAGTTCGAAATCGGTGTGCTTGAGTGAGAAAATCGCCCAAAATTGATCACGAGAATTCATCATCACCGTACCCAATTGAAGTGCACAGAAATCTCTTTAACATTTGTCTTGAATTTATGTTGTATTTCATGATAATTTGTGAGAGGTTAAAGGAAGAAAATCGTTGTGTATCGGCCATTGTTTGAGGTTAGCGGCGGCTGCGTATTTAGGGTTTTGGGTTGGGGTACGGAATACGGTGCACTGCGTATTTATATACGTATTTTATTTTTATTTAGTTTATTTAATTAAAAAATTAGGGTTTAATGCCACGTACTCCAAATCAAACCCAACAAGTGTCGCCCCCAGCTAAACATCCCCATTCCGGAGACAATGGGATATGTTTCGTAACCCAGTTCGGCTGTTACGATCAGCTTTTCTTTAAAATAAAATATAAATCAGTGTATATTTAATTTTAAACGTACATTTTAATTTACCGGGGCCACATAGTAACTCTAAAAATTACAAAAAAATTATTTCTGACTTTGTTTTGACGATATGTTCCTAACAAAACTAATTTCGTCGAAAACGGTGATCGTTTGAAAAAGGGCCCTTTTCTGGTCGATCGAATTTGACTGAAATTACAAAACATGTTTTCTTTTGCCACGCTCACATATTAATTCCAAAAATTATGAAAATTTAAACCTAGCAATATGACATTCCGGTTTCAACAAAAGTGGTTTCATCAAAAACGGAGGTCGTTTACAAAATGGCTATTTTTAAGGGCTATATATTATATTAAAATATATATAAATTATACAACGACTTTTCTGAATTTTAATTTAGCCATAACTTACAATTTATAAAAAGAAATCTCAGTTTCTTACATTCGTTAGAAAGATATAATTAAATAGGTTCAAATATTTCTTGTTTCATCCAATTCTGATTTAAAATGAATTCTGTGGACTCAATTGAAATTAGAAATCGAATTTAAAACTACCGCGCCATTTCAGACATGGTTTATAATTAAAATAAATTTATTTGTTCTAATTTTGATTTAAATAAATTTTTAGCCGTTATTATTTAAAATAAATTATTTTAAATATTAAAATCCTTCAAATTTGCTAAAATAAAAATTTTAAATTGGTTCTGATTTTCCGGGTTGTTACAATCTCCCCCACTTAAAAACTTTCCGTCCTCGAAAAGGAACGGAGCTGAAAGTTGTTTAACTAACCAACTCAACTTTCAATTCTAATCAATTTTCAATTTAGTTCAATATTAAATTCGATTTAGCAAAATTTATCATCCTTTTATATATTGGTTTAATTAATTATCATTCCAATAATTTAATTAGTTTAACTAATTATCAAACATCACAACCAGCAATCAATTTGGTGATTAACTTTTCAAATATATATAACTTTTATATATAGACAAAAATCATATTTCAGTGCAAATCATAACAATAAAGCCTATCTTGTTTTGGTTCTCACACTAGTCAACTGGAAATATATAAATATACCACTTTCGAAACTCGAACATAAACGTTGATGATGGTTGACCGATCATCAGAATCATCTCTGGTCGGCTAGAGTGTGATTCATATCTATCAAGTATATTTGAGGCTTTGTATACACGCTAGCTAGGCGTATATGCAAATCTCTATATGCTCGATTGTCCAAAATAAAATAATATAATATACTCAAATACGTATATTAAGATAAAATTTTCAAAACTAAATTTGTTTTCATTTTTATTTATTTTATAAATAACACTCTTCGAACTCATTCTAGGATACTGCTGATCCTATCTCTAACGAGTTATTCTCATTGGATATTACTAATCCAATCTCTGATGAATTCTACCGTTCGGTTCTAATGTGTCTTGTTCTCGAGCTCTGTACCAAAGCTCTGATACCAAATGAAACGACCCAAACTTCCTCGTAAAGAAAAGTACGGATTGCTTTGAGAACAACACTCATTAGAACATAAACATAAGAACATTTTATTTCTTATTACAACAATTACATCAGAGTACAAGAACATTCCAGAGTATGAATAAATAATATACAATAGAAATACAATATCAAAGATTTAAATTACGTTTATATAAAGTAGCGGAAAAATGATACAAAACACAACTGAAAGAAATACACGGATACAGAGCTTTTCGAATATAGCTTCAGCTGTTAATCTAGGATCCTATGAATATAATATCTACAAAACAAAAATTACTAGCTGCCCGTGTGGAAAATATGGGTACCCAGAGTTTAGGTTAAAACAATAAACTCCAGGTCAGCCATGAGACTGGTATGAGAACTAAAAACAGTTATTTGCTTGATTTTAAAGTTGTGTGAATCACGGGACCATGCCGTATAACAAGGAACGGGTTTACTCCACATGAATCTTAGTTTAATCTAAAACAACGCAATGCCTTTTAGAAAAATGAAGCTATTATTAGACTCGGGTCCCATCACACAATGAACGCAGTTGGAGGATAGACTTTTCCCTTATAATAGCCAAAAAATGCTTGATACGCGAAATTTCATCTTTTATTATTACTATAAGTGAAGAAGTCGACTTCGAATATAAATGTATCAATCATAGGCGGCATGGGTATCATATATCATGTCTCCATACTAGTTCTACAATCAAAACCGCATGATGTCGTATTGGAAGTTGGATTTCCATCTATGAACCAAGGCAAGGCGCAGTCCTTCCGTTTCGAGACTCTCTAGCCCGAGCCTTAGGCTTCAGTCGCAACTGTACCTAGGTAACATGCAGGGTCGGTCCACACTAAGTGCGATGGTGGATTCATAATTCCTAAGCATGTGTTTCCCCGTTCTATGGGGCGTAAAATAATCTGGTCAGTAATGTCGACCAGAACATCAACCAACATATATATATCTGAGGCGCCACTCTATCCATCAAGTAAAAATAAGCAGCATCCAAATGAGTAAAATTCTAGGGCTTCCAAAACGCTGACACCACTCCTAGCTAGAAAGAAACGCAATGCCCTCACTGCTGTCCTCTCCCGTTTCTGGTTCATACCGGGGTGTGAGGCTCGCGAATTAACGCTACACAAAGCTATGTTATATTAAAGCTGTGCTTTGATCATCATCCACAAGGCTCTGCTTTTCGACAAAAGCCTTGATCATTTGCATCTTAGCATGCCACATTGTCAATCCATACCATACCATTGATTTCTGCCAATATATAACCTCTAGTCTTAGAGAAGGGTGTTAAGCAAGAGATTAAATTCTCTGCCACCAAACAGATACATATTTAGCAGAGATGAACGAATACAGCATAAAGGAATACAACTTCAGACATACCATCAATTTACAAGTCCTTTCTGGGTCTGAACGAAACCGGAGGCACCTTATTCCTCGTCCCATATGTCCAATACTGGAGAGAGGTCCTCGCATATCCATCGATCTCCAAGTACGTTTGGGCGATCACCACTTATTACCTTGTCTTGGGTGTACGGCCCAATCAAGACATCAATAATCACCCAAATGATGTAAAGATCTCCGGTCTTCAACCACCGTCTTCATCTTCGACTCTTGATCGTCGTAGTAATTATTCTGAATGGGTTAAACCCGGTCTTTCCGAATAACACACGTATTTTATAAACAATTGTTATAAAACACATCATACGCCTCATTCCAATCCAGAATATTCTTTTAACAAAATATTCATATTATTAATCTAGTTTAAGATTAATTTAAACTCCAATTCAGTTTTTATCTCAAAAATCATTACTTAATGATTACTCAAATTTAAGAAATTAAACATATTTTAACTGGGTTAAAGAACCAATGTAATTTAAAACACAGTCCACGACAAACCCAAATGATCTCCCATTAACTATGGAATCTTCACGGAAAATGGATCTATATATAATCAATATAAAATTCCGTATCAGAATAATAATATAAATGGAATAATGGCAAAGCCTTTTAAATTCCATATATAGTAACGGTCTTCTTTTACAGAAGCTCATTTCGATTATTATTAAATCGAATTCCATTCAATTTCCAATTTAACATATTAAACTGGAAAACTTTACTTTAGAAAAAAAAATTCCATTTAAATCTTAATAAAAGATTTATTAATTCCAAATTATATTTTCACCATCAATTGGGTTAAAGAACAAATGTCGCTAAAAACACAGCTCACGATAAACCCAATTTACATTTCCTATTATTCCAATTATCAAAGGTAATTGGAAATTGCAATAATCTTAATTAAAAGATTTATACTCCAAAAATATATTTTCACTGTAAATTGGGTTAAAGAACGAATGTCATTAAAAACACGGTTCACAATAAACCCAATTCACATTTCCTTTTATTCCAACTACCAAAGATAATTGGAAACCCCAATAATCTTAATTAAAAGATTTATACTCCAAAAATATATTTTCAATGTAAATTGGGTTAAAGAAAGAATGTCATTAAAACACAGTTCGCAATAAACCTAATTCATATTTCATTTTATTCCAATTACTTAATATAATTGGAAACTCCAATAATTCTTAATTAAAGATTTATACTCCAAAAATATATGTTCACTGTAAATTGGGTTAAAGAACGAATGTCATTAAAACACAGTTCACAGTAAACCCAATTCACATTTCATTTTATTCCAGCTACTTAATATAATTGGAAACCCCAATAATTCTTAATTAAAGATTTATTCTTTTCATACGGGGTTTAAGAACAGTGTTATTTAAGACACCATTCATGACAAACCTAAAATCCAATCCATTTATTTAATATGTTGGAAAATTTGATTATATTAAAATTATTACAAATCCAATTTATTATTTCTAAAATAATTGGATTATTATTCTAGTTAATAACTAGTACATAAATATAAAAATATATTTTTATCTTTTCAGGCTTGGAATTATTAATCTAAAATCTTTAAAAATCATTTATTATGATTTTATATAATTTTTACATATTTTTAATAATTTCATTAAGGCCTTTACAGTCAGTTTCCAATAACGGTCACTGAACTACATTCATAGCGACCTTTTCAAAAATTGATTTGGACATAAATCCAAATCCAACCGTTAGATTTCAAATCTCTTATATTCATTGATAGCTCTTTTCGATAAAAACCCAACGGTTCTGGTTTTAGGAGAATCCAACGGTCGGATCTCCCTCTACGCCAATTTGAAGTTAATGGTCGAAATTCGTCAACGGTCGCTGCGCGGCGCGTTCTATTCAGGCCATTAAATATATATAATATAGATATTATATATATTTCACCGATTACCATTGAAAACGTATTTTATAAATCGTTTATATATTCGTTTTAAAATGATTCCAACTTTATTTTCAATTTTAAACCAAAATTGAATATTCTATATCTTTAACATAATAAAACGATAATATTTTATTAAATTTTGAAATCTCTTCTTTTCGATATTCATTATAAAATGAATAAAATCGATCGATAAACCCGTTCGGGTAAAAATGGCGTTTCTATACATAACCCAGCTTCATATTTTTATATTTTTGTGTCCATCTAAAAACAGACATCGAAATCATGATTTTATTCTTTACTGAATATTATTTTAAAATATTCGTAATTTTAAAATATTCTTAGTTTTTAAAGATTGTTTATTTGAAAATATTCTTTATTTGAAAATATTTTTTATTTGAAAATATTCTTTATATTAAAATGTTCTTTTACATTAAAATGTTCTTTTACATATAAATGTTCTTTTACATAAAAATGTTCTTTTATATATAAATGTTTCTTATACATATAAATGTTCTTTTACATAAAATTGGTCTTTCATATATAAATGTTTCTTTTACATATAAATGTTCTTTACATTAAAATGTATTCTTTATTTTAAAACATATTCTTTACATTACATACCATTCTTTATTATTTAATTAAACATGTTAAGTGTAACATTTCCAATGACAAATCCTACTTTGACAAGTAATTTATTTTATTTAAATAAACATGTTAAATGTAACATTTCTAATGACAAATCCTCCTTTGACAAGTAATTCTTTTTATTTAAATAAACATGTTAAAAATGATGCATTTCTATTTAACATATAAAATGTCCTTTTAAATAACAAAACATGTTTAACATGAATTTCTATTTATTCTAAATCAGACTGCGACTCAATCAATTACCATATAATTTCAGTTATATGGATTTCATACACAACATGTATTCAACAATAATGTTAAAGAATCAACAAACAGTCCATTCACATGCAGATTGAAATTTATAACTATGTGAGCATTAAAACAAATAAATAACGCTCATCACAGGTTGTCAATCCATCAATTGACATACAACGAAATATTGGGACTAGTGTATGTCAAGTATCATCCCAATACCCGTGTTTGGTTTTCAAACAACATTAATCTATTTAAAATAATCACTGGTTAATAAATTTAACCAGTTCTAATTCAATATGAATTATTTTTCTAATTAACAAATTTTCACTGTTTAAAATTATGAATGAATATTTATAATTCAATTCCAATCACTACATCAATATTAACATTATTTTTAATATGGTAGTCATCACAAAATCACAAATAATCACACAATACGGTCAATATAAATCGTCCATGGTCTGTGGACGATGGAGGTGATCTAACAGGCACCATATACAATTTATGATGATTTAACTAATAAAAAACTAAACTGGCAATTCTATATATATTTCAGTTGTGAAAATAAATAAATAACTGTGCAGTAGTTTTGGTGAGGATTTCTCACCTTCGTTTCCACTCCGTCATTCTTTATGGGACAATGGTGTTTGGATTTGCCCCAGTACGCAGTGTTCTTCACCGTGATCCCTATGCGATCTGTTTGGCACAGTTTGTATTAAAAATCATATTTTTAATGGTTATATATATGGTAAAAATCATATTTTTATTTACGTTATGTTTATATAAAAATCATATTTTTATATTACTATTTCCTTTTTAAAAACAACGTTAATTTTATTTTGAAAACGATGTAAATTTTGTTTTACAAACAATGTATATTTTATTTACAAAAGAATTGTATATTTTATTTACAAAAACATTGTTATTTTATTTACAATGACATTGTTATTTCATTTACAAAAACATTGTTATTTCGTTTATAAAAACATGTATTTTTCTTTTTATATTTAAAATAATGTCTTTTCCTTTTTATATTCAAAACAATGTCTTTTTCTTTTATTTCAAAATCATGTCTTTTTTTTATTTCTAAATCATGTTCTTCTTTTATTTCACTCTTCTTTTACTTCTAAATCATGTTCTTCATTTATATCTAAATCATGTTCTCTTTTTAATTTAAAAAAAAACAAAGTGATTTTTAGTATACAAAATAATGTAAACTTTATATACAAAACCAGGTTCTATTTTATTTACAAAATAATGTAAGTTTTATCATTAAACTATGTCAATTTTATTTCACAAAACTTTGATCTTTTTACTTTACAAAACTTTTCTTTTATATTTTATAAAATTTTGATCTTCTTATTTTTATAAAACTTTGATCTTCTATATTTTCAAAACAATAATTTTTTTGTTTTAAAACAATAATCTTATTACATCTCATAACAATGATCTTTGTACATCTCAAAGCAATGATCTTTTACATCTCAAAACAATGTTTGTTTTATTTTGTCAAACAATGTTTGTATTATATTCAGAACGATCGCTATTTTTATATTCAAAACATTTATGTTTATATTTTAATTTCAGATTTTTTTTATACTAAACTAAATTGATTTAATTACATAACAAATTAAACAACCGAGGTTAAATTTAATTAACCTTTCTTGTACAATAACGTTTTTACAGTGCTGCCCCTTTTTCTTCTTGCTGTAATATCGAAGATGCAAAAACCCCATCAGCTCGAGTTCTAGGGCTCGGAGTTGCCATCAGAACACTGCGGCGGAAGCCCATCTGAGTGCGTCACGATGTTGGCCTCCGACCAAGCCTCCACCGCCCCAAGCAGCTCGCAACTCGAGGCAGCCATGGTCCCAGACTTCGAGTTCAAAATTGGTGCGTTTGAGTGAGAAAATCGCCCAAAATTGATCATGAGAATTCATCATCCACGTACCCAATTGAAGAGAACAGAAATCTCTTCAACATTTGTCTTGAATCCATGTTGTATTTCATGATAATTTGTGAGAGGTTAAAGGAAGAAAATCGGTGTGTATCGGCCATTATTTGAGGTTAGAAGCGGCTGCGTATTTAGGGTTTTGGGTTGGGGTATGGAATACGGTGTACTGCGTATTTATATATGTATTTCTGTTTTTATTTAATTTATTTAATTCAAAAATTAGGGTTTAATGCCATGTCTCAAAATCAAACCTAACATGTGTCGCCCCCAGCTAAACACCCCCATTCCGGAGACAATAGGATATGTTTTGTAACCCAGTTCGGCTGTTACAATCAGTTTTTCTTTAAATTAGAATATAAATCAGTGTATATTTAATTTTAAACGTACATTTTAATTTACCGGGGCCACATACTAACTCTAAAAATTACAGAAAATTTATTTCTGACTTTGTTTTGACAATACGGTCCTAACAAAACTAATTTTGTCGAAAACGAAGATCGTTAGAAAAATAGCCCTTTTCTGGTCGATCGAATTTGACTGAAATTGATAAAACACGTTTTCTTTTGCCACGAAATGGAGGCTCGATATGTGCACTTTCTTCCTCACATATTAATTCAAAAAATTAGGAAAATTTAAACCTAGAAATAATTTGACATTCAGGTTTCAACAAAAGTGATTTCGTCGAAAATGGAGGTCGTTTGCAAAATGGCTATTTTAAGTGTTATATATTATATTAATATATATATATATATTCTACAATGACTTTTCTGAATTTTAATTTAGCCATAAATTACAATTTATAAAATGAAATCTCGGTTTCTTAAATTCGTTAGAAAGATATAATTAAACAGATTTAAAATTGAAACAACTCGGAAAATCAAAACCAATTTAAAAATTTTAATTTGGCTATTTTAGTGGATTTTGAATATTTAAAATAAATTATTCTAAATAATAACGAAGAAAAATTTGTTTGGATCAAAGTTATAGCGAATATATTTATTTTAATTATAAAACAAGGCCAGAAATGGCGCAGTAGTTTGAAAATTTGAATTTGAACTTTGACTGACAGTACCGAATGCAAAATCTAAAGGATTTTAGTGAAACCAAAAATATTTAAATCTGTTTATGAATATCTTTCTAACGAATCTGAAAAATCGAAAGTTCATAGTGGGAATCAAAAGTTATGGCCAAATGAATTTTCAGAAAGGTCGCTATGGAGTTAATATAGCCCTTGAAAATAGACATTTTGCAAACGACCTCCATTTTCAATGAAACCATTTTTGTTGGATCCGCAATGTCAAATTATTGCTAAATTCCAAATTCCATAATTTCTGGAGTTAATATGTGAGCGAGTCAAAATAAAACGTGTTTAGTTAATTTCAGCCAATTTAGATCGACTAGAAAATGACCATTTTTCAAACGATCTCCAAATTCGGCGAAATCAGTTTTTTGGGAACGTATCGTCCAAACATAGCTAGATTTATTTTTCGGGAATTTCTAGAATTAGTATGCGGCCTCGGTAAATTAAAATGTACGTTCGAATCCACATTTGAATGTTTTATATTTTAATTGGATGAAAAACTGACTGAAACAATCGAATGGGCTTACGAAACATATTCCATTGTGTTCGGAATAGGGCTATTTAGCTAGGGGCGACAGTCGTTGGGTTTGAATTGGAGTTCGTATATGGTAAGGGGTATTTTCGGATTTAATAAAATTAAATATATAAATAAAAAACCCAGCCAATCAGAATTCACTTTCTCCCTCGTTGAAAACCCGCTACCCCCATTTCACGA
Source organism: Allium sativum (assembly GCA_030737875.1). Lineage (NCBI taxonomy): Eukaryota > Viridiplantae > Streptophyta > Magnoliopsida > Asparagales > Amaryllidaceae > Allium > Allium sativum. The sequence continues at coordinate 223,899,038 of CM060920.1, forward strand.
ACGACGGAAGAGAACACCTTCCTTCTCTCCTCTTTTTCTCACAAACCACTCATTAAAATCAAGAGCTCCTGTTGGGGTTTTTGTAGAGCATCACGAGAGCTTTAAGTCCATATAGGGATTGGATTTTTTCGTCGAGGATTCAAGGAGAATCGACGTCAGAAAGTCATGTCGATCGAGCTCCACCGTGGCCGACTCAGACCACCGAAGTGGACCCCACCACCATACGCGGGTGCGCCCCTCCCTCCTCTTCGACGCTGCGTGAGTTGATCGACACAACGCTACACCGTTTGATCGCAAGAATCAACCCTAGGTTCGAACCATTTCAGAAGGTAACGGTTTGTTTAATTTAAACTGATTTTAACACCTTAAAACCGTCGCAAAGTATGACTATCATATAAAAATCATATCTTTTTCATGTGTGGTCGAAATCCAGTGAAACAAGAGACACCGGGACCGTGAGATCGTCTTCTACATTCTAGAAGAGACCGGAGAATTTTTGGAGCTTCCTACAATTTTTGAAGGAGTGGAAACCAATGTGAGATTTCTAAATTCAAAACGATATGGAATGGCGATTTATAAATTATATAATTGATGTATAAGTTATATAAGCATTGTACACCTCATGTATAAGAATTATATAAATTATATGTGCGATGTATAAGTTATATATACGTTGTAAAAATGATATGTGCGTTGAATTGAGTTGAAATGAAATTGAAATATATTTATATACGTATATATATATACACACTCCCCTCGTCTACAGACCACGGACGATATATATGGTTGTGATTGTTTGGATTTTGGTTGACGTGAAATTTGGTTGATAAGTGCGAATGGTTAGTATGATTGATTGTGGTTGAAACCAAATAGGATTAGTTTGTGAAGAATTCGTCTGCATACGAACTAGATTATTGGAATCCCCCTTGTCAAAAGATGCGAGGCTTTAAGGTAGCGCGAGGAGCCGTACATGGGATGGTGCCTGTTTTAACTACCCTGTCGTTATGCTATCAAAATTTTCTGACATATTCATATGTTTGATTAACATTCATGTGTTGGAAAAATAATCATGTTTGAAATAAATTGTTTTGACAATAAAAATCACATTTTTATAATATATATGAATCGCTAAAAAGTTTGAAATAAATTATTTTGACAATAAAAATAATATTTTTATAATATATATATGAATCGCTAAAAATATTCATGTTTGAAATAAATTGTTTTGACAATAAAAATCACATTTTAATTATATATATGAAGTGGTAAAAATAGTAGGGTGTTGAAATAAATATGTGTTGGGTAAAAATATTATTTTTATCAAATATATTAAATGAAAATGGTTTGAAAATCGAAGAATGGATTATATTTATATATATAAATATAATTAAAATAAAATGAATAACGAAGCTACAGTTCGTATTTTGAAATCGTGATTTTAAACGATTATTACAGGAGATCCGACCGTCGGATTTTCTCGAAACCAAAACCGTTGGGTCCGCTTTGAAAATATCTTTCCAACAATACCAAATTTGCAAAGATCCAACGGTAAGATTGTGTGAAATGTTTAATTCAAATCTGAATAAAAACAGCTCCAGAATGAATTATATTTATATATATATATAAATAAATTAAATCAAATAACGATGCTGTAGTTCGTATTTTGAAATCGTAACTTCAAACAATTGTATCGGGAGATCCGACCGTCAGATTTTTCCAAAACTAGAACTGTTGGGTCCGTTTTGAAAAGATCTTTCCAATGATATAAAATTTGTAAAGATCCAATGGTTAGATTTTCCGATATGTGTAAATCAAATCGGAAGAAAAACAGCGTCATGGCCGCGTTATGGCTTGAAGCATTGTTTGAATAAATTGGCTATTTTTAAATAAATAAAAACAGCGATAAATCATTATAAAATATTATAAACGATATGGAATGGAAATAAACTGAATTTACATGGTTTATTGGATATTTGATGGTTGAATGTGTTTGACATGAAAATTACATTAATGAACTGAATTGTGGGTGTCGAATAATTTAACCAGGAAGTGAATTAATTTGAATTCTAAATATACGTGGATTAATTGAAAAGGCCGAGTTAAATTTCATTTCAAATAATTGGTCGACGATTAGAAGTCGAAGATATGAAGATGGTGCAAGACTGATGATCTTCACATCGAATGGATGGCTATTGATGCCTTTGATGGGAGTTGCTGCCCTGAAGGGGTTACAGTGGTAGTTGTGCGGACGTACTTGTTGATCATTCGGATGTGCGAGGGCCTCTCTCCTATATTGGACATATGGGATAAGGAATAAGAAGCCTCCAGTTTCGTTCAAACCCAGAACGGACTTGTAAATGGATGTGTGTCTGGCGTTGTAGATTGACAACGTGGCACGCAGAGATGCTGTGATCGAGGCTTTTGTTGAAAAACATAGCTTTGTGGTTGATGATCAAAGCAGGGCTTTAAATAGCTAACTTTGTGTTTGGCGTTGATTCACGGGCCTCACATCCCGGTATGAACCAGAAACGGGAGAGGACTTCAGGGAGGACATGCGTTTCCTTCTAGCTAGGAGTGGTGTTTTGGGTTTTACATGCCCGGACATTTTACTTATGTGGATGATGGATAGCGAGGCGCCTCGGTTATATCGGTCGTTACGGGGCCGATGGTTTCGTCGGCATATGAACAGTTTACGCCCCATAGGGCGGGGAAACGTAGTGTTCAGGCATTTTAATCCACTCTGTGTGGACCGGCCCTAACGATCCAAGGGTCGATGTGCTCTGACCCTGAGGCTCGGGCTAGAGAGTCTCAAAGCGGTAAGGACAATCCCTTCCCTTGGTTCATGACGGAAATCCAATTTCCAAATACGACATCGTGCGGTTTTGATTGTAAACCTATATATGGTGACATAGTGGTATGGGGCATTTATGTCGTCTATGATTGATACTTATGATGGGAATTGTTTTTGAAACATATAAACACTAGTAATAATATCAAATGCTTTTGTTTTATTCGTATCAAGCATATTTTGGCCATTATAAGGTAAAACTCTATCCTCCGTTTTGCGTTGCATTGTGTGATGGGAACTGAGTCTTATAATGGCTTCATTTTTGTAAAAAGCATTGCGATGTGTAAATGATTTACTTGTTTTAAACACTGGCAATCCAATGGAGTAAACATGTTCCGCGTTAGCGACGTGGTCCTGTGAATGGCCTTATGAAAAAATAAGTTAAGTAGATTTCTTATACCAGTCCCATGACTGACTCGTAGTTTGTTTCACTTGCAAACTCGAATGCCCTATTTTATACACGGGCAGCCTTGTATTCAGGTTTTAGCAGGCTCTCTCTGGATAGCTATGGAGCTGAAGATGGATTCTATCACTTCTTTCTTTTTATTCTATTCAGCTCCTGTTATGTATATTATTTTTGATTCCGCTTTAGACATTTTATATAAAGATGAACTGTATTTTTGTACTAAGTGTGATCCTGTTATACTGCGTAACTCTGATGATTATGTTTATCCAGTGTATTCTGTTGTAAATTATCTAGTGTATCAATATATTTCTGTTCTGCTGTTATTTGTTTATGTGTTATATTCCAAAGATTACCCTTGCCACCGTGCAACGGGGGTTTGGGGTCGTCACACGTGGTACTAGAGCTGTGGTTAAGCTTAGTTCTAGATTATAACATATTAACGAACTCGTCAGAAACAGAATCAGAAATATTCTATGACGAATAACTCATTTCAGATAGGATTAGTAAAATCCTAGAATGAGTGTAGCAGAATGAAATACACCCCTATATACACATTTACATTCAAGTATATGTCTCAATTCTTTAGAATACCTTTTCTTTTGGCCTGACACTTTGTCTACTATTTGCAGACATAGAAAATGAGTGGCAGAAGTAGAAGAGGTAGGTCAGAACCAGATACTGAAGCTCTATTGAAGAAGTATCGAAATCTGGGTGGAGTACCATTCTTGGGAAATGAATCCATTATTCAAACACAAGCATGGATGCGCTCTACTGAGAAAAATTTTGAAGTTTCAAAGCTGAGAGATAATCAGAAAAGATTACTAGCATCTTGGGTACTCAAAGAAGAATCTTTAATCTGATGGGAAACTGTCATTAAGGATAATCTAGAAGGTAATATTACTTGGGATAGATTTAAAGAAATATTCAATGAAAGATTTATTCCTCCAGAAGCAACTGAGCGGTTAAGTGATGAATTCTACTATCTGATTCAAGGAGATATGACATTCCGCAATATCATAAGAAATTCAATGAACTTTCTCGTTTTTCCCCACATCTAATTCAAAATCTTAAGAGGAAGAGTCTGCGATTTATTAACGGGCTCCAAAGAAAGTACCAAAGTAGTGTAACTGCGCATGTGCAACTTCCTTTTTCTGAAATGATATACATGGCTTACCAGTATGAAAATCTGGATAAGCAGGGTCTATTGGAGGATGAAGAGAAAGTCGGTTCTAGCAACAAAAGGAAATTTGAAACTGATACCCCAGAGACAAGTACACCGCCAGAGGTAAGTATGCAACCTGAGATAAGTACGACGTCTGGGGTTAGAAAGAAGCCTAGAGTTAATAGGAAAAGGGTTAAATCTGGGAAAGAACTAATAATGACTGCCGTATGCAATAACTGCAATAAACAAGGACATTTGTCGATAAATTGCAGAGCTTTAAAGAAATAAAGAAAGGATGGATCAAAATCCGATTGGAAGCAGAAGAAGAATTTTAAACCCGATAACAAGTTTTAAGAGAATAGAAAATGCAGTCAATGCCATCAGACTCGTCATCTTGCAATGGATTGTCGGCTCTCAAAGAAATCTGAAAAGGTACAAGTAAATGAAGTGACAAAAGTTCTGGCACCATCAGCCAGTCAAGTAAGGCCAGATGTTTTAGAAGGCATGCTTACTGTCAAAGATATTCTAGTTAAAGTATTGTTTGATACAGGCGCATCACGAAGCTTTATTGCAAGTAATGCGGTTAAGAAACTGGATTTGAAATTGATATAGCTCAAAGCACCCACGACTGTCCATAATCCGGTTTAGGTTCCCTCAATCTTAGTTGGATTTGTGGGGTGTTCGTCTCTTTTTCCCATTATCAGTTCCCTACCATTTCGATCGTCTTGAATTTTACCGAAATCGATCTTATTTTAGGATTGGATTGGTTAACCAAATATGAAGCTGAGGTTAAATGCACCGAGAGAGTTGTTAAGGCAAGAACAAAGTTCGGAGAGTATATAACCATTCCTTGCAAAGGTACGAATTCTGATAGAAAAGACTTTTGGTCAGCTCTTGATGTTTCCCCTGCTCAAATAGAAAAGATTCCTATCGTTACAGAGAATACTCCGATCGACATAGAAAATATCCCTGTCGTAAAGAATTATGCGGATGTGTTTGAAGAAGTTGTTAGCTTACCTCCTCATAGGGAAATTGATTTCACAATCTCTTTAATTCCGGATGCAAGGCTAGTAGTTCACACTATTCGAAGAATGACCTTAAAGGAAAAAGAAGAGTTAGACAATCAGACTCGATAGCTTGTATGGAAAGGCCTGATCAGGCCTAGTTTCTCTGATTAGGGAGCAGCAGTGGTGTTTGTCCCAAAGTCAGATGGTACTCTCCGATTGTGTGCGGATTATCGTGACTTGAGCAAGCAGACATTAAAGAACAAATATCCATTGCCGGGAATTGATGATTTGTTGGATCGATTGAATGGCGCACATGTACCTTCACGAATGGACCTAGCTACAGGCTTCCATCAGCTTAGTATTGCCGAAGAATGTGTTCCTTTGACAGCATTCAGAGGTCCAGATTTATTCTACGAGTGGTTAATAATGTTGTTCGGCTTATGTAACGCTTTAGCTAATATCGTCGATCTATTGAACAGGGTATTCAGAGAAGTATTGAATAAATTCGTACTGGTTTTCATTGATGACATATTGATCTTCTCTAAGTCAGAAAGCGAGCATGAAAAACATTTGGAACAAGTGTTAGAGATTCTGAGAAAGAATGTTTTAAAAGCAAAATTTTCCAAATGTATATTCTGGCAAGAAGAGGTAAAATTCCTTGGTCACGTCGTATCAAAGGAAGGAATTTCTGTGGATCCCAGTAAAATCATAGCTATTCAAAATTTGAAGCATCCAACTACACCCATAGAAGTCTGGAGTTTTCTTGGATTGGCTAGTTATTATTGGAAGTTCGTTAAAGATTTTTCGAGGATATCTAGTTCCTTAACAAATCTTACTAAGAAACATTCAAGGTTCAATTGGGCTCCAGAATGTGAGACAGCTTTCCAAGAGCTGAAGTTAAGATTGACAACTGCTCCAGTGTTAACAATTATTGATGGCAATCAAGACTTGAAAGTTTGGATAGATTCTTCTAAAGAAGGCCTTGGTGTAGTATTAATGCAAAGAGGCCAAGTAGTCTCTTATGTTAGTCGTCAGTTGAAGCCGCATGAGAAGAACTATGCAACTCACGATCTTGAATTGTTAGCCAGCGTGTTTCCTATGAAAATCCGGAGGCATAATCTATTGGGTGAGAAGTTCGAATTATATACCGTTCATCAATCACTGAAGTATTTATTCACCCAGAAAGATCTGAATATGAGGCAGCAGCGTTGGCTAGAATTTCTCACGGCATATGATCTTGATATTTTGTATACTCCGGGGAAAGCCAATGTTGTGCCTGATGCGCAGCAGAAAGAATGTGATCATCGCCAATCTTATCATTACACCATCGTTGATTGATAAAATATCTATTCTTCAGAATGACGATAGTTTTGTTAAAGAAATGATCAAAAGAATTCAAAGGGGCGAAGTCTCCAGTTTCCAAGTGGATAGCGCAGGAGTTCTGAGATTGAAAGGAAGAATTCGTGTTCCCGACATCCTTGAGCTCAAAAGAGAAGTATTGGATGAGTGTCACAAGTCCAAGCTGAGTATCCATCCAGGGGTTAGTAAAATGTATAATGACCTCAAGCGAACCTTCTGGTGGAAGGTGATGAAAAGAGACATCTCTATATATGTTGGCCGGTGTTCTACATGTCAACAAGTTAAAAGCGACCAACAGAAACTCGCCGGACTGTTGCAACCGTTGGAAATTCCAGGTTGGAAATGGCAAAATTTTCTATGGATTTCATAAATGGTTTTCCTAGAACTCGGAGAGGAAATGAAAGTATTTGGGTAATCGTAGATCGTTTCATGAATATCACCCATTTTATACATGTCAGATCAAATAGAACCGCTCAGAATCTAGCGCAAATTTATTTTAAAGAAATTGTTAAACTACATGAAGTTCCCTTGAGTATTGTTAGTGATCGTGACCCAATTTTTGCTAGTAAATTTTGGGTAGCATTTCAAGTAGAATTGGGAACAAAACTGAACTTGAGCATCGCATATCATCCTCAAACAGATGGTCAAACTGAGAGGGTGAACCGTATTCTATAAGATTTACTATAGGCTTGTGTTATTGATTTTGGCAGATCATGGGAAGCCCACTTGCATTTGGCTGAGTTCTCATACAACAACTGTTACCAAGTGAGCCTGGGAATGTCACCATTCGAAGCACTGTTTGGTAGACCGTGCAGATCCCCTGTTTGTTGGGTAGAACCTAGCAATAGACTTGTATTGGGACCAAATATGATCCGTGAAGCATCAGACAAAGTCGATTTCATTAAGAAACGATTACTAGCGGGTCAAAGCCGACAGAAGAGCTATGCAGATTCGAGAAGAAGAGATTTGTCTTTTTTTGTTGGTGACTATGTGTATCTGAGGGTTTCTCCAATGAGAGGAGTAGTCTAATTCGGTAAAACAGGGAAGTTGGCGTCCAGATTTATTGGTCCATTTCCTGTGCTCGAACGGATTGGAACTCTCGCTTATAGGGTTCAATTGCCTAATTGGTTACCTGGAGTACATGATGTGTTTCACGTGTCTCCACTTCGAAAGCATGTGCATGATCCAGAGTTGGTCGTGGAAGAAGCTGCACAACAAGACTTGGAAATTACTCCAGAATTAGCTGTGAGGAGAGAGCCGATAAAGATTGTTGGCCAAGAAACTATAGAGCTGAGGAACAAGAAGGTTCACTTAGTCAAAGTGCAATGGAGTGGAGATCCGCGAGACTGTACTTGGGAGACTGAGGAGAGCATTAAGAAAGCATATCCCAATTGCAGGGTAGATATCTCTGATTAACTCTGGTGCAAGGTACATTTACGATATTTTTCATTTCCGTATTGTTTTCTACCTTGGTTGTTGTTTCCTTTTCATTGATGTGAAATTTTTAATTATATAGTCATATCTTAGCAAATATGATTTTAAAAGAGTGTATGAATAAATTAGTATAAATTTGAAAAAGTTAATCAACCGATTGATTGTTGTTTGTGTTGGGTGATTATGAATTTCATTAATCAAAATATTGGAATGATAATTAATTAATCTAATTAATAAGAGAACGAAGGGTAAATTTATGCAATTGAATGAAATGTTGAACTGATTTAAAAATTGATTGGAATACGTGCATGTACATTATATATGTTTGAACAGGTAAATCGATTTTCTATTGAGTAAAGAATTTATTTTCATGCCCGACAAATAGGTAAACCTTAATGAGTTGGATGCGCAATTTTATTTATACATCAACTCCTGTGAATGCAATTGGATGCGGAGTGCTGGTTGTTCTGTGTGAAATAATAAATGTCGCCATAGGATAGTAACAATTAATTTTGAACTACACTACATGGCATAATTCTTGAAGATAGCATACCCAATCATATACCACATAAGCATTTGGAGCTTATGTGACGAGGTTGAAGATTTACCGCACAAGCGAGAGGCTTGTATGGTGATAACTATATTACAGGTTGAACCGAAGACTGATATGGACTATATAAAATGTAAAGGTAAATTGCCAGATTAATAAAAACCCCACACGGGTCTGGAGATGACAATAAACACGTCTCTCTAGTCATTAAAGCACGAAAACAATTTATAGGGTGACGAGAATATATTCTCTGGAGTTATGATCTATACACACTCCCCTGTAGACACCGGAATATATCACTATAAATATGTGTATGCTTTTAGGATTTATTGGGTACCTAATACGGCCCAATAAATTTCCAAACCCCTCCACGTACAAAGGAGGATGTGGCAAAAAATTTCAAAAATTTAGGGTGTTAGCCAAATTTTTGAAGAATTTGAAAACTCTTAGAAACTGAAAAGTTGAAGAATGAAAGCCAAAATAAAAGTTGAGTTGGTTAGTTAAACAACTTTCAGCTTCGTTCCTTTTCGGGGACGAAAAGATTTTAAGTGGGGGAGATTGTAACAACCCGGAAAATCAAAACCAATTTAAAAATTTTAATTTGGCTATTTTAGTGGATTTTGAATATTTAAAATAAATTATTTTAAATAATAATTACCAAAAAAAATTTTGGATCGAAGTTATAGCGAATATATTTATTTTAATTATAAAACAGGGCATGAAATGGCGCAGCAGTTTGAAAGTTTGAATTCGAACTTTGACTGACTATACAGAATGCAAGATAAAATGGATTTTAGTGAAACCAAAAATATTTAAAGCTATTTATGAATATCTTTCTGACGAATCCGAAAAATCAAAATTTCATAGCGGGAATCAAAAGTTATGGCCAAATGAATTTTCAGAAAGGTCGCTATGGAGTTAATATCCCCTGAAAATAGATATTTTGCAAACGACCTCCGTTTTGGAGGAAATCACTTTTGTTGGATCCGGAATGTCAAATTATTGCTACATTCAAAATTCCATAATTTATGGAGTTAATATGTGAGCATGTCAAAATAAAACGTGTTTGGTTAATTTCAATCAATTTGGATCGACCAGAAAATGACCATTTTTCAAACAGTCTCCAAATTCGAAGAAATCAGTTTTGTTGGGACTGTATCATCCAAACATAGCTAGATTTATTTTTTGAGAATTTTTAGAATCAGTATGTGGCCCCAGCAAATTAAAATGTACGTTCAAATCCATATTTAAATGTTTTATATTTTAATTCGAAGAAAAACTGACTGAAACAGTCGAATGGGCTTACGAAACATATTCCATTATGTTCGGAATAGTGGTATTTAGCTGGGGGCGACAGTCGTTGGGTTTGAATTGGAGTTCCTATGTGGTAAGGGGTATTTTTGGATTTAATAAAATTAAATATATAAATAAAAAAACCCGGCCAATCAGAATTCACTTTCTCTCTCGTTGAAATCCCTCTACCCCCTCCCCCCCCCCCCCTTTCACGAACGACAGAAGAGAACACCTTCCTTCTTTCCTCTTTTTCTCACAAACCACTCATTAAAATCAAGAGCTCATGTTGGGGTTTTTGTAGAGCATCACGAGAACTTTAAATCCATATAGGGTTTGGATTTTTTTCATCGAGGATTCAAGGAGAATCGACATGAGAAAGTAACGCCGATCGGAGCTCCACCGTGGCCGACTCAGACCACCGAAGTGGACCCCACCACCCTGCGCGAGTGCTCCCCTCCCTCCTCTTCGACGCTGTGCGAGCTGATCTACACAACGCTACACCGTTTGATCGCAAGAATCAACCCTAGGTTTGTACCATTTCAAAAGGTAACGGTTTATTTAATTTAAAATGATTTTAACACTTTAAAATCATCGCAAAGTATGACTACCATATAAAAATCATATATTTTTCATGTGTGGTCGAAATCCAGTGAAACAAGAGACACCGGGATCGTGAGGATGTCTTCTACATTATAGAAGAGACCGGAGAATTTTTGGAGCTTCCTGCAATTTTTGAAGGAGTGGAACCCAATGTGAGATTTTTAAATTCAAAATGATATGGAATGGCGATGTATAAATTATTTAATCGATGTATAAGTTATATAAGCGTCGTACACCTCATGTATAAGCGTTGTATAAATTATATGTGCGATGTATAAGTTATATATACGTTGTAAAAATGATATGTGCGTTGAATGAAGTTGAAATGAAATTGACATATATTTATATACGTGTATATATATATATATACATATACACTCCCCTCGTCCACATACCATGGACAATATATATTGGTTGTGATTGTTTGGATTTTGGTTGACGTGACATTTGGTTGATAAATACGAATGGTTGGTATGATTGATTGTGGATGAAACCAAATAGGATTAGTTTGTGGAAAAATTCATCTACGTACGAACTAGATTATGGAATCCCCCTTGTCAAAAGCTGGGAGGCTTTAAGGTAGCATGAGGAGCCGTACTCAGGACGGTGCCGGTTTTAACTACCCTGCCGTTATGCTCCCGAAATTTTCTGAAATATCATAAGTTTGATTACTATTCATGTGTTGAAAGATATTCATGTGTTGAAAGATAATCATGTTTGAAATAAATTGTTTTGACAATAAAAATAACATTTTTATAATATATATGAATCGCTAAAAATAATCATGTTTGAAATAAATTGTTTTGACAATAAAAATCACATTTTTATAATATATATGAATCGCTTAAAATATTCATGTTTGCAATAAATTATTTTGACAGTAAAAATCACATTTTTATTATATATATGAAGTGGTAAAAATAGTAGGGTGTTGAAATAAATATGTGTTGGGTAAAAATATTATTTTTATCAAATATATTAAATGAAAATGGTTTGGAAATCGAAGAATGGATTACATTTATTTATTTATATATATATATATAAATATAATTAAAATAAAAAGAATAACGAAGTTGCAGTTTGTATGTAACGACCCAGAAAATCTGAACCAATTTAAAATTTTTAAATTGGCTAAAATAATGGATTCTAAATATTTAAAATAAATATTTTAAATAATGGCAATGAAAAGTGAGTTTGAATCGACAATTGAAAACGAATATAATTAATTCTAATTATAAACAAGGCTTGAAAAGGCGCTGCAGTTTCAAAAATTGGATTCAAACTTTGTCGGACTGTACCGGGTGCAAAATAAAACGGATTTTAGTGAAACCAAAAATATTTAAATCTGTTAGTGAATACCTTTCTAACGAATCTGAAAAATCGAATTTTCATAGCGGAAAGCAAAAGTTATGGCCGAATGAATTTTCAGAAGGGTCGCTATGGAATTTATATAGCCCGTGAAATTGGCCATTTTGCATACGACCTCGGAATTCGACGAAACCTCTTTTGTTGGATCCGGAATGTGAAGTTATTGCTAGGTTTCAAATTTCATAATTTTTGAAGCTAGTATGTGAGTGTGGCAAAAGAAAATGTGTTTTGATCAATTATAGTTAAATTGGATCGACCAGAAATGGGCCTTTTTGCAAACGGTCTCAGAATTCGACGAAACTAGTTTTGTTGGGACCGTATCGTCAAAACATAGCCAGATTTATTTTTCTGGAATTTTTCGAATCAGTCTGTGGCCCTGACAAATTGAAATGTACGTTCAAATTGAATATTGAATGTTTTATATTTTTATTTGAATGGAAACTGACTGAAACGGTCGAATGGGCCTTTGAAACATATCCCATTGTGTTCGGAATGGGGGTAAAACGCTAGGGGCGACAGTCATTGGGTTTGAATTGGTGTTCGTATGTGAAGAGGGGTATTTTCAGATTTTTGAAATAAATAAATAAAAATGAACCGGCCAATCACAATTCATCTTCCACCCGCAACCCCCCCCTGCGCACGGCGGAAATGATTTCAAATCTTCCCAGAGAGATTTCTCTCTCATTTCTCAATGAAATCGAGTGATTCCAGATCCATTTTAAATCTCTTCTTCCCCTCTTTAAATCCATACCAATTTTGAGTATTTTCATTGCGTGTGGAGAGAGAACCGAGCACGAGAAGGTCAGCACTTTGGGGCGCCGCCGTGGCCACTGGGCCCCACCGAGACGGCCACCTCCACCCGCCGTTCAGGTGCCTTCCAGCCCTCTTCGACACCGTATGACCCGATTCCCCTATCGCGCAACAGTTTGGTCGAAAGATCAAACCCTAGTTTCGAACCAGGTTTGAAAACTAGCGGTTGCTCTATATTTTCAACTGTTTTTACACTTTTAAGTGTTGCAAACTTTGAAAAATCATATCTTTTTGCTTTGTGGTCGAAATTCAGTGAAACAAGAGACAGTGGACTCGTGTGGACGTCTTCTACATTTTAGAAGAGACCGCATATTTTTCTGAGCCTTCTGCTATTTTTGGTGGAGTGGAATCCAATGTGAGATTTCTAATTTATAAACGATATGGAAAACGACGATGTATAAATTATATAGTCGATGTATGAGTTATATAAGCGTTGTACACCTCTTGTATAAGCGTTGTATAAGTTGTACGTTCGATGTATAAGTTATATATGCGTTGTAAAAATTATATATGTGTTGAAATAGAAGTGAATTGCTATATATATATATATACGCCCCTCGTCCACAAACCATGGACGATATTTATTGATTGTGTTTGGTGTGAAAATTGATTGATGGCGAATGGTTGTTTGGGATTGTTTGTGGTTAATATTGATTGATTGTGGTTGAAAAATACCCATTTGTGGTTGAGAAATATTTGGTTGAAACCACATAGGATTAGTTTGTGGAAATGAAATAAAAATATACATGCCGCCTGCGTGCGAACTAGATGCATGATCCCCATTGTCAAAAACCGCGAGGTTTAAAGGTAGAGCGAGGAGCCGTACTACGGACGGTCCCGGTTTTAACTACCCTGCCGTTATGCTGCCGAAATTTTGAATAATATTCATGTGTTTGAATTATTTTCATTTGCTGAAACTATATTTATTCGTTGAATAGAAAACCTTCATGTGTTGAATCGATATTCATTCTTGATTAGAAATTCATGTGTTGAATGGTATTCGTATTTTAAATATAAAAATCACATTTTTATCTATATATAGAAACTATAGAAAACCTTCATGTGTTGAATCGATATTCATTCGTTGAATTGAAATTCGTGTGTTGGATGGTATTCATATTTTGAAATAAATTGTTTTACAATAAAAATCCTATTTTTATCACCTATATAAACTATATAAAATAATAGTGTTTTGAAATGAATTGTTTAACAATAAAAATCACATTTTTATTATATACACGAATTGTTGAAATGTGAAGTGTTAAAAATAGCCACTCGTTCAAATAAATATATATGAGTTGAAATATTCATTAATTAGCTAATGATATGATTTTTGCCTATACATGCAACATTAGAATGAATGGTGTTTTTAAACCAAATGGAATCAAATATGAAGTTGAATGGAAAATGAGAAGTGATAAGAACTATATATATGTACATGTATATTTATTGAACAGGTTATAGCGAAGGGGCTAGAGAAGAGGAATAAAATTTTGTGCCCGACAAATAGGTACAAATTTACTGTTTTGTTTGGGTGATGGTTTTATGAGCCTGTTGGCTAGCCGCTTGGCTTTTTCTTTTTCTTTTTGACATGAGACGCCCGTGTGGCTATTTGGGAATTTTCCCAGCCCCTCCAGTACAAAGGAGGTTATGGCGAATTTTTCCGAAATTTAAAGGCGTTAGTGAAATATTTGAAGTGAAAACGATATAGGAATTTTTGAATGAACTATATTTATATAAATATATAAATATAAATAAAATTAAAACGAAACGTGGCCGTGCAGTTCGCATTTTGAAACCGTGATTTCAAACGATTATACCGGGAGATCCGACCATCGGATTTTCCAGAAATCGCAACCGTTGGGTTCGCTTTGGAAAAATCTTTCCAACGGCACCAACTTTGTAAAAATCCAACGGTTGGATTGTCTGGAATGTTTAATTCAAATCTGAAGAAAAACAGTGCCAGAAACGATTATATTTATATATATATATATATAAATAATTATATTTAATCGAATAACGACGCTGCAGTTCGTATTTTGAAACCGTAACTTCAAACGATTGTACCGGGAGATCCGACCGTCGGATTTTCCCGAAACTGGAACCGTTGGATTCGTTTTGAAAAGATCTTTCTAATGGTGTAAATTTTGTAAAGATCCAACGGTTAGATTTTCAGATATGTGTAAATCAAATCTGAAGAAAAACAGCGCCACGGCCGCGTTATGGCCCGAAGCGTCGTTTTGAATAAATTGGGTATTTTAAAATAAATAAAAATAGCGATAAATCGTTATAAAATATCATAAACGATATGGAATGGAAATAAACGGAATTTGCTCGATTTATGTGGTATTTGATGGTTGAATGTGTTTGGTGTGAAAATTACATTAAATAACAAAATTGGTGTTGTCGAATGATTTAACCATTGAAATAAATTGATTTGAAATTCTAAATATACGTGAATTATTTGAAAAGGCCGAGTTAATTCTCATTTCAAATAATTGACCGACGATTGAAAGTCGAAGATGAAGACGGTGGTCGAAGACCGGAGATCTTCACCTCGTTAGGATGGTAACCGAGGTCCTGATTGGGAGGCATCCCGAAATATGGATAATGAGTGGTGATCGTCCAGACGTACGTGGTGATCGATGGGTTTGCGAGGTATTTAGTGCCTCCGGTTTCGTTCAGACCCAGAACGGACTTGTAAATGGACTGTGTGTCGAACATTGGATTTTATTCTGTGTTGATTGATCTCTATTAAATATACATCTGTTTGGCGGCGGAGAATTTATTCTTTTGCTTAACGCCCTTCTCTGAAACGCATGAGCTCAGAGGTTGTATATCGATGGACATCAGTCGCATGGCATGAATTGCCTGTGTGGCATGCTAAGATGCAGTGATCAGGGCTTCTGTTGAAAAGCAAAGCCTTGTGATGATGATCAAAGCACCGCCTGTGTGGCGTAGCTTTGTGTATAACGTAAAATCGCGAGCCTCACACCCCGGTATGAATCAGAAACGGGAGAAGGACCTCAGGGAGGGCATGCGTTTCTTTCTAGCTAGGGTGGTGTCAGTGACCTACCAGCCCTGACATTTATATACTTTTTCACCTATGTGGTTGTTGCTGTTGCGAGGCACCTCGGTTAGATCGGACGATCCGGGTCCGATGGAGCCATTCGTTGGCTCATTTACACCCCAAAGGGTGGGGAAACGCAGTGTTCAGGAATTTTAATCCACATCGGTGGACCGGCCCTGACGATCCAAGGGCTCACCTGAGTCTGGGTCCTGTGGCTCGGGCTAGAGAGTCACGAATTCGGTAAGGACTATCTTTTGCCTTGGTTCATGACGGAAATCCAATTTCCAAATACGTGACTGTGCGGTTTTGATTGTATATATATATATATATATGGCGACATGATATATGGTACCCATGCCGTCTATGATTGATAGCTATGATTTGAAATTGCTCTCAAAACATATAAACACTAGCAATAATATTAAATGCCTTTGTTTTATTCGTATCAAGCATATTTTGGTCGTTATAAGGTAAAAACTCTATCCTCCGGTTTGCGTTGCATTGTGTGATGGGAACTGAGTCTTATAATGGCTTCATTTTTATAAAAAGCATAGCGATGTTTAAAAGAAAGATTTGTTTTAAAGCACTGGCAATCCAATGGAGTAAACCCGTTCCACGAAAGTGGCGTGGTCCTGCGATTAGCCAAATTATATATGTGTTGAGTAGATTTCTCATACCAGTCCCATGACTGACTCGTAGTTTGTTTAACTTTCAAACTCGGGTGCCCCTTTTTCTACACAGGCAGCCTTGTATTCAGGTTTAGCTGGTTCTTTCTGGATAGTTGAAGCTGAAGATGGATTCTATCATTTATCTCTTTTTATGCTGTTCAGCTCCTATTGTACATATTTTGTTTGTTTTCCGCTGTAGACAATTATGTATAGCTGAACTGTATTTGTACTAAGTAAGATCCTGTATACTATGTAACTCTGATGATTACTTTTATCCAGTATATTCTATTGTTCATTATCTGGTGTATTTATTTAATTCTGTTCTGCTATTGTCTGTTTCTGTGTTATATTCCACGGATTACCCTTGCTACCGTCAGTGATGGGGTTTGGGGTCGTCTCATTTGGTATCAGAGCTTTGGTTAAGCTTAGTTCTGGAATATAACATTTGAACGAACTCGTCAGAATTAGAACCAGTAGTGTTCTATGACGGGTAACTCTATACAGATAGGGTCAGTAATATCCTAGTATAAGTAAAGCAGAATGGAATACACCCCAGTAGACACATTTACATTGAAGTATTTGTCTCTATATTTTGAAATATCTTTTTCGTTGACCTGACACTTTGTCTGCTAATTGCAGACGTACTAGAAAATGAGTGACAGGAACAGAAGAAATAATCGTATGGCTCGACCAGCTAATGAGCCAGTTGTGCTCCCACAGCCAGAATCCGATATAGAAGTTCTATTCAAGAGATTTCGAAATCTGGGTGGATCGCCATTCTTAGGCAAAGAGTCCATTATGGAAACACAAGCTTGGATTTGTTCCGCAGAGAAAATCTTTGAGGGTTTAAAGCTGAGAGACGATCAGAAAAGATTACTGGCGTCTTGGGCACTCAAAAAAGAAGCTTTGTTTTGGTGGGATTCAGTTATTAAAGATAATCCAGAAGGTGATATCACCTGGGATAGATTCAAAGTGATTTTCTTAGAAAGATTTACTCCTCCTGAAGCGACGGAGCGATTATGTGATGAATTTTCTTATCTAATACAAGGTGATATGACCATCCCAGAATATCATAAGAAATTCAACGAACTTGCTCACTTTGCTCCTCATCTGATTCAAGATCCAAAAAGGAAAAATCTGAGATTTATTCATGGCCTGCAAAGGAGATATCAGAATAGTGTACTGAGGAATGAAAAACTTCCTTTCTCTGAAATGATATACATGGCTTATCAGTATGAAGATCTCCATAAGAAAGGAACGTTGTGCGACGAAGAAGAAGTCTGTTGTAGGGACAAAGAAGAGTCGGAAACATATATTCCTGAAGCCAGTACAAGGTCTGGGGTCAGTAAGAAGCCCAGTGCCAAGAGGAAAAGGGCTGAATTTGGGAAAGAACCCGTAACGACCGCCATATGCAGTAACTGCAATAGACAAGGACATCTCTCGATAAGTTGTAGATCTCTAAAGAAACAAGTAAAGGATGGGTCTAAATCCGGTGGGAGGTTACAAGAGAAAAGAGGATGCCATAAGTGCCACCAGGCCGGTCATATTGCGAAAAACTGCCCGCTATTCAGAAAGCCTGGAATAGTTCAAGTGAATGAAGTAGCAGAAGCTTCTGAGCCCACAGCTATTCAAGAGAGGCCAGATGTTTTAGAAGGCACGCTTACTATCAAAAATATTCCAGTCAAAGTACTGTTTGACACAGGCGCGTCTCGAAGCTTCATTGCCAAAGATGCAGCTAAGAAACTGGATTTGAATTTGAAAAAGCTCAAAGAACCAATGACTGTCCAGAATCCTATTGGGGGTTCCATTGATCTCAGTTGGGTTTGTGGAGTGCCGGTTTCTTTCTCTCGTTATCGGTTTCCCACCATCGCGGTCGTCATGAATTTTAAAGAGTTTGATCTTATCTTGGGGTTAGACTGGTTGACCAAATATGAAGCTGAAGTTAAATGCGCCGACAGAGTCGTAAAGGCGAAGATTAAATCAGGTGATTATATAACCATTCCTTGTGAAGGTCAGAATGCTAATAGAAAAGACTTCTGGGCAGCTTTGAATGTTTCTCCAGCCCAAATAGAAAATATCCCTGAAGTTGCAGAGAATATTCCTGACCTCATCAAAGATATTCCTGTCGTCAAGAACTATGCGGATGTGTTCGAGGAAGTTGTTCGCTTACCTCCGCAGAGAGAAATAGATTTCAAAATTGCTTTAATTCCGAATGCAAGGCCGGTAGTTCACGCTATTCGAAGAATGTCCTTGAAAGAGAAGGAGGAATTAGACAATCAAACACGACAGCTAGTATGGAAGGGTCTGATCAGGCCTGGTTTCTCTGATTGGGGAGCAGCAGTGGTTTTTGTCCCAAAATCTGACGGTACTCTACGTCTATGTGTGGATTATCGTGATCTGAACAAACAGACAATAAAGAACAAATATCCATTGCCGCGGATTGATGATTTGTTAGATCGATTAAATAGAGCACAAGTATTTTCACGAATGGACCTAGCTACAGGTTTCCATCAACTTCGAATTGCCGAAGAGTGTGTTCCAATGACAGCATTCAGAGGTCCCGACTTATTCTACGAGTGGTTAGTAATGTCGTTCGGCTTATGTAACGCTCCAGCTTACTTCGTCGATCTGATGAACAGAGTGTTTAGAGGGGTATTGAATAAATTTGTTCTGGTTTTTATTGACGATATTATAATCTTCTCTAAATCAAAGGCCGAACATGAAAAACATTTGGAACAAGTGTCAGAAATCCTCAGAAGGAATGTATTGAAAGTAAAATTTTCCAAATGTATCTTCTGGCAAGATGAAGTAAAATTTCTAGGCCACGTTGTATCGAAAGAAGGAATTGCCGTGGATCCAAGCAAATCACAGCTATTCAGAATTGGAAACAGCCCAGTACTCCCACTGAAGTCCGCAGTTTTCTCGGATTGGCTAGCTATTACCGGAAATTCGTTAAAGACTTTTCGAAGATATCTGGTCACTTAACGAAACTTACAAAGAAGCATTCTAAATTCAAGTGGACTCCAGAATGTGAAGAGGCTTTTGAAGAGCTAAAGTTAAGACTAACAACTGCTCCAGTGTTAACCATCATCGATGGCAACCAGGATTTAAAAGTCTGGGCTGATGCTTCTAGAGAAGGCCTTGGCGCAGTGTTAATGCAAAGGGGTCAAGTGATTGCGTATGCTAGCCGTCAACTGAAGCCGCACGAGAAGAACTGCATAACTCATGATCTTGAGTTATTGGCTATTGTGTTCGCTTTGAAAATCTGGAGGCACTATCTTCTGGGTGAGAGATTTGAACTGTTTACAGATCACCAATCGTTAAAGTATCTGTTCACCCAGAAGGACTTGAATCTGAGGCAGCAATGTTGGCTAGAGTTCCTTGCAGCATACGATTTTGAAATTATATACACTCCAGGGAAAGCCAATGTCGTGGCCGATGCGTTAAGCCGAAAGAATGAAATGATCGCCAGTTTTATTATCACGACTTCATTGCTAGATAAAATATCTGCTCTTCACGAGGATGATCACTTCATTCAGAAGATCAGAGAGATAATTCAACAAGGCAGATCCTCGAGTTTTCAAGTTGATAATGATAGGATTCTAAGGCTCAAAGGTCGAATCTGTGTCCCTAACATTCCTGAGCTTCGAAAGGAAGTACTGGATGAATGCCACAAGTCGAAACTTAGTATCCATCCGGGAGTAAGCAAAATGTATAATGACATCAAATGCACTTTCTGGTGGAAGTCGATGAAGAGGGACATTTCCTTATATGTTAGCCAATGCCCTACTTGCCAACTAGTCAAGAGCGACCAACATAAATTGGCTGGATTGTTACAACCGCTAGAAGTTCCTGGTTGGAAGTGGGAACATATTTCTATGGATTTCATTGATGGTCTGCCCAGAACCAGAAAAGGGAATGACAGTATTTGGGTGATCGTAGATCGCTTCACGAAGACCGCCCATTTCATACCTGTCAGATCAAACAGAACTGCTCAGAGTCTGGCGCAGATATACTTCAGGGAAATAGTTAGACTACATGGAGTGCCTCTCAGTATAGTCAGTGATAGAGATACAATATTCACTAGCAAATTCTGGGAGGCATTCCAAGTCGAGCTAGGGACGAAGCTGAACTTGAGAACCGCTTATCATCCTCAGACAGACGGTCAGACTGAGAGGGTGAATCGTATTTTAGAAGATCTATTGCGGGCTTGTATTATAGATTTCGGTGGTTCATGGGAAGACCATCTGCATTTGGCTGAATTCTCTTATAACAACAGCTACCAGGCGAGTCTGACAATGTCGCCATTTGAAGCGTTGTATGGTAGACCGTGCCGATCTCCTGCTTGTTGGGTCGAACCAGGTAATAGACTTGTGTTGGGTCCTGATATAATTCGAGAAGCTGCCGACAAAGTCGATTTTATCAAAAAGCGATTACTCGCCGCTGAAAACCGACAAAAGAGCTATGCCGATAGAAGAAGAAGAGATATATCCTTTGCTGTTGGCGATTATGTATATTTGAAAGTATCGCCAATGAGAGGAGTTATCCGGTTCGGTAAAACCAGACAGTTGGCACCCAAATTCATTGGTCTGTTTCCTATTCTGGAACGGATCGGAACTCTCGCTTATAGGGTCAAACTGCCTGATTGGTTGCCTGGAGTTCATGATGTATTTCACATATCTCAACTTCGAAAGCACGTTCATGATCCAGACTTGATCGTGGAAGAAGCAGCTCAACAGGATATTGAAATTACTCCAGAATTAGCTGTGAGAAGAGAGCCGCTAAAGATTATCGGCAAAGAAACCAAAGAGCTGAGGAACAAGAAGGTTCACTTAGTCAAAGTGCAATGGAGTGGAGATCCGCGAGATTGTACTTGGGAAACTGAGGAGAGCATTCAGAAAGCTTATCCTAGATGCCGAGTGGATATCTCTGATTGACTCCGGTGCAAGGTATATTTACCATACTTTACATCACCATTTAATTCTCTATTCTATTGTTATTTTCTTTCCATGGATATGCACTTTTAACTCTATAGTCTGAATGATTTTAAAGGGAGAATAGGAATTAATTTAAATGGTTTTGAAAAGTTAAAAACAAATTGCTTGTTGGTTGTGTTGTGTGTTAGTAAATTTGATTAATTAAAATTATTGAAACGATAGTTAATTGAATCAACAATAGAATAATGTTGTAATTTATTCAATTATATCACACATTGAACTGATTTAAAGATAGATGGAAATATATATACTTGTGCATTATATATGTTTGAACAGGTAAATGGATTAGTTGTTGACTAAAGATTTTATTTGCGTGCCCGACAAATAGGTAAACCTTTATGATTTGGATGCGAAATATTATTATATTAACTCCTGTGAATGCCATTGGATGCGGAGTGCTGGTTTTTCTGTGTGAAATAATAAATGTCGCCATAGGATAGTAACAATTAATTTTGAACTACATTGCATGGCATACTTCTGGAAGATAGGCATACTTCATCATATACCACATAAGCATTTGGAGCTTGTGTGACGAGGTGGAAGATTTACCATACGAGCAAGAGGCTTGTATGGCGATGACTATATTTTACAAATTGAACTGATGACTGATATGGACTATTTAAATTATAACGATTAAATTGCCAAATTAATAAAAAAAACCACACGGGTCTGGAGTTGACAATAATCACGTCTCTCTAGTTATAAGATACGGCACATGGACTGTTTATTTCCCACACGGGGCAGGGTGACGAGAATTTATTCTCTGGAGTTATTATCAATACATGCTCCCCTGTAAACACCAGAATATATCACTATAAATATATGTATGCTTATTAGGATTTATTGGGTATCTAATACGGCCCAATAAGTTTCCAAACCTCTCTCCGTACAAGGGAGGTTATGGCAAAAAAATTCGAAAATTCCGGGTGTTAGCCAAATTTTTGAAGAATTTGAAATTTCTCAGAAACTGAAAAGTTAGAGAAATGAAGCCGGATCGAACGTAGAGTTCATTAATCAAACCACTTTCGACTTTGTTCCTTTTCGGGGACGAAAAGTTTTAAGCGGGGGAGATTGTAACGACCCAGAAAATCTGAACCAATTTAAAAATTTTAAATTGGCTAAAATAATGGATTCTAAATATTTAAAATAAATATTTTAAATAATGGCAATGAAAAGTGAGTTTGAATCGACAATTGAAAACGAATATAATTAATTCTAATTATAAACAAGGCTTGAAAAGGCGCTGCAGTTTCAAAAATTGGATTCAAACTTTGTCGGACTGTACCGGGTGCAAAACAAAACGGATTTTAGTGAAACCAAAAATATTTAAATCTGTTAGTGAATACCTTTCTAACAAATCTGAAAAATCGAATTTTCATAGCGGAAAGCAAAAGTTATGGCCGAATGAATTTTCAGAAGGGTCGCTATGGAATTTATATAGCCCGTGAAATTGGCCATTTTGCATACAACCTCGGAATTCGACGAAACCACTTTTGTTGGATCCGGGATGTGAAGTTATTGCTAGATTTCAAATTTCATAATTTTTGAAGCTAGTATGTGAGCGTGGCAAAAGAAAATGTGTTTTGATCAATTATAGTTAAATTGGATCGACCAGAAATGGGCCTTTTTGCAAACGGTCTCAGAATTCGACGAAACTAGTTTTGTTGGGACCGTATCGTCAAAACATAGCCAGATTTATTTTTCTAGAATTTTTCGAATCAGTCTGTGGCCCTGGCAAATTGAAATGTACGTTCAAATTGAATATTGAATGTTTTATATTTTAATTTGAATGGAAACTGACTGAAACGGTCGAATGGGCCTTCGAAACATAGCCCATTGTGTTCGGAATGGGGGTAAAACGCTAAGGACGACAGTCGTTGGGTTTGAATTGGTGTTCGTATGTGAAGAGGGGTATTTTTGGATTTTTGAAATAAATAAATAAATAAAATGAACCGGCCAATCACAATTCATCTTCCACCCGTAACAACCCCCCCCCCCCACCCCGCGCACAGCGGAAATGATTTCAAATCTTCCCGGAGAGATTTCTCTCTCGTTTCTCAATGAAATCGAGTGATTCCCGATCCATTTTAAAGATCTTCTTCCCCTCTTTAAATCCATACCAAGTTTGAATATTTTCATTGCGTGTGGAGAGAGAACCGAGCACGAGAAGGTCAGCACTTTGGGGCGCCGCCGTGGCCACTGGGCCTTACCGAGTCGTCCGCCTCCACCCGCCGTTCAGGCGCCTTCCAGCCCTCTTCGACACCGTATGACCCGATTCCCCTATCGCGCAACAGTTTGGTCGAAAGATCAAACCCTAGTTTCGAACCAGGTTTGAAAACTAGCGGCTGCTCTATATTTTCAACTGTTTTTACACTTTTAAGTGTTGCAAACTTTGAAAAATCATATCTTTTTGCTTTGTGGTCGAAATTCAGTGAAACAAGAGACAGTGGACTCGTGTGGACGTCTTCTA
Source organism: Allium sativum (assembly GCA_030737875.1). Classification (NCBI taxonomy): domain Eukaryota; kingdom Viridiplantae; phylum Streptophyta; class Magnoliopsida; order Asparagales; family Amaryllidaceae; genus Allium; species Allium sativum. Next base: position 223,923,080 of record CM060920.1, read on the forward strand.
CATTTTAGAAGAGACCGCATATTTTTCTGAGCCTTCTGCTATTTTTGGTGGAGTGGAATCCAATGTGAGATTTCTAATTTATAAACGATATGGAAAACGACGATGTATGAATTATATAGTCGATGTATGAGTTATATAAGCGTTGTACACCTCTTGTATAAGCGTTGTATAAGTTGTACGTTCGATGTATAAGTTATATATGCGTTGTAAAAATTATATATGTGTTGAAATAGAAGTGAATTGCTATATATATATATACGCCCCTCGTCCACAAACCATGGACGATATTTATTGATTGTGTTTGGTGTGAAAATTGATTGATGGCGAATGGTTGTTTGGGATTGTTTGTGGTTAATATTGATTGATTGTGGTTGAAAAATACCCATTTGTGGTTGAGAAATATTTGGTTGAAACCACATAGGATTAGTTTGTGGAAATGAAATAAAAATATACATGCCGCCTGCGTGCGAACTAGATGCATGATCCCCATTGTCAAAAACCGCGAGGTTTTAAGGTAGAGCGAGGAGCCGTACTAGGGACGGTCCCGGTTTTAACTACCCTGCCGTTATGCTGCCGAAATTTTGAATAATATTCATGTGTTTGAATTATTTTCATTTGCTGAAACTATATTTATTCGTTGAATAGAAAACCTTCATGTGTTGAATCGATATTCATTCGTTGATTAGAAATTCATGTGTTGAATGGTATTCGTGTTTTAAATATAAAAATCACATTTTTATCTATATATAGAAACTATAGAAAACCTTCATGTGTTGAATCGATATTCATTCGTTGAATTGAAATTCGTGTGTTGGATGGTATTCATATTTTGAAATAAATTGTTTTACAATAAAAATCCTATTTTTATCACCTATATAAACTATATAAAATAATAGTGTTTTGAAATGAATTGTTTAACAATAAAAATCACATTTTTATTATATACACGAATTGTTGAAATGTGAAGTGTTAAAAATAGCCACTCGTTCAAATAAATATATATGAGTTGAAATATTCATTAATTAGCTAATGATATGATTTTTGCCTATACATGCAACATTAGAATGAATGGTGTTTTTAAACCAAATGGAATCAAATATGAAGTTGAATGGAAAATGAGAAGTGATAAGAACTATATATATGTACATGTATATTTATTGAACAGGTTATAGCGAAGGGGCTAGAGAAGAGGAATAAAATTTTGTGCCCGACAAATAGGTACAAATTTACTGTTTTGTTTGGGTGATGGTTTTATGAGCCTGTTGGCTAGCCGCTTGGCTTTTTCTTTTTCTTTTTGACATGAGACGCCCGTGTGGCTATTTGGGAATTTTCCCAGCCCCTCCAGTACAAAGGAGGTTATGGCGAATTTTTCCGAAATTTAAAGGCGTTAGTGAAATATTTGAAGTGAAAACGATATAGGAATTTTTGAATGAACTATATTTATATAAATATATAAATATAAATAAAATTAAAACGAAACGTGGCCGTGCAGTTCGCATTTTGAAACCGTGATTTCAAACGATTATACCGGGAGATCCGACCATCGGATTTTCCAGAAATCGCAACCGTTGGGTTCGCTTTGGAAAAATCTTTCCAACGGCACCAACTTTGTAAAAATCCAACGGTTGGATTGTCTGGAATGTTTAATTCAAATCTGAAGAAAAACAGTGCCAGAAACGATTATATTTATATATATATATATATAAATAATTATATTTAATCGAATAACGACGCTGCAGTTCGTATTTTGAAACCGTAACTTCAAACGATTGTACCGGGAGATCCGACCGTCGGATTTTCCCGAAACTGGAACCGTTGGATTCGTTTTGAAAAGATCTTTCTAATGGTGTAAATTTTGTAAAGATCCAACGGTTAGATTTTCAGATATGTGTAAATCAAATCTGAAGAAAAACAGCGCCACGGCCGCGTTATGGCCCGAAGCGTCGTTTTGAATAAATTGGGTATTTTAAAATAAATAAAAATAGCGATAAATCGTTATAAAATATCATAAACGATATGGAATGGAAATAAACGGAATTTGCTCGATTTATGTGGTATTTGATGGTTGAATGTGTTTGGTGTGAAAATTACATTAAATAACAAAATTGGTGTTGTCGAATGATTTAACCATTGAAATAAATTGATTTGAAATTCTAAATATACGTGAATTATTTGAAAAGGCCGAGTTAATTCTCATTTCAAATAATTGACCGATGATTGAAAGTCGAAGATGAAGACGGTGGTCGAAGACAGGAGATCTTCACCTCGTTTGGATGGTAACCGAGGTCCTGATTGGGAGGCATCCCGAAATATGGATAATGAGTGGTGATCGTCCAGACGTACGTGGTGATCGATGGGTTTGCGAGGTATTTAGTGCCTCCGGTTTCGTTCAGACCCAGAACGGACTTGTAAATGGACTGTGTGTCGAACATTGGATTTTATTCTGTGTTGATTGCTCTCTATTAAATATACATCTGTTTGGCGGCGGAGAAATTATTCTTTTGCTTAACGCCCTTCTCTGAAACGCACAAGCTCAGAGGTTGTATATCGATGGACATTATTCGCATGGCATGAATTGCCTGTGTGGCATGCTAAGATGCAGTGATCAGGGCTTCTGTTGAAAAGCAAAGCCTTGTGATGATGATCAAAGCACCGCCTGTGTGGCGTAGCTTTGTGTATAACGTAAAATCGCGAGCCTCACACCCCGGTATGAATCAGAAACGGGAGAAGGACCTCAGGGAGGGCATGCGTTTCTTTCTAGCTAGGGTGGTGTCAGTGACCTACCAGCCCTGACATTTATATACTTTTTCACCTATGTGGTTGTTGCTGTTGCGAGGCGCCTCGGTTAGATCGGACGATCCGGGTCCGATGGAGCCATTCGTTGGCTCATTTACACCCCAAAGGGTGGGGAAACGCAGTGTTCAGGAATTTTAATCCACATCGGTGGACCGGCCCTGACGATCCAAGGGCTCACCTGAGTCTGGGTCCTGTGGCTCGGGCTAGAGAGTCACGAATTCGGTAAGGACTATCTTTTGCCTTGGTTCATGACGGAAATCCAATTTCCAAATACATAACTGTGCGGTTTTGATTGTATATATATATATATGGCGACATGATATATGGTACCCATGCCGTCTATGATTGATAGTTATGATTTGAAATTGCTCTCAAAACATATAAACACTAGCAATATTATTAAATGCCTTTGTTTTATTCGTATCAAGCATATTTTGGCCGTTATAAGGTAAAAACTCTATCCTACGGTTTGCGTTGCATTGTGTGATGGGAACTGAGTCTTATAATGGCTTCATTTTTATAAAAAGCATAGCAATGTTTAAAAGAAAGATTTGTTTTAAAGCACTGGAAATCCAATGGAGTAAACCCGTTCCACGAAAGTGGCGTGGTCATGTGATTAGCCAAATTATATATGTGTTGAGTAGATTTCTCATACCAGTCCCATGACTGACTCGTAGTTTGTTTCACTTTCAAACTCGAGTGCCCCTTTTTCTACACGGGCAGCCTTGTATTCAGGTTTAGCTGGTTCTTTCTGGATAGCTGGAGCTGAAGATGGATTCTATCATTTATCTCTTTTTATGCTGTTCAGCTCCTATTGTACATATTTTGTTTGTTTTCCGCTGTAGACATTTATGTATATCTGAACTGTATTTGTACTAAGTAAGATCCTGTATACTGTGTAACTCTGATGATTACTTTTATCCAGTATATTCTATTGTTCATTATCTGGTGTATTTATTTAATTCTGTTCTGCTATTGTCTGTTTCTGTGTTATATTCCACGGATTACCCTTGCTACCGTCAGTGATGGGGTTTGGGGTCGTCTCATTGTATTTTGAAATCGTGATTTTAAACGATTATTACGGGAGATCCGACAGTCGGATTTTCCTGAAACCAAAACCGTTGTGTCCGCTTTGAAAATATCATTCCAACGATACCAAATTTGCAAAGATCCAATAGTTAGATTGTGTGAAATGTTTAATTCAAATCTGAATAAAAATAGCGCCAGGATGAATTATATTTATATATATAAATATAATTAAATTAAATCGAATAACGATGCTGCATTTCGTATTTTGAAATCGTAACTTCAAACGATTGTACCGGGAGATCTGACCGTCGGATTTTCCCAAAACTGGAACCATTGGGTCCGTTTTGAAAAGATCTTTCCAATGATATAAAATTTGTAAAGATCCAACGGGTAGATTTTCAGATATTTGTAAGTCTAATCTGAAGAAAAACAGCGCCACGGCCGTGTTATGGCCTGAAGCGTCGTTTGAATAAATTGGCTATTTTTAAATAAATAAAAATAGCGATAAATCGTTATAAAATATAATAAAAAAATATGGAATGGAAATAAATTGAATTTACTCGGTTTATTGGAAATTTGATGGTTGAATGTGTTTGACACGAAATTACATTAATGAACTGAATTATGGATGTTGAATAATTTAACCAGGAAGTGAATTGATTTGAATTCTAAATATACGTGAATTATTTGAAAAGGCCAAGTTAAATCTCATTTCAAATAATTGGTCAACGATTAGAAGTCGAAGATATGAAGACGGTGCAAGACCGATGATCTTCACATCGAATGGATGGCTACTGATGCCTCTGATGGGAGTTGCTGCCCTGAAGGGGTTACAGTGGCAGTTGTCCGGACGTACTTGTTGATCGTTCAGATGTGTGAGGGCCTCTCTCCTGTATTGGACATATAGGATGAGGAACAAGGTGCCTTCGGTTTCGTTCAGACCCAGAACAGACTTGTAGATGGATGTGTATCTGACGTTGTAGATTGACAATGTGGCATGCAGAGATGCTGTGATCGAGTCTTTTGTTGAAAAGCAGAGCCTTGGGTTGATGATCAAAGCAGGGCTTTAAATAGCTAGCTTTGTGTTTGGCGTTGATTCGTGGGCCTCACACCTCGGTATGAACTAGAAACGGGAGAGGACTTCAGGGAGGACATGTGTTTCCTTCTAGCTAGGAGTGGTGTTTTGGGTTTTACACGCCCAGACATTTTACTTATGTGGATGATGGATAGCGAGGCACCTCGGTTATATCGGTCGTTACGAGGCCGATGGTTTGGTCGGGATATGACCAGTTTACGCCCTAGAAACACAGTGTTCGGGCATTTTAATCCATTCCGTGTGGACCATCCCTGACGATCCAAGGGTCGATGCGCTCTGACCCTGAGGCTCGGGCTAGAGAGTCTCGAAGCGGTAAGGACGATCCCTTGCCTTGGTTCATGATGGAAATCCAATTTCCAAATACGACATTGTGCGGTTTTGATTGTAAACCTACATATGGCGACATAGTGGTATGGGGCATTTATGCCTCTATGATTTACTTATGTTGGAAATTGTTTTTGAAACATATAAACATTAGCAATAATATCAAATGCTTTTTTTTATTCATATCAAGCATATTTTGGCCATTATAAGGTAAAAATCTATCCTCCGGTTTGCATTTCATTATGTGACGGGAACTGAGTCTTATAATGGCTTCTTTTTTGTAAAAAGCATTGTGATGTGTAAATGATTTACTTGTTCAGCGTTAGCGGCGTGGTCCTGTGATTGGCCTTATGATAAAATAAGTAGATTTCTTATACCAGTCCCATGACTGACTCGTAGTTTGTTTCACTTGCAAACTCGGGTGCCCTATTTTCTACACGGGCAACCTTGTACTCCGGTTTTAGCAGGCTCTCTCTGGATAGCTATGGAGCTGAAGATGGATTCTATCACTTCTTTCTTTTTATGTTGTTCAGCTCCTGTTATATATATTATGTTTGATTCCGCTGTAGACATTTTATATAAAGCTGAACTGTATTTTTGTACTAAGTATGATCCTGTTATACTGTGTAACTCTGATGATTATGTTTATCTAGTGTATTCTGTTGTAAATTATTTGGTGTATTTATATATTTTTGTTCTGCTATTATTTGTTTATGTGTTATATTCCAAAGATTACCCTTGCCACCTGGAATGGGGGTTTGGGGTCATCACAAAAATTTTCTTGTTTCATCCAATTCTGATTTAAAATGAATTCTGTATACTCAATTGAAATTAGAAATTGAATTTTCAAACTACTGCGTCGTTTCAGGCTCAGTTTATAATTAAAATAAATTTATTCGTTCTAACTTCGATTTAAATAAATTTTTAGCCGTTATTATTTAAAATAATTTTTTATTAATATTATAATCCATTAAATTTGCTAAAATAAAAATTTTAAATTGGTTCTGATTTTCTGGGTTGCTGCAATAACTTAATTCAAAAATTGGGTCTTAATAGAAACCCGATCATAAACTCTTTTCACAATTCGATTAAACTTTATTTCAGACTTTATTACTTACTTAAACGATTTTCATTTAAATACTAATCGCTTAAATTATTATTAATTGGTATAATAATTTACTTAATCGTTAACTACCGTAAAAATAGTTAACTTCATTATTAACTAAAATAAATAATAAATTCCTTTTTAAAATCTCACTAAGTTAAAACAATCATTCGTTTATCTATTTCATTAGATTAACTAACAAACTAATTTAATCCATTCAAAAACATGGGTGTCTCGTTAACCCATTCAAATTAGTCATTCCTTTTAAATAAATTAATAATATAATTAATTTAAGTAATTCCATTTAAATCTTCTCTTAGAAATAATTAATCTAACTCTTAACCGTTGGTTAATTTATACTTATTTACATATAAATCTTAACTACATAAGAATTTCTATTATAAAATCATTATATAATTATTTATAAACTTAAATAATTAATAATTAATATTTATTTCCTTTTAAATAACTTTTATTCAAATTTATAGACATAAAAATCTATCTTCGGTTATAAAATAAATTTTATAACTTCATTTTTGTCGATTTACTTAACGGTAAATCCCTATTTATAAAATGATTGATTTATGGGCCATGTGATGCCAATTATTCAACCAATATAGTACACTAGTTAATATCACTCAAATGTTGAATTATGATTCAACATTCAATAAACAAATCAATAATCTAATCAGGTTGGTCATACAGTTCATATGAAAATAAACAATAAATTTGAGGAATCCAGTTAGATCCCTCCAACCTGTTTCTCCCTACATTCAAATACGTTACCACAAATAATATTATTCAATTCAATAACAGATGTCATATTCAACAATAAATAAATCGTAGTAATCCAGTCATACATATTTTACTTTATTACGTTTATAACATTATAAACGTAACCAACAAGGTAAATTACCTTGTTTGGAAATAATCATTAAAAATAACGGTTGGTTCAAATTAAATTAAGCAAAAGTTTAATCAAATCAGTTTAGTTTAACACACACAGATATATATATACACACACAACATCTGTCAAACAATTAATAAACATTGCACACAAAAATAAACCCGACTTATATAAATATAAGTGGGTAAAAACTGAGTGTGTTAAACTCACTTAGGTTCCATTCGTTTCTGAAGATTCAGTTATAGTTAAATTAAACAGTCGTTTAATTTAACTGTAATTAGCAGCTGTCTCCATTCCCTTCCAAATTCATTCCATAATATTCCGTTTTTAGATAGGATTCCACTGCGACTTGTTTCGTTTAATTCTGATAACATATCAGTACGTTATTACCAATATAAGTTATATGATTTAAATATTAATTAACGAAATCTTTAATTAAATTTAAAAACATTGTTTACTTTTATTTAAAGAAATGTAACCGCTCCCTTCTATTTGTGCCTGATTGTATATTTTTCCCAGTTCAAAAGAATTGCACCACGTTGGCTTTAGTTTTCGAACTTCTACTATGATGTGCTCCAATTTGTGCTTTATCCAAATGTCTTTTGCTCCATCTTATTTTGTCCATCACGCACATCATATTTAAATTCAATATTCCACTTATATACTTCTCCCTTTAAACTTCCCCATGCCAACTTAAAATATTGCTGCTTCGTCAACAAATAATTACATCACAAACCACGGATTTTGTAACAACCCAGAAATTCTGAACGAATTTAAAAATTTTATTTTAGCTATTTTAATCGGTTTTGAACATTTAAAATGATTTATTTTAAATAATAACAACTAAAAATTTATTTAAATAAAAGTTAGAAGGTATAATTTTATTTTAATTATAAAACGAACTCAAAATGGTGTTATAGTTTGAAATTTTGATTTTTAATTTCAAATGAATGTACAAAATTCAAAATAAATTGGATTTCAGTAAAATAAGAAACATTGGAATATATTTAATTATATCTTTCGAACAAATGTAAGAAACTGAGATTTCACTTTGTAAATTGATAGTTATGTCCAGTTTAAAATTCAAAATTGTCACTATGGAATTTATATATATATATATATATATATATAATATCTGTATATATATATATTTAATATATATATATAGCTCTTAAAAATAGCTATTTTGCAAACTACCTCCATTTTCGGCGAAACCACTTTTGTTGGATCTGGATTTTCTTAATTTTTGGAGCTAGTATGTGACCATGCACAATAAATTGTGAATCGATCAGCCATTTAAGCCAGAAATAGAGCTTTTTGAGAAAACGGACTTGGAATTTGACGAAACCAGTTTTGTTAGGACTGATTCATTTAGACATAGCAGCATGTCAATTTTCATCGCCTACGGAGTTCGTGCATGGTCGTGGCATCGATAAACGTCGACTGGGTTTTGTAGACCATAATGATCATTACCTAACACAAAAATCTCAGAACCTATCATTGCACGGATTGGGAGAAATCGACGGTCAAAGGCAGAAAAACAGTTTTGGTTTTGGCCATTTATTGATCAAACCGTCAAGTGTTGGGTGATGGCAACAAAGGCAAAGTTGTAGAGGGGAGAATGCTTGACAAGTTTGTCTTTGGGTGCTCAGCCTGATATGGCCTGGGGTTGCCGGAATTTAAAGATGAATGTCGTAGGTGATTTTGGCGAAGATCGAAACAAAGATCGATGGATTCCAGCCAAGATCGACGTCATGGGGCATAGGGGTCTGAAGAGGATTGGTCGGTGGTGGTGAGGCGGTTCTTTTCCCGGTGGTGCGCACCGTGGCATCTCCTCTGGTGGTCGGAATTTAGGGCGACGACGAATTAGAGCAACAGGCAATTTTAAATCGTCCGCGGCGATCTGAGCCATGCCACCACTGGCGCAGGTGCGACATGGAACCAGGGGGTCGGGCAGGTGGTTGGCCGACAGTTTGGGTGCCTCTGGCGGTGGCGCTGACCATCTAGGGAGGAGGAATAACGGTGAACAAAAAATTGAAAGGTAATTATAATTTTGTAATTTAATTAATTATTTTAATTGTAAAATTAAGGTTCTGTCGCTAATAATTTTTTGGTATGAACTCCAAATCACATGAAACAGGATTCGCTGTGATCGTGGAGTCGAGAGCTTCACAACAAAACTGATTGGATCCTATTTGGAGCAAGTTGGAATTTGGGGGCAAATACAAATCTGAACGGTTCTAAAATCGCCAATTAAAGACTGGCGAAGTGGAAACCGATGTGAGAACTCCCTCACTCTAACTATTTTCATTCTATTATTATAAAATAGGTTGTAAATGGGGCTTAGTAGCTCCTGTCACTACTTTTTGTTAAACCATGGATGATTTGAGTGAGATGATTACGTTGTGGAAAAATTGATTGTATTGTGGAATTAGTGGATAGATTGATCATTGTGTATGGCGCGTGCTAGTATCAGGAGAGGGATAATGTTAGATATTATTCCGGTTCTAATATCACGTCGTTATAATGCCGAACTTTTCTGAAACTGAAATGTATAAATTATTTATATAAAAGATATATAAAATTTTCAAAAAAAGAAATTGAAATAAATATTCATTCACAAGTCGGATGGCTTGTTTGTGTACACCTACTTAACTGATATTGATTGGGATGATATATTTTACACATCGCCCAATGGCCCAAATAATGATCAGTATTTGTTGGTTGAAACCACATACGGGTATTGGGATGATATTTGGCATACACTAATCTCAATATTTAGTTGTATGTCAATCTATTAGTTGACAGACTATAGTAAGCGTTATTTATTTATTTTAATGCTTATACGATTGTAGAATGCACTTTGAATGTTGTTTGAATTTTTAATGATTGTTTATCATCATTGTTGAATACATGCGATGTATGAAATCCATATAACCCAAATTATACGGTAATTGAATGAGTTGCATTCTGATTCAGAATATAAATGAATATTTTTATATAGTATTCAGGAGAGAATAAAAATGTGATTTTGATGTCTGATTTTGGATGGATGCAAAAATACTGAAATGTAAAGCCGAGTAAACTAGTTAACCGCCATTTTTACTCGAACAGGTTTATGAATCGATTTTATTCATTTTATAATGAATATCGAACATATTAGATTTAAAATCTGATATTTTGAAAATATTAGCATTTAAATATTATATTGATATGGAATATTCAGTTTTTATTTAAAATTGGAAATGAAGTTAAAATCGTTTTAAAATGAATTTATAAACATTTTATAAAATACGGTATAATTGGAAATGGATGAAATATATGTTATATATATATACACATGTGTATGGCTTGAATAGAATGTGCCGCGCAGCAACCTTTCGTGAATTTCAACCATTGACATCGAATTGACGTAAAGGTGGATCCAACTGTTGGATTCTCTTAAAATCGGAACCGTTGGGTTCCTCTCGAAAAGTGATTTCCAATGATAATAAGTGATTTGAAATCTATAAGGTGGATTTTGAATTATGTTCAAATCAATTTCAGAAAAGGTCGTTATGAATGCAGTTCGGTGGTCGATATTGGGAACCGACTGTAAGGGACTTAATAAAATTATTAAAAATATGGAAAAATTATGTAAAATCATAATAAATGATTTGGAAAGAGTTTGGGTGAAAAATTCCATATTTGAAAAGATAAAAGATATTTTTTTATCAAAATGAACTAGTTATTAACTTGTATAATAATCCAATGGTTTTAAAAAAAATGGATTTGTAAATGGGTTTAGATATAACCAGAATTTTCCAACGAATGAATTGGAACAGATTTAAGTGGAAATAATCTTCGGAATATTTTGTTGTTGGATTCCGTAATTAAACGGATATTGTTGAGAAATTTGGAAGATATATATATCGTTATTCCCAATATGATATTTGTTAGTTTCAAATTTTGATATTGAATATAAGGCGATATAATTTCTATTTAGAGCCTTGTATTTAATATCAAACGAGATATTGGGTTTGTCGTGAATGGTGTCTTTATTAACACTGTTCTTAAACCCAGTTGAGAATAGAATAAATCTTTTAATTAAGATTTAGAGGAGTTTACCAAATTAATTTAATTGGAAATGAAATGAAAGTTGATTTTGGGTTTATCGTGAACAATGTTTTAAATAACATTAGTTCTTTAGTCCAATTGACAGTGAAGTTATGATTTGGACTTTATAATCCTTTTTATTAAGTTTTAATGGAATTTTCCAAAAGTAAAGTTTTCCAATTTAATATTCTAAATTGGAATTGAATGGAATTCGATTTGGTAATAATCGAGATGAGCTTCAGTGAAGGAAGATTGTTACTATTTATGGAATTTAAAAGGCTTTGTCGTTATTCCATTTTATTATTAGTCTGATACGGAAATTTATATCGATTATATATTGATCTGTTTACCATGAAGATTCCATAGTTAATGGAAGCTGATTTGTGTTTATCATGAATTGTGTTTTAAATGACATTGGTTCTTTAACTCAGTTAATGATAGGATTAATTTTCCTAAAAGTTGAACAACCATAAAGTAATGATTTTTGAGAGTAAAGCTAAACTAGAGTTTTAATGAATCTTTAATTAGATTGGAATGAGAAGGGGATAATTAAATTTATCGAATGGATGAAATGATCGAGAATGGACTACTAGCAATTTTACTCTAGGCGATAGTTAAATCTTTATTTAGATGTGAACGTGAAATGGTAATTAAATTTACTGATAACACCGTGGGTGTTAGGTATGGGGTACTACCAATTTTGCTCCACGGGATGAGTAAGTTGGGATTGGGATTAATAAATAAATGATTATCTCGGTATGGCTCGATAATCCCGACTAGTTTTATAAACCTTAATATGGTTTAGAATTGTGGAAAGATATAATAAAATCTGTTGAAATTAATATCCAAAAGAAGATTAAAGAATAAATTTAAAAGAGTTTGTCTTTGATAAAATTAATGGGAACCTTTCCCTAAAGATGTGAATATTTGAATAAAAAAATGTTTTGGATTGGAGTGAGGCGTATGATGTGTTTTTATAGCACTTGATTATAAAATACGTGAGTTATTCGGAAAAACCGGGTTTAACCCATTTTGAATAATTGATACGACGATTAAAAGTCGACGATGAAGACGGTGGTTGAAGACCAGAGATCTTCACATCGTTTGGATGATTACTGATGTCTTGATTGGGATGTCCACCCAAGAAGAGGTACTAAGTGGTGATCGCCCAGACGTACTTGGAGATCGACCAGATATGCGAGGGCCTCTCTCCTGTATTGGACATATGTAACAAAGAATAAGGTGCCTCCTATTTCATTCAAACCCAGAATGAACGTGCAAATGGATAGTGTGTCTGACATTGTATTCCTTTATACTGTATTCGTTGATCTCTGCTAAATACATATCTGTTTGGTGGCGGAGAATTTATTCTCTTGCTTAACACCCTTCTTTGAGACGTACGAGCTTAGAGGTTATATATTGGTGGAAATCAGTGGTATGGTATGGATTTACAGTGTGACATGCTGAGTTGCATGGATCAAGACTTTTGTTGAAAAGCAGAGTCTTGTGGTAGATGGTCAATGCATAGCTTTAATTAGCATAGCTTTGTGTATCGTTAATTAGCGAGCTTCACACCCCAGTATGAACCAGAAATGGGATAGTGACTGCATGGAAATGGCATATGTTAGTTCTAGCTACGAGTAACATCATGGTATAGAGCCCACACTGTTTACTTATGTGGATGTTGGAAAAACTTTATGATGGAAAGTGAGGTACCTCGGGTTTCGGGTCGACTGAAAGACTCGAATATGATTTGAGTCCGTAGTTGCTCTTTATTGGTCGACTGGACTGACCATTTTGGTGGTTCGATAGAACCAGCAAACATATAGATTATGGTATTGCCAATCATCGACGGATGTCAGACCATGAAGATCCAAGGGTTGTCCGTAGGTGTGATTCTGAGACATTTGCTAGAGTGCCTCAAAATCGATGGGGAAGATCCCTTGCCTCGGTTCATATATGGAAACCCAATTTTCAGTACTCGATTTTACGGTTTTAGTTGAAAACCTATATGGCGACGTAATATAATGGTCCCTGCATCGCTTATGATTGATGCATTTATATTTGAAGTTGATTTCTTCACTTACAGTAATAATAAAAGATGAAATTTTGCGTATCAAGCATATCTGGCTATTATAAGGTAAAACTCTATCCTTGACTGCATTCATTGTGTGATGGGACCTGAGTCTTATAATAGCTTCATTTTTCTGTTTAGCACTGTGTTGTTGGTTTTATGCACTGGTATTCATGGGGCATAAACCCGTTCCATGTTATATGACGTGGTCCCGTGATTTACCTAACTTTAAAATAAAAGCTAATAATTGTTTTAGTTCTCACACGAACCCCATGACTGACCTAGAGTATATTGTTTTAACCTAAACTCTGGGTGCCCATATTTTCCGCACGGGGATCTAGTAGTTTTGGGTTTTGCAGAAATTTCTTTACACAGGATCCTGGTTTACAGCTGGAGCTATATTCGAAAAGATTGTATCCGTGTATTTCTTTCAGTTATTGTAGTTGATGTCTTCCACTGTACATTATATTCATGTATTATATTTTCCGCTATTTTGTAATTTTAATCTCTGATATTATTTTCCATTGTATATTATTTATCTGAACTCTAATATATTCTTTTACTCTGATGTAAATTTTTGTAATAGAAATGAAATGTTTTTTTGTTGATGTTATAATGCGTCGTGTTCTCAAAGAAATCTGGGCTCCTCCATCTCTTCGGGGATCAGGGAAGTTTGAGTCGTTTCAGCTTTCCAAATGCTGTCATATTCCTGTAAACATCTCAACGTTCGCCCTTGTCAACCATTTTTGCAAAATGCTCTCCGTCAATGGTTGAGCATCAAAAAGCACTCCAAATAAAGGATCCACTGTACTAAGAAAAAGGCATTCACGTTTGAAGCTGCTGAATTCTGCAAATTTGCTGCCTCATTCACGATTGAAAATCCTAGCTGGCCTCAACATATACATAGCTTCAAACCGTGCTATCCATTCCTTCAGTCTTCATTACCCTATTCTCCAACAATCCACTCTTTGTGCACGTTTAACTACCTGGCTACTTCTTCATATACATACCAATTTAACCATAACATTATTATCCTTCACACAAAAATTGTTTAAACAAAGTAACAGCCCTACAGTTTATTTCAAAATGAAAAAAGAACGGGTCCCCTTCCCTGTTGACTTCTGCTACATGTAAAACACCCCACTGTCCTTCGAGCTGCTTCCATTAACAATCGCACACCCTCATCGATCGCTAACGACCGATCTACGCCACCGAAACACACGCCCGAGCTTCCCCTTCAAATGGCTAGAACCTCGCCCTGCCAACCCTCTTCGTTCAACTACAGTCACACCATAACCGCCACCGACTTCCGGCATAAATTCTGGCAATTTTGGTGATCGAGGAACAATCTCCTTCATTGAGTTTATTGATCTCGTAGAGTTGAATAGGTTTGAAGTTGACAAATTTTTGTATGGAGAGTAGGAATTCAAGTTTTGGAGGAAGAATTATGCTTGTATTCCAGTCTTCTGTTTTTAATTTGGTGGATGGGGAAATTTTATGATCAATTGACCACGTTGACCATTTTTCTAGGGTTATAGTGTGTTGATGGGGGTATATATAAGGAAGGGTAAATTAATATATATTAACTCGAAGCGTAGCCACGAAGTAATGCTATAAAACTACTACATACGATATTCGCTCGAGATGAAACACATAATCCTAGAATAGAAAGATATTCCAAACACGATGGGACGGGTTTCGTCGAATTCTGAGGTCGTTTGTGAAAAGTCCTTTATAAATCACATGTGAAAAACACGCATTTTAATTTGCCACGATCACAAAATAAATCCAAATAACTTGAAACTTGAAACACTACAACACCTCATCATTACGGATTTAAAAAAATTATTTTCGCTGAAAAAGAAATTCATTTGCAAACCGCTTATTCAATTTTACACGTAACACAATGCTATTTTGGAAACCATAAATATCCGGTTTCCAAAAATAACAAACAATATATCTATCATGACTCTAAACGTCAATATGAATTCAACGAAATTCGTTTCAGGGCTTAATTCGATGATTGTCACGAGTTATGATCAAAAACCCGTTTAAATCGAATTAAAATATTAAATTTATCGCTATAATTTATAAATAATTCCATAACGACTATATTTGTAACAACCTGGAAAACCAGAACCAATTTAAAAATTTTATTTTGGCTATTTTAATGAATTTTGAATATTTTAAATAATAACGACTAGAAATTTATTTTGAATAGAATTAGAACGTATAAATTTATTTATATCGATGTTAGAATATAAAAATATATTTTAATTATAAAACGAGCCTAAAATAGCGTGGTAGTTTGAAATTTTGATTTCAAATTTCAAATGAATATACAAGACTCAAAATAAACCGGATTTTAGTAAAACCAAAAATATTTGAATCTGTTTGAAAATAGCTTTCCAACGAATGTGAAAAATCCAGATTTCATAGCGGGAATAAAAAGTTATGTCCAGTTGAAAAGTCAGAGTAATCGCTATGGAATTATATATAATATATAGCCCTTAAAAATAGCGATTTTGCAAACGACCTCCGTTTTCGATGAGACCACTTTTGTTGGATCCAGAATGTCAAGTTATTGCTAGATTCCAATTTTCATAATTTTCGGAATTATATGTGAGCGTGGTGAATTTAAATGTGTTTGGTCAATTCAGTTTGAATTTAATCGACTGAAAAATAACCGTTTTTCAAATAGTCTCCAAATTCGACGAAATTAGTTTTGTTAAGACTGTATCGTCAAAACATAGCTAGATTTATTTTTCGAGAATTTTTGGAGTCAGTATGTGGCCCCGGCAAATTAAAATGTACGTTTAAATTGAATATATACAGATTTATATTTTAATTTAAAAGAAAACTAATCTAAACAATCGAGTTGGGCTCCAAAACATATCGCATTGTGTCCGAAACGGGGGTATCTGATTAGGGGCGATAGTCGGTGGGTTTGATTTGGACTTAGAATGATAAAGTAACTTTCTGAAATAATAATAAATAAAATATATATTTACATATGAAGGTTGACTCTCTCTCCCCTCACATTCTTTCTTCCTCGTCAATTTATTAAGAAAACAAAAAACAAAATTGTTGATCGCACCCCAACCTGTCGCCGCCGTCGCCCACCACCTCCGACGCCACCGCGGTCAGCCGCACCCCCTCCCCCTCCCCCTCCGATCGCCTCCCCAAGCCTCCTCGCTCTTTCACGAAGACCCCAAACACCCCTTTTTAACCTAAAACGCGACACCACCGCGAATAAGTCTCTGCCACCGCCGACGCTGGCCAACTGCGCCACCTCCGACCAACCACGCACTGCTTCCACCGCCCGCAGCCACCCACGATCGCCACGACCCCCCTGAACCGCTAGCAAGCCTCACCCCTCGAGTCCACAGCTCAACCAACGAGCCACCAGAGACAAACGCACCCACCTCGAATCAGAAACAGTGAGTTTTTAATTTTTAGTTATAAGAGAATTTAATTTTTTTTATTGAAAGGAAAGATCTGATTTTTATGTAATGAAAGGTATGATTTTTAAACACATATAAGATATGATTTTTGTTTGTATAAAAATACGATTTTCTGAAAGATAAAAATATGATTTTTAGTTGAAATAAAAATAGGATTTTTATATAGAAAGTAGCGATACAAAAATACGATTTTTATCAATACGAAGTAGCATTAAAAATTGGATTTTTATTGTATGAAGAGCATTATAAAAATATGTTTTTTATATATGTAACGATATAAAGATTTTATTTTTATTTATATATATAACACATAAAGATTTGGTTTTTTATTTTTATATATAACACATAAATATTTGATTTTTATTTATATGAATAACATATAAAGTTGTGATTTTTATATACATAACGTTCGAATAAAGAAGTGATTTATATATATATATATATATATATATATATAGCAACGATATAAAAATATGACTTTTATATATATAAGAGCATTGTAAAAATATGATTTTTATATATATAAAAGTGAAGTAAAAATATAATTTTTATCGATATAAAAATATGATTTTTAGTTGTGTAAAAATATAATTTTTATCGATATAAAAATATGATTTTTAGTTGTGTAAAAATATAATTTTTATCGATATGAAAATATGATTTTTAGTCAAGTAAAAATATAGAAAGGTTTAAAAGTGAAATTTTTAAATATTTAAGCATCATATTAAAAATGTGATTTTTAATATGAACAGCGCGTGTAACACCCCACATTTTTAATATAATTAAAAATGTATATATATATATATATATTTGCATAGATAGGTAAATATTGGGATGTACAACGGAAATTAATTAATACATGAAAGACAAAGGAAAGAATAATTCAATGACACTGTACGTAACGAAGAAGATAATAAAATAAGGATACTTAATTTAAATATCAGGAATTAAGTAAAATGTACATCACCATTGTGTTCGTCTCGGAATTCTACATGAAATAGAGTCCAAGTTTTTGAAAATCGGACTCCGTATGAAAGAGTTATGGCCTTCGAAAGATTTAAAACAGTTCGAAATTCGACCCAGGCAGCTGAGCGGGAAATTTCCCGCCAAGAAAAGGGCAGGTCGACCTGGGGGTCAGGTCGACCAGGGGGTCGACCTACCCCCTAGGAGGTCGACCTGGGGGTCGATCTACCCCAGATCTGGGCAGTTTTTGACCCTATGACATGGTTTGACGTGCTTTACGGACCGGATGGCTTCTAGGTCAATCCTAGGGCTCTAAAACACTCTCTACACCTATAAAATAGTGCCTAAACCTAACCTAATTCATAAACAATTCCTTTTGATGCCTCCATGCCACCAAACTTCAACCAAACATGGCCGCCACCCCAAAACCTTAAACTAAATTGCATGTTCTTCAGCAACTTTGGAGTTTAATCAAATCAAGAAGCAAAATTCTTCATCAACGATTCAATCTCTTCACCAATAATCAAATAAGAAGATTAAATCAGCGTTCTACATCAACAACTAAACGCTTATTTCTCTAATCCATTCAAGGTGAGTGGATTTAAACTACATTTGTTGTATAATGTTGCTTCTATCGTTTACCATTCCCCATAATGAATATGATGTTAATTAAATAAGATCTTTTATTTTATTTATGCCTACGTTTGAGTTCTCTCCTTTTTATCCTTTCCCCTTTTTATTTTTGGATCTAGGTTATCTCGAACCTAGACGAAATCTTATTATACAATACGCACAATTGGAATATGGGGATATTGGAATATTATCTGTAATTTTGGGGTTTGTAGCATAACAATTGTTATTGCATATATTGGGCATAATCTATTTTATGTAGTCGAGGAATATAATCTATAATGTTGAATTTATGTAAGGTTGACATAATTGTCATTGGATATGGAATTGGTATAATTCAGTATTAACAACATGTAATTGGATAACATGGATTAGTGAAATTTATTCGTGACTTGAAAAGTAAGCCGAAGGGGTGAATTAGATTATATGTATGAACGTGGGAATGTTGGGGTATATATATTGGGAAAATATTGATTATATGAAATTGGGTATAATTGGATATTGGAAATTGGCATGTTTGGGTATGAATAACATGGAATTAGTGAATTTGGCTATAATTGGATAATTTGGGTAATATGAAAATTGGCTAACTATTATGTAATTGGTGTAGTGAATGGAAAATTGGAAATAGGCATAAAAATGAAATGTAATTAAGTTGAATTTGGAACATATGACATGAATTTGGGGTTTGGGTGAAAGACGATTGTTAATGAACGCCTATGACACAAGGTTAGACGCGTTTATGGTGTAAGACTGCCCGGAACTGCCCGACAAATCCAGCAACCATAAGCAGACGTCTAATGTGAGAGGTCAATGGCAAGAACTAGAGGCGTAACAGTTTATGATACGAGGTTAGGCGCGTTTGTGGTGTAAGACTGCCCGGAACCGCCCGGCAAATCCAACAGCCACGAACGGACGTCTAATGTGAGAGGTCGTACATCGTTGCGACATTATAAATAAATTAAGAAACACTAACCATAATAAGACATGTGGGTGACATGGGTATGGTTAGAGGGTTAAGTGGGTGATATAAATGACATGTAAAGCATAACAAATGTGGACTTAACCGTTGTGAGACATGTGATGTAAGACATAACCAAGGTAGACTTAACCATAGTAAAACATGTGTAAGACATGGAAACTGTAATAAAAAGGGGGTTAAGTGGGACACGTGTGACATGTGAAACAGAATTTAGATATGCTTAACCAAATGGGACCCGTAACAGTATCATAAATTAATTGAATTGGGTAAAGTTTAAGTAACGGATTAAGTAAAAGGAAGGGTTAAGTCAAATCCAAAATTAATGACACAGTAATGGGGGAATGATAATTACCTATTATAAACTTGAGTTTCGGTGATGTAAAATAAAATAATAGGCAAACTTGTCAAAGGGACAAGGGAAGGTTATGACTTAAGATGTAATACAAGACTTGAAGGGTAGGACGACTTATACTCTGAAATAAGTTAAATCTAAAATTAATGACAAGAAATGGGGAATGATAAATAACCTATTATGAATAAACTTGAATAAGGCAAGAAAGGATAATAGGTGGAAATTATAACTTATGGGACAAGATAAGTTATAGGAAACGATAAGGAAGACGAGATAACTTATATGTAAAGATATACTTAAATTAAGTGGTTTGGAAAGGAGAAATGTGAGATTAAAAATGATATAAGTTATATGAATGGAAAAGAAGTAAATTAGAATCATATATGTTGGTAGGGTTGAGTAATTCTCTGGGTGCCAGTCTGATGTTGATTTCGGTCTTCGGGGCTGGTTTTTAGAGGGTTATTCTCCTAATCATCATGTATGTGGGATAAGGCATACTTAACTATGAATTAAGTATAACATGTTGTTGTAACCCAAAAAGGGAATAATTTATGAGATTGGAAAATAACATGTTGTGGGCTTATTAAGGGACTTAAGTGGGTTAAGTATAAATTGAATTAATAAGCAAGGGTAACTTGGTGAATACGGGAAAAAAGGGAAGCTAATGTGAATAACCAAGCTAAATGAGAAAGTTGACGAGGTGGCACAAGCGTGAAATAAAAAGTTAGACTTAGGGTCTAATGACATATAAAACTAAGGCGCTTGAAGCAGTCCGTACGTTGTAGGATGAATAACCCAACGAGGTAGATCATGATGGTGTCATAAGGCACGAGAAGAGCGCACGTTCGCTATTTTGGCGGCTCCAACGAACTGGAAAGGGAAGAACGCAGCTTCCTGAGACGTTAAAGGTGCTCTTGGTAGTCCTCTGTAGTGGTTTAGCTTCGGGCTAGGATTACAGAGGTTGGGTCTGCGCAGAACTACCAGGTGGGTGGGCCTTGACTGCACAAGTAGGGGCAGTCCGAATGTTGTACGCGGTGGCATTAAGGGTGGTTCGGCGATTGCCTCAGGCGGAGGTGGAGGGTCAAGACCAAACGATAGCAAGATCGTCGAACGCCTGTCACCAGCAGCCTAAGGAATGCGAAAAGACAAGAGCTAACCCCTAGAGATCGTTAACCTTTTCTATCAAGGGACGGGTGCGGGGAGACCCCACATGGATGTTTGGATTGTTTGCTTGTTAGGGGTGGTCGCTTAGCTCGTGTGGTCTTTACTAGTTGAGGGAGGGGCTGAGGTGAGGTCATAGCCACCATAGAAAAACCAGACCCGAGGGATATTTGTACATTGGACACTCTTAGAGCGGGCCCGTACAGATATAGAAAAGCTCCCGACCGAGTTCTGTGTTTTCTGGTGTAACCCTGCCACGGAACTTGGGTGCACAAGTAGAGGTTATGTGCAGTAGAAACATCGAGTACGATTGATGATACGTACGTGGGAAAGTTTAGGTACAACCATGTATGCTTTGGGTGGTGTATCGTGGACTAGAGGGCATTATTCGGTGATGGAACCAAACTCGATCGAATAGTTCGAGGATAGCAGTCAGTACGCTTACGTAGCACAGCGATAGTGGTTCTATGCGGATGTAGCGTTGTACGTTACTATGGCATAGGATGAGGGGCTGCGAATATTACTATGGCGATACGGAGGAGACCGTGTGAGTGGGGTATCACGGGGTGTACCTCAGTTTGGGGGTAGCTACATATACACTATATTACGTTAATCTACTAGGGGGTAGATGGGTGTGACGTGTGTGTAAACTTTGAGTGCTAATAACACGTATAACCTAATAAATAAGTAAGTGTAATTGAATGGTATATGTAGGATTATTCAAGAAGTGTAGTTTAAATTCATTCACATTGAACTTATGTTCTGACCCCCTCCTCATAACGTTCACAGGTTAGACAGAGACTTATAGCTTTGAGAATACTGATTTAGCAGTACTGTGATTGAGGTAAAGCTATGTTTTAAATATATTATATTTTACTCCTTCCACTGTGAGGTGTTTTCCCAACTCTGACATATCTCTTTTCTCTGTCTTTTTCTGTAGGATACCAGAGCAACCAACTCGGGTTTCGATGGATTGTATTTTTGAAAAGAAAATCGGTCCGTTGGAATCCGGGTTGTTACATCTGGTATCAGAGCTTTGGTTTAGTGATCTTAGGGAGATAATGAGTGAACGTATTTTTATTTTCTAAAATATAAATATATTATATATATAAACCTAAATCCATAAAGTTGCCCACTAGGTAGGGAAAGAGTTGGGATATTTAGTTTGTACACTAAAGTAATAAACATAGAAATTTTTGAGACCCTTAGGTGGTTTGGTTGGAAAGTGTACAATATGAATTGGTATTTGAGAAAGAAAGTATCCCATATAATTAAAACTAGAATGTTATTTCAGAGTAGTGGGTTCGGAAGTGAAACCTTATAGATTGGAAAAGGTTAAGATGTGGAAAATGGATTAGGAATATATATAGTCGATAGAATTGAATTTGCATAAGTGCCTAGGAAAGCCTAATCGAGTTGAAGACCCGCTTCGAGTCTAACATAATGATAAGCTTTTAAGAACTTGAATCTGTAAGAGAGTTTGTGGTATTTTTTACAAGTTTTGATCTTAAAAGTATTTTGATGTTTTTAGTGCACGATGGGTTTTAAATTAAAGTGAAGTATATTGGGTAAAACAATGATTTCTTATTTTAAAAGAATTCTCTCATGAAAAGGTGCATATTATGGAGCATAAATAGCTTGCTAGTTTTCATGTATGAAAAGAAGTTTTGAAATATCTATTCGGTTAACAATAAATTTTGATTATTGTTTTAAAAAGAAATTTTGTTGGGTAAAAAAAATAAGCGGTAGAGTGCAAGAATAGAGCAGATATTTGCGCCTTAGCAACCAAAGTTAACATTGTAAATAGGAACAGTGTAACTCATTTGTCATCCTTGTCTACTCCAGTTTGTGATTTGGAAAAAAAAATATTTTTGCAATTTTACTTTGTAACATGTTTTTTTGTTTTGGAAAAAGCAAGTTTTTGAGAAAAGAATAAAAGTTTTACCACTTTAGTTTTTTTAAAGAAGAATGTAATAAAAAGAAAGAAGGCCAAATCATGTTTTAAAAATGGAGTAGTTAAGTATTAAGGCCTAGAAAGAACGAGATAAAGTTAAAGCTATTAGAACCAACTGGGAATTGGTTGAGATGAGAAATTCTCAGAGTACCAATCTGATGTTGATTTCGGTCTTCGGGGTTGATACTTAGAGAGTTATTTTCTTGCCAATTTACAGTTAGGGATTAGATAATATTATACTAATGGAAAATTTCCCGTAGAATGCATAAGCATTGAGAAACCTAGGTTTGTTGCTTGAGAAAAAGAAAAAGGATTGTTGCTCGAAAGAGAAGTATAGGCCAGTAATACACAACATGGACTAGTGGTGACTACTAGGTAGTGAAGGGCAAGCAAGTATATAGATCCTGTTGAGTGGACTCGTGACATAAGTCCTAAGATTCTTGGCCCATAGTAGTAGCTGTGTAGGATGTTGTTTGAGTTGAAAATGAAAAGGCTTATTTGAAAATAATAAACTTAAGTAATTTGATTAAGTCAAATAAGCTAAGAAAGAAACTTGCCTAACTAAAAAGAAAACAACAGAATCAATCAAGCAGCAAAACGAGACGGGAAAAGAAAATGGAAATCTTAAGAAAAAGATGAATAAATATTAAATTTTTCCAAGAGAAGTGGAAAAAGAGAACAATTTTTCTTATCTGATTGTACTTGGATAGCAAAATAGGAAATCTTCATAGAATAGTCATATAAAAAAAATCCAAGTACGATTAGAAAAGAAAAACGGAGGATGTGAATTTTTCCATTTTACACCTTTTCGTAACATAAGAAATCGAATTTGGAAAATTAGATTTTTCTAAATTTTGAATTTAACGATGGTTGGTAGGATTTTGGATGCGAAAATTGGATGAACTATGCTCTTACTCTAAGAGTGTAGGAAAATTTGGATGAAAAACGTTTTGATTTTTCAAAAATATTGCATTCATATAGAACTGCAAGTATATTTAGGATGTCAGCATCATGTTTTGAAAGAGTTTTTTTTAAGATTTGCATACATATAGGTGGATCCAAATTAGGCATACATAATTACTATGATGTATCTCACTTTGCACATTTGCACAATGTTTGCAACAATTGGATGCACACTTGATGGATGGATGTTGCGAGGGATTATCTATTTTACTCTTATCGAATTTCGGGGACGAAATTCTTTAAGGGTGGAAGAATGTAACACCCCGCATTTTTAATATAATTAAAAATGTATATATATATATGCATTGATAGGTAAATATGGTGATGTACAACGGAAATTAATTAATACATGAAAGACAAAGGAAAGATTAATTCAATGACGGTGTACGTAATGAAGAAGATAATAAAATAAGGATACTTAATTTAAATATCAGAAATTTAGTAAAATGGACATCACCATTGCGTTCGTCTCGGAATTCTACATGAAATAGAGTCCAAGTTTTCGAAAATCAGACTCCGTATGAAAGAGTTATGGCCTTCGGAAGATTCAAAATAGTTCGAAATTCGACCCAGGCAGCTGGGCGGGAAATTTCCCGCCCAGAACAGGGAAGGTCGACCTGGGGGTCAGGTAGACCAGGGGGTCGACCTGGGGGTCGACCTACCCCAGATCTGGGCAGTTTTTGTCAATGTGACGTGGTTTGACGTGCTGTAAAGACCGGATGGTTTCTAGGTCAATCCTAGGGCTCTAAAACACTCTCTACACCTATAAAATAGTGTCTAGACCTAACCTAATTCATAAACAATTCTTTTTGATGCCTCCATGCCGCCAAACTTCAACCAAACATGGTCGCCGCCCCAAAAACCTTAAACTAAATTGCAAGTTCTTCAGCAACTTTAGAGTTTAATCAAATCAAGAAGCAAAATTCTTCATCAACGATTCAAGCTCTTCACCAATAATCAAATAAGAAGATTAAATCAGCGTTCTACATCAACAACAAATCGCTTATTTCTCTAATCCAGTAAAAGTGAGTGGATTTAAACTACATTTGTTGTATAATGTTGCTTCTATCGTTTACCATTCCCCATAATGAATATGATGTTAATTTAATAAGATATGTTATTTTATTTATGCCTACGTTTGAGTTCTCTCCTTTTTATCCTTTCCCCTTTTATTTTTGGATCTAGGTTATCTCGAACCTAGATGAAATCTTATTATACAATACGCACGATTGGAATATGGGGATATTGGAATATAATCTGTAATTTTGGGGTTTGTGGCATAACAATTGTTATTGCATATATTGGGCATAATCTATTTTATGCGGTCGAGGAATATAATCTATAATGTTGAATTTATGTAAGGTTGACATAATTGTCACTGGATACGGAATTGGTGTAATTCAATATTAACAACATGTAATTGGATAACATGGACTGGTGAAATTTATTCGTGACTTGAAAAGTAAGCCTTGGGGTGAACTAGATTATATGTATGAACGTGGGAATGTTGGGGTATATATTGTGAAAATATTGATTATATGAAATTGGGTATAATTGGATATTGGAAATGGGCATGTTTGGGTATGAATAACATGGAATTAGTGAATTTGGCTATAATTGGATAATTTGGGTAATATGAAATTGGCTAACTATTATGTAATTGGTGTAGTGAATGGAAATAGGCATCAAAATGAAATGTAATTAAGTTGAATTTGGAATATATGACATGAATTTGGGGTTTGGGTGAAAGACGATTGTTAATGAACGCCTATGACACGAGGTTAGACGCGTTTGTGGTATAAGACTGTCCGTAACCACCCGGCAAATCCAGCAACCACAAGCGGACGTCTAATGTGAGAGGTCAACGGCAAGAACTAGAGGCGTCACTACAACAAAACAGTCCTTTTACAACGGGCAAAAACCGTTGTAATATGTATTTCACAACGGGCGTATGCCCGTCTTAATATGCGTCGTCATAATAGCTACTAACTATTTGACAACGGGCAATGACTGTTGTAAATGACCATTGTAATAATTTGCTCTGTCACGTGCAATGACTCTATGACAATGGTTATAAACCCGTTGTAATAGCTAGTAAATTACAAGCGGCTTTTGCCCGTTGTAATATATCTTATAACAACAATTAATGCCCGTTGTAAAATGCTGAAAGTTGCAATGGATTTGAATATTAAACATAATAGTAATAATATTTACAAGAATTGAATATTTAATTCAAACATTATTTTTAAACAAATATTTATTACACTTTCAAATAGTACACATAATGTTTCATCTCTATTTACAAAATCACTTGTACATACACTTCCTCACTACATTTCATTTCAAATAGTACACAGTGGATTTTTCTTCAATGCTTCCAAGCATACCTTTTTCATGCTCTCTTCGGGCAGCAGAGGATCAAAGTATTCCTTTTGTTCTAACTCCTTTGCTCTCTTTGCATCATTCAGTTTTTCCAGTGTTTCAGGACTACAATGCTCTGTCAATGCTTTCTGAAATGTTTATGGCAGGATCAAAATCCTTCCAAGTCTTTGCAAGTTTCACCAAAGTGCTTCCTTTTCTGGTCAGCGCTCTTGCTATTTATTATCTCAAAGTGGGATCGAAGCTGTCTTCAAATTCTGACACTGCATACAAGAAAAAGGGGAACGGAACATGGTTGTCCAATTTTCCAGCTAAAATTAAAATAACAGAACTGGCAGCATGTAAATAAAAAATGAACTAAGATCTATTGTCAACAAAACGCACCAAAGTTGAATTGCTTTACACTGGATACACATAGTATAGCAAAATACTATATCATAAAAACTGGGAATACATTGAATGCAATTCTACAGAAAAAGTGCAATGCTTTACAAAATACATTGAAAATACTACAGAAATCTACAAACATGAATAACAAATTCACTGAAAATATGAAAAGAATAAGTTTACAGAATTAAATATTAACAAAACACAGGAACTATAATACAATATACATTGGAAATTCAAAAAAGACTTAATTCACAAATCAGATTGATTTACAGAATTACATAACAGTGTTGCTAATTCGTACACAACCAGAATAAAATTCATATACACATGCCACAGCATTTTTTTTATTTGTAAAACATAAAAAACTAGTAGAATAAGCATTCGTATAGGACATCTACACACGGAATTGATGTTGGGGGGACATTCTTTCCTTCACACTCAATTCTATCTTTTAGAGATCTCATAGAACAAATACCATATTTGATATGGCAGAAAATTTCGACTTTTATCTTTTATCGTCTCAATCTTTAAGATGCAATAACACAATACAACTATGAGAACACATTTCGTTTAGGATTCATCAAGATAAAAGGCCATGCTATCCAGGCAGAAAAAAATTATATTTAGAATTTGTCCATCCTTTCAACATTTACAACAAAATTCCCAAAGTATTATTATACAATCGTTAGTGTACTTCCAGTAAATTGCATTTGTGTATAAGTAAAGCAATGACTATACAATCATTAGTAGTTTACTTCCATTTTATAAATTCTTAACTCTGCAGTTTTCCACGAAAATTTTGGCTTTTTTATTTCATTGCAGGTGTTTTGTTTGCACTGTATTGCTAATATTGTCCCAGGTATATCGTTTATGTACACAGATTTAAACCAACAGGAAAAACGTTATATTCGCACTCTTAAAACGAATATTATAAACCAAAATGCACAAATAATGCAAACAAAACACCATTGTAGACCACTTCGTTCTAACATATAAGAATTTAAAATTTCAAGACATAATTCTCTAGATTCAGTTAAATCCATCAGAAATACACTAAAACATCATACGTGACACAAATTATTGAACAAGATGTTTTCTGTCATGTTTGTTAAAAGTTCAATACACTCTGGAAACAAGGATTTTTGATGAAAGAATCAAAGAATTAATTGCAATAAAGTGGACTACGCGCTTGAGTCACTGTTTGAAAATGATGTTGGACATGGATCAATTAAGAAGATTTCTGATTTGAGTTTTTGGCATGAAAATCTTAAGCAAAGAAAAGATATTCATATGCAGTAAAATGACCATATAAATAAATAGAGAATTGGCTTGACCAAGGGTAATGGGAAAAAAATTATTTAACTGAAAGAGCACTGCTAGATTGACCAACTATTTGTGGGTAGGAACACATGGATATGGAGTTGGAAGGTAGATATAAAGAGGGACATACATATCCTATATATATAGTTATCCCCACTCAAGTTTGGAGGTTTACAACCAGTTGGAGAAAATTTTTGCTAATGGAAATTCAGAGGGCTTCAATTTTCAGATATTTAATATTTGTCTCATACGAACACTAATGGATTTCGTACATTTTCAGTATTGTTGACAAGCTTATCTTTCAAAGACTTAACCGAAACAATAATGCGAATAACAATCCCTAAAAGAAACATTCTTGTTTCCGCTCGTCTTACAATTTGCGGTATATGTATCTAACATAAAACTGAAAATTAGGTAATCAAATCTTATTACTTCAAATCATATTTTTTTTTAGCTGAATGTTAGGGATAATAGAAGGGAACCGATGATCTAACGTTGATTTGAACATCAAAGGAAAAAAGAACAGAAACATAATTCACAAAGTAAATCTAAAAAGGTAGTACCAGCTCTCAATGACTGGAAATTAACCCAAAACAATTCCAGCTCTCCCCAAATCGCGCGTCAAGCTGCCTTCAACACCGCCTCGTCGAGCTTCCTCCAACGCCGCCTCGTCGAGCTTCCTCCAACGCCGCCTCGTCGAGCTTCCTCCAACGCCGCCTCGTCTCGAGCTCGTCAGATCTCTCGATTTGCGGAGGGGTTGTGTGGAATTTCTTATTTCAAGGATTAAGGTTTACGAGTAGAGTTGCCCTCGCCGCCATTTAAATTTTCATGGTTGAATGGGTAGCTCGAGTTTGTTATCTGTGCATGAATATATTATTTAGGCCAACCCTTCCGCAAGATTTCAAACATACTATGCATGAGTTTTTTTTTTCCGAGATCGTCAGATGGCGTGTGCTCGTTAGCTGCACCGTTCTTCATTATAAAACAAATAATATAAACATATTAAGTATTACTTACTAACTTATTGATTATTATTTATTTTTTAATAATTAAGACTTATTAATGGAAATTACATATTGATCGTTAAATGTAAATTATTATGTACTTACTATTAGTTATAAATAGTAATTACTAACTATTAACTAGTAATTCCTATATTTTAATTAATATTATATATTATTAATTATTAATTACCTAATTGTATATTAAATAGAAAATAGTATAAATATATTGTCAATTATAGAATATTTGTTATTTAATTGTAGGAGTTTAATACTAATATAAACTTAATACATTTATAATTTTATTTTATTTTAACATTTTTGAAAATTTGACTAATGTATCAAATGTTAATTTTTAATTTTTATTTTTGGATTTTGTCAAAAATTTAAATCTTAATTCTAAATTTTTTAATATTAGTAAATTTATCTTGGAAATTTTTAAAATTTAAAATTTTGGAATAATAAACATCACTTATTAATTATTAAAAAGTACATATTAATCAAAAAATATTAAAATTAAATTATCAAATACATAGTAAATATTAATTATTAATTCTTTGTGTGTAATTTTGGGTCCTCATTTTGTGTCTAAATAGAGTTTGATAATATATAAAAGTAATAACATACAATGTAATACTTATACCATTAAATTTCAAAGTTTTAACATTTCAAGCAAATTTGAGTATCTTATTAAATTACAATATTTGGAACTTCTAGAAATAATGACATGTTAAATATAATTGTCAATTATAATTATTAAATGTTAAATTCTAAGAAATAAACACTACCACTTGATTATAAAAGATTAATAATTAATGGTATTTCTCTTATTTTTCAAATAAATAAATATCATTTATTAATTATTAATTATTAATCACGCTTATTAGTTATCGCTTTTTAATTATTTAATAGTGATTTTAATTGTCAATTAATTATTTCTATGATTTTCAAAAATTAATAGCTTGGGTAAATGAGATTTGTTTAAGATGCGATTTTTTTGCGATTATATTGAAGCGCTCTAAAAAATCGAGTGTTGTATAAATCTATTGGTGGTGATTATTTAAAATGAAAATACATATTTTGATCCAACCATCATTGTAGATATTTTAACTTTAACGACATTTAAATAAAAACGTTGTCATGGAAATCCTATTACAATATTCTTTTTCTTAAATATCGTGAAAGATCAAAAAAAATTACAATACTTCGGTGGTTTAATGCAGATTCAAAATTATAAAATGGTATTTTGCATGTAATATAGAAATATTATTAATCATAAATTATTAATGTTTATTGTTGATTATAATTAATTTATTGATATTGATTACTGGATATATATTACTTACTAATAACTGGAAAGTAAAATTAAGTTTGTTGGAATACTGATTATATATAATAATTAGTAATTAGAGATTATTTATTAATAATCATTAACTATTATAATTTATAAATGATTAATACAATATTATTAATGATTGATTATTAAATATTAATAAATGATATAATATTATTAATGATTTGTAATTAGTAATATAATAATATATGATTAATGATTAAATAATCAAAATCAACAGCCACGGGGTATAGGATGAGGGGCTGCGAATATTACTATGGCGATACGGAGGAGACCGTGCGAGTGGGTATCACGGGGTGTACCTCAGTTTGGGGGTAGCTACATATATACTGTATTAGGTTAATCTACTGGGGGGTAGATGGGTGTGAGGTGTGTCTAAGCTTTGAGTGCTAATAACACGTATAACCTAATAAATAAGAAAGTGTAATTGAACGTTATATGTAGGATTATTCAAGAAGTGTAGTTTAAATTCATTCACACAGAACTTATGTTTTAACCCCCTCCTCATAACATTCGCAGGTTAGACAGAGACTTATAGCTTTGGAAATACTGATTTAGCAGTATTGTGATTAAGGTAAAGCTATGTTTTAAATATATTATATTTTACTCCTTCCACTGTGAGGTGTTTTCCGAACTCTGACATATCTCTTTTCTCTGTCTTTTTCTGCAGGATACCAGAGCAACCAACTCGGGTTTCGGTGGATTGGATTTTTGAAAAGAAAATCGGTCCGTCGGAATCCGGGTTATTACAGCGCGAAAGAGGTTTGAGTTGGAATTTCAGGCAAATCCAAATGGTTCAGAAATTCAGAAATAAAGCTGGCGGAGTGGAATCCAAAGATGAGAAATTCTCACTCTAATTTATTTTCTAGTAAAATATATATACTAGAATGCAGACGGTGCTTAGTAGTACCCGATACCTTTGTCTGAAACCATGTTTGTTTTGGTCATTTGGTTGATTGTTTTATTTGTTTGAATTTGGTTAGGGAATAAATTGAATTGATTAGAATTGGTATGTATATGGCGGGAGTCATTATTAGGCGAGGGATAAGGCTAGACCTTATTCCGGTTTTGGTATTGTGCCGTTATGCTGCAGAAATTTTCTAAAAATATTAGAACAATAAAAGTATCATTTTTATTGTATAAAAGAACTATATAAAATATTCATTTGTTGAAGTAAATAATTTATAGTTAAAAATATAATTTTTAACGTGTATATGAATAAAATAAATATTCATTTACAAATTGGACGATTTGTTTATGTATGCACATTTGACTGATATTTATTGGGATGATATATTTTACACATCGCCTAACTGCACAAATAATAATCCGTGTTTGTTGTTTATAAACCCACCATCGGTATTGGGATGATATTGGACATACGCTAATCCCAATATTTAGTTGTATGTCAATCGATGGGTTGACAGGCTGTTGTAAGCGTTCATTATTTATATTTAACGCTTATGCAGTTGTGTAATGCACTCTGGATGATGGTTGACTGTGTTTGATTATTGTTATGTACACGTGTGTATGAAATCCATATAAATAAAATTATATGTTAATTGACTGTGTTTGATTCCGGTGTGGAAAGAACGAATATTTTAAATTAACGAATATTTAAAATGACGAGTAATGAATATTTTAAAATAACTAATATTTTAAAATAATATTCAGTATTGGATCAAAATATGATTTTGATGTTCGATTTGGGATGGACACGAAAATATTGAAATATATGAAGCCGTGTTGATTAGATTAACGTCATTTTGACGTGAACAATATTTATCTTGATTTTATTCATTTTTATAATGAATATCGAAAAGGAAGTGATTTTAAAATCTAATGTTTTGAAAATATTATCATTTATATATAAATGATATGGAATATTCAATTTTGATTTAAAATTGAATATGAAGTTGAAATCGTTTTAAAATGAATTTATAAACGATTTATAAAATACATTTTAAATGGAAATCGATGAAATATATATACAATATATATATATTATATATAATTAATGGCCTGAATAGAACGCGCCGCGCCGCGGTAATTCGCAAATTTTGACCACTGACTTCGAATTGACATTACGGGAGATCCGACCGTCGGATTCTCCTAAATCTGGAACTATTGGGTTCGAATCAAAAAGAGCTTTCCAGCGGATATAAGAGATTTGAAATATAATTGCTGGATTTGGAATTATGTCCAAATCAAAATTGGAAAAGGTTGTTGTAAATGCAGTTCGATGACCGTTTATGGAAATCGACTGTACGGGCCTTGATAAAATTATTAAAAATATTAATAATTTGTGTAAAATCATAATAAATGATTTGGAAAGAATTGGGATGAAAAATTCCACGTTTGTAAAAATAAAAATATATTTTTATCAAAATGAACTAGTTATGAACTAGATTTATAATCTAATATTTTTAAATAAATAAATTGGATTTGAAATGGTTTTAAAAATAACTAGAATTTCCAATATATGAATTGGAATGGATTTGAATTGAAATTATCTTTGGAATATTTCGATATGGGATTCCGTGATTATAGGGATATTGTGGAGGAATTTGGAAGATATATATATCGTTATTCCCAATACGATATTTGTTGATTTCAGAATTTGATATTGAATATAAGCCGATATAATTTATATTCGGAGCCTTGTATTTAATATTGAATTAGATTTTAGGGTTTGTCGCGAATGGTGTCTCAAATAACACTGTTCTTAAACCCAGTTGAGAAAATAATAAATCTTTTAATTAAGATTTAGTGAAGTTTTCCAGTTAATTAATATTTAATTGGAATTGAGTAAAAGAATTGGATTTAGGGTTTGTCGTGAATGGTGTCTTAAATAACACTGTTCTTAAACCCCGTTTGAAAAGAATAAATCTTTTAATTAACATTATTAGAATTTCCAGGTACATTTGGTAATTGGAATAAAATGGAATGTGAATCAGGTTTATCGTGAACTGTGTTTTAACGACATTCGTTCTTTAACCCGATTTACAGTGAAATGTGATTTTGAATTTATAAATCTTTTAAATAAGATTTAATGGAATTTTCCAAAGTAAAGTTTTCCAATTTAACAAAATAAATTGGAATGGAACTAATCGGAGTGAACTTCTATGGCGGAAGACAGTTACTATATATGGAATTTAAGAGGCTTTGTCGTTATTCCATTTATATTATTGGTTGGATATGGAAGTTTATATCGATTATATATATTTATCTGTTTTCCGTGAAGATTTCATTGTTAATGGAATGTGATTTTGGGTTTATCGTGAGCCGTGTTTTAAATGACATTAGTTCTTTAACCCAGTTAAACATAGGAGTAGTTTCTTAACTTTGAATAATCATTAAGTAATGATTTTTGAGATTAAAAATGAATTAGAGTTTTAATGAATCTTTAATTAGATTGAAATGGGAATGTGATAATTAAAATTATCAAATTTGGTAAATGATCGAGAATGGAGTATCACCAGTTTTGCTCCAAGCGATAGTTAAATCTTTAATTAGATTTGAACGTGAAATGGTAATTAGTTTTACCGATTACACCGTGGGTATTAGGTATGGAATATTACCAGTTTTTCTCCATAGGATGAATAGGTTGGGATTGGTAAATTAAACAAATGATTATTTCGGTAAGGTTCGCTGATCCCGACAAGTTTGGATAAACCTTAATTTGATTTGAATTAATATCCAACGGAAGATTAAAGAATAATTTTAAAGAATTTATCTTTGATAAAATTAATGGGAACCTTTCCCAAGGGATATGAATATTTAAATAACAGAATATTCAGAATTGGAATGAGGCGTATGTTGTGTTTTTATAGCACTTGTTTATAAGATGCGCGAGTTATTCGGAAAGGCCAGGTTTATACCCATTCTGAATAATTGATTCGACGATAAGTCGACAATGAAGATGGTGGTTGAAGACTGGAGGTCTTCACATCATTTGGATGATTACTGATGTCTTGATTGGGTTGTACAACCAAGACAAAGTAATAAATGGTGACCGTCAAGATGTATTTGGGGATCGATCGGATATGCGAGGACCTCTCTCCTGTATTGGACATATGGGACGAGGAATAAGGTGCCTCCGGTTTCGTTCAGACCCAGAATGCACTTGTAAATGGATGTGTGTCTGACACTGGATTTTATTCTGTGTTGATTGATCTCTGTTAAATATATATCTATTGGGTGGCGGAGAATTTATTCTCTTATTTAACACCCTTCTCTGAGACGTACGAGCTCAGTGGTTATATATCGAAAGACATCAGTCGCATGGCGTGAACTGTCAATGCGGCATGGTGAGATGCAAATGATCAAGGCTTCTGTTGAAAGTCTTGTGGTTGATGATCAAAGCACGGCTTTAATATAGCATAGCTTTGTGTATAGCGTTAATTCGCGAGCCTCACACCCCTGTGTGAACCTAAAACGGGAGAGGACTTCGGGGAGGGCATGTGTTTCCTTCTAACTTGGAGTGGTGTCATGGTATGGAGCCCAGACATTTTAATTATGTGGATGACGGATAGCGAGGCGCCTCGGTTATATCTGTCACTACGGGGCCGATGGATGGTTTGGTTGACATACTGACTAGTTTTACGCCCCATAGGGCGGGGAAACGTATTGTTCGGGCATTTTAATCCACTCCGTGCGGACCGGCCCTGACGATCCAAGGGCCCACCTGAGTCTGGGTCCTAAGGCTCGGGCTAGAGAGTCTCGCAGCGGTAAGGACGATCCCTTGCCTTGGTTCGCAGACGGAAATCCAACATCCAATACGTGACATTTGAATTTTGATTGTAGAGCCTAGTATTGGTGACATGATATATTGTACCCATGCCGTCTATGATTGATACATTTATATTTGATGTTGTTTTATATACTACGCACTTATTGTGATAACCCCAAACTTCCACGGAATGAAAGCAGTAGTAATCATTTGGAATACAACATAAATATAATATAACAAGTCACAGAAACAACATAGTAAAGGAAATCCATATAGTAACAACATCATAGCAGCGGAAATATAATGTCATCAATAATAGAAAATCCACAGTCACAGAATTCTAAGTTACTACATCAAGTTTGCAGAAAAATGACATAAATCCCAATTCCAAAATAAATGACATGAAATGGAAATAAGTCTAATGTCTGGAATGAAAAAGGAAATGCGATAAAAGCAAATGATAGAAAGTCTTCGAAGCTCCAAGTCATCACCTCTACGTCAAAAGCTGGTCCAAGGAAAATGATAAACAGCTCCAAAGAAAAGACTCCAAGCAAAGAATACCTGTTACTTGGTTGCCCGTGTAGAAAGGAGGGCACCCAAGTTTGCAAAAAGGTGAAACAAAATATGGGTCAGTCGTGGGACTGGTGTGAGAATTCTTAACTAACTTAACTAATATTAATAAGGCAAATCCAAAGACCATGCCGCTAACGCGGAACAGATTCACTCTAATGGATTGTCGTGCATAATATAAAGTGTCATAACAGATAATTAAATACATCGTAAACAACGCAATGTTTTTGGAAAAATGGAATCACCATAAGACCCAAGTCCCATCACACAATGCAACGCACACCAGAGGATAGGGTTTTACCTTATGATGATTAAACATGCTAAATACGGCAAATACGAATCTAATATTATCATTAATGTATATGAAAATGTTTCAATCATAAATGTATCAATCCTAGGAAGCATAGGTACCCATATATTATGCCTCCGTACTAGTAATACAATCAAATTCGTCGGTTCGTATTTGGATTTTTGGTTTCCATCATGAGTCAAGGCTAGAGAGGAGCTCCTTACCGATTCGGGCACTCTAGCTAGTGTCTCAGGATTCCCCGCGGAGAACCCTTGGATAGCTGCAGGGCCGGTCCACAAATACAGCTTAGCGGATTAGTTATACCTGAACACACGTTTCCCGATCCTATAGGACCTATCCGAGGCGCCTCATTCCATCATCCACATAAGTAAAATGTCAGGCCGTGTCAAAACCCAACACCACTTCTAGCTAGAAAGAAACGTGCTGCTCTCCCTGCGTTCCCTTCTCCCGTTTTAGACTCTACCGGTTTGTGAGGCTCGTGAAGTTACGTAATACACAAAGCTCTGCTTATTCAAGCGGTGCTTTGATCGTCACCACAAGGTTCTGCTTTTCAACAAGAAACCTTGATCATTGCATCTTAGTATGCCACACTATCACTCCATACCGTGCCGTCGATCGTCCGTCAATATATAAACGGGTGTTAAGCAGAGAATAAATCCTCCACCACCAACATTTATATATTAATAGAAAATCAACAACATGATATTTAACGGGGTACGATGTCAGACATACAATCCATTTAAACTTATGCTCTGGGTCTGAGCGAAAGTCAAAGCCGTGAAATCAACATGTACGTCTGGGCAATGACCTTGACCCTTGAATTGGGAGCAAGTCAATTCAGGATCTCGATCGTTGTCCATTTGAGGGAAGATTTACGGTCTTCATACGTCGTCTCATGCTTCAATCTTCAACTTCGTTTGGTTTAATTTGGGATGAGAGTATCTCGGACTTCCCAAACAACCTCGCATACTTATAGTTTTGGAAAACTATTTCATGTCGTTATATTATTTTATAACGGCTAATTCTTGTTCTAATTATTTAAAATAATTAAACTCCTTATTTAACGACGCATTCTCAGAATCCTATTTTTTATTTATATTAAATAAAACGTATTCTTTTATTACATATCACGTTCTTATTTATTTACATTGAATAGAATGTAAGCTTGCATTTACATGTCGCGTTCTTATATATTTACATCAAAAATAATGTTAACTTCATACGATGTAAATTTTTTTAATATTAACATTTAAATTTACATTAAAAATAATGTAACTCATCCTACGATTAATCTTCTTTTTATCTACATAAAAAAAATGTATATTAATCCTATGGTTACCCTCTTTTTAATATTAACATTAAAAATAATGTTATTCTCATCCTACGGTGCAATTCTTCTTTTAATTTACATTATAAATTAATGTAACATTCCTACGGTCAATTCTCTTTAATATTATTAACCTTAAAAATAATGTAAATTGTCATACGGTGAAATTACTATTATTAACATTAAAAACAATGCTAACTAATCTTACGGTGAAATTCCTTTTATATCACATCAAAATAATGTAAAATCATCCTACGTTGTATTTACTATTTAATTACATGAAAAATATGTAAAATGTACATTCGATGAAAATGTCTATTTGTTCATGTTAATAAAAATGTGAATTTTCCTACAGTTAATATTATTATTTAATTTACACCAAAAATGATATAAACCCATCCTATGGTTAAATTACCTTTTAATCTACATTAAAAATAATGTAATCTCATCCTATGTTAAATTGCTTTTTAATTTACATAAAAAAAATAATGTAACCCAATCCTATGGTTAAATTACCTTTTAATCTACATTAAAAATAATGTAATCTCATCCTACAGTTAATTCTCTTTTTTATTTACATGATAAAATAATGTTAATTTTATCCTACGGTCAAATTCACTATATATTAACATTACGATAAATGTTAATTATCCTGCGGTGTAAATTCTCTTTAAATGTTAACATTAAAAATGTTAATTACATCATACGTTATAATTTTTATAATATTAACATTAAAAATGTTAATTTCATCCTACGTTATAATTTTCATAATATTAACATTAAAAATGTTAATCTCATGCTACGTTATAATTTTCATAATATTAACATTAACACAAATGTTAACTTTGTCATACGAGGTAAATTCTTATTTTTAACATTAACAAAAATGCTAACTTTGTCATACGATCAAAATCTTTTATTTTAACATTAACAAAAATGCTAACTTTGTCATACGATCAAAATCTTTTATTTTAACATTAACAAAAATGCTAACTTTGTCATATGATCAAAATCTTTTATTTTAACATTAACAAAAATGCTAACTTTGTCATACGATCAAAATCTTTTATTTTAACATTAACAAAAATGCTAACTTTGTCATACGATCAAAATCTTTTATTTTAACATTAACAAAAATGCTAACTTTGTCATACGATCAAAATCTTTTATTTTAACATTAACAAAAATGCTAACTTTGTCATATGATCAAAATCTTTTATTTTAACATTAACAAAAATGGTGAATTTCCACAGGTCCAATATTTATGGCAAATCCAATTACATCAATGATTCAAAGAATAAAGGTGATCTATTCGAATTTATTATATACAAACAAATGGTTCATGAATAACAATAAACATGGTTGGTAAAATTATCTAATAATGATCATAGCAACTACAACTCAGGTTTTACATTGAAATTTACAGATCTAGTGTCATAGCATCACAACAGTTCAGATTTATAACATAGACAACATACATCGCAGATTCACAACACGCAAGATTGATTAAATCATTAAATTTAATTAAAAGTGAATTCTCACCTTGACTGGATAAGAAAATAATAATAATCCAAATAATTTCAGAATGCTCCAATCAATCACAGCAGATCCTATTCGTTGTCACGGTCCTAACGGATCTGAAATTTTTAGATTCGAAGTTTGTATGTGTTAGTTATTGATGTTTGAACAGTTCTGACTTTTAACAACTGACTGTGTAACGCTTAAAAGCGTGGCAAAACTGAAATCAAATTATACCTTTGAATTTTCAGAATGTTCAAAATTTCAATTCCAGTTTTCTCGATCTGTGGTCGATGGTTTCAGACACCGTTTGTTGGAGAAGGACCGGGGAAGAGAGGCCTTTGATCGGCCAGAGGGGTGATGGGCTCGGCGGTGCCTGGTGGGGCCCAGGGGGCGCGACCGTCGGATCTTCTCGGGCTCGGGGCGGCTTCGATAGGCAACGGGGGGGTGATGATTCAGGTACCAAATCGAAGAGCTCGCGAAGAGCTTCGAAACGGGTATTGGAACGAAGATTTTCGTTGAGTATCGGAGGAGAAATCGAAGCTCAAAGAATGGAGCAATTCATGGGTTACAGCTGTGCAAAATGGAGGAAGAAGACGGCAGTATACGGGCGTATTTATACTAGTATTTCTAGGGTTTTATTTTTTATTTATTTAATTAATTACAGAAATTAGTGTTTTCTCGTACGACCTCCAAACGAAGCTCAACGACTGTCAAACTTAATGTTTTGACGTCTTCTGAACGCGATGGCGCTACTACCAAGGTCTAATTCTGAAGTTATAGTCATGTTTCTTTTTATTTTAAAACAAATCATTTAATTTAATTTCGAACGTACTTGTTAATTCCAGTAGGGCCACATACTAGCTCAGAAAAACCCAGAAAAATTATTTTTGGCTTTCTTATGTCAATACGGTCCTAACAAAATTTATTTCGCCTCATTCTGAGACTGTTTGAAAAATGGCTATTTTTCAGTCAATTAATTTTGACTGAAACTGACAAAACACAAATTCTTTTTCCACGCTTACATGCTAGCTTCAAAAATCATGAAATTTGAAACCTAGCAATAGTTTTACATTCCGAACCCAACAAAAGTGGTTTCGTTGAATTCCGAGGTCGTATGCAAAATGTCAATTTTCAAGGGCGATATATTTCTATAGCGACCTTTCTGAAAATTCATTTGGCCATAACTTTTGATTTCCGCTATGAAACTTCGATTTTTCGGATTCGTTAAAAAGGTACTCATTAACAGATTTAGATATTTTTTGTTTCACCAAAATCCGGTTTATTCTGCATCCTGTGCAGTAGGTCAGAGTTCAAGTTTGACTTTTCAAATTACCTTCCTATTTCTAATTCTCTATGCAATTTATTTTGGCTTAACTTTGCATTAACCTTGCTCAAACAAATTCCCATTCATTTTTATTTGAAATGATTTATTTTAAATTTTTAAACACCCCTAAATGAAAATTTTAAATTGACCCCAAATTTCAGGGTTGTTACACTTATAATAGTATCAAATGATTTGTTTTAAACGTACCAAGCATATTTGGTTATTATAAGGGAAAACTCTATCCTTCGGCTTGCGTTGCATTGTGTGATGGGACCTGAGTCTTATAATAGTTTCATTTTCCAAAAAGCATTGCGTTGTTTATAAGTATTTATGCACTGATATTCCTGGGGCACTACTACAAAATAGGTCAGTTGCATCGATTGTTTACCCCCCTATTGCATCTGTTCAGCAACCGATGCATATGCAGCCGATGCAATAAGGTAGAGAAAATTGCATTGGTTTCAGAACCGATGCAACAACTATAATTTTGCATTGGTTATAGGAACAATCGATGCGAAAGGAACACTTTTGATTTAAAATTAGTTACTATGTTGCATCAGTTACTGGTAATAACTGATGCAAAAAATATATTTTTGCACCGCTTATTACCACCAACCAATGCAATATAGAGAACATTGTCTTTGACCAATCCTTGTTTTGCATCGGTTGTTTCTGATTGTCGATGCAAAATATCACTTTGTTGCTTTAAATATAAATAAAACACTTATTTTATGCATTATAATCATTTAAATCAAATTAAAGACAAATGCAGATTGAATAAGAAATATATATATATATATATATATATATATTTCAGTTGTAGTGTCCATAATCCACACAAAAAGTAATTCATAAATTCAGTTTAGTATAATAATTCAAACATTTGATATAATCAATAAGAAACAATATCGCCTGGATTATGAAGTACCCTAATGCAGCAGCACTTTCAGCATCATTCTTCACTTCGATCAAAAACAAGTACCTGAGTTAAGATAAAAGATATAATGTCAATAAACAAAAATGTATTTGAAACTTTGAATAAAAACATTAGTATATATTGTACATGCACCGAATTATCAATCTACTCATATAAAGTCAATAAATCTATATGAATCTTGCATTGAATTATCAATGAGATATGTATAAGTTAAAAAGTGTAGCAATACATGTTCTGCGTGCTTCAATCATTCAAGAAATAACAACTTTTTTGCTCTAGTCTTATCTTTGTATTAGTATTTATTTTACATATAATCGTGACATCTTTAAAAAATAGTATAAGAATTTTAATATGTGATTTATAAATAACATTCTTTCATTCAACAGCTTCAGTAACCTTCAATATTGCACAAGAAAAACTCCAAC
The DNA here is from genome assembly GCA_030737875.1 of Allium sativum. Taxonomy (NCBI): domain Eukaryota; kingdom Viridiplantae; phylum Streptophyta; class Magnoliopsida; order Asparagales; family Amaryllidaceae; genus Allium; species Allium sativum. Next base: position 223,964,565 of record CM060920.1, read on the forward strand.
GATTCTAGCTTATTTATGCTATAATTACACATAATTAAAGCATATAGCAATGCAAGACTATAGTTCACTTTTCATATGTGGTAGAGGTCAGATTGTACATGAAATCTGGAAACTATAGTTGAAATGTGAAAGCTATATAGTGGCATTTAAAAAACAAATGCCTAATTGATCATATGATCAAATGCATATGCAGAGTTCATTTACAAACTATTTTTGTTGATTCAGGCTAATCAATACAAATATTAGTAATATTTACCAAGATTACAAGTTTTATGCTAACCCTCTCAACCTGTAAGTATCCAACATTTTAAATAGGCAACAATACATCTTTATTCATCAGCTCACTTGCGTTTAAACAAGGTTTTCTAATGATCATTACCAAGGCCCCATCATATTGCATTTTCTATGACTACTGAAGATAGGAAGACATAACAACCGACATGACTGCTTTCTTTGGTCAGGGACGAAGAGCTATTAATGCCATGATAATACCAAAAACTTACAATAACAATTGACTTTAAAACTGGTGGATCATTATTTAAGTGATCCAGACCAATAAAACAATATTAACGGTTTAAGTACCGACTAAGTAGGAACTAAATACAGATATATATAAATTATTTTAATACGCATAAGTAATTTCAATAAAATATTAAACTGTAAAACAAAAAAGTTTCCAAACTGACTCGCATGGGTATATCCTGAGTTATGTCTACAAAGTACCCCTTAAATTAAAACACAAACATGTTTGACCAACAAAACTTAGGCCCATTAACAATGTATGGAAACCACTTAAACGTCTTCAAAATTACATATTACAACAGTTACACATGCCCTTAAATAGGTGTAGATGGTAATATAATTTTTCTCTTTCATTAAGTTTCCAAACAAACCTGCCAATTGTAATTTGATACACCATAATTACCATATAATGATAACTGAAATAAAACACCTTATTACAACTATGATTGCACCAAAAAGAAGTGCAGCACGAAGAATGGAAAGGAGAACTTTACCTTATGTACAGTTATTAACGAACAGAAATATGAATTGCAAAGAAATGCCACGTGATATGTGAATATCCAACATCTATTTCTTCCTAATTCTGTCAAAGTATACATAGGAGGGTGCATATAAACATAGTATATAACGTTGACGAGTATTATTAAATGGAATGAAGCAAATATGGGAAGATAAAACTTTTTTTGTTTGAACGGCACACGCTATTACCCTTTAAAAGACTTGAATGCATGTGGCAACCAAAACACAACAGAAATAAACTCAATATCAATGCTAATAGTAATACCTCCTCTTTGTTCTCAGCAAAACAAATCCTACTTTTTCCCTGTTCAGAAGCTCTCATATATAGATTGAATTTCTCTTCACAGATAAAGGCAGGCTTCTACATAATCAATTATTAGCAGGATTAATAGTGAATGTGTATTTTTGAAAAGCAAACATTGACTAAGTTGAGTTTATAGGGCATGCACATCACATATTCATCATTTAAAAGAGAGTTACAACAACTGGACTTCACTCAAACTGTCAATCTAACGCTACTAATACGCTGGATAGGCTGCCCTTATCTCACATAGACAAGCTAATGCAAGTAGTATCATGTACTAACGTACACAGGTTGCTCAAAACCAACAACATGAATTGGCAATAGCAGGATAAATAGTAACATGAATATGACCGAATCATCACAAAGACAAACCCAAAATCATTCTAATTCCTAAATTGCAGAATTGGAAAGTCAAATAAACCACATACCAAGCACCAAGCTTTTGACCAGGTCGTACTGTAACACCCTGAATTTTCTATGTCTGTTGTAAGAACGAATTAAAGAATACTTAATTTTTAAAATGAGAATTAAGGGAAACGGGTTACGCCATTGCGTTCGTCTCGAAATTTTGCTTGGAATAGAGTCCAAGTTTTCATAAATCAGACATCGTATGAGTGAGTTATAGCCCTCAGAAGTTTCAGAAATTTATATAAATTAAAAACAGTTCAGTTAAAAATTCAAACGAAAAGCAAAGAAGCGGGTTGGACAGGATTTCTCCCGCCCCAGGCCAGGTCGACCTTGGGGTCGACCTCCCCTACACAGGTCGACCAGGGGGCGACCCGGGGGTCGACCTACCCCCTCACCCAGATCCAAAAATGTGACGATTCTGACTAGTTGTTGAGTCCTTTCTGACCTGTTGCTGAGTCAGTAGGGCTTAGGTGGCAATTCTGGATAACTCTATCGAGTCTGGACGGTTGTGATTGCTCCTAAAATGATCTAACGGCTCACATAAGATTAAACTTCTATAAAAGCATCCATAATCCTCAAACCCTAAATCACACAAATTCATTTCAAGGAGCCACCATGTCGTTCATGATCGTTCTAGTTTAGCCACCATTCCTTCTTCAACTTGAAAGCAAGATTAAAGCTACGAATCAAAACTAACTTAGAGAATTGATAGTCTTCTTCAAGGGATTGCTTTTCAAATTTAGAAAACAAATCCCAGAAAATAAGACTTTCTTTTCTTTGTAAGTCCTGTTATTATTTAAATGTGAACGATTAAAAGTTATGATTTGTAATAAAATGAAAACTAGCGTTATTCCTAGTTGTAAGATAATGATGATGCTGATTCATGCCTATTCTTGTAACGATTCTATCGTATATGCTTATGAGATTATTATGGTTATTATGTTAATATTGCACCAATCATGTATTATATAAATTTTGGTGATTTATTCATGTTATGTTCCATGCAAGTTGTTAGGCTGTGTGGTTATTATGTCGATGTAAACCAATCATGTAAAATTAGTACCTTAATCATGTTATGTTACATGCAAGTTGTTTGGCTATGTGGTCATTATGTTGATGTAAACTAATCATGTAAAATTGGTGACTTATTCATGTTATATGCAAGTTGTTAGGCCAAGATATGTATTATGTTTAGATCTACATTTAGATCTATGAAAATTAGATCCAAAATAAAAGTCCATATTTACATGTTTATTTGAATTTGTGTAATTCCATATGTTTAAGATTCATGTTTATTAGATCCAAGTTAATAAGTTCACATTCACATGTCTAGTTGAACTTGTGTAATTCTTTATGCTTAAGGTTTATGTTTATTGGACCCAAAATAAAAGTTTACATTTACATGCCTAGTTGGATTTGGGTAATTTCATATGCTTAAAGACTCATGTTAGTTGGATCCAAAAATGCAAGATCATTATTTTATGCCACATTTACATGACACATGTTTAGTTAGATCCTTATTATTTTACGTTGTGTGAATGGTACATGCACCTTTCTTTCCCCTTTTGTATATAAGTTAGGCTAAGTTACGAGCCTAACATTCTATGTGAATTTTTGCAAACGTATGATGGGGGTAACGTTGGGAAAACCTTAGAAATTATTATTATTGGCATAATTTGGCCCATAAATAAATGAATGGTTAGTGGCATAAAAATGGTATAATTTATATACCAAAAATTGAAAATATGATTTAGAGGATAAATAGGGCATGACTTGAATGGCAATAATTGTGGATAATTTACATATAAATTTGAAAGATAAATATGTAAATTAAGAAAAAGACGAATATGCCTAACCCGAGGTTAGATTGAGTTACGGTGTAAGACTGCCTGGAACCGCCCGGCACATCCAGCTATCTAACAATATATATCTAATGTGAGAGGTTAGTGCATCAAGCCCAAAAGAACCCGAGGTTAGATTGAGTTGCGGTGTAAGACTGCCCGGAACCGACCGGCACATCCAGCATACATATCTAATGTGAGTGGTTGGTGCTTTAATGAATGAAATAAAGCTAAGACAAGAATGGTAGGGTTAAGTTAATTAAGGCAACACTTAACCAATGCAACATGTTAACTAAACTGATGGGTGGGGTTAGGAAAATTTGAGAACACTTAACCATTTTAACATGTTGATTAGGAAACCCTAGTAATGGGAACCCATTTCAGTAGTAACCCACATAGATGTATCATTGTACCCTGAACTAGGCAGGGTGGGGCACGATTACTGGGCTGATTATAAGCGGTCAAAACAACGGCGGGTGGTGCGTCAGTGTAGGTTCCGACGGAGTGCGGTCGTGCACGTACTCTGGAGTGGAAAAAGCAGGCACTGGGCATTAGTATTTATACTCTGTGCACCTTGAATTGTGTCGGGTTGCCACCACAGGATTTGATACACCCCATGGTGGGACCAACACAGGTATCTAGAATCATGCGGGGTCGAATGACACAAGTGGTAAACGTATGCGAGTAGGAGCCGATCGATAAAAAGGGGATCAATTATCTTGAACACATGATGCTAGTTGAAACACTTGTAAGGGGGTGCAGAGAAGTAGAAATGAGTGCGATAACATATTCAGTCTTATTATCTTATTCCTAGGATGTTGTCCCAGATTCAGTTTATTCAAGTCATAATCTTTTTTCTTGTTTACATGCTAAATATTCACTGGACTTACCAGACTCATGTCTGACACATTTTCTTTCGTCTTCTTTTCTTCCGTCCCCCCCCCTCCCCCCCCCCCCCCCCCCCCAAGGTCCGTAGGGAGGGAATACTTCAGCTTAGATTGGATCATTTCTTGGTTGAAGAGAGTAGATGTATTGCTTGGAATCCTTTTCCATGGGCTATGGCTTTGGATACTCTCTTATTGGGGATTTATGTTGCCTTACTGTTGTTTTAATGCTTCTTTATGTTTAATTCAAGACATAGATTTTATTGTAATAATTTGGAAGTTTGTTTTGAAATAGTTGTTGTAATGTTTTATCTGAACCACGTACTTATGGAATAAATTTAGTTTTCCATTGTTTATATGTCTGTTTTGTAAATTATCTGTATCTTTGGGGTGTTTCGCGTACCATAAAAGACACCCAAAGCCAAAAGTTATCTGCATCGCAGGGAGGGAAAAGGGAGAGGGTGGTTTTGTTAATGTCAAGGCAGCAGGTAACCACACACACAAATATTGACCGTGCATTATTATATATTTTGACAGTCCTGCACGCACTAGACCACAGGAGTATGTACTGATGCAATCAAGTAGAGAAGACACAACACGAAACCAGAATAAATAACACACAGCCCCACCCAAATAAAACATGAACTATACGATGAACCGATGCTAATGAATATGCTATAACCATAGTAAATTAAAAAAAGGTAAACCTAAAGGCACCTCAGATTTTCCAAGTAAAAATGATGTTGATTCAGAATATCTACCAAGCTACCTGAAATGGTAGACATCACTGAAGCGTAAATGTTAAATCAAAACGGTCTCCATTAAACTCAATCTTGACCAGTTTTCAATTCATTTTTTTCCATAACTTCAATATATTTAATAATTTATTCAGAAAGTCACTGCATAGGATATGTAGCCTGCATCATTGTAACATGCATAAAAAATCTTTGTACCATATTCCGTAGCTTGTATGATCGTAAGATACATCACAAAACTTTCTTCTAAGCTCTTGGAGGATTTGAGGAAGCAAGCAATGTTCTTTTATACCACACCAAAGTTTATAAGAGATTAACATAGAAAATGTTATGAAATTCATCATTACTCTGTAAAAACATTAGCGTAATCTCTACATTATGGTACATTACCATTTTATGCCAGTAGGCAGTCATTCCAGACCAACGCATTTGAGATTTCATAATTAAATATCAAAGGAAAAGCTTTACCTTATAAAAGAGCAAGTGTAACCATTTTCTAAATGCAATATTGATGCTAGTATGCATGCATGCATCATCTGACTAATTCAATGAGGAGTTAGAAATTACACTTACCATGACATAATGTTGCACCTGGCGTTTAATCATTTATTAAACTGAGTAGGTCTTTTTCTTCAAAAATGCTACTATGACAAAAACAGTTTTTATCAAAAAATACACCAAAGACAAGAAAATAGGAGGTCCACCCCCTGAATTACACAAATACCCCTCTGAATTCAATGCATATCACCCCTGAATTCTGGATTTACCCATATTTCTTACTTTTTGACCCAAAAAAATTCGGGTATTGTAGCGTAACTCCTTTTTCTTTGCTTGTTTCATTTCCTTCTTCATCGTGCTCTCGTAGTATTTCTCCATCAAAACAGCGCTTCTATTAGGATCGGCATACATCCTGTGTATTATTTAACAAAAGAAAATAAAAGCCAGGAGTCAATGCACAGTGATAAAGAACAACAATATTTTGTGCATAAAACAAGAAATCAAACAGCAATAAGCTATTCTACTACAATGACATTGAAGGTTATTATATTATATAAGAATGATGGATAGATATTTAGATAGGGACCAACAAAAAATAATGCACTCCAACCAATCAATCACCGACCAAATAGCAGCACAACATTCACTACAAAATTCAAACGAAAGCAAACAAGTTGTTTATAATTCATCATTCCTTCTGGAGTAGATTAACTTAGAATGCAACATAACACACTTCTTAGAAAATGCTTATGTGTACCTTTCTAATACACATCACCTTATAAAATATTTTTTATAAGGTTTTCCACAAACCAACCTCAGCAACTTCTACCTCACAAACAAGCACCTCAAAACCACTCCATCCATCTGTCAAACTGCTTCTTATATTCAACACTTCTTTTTTATCCAGTAGACTAGTAATCCTCACTACAACAAAGCAATACACCTCATTTCCATTATCACAAAAATCAAACAATGCTTCTGTAACGCCATCGCATGTTCCTCTTTCTCCCTACCAAAATTCAAACCATCTCATCCCCTCCTTACCAGCAACTAATCCACAACCAAACAAACATGCTATCTCCCTTTAAAAACATCACATTGCAATGTACTATATTTTACAATTAATTGCTATAGTGTAGTGGCAACCTAGACTGCTGCTGTCAAAGGCATCAGCAACATTCCACTGCGTCTGGCAATTTTTTTTGTAATGAAATATTTGTAATGGCGTAGATGGCATTTTGTTTTTCTCTTTCTTCCTTAAACAAGTATTGGTATTTTTTGTTGTTCCCTCTTTTTTATTCAAGTGAAATAAATTTCTTCACTTCTAGACTGTCGGGCAGAGAGTTGTGATGATGATTTTTGATAGTGAGACAGTGTTGTGATGGTCGGGCAGAGAGTTGGAGAGGTGTAGGCACAATTATTTAGATGGACTGGAATTGGATGAAGAAGGAAAGAGAACTAGGTAAATCGGTCAGGAGTTAATCAGCCAATTATTAGTTTAAAACCACCCCTTCTATCGATAACTCGAATTATGATGATGTTATTATTCTTAATGACTAAAATCTGGGCAATTATGCTTACTGGTTATACACTGATGGTATAACCAAGTTATGTCATGAAGTCTTTTGGAAATAAAAATACACTGATAGTCTACTTACAGCCTATTGGGTTGAAGGAGTTGCCGGTCGATATTGACTTGGTTACTCTCCATAAAGGAGACTATGAAAGGCTAACTCGAAGGACCTCGTGATATGAAAGATATCAATGAACTTTAATTTTGCATAAAGTCAGACTTATTAAAATAAGAATCGCCCTTTAGGTATAAATATTTAGGATGATCCTTTCGTTGGATCCCTAAGCTATGAGAACTTCAAGAATTGGGCTTTTGGGAGATGGCTTAAAGCTTCGATCTTATCAGAAGTAACACAGAATTCTTTGCATTTCGTTTCTTATGGATCTCCATACTTGGTAAGCCCATAATGATTTCGATAAAGGATCAAACTCTAATGATTAGTGATTAACGCAAAGTGAATCAAAGTTCTTTTGACTTTGGATTTGACTTCCGTTAACACATTACTGGGTGTTAGAATTTTATCACTAATAGTTTGCTATATGTAATTACATCCCATTTGTTCTAGAACGGTTGTTATTTGTAGTTGTATAAAATTAAACTAAACATTTTATTTTCACTTTCCTAACCAATTCCAATATACATGTGGTTAACGTGTATATGGATGACTTTAGAAACCTATATGTTAACCGTATTCTAATATGAATTTGTAAAAAAATCATAGCCAACATGTTCTTTTCAAATATGATGTAGCCTTTTACCAAATTAATCTTACTTTGTTTTCACCTGGAGTGCAAATATTTTTACTAATATATTTTGTTCCTGACATTTGTGTACCTCATCTGTTTACTTTATTTATACCATCCCCTAAATTTATGTACCTCATATGTTCTTGCATTGTTTTGCTTAATTATATTTAAAGGTTTCTTTACAACAATTACTCTATACAAACTATTGATTTGAAAATGTCATGGAATCAAATGAGGAGTATCCATATATGCATATTTCAAAAAAAAAAAAAAATTACTATAGAGTCATATGTTTTTTACCTGAACTTTGCATGTAGGTACCTTTAATAGTAATTTATGAAGAAAATAATATTCATTTCTAAACATTTCCAGCAAACTATTTACTATATGTTGTGACAAATCTAAATTTGAAATTACATTACAGAAATATGAATCGTACTTTTTCGATGTGTAGATGCCCATAACAATAATTTATTCTTTTTTGCATATTCGTCTATTTCGGTTTGCGGGCCAAGTTAAGCTATGCCATATGATCATTTTGCACATGTTTATGCATCCATCATCACCTTAAGAAATCCATAATTCTTCTATATTATAAAGAAAACCCAGTGTAAACATATATAGCAGCCATAAGTTTTACCAGCATCGAATATAACGTGATGTTACCCATCCATCGCAATGGTTTGTAAAGCTTAAACATATCAAACAATAACACCTAACAACATAATTTAAAATGACTAAGAGTGATCATGTAACGTTTAATTCTACAAAATTTATTTATGTACATGGTGGGGCCAATCTACTCGGCCGAGCTGGCTTACCTCCCTCGTGTTAGTCAAATAATTTCTAACAACCCGCTCCTTATATAATTCATGATTAACTCCTGACCAATAAATCAAATAATACTTTAAAGCAAACAATAGATATGCCCTCACAAAAAATGCAAGAGCTGGGAAATTTAAGGCACACTTGCAACCCTGGAAATATTCGAAAACACCACCTGCGTCCAATACGGGAAAAAAAATGATTCTCCATTGAGCTCGAACCGCCTCCGCCAACAAATCTCCATCGAATCGGCATCGGATCTATGCGTCGCAAACCTCCCAAAACATCCATGCAAAATCATTGCTCTCAACCACTGTCCTCTATTCGGCCGAAAATCCTCCCTCGACTGAATGCCTCCCGGGAATAATATTTTTTATTTAATAATTCTATTCGACACAGCTCCATTAATTCAATCAAGCAAGCACGAGTACTTGAACTTTTACTTGCAATGAAACAAAACACAAAACATCGAAACAAAATAAAGAACTTTAAAAGGACGATTGGATAAGATACCTGGCGTCTTCGAATCCAAGAGACGAAATCAGGTGCGAAGCTAAGGTGAAAACTGATTTCTAGGCTGTTTTTTTAATTTCCTGTGTTGATCTATATTTAGGGGAAATTAAAAGGATACGAAGCTTTTTTGGGGGGAAAGGGAAAAGAAAGCGGGATAAAGGGCGGGAAGTAACGTATCAAGCGAAAAAAACTTTTCACGTGTCCAGTAAATAAAGTGGCGTCGGTCGTTATTTCAACCAGTGTAACTACAACTACTTGCATCTATTTATTTTCTTTGATTTTTGTAAACAACTAATGCAAAATGCAATTTTGTATTATCAAATGCTTCCCTCTTACCAATTGCATCGAATTTTCAGATGGGACCAATTCAACTATCACTATTTGCATCTGATGTTGCCATAACTGATGCAAATATGGTGAAGCAACAAGCCTATTTTGTACTAGTGGGAGGAAACCTGTTATGTGTTATACCGCGTGGTCCCTTGATACATCAGATTTTAAAGTAAAGTTTTAAATAACTGTTTTAGTTCTCACACCAGTCACATGACTGACCTGGAGTTTATTGTTTTAACCTAAACTCCGGGTGCCCCTATTTTCCACACGGGCAGCTAGTAGTTTTGGGTTTGCATATTTATTCTTACAGGATCCTAGTTTACAACTAGAGATATATTCGGAAAGCTCTGTATCCGTGTATTTGTTTCAGTTGTGTTATGTATTATTTTCTGCTACTATGTAATGTATTTTAATCTCTGATATTTTACAACGTGTAATATTTATTCATACTCTGTTATTATCTTATACTCTGATGGATAGTGTTGTAATAGCAATGAAATGTTCTTCTGTTTGCGTTCTGATTAGTCTTGTTCTTAGACAATTCGTTCTTTCTCTTCTCTTCGGAGACCAGCGAAGTTCGGGTCATTACAGTTTGGTATCAGAGCTTTTGAAACGACCCAAACTTCCCCGTGAAGGAAAGCGTGGATTGTTTGAGAACAACACACATCAGAACACAGAACATAAGAACATTTTATTGCTGATTACAACAATTACATCAGAGTACAAGAATATTCCAGAGCATGAATAAATAATATACATTGGAAATACAATATCAGAGATTTAAATTACATTTAAATAGCAGCGGAAAAATAATACAAATATACAACCGAAAGGAATACACGGATATAGAGCTTTCCGAATATCGCTTCAGCTGTAGACCAGGATCCTGTAAATATGATATCTGCAAAAACAAGCTACTCGACTGCCCGTGTGGAAAATATGGGCACCCGAGTTTGCCAGTGAAACAAACTACAGGTCAGTCATGGGACTGGTATGAGAAATCTTAAATAACCTATCTAATAATAAGGCTAATCACAGGACCACGCCGCTAACGCGGAACGGGTTTACTCCATTGGATTGTCAGTGCATAAAATAAAGTAAATCGTCAAATAGCGCAATGCTTTTTAGAAAAATGAAACCATTATAAGACCCAAGTCCCATCACACAATGCAACGCAAACCGGAGGATAGGGTTTTACCTTATAATGATCAAAAGATGCTTGATACGATAAACACGGTATTATATAATAATAGTGTGCAAACAATTTGAAATACATCAAAGTAAATGTATTAATCCTAGACGGCATGAGTGCCCCATCCCACTATGTCGCCATATATAGGTATACAATCAAAACCACGTGATGTCGTATTGGAAATTTGGGTTTCCATCTGAGTCAAGGCTAGGGAGGATATCCTTACCGATTCGAGACACTCTAGCAAATGCCCCAGGATTGGTACTCTGTCCAACCCTTGGATCCTGCAGGGCCGGTCCATACGTTAACGCTTAATGGATTGGAAATTCCTGAACACACGCTTCCCGGTCCTTTTGGACCTATAATACGGCCATTGGCGACCGCATAAACCGAGGCCTCGAAAAATCCAACAACCACAATGAATAAATGCCAGCGCTGGTAGGTCCCTAGCACCACTCTAGCTAGAGAGAAACGTGTGCACTCCCTGCGTTCCCTTCTCCCGTTTTAGACTCTACCGGGCTGTGAGGCTCGCGAAGTCACGATATACACAAAGCTATGCCTAAATAGACTGTGCTTTGATCATCAACCACAAGGCCTGCTTTTCAACAAAGCCTTGATCATTTGCATCTTAGCATGCCACATTGTCAGACTCTACCATATCATTGATCATCTACCAATATATATATATATAACCTCTAAGCTCATACGTCTTAGAGAAGGGTGTTAAGTGAAAAATAAATTCTCCACCACAAACAGAAATATATAATCAGTAGCGTTCAACAAATACAGTAGAAAAGAATACAATGTCAGACACACAATCCATTTACAAGTCCGTTCTGGGTCTGAACGGAACAGGAGAAACCTGGGTGGTTCTCGTATATTCGGACAATTAACCCATACGTCTAGACGACTACCACAGAAATCCCTTCAGGGTAGCTACTCCTATCGAGGACCTCCGTAGCAATACATCCATCGATGTGAAAACCGCCGGTCTTCAACACTGCCTTCATCTTCGACTCTTCATCGTCGTAATGATTATTCGGAATGGGTTAAACCCGGTCTTTCCGAATAACTAGCGTAATTTATAAAAAATCAAGTGCTATAAAACATCCAACGCCTCATTCCATTTCAGAATATTCTTTTAAATAGAATATTCATATTATTAGGGGAAAGGTTCCCATAAATTTTATCAAAGATAAATTCCTTTAAAATATTCTTTAATCTTCATTTTAAAGATTTATTAAAATTGGGTTTTAATATCAAAATCATTATTAAATGATTATTCCAATTTAAGAAATAAATCTAATCTTTAATCGGGTTAGAGAATCAATGTCATTTAAAACATTGTTCACGATAAACCCAAAATCATGTTCCATTGATTATGGAATTGGAAAACATGACTTTAGAAAATTCTTTTTAAATCTTAATAAAAAGATTTATAAATTCTAAATCACTTTTAAAGGTTAATTTGAGTCAAAGAACAAATGTCGTTTAAGAAACATAGTTCACAAAATCAATTTATTTAAGCAATTCCAAATAAATATTTTTCAAATGGAAAATTCTATTAAATCTTAATTTAATAAATTCATTCTAGTTACTAACCAGTTTATTCAAAGGAATATCCTTTATCCTTTGTTACATATTCTTTAAAATATTCATTATAAAATATTCTTTGTATGAAAAGATTTTCTATATAAAATATTCTTTATAAAACAACATTCTTTATTTTAAAAGTTATTTGTACTATAATATTCTTTATTCCAAATATTCATTATTTAAAAAAAAAAATCTTTATATAAAAGAAATCCTTTATTGGAATGCGACTCAATCAGTCACCATATAACTTTAGTTATATGGATTTCATACATTGAATGTATATAACAAGGAAAATAAATGATTATCAAACATCCATCCACATCAAGAGTGCAATATACAACTGTGTGAACATTAAAAATGAAATAATAACGCTCATCGCAGCCTGTCGATCTATCGATAGACGTACAATTAAATATTGGGATTAGTGTATGTCAATTTCCATCCCAACACCCGTGTGGGGTTTCATCCAATCAAACAAATAATAAATCATCTGTGCACTTGGGCGATGTGTGAAAATTATCGTCCCAATCACATAAACAAGTCCGGTAACTTGTAAATGGAAGTGTACTATTCAGTTTGAATATACTCAACATTATAATTAAACACACCAACCTCACAGACATATATTTCAATTTTTAAAGTGACAAAAATTGCCTCTTTATTCTAATTCTTTTCAAGTGGCAAAAATGTCTCTTTATTCTAATTTTTTTCCAAGTGACAAAAATGTCTCTTTATCCTACTTCATACTTTTTAATGTATAAAAAGTATACATTTTCAATTCTTCCTTTTTAATGTATAAAACATACATTTTCATTTCTTCTTTTTGTAAACAAAATGTGATAATTTGTCTAATTCTTCTTTTGTAAACAAAATGTGATATTGTCGAATCCTTTTTATGTAAACCAAACATGATAATGTTTCTCAACTTGTAATACAAACAAAATGAGATTTGTTTATACTTTCTTAATGCAAACAAAAATATGATTTTTGGTTATTCTTTCTTAATGCAAACAAAAATATGATTTTTATTTATTCTTTCTTAATGCGAACAAAAAATATGATTTTTGTTCATTCTTTCTTAATGCGAACAAAAAATATGATTTTTATTTATTCTTTCTTAATGCGAACAAAAAATATGATTTTTATTCTTTCTTAATGCGAACAAAAAAATATATGATTTTTATTCTTTCTTAATGCGAACAAAAAAATATATGATTTTTATTTATTCTTTCTTAATGCGAACAAAAAATATGATTTTTGTTCATTCTTTCTTAATGCAAACAAAAATATGATGATTATATTACAAATCATATTTGACAAAATATGTTAATTCTATATAACACTTTTAACCAAAGCAATGTTTTCATCCTAAATAAACATTTTGACAAAAGCGGTGTATTAATCTAAATGTCCATTTTTAACCAAATGCAATGTTTTTATCTAAATGTTCATTTTTAACTAAAGCAGTGTTTTCTATTCTAAATGAATATTTTAACAAAAGCGGTATTTTAATCTAAATGCGCATTTTCTAACAAAAAGTGATTTTTAATCAAATGGACATTTCCTAATCAAAATGTTCTAATGTTAACATTTTTAAACCAAAATGTCGATTTCATACTAATGCAACATTTTAAACTAAAATGCAAATTTTATACCAATGTGACATTTTAAACCAAGATATACATTTTGTACATTTCTATTTCAGCAAAGAAAAAGCAAAATGAGAACTTTTGTTCGTCAATAAACCTAATCCGACAAAATAATAAAAATAATATCTTTTGTTTTCAACTTTTAGTTTCAACAAGATTGATAATATTGTTTCACTATTTGGTCATAACAAAAATGATATATTTTTGTTTTCAATCCTAAATGTCACAACAAAACGATATATTTTGTTTTCATCCATTTCACCACCACCATGATACACACCATTTCCATTCAGTGATTTATCTCAATACAACAAGAACAACACTTCAATGAATATATAAATAACACCATAGAATGAATATAAACTTCAAAATAAAATAAATAAATAATTTATAAATTAAAAATAGAATTCTCACATTATTATTTGTTCAGATTTGAGATTTTCCCCAAATCTTGACTTGCTCAGAATTGGTTCAAGTCTGTTCCATCATGTAGTACTTTTCGACACGATTCCAACGGTGCTTGGCTTGTTTAATTCTGTTTCAATTTGCACGAGATATGAAGTTTTTTACAATTTACAATTAAATAATAAAATTAACATTTGATTATCCCTTAATTTGATCTTAAACCTTCTTCTTGGATACTGTAAATAATCGAACCCACGCTTCATCAGAAATCCTCCATCGCCGCTCCGCCCACAACCACCGTGACGCCGATCAAAGCTCACTGCTCCGTCGCCCTTCGAGGCAGCCTCCGACGCCGGCCACCGTGGATCGCGCGATGGGCCCCACCATTTTCAATTTGCGTGCGAGCATGACATCTTCAGGTCACGAATTCGCGAAGGCTGCTTCATGAAACTTCATCATCTCCGTATGAGATTGAAGAGGGAAGGATGCTCTTCCATTCTGGTTTCGAATTCATGCTTAATTCTAGAAAGATTTGGGAGAGATTGGTGATTTAGTTTGGTGTATTTTCGGCCATCTAGTTTAGGGAAGAGGAGGCAGATGAAGAAGAAAGAAATTTAGATTTATATATATTGATATATATTTTTTCCTTTATGTGGAGAAGAAGAATAAGATCTAAAATAAATAAAAACAATTGCTCAGAAGAGGAAAAAGAATGAGAAAAATACGTGATTAATTTCTCACTGATGTCTCTTAACATATGGTAGGTTATGAAAGAAATTGATTAGCTGACTAGGCATGAGGTAGCGTATTAATTTCTCATTTAAATTTCAAAAGCAAGTTACGAAGAAAAAGTGACTAAAAGGGAAGAATTGAATGCATATTTATGTTAAATGTATTTGTCTTTCCTGATGCTAAAAAGGCATGCGCATGAATTTATGCAAAAATCCATTGGCATTCACTTCTCCCTTAATTGGTTTCTCAATGTTATCATTTATTCTTCAAAAGTCTTTTGAAATTCAAACTTAAAATTATTAATGAGGTAGAAAAACTTTCCCTCCACTGTGAATCTCAAATTTAGAACAATGATAAAATTTCCTTTCTTAATATATATATGCAAATTTAAAGAATTGAAACCCCTTTTCATTTAAATTTGAAATAAAAACCGACAATAAATAATAGGAGGCAAAAACGGAAATTTTATATAAACATCAATTAGAGAATTAATTGAGCATTTAGAAGAAAATGTTTATATGCAGATCATTCAGAACAACAATATAAACTAAGGTTGGTGCAATAAATGTAATCAATTTCCAGCCAAACAAAGAATTGATATCCCCCTTTTTCTTAATTTGCTTTTACTTGTTTATTTCTAACATTTTGTTTCCAGTTTTCAACATTCATTACCAATACACGAATATATATTTTAAATTGAAACAATACCTGATTAGCATAAAATTTCTATGTATGAATTCATTTAATTTATGTCCATATATATGAATAATGTAACATGGATGCATGTGCTAAAAATAAGGAAGGGAAGAATTTATTTCACCGTTACACCTTAAATTAAATGCCAATGTCAACGCTAAATTCACGAATTTATTTCACCCATTATTTCTTTATTTAGAACTAAACTACATATAAAGTTAAAATATTCTCTATTAGCAAAACGTTAACATTAAGAATTTAAATAAATAATCCATATATTTTATTACATGTGAATTGTTCACGCCCCGTATTTACATTAAAAAGAATATTCTTGACATATCTTAAATATATGTTTTCTTTTCTCTTTTAGTAATTAATTTCTAGCAATGTTAAAAAAAAAATTTTTTTTTTTTTACATTTACTAACATATATCTTTCTTTACTTCAAATAAAATAAAATTTTAATTCTTACTAATTTGAAATAAATTATTTTAAACAACCAAAGCTCATTAAAATAACTTAAAATAAATTTTAAATTTGCCCCGAAATTTAGGGTTGTTACAATCTCCCCCACTTAAAAACTTTTCGTCCTCGAAAAGGAACGTAGCTAAAAGTCGATAAATTAACCAATTTAATTTTCATCGTTCTATCGTTTTACAATAATTTTATTAGTTAAACTAATAATCAAACATCACAACCAGCAATCAATTAGGTGATTAATTTTTCAAATATATATAATTTATATATAGTCAAAATCATATTTTTAGTGCAATCACAGCAATGTGTCCTAACTAAGTGTTGGTTCTCATACCAGTCAGTGGAAATATATAGATATACCACTTTCGAAACTCGAACATAGATTATGATGATGATGCATCAATCATCAGAATCATCTCCGGGTGACTAGAGTGTGATTCTATATCAATCCAGTATATTTGAGACTTCCAATACACGTTGATCAGACGTATATTAAAATCCCTATATACTCGATTGTCCACAATAAAATATAATATATTCAAATACGTATATTGAGTTAAAATTTCAAAGCTAAATTTGTTTTTATTTTTTATTTTTAAGAAAATAATACTCTTTGGACTCATTCTAGGATACTTCTGATCCCATCTCTAACGAGTCATTCTTATTGGATATTACTAATCCAATCTCTGATGAATTCTGCTGTTCGATTTCTAATGTGTCTTGTCCTCGAGCTCTGTAAACCAAAGCTCTGATACCAAAATGAAACGACCCAAACTTCCCCGTGAAGGAAAGCGTGGATTGTTTGAGAACAACACACATCAGAACACAGAACATAAGAACATTTTATTGCTGATTACAACAATTACATCAGAGTACAAGAATATTCCAGAGCATGAATAAATAATATACATTGGAAATACAATATCAGAGATTTAAATTACATTTAAATAGCAGCGGAAAAATAATACAAATATACAACCGAAAGGAATACACGGATACAGAGCTTTCCGAATATCGCTTCAGCTGTAGACCAGGATCCTGTAAATATGATATCTGCAAAAACAAGCTACTCGACTGCCCGTGTGGAAAATATGGGCACCCGAGTTTGCCAGTGAAACAAACTACAGGTCAGTCATGGGACTGGTATGAGAAATCTTAAATAACCTATCTAATAATAAGGCTAATCACAGGACCACGCCGCTAACGCGGAACGGGTTTACTCCATTGGATTGCCAGTGCATAAAATAAAGTAAATCGTCAAATAGCGCAATGCTTTTTAGAAAAATGAAACCATTATAAGACCCAAGTCTCATCACACAATGCAACGCAAACCGGAGGATAGGGTTTTACCTTATAATGATCAAAAGATGTTTGATACGATAAACACGGTATTATATAATAATAGTGTGCAAACAATTTGAAATACATCAAAGTAAATGTATTAATCCTAGACGGCATGAGTGCCCCATCCCACTATGTCGCCATATATAGGTATACAATCAAAACCACGTGATGTCGTATTGGAAATTTGGGTTTCCATCTGAGTCAAGGCTAGGGAGGAGATCCTTACCGATTCGAGACACTCTAGCAAATGCCCCAGGATTGGTACTCTGTCCAACCCTTGGATCCTGCAGGGCCGGTCCATACGTTAACGCTTAATGGATTGGCAATTCCTGAACACACGCTTCCCGGTCCTTTTGGACCTATAATACGGCCATTGGCGACCGCATAAACCGAGGCCTCGAAAAATCCAACAACCACAATGAATAAATGCCAGCGCTGGTAGGTCCCTGGCACCACTCTAGCTAGAGAGAAACGTGTGCACTCCCTGCGTTCCCTTCTCCCGTTTTAGACTCTACCGGGTTGTGAGGCTCGCGAAGTCACGATATACACAAAGCTATGCCTAAATAGATTGTGCTTTGATCATCAACCACAAGGCCTGCTTTTCAACAAAGCCTTGATCATTTGCATCCTAGCATGCCACATTGTCAGACTCTACCATATCATTGATCATCTACCAATATATATATAACCTCTAAGCTCATACGTCTTAGAGAAGGGTGTTAAGTGAAGAATAAATTCTCCACCACAAACAGAAATATATAATCAGTAGCGTTCAACAAATACAGTAGAAAAGAATACAATGTCAGACACACAATCCATTTACAAGTCCGTTCTGGGTCTGAACGGAACAGGAGAAACCTGGGTGGTTCTCGTATATTCGGACAATTAACCCATACGTCTAGACGACTACCACAGAAATCCCTTCAGGGTAGCTACTCCTATCGAGGACCTCCGTAGCAATACATCCATCGATGTGAAAACCGCCGGTCTTCAACACTGCCTTCATCTTCGACTCTTCATCGTCGTAATGATTATTCGGAATGGGTTAAACCCGGTCTTTCCGAATAACTAGCGTAATTTATAAAAAATCAAGTGCTATAAAACATCCAACGCCTCATTCCATTTCAGAATATTCTTTTAAATAGAATATTCATATTATTAGGGGAAAGGTTCCCATAAATTTTATCAAAGATAAATTCCTTTAAAATATTCTTTAATCTTCATTTTAAAGATTTATTAAAATTGGGTTTTAATATCAAAATCATTATTAAATGATTATTCCAATTTAAGAAATAAATCTAATCTTTAATCGGGTTAGAGAATCAATGTCATTTAAAACATTGTTCACGATAAACCCAAAATCATGTTCCATTGATTATGGAATTGGAAAACATGACTTTAGAAAATTCTTTTTAAATCTTAATAAAAAGATTTATAAATTCTAAATCACTTTTAAAGGTTAATTTGAGTCAAAGAACAAATGTCGTTTAAGAAACATAGTTCACAAAATCAATTTATTTAAGCAATTCCAAATAAATATTTTTCAAATGGAAAATTCTATTAAATCTTAATTTAATAAATTCATTCTAGTTACTAACCAGTTTATTCAAAGGAATATCCTTTATCCTTTGTTACATATTCTTTAAAATATTCATTATAAAATATTCTTTGTATGAAAAGATTTTCTATATAAAATATTCTTTATAAAACAACATTATTTATTTTAAAAGTTATTTGTACTATAATATTCTTTATTCCAAATATTCATTATTTAAAAAAAAAAATTCTTTATATAAAAGAAATCCTTTATTGGAATGCGACTCAATCAGTCACCATATAACTTTAGTTATGTGGATTTCATACATTGAATGTATATAACAAGGAAAATAAATGATTATCAAACATCCATCCACATCCAGAGTGCAATATACAACTGTGTGAGCATTAAAAATGAAATAATAACGCTCATCGCAGTCTGTCAATCTATCGATAGACGTACAATTAAATATTGGGATTAGTGTATGTCAATTTCCATCCCAACACCCGTGTGGGGTTTCATCCAATCAAACAAATAATAAATCATCTGTGCACTTGGGCGATGTGTGAAAATTATCGTCCCAATCACATAAACAAGTCCGGTAACTTGTAAATGGAAGTGTACTATTCAGTTTGAATATACTCAACATTATAATTAAACACACCAACCTCACAGACATATATTTCAATTTTTAAAGTGACAAAAATTGCCTCTTTATTCTAATTCTTTTCAAGTGACAAAAATGTCTCTTTATTCTAATTTTTTTCCAAGTGACAAAAATGTCTCTTTATCCTACTTCATACTTTTTAATGTATAAAAAGTATACATTTTCAATTCTTCCTTTTTAATGTATAAAACATACATTTTCATTTCTTCTTTTTGTAAACAAAATGTGATAATTTGTCTAATTCTTCTTTTGTAAACAAAATGTGATATTGTCGAGTCCTTTTTATGTAAACCAAACATGATAATGTTTCTCAACTTGTAATACAAACAAAATGAGATTTGTTTATACTTTCTTAATGCAAACAAAAATATGATTTTTGGTTATTCTTTCTTAATGCAAACAAAAATATGATTTTTATTTATTCTTTCTTAATGCGAACAAAAAATATGATTTTTGTTCATTCTTTCTTAATGCGAACAAAAAATATGATTTTTATTTATTCTTTCTTAATGCGAACAAAAAATATGATTTTTATTTATTCTTTCTTAATGCAAACAAAAAATATGATTTTTATTCTTTCTTAATGCAAACAAAAAAATATATGATTTTTATTCTTTCTTGATGCGAACAAAAAAAAATATGATTTTTATTTATTCTTTCTTAATGCGAACAAAAAATATGATTTTTGTTCATTCTTTCTTAATGCAAACAAAAATATGATGATTATATTACAAATCATATTTGACAAAATATGTTAATTCTATATAACACTTTTAACCAAAGCAATGTTTTCATCCTAAATAAACATTTTGACAAAAGCGGTGTATTAATCTAAATGTCCATTTTTAACCGAATGCAATGTTTTTATCTAAATGTTCATTTTTAACTAAAGTAGTGTTTTCTATTCTAAATGAATATTTTAACAAAAGCGGTATTTTAATCTAAATGCGCATTTTCTAACAAAAAGTGATTTTTAATCAAATGGACATTTCCTAATCAAAATGTTCTAATGTTAACATTTTTAAACCAAAATGTCGATTTCATACTAATGCAACATTTTAAACTAAAATGCAAATTTTATACCAATGTGACATTTTAAACCAAGATATACATTTTGTACATTTCTATTTCAGCAAAGAAAAAGCAAAATGAGAACTTTTGTTCGTCAATAAACCTAATCCGACAAAATAATAAAAATAATATCTTTTGTTTTCAACTTTTAGTTTCAACAAGATTGATAATATTGTTTCACTATTTGGTCATAACAAAAATGATATATTTTTGTTTTCAATCCTAAATGTCACAACAAAACGATATATTTTGTTTTCATCCATTTCACCACCACCATGATACACACCATTTCCATTCAGTGATTTATCTCAATACAACAAGAACAACACTTCAATGAATATATAAATAACACCATAGAATGAATATAAACTTCAAAATAAAATAAATAAATAATTTATAAATTAAAAATAGAATTCTCACATTATTATTTGTTCAGATCTGAGATTTTCCCCAAATCTTGACTTGCTCAGAATTGGTTCAAGTCTGTTCCATCATGTAGTACTTTTCGACACGATTCCAACGGTGCTTGGCTTGTTTAATTCTGTTTCAATTTGCACGAGATATGAAGTTTTTTACAATTTACAATTAAATAATAAAATTAACATTTGATTATCCCTTAATTAGATCTTAAACCTTCTTCTTGGATACTGTAAATAATCGAACCCACGCTTCATCAGAAATCCTCCATCGCCGCTCCGCCCACAACCACCGTGACGCCGATCAAAGCTCACCGCTCCGTCGCCCTTCGAGGCAGCCTCCGACGCCGGCCACCGTGGATCGCGCGATGGGCCCCACCATTTTCAATTTGCGTGCGAGCATGACAGCTTCAGGTCACGAATTCGCGAAGGCTGCTTCATGAAACTTCATCATCTCCGTATGAGATTGAAGAGGGAAGGATGCTCTTCCATTCTGGTTTCGAATTCATGCTTAATTCTAGAAAGATTTGGGAGAGATTGGTGATTTAGTTTGGTGTATTTTCGGCCATGGAGTTTAGGGAAGAGGAGGCAGATGAAGAAGAAAGAAATTTAGATTTATATATATTGATATATATATATTTTCCTTTATGTGGAGAAGAAGAATAAGATCTAAAATAAAATAAAAAAACAATTGCTCAAAAGAGGAAAAAGAATGAGAAGAATACGTGATTAAATTCTCACTGATGTCTCTTAACATATGGTACGTTATGAAAGAAATTGATTAGCTGACTAGGCATGAGGTAGCGTATTAATTTCTCATTTAAATTTCAAAAGCAAGTTACGAAGAAAAAGTGACTAAAAGGGAAGAATTGAATGCATATTTATGTTAAATGTATTTGTCTTTCCTGATGCTAAAAAGGCATGCGCATGAATTTATGCAAAAATCCATTGGCATTCACTTCTCCCTTAATTGGTTTCTCAATGTTATCATTTATTCTTCAAAAGTCTTTTGAAATTCAAACTTAAAATTATTAATGAGGTAGAAAAACTTTCCCTCCACTGTGAATCTCAAATTTAGAACAATGATAAAATTTCCTTTCTTAATATATATATGCAAATTTAAAGAATTGAAACCCCTTTTCATTTAAATTTGAAATAAAAACCGACAATAAATAGTAGGAGGCGAAAACGGAAATTTTATATAAACATCAATTAGAGAATTAATTGAGCATTTAGAAGAAAATGTTTATATGCAGATCATTCAGAACAACAATATAAACTAAGGTTGGTGCAATAAATGTAATCAATTTCCAGCCAAACAAAGAATTGATATCCCCCTTTTTCTTAATTTGCTTTTACTTGTTTATTTCTAACATTTTGTTTCCAGTTTTCAACATTCATTACCAATACACAAATATATATTTTAAATTGAAACAATACCTGATTAGCATAAAATTTCTATGTATAAATTCATTTAATTTATGTTCATATATATGAATAATGTAACATGGATGCATGTGCTAAAAATAAGGAAGGGAAGAATTTATTTCACCGTTACACCGTAAATTAAATGCCAATGTCAACGCTAAATTCACGAATTTATTTCACCCATTATTTCTTTATTTAGAACTAAACTACATATAAAGTTAAAATATTCTCTATTAGCAAAACGTTAACATTAAGAATTTAAATAAATAATCCATATATTTTATTACATGTGAATTGTTCACGCCCCGTATTTACATTAAAAAGAATATTTTTGACATATCTTAAATATATGTTTTCTTTTCTCTTTTAGTAATTAATTTCTAGCAATGTTAATTTTTTTTTTTTTTTTACATTTACTAACATATATCTTTCTTTACTTCAAATAAAATAAAATTTTAATTCTTACTAATTTGAAATAAATTATTTTAAACAACCAAAGCTCATTAAAATAACTTAAAATAAATTTTAAATTTGCCCCGAAATTTAGGGTTGTTACAGCTTTGGTTTACAGAGCTCGAGAACAAGACACATTAGAACCGAACGAAAGAATTCATCAGAGATTGAATTAGTAATATCCAATAAGAATGACTCGTTAGAGATAGGATCTTTAGCATCCTAGAACGAGTTGGAAGAGTGTTATTTTCAAAATAAAAATGAAAACCAATTTTATTTTGAAAATTTAAACCTTATTATACGTATTTGAATATTTATTTTAAATTGATTTGGACAATCGAGTATATAAAGATTTTGCATATACGCCTTGCAAACGTATATTCGAAGTTCCAATATACTGGATAGATATAGAGTCACACTCTATCTCTCGAGGATAATTCTGGTGATGTCCGGACATCATCAGTATTTGTGTTCGAGTTTCGAAAGTGGGATTTCTATATATTTCCAATTGACGGGTGTGAGAACCAAAACTAGATAGGATTTATTGTTGTGATTTGACACACAAAATATGATTTTTATGTATATATAGAAAATTATATGTTTGAAAAGTGTAACACCCTGAATTTTCTGTTAACACTAAAGTTGCAAAAATAATAATAAGTGTGTAAAGGGGGATGTATCTAATGTGCATACAAAAATAATAATAAGTATGTAAAGGGGAGATGTATCTAATGTGCATACAAAAATAATAATAAGTGTGTAAAGGGGGGATGTATCTAATGTGCATATAAAAATAATAATAAGTGTGTAAGGGGGGATGTATCTAATGTGCATACAAAAATAATAATAAGTGTGTAAAGGGGGGATGTATCTAATGTGCATATAAAAATAATAATAAGTGTGTAAAGGGGGGATGTATCTAATGTGCATACAAAAATAATAATAAGTGTGAAAAGGGGGGATGTATCTAATGTGTACGTATTTATATGGATTGACAAATAATAGTAAATGTACATTAAGAAAGAAATGGTGAACATAATTGGTTTCTCTTTAGAACGAACGGCTAGAATTAATCTTGGCTTCATCGACGGCTCTCATTTACTTGCAACTCTATATAAACAGATCCTAGCCTCATTCTCTTTACACCATTCTTCTCTAACCTTATGATGCATAAATTCTCGGTGGACATGTGAGACGACCCGAAATCCCGTTCTGACGGAGACAAGGGTTATCTTTGGAATATAACACAGAAACAGATAATAGCAGAACAAAATTAAATAAATACACCAGATATGAACAATAGAATATACTGGATAAAAGTAATCATCAGAGTTACACAGTATACAGGATCTTACTTAGTACAAATACAGTTCAGCTATACATAAATGTCTACAGCGGAAAACAAACAAAATATGTACAATAGGAGCTGAACAGCATAAAAAGAAATAAATGATAGAATCCATCTTCAGCTCCAGCTATCCAGAAAGAACCAGCTAAACCTGAATACAAGGCTGCCCGTGTGGAAAAAGGGGCACCCGAGTTTGAAAGTGAAACAAACTACGAGTCAGTCATGGGACTGGTATGAGAAATCCACTCAACACATATATAATTGGCTAATCACAGGACCACGCCACTTTCGTGGAACGAGTTTACTCCATTGGATTGCCAGTGCTTTAAAACAAATCTTTCTTTTAAACATCGCTATGCTTTTTATAAAAATGAAGCCGTTATAAGACTCAGTTCCCATCACACAATGCAACGCAAACCGGAGGATAGAGTTTTTACCTTATAACGGCCAAAATATGCTTGATACGAATAAAACAAAGGCATTTGATATTATTGCTAGTGTCTATATGTTTTGAAAACAATTTCAAATCATAACTATCAATCATAGACGACATGAGCGTCCCATGCCACTATGTCGCCATATATAGGTATACAATCAAAATCGCATCGTCACGTATTTGGAAATTGGATTTCCGTCATGAACCAAGGCAAAAGATAGTCCTTACCGAATTCGAGACAATCTAGCCTACCATGTCTCAGGATCAGAGCTCGAGTGACCCTTGGATCGTCAGGGCCGGTCCACCGATGTGGATTAAAATGCATGAACAATACGTTTCCCCGCCCTTTGGGGCGCAAACGAGCCAACGAATGACTCCATCGGACCCGGATCGTCCGATCAAACCGAGGCGCCTCGCAACAGCAACAACCACATAGGTGAAAAGTATATAAATGTCAGGGCTGGTAGGTCACTGACACCACCCTAGCTAGAAAGAAACGCATGTCCTCCCTGAGGTCCTTCCTCCCGTTTTAGGTTCATACCGGGGTGTGAGGCTCGCGAATTTACGTTATACACAAAGCTACGCCACACAGGCGGTGCTTTGATCATCACCACAAGACTTTGCTTTTCAACAGAAGCCCTGATCACTGCATCTTAGCATGCCACACAGGCAATTCACACCGTGCAACTGATGGCTATCAATCACACAGAACAAATTCCAATGTCGGACACACAGTCCATTTACAAGTCCGTTCTGGGTCTGAACGAAACCGGAGGCACTAAATACCTCGCAAACCCATCGATCACCACGTACGTCTGAACGATCACCACTCATTATCCATATTTCGGGATGCCTCCCAATCAGGAGCTCGGTTACCATCCAAACGAGGTGAAGATCTCCGGTCTTCGACCACCGTCTTTATCTTCGACTTTCAATCGTCAGTCAATTATTTGAAATGAGAATTAACTCGGCCTTCTCAAATAATTCACGTATATTTAGAATTTCAATTCAATTTATTTCAATGGTTAAATTATTCGACAACACCAATTTTGTTCTTTAATATAATTTTCACACCAAACACATTCAACCATCAAATATCACATAAATCAAGCAAATTCAGTTTATTTCCATTCCATAACGTTTCCAATATTTTATAACGATTTATCGCTATTTTTATTTATTTTAAAATAGCTGATTTATTCAAAACGACGCTTCGGGCCATAAAGCGGCTGTGGCGCTGTTTTTCTTCAGATTTGATTTACACATATCTGAAAATCTAACCGTTGGATCTTCGCAAAATTTACATCATTAGAAAGGTCTTTTCAAAACGAATCCAACGGTTCCAGTTTCGGGAAAATCCGACGGTCGGATCTCCCGGTACAATCGTTTGAAATTTCGATTTCAAAATACGAACTGCAGCGTCGTTATTCGATTAAATATATAATTATATTTATATATATATATATATATATATAATCGCTTCTGGCGCTGTTTTTCTTCAGATTTGAATTAAACATTCCAGACAATCCAACCGTTGGATTTTTACAAGGTTGGTGCCGTTGGAAAGATTATTCCAAGGCGAACCCGACGGTTGAGGTTTCGGGAAAATCCAATGGTCGGATTTCCCCCATTAGTTGTTTGAAATCACGGTTTCAAAATACGAACTGCACGGCCTCGTTTCGTTTTAATTTTATTTATATTTATATATTTATATAAATATAGTTCATTCAGTGATTTCAATATCGTTTTCACTTCAAATATTTCACTAACGCCTTAAAATTTTGGAAAATTTCGCCATAACCTCCCCTGCACCGGGAGCATCGGGAAATCGCAAATAGCTTTCCCGGTCCTTCTAATCTCAAAAAGAAAAAGAAAAAGCCAAGCGGCTAGCCAACAGGCTCATAAAATCATCACCCAAACAAAGCAGTAAATGTGTACCTATTTGTCGGGCACAAAATTTTATTCCTCTTCTCTAGCCCCTTTGCTATAACCTGTTCAATGAATATGCATGCACATATATATAGTTCTTACCATTTATCATTTTCTATTCAACTTCATATTTGATTTCTATTTGGTTTAAAAACACCATTCATTCTAATGTTACATAAATAGGTGCAAATCATTTCATTAGCTAATTAATGAATATTTCAACTCATATATGTTTATTTTGAACAAGTGACTATTTTTAACACTTCACATTTCAACGATTCATGCATACAATAAAAATGTGATTTTTATTGTAAAACAGTTCATTTCAAAACACTAATTTTCTATATAGTTCATATAGGTGATAAAAATAGGATTTTTATCATAAAACAATTTCTTTTAAAACGAGATTATTTTACACAGTTCATATAGTCGATAAAAGGTGATTTTTTATCATCAAACAATTTATTTCAAAATATGAATACCATTCAACACATGAATTTCAATTCAACGAATGAATATCGATTCAACACATGAAGGTTTTCTATAGTTTCTATATATAGATAAAAAGTGATTTTTATATTTAAAACGCGAATACCATTCAACACATGAATTTCTAATCAACGAATGAATATCAATTCAACACATGAAGGTTTTCTATAGTTTCTATATATAGATAAAAATGTGATTTTTATATTTAAAACGCGAATACCATTCAACACATGAATTTCTAATCAACGAATGAATATCAATTCAACACATGAAGGTTTTCTATTCAATGAATAAATATAGTTTAAGCAGATGAAAATAATTCAAACACTCGAATATTATTCAAAATTTCGGCAGCATAACGGCAGGGTAGTTAAAACCGGGACCGTCCCTAGTACGGCTCCTCGCTCTACCTTAAAACCTCGCGGTTTTTGACAATAGGGATCATGCATCTAATTCGCACGCAGACGGCATGTATATATTTATTTCATTTCCACAAACTAATCCTATGTGGTTTCAACCAAATATTTCTCAATCACAAACGGGTATTTTTCAACCACAATCAATCAATATCAACCACAAACAATCCCAAACAATCATTCGCTATCAATCAATTTTCACAACAATTTCAACCAATAAATATCGTCCATGGTTTGTGGACGAGGGGCGTATATATATATATAGCAATTCACTTTAATTTCACACATATATATATAGCTAAAGAAATTGAAGAGTGAGAAATTCTCACCAATAGCTATCCAACTACGACTCTTCCTTTATAGAAATCTTCGCCAATCTCGCCTTCTGTCGCTTTCGTTGCCCGTATTCTCTACATATGTAAAAATCGAATTTTTACTATGCTATTCAATATATAAAAATCGAATTTTTACTTCGTTATTCCATATATAAAAAATCATATTTTTATTATGCTTCGATGTTCAAATCTTTTCCTTTTTAAAGTTCAAATCTTTTTCTTTTTGAAGTTCAAATCTTTTTCTTTTTAAAGTTCAAATCTTTTCCTTTTTAAAGCTCAAAATAAAATCAGTTTTTAAACCCTTTTAAAATTCAGTTTTAAACCTTTTAAAAAAATCAGTTTTAAACCTTTTAAAAAATCAGTTTTAAACCTTTTAAAAAATCAGTATTAAATCCTTTTAAAAAAATCAGTTTTAAATCCTTTTAAAAAATCAGTATTAAATCCTTTTAAAAAATCAGTTTTAAATCCTTTTAAAAAATCAGTTTTCTTTTCTAAGAAAATAAAATCAGTATTTCAGAATTAAAATAAAAATAAAAATAAAATAAAATACTCACTGGGATGCGAAGAAGGGGGGGGGGTCGTCAGGGTCGGCGGTAGGAGGAGGAGCAGGCGAAGCGGAGGGGGCACGGCGGTCGTGGGTGGTCTTCGGTGGTGGCGTCGCGATGCTTCAGGGGGGCTCGCGAATTGTGCAGGGAGGGGGTTTCGCGGTCGCCGTTAGGAGGGGAGCGGGATCGGAGGGTGGAGCGAGGCACGGCGGTCGTGGGTGGTCAGAGCGGTGGCGCCATTGTCGATAGTTTTAGGGTTTTTTTTTTTTCGAACGGCAGAAGGAAAGTGAGGAGAGAGAGAGAGAAAAGGGTTTATATAAATATTTATTATTATTAAATTTCTATTTAAAAGTTGACTTTTTATTCGATGTCGAAATGAGACCCACCGACTGTCGTCCATAGCGTTTTACCCCCATTCCGGACACAATGGGATATGTATCGCAAGCTGATTTGATCGTTACAATCAGTTCCCGTTGAATTTACATTTAAATCACTATATTGAATTTTAAACGTACATTTCAAATTACCGGTGTAACACCCCACCTCCGCCAGGGTGGCTCTTGCAAGCAACTCCGACTTTGGTGGGGCGTTTTAAAACAAGGTAAACATGCATAATGATATAGCAAGGCAGGACATGACATATATATATATGTAAATAAACAGAGTAAGTAGATAAAACAGCGGAAGATTTTTAAACCATTTCAAAACACAAGTCTGGTACATCAAAATGTCAATTTCCCAAAATTACAAGTCTAGATAAATACATCATCTGATAAACTGAAATACATAAGTACTATCCCCAAATAAGAGTGATAAACCATAGCGGCTCAAGTCCAAAGCATACTTGAGCTATCCAAGGAAGCAGCTAAAATCCAAGCTAGGCTCCAGTATTCCCTCCCTGAGAACCTGGGGGGGGGGGAACGGAAGAAAAGAGGCGAAAGAAAACAGGTCAGTCAAAAAGACTGAGTAAGCCCTGCTACGATCAGTCTATAAACTAATAAAGTTAACAGCATGATGGAAACTGAGATGATCATAGATAACAACATACTGGCATGATAAATTAACTACAAGATAGATAGAGGTGTCATCGCATAAACAAGGTTAAGTTTTGCACCACGGTGTACTAGCAAACCAACATAGCAGGTATTGATCCCTTTGCCAAGCTTTGACCCAATAACATGAAGTGACCTTAATATAAGGTCCAGCCCAACGGTCTAGTCGATCGGCTCCCTATAAACCTAACACGTCAAGTGTTGGTGTCCATATGGCCCACATATGGTTGTAGTTAGACTGTGCTGGGTCCACCTTTGGGTGTATCAAGCCCTCGGGTGTCAACCCCAGACACTTAAGCAATAATGCACAGCCCTAACCTACTGGTACCCGTGCCTCGAGTTTGTCCAACACCGGACTACGTGCACGTCCGTAGCCCGCCTGGACCCGCACCGCTGTACCACTCAGCCATCGCCTTTTGGTCGCTTACATCCGTCCAGTAATCGTGCCCCCGCCCTAGCCTAGTCCTCTAGGGTTGTGAATGATACCCAACTGGGATTACTGCCGGAACAGACCACGCTGCTAGGATTTCTAAGAGGGTTAAGTGTGATTTACCCCTTCTCTAATCATGGATTAATTGGTTAAGCGTAACCGACAGTTCACAACTTAACCCCATTTCAATCCCTCGAATCCCCAAATTGGTTAAGTATTAGTGGACCCTGACTTAACCCTAATCATGAGGCATTAATTAACTTAATGCACCTTAACCTCTCACATTAGACCTTTGTTGTGGTTACTAGTTAGGCCGGGCGGGTCCGGGTAGGTTTACACCACAACTTAGTCTAACCTCGGGTTTTGGCACCACATGACCAACTTCTCACATTGGGTCCTATTGTTTGTAGCCACTAGTTAAGCCGGTCGGTTCCGGGTAGAATTACGCTACAAACTCAACCCAACCTCGAGTTGGCCACACTTATGTTTTCTAAGTGTCATGTCCACTTTATTTCAAAACATAATTACAAGTCAACAAATGCTTGGGTAGACCTAACTTAATAGGTAAATTCCCAAGGGGTAGACCTAACTTAATAGGTAAATTCCCAATCTTATATTTTCATGTATTTTAAGTTTACCCAAACCCCCCAACGTCAGTCTATCGCTTACATATTCGTAATAACGCATAAAGGATAGGAAGAGGGAACTTGGCATAACATACATGATGAACTTGCATATCACAACAAACATGCATAACACGTTAGACTTGCATAACTTAGCATAGTGAACTTGCATATTACCATAAACATGCATAACATATTAACCTTGCCTAACATGGCATAGGGAACTCGCATAAACATGCTTAACTCATTAAACATGCATAACATGGTATAGTGAACTTGCATAAGCATGCATAACTTATCAAACTTGCAAATCATGTCATAGTGAACTTGCATAAACATGCATAACTAAATAAACTTGCAAATCATGGCTTAGCAAACTTGCATAAACATGCATAACTTAATAAACTTGCAAATCATGGCTTAGCAAACTTGCATAAACATGCATAACTCAATAAACTTGCAAATCATGGCTTAGCAAACTTGCATAAACATGCATAACTTAATAAACTTGCAAATCATGACTTAGCAAACTTGCATAAACATGCATAACTTAATAAACTTGCAAATCATGACTTAGCAAACTTGCATAAACATGCATAACTTAATAAACTTACAAATCATGGCTTAGCAAACTTGCATAAACATGCATAACTTAATAAACTTGCAAATCATGACTTAGCAAACTTGCATAAACATGCATAACTTAATAAACATACATAAATCCCAACTTGCATCACATATTAACTTTAGAGTTTCTAAAATGAAGGTAAGAGGGCTTACAATGCTTATGCGGACTCAAATGAGTATAGCAAATGTAAGAAGCCCCTTATGCAACTAATTAAAAACCCCAAATGCAAGCAAACTTGATCAAGACTCCTCCTTTATGATGCCAATAGAGAAACAAGCCTTTAATGCAAGCTAAGGAGGATCATACAAGCCTAAATACACTTGTATGCATGGAAATCTCTTAAAAATTTGATTTAGGAATTTATGAAGAGAGTGGAGGCCATGAGAGTTTTGATTTTGCCATAGTTTTGTTGCTAGAATGAATAATGAATGATTTAGGGTAGGTTAGGGTCTTATTTATAGATTAGGCTAGTGATTTAGACCATAGGATTAACCCTAGATTCAATTAGGTCCATCAGATTTCGGAATTCTCTAGAAACAAGCCCCAAAACCCCAAACAGGTGCACCTGGGCTGGCTGGCTCGACCAGCCACGTCGTGCCCATGTCGACAGGCAAGTCGACAGGGCAGTCGACTTGGTCGGGACCAAGTCGACAGGCCTGTCGACAGCCCTGTCGACATGGCCTAGGCGGGAAATCTCCCGCCTAGCCCCATTGCTGCATTTTCAAAATCTGCTTTCGAATTCTAAATTCCAGAAAACTTCAATGGGCCTTAACTGGGTCATACGGACTCCGATTTTCGAAAACTCGGACTCTATTTCGCGTATTTTTCCGAGATGAACGCAATGGCATAGCCCGTTTCCCTTGATTCAGATTTTAGAATTAAATTCTGCCTCGATTTACATTATTACAGGTTATTGAAAATACGGGTTGTTACATTCTCCCCTCCTTAAAGGATTTCGTCCCCGAAATCTTCAAGTCAGGAAGAACATATCCTACCATCCAACATCCATCTACTCAAAACATCATCCACGAGCAATCATTGTCCTTAAAAGATTCTAAATGTGGTATGAACATATGCAAAAGTGTGTGTATATGTACTTACCTAATGCAAAAATCAGGCGGTTACTGATACAGTAAATCTCCTTAATGCATATGTATGTAAATCAGGCGGTTACTGATACAGTAAACCTCCTTAATGCACATGTATGTCAGTGAAATGAATCCATATGTATGCAAATTCCTAAATTCATAGTATCTATATGAGTGCACATAACATTCATCCATATGCAACATCCATGTGGTGGCACAACAAGTTTCAATCATGAATAAGCATAAACACTCATGCATATGCAACATGAAGAGTGTGTGAGCCGATCTAGTGCCTAATGTGTATAATGCATCCACGAGTAACCACTTGCAAACACTTGCAACCACTTGCAAACATCAAGCATAACATGTTTCAAATACATGTTTCATCCAAAGGGTTTCTACCTAAGGTTCTCATGACAAGATAAACACGATAAACTAGATAAACTAGATAAACTCCTTTTTGGATTACAAGAAATCCATTCAAACTTTGACATATAGTACTAACCGATGAGTCTTAACCCCCTTATGGAGTTTACAACAGAAATAAGATCGAGAATGGGACCGAGAGGATATATACAAAAGATAACTTGCAAGCAAGCTCCACCGGAAAACAAGGATCAAGGATGCACTCTTAAAAAGAGATATGATGCGCGTATCTAGTCTTCACTCTTCTTAGTTATGTTTCCTTGAGTTTAACTCCACTGTGCTTTGACTATCTTACACTTCATGATTCCTTGGCTTCCTAACTCCTATTTCCCAAATTCGAGTTGGAACTCATTTCATTATCGCCTCTCGTCTTTCTTTTCCACTTATTCTTCCTTCTGTATACTTGGCTTAAACATACTATAACCTCATGATTTCATGCAAGCTCTCCAAAATTCACTAGTGAATCCTGGATCTCGTCTACTTACTATAAAGTATTCCACGCAGCAGAACTTTCTCTTGAAAATACCAATCCACGTTGCCAATTGCCCTATAAACGTGATTTTCTATAACTCATGCTTAATCGAAATGAACCATCCGCCTATGAGTGATAGGCCATACCTAGATTCAATTGCCTACCCATGGCTTCCTGTAGGCTATTCCAAAACTGGCCAACTTCTTGAGGGTAAACCGTTGCTAACCATGATGCAGTCCTCTCGCTCTTTACCGGACTGAAATGAGCACTCTTTGTGAGTCTACCTATTATGACCCTCATACCCGTATTCCCTTTCTTTGATCTAGGTAGTCCATCCACATAATCAATCGAGATGTTTCCATACTTCCCTTGCGGAACCTCCAATGGAGGTAATGGCCCGTCGAGCTTCTATGACTTGGCCTTAACCTGGTGGCACAACATGCATCCTGAGACCAACTCGGCCACCTCCTCGAGTGATGCGCATCTTCAAGAACCTTCTTTACCAAGTCTTTCACTCGAGGAACACATAATCTCTCATCGTGCCTTAGTCATCCCTTGTCATCTATAATATATCTAGTGAGGTGACTTAACATCTCGCCTCGAATCATCTGGTCCATGTTCTTGACTAACTGCGGGTCTTCTTCCTGTGAAACCCCCTTCTTGATCCAGAAGAGTAAGTCTAAGCTCCGGGAATGCTAACTAACTAGCCAAACGGAGGAGGCTTCTTACTTCAATTGCCCTCCTCAGAGTTTTCCGGTCTTAAACCGCAACCACTTTAGCGGAATCCACCGCTAAGCCTTACTTAAGAACTATGTGCCCAAGAAATCCAACTTCTTTCCTCCAAAGTGACATTTGGAGAACTTGTCCTTCAACTGGTGGCTCTAAGCGTATCCATCTCCTCCTTGAGATGTATAGCATGTTCTTCCTCGTTCTTTTGAGGAGATCAAAATATCGTCTATGACGACCATGACAAACTTGTTCAAGGACTCCCTAAACACCCTACCCATCCAGTTTACGTAATATGCGGGTGCATTAGTCAAACCAAATAGTATGACTAACCATTCTAAAACCCATCTAGAGTCCTAAACGCAGTCTTGTCAATTCCATCCTCAGCCATCCTAAGCTGATGAAATCCGGTAGCTAGATCAAAAGAAAACAGATGCTCCTACAAGCTGATCAAACAAATCATCGATCCTTGGTAACGGTTGTCTATTCTTCTCACGATAATCAACACATAAGCGAAGCTGTAAAGACCCGGAAATTCCCGCTCTTTGAATCAACCATAAACCACACAGGTCTGACCCAAAGGTTGGAAATCTTCGAATACTTTAACTTTGGGAATACAATACATCAGAACAATAACAACAGACTTTTATTACATTACAATAATATAACATCAGAGTACAGAATATCAGAGTACAAATAAAGTAAACTACAGCGGAAGATAAATTACAATAGATTTAATACAATAAACAGCGGAAGACTTTTAAGCTCTGGACACAGCTTTAGGCTTCGATCCAGGGTCCTGCTAAAGAGAGAGAGATATCTGCAAAAAGCTACTCGACTGCCCGTGTAGAAAAGAGGGCACCCGAGTTTGCAAAGTGAAACAAACTCCAGGTCAGTCGTGGGACTGGTGTGAGAATTCTAAACTAATATAACTAATAAGACAAATCCAAGGACCACGCCACTTTCGCGGAACGGGTTTACTCCTATGGATTGCCAGTGCATAAACCAAAGTAAATCGAGAAATAACGCAATGTCTTTTTGGAAAAATGAAACCATTATAAGACCCAAGTCCCATCACACAATGCAACGCACACCAGAGGATAGGGTTTTACCTTATAATGGTCAAAAGATGCTTGATACGTATAAAACGGATTTGATATTATTATTAGTGTATATATGTTTTAATAAAAAGATTTGAATCATAAGTATCAATCCTAGACGGCATGGTTACCATATAGCATGTCGCCAATACTAGTTCTACAATCAAAACCGCAAGGGCGTATTGGAAATTTGGATTCCATCATGAGTCGAGGCTAGGGGCAAGATCCTCTCCGATTCGAGACACTCTAGCAAATGCCTCAGGATTCCCCGCAGTGAACCCTTGGAAGCGGTAGGGCCGGTCCCCGCCTATGGGCAGTGGATTAGTTATGCCTGAACACACGTTTCCCGGTCCCTTTGGACCTATAGTATGACCACCATCGGCCTATAAAAATAACGAGGCGCCTCAAAATCCATCATCCACATAAGTAAAATGTCAGGGCTGGTAGGTCACTGACACCACTCTAGCTAGAAAGAAACGTGTGCACTCCCTACGGTCCGTATCCCGTTTTTGACTCATACCGGGGTGTGAGGCTCGCGAAGTCACGCTACACAAAGCTACGCCTAAACAGGCCGTGCTTTGATCATCAACCACAAGGCCTGCTTTTCAACAAAAGCCTTGATCAATGCATCTTAGCATGCCACGTTGTCAGTCCATACCATACCATTGATTTCTACCAATATATAACCTCTAAGCTCGTACGTCTCAGAGAAGGGTGTTAACCACCAAACAGATATATATTAAGAGAGATCAACGAATGTAGTATAAAGGACTACAACGTCAGACATACATTCCATTTATAAACTTATGCCCTGGGTCTGGACGAAAGTCAAATCCGTACAAATCAACACTACGTCCGGATAACTACCATCTTAGCCCCGTCTTGGGAGCAAATCAATCAAGGACCTCAACACTAGTTACCCATTCGATGTGAAGATCGTCGGTCTTCAATCGCCGTCTTCAACTCTTAGATTTAGAACGTCGTGTAATCATTTGAAATGAGATTGAACTCGGTCTTTTCAAATGATTCTCGCATATATATATATATATATAATTTGAAAACATTTCATATCGTTATTAATATTTGATAACAACATATCGCTGTTTTTTTATTTATATAAAAATAGCCTAAATTAATTTAACGACGCTTCGGGTAAATGGGCGACCCTTGCGTTGTTTTCAACCAAATTTGATTTACACATATTTTGAAATCTAACCGTTGGATTTTGGCGAAATTTATGTCATTGGAAAGATCTTCCCAAAGCGGTCCAAACGGCTCCAGTTTTGGGAAAATCCGACGGTCGGATCTCTCTGTATAACCGTTTAAAGTTACGATTGCCGATACGCGAACTGTCGCGCACGTTCCGTTTAATTTATAATTTATATTTATATATATAAATATAAATCGTTTGACTATTCCAATTTCAAAAGTCTATTCATTTTATTGCATCTAAAATGACGATAAAAATATCACTTTTAATAACTCTGTTTTGTTTATACTAAATGTAAATAAATTATACTTTTTCCTATATTTTGTTTTATTTACCTAAATGTAAATAAATTATATTCTTTCTATGTTTTAATTTATTTACCTTAAATGTAAATAAATTACATTCTTTTTCTTACCCTATTTATTACCTAAATGTAAATAAATGTATTCTTATCTTTTTCTTACTTATTTACCTAAATGTAAATAAATGTTTTACTTTTACTTTTGTTATATTTACTTACATTAATTGTAAATAAATGTACCTAATTTCTTATTCATATTTATTTACACTATTTGTAAATAAATTGTTTCAATTTCCTTTGCAAATCCTATTTACATAGCAAATGTAAATAATTGTATTTCTTTAATTCCTTTCTAATATTCCCTTTTAACATAAAAAGAATATCTTATGTAAGTTCTTTTCTAACCTTTCTTTTTATTATTTACATAAGAAAATGTAAATAATTACCATTTACAAATTGATTCTTTTTGTTTACATAAGAAAAATGTAAATAAATACTTATTCACATAATTATTATTTTTAATCTTTTTATTTACATAGGAAAATGTAAATAAATTTTAATTCACATATTTGTTCTATAATTTCTATTTATTCTTAATTACATAAAATGTAATTTTATTTCTTATAATCATAATTACATAAAATGTAATTTTCTTTACAGTGTAAAATATATTCTTTTAATTACATATAAAAAATGTAATTTATTCAATCTCTTATTTACCTAATGTAAATATATATGTTTTCCTTTGTCTACATTTTATTTATTTATCATAAATATTTTGAAGTAATTTACATATATAAAATGTAAATTTAGAAAATTAATATATATGCTTTAACCTCTCACATTGGATAGGTATTGTTGTGACTACTGGACAGCCGGGCGGGTCCGGGCAGATTTACATCACAACTCAATCCAACCTCGGGTTTAAGCATTCTTTTTCTTCATATTGAATAATGTAATTCTTTTTATTCCTTTCTAATTACATTGAAAAATATAATTCTTAAATTCTTATCTTACTATTTCATTAATTCTATTTAAACAAAATGGATATTTTGTTTCTCACATTTTCTATTTACCTAAATGTTTATTTTTACATAAAGCATATTTTTGTCCGCAAACTCTAATGCGACAAAAGTAATAATTTAACTAATGTATGTTATTGCATAAAGCATATTTTTGTCCGCAAGTTCTAATGCGACAAAATTTATGGTTTAACTATGTATACATTTTAAAAAGTATATTTTTAAACCATGTATATTCTTATATAAGAAATTATACATTAAATTTTATTTTTCCTTTACATAAGGAAATATACATTTAACTTTATTTTCTTTACATTAGAAAATAATATTCATTTTCTTTATTTTCTTCACATTAGAAAAATAATATAACTTTTACCTCTTTTACTTTACATTGGAAAAATGTAACTTTTATTCTCTTTTACCTTACATTAGAAAATGTACATGTTTTCCTTTTCTTTATAATAAAGAAAAAAAAATGTTTTCTTTCTTTTGACAAGGAAAATGTTTTACCTTCTTATTTTCTTTCTTTTTCTTTTAACAAAGAAAATGTTTACTTTCTTATTTTCTTTTAACAAAGAAAATGTTTACATTTGATTCTTTTTCTTTAACAAAGAAAATTGTATATATTTGACTTTTTTCTTTAACAAAGAAAAATGTATATATAACTTTACTTACATTTAAATAACAAAAATGTACCTTTAACTTTTATTACATTTTTAATACATAAAAATGTATTTTAACTTTTATTACATTTTTAATACATAAAAATGTATTTTATCCTTTATTATATTTTTAATACATAAAAACGTATTTTAACTTCTATTTTCCTTTACATTATAAAATGTACTTATTCGCTTTCATTTTCTTTTAAATAAGAAAATATTCACGTTTGCTTTTATTCTCTTTCACATAAGAAAATATTCACGTTTGTATCATAATTCTTAACGGTGAACAATTTGGGTGTCACCACAACAATATTAACACAACCACATAAATTTTGTGTCGTTAACATAATAGTGAAATTTTGGGTGTCACTACAAGTACATCAACATGACGATGGTGTTTGGCGTCGTTAATCATGACAATAATATTTGGTGTATACTTTGGGTGTCATTACAGTAATATCAACATGATGATAGCATTTGGCTTATACTTTTGGTGAATCACAAATAAAGGCCTCATCTTTATTTTATTTGTAAATCAAATAAAATATTTTATCTTTGTTTTATTTTGTAAATGAAAATAAAGGTGTAAACTAACGTTTGATTTTGTCCATAAAATGAGGGTAAAATTTGTCTTTCACTTCGTTTACAAAATAGATGTAAAAACTTTGCCTCTTTATTTTGTTTACAGAGTGTGTTAAAAATTATGTCTTTTGTTTTAACAACAAAATTTGAGTAAAAATGCCTTTTTGTTTTAGTAAACAAAATTGAGTAAAAATGCCTTTTTGTTTTAATAAACAAATTAAGTAAAAATGTCTTTTTGTTTACCAAACAAATTTAAAAAAAATGTCCTTTTGTTTTGTAAACAAAATCATATGTTAAAATAGTCTTTTTATTATGTCAACAAAGATTTGTCTTTTATTATGTAAAAAAAACAATTCTTTTTATTATGTAGAAATAATTCTTTTTGTTTACAAAAAATTCGTCTTTTCTTATGTACACAAAATAACATGAAAATAATTCTTTTTTTTCTATGTTTACAAAATACCCATCAAATAATCCTTTTTACTATGTTTACAAAATAAACATAAAATATGAAATAAATTGGTACTTTATTTTGTTTACCAACATAAAAATAAAATTTGTCATTTTATTTTGTTTACAAAAAGAAAAGTAAAATTATTCATTTTATCTAGTTTACAAAATGAAGGTAAAAATTTGTGTTTCTTTTGTAGACAAAATTATGGTAGAAACTGCTTTTGATTTGTAACAAGAATAACCAAAATACAAATTTAATGTTTTTATTTTTATGTAAGAAATAAAATAATAATAATAATAATAATAATAACGATGAGAATTTTATTGGGAATACATCAAGAAGTACAGATCTAAACAGACAAGCTATATCATGTCATCATAGCATTACAAATTACAATCAATCATACATTACAGTCACAGCACAATCAACATCCAAATGAATATATACAACATAAATTTCATGCTGAGTGGGTACAATAAAATAAATAAATAATTTTAATTTTAAAATAGGAATCTCACCTTTGTTTGGTTTTATTGTCGACTTTCATTTGTATCGTTCAGATTTGAATTTTCTTCAAATTTCAATGTGCTCTGTTTTTGTCCCAATCAGTTCTGAAATTTCTCTCAAAAATCAACTTGTTCAGAATAACGTCTAGTCAGTGTCATCGCGAAGTATTTTTCGACGCGAGTCCAACGCACCTGAATTTGTTGGATTCCGATACTGTATGGAGAAGTTATGGTCTTATGAAGGTTGTAGACAAATTTAAATAAAATAAATTATTTAATTAATTAAAATACCCTTTCTCTTCCACTATCAGACTTTGGCCGATGGGTTTCAATACCCTGTTCGATTCTAGGGTAGATTTTTGCATGCAGACCGAAGCAGGGTGGAGTGATCGGACGTCACCACCGGAAGGGGCTCCGAGAGGCGTGCCTAGTGGGACCCGTGCGAGGAGCTCGGTGGTGGCAAGAGGCGGCTACGGGGGTGCGAGCGGCGCTCCTTTGGGGGTCCGGTTCTCGAGCCATGCGCCACCAGGGGCGATCATCGCCATACCAATAGGAAGCCCTCTTTCTGCTCTTCGATTTCCTGTTTGGGTTGGGTTGAAATTCGAAGAGGAATTGGAGAGATTAAGGATTGAAAACCGTTGCTTTTTGGCCATTGATTCCTAAAGGTGTCGGCTGTAGAAGAAGAGGGCTAGGGTTACGTATTTCCATGTGTATTTATACCGTATTTAGTGTGTATTTTATATTTATTTATTTAATTAATTCAAAAATTCATAACTATCAATACGAACACCAAATCGAACCCAACGAGTGTCGCCCCTAGCTAATAACCCCCATCCCGGACACAATGAAACATGTTTCGTAACCCAATTCGGCTGTTACGATATGTTTTTCTTAAAATTTAAATTAAAAACATTTATTAATTTACTTTAACCGTATATATAAATTCACCGGGGCTACATACGACCTCAGAAAATTACAGAAAAATTATATTTGGCTTTGTTATGACGATACGGTCCTAACAAGACTAATTTCATCGAATTCTGAGACTGTTTGAAAAATGGCTATTTTTAAGTCGATTAAATTTAACTGTAATTGACAAACACATTTTCTCTCGCCACGCTCACATATTAACTCAGAAAATTCTAAAAATTGAAACCTAGCAATAATTTGACATTCTGGTTCCAACAAAAGTGGTTTCGTCGAAAACATAGGTCGTTTGAAAATTGACTATTTTCAGTGGCTTTAATATTATTTAAAATTGAAAATTTTAAATTCTGGCACATTTTCCAACAAAATTCTTTAAAATAAAATTTTAAATTGGCCCTGATTTTCCGGGTTGTTACAGAAGCAAACTGTCCACATTAGTAACGAATACTACTGGAGCACCCTACTCGAAAATGCCTCGTCTCAGGAAGTTCTTCTCAAGCAACTCCTTGACTTACTTTCTTAACTCTCATCTCGTGAGGTCATGTGCCTAACCGGCCACGAAACTGGCTTGGTATTACCAACCAGATAATGCGGAAATCTATCCCACGTCTAAGGGTAACCCCTTCACTTCACCCAAGATATCAGGATATTCTCGGACCACCCTCACCGATTGCAAACTATCGATAGACGAGTCGAGGGATTTCAAGATAACATAACATGACGGGACCCATAGGGTTACTGGAAATTTCTAGGGTACCACCGAGGCGAGTCATGAGCCTCACAACCCTATATACAAAAACCAAGAATGGCTCCAAAACAGGACAACCATTCCATGCCCAAAACCAACCCATATCCCCTGAAACCGAGAATATAAGCATCCCACGAGAATTCTATACTCAAGATAGAAATTTCCAAATCCACTCAGACCACAGACGAACGGGCAGAACCCCCAATTGGATTTGAAACATATACGGGATCATCAACCAGACTAGTACTTAGGTGCAAAACTTTCAACTAGATCAGATGAAATAAAACTATGCGATGTGCCAGAATCAAACAAAGTACGAACAGGGAAAATCAGAAAATGTAAATAAGATTTTCAATAGAA
Source organism: Allium sativum (assembly GCA_030737875.1). Lineage (NCBI taxonomy): Eukaryota > Viridiplantae > Streptophyta > Magnoliopsida > Asparagales > Amaryllidaceae > Allium > Allium sativum. Next base: position 224,006,766 of record CM060920.1, read on the forward strand.
ACACTACCTCTATCATAAGCTGGAAGAACGGTGTTGAGGGGATGAACTCGCCCTCCAGATAGTCCTGCATACTGAGTCTGACCTTGCCCTTGTTTCCTCGGGCAATCCTTGTTGAGATGTCCAAACTCACCACAATGAAAGCATTCGCCCCGCTTTCTCTTCTCCTTCTTCCTACATTCCCTGGCTATCTGTCCAACCTTACCACAGAAGTTACATTTCATATTCTCTCTTGGCTTGTCCTTGCGGTTGTTGTTATTCTTGCCCCGTTTCCCGGAATTTACTCTCTTGCCTTGAGACTCATTCGCCTTGACCTCTTTCTTGTCATTGTTATCTTCTTCTTGAAGTAGGGCCAAATTCACCAAATTCTCGAAAGTCGCCCACAAGGGTATATGAGATATGGCCAAACCATGTAATGGCTCGTTTAATCCTAGAGCAAAGTGTAGGGCCTTCTTCTGAGCTGTATTAACCAAGTCTAAATCGACCCGAGCCAGTTGATTAAACTTATCTATGTATTCCCTAATAGTCATGTCCCCTTGCTTCAGTGATAAGAACCTCAGTCCAAACCTTCCTCTAAAGTCATCCCAAGTCTCAATTGGCCTAATAGCGGTGGTGACTACCCACCAACGTGCAGCTTCTTCCTTTAGCAACCATACTGCCAATAAAACCTTCCTGCGGTCACCTATATCAAAGGTGGCTAAAAGATCTTCGGTCTCTTTCAACCAATTCCTTGCCTCTACAAAAGTCTCTGTTCCACTAAAATTCTTGCCACCCATCATCTTAAAGCTCTTACAAGTTTCCGCAAAATCCGCTTGTGGAGGCTGAGGGAGAAGAGGAACATCAGCTACGGAAATAGGAGGAGGAACAGCGGCCTTGACTAGAAAGACAACATTAGAGACACCCGGGAACGGTGCCGTGACTTCCAAGTACCGACGAAACCAATCGGGTATTGTTACCCCTTTGGGTAAGATGAGATTATCAGACATGCTGGAAACGAAAAGAAAAGAGTTCAAACGAGGGATCAAAGGATAGTGCTAATGGCTTTTTGGGGAATAGCCTTTTAAAAATAACTAGACTTTTCTTTGGAAAATACTTAATACTTGGTTTTGAAAATAGTTTTTCTTTTCAAAAGTTTTTAAAAACCTTTTTATCCCTTCTCGTAAACCATATGCTCTGATACCAAATGTAACACCCCACCTCCGCCAGGGTGGCTCTTGCAAGCAACTCCAACTTTGGTGGGGCGTTTTAAAACAAGGTAAACATGCATAATGATATAGCAAGGCAGGACATGACATATATATATATATATGTAAATAAACAGAGTAAGTAGATAAAACAGCGGAAGATTTTTAAACCATTTCAAAACACAAGTCTGGTACATCAAAATGTCAATTTCCCAAAATTACAAGTCTAGATAAATACATCATCTGATAAACTGAAATACATAAGTACTATCCCCAAATAAGAGTGATAAACCATAGCGGCTCAAGTCCAAAGCATACTTGAGCTATCCAAGGAAGCAGCTAAAATCCAAGCTAGGCTCCAGTATTCCCTCCCTGAGAACCTGGGGGGGGGGGGGGGAAACGGAAGAAAAGAGGCGAAAGAAAACAGGTCAGTCAAAAAGACAGAGTAAGCCCTGCTACGATCAGTCTATAAACTAATAAAGTTAACAGCATGATGGAAACTGAGATGATCATAGATAACAACATACTGGCATGATAAATTAACTACAAGATAGATAGAGGTGTCATCGCATAAACAAGGTTAAGTTTTGCACCACGGTGTACTAGCAAACCAACATAGCAGGTATTGATCCCTTTGCCAAGCTTTGACCCAATAACATGAAGTGACCTTAATATAAGGTCCAGCCCAACGGTCTAGTCGATCGGCTCCCTATAAACCTAACACGTCAAGTGTTGGTGTCCATATGGCCCACATATGGTTGTAGTTAGACTGTGCTGGGTCCACCTTTGGGTGTATCAAGCCCTCGGGTGTCAACCCCAGACACTTAAGCAATAATGCACAGCCCTAACCTACTGGTACCCGTGCCTCGAGTTTGTCCAACACCGGACTACGTGCACGTCCGTAGCCCGCCTGGACCCGCACCGCTGTACCACTCAGCCATCGCCTTTTGGTCGCTTACATCCGTCCAGTAATCGTGCCCCCGCCCTAGCCTAGTCCTCTAGGGTTGTGAATGATACCCAACTGGGATTACTGCCGGAACAGACCACGCTGCTAGGGTTTCTAAGAGGGTTAAGTGTGATTTACCCCTTCTCTAATCATGGATTAATTGGTTAAGCGTAACCGACAGTTCACAACTTAACCCCATTTCAATCCCTCGAATCCCCAAATTGGTTAAGTATTAGTGGACCCTGACTTAACCCTAATCATGAGGCATTAATTAACTTAATGCACCTTAACCTCTCACATTAGACCTTTGTTGTGGTTACTAGTTAGGCCGGGCGGGTCCGGGTAGGTTTACACCACAACTTAGTCTAACCTCGGGTTTTGGCACCACATGACCAACTTCTCACATTGGGTCCTATTGTTTGTAGCCACTAGTTAAGCCGGTCGGTTCCGGGTAGAATTACGCTACAAACTCAACCCAACCTCGAGTTGGCCACACTTATGTTTTCTAAGTGTCATGTCCACTTTATTTCAAAACATAATTACAAGTCAACAAATGCTTGGGTAGACCTAACTTAATAGGTAAATTCCCAAGGGGTAGACCTAACTTAATAGGTAAATTCCCAATCTTATATTTTCATGTATTTTAAGTTTACCCAAACCCCCCAACGTCAGTCTATCGCTTACATATTCGTAATAACGCATAAAGGATAGGAAGAGGGAACTTGGCATAACATACATGATGAACTTGCATATCACAACAAACATGCATAACACGTTAGACTTGCATAACTTAGCATAGTGAACTTGCATATTACCATAAACATGCATAACATATTAACCTTGCCTAACATGGCATAGGGAACTCGCATAAACATGCTTAACTCATTAAACATGCATAACATGGTATAGTGAACTTGCATAAGCATGCATAACTTATCAAACTTGCAAATCATGTCATAGTGAACTTGCATAAACATGCATAACTAAATAAACTTGCAAATCATGGCTTAGCAAACTTGCATAAACATGCATAACTTAATAAACTTGCAAATCATGGCTTAGCAAACTTGCATAAACATGCATAACTCAATAAACTTGCAAATCATGGCTTAGCAAACTTGCATAAACATGCATAACTTAATAAACTTGCAAATCATGGCTTAGCAAACTTGCATAAACATGCATAACTTAATAAACTTGCAAATCATGACTTAGCAAACTTGCATAAATATGCATAACTTAATAAACTTGCAAATCATGACTTAGCAAACTTGCATAAACATGCATAACTTAATAAACTTGCAAATCATGACTTAGCAAACTTGCATAAACATGCATAACTTAATAAACATACATAAATCCCAACTTGCATCACATATTAACTTTAGAGTTTCTAAAATGAAGGTAAGAGGGCTTACAATGCTTATGCGGACTCAAATGAGTATAGCAAATGTAAGAAGCCCCTTATGCAACTAATTAAAAACCCCAAATGCAAGCAAACTTGATCAAGACTCCTCCTTTATGATGCCAATAGAGAAACAAGCCTTTAATGCAAGCTAAGGAGGATCATACAAGCCTAAATACACTTGTATGCATGGAAATCTCTTAAAAATTTGATTTAGGAATTTATGAAGAGAGTGGAGGCCATGAGAGTTTTGATTTTGCCATAGTTTTGTTGCTAGAATGAATAATGAATGATTTAGGGTAGGTTAGGGTCTTATTTATAGATTAGGCTAGTGATTTAGACCATAGGATTAACCCTAGATTCAATTAGGTCCATCAGATTTCGGAATTCTCTAGAAACAAGCCCCAAAACCCCAAACAGGTGCACCTGGGCTGGCTGGCTCGACCAGCCACGTCGTGCCCATGTCGACAGGCAAGTCGACAGGGCAGTCGACTTGGTCGGGACCAAGTCGACAGGCCTGTCGACAGCCCTGTCGACATGGCCTAGGCGGGAAATCTCCCGCCTAGCCCCATTGCTGCATTTTCAAAATCTGCTTTCGAATTCTAAATTCCAGAAAACTTCAATGGGCCTTAACTGGGTCATACGGACTCCGATTTTCGAAAACTCGGACTCTATTTCGCGTATTTTTCCGAGACGAACGCAATGGCATAGCCCGTTTCCCTTGATTCAGATTTTAGAATTAAATTCTGCCTCGATTTACATTATTACAGGTTATTGAAAATACGGGTCGTTACAACCGGGGTCACATACTAACTAGAAAAATTCCAGAAAAATATTTTCTAGCTTCGTATTGACGATACGGTCCTAACAAAACTAGTTTCGTCGAATTCTGAGACCGTTTGAAAAATGGCCAATTTCCAGTCGATTAAAATCAACTGAAACTGGTCAAACGCGTTTTCCTTTGCCACGCTCACATATTGATTCGAAAAATTATGAAATTTGAAACCTAGCAATAACTTCACATCCCGGACCCAACAAAAGTGGTTTCGTCGAAATCCGAGGTCGTTCGCAAAATATCCATTTTTAAGGGCCTGAATTCCATAGCGACTATTCAGAATTTTCAACTGGACATATCTTTTGATTCCCGCTATGAAATTTCGATTTTTCAGATTCGTTAGAAAGATATTATCAATTAGATCCTATTATTTTTGGTTTCACTAAAATCCGGATTGTTTTGCACCCGGTATAGTCCGACAAAGTTTGAATTCAATTTTTGAAACCGCCACGCCATTTCAGGCCTTGTTTATAATTATAATTAATTATATTCGTTTTCAGTTGTCGATTCAAACTCAGTTTTCATCGCCATTATTTAAAATATTTATTTTAAATATTTAAAATCCATTATTTTAGCCAATTTAAAAAATTTAAATTGGTTCAGATTTTCTGGGTCGTTACAACATGGCTTCTTCTCCTCCTCTAAATTAAATAAATAAAATAAAATATAAATCTAAGACGAGGAAATGCTGCTCAAATCTTTCAAGAGAAGATTCAAAACAAGCTAGGATTCAAGTGAAGATTCAAACGACTTCAGCGGCTGTTTTTCTACGAATCTAATCTCTGTAAGTTGGTTACTTTTTAGATCTGAATGTCTTTTTCTATTTGTGACATGAAATTAATGGATATAAGAAATATGCCTTATCATTTCATTGAATCTGTGCTTGTACATACCTTTGGATCTGATTCTTGATTTTGGCCTAGAACATATTGTGACTAAATTTCCAATGCCTAAGACTATGACTATGAAACTATGGACGTTGAAACCAAATGCCTTTGACTATGAACATAAGCATTTGAACATAAACCAATGCCTATGACTATGAAAAAGACAATTGTGGATAATTACCTATGATTCATGAACATGATATTATTGCCTAGGATTATGACTGTGATATTGGATCTAAACCTGATTATCGATTCAATCTATTCTTAATTATCCTTGGATCTTGATTATGGGAATTTGTCTATTAAGTTAGATGTATCCATATACATGAACCTATGTTATTTATTCAACCTTTTCCATGTCATAATATTATCAGATCTATAGGCCTTCGATGCTTAAAATCAATTGATTCAGTGTAATTTGTTAGATCTGAAATTAGTAAATTATCATCCTATGCCAGTTATTATATTTATCTTTTCATGGCATTTTGGTTCATTCCCTTTTTTTCCACGAACCTAGATTTATCTATAATCTAGGATGAATCACGATTATACAAACGATGGGAATACGATTCGGGTACAACATAAAATTCATATTAATTGGCATAATTTGGAATGTGTATTATGACATGCCTATTAAAACGCAAGTTGGGAAATTTGACATAAATGATGGAATATGACATATTAAATTTAGTAATTTCAAGTAAGCTAAATTTTAGGCATAAAATGGTAAACTAGAATAATAATTCTAGTTTTGCCATAAACTGTGAATTAGGTTGTTAAATCAGAATTGGCTAAATTAAAGTTAATTTGGCATAATAAGTATATTAGCACAATTTTGAATTTAGTCATAATTGTGAGTAATTGTCATGTTTAGAATAATTATGGTTAGTGACACTTAATCTGGTATAATTTACATACCAAAAAATATAAATATGATAAATAGGAAAAAGGGGCCATAATAATAAATGTGACAATGTATATTAAAAGAGTAATAATGGAATAAGTAAATTAGGAGTAATTTACTTATAGAATTTGTCACAAACGATAAATTGTTCATAGACTAAGTTTTGGCCATAAATTATAAACTGGAATATTAAATCTAGTTTTGACAATGAAATAAGAATATTAGACCTAAGTTGGCCTAAAACTGCAAGTTGGGTTAAATAACAGGTACGTCAAGACTTGGGCCTAGAATATAAGTATACTAATGGGCATGGCAAATGAATATAGTATAGGCCAAATTTATTTTAAAAAAAAAGAAAAGAAAAGAAAATGGACTTTGAGGATAAATTGTTAACAATTTATTTATAGACAAAAGAAAGGTTTATTAATGACATCTCTTTTAATAAATACACCAGAAAGTTCTAGGGTGACAGAGAGGATAGTGTCTAGGCTTGGGTTTGGAAAATACATGTTTCCTGCTCTCCCTGGCTATCCCTAACTGATCCGACGGACGGGATGGTTACTTTCAAAACCGGATTTGGAAATTAATCAAAACCCTTTTGAACTTAGAAAACACGAATACACCTAACCTGAGGTTAGACTGAGTTGCGATGTAAACCTGCCCGGAACCAACCGGCACATCTAGTAATCGCAACAATATCTGTTTAATGTGAGTGGTAGCGGCTTTAATTTATCTAATTAAAGCTAGAACAAGAATGGTAGGGTTAAGTTAACTAAAACACTTAACCAATTCAACATGATAACTAAACCGATGGGTGGGGTTAGTTTCATACAGACACTTAACACAGTTAAGCTAGAATGGGAGGGTTAAGTCCATAGGAACACTTAACCAACTTAACACAGTTAAGCTAGAATGGGAGGGTTAAGTCCATAGGAACACTTAACCAAATTTAACATGTTAACTAGACTAGAGGTTGGGGTTAAGTAAAGTTAATACACTTAGCCAATTTAACATGTTAACTAGACTAGAGGTTGGGGTTATGTAAATTTAATACACTTAGCCAATTTGATGTGTTAGCTGAACTAGACCGTAGGGTTAAGTAAACTTGAACACTTAACCATCAGAGTGTGATAAATGAATAAGGTTAAGTTTAAAACATGAAGGGATAATACTTAACCATTAATATCTTGTTAGTTAAAACAGATGGGCAAGGTTAAGTTAAAAAGGAACACTTAACCAATACAGGATGAATGGGTAGGGTTAAGTAATAAGAATTACTTAACCAATATAACTTGGTTTGTGGTGGGGTTAAGTCAACATGAAATTACTGATAACACTTAACCAGTTTAACAGGATAAATAAAGAGGGTTAAGTTAGCTTGACTAATGACACTTAACCAATCCAACTTGACGAAAAAGAGAACTAAGTAGTAATTCTTAGTATAACACGAGAAGGAGCGAACGTCCAACTAATTTTAAAGAAGGCTCCAACGAATTGGGTTACGAAGCCCGAGGCTTCGAGGGGACGTGAGGGTACTCTTGGTATCCCTCTGTGAGGCTGCAGAAGTTTCTCCTGGGCTCACAGAGGTTAAGGTCTGCGTTAGAAGAACCGAGGGTATGCCTTGGTTGCAATATATGGCAACCTAAAGACTAGGATGGACCAGCGTGATTCGATGAGAAAAAGGTAGCCCTGTGATAGCAACTCGTCGTCTACAATCCATCTTCAGTCAATCGAGATACGTGAACCGGGAAGGCGGAGAACTCCTACAGACCATATACTTGCTATCTAGTTATGGTTGCGGATGGCCATAGGTTAGTGGGGCATTTGGGGCCTGCGTATAGTTCTCATTTTTCAAGGTGTGCCTTTCATTAGTTGAGGGAGGGGTCAAGTGGGACCATAACCGCTGGAATAAAAACAGACCTTAGCATCTGCATCGGCAGATATCTGAAAGCTCCCGACCGAGTTCCGTATTTCTAGAGTAGCCCTGACACGGAACTCGGGCAGCACATTACAGGACATGTGCATCTAGACAAGCGATAACGATTCGCGATACATGCGTGGGGAAAGTTTAGGAACATATACCACTCTAGGTAGTGTATCCTAGACTAAAGGGCAACGTTCAGTAGATAGCATGAACCCTAGATTAAATCTAGGTAATAAACAATAAATGTATGCCTGAAGGCAACCGAAACAACCAGGATTGGGATCACGTTAACATTACTAGTCGGGACACTAGTTAGGTGGTGCAGAGACATAGAAACCATAATAACAAGTTAATAGCGAAGCGGAGAAAGTATTAAAGCATATCCAGTTTATCTTGTCTTAGCATATCTTGTGTTAATCTTATCTTATCTTGTTGACCCTATCATCATGGTATTGTCTTGTATTCAGTTAATTCATGTCGTTTTGTTTTTCCCTGTTCACATGCTAGAAGTAACTGAACTTACCAGACTTTATGTCTGACCCAGTTTTCTTTCGTCTTCTTTTTTTCCGTTTCCCCCCCCCCCCAGGTAGTTAAGGAGGGGATAGTATAGCTCAGATTAGTTTTGGGACGGTTGCTCTTTTCAAGCTTGAAGATTCTTGGATACATCGGCTTTGGATTGCTATGGCTGGCTTATGTTACATTGGGGAATATAAATGTATTTTTATGCTTCTTTATTTTGTAAGACAGATGATACTCTGATATTGGAAAACAATTGTTGTACCAATTATTTTACAAATAAAGTGAAATTTTATTTTCCGCTGTTTTAATTTTGTCTGTCTTGTAATTTATCTGCATCTTTTAACCTAAAATGCTCCACAGAACTTAGTGCATTCCCTTTGTGAGTGACACTAACGGATGTGGGTGTTACACGTGGTATCAGAGCTAAAGGTTACCGGATCAGATAAAGATTTGAAAAATTATTTTTCAAAACAGTTTTTAAAGAAGCATTTTCAAAAGAAAAGTTTTGTTTTAAAAGGCATATTCCCCAAAGTCATAAGCACTATCTTTTGATTCTCTGTTTGAGTCCTCGTTTCCTTCTTTTTTGAGTCTCTGGGGCTCCTGGCTTTCTGGGAGGTAACCTCATCGAAGGGCAAAGTAGTGCCCGACTTCCATCTATAGCCATAGTAGTTTCACCTGCAGCCGGTTTTCTTTCAAGCTTTGTAGGGGATTCTGTACGATGGAGGCAGCTTTCGAGAGATTTGTCAACATGATTACACACGGAAGAGGATGAGGAGTTTGGCTAAGGAGCATAACCCAAGGATGAGGAATTATAAAACCTAAGACAAGAGAAAGTATCTTTACTAGGGTATAATAGGGCATATAATTAAGGACAAGGGAAAGAACGAGGAACAAGATTTTTAGAAGGGCAAGCACATACTTTCACCTCTAAGCGTACCTAGGAGAAAGGTAGTAAAGTTCTGTTGGAAGAGTCTAGTTTTTCTGTTCGTACTCTTTCGGTTTTAGCGCTTCACATTTATTCATGTCTACTTCCATAGTTGAGTCTCTGCACCTTAGTACTTGTATAGTAGAAAGATCCCACTAGAGTCTTAAATCCAATTGGTGGTTCGACCAATTTATTTTTGGTTAGTAGGGATTTGAGAGTAGCTATCGAGTTTGCTTATATCATCTCACATAGATCATCTAAATTCGGAGGAGATATTCCTTGGGTGCTTGTCTGATATTGGTTTAGGCCTTTGGGGCTTGTACTTGAGGAATGTCGAGTTCGACTAGGATGGTTTGCGTGAAAGATGGATAGTTGTGGCAGGCGCTCTAAATAGAAAAAAAAAGACTAACCTTAAGAGAGTTAAAAAGTACGTAGTGACCTTTTGACCCTCATAGTTATGGCATCATGGATAAGCTAGGAGGAGAGACCTCTGATCATCCTAGTATATATACACTTGGTACCATGGTTGACATCTGTTTATTTTGGAAATGGAGGTCAGAAACTTCACAATCGTGAAGTTAAATTAGATAAGGTACAGAATAGTGAAGCTCAAGAAGATGCGACTTAGAAGACTGAAGACTAGATACGCGCATCATACCCTTTTTCTTTAGGGTACATCCTTGATTTCTTTTTGTAGGAGCATTACGCATACTTGTTTCCCTCTTTCCAAAGTATATCCTCTAGGACGTATCATCGATCCTTAGGTAGAAGCCAATGGACGAAAACATGTATTTGAAACATGTTATGATTGATGGTTGCAAGTGGTTGCTCGTGGATGCATAGGCACTAGATCGGCTCAATCACCTCATGTTGCATATATATGTGTGTTTATTTTTCGTTAATGGATGTATGATGGTTATGTTATCATATGGATGTTGCATTCGGATGAATGGTTGTGTACGCATGTAGAAATAATATGTATCATTAGGGTTCTTTTGCATACATAATGGATGCATGGCACTATCATGGATTGCATTAAGGAGGTCAACTGAATCAGTAGACCGCCTGATTTTGCATTAGATAAGGACATGTACACACACTACGCATATGATCATGAAGCATTAGAAGTCTTTTTTAAGGACAATGGATGCATGTGATTGAATGGTTGAGTAGTTGGATGATTGGATGGCAGGACACATTCTTCCTAACTTGAAGATTTCGGGGACGAAATCCTAAAAGGAGGGGAGAATGTAACACCCCGAATTTTCTGTTAACACTAAAGTTGCAAAAATAATAATAAGTGTGTAAAGGGGGGATGTATCTAATGTGCATACAAAAATAATAATAAGTGTGTAAAGGGGGATGTATCTAATGTGCATACAAAAATAATAATAAGTTTGTAAAGGGGGGATGTATCTAATGTGCATATAAAAATAATAATAAGTGTGTAAAGGGGGGATGTATCTAATGTGCATACAAAAATAATAATAAGTGTGTAAAGGGGGGATGTATCTAATGTGCATACAAAAATAATAATAAGTGTGTAAAGGGGGGATGTATCTAATGTGCATATAAAAATAATAATAAGTGTGTAAAGGGGGGATGTATCTAATGTGCATACAAAAATAATAATAAGTGTGAAAAGGGGGGATGTATCTAATGTGTACGTATTTATATGGATTGACAAATAATAGTAAATGTACATTAAGAAAGAAATGGTGAACATAATTGGTTTCTCTTTAGAACGAACAGCTAGAATTAATCTTGGCTTCATCGACGACTCTCATTTACTTGCAACTCTATATAAACAGCCCCTAGCCTCATTCTCTTTACACCATTCTTCTCTAACCTTATGATGCATAAATTCTCGGTGGACATGGCTTCTTCTCCTCCTCTAAATTAAATAAATAAAATAAAATATAAATCTAAGACGAGGAAATGCTGCTCAAATCTTTCAAGAGAAGATTCAAAACAAGCTAGGATTCAAGTGAAGATTCAAACGACTTCAACGACTGTTTTTCTACGAATCTAATCTCTGTAAGTTGGTTACTTTTTAGATCTGAATGCCTTTTTCTATTTGTGACATGAAATTAATGGATATAAGAAATATGCCTTATCATTTCATTGAATCTGTGCTTGTACGTACCTTTGGATCTGATTCTTGATTTTGGCCTAGAACATATTGTGACTAAATTTCCAATGCCTAAGACTATGACTATGAAACTATGGACGTTGAAACCAAATGCCTTTGACTATGAACATAAGCATTTGAACATAAACCAATGCCTATGACTATGACAAAGACAATTGTGGATAATTACCTATGATTCATGAACATGATATTATTGCCTAGGATTATGACTGTGATATTGGATCTAAACCTGATTATCTATTCAATCTATTCTTAATTATCCTTGGATCTTGATTATGGGAATTTGTCTATTAAGTTAGATGTACCCATATACATGAACCTATGTTATTTATTCAACCTTTTCCATATCATAATATTATCAGATCTATAGGCCTTCGATGCTTAAAATCAATTGATTCAGTGTAATTTGTTAGATCTGAAATTAGTAAATTATCATCCTATGCCAGTTATTATATTTATCTTTTCATGGCATTTTGGTTCATTCCCTTTTTTTCCACGAACCTAGATTTATCTATAATCTAGGATGAATCACGATTATACGAACGATGGGAATACGATTCGGGTACAACATGAAATTCATATTAATTGGCATAATTTGGAATGTGTATTATGACATGCCTATTAAAACGCAAGTTGGGAAATTTGACATAAATGATGGAATATGACATATTAAATTTAGTAATTTCAAGTAAGCTAAATTTTAGGCATAAAACTATAAACTAGAATAATAATTCTAGTTTTGCCATAAACTGTGAATTAGGTTGTTAAATCAGAATTGGCTAAATTAAAGTTAATTTGGCATAATAAGTATATTAGCACAATTTTGAATTTAGTCATAATTGTGAGTAATTGTCATGTTTAGAATAATTATGGTTAGTGACACTTAATCTGGTATAATTTACATACCAAAAAAATATAAATATGATAAATAGGAAAAAGGGGCCATAATAATAAATGTGACAATGTACATTAAAAGAGTAATAATGGAATAAGTAAATTAGGAGTAATTTACTTATAGAATTTGTCACAAACGATAAATTGTTCATAGACTAAGTTTTGGCCATAAATTATAAACTAGAATATTAAATCTAGTTTTGACAATGAAATAAGAATATTAGACCTAAGTTGGCCTAAAACTGCAAGTTGGGTTAAATAATAGGTAAGTCAAGACTTGGGCCTAGAATATAAGTATACTAATGGGCATGGCAAATGAATATAGTATAGGCCAAATTTATTTTAAAAAAAAGAAAAGAAAAGAAAATGGACTTTGAGGATAAATTGTTAACAATTTATTTATAGACAAAAGAAAGGTTTATTAATGACATCTCTTTTAATAAGTACACCAGAAAGTTCTAGGGTGACAGAGAGGATAGTGTCTAGGCTTGGGTTTGGAAAATACAAGTTTCCTGCTCTCCCTGGCTATCCCTAACTGATCCGACGGACGGGATGGTTACTTTCAAAACCGGTTTTGGAAATTAATCAAAACCCTTTTGAACTTAGAAAACACGAATACACCTAACTCGAGGTTAGACTGAGTTGCGATGTAAACCTGCCCGGAACCAATCGGCACATCCAGTAATCGCAACAATATCTGTCTAATGTGAGTGGTAGCGGCTTTAATTTATTTAATTAAAGCTAGAACAAGAATGGTAGGGTTAAGTTAACTAAAACACTTAACCAATTCAACATGATAACTAAACCGATGGGTGGGGTTAGGTTCATACAGACACTTAACACAGTTAAGCTAGAATGGGAGGGTTAAGTCCATAGGAACACTTAACCAACTTAACACAGTTAAGCTAGAATGGGAGGGTTAAGTCCATAGGAACACTTAACCAAATTTAACATGTTAACTAGACTAGAGGTTGGGGTTAAGTAAAGTTAATACACTTAGCCAATTTAACATGTTAACTAGACTAGAGGTTGGGGTTATGAAAATTTAATACACTTAGCCAATTTGATGTGTTAGCTGAACTAGACCGTAGGGTTAAGTAAACTTGAACACTTAACCATCAGAGTGTGATAAATGAATAAGGTTAAGTTTAAAACATGAAGGGATAATACTTAACCATTAATATCTTGTTAGTTAAAACAGATGGGCAAGGTTAAGTTAAAAAGGAACACTTAACCAATACAGGATGAATGGGTAGGGTTAAGTAATCAGAATTACTTAACCAATATAACTTGGTTTGTGGTGGGGTTAAGTCAACATGAAATTACTGATAACACTTAACCAGTTTAACAGGATAAATAAAGAGGGTTAAGTTAGCTTGACTAATGACACTTAACCAATCCAACTTGACGAAAAAGAGAACTAAGTAGTAATTCTTAGTATAACACGAGAAGGAGCGAACGTCCAACTAATTTTAAAGAAGGCTCCAACGAATTGGGTTACGAAGCCCGAGGCTTCGAGGGGACGTGAGGGTACTCTTGGTATCCCTCTGTGAGGCTGCAGAAGTTTCTCCTGGGCTCACAGAGGTTAAGGTCTGCGTTAGAAGAACCGAGAGTATGCCTTGGTTGCAATATATGGCAACCTAAAGACTAGGATGGACCAGCGTGATTCGATGAGAAAACGGTAGCCCTGTGATAGCAACTCGTCGTCTACAATCCATCTTCAGTCAATTGAGATACGTGAAGCGGGAAGGCGGAGAACTCCTACAGACCATATACTTGCTATCTAGTTATGGTTGCGGATGGACATAGGTTAGTGGGGGCATAAGGGGCCTGCGTATAGTTCTCATTTTTCAAGGTGTGCCTTTCATTAGTTGAGGGAGGGGTCAAGTGGGACCATAGCCACTGGAATAAAAACAGACCTTAGCATCTGCATCGACAGATATCTGAAAGCTCCCGACCGAGTTCCGTATTTCTAGAGTAGCCCTGACACGGAACTCGGGCAGCACATTACAGGACATGTGCATCTAGACAAGCGATAACGATTCGCGATACATGCGTGGGGAAAGTTTAGGAACATATACCACTCTAGGTAGTGTATCCTAGACTAAAGGGCAACGTTCAGTAGATAGCATGAACCCTAGATTAAATCTAGGTAATAAACAATAAATGTATGCCTGAAGGCAACCGAAACAACCAGGATTGGGATCACGTTAACATTACTAGTCGGGACACTAGTTAGGTGGTGCAGAGACATAGAAACCATAATAACAAGTTAATAGCGAAGCGGAGAAAGTATTAAAGCATATCCAGTTTATCTTGTCTTAGCATATCTTGTGTTAATCTTATCTTATCTTGTTGGCCCTATCATCATGGTATTGTCTTGTATTCAGTTAATTCATGTCGTTTTGTTTTTCCCTGTTCACATGCTAGAAGTAACTGAACTTACCAGACTTTATGTCTGACCCAGTTTTCTTTCGTCTTCTTTTCTTCCGTCCCCCCCCAGGTAGTTAAGGAGGGGATAGTATAGCTCAGATTAGTTTTGGGACGGTTGCTCTTTTCAGGCTTGAAGATTCTTGGATACATCGGCTTTGGATTGCTATGGCTGGCTTATGTTACATTGGGGAATATAAATGTATTTTTATGCTTCTTTATTTTGTAAGACAGATGATACTCTGATATTGGAAAACAATTGTTGTACCAATTATTTTATCAATAAAGTGAATTTTTATTTTCCGCTGTTTTAATTTTGTCTGTCTTGTAATTTATCTGCATCTTTTACCCTAAAATGCTCCACAGAACTTAGTGCATTCCCTTTTTGAGTGACACTAACGGATGTGGGTGTTACAAAAAGCTAATCAACTAATTGATTGCTGGTTGTGTTGTATGATTATTTATTAACTAATAAAACCAATACATGAATGGAAGGTAAATTTAGCAAAATTGTATCAAATCTTGAATTGAATTGAAAAGTGTTTGGAAATTGCATACATGTACATGCATATGTATTGGACAGGTCATAGCAAGGAGGCTAGAGAAGAGGAATAAAATTGTATACCCGAAAAATAGGTACATGTTTACTAATTTATTGGGTTTGGATGATTTTATAAGCCGATTGGCTATCCGCTTGGCCTTTTCTTTTTCTTTTAGATTGGTGAGGGCCCTGCATGGCTAGTTGCGTTTTAAATGTCTCCCAATACAAAGGAGGTTTTGGCGAATTTTTTCGAAAATTTAGGGTGTTAGCCAAATTTTTGAAGAATCTGAAAATTCTTAGAAACTAAAAAGTTGAAGAATAAACGCCAGAATGAAAGTAGAGTTGATTAGTTAAACAACTTTCAGCTCCGTTCCTTTTCGAGGACAAAAATATTTTAAGTTGGGGAGATTGTAATAACCCGGACAATCAGAACCAATTTAAAATTTTTATTTTGGCTATTTTAATGAATTTTCAATATTTAAAATGATTTATTTTAAATAATAACGACCAGAAATTTATTTTGAATAGAATTAGAACGTATACATTTATTTAAATCGATGTTAAAATATAAAGTTTTATTTTAATTATAAAACGAGCCTGAAATGGCGTGGCAGTTTGAAAATTTGATTTCAAATTTCAAATGAATGTACAGGATTCAAAATAAACAGGATTGTAGTAAAACCTGAAATTTTTGAATATGTTTGAAAATATCTTTCTAACGAATGTAAGAAATCCAGATTTCATAGCGTGAATAAGAAGTTATGTCCAGTGAAAAGTCAGAATAGTCGTTACAGAATTTTATATAATATATAGCCCTTAAAAACAGCAATTTTGCAACCTCTGTTTTCAACGAGACCACTTTTGTTGGATCTGGAATGTCAAGTTATTGCTATATTCCAATTTTCATAATTTTTGGAATTAATGTGTGAGTGTGGCGAATTTAAAAGTGTTTGGTCAATTCAGTTTGAATTTAATCGACTGAAAAATGATCGTTTTTAAACGGTCTCCAAATTCGATTAAATTAGTTTTGTTAGGACCGTATCATCAAAACATAGCTAGATTTACTTTTTGGGAATTTTTGGAGTCAGTATGTGGCCCCGGCAAATTAAAATGTACGTTTAAATTGAATATATACGGATTTATATTTTAATTTAAAAGAAAACTGATCGAAACAGTCGAATTGGGTTACGAAACATAACCCACAGTGTCCGGAATGGGGGTAATTAGTTAGGGGCGACAGTCGGTGGGTTCAATTTGGAATAAGAAAGAAAACGTTACTTTTTGAAATAAAAATAAATAAAATATATATTTATAAATGAAGGTTGACTCTCTCTCCCCTCATATTGTTTCTTCCCCGTCAGTTAATTAAGAAAAAAAAACAAAATCGTCGTTCGCGCCCTAGTTTGCCGCCGCCGTCGCCCACCACCTCCGACTCCGTCGTAGTCAGCTGAACCCCCTCCCCCTCCGATCGCCTCCCCGACCCTCCTCCCTCTTTCGCGAAGACCCCAAACCCCCCTTTTTAACCTAAAACATGACGGCATCGCCAATAAGAACCTGCCACCGCCGACGCTGCTCAACTGCGCCACCCTCCGACCACCCACGCACTGCCTCCACCGCCCGTAGCCACCCACGATCGCCACGACCCCGCTGAACCGCTAGCAAACCCCTCCCCTCGAGTCCACAGTTCAACCAACGAGCCACCAGAGACAGACGCACCCACCTCAATTAAAAAACAGTGAGTTTTTAATTTTTATTTATAAAAGAAACTGATTCTTTTTTTACTAAAAGGAAAGATCTGATTTTTATGTAATGAAAGGTATGATTTTTAAACACATATAAGATATGATTTTTGTATGTATAAAAATATGGTTTTCAAAAAGATAAAAATACGATTTTTAGTCGAAATAAAAATATTATTTTTATATAGAAAGTAGCGATATAATAATATGATTTTTATCAATACGAAGTAGCGATAAAAATTGGATTTTTATTGTATGATGAGCATTATAAAAATATGATTTTTATATATGTAACGATATAAAGATTTGATTTATATATATATATATATATATAACACATAACGATTTGATTTTTTATTTATAAATATAACACATGAAGATTTGATTTTTATTTATATGAATAACATATAAAGTTGTGATTTTTATATACATAACGTTCGAATAAAGAAATGATTTTTATATATATAACAACGATATAAAAAATATGATTTTTTTACATATAAGAGCGTTGTAAAAATATGATTTATATATATATATAAAAGCGAAGTAAAAATATAATTTTTATAGATATAAAAATATGATTTTTAGTTGCGTAAAAATGTAATTTTTATCGATATAAAAATATGATTTTTAGTTGTGTAAAAATATAGAAAGTTTTAAAATTGCAATTTTTAAATATATAAGTACCATATTAAAAATGTGATTTTTAATATGAACCGCGTGAAAGAGGAGTGAGTTGGAATTTCGGGCTAATCCAAATGGTTAAGAAATTCAGAAATAAAGCTAGAGGAGTGGAATCCAAAGGTGAGAACCTCTCACTCTAATTTATTTTTTAGTAAAATATATATAATAGGATGTAGACGGTGCTTAGTAGCACCCGACACCTTTGTTTGAAACCATGTTTGTTTGGTTGTTTTGTTGATTATTTTATTTGTTTGAATTTGGTTTGGGGAATGGCTTGAATTGATTAGAATTGGTATGTATATGGTGCGAGCCATTATTAGGCGAGGGATAAGGCTAGACCTTCTTTCGATTCTAGTATCGCGTCGTTACGCTGCCGAAATTTTCTAAAAATATTAGAACAATCAAAATATCAATTTTATTGTATAAATGAACTGTATAACATATTCATGTGTTGAAGTAAATATTTTATAGTTAAAAATATAATTTTTAACGTGTATATGAATAAAATAAATATTCATTTACAAATCGGACGATTTTTTTATGTACGCACATTTAACTGATATTGATTGGGACCATATATTTTACACATCGCCCAACTGCACAAATAATAATCAGCGTTTGTTGTTTGAAAACCCCACACGGGTATTGGGATGATACTGGACATACACTAATCCCAATATTTATTTGTATGTCAATCGATGGATTGACAGGCTGTTGTAAGCGTTAATTATTTATATTTAACACTTATGCAATTGTGTAATGCACTCTGGATGATGGTTGACTGTGTTTGATTATTTATTGTGTACATGTGTGTATGAAATCCGTATAAATAAAATTATATGGTAATTGACTGTGTCTGATTCCAATTCGGAAAGAACGAATATTTTAAATTAACGAATATTTTAAAATGATGAGTAATGAATATTTTAAAATAACTAATATTTTAAAATAATATTCAGTAATGGATCAAAATATGATTTTGATGTCTGATTTGGGATGGACACAAAAATATTGAAATATATGAAGCCGTGTTGATTAGATTAACGCCATTTTGATGTGAACGATATTTATATCGATTTTATTCATTTTTATAATGAATATCGAAAAGGAAGTGTTTTCAAAATCTAAAGTTTTGAAAATATTATCATTTATATATTAATAATATGGAATATTCAATTTTGATTTAAAATTGAATATGAAGTTGAAATCGTTTTAAAACGAATTTATAAACGATTTATAAAATACGTTTTAAATGGAAACCGACGAAATATATATATAATATATATATATATTATATTTAATGGCCTGAATAGAACGCACCGCGCCGCGACAGTTCACGAATTTCGACCATTGACTTTGAATTGACATTACGGGAGATCCGACCGTCGTATTGTCCTAAAACCGAAACCGTTGGGTTCGTGAGCCGTGTTTTAAATGACATTAGTTTTTTAACCCTGTTAAAGATAAGATTAGTTTCTTAACTTTGAATAGTCATTAAGTAATGATTTTTGAGATTAAAACTGAATTAGAGTTTTAATGAATCATTAATTAGACTGAAATGGGAATGTGATAATTAAAATTATCAAATTCGGTAAATGATAGAGAATGGAGTATCACCAGTTTTGCTCCAAGCGATAGTTAAATCTTTAATTAGATTTGAACGTGAAATGGTAATTAATTTTACCGATAACACCGTGGGTGTTAGATATGGAGTATTACCAGTTTTGCTCCATGGGATGAATAGGTTGGGACTGGGAAATTAAACAAATGATTACTTCGGTAAGGTTCGCTAATCCCGACTAGTTTGGATAAACCTTAATTTGGTTTGAATTAATATCCAATGGAAGATTAACGAATAATTTTAAAGAATTTATCTTTTATAAAATTAATGGGAACCTTTCCCAAGGGATTTGAATATTTAAATAAAAGAATATTCAGAACTGGAATGAGGCGTATGTTGTGTTTTTATAGCACTTGTTTATAAGATATGCGAGTTATTCAGAAAGGCAGGGTTTATACCCATTCTGAATAACTGATTCGACGATAAGTCGACACTGAAGACGGTGGTCGAACACCGGAGGTCTTCACATCATTCGGATGATTACTGATGTCTTGATTGGGCTGTACAACCAAGACAAAGTAATAAATGGTGACCGTCAAGACGTGCATGGAGATCGATCGGATATGCGAGGACCTCTCTCCTGTATTGGACATATGGAACGAGGAATAAGGTGCCTCCGGTTTCGCTCAGACCCAGAACGAACTTGTAAACGAATGTGTGTCTGACATTGGATTTTATTCTGTGTCGATTGATCTCTATTAAATATATATATGTTTGGTGGCGGAGAACTTATTCTCTTACTTAACACCCTTCTCTGAGACATACGAGCTCAGTGGTTATATATCGATAGACATCAGTCGCATGGCATGAACTGTCAGTGTGGCATGCTGGGATGCAAATGATCAAGGCTTCTGTTGAAACGCTGAGTCTTGTGGTTAATGATCAAAGCACGGCTTTAGTATAGCATAGCTTTGTGTATAGCGTTAATTCGCGAGCCTCACACCCGGGTGTGAGCCAGAAATGGGAGAGGACTTCGGGGAGGGCATGCGTTTCCTTCTAGCTAGGAGTGGTGTCATGGTATGGAGCCCAGACATTTTACTTATGTGGATGATGGATAGTGAGGCGCCTCGGTTATATCGGTCATTGCGGGGCCGATGGATGGTTTGATCGACATACTGACCAGTTTTACGCCCCATAGGGCAGGGAAACTTACTGTTCAGGCATTTTAATCCACTCCATGTGGACCTGCCCTGACGATCCAAGGGCCCACCTGAGTCTGGGTCCTGAGGCTCGAGCTAGAGAGTCTCAAAATGGTAAGGACGATCCCTTGCCTTGGTTCACAGACGGAAATCCAACTTCCAATACGTGCCATTTCGGTTTTGATTGTAGAGCCTAGTATTGGCGACATGATATATGGTACCCATGCCGTCTACGATTGATACATTTATAATTGAAGTTGTTTAATACACTATGCTCTTATAATGGTATCAAATGATTTTTTATAAACATACCAAGCATATTTGGCTATTATAAGGGAAAACTCTATCCTCCAGCTTGCATTGCATTGTGTGATGGTACCTAAGTCTTCTAATAGCTTCATATTCAAAAAGCATTGCGCTGTTTATAATTGTTTATGCGCTGGTATTCTTGGGAGGAAACCCGTTCCGTGTTATACGGCGTGGTCCCTTGATAAATCAGATTTTAAAGTAAAATTTTAAATAACTATTTTAGTTCTCACACAAGTCACATGACTGACCTGGAGTTTATTTTTTTAACCTAAACTCTAGGTGCCCCTATTTTCCACACGGGCAACTTGTAGTTTTGTGTTTGCAGATTTATTCTTACAGGATCCTGGTTTACAACTGGAGATATATTCGAAAAGCTCTGTATCCATGTATTTGTTTCCGTTGTGTTATGTATTATTTTTTGCTGCTATGTAATGTATTTTAATCTCTGATATTTTACAACGTGTAATATTTATTCATACTCTGTTATTATCTTGTACTCTGATGGAAATTGTTGTAATAGCAATGAAATGTTCTTCTGTTTGCGTTCTGATTAGTCTTGTTCTCAGACAATCCGTTCTTTCTCTTCTCTTCGGAGACCAGGTAACTTCGGGTCGTCACAATTTTAAAATTTGAATTGGACATAACTAACAAACTATAACACGAAATCTCCAATTTTCTCTTTCATTAGAAAATTATAACTAAATCGATTCAGACGAATCTTGTTTCACAGAATTCCGACTTAAATCGGATTTTTATATTCAATTAAAGTTCAAAACTCCATTTTACGACCTACCGCGACGTTACGAGCCCATTTTATAATTATATATAAATTAAATGTTTAAACTTCATTATATAAAAGAATTATATATTTTAAATCCATTTAAAATTCCAAATCAATATTTAATAAAATAAAATATATTAAATATCTGACTATGGAAAATATGAGACATTACATTCCTTCCCCCTTAAAAGAATTTCGTCCCCGAAATTACTATAGTAGAAGAAACGTTACAACCCTAAAATTTCCAAAAATCCAATTAGTTTTAATTCGAGACCCAATTCAATATTGTAAATAAAACTTTTCAAAAAGAATATTGAAAAATTTTCAAACATATAAAATTCTTGGAAAAATTCGTCAGAGTCTCCCTTGTACGGAGTCACTTCAACAATATTGCAGGATCAACCAATACATATACATTGACCCACCTGGTCGAAAACCAAAATTCATATTTTCACGGTAGGCGTACCTTATCCGAGCACTATTGAGCATACTTGCTCAACTTATTTCGATATACTCAATCAACATCAACCTCAAATCCTTCTAGTGCTTGTACTCAACTCCATTCAACATGTAAGTAACAATTACATGAAATTCTAAATAATATTTCATTGATCAATAGGTTAACTAACCAATTTCCAAAATTCAACATACAATCAACAAACAATACACAATCAACATGAGCCAATCATTCAAGTGAATTCATATTCAATATTAATATTTACTTATATTCACTTGGGTTTAATATCAATCGATTAATTTCCGATTAATTACCATTTGATTATTATCAATTCAATTTCAAATTTCAAATTTCCAAATTCTGCTTCATTTTAAATTCCAAATTAAAATTCTCATATACCAATTTCATATGTGAAATTTCCTTGGTTACATTAAACAATTAAATTTTTTAATCCAATTTGAACTCTATTTAAATCAATCAAACACATCATTATCTCAATAATTTGATAAAATTATTTCTTTCCTTATACAAAAATATAATTTGGGTAAAATTATTTCATTTACCCTCTTTACAAAACAATAGTCAATTGCTAGTTCAAAATCGAACTAATCAAATAACACAATACGAAACATTTTTATATAAAATTTACAAAAATGCTCTCATATATATACTCAAACTCATTGTAGGGTATTAATAACCCTATCTCTATCGAGTTACGCCACAAAGCCAAAGTTATTACTAAACCAATAACTCTGGTACCACTATAACGTCCCGGGGGCTCGACGCCCGAATTCCAGCAATAATACACAAACCCGTATTACTTGTTAGAACTCAAATACTGAAAAAACCATATGGTTAATGAAAGAAAATAGAGGTGAGATAAGAAAGAATGAAATATTAGAATAAAAGAAGAAGAAGAATACAATAACAACAGAATCTTACATCGCAGCGGAATAAAATATAACAGAAACAAAACTTACAATCATTAGGGTATAGCAATACATCTGGACAGTTATAATAATCTGTCCTTGTATACAACACACAGCGGAATACATACTAATCAGTATCATATGTCTGAACTCCTCCAGCTTATCTTCGGACTTCACAACATCCGATAATCTGAACTTGTACAACCCGGTCTAACCCGAGCATTTAAAAACGTCGGATCAATGTTGTGAACCAGAGTGAGAAAACTCACTAAGTTTAAAAAACATCACCCAACTTGATTTTAAAGTCAAACCATTTCTTTTTGAAATCATAGCTTACTCTGATATTATAAAAGTGTCTAAACACAATTAAATAACAATCTAGCGGAACGCTTGCATCTCATGTTCCACATATATATTATACAATCAAAAACCGTGGGCTTTTATTGGAGATTGTATTTCCAACTATGACAAAGTATGGAACCACCTTTCGATAGTGTATCTCTGGAGGCGAATACACTGGGTTCAACAAGAACATCTTACAACCCGGCCACACATGACCGACCACTAATTTTGTTTGAGTGTATCGAATGTATATCACCAACGGTTGGGAGCTATCCACCATTTTCCGAAAGGGAAAGCATCAAAATATATTAAAGAAGGAAATGAATTTTTCTAGATAGGTGATTATACACCCTACTTAGGAGCGACCCACTTAGTTATGCTGCCTGCCCGATTTCTTTCATTTTCCAGTTGAAGAGGCTTGAGGTTTGACACTACCTTTAGAACATCATATCACCATTCACTTTGAATGTTACATTGTCAGATCCGACAAACCACTAATTTACGTACACAAAGATACTCTGGTCGTTAAGCTAAGAGAACGTCCATTCTACACAACAAATAGAAATACGTCTGTAAAAATCAATGTACGTGATCCTTAAGAAATATTTTGTTAGACATTTGTCCATACAAGTCATCCAGGAATAGGATGAAAGGAAGGTACCTTCCTACCACATCTTTGGTATCACCCTATAGATCAGTAGTGAGTAGTCCTTGCAAATCCGTAAATTCCAACCACGACAGAACCACAATTATCTTTGCATTCCAACACATAGATCTTTAAGCAGTTCTTTCGTTTATTAAAATCTCCGGTCTTCAATTGCTCCATCTTGATTAGCATCTGATATCTTCCATATTTATGTATTTATCGATTGAAATGGTTTTCGAATATAAATTTGATCCCGGTCTTTCTGTACCAACAATCGAATTGGCCAAATTTGATAGTCGGTTATTTAACTATTAAATAAACAAACATACAACCATAAAATAAAATTAATTTACTAGTTCAATATTCAGCATCACTTAGCCCCATTTTATTACAAATAATTAATGAATAGTTAATTTAAAATTAATAAAACATTTCATATTTTTAAACATGGTATTCAATTCTCATTTCAATATCTTAATCTCCTCAAAACCATTTTAATCTAGTATTTGGGAAAATGTTTAATAACATATCCAATTTCTATCTTACTATTTATTTCAAAACTTTAATTACAACATTATTCAGGCATTTCTATACCTCAACATATTAGTCCTTGACCGTAAATTGGTAAGTGGATAATTCCTTAAATATCAACCCCGAAGACTAAAATCAACATCAGATCAATACTTAGAAAATCACTCAACGTAACAATCTCCGGTTAGGTTCTAATTCTTATCTTGACTTATTATCAATGCATATTATTGCACTTCTGATTGGTTCAACCATTTCAACTTTGAAAATCTCGTTTCACTTCAAGAATTAAGTAGCATAAATTAAATCTTTACGTTTTAGCCTCACACTCGTTTTATAAACATCGTTTATAAAACTCAATTTAATATAAAACCACATTTATCTTAATTCCTTCTTACTTAATTTAAGTATTAAGTAAATACTTATTTAGGCTATCGTATTGGCCTAAAATACCTTTATATATTATTTCAAAAACTTGGGTTTTAATAGAAACCCGATCATAAACTCTTTTTCACAATTCGATTACACTATATTTAAAACTTGATTACTTACTTAAATGGTTTTCATATAAATAGTAATCACTTAAATTATTATTAATTAAAATAATAATTTACTTAATCATTAACTACTGTAAAAATAGTTAACTACATTATTAAATGAAATAAATAATAAAATTCTGTTTAAAATCTCATTAAAGTTAAAACAATTATTCGTTAATCTATTTCATTAGATTAATTAACAAACTAATTTAATCTATTCAAAAACAAGGATATCTCGTTAACCCATTAAAATTAGTCATTCCATTTAAATAAATTAATATTATTAATTAAATAATTCCATTTAAATCTTCTCTTAGAAACAATTAATCCAACTCTTAACCGTCGGTTAATTTCTGCTTATTTACATATAAACCTTATCTACATAAGAATTTCGGTTATAAAATCATTATATAATTATTTATAAACTTAAATAATTAATAATTAATATTAATTTCCTTTCAAATAAATTTTATTCAAATTTATAGATTTAAAAATCTATCTCCAGTTATAAAATAAATTTTATAACTTCATTTCTGTCGATTTACTAAATGGTAAATCCATATTTATAAAATGATTGACTTATAGGCCATGTGATGCCAATTACCCAACCAATACTGTCCATTGGTTAATATCACACAAATGTTGAATTACGATTCAACAATCAATAAACAAATCAATCATCTTGTAACACCCCATAATTTAAAATATTAAAATTAACAGATTAAAGAATACTTAATTTTTAGATGAAGAATTAAGGGAAATGGGCTGCGCCATTGCGTTCGTCTCGGAATTCTGCTTGGGATAGAGTCCGGGTTTACGTAAATCGAATATCATATAGAGAAGTTATAAGCCTTAGAAGTTTGTATACGCATAAGGAAGAACACATATATATATATAACAATTCCAGAACCTTCAAAATAGTTCAAAAATCAAAATCCAAACAAAGCGGGCTGAGCGGGAAAAATTCCCGCTCGTGGGTGTCGACCCCCCGAAGGGGTGTCGACATGGGTATAGACCCCCCTTAGGGGGCGTCAACAGGGGTGTCGACCCCCTTATATGGGTGTCGACAGGGGTGTTGACCCCCCGGGAAGATCTGGGCAGAATTCATTTTATGTACCTGGACTTGATTCTGGGTCTGATTCATTGGTTCTAGGCTATAAATATGGTCCCCTGTTCTCCTATTTTCTTCATTGGAGATCATGGGAGCCATATGCTGTTGGGTTGCAAACTGAAACAGAATCAAGTCCTACAACAATGGCTTAGCTAATCAAATTCAGAATTCAGATCTATTCTCTCTCAATTCTCTAAACCTAATGCTGTGAGTTTCTAGTCACTTTTAGGTTTAAATAAATGATAGTGAATCGTGAAAGCCAATGAATTGGATATGTTGTAAAGTATGAATCTATGCTAGTATTAAATCTTAAACTATGTAGATCTGAAATAATTATTGTTATTCTATGATGTTGCCTATGCAGATCTTGGTAGAACTATTTCTCTAGATCTGAAATAATTGTGGTTATTCTATGATGTTGCCTATGTAGATCTTGACTTGTAATTGTATTATGGAAAAGGTGAATATGTTAATTTGGACAAGTTATGACATTTATTTGATCTGGTTCTTTATGTAAATTACCTTACACCTGTCATATTGTGATAAATTTGGATATGTTATAAAATTTGACATATGAATTTATCCTTAGATCTAAACATGCTACCGTGTCACCCTTACTATGCTAGATTTGAATTGTTGGATATTTAAATGATTAGTCTAGATCTCATTTTTGCTCACTTTGACATCATATAAATTGTCACAAGTTCATATGATAACCTTATGACTATGTTAATCTATGTTATGCCAAATCATATTCAATGATCACTTATGTTACATCCCTATTAGCTTTCCTTTTCATCGCTTATGGCTAGGCTAATTAATTAGCCTAGGCATGCCATCAATTTTGTGAGGACGTTAGTTAGAAATGGGAGAAAAAGTAAATATTAGCATAATTGGGAAATAAATATTTTTAGACTAGTAATTCAAATTGTTGATAAAATGGGCAATAACACCCAAAATGTAAGATTAATTAATTAGAATTGATAAATGGAATGTTTAGCAATTATAATTAGGAATTATATTAACACTTATGACACGAGGTAAGGTTACATTAGTGGCGGAAGTCTGCCCGAACCCGACCGGCATGTCCACCAGCCACTAATGTTGAACCTAATGTGAGAGGTCTAAATGTGTAAATACGGCTCAGGCTAAGACACGAGGTTAGGCCCAATTGCGGAATAAGACTGCCCGGACCCGACCAGCATATCCAGCATCCACATGTTGTATTCCTAATCTTGGAGGTCTAGCCCAATATAACCATAATTGGACATGGTAACGAGAAAGGACTACTTAACCTAAGTTGATGCATAAGAACTGTATGATTATGAACATAAGTTAGGGTCAAGTAAATTAGATTGGATAGTGGGTGGGTTAAGTATAATTGAATGGGGTGGGTAATATTGATATATATAGACCCACAAACTTAACCCGGTAAAGTTATGTAATTAAAGATCGCCCATTTAGGGTAAGCATAACTGGTATAGGGATATGTTATTAAAGATCACCCTTTAGGGTATACATAGCCAGTGGAAAACCTAGTGGGGATACAAGTCAAAAAGGGGAGAGCTTGTATCATACTGTGTGGGATCCATTTCAGTCAGTAACCCGTATTCGTTATCAGAGTAGTAAACTCCGTACTAGGCGGAGAAGGGGCACGCTTACTAATTGATTATAAGAGATCCAAAACGTGACGGGTGGTGTAGACGGCGCAAACCGACCGGGGATATGTGCGTTCATGGGCCTGACAGAGGTGGACAAGACAACCGTGACACTAGTAGATATGACTGTGCACCTCTTGGGTTGCCACTTTAGGAAAGTGATACCCCCTATATTGGGACCTGCACGGGGTATCTATAGAGTAGGGAGCCGATCAATTGGGGTAGTGGTTAGGGTACACTGGGATGTATGCCCTAAGTCTATCAACTTATAGTGGAAGGGATCATCTCATTTTAAATTATACTAGTAATAGTGCAGAGTAGTCATTAGTGAAGCATGTATACACCTTACCTTATCTGCCTTGTCACACCTGCCATTTGTATAGTGATCTCTCCTATCCACTTTATGCCTGTCATGATTACCTTTATTTATTTACTGCCTATAAGTTACTAGACTCGCCAGATTTTATGTCTGACCCCTTTTGTTTTCCTTCTCTCTTCCATTCCCCCCCCCAAGTTCTCAGGGAGGAAACACTCAGGCTTGACCGTGATTTTGCTTGATTGCTGGAGCTGCTGATATGTATGGATCAAGCTCATATTCTCGTTGCAATGGCTATATTTTGTTATTAGGGAATTTTCTTTCTTTTATGTACTCTGATATTTCTGAAGTACAAGACACTGGTTTTTATGTTGTAATAGGTTGTTATATTTTAGAAAAATGTTGCTTTAGACCACCGTATTTTGATGATTAATAAAGTTGTTTATTTTCGCTGCAAAAAATCTTATATCTGTTTTGTAATATTTTGTGTCTGTTTAACTAAACGCTTCACGAAACTAAATGCATTCCCTATGTGAGTGACATTAACAGACGTGGGGTGTCACACTTGGTATCAGATCTGAAGGTTACCAGATTAGATAAGAGTTTTTGAAAAATATTTTCAAAATGAGTTTTAAAAGAAATTATTTTCAAAAAGAAAAGTCTATTTTGAAAAACATTCCCCAAAAAGCCATATGTAGCATCCCTCGGTCCTTTATCTAAATTTCTTCCTTTTCCCTTTTTTTCAGCATGTCTGGGGAACAAAACGTCCCTAATATCCCAGAGGGCGTCACTATACCCAGATGGTTCCATAGGTATTTGGAGCCCATGGCGCCTGCTGAAGGCCAAAGAGACGTTCCTCCCCCAACTGCACCAGTCATTCCTCCTCCTCCCCCTCCAAGAGAACATAACTTTGCCAAGATCTGCAAGGACTTCTATGTTATGGGAGGGAAGCCATTCCATGGGAACGAGACATTCATAGAAGCCTGGAATTGGCTCAAGGAGACCGAGGAATTATTCGTAATCTTTGAAGTGGAGAACCGAAGGAAAATTCAATTAGCCGCTTGGCTGTTAAAGGACGAAGCCACATTTTGGTGGGAAGTCACCCAAGCTGGACGTCCGGTAGAGACCTGGGAAGGCTTTAGACAGAGGTTCGAAGTGAAATTTCTTTCCCAAGCGGAGCAAAGCATATAGATGGAGAGCTTCTTAGCACTCAAACAAGGAGATTTTACGGTAAAGGAATATGTGAACAAGTTCAACCAGCTGGCAAGGTTCGTACTAGAGTTGGTAGACACACCGCACAAAAAGGCCTTGCAGTTTGTTAAGGGGATGAATGAGCCTCTACATGGTTTAGCTATGTCCCATCTTCCAATGGGGGCCAAGTTTGAAAAACTTGTTGATATGGCCCTAATGCATGAGGAGGACAAAGGAGAAAAGAAGGAAGTGAAATCTGAGGAGTCATCAGAGAATAAGAAGGTGTGGCCCAAGAAGGGGTAGCAGCAGCATCAACAACAGCAACAACAACAGCAACAGCAGAAGAAAGGAGGGATAAATGACAAAGGCAGGGATAAGAGAAAATGTCACCATTGTGGGAAGGAAGGTCACTTGGTTAAAGATTGTATGAAAAGAAAGATCAGTTGCTTTAATTGTGGAGAGCTTGGACACTACTCTAAAGAGTGCCCAAAGAAACAAGGACCAAAGGGACAAGGTCAAAGAGCTGGAACTTCTGGAGGGCAGGTGCATGCTCTTGCGATCAGTGCTCCTAAAAGAGGTAGAAAGATTTCCTTGGAAAGTTTAGTTCCTCTTTCAAATCATCCAGTTAGAACACTTTTTGATTCTGAGGCTTCACACTCGTTTATATCTAGTTTTGTAGTTGAATCTCTGCACTAATTACTAGTATCGTAGTTGATCCCGTAGTTGTTTCAAACCCCATTGATGGTTCGGCTCATTTATCGATGATTTGTTGGGGTTTGAAATTATCTGTGTTAGGCGTCTAATTTGAATGTGACGCTGATGTGCTCGGGTTTGTGGCCTATGGGTTGATTCTAGCAATGGACTGGCTTACTACGTATGGGGTCGTTTTGGATTATGAGAGGAGGGTTGTTAGGCTCCTGACTTGTCATGGGAGGACCCTTGAAGTTTCTTGTGACCCACAAGGGTTTGTTATGCTTAGTTTCTTAGAATCTCTTGATGCATCTATAGAGGATTTGCAATCTGTCCCGGTAGTCCGAGATTTTTCTGATGTTTTTGATGAGGTACGGGGTTTACCTCCGAGGCGCGAGATTGACTTTTATATATATATCTGGTGGACAATGCAAAACCAGTTGCATTACCCGTGTGCCACATCGCTCCAAGGGAAAGGAGGGAGCTGAGTAAGCAAGTAAAGGAGCTGCTTGAGAAAGGGTTTATCAGAAGAAGCATATCTGAATGGGGTGCTCCAGTAGTATTCGCAACTGAGGCAGATGGTTCGCTTTGTTTTTGTGTTGACTACAGAGAGTTAAATAAACCCACCAAGAAGAATAGACACCCACTTCCGAGGATTGATGATTTATTTGATCATCTTGTTGGTGCCTTAGAGTTTTCTCGGTTATATTTGGCTATGGGGTTCCATCAGCTGAGGGTGGCTGAAGACAGCATAGATAAAACTGCTTTTAGAACTCCGAACGGTTTCTTTGAATGGCTAGTCATGCCTTTTGGGCTGACAAATGCACCCGCCTATTTTTTTGATTTAATGAGTAGGGTGTTTCGGGAATTCCTAAACAAATTTGTCGTAGTCTTCATTGATGATATTTTGATCTTCTCCAAGAACGAAGAAGAGCATGCCCAACATTTGAGAGAAGTCTTGAAAACTCTCTGTGACCATCAGCTTAAAGCAAAGTTCTCCAAATGCCACTTTTGGAGA
Organism: Allium sativum; assembly: GCA_030737875.1. Taxonomy (NCBI): domain Eukaryota; kingdom Viridiplantae; phylum Streptophyta; class Magnoliopsida; order Asparagales; family Amaryllidaceae; genus Allium; species Allium sativum. Next base: position 224,038,007 of record CM060920.1, read on the forward strand.
AAGGAAGTGAAATTCATAGGGCATGTAGTCTCCAAAGAAGGAATAGCTGTAGATCCGGCGAAGGTGGTTGCAGTGCAAGATTGGTATATTCCTAAAAACGCAACCGACGTGAGAAGCTTCCTTGGGTTGGTAGGTTACTATAGGAAGTTCATTAAGGACTTCGCGAAGATATCAACCCCTCTCACTAGGTTGACAAAGAAGAATTTGGTGTTTTCATGGGATATAGACTGTGATGTTGCTTTCCAACGACCGAAGAGGGCTCTGACAATAGCCCCAATCTGGGCCTTGCCCGATGGAAGTAAAGTATTTACCATTTACACTGATGCATGTGGTATAGGGCTTGGTGTGGTTCTAATGCAAGAGGGGAAGGTAATATGTTATGGGGTTAGGCAGTTGCGGTTTCATGAAAAGAACCACCCCACCTATGATCTAGAGCTAGCTGCCATAGTATTCGCGTTAAAGACATGACGTCATTATTTGCTTGGAGAAAGGTTCGAGCTGTACACCGACGAAAAATCTCTCAAGTATCTATTCTCACAGAAGGATCTCAACTTAAGGCAACAACGGTGGACAGATTTCTTAGCTTCATATGATTTTGAGATTGCTTATACCCCTGGCAAGGGTAATGTGGTGGCAGACGCACTAAGTAGGCAGAGGGTGGCTCTAAGTCCTCTGTTTGTGGAAAGAAAGAACTTGGAGTTCATATCAACTTTTGATTTTAGACCCTCCATCGAAGTTTTGCCTGATTTATTTGCTTCCTTGGAGATACGACCGACTCTTGTGGAGCAGATAGGAGCTTCGCAACAAGGTGACCCACCGATTCTAGACATCACGGATAAGCTCAGAAGAGGGGAGACTTCTAGTCACCTCAGTATGTATGCCATAGATGAAAAGGGTTGGTTGCGACGAGATGGAAGACTTTGTGTTCCTCAAATTGGAAGCTTGATAAAGGCACTCCTAGAAGAAGCCCACCATTCTAAGATGACTATACATCCAAGCGGTGACAAGATGTATAGAGACATGAAGAGGGTTTTCTTTTCAGCTGGGATGGAGAGGGACGTGGCTGAATTTGTTTCTCATTGTTTAGTTTGCCAGCAAGTCAAGGCTGAGCAAAAGAAGCCTGGTGGATTACTTCATCCGTTGGAGGTCTCGCAGTGGAAATGGGAGAGCGTCTCTATGGATTTCATAGATGGTTTGCCTAGATCGAAGAAAGGTAATACCAGTATTTGGGTGATAGTGAACAAACTCACTAAGAGTGCTCACTTTATTCCAGTTAAAAGTAAAAGGACGGTACCATAATTGGCAACAATTTATGTTCGTGAGATAGTTCGTCTCCACAGAGTTCCTTCTAGCATCGTGAGCGATCATGACCCCATCTTTACCAGCGAATTTTGGAGGAGTTTGCAAGAAGCATTGGGTACGCAGTTGTGTTTGAGCACTGCTTATCATCCTCAGACCGATGGCCAGATGGAGAGGGTGAACAGAATTCTAGAAGATCTTCTAAGGCTGTGCATCCCAGACTTCGGAGGGACTTGGGAAGAGCATCTTCCCTTAGTAGAGTTTGCCTATAATAATAGCTATCAAGCCAGCATCGGTATGGCACCCTTCGAAGCATTGTACAGGCGACCATGTAGGCCTCCAACTTGTTGGTGGGAATATACAGAAAGATTGTTACTTGGGCCTGATATGGTTAGGGAGACGTCTGAGAAGATTGACCTTATTCGACATCGAACGAAAACAGCTCAAGATAGGCCTAAGTCCTATGCAGACAAGAGGAGAACCGACATCGAGTTTGAAGTGGGAGACTTAGTTTTCATCAAAGTATCACCTCTGAGAAATGTGGTCCGCTTCGGTTCAGTAGGGATGTTGGCACCTAGGTTTGTAGGACCCTTTCCCATAACCAAGAGAATTGGCCAAATGGCCTATAAAGTAAAACTCCCAGAGAATTTGTCCGGTGTTCATAATGTTTTTCATGTTTCTCATCTGCAGAAGTGCCTGCACGACAACGCAAAAGTCATTGAGCCGAGTATGTTAGAAGAAGTGGAGGTGGAACGGGAGGCGACAGTTAGACAAGTCCCTACCCGTATTCTTGGATCGGAAGTTAAGAAGCTGCACAACAAAGAAATCAAGTTGGTAAAGGTTCAATGGGGAGACAACCCAGAAGATGCAATTTGGGAAACCGAAGATAGAATTCATGCTTCGTACCCTTTCCTTTTTGAGGGTATATTCTTAACTCCTTTTTCCAAAGCTTTATCTATGCCTATTTTTGTCAATCGAGCATATGTTATCCCTAGTGTTTTTGACCTTTAGATAGGAGTCCTATGGATGAAAACATGTGTTTGAAATATATTATGTTCGATGGATGCTAGTGGATGCAAGTGTTTGCTAGTGCTTGCCTGTGGACACATATACACACATTAGGCACTAAGATCGGCTCAATCACTCTCTCATACTGCATATGGATGCGTGTGCATTTTATTTTCTTTTATGGATGAAAATGGATGAGTTAGCATATGGATGTTGCACTTAGACGAATGGACGTGAAAACATATGGAACTTACATGTTATAATAGGATTATTTGCATACATATTGGATTCATGGCACTAATCATACATCGCATTAAGGGGGTCAACTAGATCAGTAGACCGCCTGATTTTCGCATTAGTATTAGGACATATGCACACACCTCTGCATAGACTCATATAAGCATTAGAAATCTTTTAAGGACAATGGATGCTTGTGGATGACGGATGAGTAGATAGATGATGGATGGTAGGATATGTTCTTCTTAACTTGAAGATTTCGGTGACGAAATCCTTTAAGGAGGGGAGAATGTAACACCCCGTAATTTTAAAATATTAAAATTAACAGAATAAAGAATACTTAATTTTTAGAAGAATAATTAAGGGAAACGGGTTACGCCATTGCGTTCGTCTCGGAATTCTGCTTCGGATATAGTCCGGGTTTACGTAAATCGGATATCGTATGGAGAAGTTATAAGCCTTAGAAGTTTGTATACGCATAAGGAAGAACATATATATATATAATAATTCCAGAACCTTCAAAGCAGTTCAAAAATCAAAATCCATCCAAAGCAGGCTGAGAGGGAAAATTCTCACTCGTAGGTGAGACCCCCACTAGGGGTGTCGACATGGGTGTCGACCCCCCTTAGGTGGTGTCGACAGGGGTGTCGACCCCCCGAGCAGATCTGGGCAGAATTTGTTTTACGTACCTGGACTTTATTCTAGGTCTGATTCATTGGTTCTAGGCTATAAATATGGTCCCCTATTCTCCTATTTTCTTCATTGGAGATCATGGGAGCCATATGTTGTCGGGTTGCAAACTGAAATAGAATCAAGTCCTATAACAACGGTTTAGCTAATCAAATTTAGAATTCAGAATTCAGAACTATTCTCTCTCAATTCTATAAACCTAACGCTGTGAGTTTCTAGTCACTTTTAGGTTTAAATAAATGACAGTGAATTGTGAAAGACAATGAATTGGATATGTTGTAAAGTATGAATTTATGCCAGTATTAAATCTTAAACTATGTAGATCTGAAATAATTATGGTTATTCTATGATGTTGCCTATGTAGATCTTGATAGATCTGTTTCTCTAAATCTGAAATAATTGTGGTTATTCTATGATGTTGCCTATGTAGATCTTGACTTGTAATTGTATTACGGAAAAGGTGAATATGTAAATTTGGACAAGTTATGACATTGATCAGATCTGGTTCTTTATGTAAATCACCATACACCTGTCATATTGTGATAAATTTGGATATGTTATAAAATTGGACATGTGAATTAATACTTAGATCTAAACATGCTACTGTGTCACCCTTACTATGCTAGATCTGAATTGTTGGATATTTAAATGATTAGTTTAGATCTCATTTTTGTTCACTTTGACATCATAGAAATTGTCACAAGTTCATATGACAACCTTATGACTATGTTAATCTATGTTATGCCCAATCATATTCAATGATCACTTGTGTTACATCCTTATTAGCTTTCCTTTTCATCGCTTATAGCTAGGCTAATTATTTAGCCTAGGCATGCCGTCAATCTTGTGAGGACATTAGTTAGAAACGGGGGAAAAAGAAAATATTGGCATAATTGGGAAATAAACATTTTTGGACTAGTAATTCAAATTGTTGATAGAATGGGCAATGACACCCAAAAAAGTAAGATTAATTAATTGGTAAATTAATTAATAAATGGAATGCTTAGCAATTAAAATTAGGAATTATATTAACACTTATGACATGAGGTTAGGTTACTTTAGTGGCGGAAGTCTGCCCGGACCCGACCGATATATCCAGCAGGAACTAATGTTGAACCTAATGTGAGAAGTCTAAGTGTGTAAATACCTCTCAGGCTAAGACACGAGGTTAGGCCCAACTGTGGAACAAGACTGCCCGGACCCGACTGGCATATCCAACATCCACACATTGTAGGCCTAATGTGGGAGGTTTAGCCCAATATAACCATAATTGGACATGGTAATGAGAAAGGACTACTTAACCCAATTTAGCCTATAAGAACTGTATGATTATGAACATAAGTTAGGGTTAAGTAAAATGGATTGGATAGTGGGTGGGTTAAGGGTAACTGAAGGGGGTGAGTAATATTGATATATATAGGCCCACAAACTTAACCCGATAAAGTTATGTAATTAAACATACCCTTTTAGGGTAAGCATAACTGGTATAGGGCTATGTAATTAAAGATTACCCATTAGGGTATGAATAATCACTGGAAAACCTATTGGGGATACAAGACAAAAAGGGGAGAGCTTAAATCATATTGTGTGGGACCCATTTCAGTCAGTAACCATTATTCGGTATCAGAGTAGTAAACTCTGTACTAGGCGGAGAAAGGGCACGCTTACTGATTGATTATAAGAGATCCAAAACGTGACGGGTGGTGTAGACGGCGCAAATTGACCGCGGACATGTACGGGCATGGGTCGGGCAAAGGGGGACAAGACGACCGTGACACCAGTAGATATGAATATGCACCTCTTGGGTTGCCACTTTAGGGAAGTGATACCCCCTACTGTGGGACCAGCACCGGGTATCTACAGAGTTGGGAGCCGGTCAATTAGGATAGTGGTTAGGGTACACTGGGATGTATGCCCTAAGTCTACCAACTTATAGTGGAAGGGATCATCTAATTTTAAATTATACTAGTAATAGTGCAGAGTAGTCATTAGTGAAGCATGTATACACCTTATCTGCCTTGTCACACTTGCCATTTGTATAGTGATCTCTCTTATCCACTTTATTCCTGTCATGATTACCTTTATTTATTTACTGGCTAAAAGTTACTAGTCTCGCCATACTCTATGTCTAACTCCTTTTGTTTTCCTTCTCTCTTCCGTTCCCCCCCGGGGTTCTCAGGGAGGAAACACTCAGGCTTGACCGTGATTTTGCTTGATTGCTGGAGCTGCTGATACGTATAGATTAAGCTCCTATTCTCGTTGCAATGGCTATATTTTGTTATTGGGGAATTTTCTTTCATTTATGTACTTTGATATTTATGAAGTACAAGACAGTGGTTTTTATGTTGTAATGGGTTTTTATATTTCAGACAGATGATGCTTTGGACCATGGTGTTTTGATGATTAATAAAGTTGTTTATTTCCACTGCAAAAAAATTTATATCTGTCTTGTAATATTCTGTGTCTGTTTACATAAACGCTTCACGAAACTTAATGCATTCCTTTTGTGAGTGACATTAACGGATGTGGGGTGTCACACATCTAATCAGGTTGGTCATACAGTTCATATAATGGTCATATGAAAATAAACAATAAATTTGAGGAATCCAGTTGGATCTCTCGAACCTATTTCTCCCTGCATTCAAATACGTTACCACAAATAATATTATTCAATTCAATAACAGATGTCACATTAAACAATAAATAAATCATAGTAATCCAAGCATACATATTTTACTTTATTATGTTTATAACAATATAAACGTAACCAACAAGGTAAATTACCTTGTTTGGAAACAATCGTTAAAAATAACGATTGGTTCAAATTAAATTAAATGAACGTTTAATTTAATCAGTTCAGTTCAACACATATAAATTTATATAGCATCCGTCAAACAATTAACAAACATAGCACACAAATAATACACCCGACTTATATAAATATAAGTGGGTAAGAACTTAGTGAATTAAACTCACTTTGGTTCCATTCGTTTCTGAAATGGTTCGGTTACAGTTAAATTAAACAGTAGCAGTTGTCTCCATTCCCGTCCAAATTTGTTCTATAATATGCGTTCATCGATAGGATTCCACTGCGACTTGTTTCATTTAATTTTTCTAACATATCAGTACGTTATTACCAATATAAGTTATATGATTTAAAAATTAATTAACTAAATCTGTAGTTAAATTTAAAAACGTTGGTTACATTTATTTAAAGAAATGAAACTGCTCCCTTCTATTTGTGCCCGATTGTATACTTTTCCCAGTTCAAAAGAATCGCATCACATTGCCTTTAGTTGTCGAACTTCTGCTATGTTGTGCTCCAATTTGTACTTTATCCAAATTTCTTTTGTTCCATCTTCTTTTGTCCTTCACACACATCTTATTTAAATTCAATATTCCACTTATATACTTCTCCCTTCAAACATCCCCAGGCCAACTTAAAACATTTCTGCTTCGTCAACAAATAATTCATCACAACCCATGGCTTTCCGAATGCTGTCATATTCCTGCAAACATCTCAACCTTAGCCCTCGTAAAACATTTTTGCAAAACGCTCTCCGTCAATGGTTGAGCTTCAAAAAGCACTGCAAATAAAGGATCCACTGTACTAAGAGAAAGGCATTCACCATTGAAGTTGTCGAATTCTGCAAATTTGCTGCCTTATTCACAATTGAAAATCCACGCTGGCCTCAACATATACATGGCTTCAAACCCTGCTATCCATCTCCTCCAGTCTTCATTACCCTATTCTCCGACAATCCAGTCTTCATGCACATTTAACTTCCTGTCTACTTCTTCATATACATACCAATTTCACCACACCATTATAATCCTTCAGGCAGAAATTGTTTAAACAAAGTAACAACCCTACAGTTTATTTCGAAATGAAAAAAGAACGAGTCCCCTTCCCTGCTGACTTCTGCTTTGTGTAAAACACCCCATTGTCCTTCGAGCTGCTTCCACTAACCATTGCGCACCCTCGTCTATCGCCAACGACTGATCTACAACCACTGAAACACGCGCCCGAGCTTCCCCTTCCAATGGCCTGAACCTCGCCCTGTCAACCCTCTCCGTTCAACTGCAGTCAGACCATAACCACCACCAACTTTCGGCATAAATTCTGGCCATATTGGTGATCGAGGAATGATCTACACCGTTGAGTTTATTTATCTCCTGGAGCTGAATAGGTTTGCAGTTGACAAATTTTTGTATAGATAGTAGGAATTCAAGTTTTCGAGGAAGAATTATGCTTGTATTCCGGTCATCTGTTTTTAATTTGGTGGAGGCGGAAATTCTATGATCAGTTGACCACGCTGACCATTTTTCTAGGGTTATAGTGTGTTGATAGGGGTATATATATAAGGAAGGGTAAATTAATATTATATTGAATCGAGACTTAGCCACAAAGTAATGCGATAAGACTACTACATACGATATCCGCTCGAGATGAAACACATAATCCTAGCATAGAAAAATATTCCGGACACGATGGGACAGGTTTCGTTGAATTCAGAGGTCGTTTGTGAAAAGTTCTTTATAAATCACACATGAAGAACACGCGTTTGAATTTCCCACGATCACAAAATAAATCCAAATAACTTAAAACTTGAAATACTACAATACCTCATCATTACGAATTTAATAAAATTAGTTTCGCTGAAAACGAAATTCGTTTGCATACCGGTTATTCAATGTTACGCGTAAAACAATGCTCTTTTGGACACAAAAAATATCCGGTTTCCAAAAATAACAAATAATATATCTATCACGACTCTAAACGTCAACACGAATTCAACGAAATTCATTTCGGGGCTTAATTCGATCGTTGTCTTGAGTTATAATCAAAAACACTTTTAAATCGTATTAAAATATTAAATTAATCGCTATAATTTATAAATAATTCCATAGCGACTATTTTAAAATATGAATTGGACATAACTAACAAACTATAACATGAAATCTCCAATTTTCACTTTCATTAGAAAATTATAACCAAATCGATTCAGACGATTCTTATTTCATAGAATTCCGACTTAAATCGGATTCTGCATATTCAATTGAAGTTCAAAACTCTATTTTACGAACTACCGCAACATTACGAGCTCGTTTTGTAATTATATTTAAATTAAACGTTTAAATTTCGTTATATAAATGGATTATACATTTTAAATCCATTTAAAATTCCAAATCAATATTTAATAAAATAAAATATATTAAATATCTCACTACGGAAAATATAGGACGTTACAAATTTAATCTTCCAAGAATTTCAAACTTATGATTTCAAACATATTTCCTAACTTATAAGTATTCTTATTTTTAGTTTATATATATAGTTTACAAAGTTTATATTTGATTATAATATTCTTATTCAAACTCTAAGTTTTCATAGAACCTTTTTGTTTATATATATATAGTTTATAAATATCTCATTATAATTTCTTATATATATGTTTATAATTATATTATATATAGTTTAATATCACATATATATAGTTTTATATCACATATATATAAAGTTTTTAATCATATGTTTAAATAATATTTTCTTTTGTTTTTATACTTGAAAAATAATGATTCAACAACTAGTTTTGATTCAGGAATTTCCAAAATATATATATTGAATTAAACACTTTAAAAATTCTTTAAAAATATGGTGGATATCTCGACATACATACATGGGTAGGTCGACGTATAACTGTCAGAAATTTAAATTTGAAAAGAAATGTCTTTTCACCATTTGTAACATTCCAGAAGCGTTGCAACCTTTCAAATTTTATAGATAAGGGTTGATTTCGAATTTTTTATTCATTATTCTTCTCCATCTTCACCCCTTTCATTACACCATTATTATATCTTATTTTTATGATTTCTACACTTTTATTCTGCTAATTTCAAGTCTAATTATATAAAACTTCTTATCTTCTCAATCTCTACTCATTACTCTCTGAATTGAAGTGCTATTGAAGATTTATAGGGTTGTTGTAATCATTTGGGATAGTTTTGGAAATAGTGTGTTCCTTGTAGCCCTGAAATCAAGAAAGGAAACGGTGGTAACCTTGTTGCCTGGGAAAATAAAGGGCATGTACTTGATCAAGGGTGTTTGGAATCGGTGGTAACCTTATGGCCGTGAAATCAAGGGTGTTGTACTTGGATATTGATATATTAATAAAAGTCTGCGCAATCCAGCATTGAGTAGGACTGGGCGTAGGAGTAATCCAAGCCAGTATATAAAATCTGGTGTGTTCTTTCCTTTTTTTGCATTTTATTTTTGTTTATTTCTGTGTTTGTGTTTGTGTTTGAATCTGTGTCTGTGATTATCTCTGCGGTGTGTGATTCATATAGTAGATCATATATGTTTTAGATTTTCTTAAATTCCTTGAAAACACTATTCGCCGCCCTCTAGTGCTAGTTTCGGCTTAACGATCCATTCCGCATTCCCTAACCGCAAGTATCCATGAACACACAAGTAACAAATACAAGATATGGCAACACACATAATACAAACACACACACACATGTCTCTGTATATATATACATATATATATATGTTTATAGGAGCATGCACATGGAAATACAAATCAACCCAAAAGCATGGTGGCAAAAAGATAAAATTGCATGCAACAACTAAAATACAATACTGGCCCAAAACATTGGTGATGAAGTCAAGCTAGATTGACGTAGAGGACAAAGAAGTGCACAAATGCATGCAACACTTTAGGGAACAAAGGCTTAACAGTCTCAAATACAAAACACAGGTACAAGGCAGATGTACACACATAAATGGCACCATAATATGGCAGAACACATAAGATGGAACATGCACAAGAAAACACCATTCAAATAGTAAGTGCCAAGATTCAGTGTGTACATAAACACAACAACACATACATGGGTCAGCATGGAACAAGACAAGTCGACCCAGACTGAAACAGGTGCAACAACATGAGCATGATCAAGAGGCTAAACCAGTGCAAGTATGCATGAATGAAAACTCGGGTTCAACTATATACACATGTATGCTTAGAGAAACACTTTCATGATGCATGTACAAAAGCAGGTCACAAGAAAGACAAGTGAAAAATGTATTGTGTGCACTGCTTACACACACACACACTATTGTTGCATATGCATACATGCATATACAATGATGTTCAAGCCAACATGAACAAGCTCAGGTTCAACAAGTATCAACTAGAACAACAGAGTATCAAATAAGGTAGATTCATCATTCTCAATAATAAGATGCAACATTGATATGTATATGCACACACTTGTGTGTATATATATACATAAACATATATATGTGCACTAAATGCTTATACTAAAATAATCATATCAAGTCATATGGAGTTCAAGTGCTTGAACAAACAAAACGTACACAGGTAAACTTGGGTACAAAACAAAACATGAAACTGGTCCAGGTCTAACATAAATGGTATGATGGGTACAACAAATTAATGGCAACTGATGCAGCAAGGCTAAAGCAACAATATACGGACAGAGCATAACAAAGGTGGTTCAACTACACATGCAAATGGAATTGCATGAAAAGGCAAAGTGGAAATTGCATCAGGGTAAAAGGCATAAACAAGATTGCATGAATAAATACACAAAATACATAGTGAATTAACAGTGGGAAACAGGCATATTTGTCATGCAAGAAAGCTTACAAAAATAAACGCAACAATCATGCAAATACCAAAGCCAAATCAATCTGCATGAATATTGTTTTCAGATTTGATTTCTATTAAAAATTGGCCAACATTTTTTTGGAAAGTTTTTAATCACACAAGAGAACTATTTTCAGTTTTTGAATGTGTAAATTTGGCAAACATTTTTAATGTTTCTAGAAATCAACATGAAATTTTCATATGCAAGAATTTCAATCAAGTTTCCAGAAAATATCAAGAGATTGTAATGCCAAGAAAATCAATCATTTTCATTCCAAAATTCGCAATGTAAAATTGGAAACTAGTTTTAATTGTTTCCAGTCTTATATTTATCATTATCTCTCAAATACAATTTTCAAATTCATTCAATGCCATGGAAACAAAGGGAGAAATACATGTAACATATCAGACAAATCAATTCAAGGAGATTAGAGAGTTTAAAGGGTTGTAGAACCCTATTTATACACCTACACATCACGGGCAAATCGATCAAAAATCAAGCAACAAATATTGAAAAAATCGAAAAAAAATCAAATCAAAGATCTCACATTTTTCAATCGAAATCCCCAAATCATTGACAAGCAAGCAACGACACTCAAGCCATCAAAAAATATTTTTCCTGATTAGAAGATGTGATTCGATTTAGGTAGCAAAATCCTAAATCCCATTTTGGTCACCATTATAGAGAAAAGAAAAGCCGATATTTTGGTTAAGGGACAAATCAAAGATAAGACAACCCAAACCCCCGTGCCACGGAAGCAAGGATAATCATTGGAATATAACACATTAATCACATCAGCAGATTATAGATAATAGCATAACATATGTAATTATAGAATAATATAAATCACCATAACAGAGGAATCATAAATGTCATCATCAGAGTTACACAGATACATGATACTACTTAGTACATAAAATAGATAATCCGTCTGCGTCGAAATCAAATATAGCATACATATGGTAATGTCTAAAAGTCCCAAAATAAATGATAAAATATAGTTTTCGTCTTCAGCCAAAAGAGCACCCCATGTTATGGTGCATATCAAAAATAAAGCCTGTTACCTATTTACTTGGCTGCCCGTGTAAAAAAATAAGGGGTACCCGAGTTTGCAAGTGAAAACCAAACCTCGAGTTAGTTATGGGACCGGAATGAGAAATCTTACTTAACTTATCTAATAATAAGGCTAATCACAGGACCATGCCTCTAACGCGGAACGAGTTTACTCCATTGGATTGCCAGTGCATAAATAAAGTAAATCATTTAAACATGCAATGCTTTTTTTAGAAATATGAAGCCATTATAAGACTCAGGTCCCATTACACAATGCAACACAAGCCGGAGGATAGAGTTTTACCTTATAATGGCCAAATATGCTTGATACATATAAAACAAAAATCATTTGATATTATTATTAGTGTCTTGTCAGTTTAAAACACTTTCAATATAAATGTATCAATCATAAACGGCATAGGTACCATATATTATGTAGCCATACTAGTTTTACAATCAAAATCGCACAATGTCGTATTGGAAATTGGATTGCCATCATGAACCAAAGCAAGGGATCTTCCTTACCGAATTCGAGATAATCTAGCCTACCATGTCTCAGGACTCAGACTTTGGTGAGCCCTTGGGAGTGGCAGGGTCGGTCCACACTTACTTTGGTGGATTGGCAATTCCTAAACAATACGTTTGCCTACCCTATGGGGCATAAAATCGGGTCAGTATGTCGACTATCATATCCGAGGTACCTCTCCTTCCATCATCCGCGTAAGTAAAAATGTCTAGGCTCCATACCATGACACCACTTTTAGCTAGAAAGAAACGCATGCTCTCTCTGCTGTCCCTCATCCCGTTTCTGGTCCATACCAGGGTGTGAAGCTCACGAATTAACGTTATACACAAAGTTGTGTGTGACGGCAAGGAATTTCGCTCGGTCCGAACCAGTCGTTAAACCGATCTAAACCTTTCGAAATCCCTGACTGTTGAGAACAGGACAAATCAGAACACACACAGAAGAACATTTCATTGTATATTACAACAATGCATCAGATTACAAGAATATACAGAGTATAAAAGAATATTACACAGAAATATCAGAGATTTAAATTACATTTAAATACATAGCAGCGGAAAATAATACAATACACAACTAGAAGAGATATACGGATACAAAGCTTTCCGGATATCATTCCAGCTGTAAACCAGGATCCTGTGAATATAAATCTGCAAAACCAAAACTACTAGCTGCCCGTGTCAAAATAGGGGCACCCAGAGTTTAGGTTAAAACAATAAACTCCAGGTCAGTCATGTGACTGGTGTGAGAACTAAAACAGTTAATCTTTATTCTTAAAGTTAGGTAAATCAAGGGACCACGCCGTATAACACGGAACGGGTTTCCTCCCAAGAATACCAGTGCATAAACAACAGCGCAATGCTAAATAAAGAAAAATGAAGCTGTTATAAGACCCAGGTCCTATCACACAATGCAATCGCAAGCCGGGGGATAGGGTTTTCCCTTATAACAGCTAAAGAATGCTTGATACGTCTAAAACAAATCATTTGATACTATTATAAGTGTATAGTGTATAAAACAACTTCAAATCATAAGTATCAATCATAGGCGACATGAGCGTCCCATGCCACTATGTCGCCATATATAGGTTTACAAATAAAACCGCAAAGTCACGTATTTGGAAATTGGGTTTCCAACTATGAACCGAGGCTAGGGGCAAGATCCTCAACCGATTCGAGACGCTCTAGCCCGCCCCTCAGGCACAGCCGCAACCGTACCTTGGATCGTCAGGGCCGGTCCACCGATGTGGATTATAATGCCTGAACAATGCGTTTCTCCGCCCTTTGGGGCGTAAATGAGCCAACTAAATGGCTCCATCGGTTCGAGAACGACCGATCAATCCGAGGCGCCTCGCAACAGCAACAACCACATAAGTCAAACTCGTCAGGGCGTGTAAAACCACTGACGCCACTTCTAGCTAGAAAGAAAACGCATGTCCCCCCTGAGGTCCGTCTCCCGTTTTTGGTTCATACCGGGTGTGAAACACGCGAGGTAAACGTTACACAAAGCTACGCCACAAAGGCCGTGCTTTGATCATCACCACAAGACTTTGCTTTTCAACAGAAGCCTTGATCATTTGCATCTTAGCATGCCACACAGGCAAACCATCCTATGCAACCGATATCAGTCACACAGAATGAAATCCGATGTCAGACACACAGTCCATTTACAAGTCCGTTCTGGGTCTGAACGAAACCGGAGGCACCTAGTACCCCGCATATCCATCGATCTCCAAGTACGTCTGGACGATCACTAACTGTTTCCATCTTCTTGGGTGTACAGCCCAATCAAGATCATCAGTTATCACCCAAACGACGTGAAGACCTCCGGTCTTCGACCATCGTCTTCATCTTCGACTTATCGTCGTATCAGTTATTCAGAATGGGATAAACCCGGTCTTTCCGAATAACTCGCGTATATATTATAAAAGTGTTACACAAACACAACATACGCCTCATTCCAACTCATTAGTCACTAACCGTAAATAAATCAAGAGAATAATTCCCCAAATATTAACCCCGAAGGCCGAAACCAACATCAGATCAATATCCAGAAAACCATTCTGCTTGGCTAACCGCCAGTTAGTTTCTAAATTTCACATTCAAATCTAATTAAAGATTTAACTATCGCCTGGAGCAAAACTGGTGATACTCCATTCTCGATCTTTTCAATCTAATTAAAGATTCATTAAAACTCCACTTAGTTTTAATCTGTGACTGGGTTAAAGAATCAGTGTCATTTAAAACACGGTTCACGATAAACCCAAAGTCACATCCCATTAATTATCGGGTTAAAGAACAAGTGTTATTTAAAACACTGTTCACGATAAACCCAAAAATCAATATCCATTCAATTCCAATTAAATATTATTTAATTGGCACACTTCATTAAATCTAAATAAAAAGATTTAATCTTTTCTCAACTGGGTTCAAGAACAGTGTTAGTGAAGACACCATTCACGACAAACCCAAATCACATTTGATATTCAATATAAGGCTCTGAATAGAAAATATATCGGCTTATATTCAATATCAAATTCTACGATTAACAAATGTCGTATTGGAAATAACGATATAAATATATATCTTTCAAATTTCCGTAACAACATCCGTATAATCACAAATTCCAACATCGAAATATTCCGAAGACAATTTCGATTCAAATCCACTCCAATGCAATCATTGGAAATTTTGGTTATTTTCAAAACCCTTTTTCGAATTCAATTTATTTATTTAAAAATAAATAGAATTATAATTCTAGTTCAAAACTAGTTCATTTCGATAAAAATCTATTTTTATCTTTTCAAATATGGAGTTTTTCATCCCAAATCTTCACAAATCATTTCTTATGATTTTACATAAATTATTACTATTTTTAATAATTTTATCAAGGCCCGTACAGTCGATTTCCGTCAACGGCCATCGAACTGCACTTACAGCGACCTTTTTCGAATTTGATTTGGACATAATTCCAAATCCAACCGTTAGATTTCAAATTTCTAATATTCGTTAGAAAGCTCTTTTCGATACGAACCCAACGGTTCCGGTTTCAGGAGAATCCGACGGTCGGATCTCCCGTAATGTCCGTTTGAAATAAATGGTCGAAATTCACGAACTGCCGCGGCGCGGCGCGTTCTATTCAGGCCATTATATTATATATATATAATATATATAATATATACTTCGTCGATTTCTATTTAAAACGAATTATATAATTAGTTTTAAAATCTTTTCAAAAGCTATTTCAACTTTCTTTTCAATTCAAATCAAAATTGAATTCTTCTTCATAAATTCGTTTTAAAATTCATTTCTATTCAATTCAAATTTCAATTCAATTTGAATTCATTTCAATTCACTTTCGATTCAATTTGAATTCGTTTTCAATTCAATTCATTTCGAAATCGTTTTCAATTCATTTCTATTCGAAATCGTTTTCAATTCATTTCTATTCGAAATCGTTTTCAATTCAATTCATTTCGAAATCGTTTTCAATTCAATTCATTTCGAAATCGTTTTCAAAAATCGATATAAATATCGATCACGTCAAAATGGCGTCAATCTAATCAACGCGGCTTCATATATTCCTTTATTTTCAAATATTCTATTTCAAATATTTCTTTTTCAAAACTGGAATGAGGCCCAATCAATTACCATATAAAATTAATTATATGGATTTTCATACAACACATGTATATAATAGCATTGAAAATAATCAACCATCAACCAAAGTGCACTACACTGTATAAGCATCAAATATAGATATTCAACGCTTATAACAGCCTGTCAATCAATCGATCGACATATTTAATCAATCAGGATGAGTGAACTTCAAATTTCATCCTAACACCCGTGTGGGGTTTCAAACAATCAAACACATATTTTATTTGTGCAGTTAGGCGATGTGTAAAATTTATCGACCCAATCAACGTCATTCAAATAGGTGTACATAAACAAACCGTCTGGTTTGTAAATGAATATTTATTTATTCACATTCACGTTAAAAAATATATTTTTAACGATAACACATTTTATTTTAACATATGAATTTCTATTCAGTTCATTCTTTAAATAAAATGCTATTTTTATTTTTCTAACTTATTTTAGAAAATTTCGGCGGCATAACGGCACGATACTAGAAACGGGACAAGGCCTAGCCTTATCCCCGGTCTAGTGAAGGCCCACGCCATTCACACATCAATCAAATTCACTTTCGTTATGCAAACCACAAAATTTGGAGTAAGGGTCTAACCTAGCCTTACTCCTACGCCTTATAACGGCGCACGTCTAATCCTAACCAATTTATCGATTCGATTTTTCATACCACAAACCACATTCAAACCAATTCGCAATCAATAACCAAACAGTCAAACAAACAAGTCCATGGTCTGTGGACGATTGTGTCGGGTGCTACTAAGCACCGTCTGCATCCTAGTATATATATATAACTAGAAAAAGAAATTGAAAGGTGAGAAGTTCTCACATATAGCTATCCTAGCTCCACGGCACTTCCTTGATAGAAATCTTCATCGCTATCACATCCTCGTCGTCTTCGTTGCCCGTAGCCACTACATATGTAAAAATCGAGTTTTTACTTCAAAGTTCAATATATAAAAATCGAATTTTTATTTCAAAGTTCAATATATAAAAATCGAATTTTTACTTCAAAGTTCCATATATAAGAATCGAATTTTTACTTCAAAGTTCCATATATAAAAATCGAATTTTTAGTTCGAAGTTCAATATACAAAAATTCTATTTTCTTTCGAAGTTCAAAACATAAAACTATATTTTTTCTTTCGAACTTCAAAACATAAAAACTATATTTTTCTTTCGAACTTTCGATATATAGAAATCTGATTTTTTTTCTTTTAAATTTCTAATCTCTTCCTAGTTTAGAAATCATTTTAAATTCAGTTTAAAAATCATTTTCCCTTTCAAAATAAAATCAGTTTTACTTCCTATAAAAATCAGTTTTTATTTTCTTTATAGATCAGTTTTTAAATTCTTTTGAAATCAGTTTTATACTTTATAAAATAAATCAGTTTTATTTCTTTATTTTTAAAACAGTTTCAGTTTTAAACTTTATTTAATTTATTCAGTTTTTAATTTACTTTTCAAAACAGTTTTTATACTTTAAACATTTCAGTTTTTAAAACAAAAATAAACAGTTTTTAAACTTATAAAAATACAGTTTTTAAACTAAAGTAAAAATAAATAAAATAATAAAAAAAAAAACTTACCGGGGGGGGCGCGGTCGAGTGGTCGGGGGGGGGGGGGTCTGACCTGCGGTGGCGTGGGCTTCGGTTTCTTCAATCAGGGGGGGGGGGCGTCGGTTGTCTCCAGAGGAGAGGGAGGAGGCGCGAGGAAGTCGGAGGGTGGTTAGGGTTCAGGGGGCTGTGGTGTCGCGTCGTCGAGGTGGGGAGGGGGGTATCGCGGTAGTCGATTGATGAGGGGGGGGGGGGCTCCTGGCGATGGTCGGCGCCTGGCTAGGGGGGGGGCGTCTTCTCGAGGCGGCGGTGGTTGTTCGAGGGAGGCGGCGGGTCTTCGCAGTCGCCCCCCTTTTCCTTTTCTTTTTTTTTTTAATTTTTTTTTCTTGAATGAACGGTAGGGATTAGTGGGGGGGGGGGGGAGAATAATAATATATAATTAATTTATTTTATTTATTTATTTTCAAATAAAGTTGACTTTTACTTACGTCATCAAAACGAGGCCCACCACCTGTCGTCCCTAGCGTTTAACCCCCATTCCGAACACAATGGGATATGTATCGTAAGCTGATTCGACTGTTTGAATCAGTTTCCGTTTAATTTGCATTTAAATCGCTATATTGAATTTTAAACGTACATTTCGAATTACCGGGGTCACATACTAACTAGAAAAATTCCTGAAAAATATTTTCTAGCTTCGTATTGACGATACGGTCCTAACAAAACTAGTTTCATCGAATTCTGAGACCGTTGGAAAAATGGCCAATTTCCAGTCGATTAAAATCAACTGAAATGGTCAAACGCGTTTTCCTTTGCCACGCTCACATATTGATTCGAAAAATTATGAAATTTGAAACCTAGCAATAACTTAACATCACGGACCCAACAAAACTGGTTTCGTCGAAATCCGAGGTCGTTTGCAAAATTGCTATTTTTAAGGGCCTTATATTATATTAAAATATATATAAATTCCACAGCGACTATTTCTAAATTTCAACTGGACATATCTCATCATTTATAAAGTGGAATCTCAGTTTCTCAACTTCGTTGGAAAGATATTCACTATTAGATTCCATTATTTTTGGTTTCACTAAAATCCGGATTGTTTTGCACCCGGTACATTCAATTGAAGTTTGAAATCGAATTATCGAACTACCGCGCCATTTTCAATTCCTTTTATAATTATATATAATTATTTATATTCTAACGACGACGTATATAATATATACGTCGAATTATATTCAAAATAAATTTCTCGTCGATATTATTTAAAATAATTCATTTTAAATAATCAAAACTCGCTATAATTGCCAAAATAAAAATTTTAAACTGGCCCAGATTTTACGGGTTGTTACAATCTCCCCCACTTAAAACTTTTCGTCCCCGAAAAGGAACAAAGTCGAAAGTGGTTTGATTATTTAACTCTACGTTCGACCTGGCTTCCATTCTCCAACCTTTAGTTTCTGAGAATTTTCAAAACTTCAAAAATTTGGCTAACACCCTAAATTTTCGAAAAATTTCGCCATAACCTCCCCTGCACCGGGAGCATCGGGGAATTTCAAATAGCTTCCCCGGTCCTTCAGATCTCAAAAAGAAAAAGAAAAAGCCAAGCGGCTAGCCAATAGGCTCACAAAATCATCATCACCCAAACAAAACAGGAAATTATGTAGTAAACATGTACCTATTTGTCGGGCAAACAAATTTTATTCTCTGCTCTAGCCTCCTTGCTATGACCTGTTCAAAGATATACATGTATATGCAAGCAGATGCGACCAATTTTCAATATAGTTCAATATATGATTCAATTAGGCATAATGGCTCAAAATTAGCAAACAAATAAACAAGCAACCCAAACATCAATCAATTAGTGGATTAGAGTTTCAAATTGATAACTTTGATACATAGTCAAAAATCATGTTTTTGATGCCAAATCACAACAATAAATCTATCTATATTAGTTTTGGTTCTCACACCAGTCAAATGGAAATATATAGATATCACACCTTCGTCACTCGAATATAAACACTGATGATGAGGCCTCATCATCTGAATCATCCTCGGGCGACTAGAGTGTGATTCTATATCTATCCAATATATTAAAACTTTGAATACACGCGGATCAGACGTATACGCAAAATCTATATATACTGGATTGTCCACATCAATATAAATAATCAAATACGAATAATTGATTTAAATTTTTCAAAACAAAACTTGTTTTCACTTTAAAAAAATTTACTCTTCACACTCGTTCTAGGATACTACTGATCCCATCTCTAACGAGTCATCCCCGTTGGATATTACTAATCCACTTTCTGATGAGTTCTTTCGTATGGTTCTAATGTGCCTTGTTCTCTGAGCTTTGTAAACCAAAGCTCTGATACCAAATGTGACGGCAAGGAATTTCGCTCGGTCCGAACCAGTCGTTAAACCGATCTAAACCTTTCGAAATCCCTGACTGTTGAGAACAGGACAAATCAGAACACACACAGAAGAACATTTCATTGTATATTACAACAATGCATCAGATTACAAGAATATACAGAGTATAAAAGAATATTACACAGAAATATCAGAGATTTAAATTACATTTAAATACATAGCAGCGGAAAATAATACAATACACAACTAGAAGAGATATACGGATACAAAGCTTTCCGGATATCATTCCAGCTGTAAACCAGGATCCTGTGAATATAAATCTGCAAAACCAAAACTACTAGCTGCCCGTGTCAAAATAGGGGCACCCAGAGTTTAGGTTAAAACAATAAACTCCAGGTCAGTCATGTGACTGGTGTGAGAACTAAAACAGTTAATCTTTATTCTTAAAGTTAGGTAAATCAAGGGACCACGCCGTATAACACGGAACGGGTTTCCTCCCAAGAATACCAGTGCATAAACAACAGCGCAATGCTAAATAAAGAAAAATGAAGCTGTTATAAGACCCAGGTCCTATCACACAATGCAATCGCAAGCCGGGGGATAGGGTTTTCCCTTATAACAGCTAAAGAATGCTTGATACGTCTAAAACAAATCATTTGATACTATTATAAGTGTATAGTGTATAAAACAACTTCAAATCATAAGTATCAATCATAGGCGACATGAGCGTCCCATGCCACTATGTCGCCATATATAGGTTTACAAATAAAACCGCAAAGTCACGTATTTGGAAATTGGGTTTCCAACTATGAACCGAGGCTAGGGGCAAGATCCTCAACCGATTCGAGACGCTCTAGCCCGCCCCTCAGGCACAGCCGCAACCGTACCTTGGATCGTCAGGGCCGGTCCACCGATGTGGATTATAATGCCTGAACAATGCGTTTCTCCGCCCTTTGGGGCGTAAATGAGCCAACTAAATGGCTCCATCGGTTCGAGAACGACCGATCAATCCGAGGCGCCTCGCAACAGCAACAACCACATAAGTCAAACTCGTCAGGGCGTGTAAAACCACTGACGCCACTTCTAGCTAGAAAGAAAACGCATGTCCCCCCTGAGGTCCGTCTCCCGTTTTTGGTTCATACCGGGTGTGAAACACGCGAGGTAAACGTTACACAAAGCTACGCCACAAAGGCCGTGCTTTGATCATCACCACAAGACTTTGCTTTTCAACAGAAGCCTTGATCATTTGCATCTTAGCATGCCACACAGGCAAACCATCCTATGCAACCGATATCAGTCACACAGAATGAAATCCGATGTCAGACACACAGTCCATTTACAAGTCCGTTCTGGGTCTGAACGAAACCGGAGGCACCTAGTGCCCCGCATATCCATCGATCTCCAAGTACGTCTGGACGATCACTAACTGTTTCCATCTTCTTGGGTGTACAGCCCAATCAAGATCATCAGTTATCACCCAAACGACGTGAAGACCTCCGGTCTTCGACCATCGTCTTCATCTTCGACTTATCGTCGTATCAGTTATTCAGAATGGGATAAACCCGGTCTTTCCGAATAACTCGCGTATATATTATAAAAGTGTTACACAAACACAACATACGCCTCATTCCAACTCATTAGTCACTAACCGTAAATAAATCAAGAGAATAATTCCCCAAATATTAACCCCGAAGGCCGAAACCAACATCAGATCAATATCCAGAAAACCATTCTGCTTGGCTAACCGCCAGTTAGTTTCTAAATTTCACATTCAAATCTAATTAAAGATTTAACTATCGCCTGGAGCAAAACTGGTGATACTCCATTCTCGATCTTTTCAATCTAATTAAAGATTCATTAAAACTCCACTTAGTTTTAATCTGTGACTGGGTTAAAGAATCAGTGTCATTTAAAACACGGTTCACGATAAACCCAAAGTCACATCCCATTAATTATCGGGTTAAAGAACAAGTGTTATTTAAAACACTGTTCACGATAAACCCAAAAATCAATATCCATTCAATTCCAATTAAATATTATTTAATTGGCACACTTCATTAAATCTAAATAAAAAGATTTAATCTTTTCTCAACTGGGTTCAAGAACAGTGTTAGTGAAGACACCATTCACGACAAACCCAAATCACATTTGATATTCAATATAAGGCTCTGAATAGAAAATATATCGGCTTATATTCAATATCAAATTCTACGATTAACAAATGTCGTATTGGAAATAACGATATAAATATATATCTTTCAAATTTCCGTAACAACATCCGTATAATCACAAATTCCAACATCGAAATATTCCGAAGACAATTTCGATTCAAATCCACTCCAATGCAATCATTGGAAATTTTGGTTATTTTCAAAACCCTTTTTCGAATTCAATTTATTTATTTAAAAATAAATAGAATTATAATTCTAGTTCAAAACTAGTTCATTTCGATAAAAATCTATTTTTATCTTTTCAAATATGGAGTTTTTCATCCCAAATCTTCACAAATCATTTCTTATGATTTTACATAAATTATTACTATTTTTAATAATTTTATCAAGGCCCGTACAGTCGATTTCCGTCAACGGCCATCGAACTGCACTTACAGCGACCTTTTTCGAATTTGATTTGGACATAATTCCAAATCCAACCGTTAGATTTCAAATTTCTAATATTCGTTAGAAAGCTCTTTTCGATACGAACCCAACGGTTCCGGTTTCAGGAGAATCCGACGGTCGGATCTCCCGTAATGTCCGTTTGAAATAAATGGTCGAAATTCACGAACTGCCGCGGCGCGGCGCGTTCTATTCAGGCCATTATATTATATATATATAATATATATAATATATACTTCGTCGATTTCTATTTAAAACGAATTATATAATTAGTTTTAAAATCTTTTCAAAAGCTATTTCAACTTTCTTTTCAATTCAAATCAAAATTGAATTCTTCTTCATAAATTCGTTTTAAAATTCATTTCTATTCAATTCAAATTTCAATTCAATTTGAATTCATTTCAATTCACTTTCGATTCAATTTGAATTCGTTTTCAATTCAATTCATTTCGAAATCGTTTTCAATTCATTTCTATTCGAAATCGTTTTCAATTCATTTCTATTCGAAATCGTTTTCAATTCAATTCATTTCGAAATCGTTTTCAATTCAATTCATTTCGAAATCGTTTTCAAAAATCGATATAAATATCGATCACGTCAAAATGGCGTCAATCTAATCAACGCGGCTTCATATATTCCTTTATTTTCAAATATTCTATTTCAAATATTTCTTTTTCAAAACTGGAATGAGGCCCAATCAATTACCATATAAAATTAATTATATGGATTTTCATACAACACATGTATATAATAGCATTGAAAATAATCAACCATCAACCAAAGTGCACTACACTGTATAAGCATCAAATATAGATATTCAACGCTTATAACAGCCTGTCAATCAATCGATCGACATATTTAATCAATCAGGATGAGTGAACTTCAAATTTCATCCTAACACCCGTGTGGGGTTTCAAACAATCAAACACATATTTTATTTGTGCAGTTAGGCGATGTGTAAAATTTATCGACCCAATCAACGTCATTCAAATAGGTGTACATAAACAAACCGTCTGGTTTGTAAATGAATATTTATTTATTCACATTCACGTTAAAAAATATATTTTTAACGATAACACATTTTATTTTAACATATGAATTTCTATTCAGTTCATTCTTTAAATAAAATGCTATTTTTATTTTTCTAACTTATTTTAGAAAATTTCGGCGGCATAACGGCACGATACTAGAAACGGGACAAGGCCTAGCCTTATCCCCGGTCTAGTGAAGGCCCACGCCATTCACACATCAATCAAATTCACTTTCGTTATGCAAACCACAAAATTTGGAGTAAGGGTCTAACCTAGCCTTACTCCTACGCCTTATAACGGCGCACGTCTAATCCTAACCAATTTATCGATTCGATTTTTCATACCACAAACCACATTCAAACCAATTCGCAATCAATAACCAAACAGTCAAACAAACAAGTCCATGGTCTGTGGACGATTGTGTCGGGTGCTACTAAGCACCGTCTGCATCCTAGTATATATATATAACTAGAAAAAGAAATTGAAAGGTGAGAAGTTCTCACATATAGCTATCCTAGCTCCACGGCACTTCCTTGATAGAAATCTTCATCGCTATCACATCCTCGTCGTCTTCGTTGCCCGTAGCCACTACATATGTAAAAATCGAGTTTTTACTTCAAAGTTCAATATATAAAAATCGAATTTTTATTTCAAAGTTCAATATATAAAAATCGAATTTTTACTTCAAAGTTCCATATATAAGAATCGAATTTTTACTTCAAAGTTCCATATATAAAAATCGAATTTTTAGTTCGAAGTTCAATATACAAAAATTCTATTTTCTTTCGAAGTTCAAAACATAAAACTATATTTTTTCTTTCGAACTTCAAAACATAAAAACTATATTTTTCTTTCGAACTTTCGATATATAGAAATCTGATTTTTTTTCTTTTAAATTTCTAATCTCTTCCTAGTTTAGAAATCATTTTAAATTCAGTTTAAAAATCATTTTCCCTTTCAAAATAAAATCAGTTTTACTTCCTATAAAAATCAGTTTTTATTTTCTTTATAGATCAGTTTTTAAATTCTTTTGAAATCAGTTTTATACTTTATAAAATAAATCAGTTTTATTTCTTTATTTTTAAAACAGTTTCAGTTTTAAACTTTATTTAATTTATTCAGTTTTTAATTTACTTTTCAAAACAGTTTTTATACTTTAAACATTTCAGTTTTTAAAACAAAAATAAACAGTTTTTAAACTTATAAAAATACAGTTTTTAAACTAAAGTAAAAATAAATAAAATAATAAAAAAAAAACTTACCGGGGGGGGCGCGGTCGAGTGGTCGGGGGGGGTCTGACCTGCGGTGGCGTGGGCTTCGGTTTCTTCAATCAGGGGGGGGGGCGTCGGTTGTCTCCAGAGGAGAGGGAGGAGGCGCGAGGAAGTCGGAGGGTGGTTAGGGTTCAGGGGGCTGTGGTGTCGCGTCGTCGAGGTGGGGAGGGGGGTATCGCGGTAGTCGATTGATGAGGGGGGGGGGGGGCTCCTGGCGATGGTCGGCGCCTGGCTAGGGGGGGGGCGTCTTCTCGAGGCGGCGGTGGTTGTTCGAGGGAGGCGGCGGGTCTTCGCAGTCGCCCCCCTTTTCCTTTTCTTTTTTTTTTTAATTTTTTTTTCTTGAATGAACGGTAGGGATTAGTGGGGGGGGGGGAGAATAATAATATATAATTAATTTATTTTATTTATTTATTTTCAAATAAAGTTGACTTTTACTTACGTCATCAAAACGAGGCCCACCACCTGTCGTCCCTAGCGTTTAACCCCCATTCCGAACACAATGGGATATGTATCGTAAGCTGATTCGACTGTTTGAATCAGTTTCCGTTTAATTTGCATTTAAATCGCTATATTGAATTTTAAACGTACATTTCGAATTACCGGGGTCACATACTAACTAGAAAAATTCCTGAAAAATATTTTCTAGCTTCGTATTGACGATACGGTCCTAACAAAACTAGTTTCATCGAATTCTGAGACCGTTGGAAAAATGGCCAATTTCCAGTCGATTAAAATCAACTGAAATGGTCAAACGCGTTTTCCTTTGCCACGCTCACATATTGATTCGAAAAATTATGAAATTTGAAACCTAGCAATAACTTAACATCACGGACCCAACAAAACTGGTTTCGTCGAAATCCGAGGTCGTTTGCAAAATTGCTATTTTTAAGGGCCTTATATTATATTAAAATATATATAAATTCCACAGCGACTATTTCTAAATTTCAACTGGACATATCTCATCATTTATAAAGTGGAATCTCAGTTTCTCAACTTCGTTGGAAAGATATTCACTATTAGATTCCATTATTTTTGGTTTCACTAAAATCCGGATTGTTTTGCACCCGGTACATTCAATTGAAGTTTGAAATCGAATTATCGAACTACCGCGCCATTTTCAATTCCTTTTATAATTATATATAATTATTTATATTCTAACGACGACGTATATAATATATACGTCGAATTATATTCAAAATAAATTTCTCGTCGATATTATTTAAAATAATTCATTTTAAATAATCAAAACTCGCTATAATTGCCAAAATAAAAATTTTAAACTGGCCCAGATTTTACGGGTTGTTACATTGTGCTAATTAAATCTATGCTTTGATCATCATCCACAAGTCTCTGCTTTTCAACAATAAGCCTTGATCGTTTGCATCTTAGCATGCCACATTGACAATTCACGCCATACGACTGATGTCTATCAATATATAACCTCTAAGCTTGTACGTCGCTGAAAAGGGTGTTAAGCAAGAGAATAAATTCTCCACTACCAAACAGATATATATTTAATAGAGATCAATCAACACAGAATGAAATCCAATGTCAGACACACATCCATTTACAAGTTCATTCTAGGTCTGAATGAAACCGAGGCATCTTATTCCTCATTCCATATGTACAATACGAAAGAGAGGCCATCGCATATCCGAACAATCAACAAATATGTCCTGAGCACTACCACTGTTAACTCATCAAGGGACCTACCCATATCGAAAACATCAGTAGTCATCCATTCGATGTGAAGATTACCGGTCTTGCACCGTCTTCATTTCCTTTGACTTACATTCGTCGTTCAATTATTTAAAATGAGATTTAACTCGGCCTTTTCAAATAATTTTCCAATATATATAATTCAAATCATTTCTTTCCCTGGTTAAATTTAATCCAATACTATAGATTAATGTCACATAAATCTAACCGTCTATATTATTTTATAAACCAAGTGAAATTGGTTTATTTCCATTCCATATCTTTTGTAAGTTTTAATTTATATTACATATAAATTATATAATTTATTCAACGACTTCGAGACCATTTTATTCTCCGAATAATTGGCTAACGCCTTTAATTTTTGGAAAATTTCTCTATAACCTGCCTTGTTCGGGAGGGGTCTGAAAATTTTATTGGCCGTATTAGGCACCCAATAAATCCAGAAAAAGCATACACAATTTTTAGTGACCTATCTATTCCCAAGGGACAGTGTAAAGATCATATCTCTCTACCTTGACTAGTGTTGGAAATAAATAATCCATGTGTCGTATCTAAAATCAAGAGAGACGTGAATTATTGTCATCTCTAGACCCGTGTGGGTTTTTTATTAAATCCAGCCCCAAGCACCATTACATGTATTCCTTAATTATGTCCATAATTAGTTTTCTGTTCAACCTGTGATACCGTTACATATATTCCTTAATTAATTTCAGCGCATGGTTATTTTTAACACTTCATATACATGTTAAAAATAATATTTTTAATGAACAAACATTTATTTCAACGCATGGTTATTTTTAACACTTCGTATACATGATAAAAATAATATTTTTAACTAATAAACATTTATTTCAGTGCATGGTTATTTTTAACACTTCATATACATGTTAAAAATAATATGTTTAATGAACAAACATTTATTTCAGCGCATGGTTATTTTTAACACTTCATATACATGTTAAAAATAATATTTTTAGTGAACAAACATTTATTTCAGCGCATGTTTATTTTTAACACCCATATACATGTTAAAAATA
Source organism: Allium sativum (assembly GCA_030737875.1). Classification (NCBI taxonomy): domain Eukaryota; kingdom Viridiplantae; phylum Streptophyta; class Magnoliopsida; order Asparagales; family Amaryllidaceae; genus Allium; species Allium sativum. The sequence goes on from CM060920.1 coordinate 224,065,758, forward strand.
ATATTTTTAACTAATAAACATTTATTTCAGCACATGGTTATTTTTAACACTTCATATACATGCTAAAAACAATATTTTTAATGAACAGACATTTGTTTCAGTGCATGGTTATTTTTAACACTTCATATACATGTTAAAATTAATATTTTTAATGAACAAACATTTATTTCAGCGCATGGTTATTTTTAACATTTCATATACATGTTAAAATAATATTTTTAACTAATAAACATCTATTTCAGCGCATGGTTATTTTTAACACTTCACATAAATGTTAAAAATAATATTTTAACTAATTAACATTTATTTCAGCGCATGGTTATTTTTAACACTTCATATACATGTTAAAAATTATATTTTTAACTAATAAATTTATTTCAACACATAGCCATTTTATTCAACTGTTTCAAAAAAATTCAACATTAAAATGGCGCGATATGTATAACTGGAATAATGTCTGGCATTATCCCTCTCCTCATACTGGCTCGCACCATACATAACCATTCCATTCAGTCAAATCAATCATAGGGTTAGCAAACCGATATTCAACAAAATTTTCCATAACACAATCAATTTTGTTGCATTTCCAATTTATATAACACATAACCAATTTTTATACATCATATATGCATTTTCTACAACGCATATATATATATATATTATACATCACATATATATATTATACTACGCATACATATACATTATACTACGCATATACATCGCATATATAATTTACTCCATTTTACATCACAATTACAACACAATACAATTAATTTAAATTGTCCATGGTCTATGGATGAGGGAGGTGAGCTAACAGGCACCGTATACAATTTATAATGATTTTCCAACGCACACACACACGAATATATATATATATATATATATTCCATTTCAATTGAATTTAGAGATCTCACATTGGGTTCCACCGTCCTTAAAATGTGGTTAGCTCTAAAATTCCTCTAGTCACTTCTAGAATGTAGAATACGCTGTCACGAGTCCAATGTCTCCTATTTCACTGGATTTCGACACCGTACGAGAAAGCTGTGAATTTGTAAAAATGACTTTTTAAAATTAATTAGTATGATAATTAATTAAAAATTAACCTCCTTCTTCCTTTAATCAATACTGGTCGTTGTTCAACCCTATTGTTTGAAACTAGGTTTCCACTTTGCGGTCAAATCAAGATGTTTGAAGACGATCAGACCTCACCACGCTCTCCGCCTACAATTATGAAGGATTACAACAGCTTTGATTTACTTAACACTATCATGGAAGTTGATTATGAACAAGATGTAGTTCCAACTGAAGTTAATGTGAATTCTGTGGAGCCTCATGTTTTCACTATGGAAAACAGTAGCTTGTATCATGAGGGAGTAGCTCTTGAAGACAGAGAGATCAACAATTTTCTTACCAAAGCTTTCTATCCCCAACAAAGTGGTAGTGAATTGGGGAATCAGGAGGAAACTGTGATAGAAGGAGGTGCAAAAATCAATGATAGTACACTAGGTAATGCAAAAGGAAATTCTTCACATCAACAAGATGCTGGTATTTTTCCTGTGAATCAGGTAAAATATTTTGATGAAAAAAACCCGAGAAGAAATCTACTAGTACTTTGAATGATACTGAATATCTTGATAACTTTCTACTCCATAACTTCAATCTGGATGTTGTGCATGAGAATCCAGACTTGAATCAGGCCTCAAGTAATATTGATAAAGTCATTCCAATAGAAGGGGATTAGTTACCTGAATTACTTGAAATCACAAATATAATTAATGCTCAGCTAAATGATGGAAGTGTTAGTGGAGAAGCTAACAATGAAAAGAGAGTGTTGTTAGAGAAAATTCTTAGTGACTTTACCTCATTTAGAAAAAACATGAATGCTGCAGGTGAAGGATATAAACAGTCTGTGACTATTTCACATACTAAACCAGTCTTGAATCATTCAAAACATAACTTACCAATACCTTTCAAGCCTGGTTTTCTAAATTCGTAAAGCTCCAGAAAAGATTTCAATGATGGCAAGTGTTCTTCTTCTTCAGATGCTCGAGCTTCAGCGCAAAGGTAAACAATAAAGTGACATCTCCCTACGCCCACACTCCACCACCACCGGGATTTAAAGCGCCTCCTCCTCCTTTGGAAGTGGCAAAGCTGCAAGTGAATTCTGATGCTTCTACTGTTGTGAAACATGCCGCAGAAAGGAGTTGTTGCAACAATTCGACAAAGGCTAGCTCTTTAGCCATGAGTGATGCGCACTGTGTGGCACGTAGGAAACACAGGAAGTAATATTTATAATATATTGTGCCATGCAAATGAACATGTAATTTGTTTATTCTGCTATTTCTGCAATGATTCCCCTATGTGGGTCTATCTTGCAGTTTTTAGTCCATATGTATATTGCATATCACCTGTTATCATTTGTAACTTTTTATTTTTTAATAAACAATTGAATGTTGAGAATCACTATAAAAGTCGGACGGCACTGCCAAAAAAATGTTAAAACTATGTGTTTTGATGTAAAAATTGAGAAATCTAGTGTTAGCTAAGTGATTTATGTGAAAAGTGGCCATTTTAAACTTAAGATAACCTAAACTAAATACTAACAACCTAACTAGGCTTTAAATAAGCCTAAACCATGAATTCACTACACCATAAATTCATATTGCAACACTAGAAAAGTGATGCAGGAAGTGCTAAAAAATGTTGCTTGTCAACACTTTCTTGGTTTTTCATTTTATCGCGATGCCATATAGTCAAAAGCAACACCTTTGCGACCCAATGGCGACATTTTCATGGTGATGTCATAGATACTAATTTTACTTAAAAGTGGTCCCCACATTATCTATAGTAACACTTTTACCATCCAATGGCAACACTTTTATTATCCTATGGAAAAACTCTTATAGGATTAAATATTTATTTAATAGAATACTAAGAATTGAAACAATATTTTATTAAATAAAATATTTTATTTCTACAACTAAAATAGTACAAATTGCTGGCTCCAACTATTTACAACTCAACGATTTACTACAACACTGATTATTCACATATACATATATTCCTCACTACATCACTCAGTTCACTCATTACATATGCAGTTTCAATTTATACAGACACTAACTCTGACAAATATATGTCGAGCCGAAGGCGAGCCGAATGTCGAGCCGAAGTCGAGCCTAGAAGCGGGTCCCGGGGCAACGCCGGTGGGTGTCCGAATTCGGAAGACCAAGCCTTTTTTGAAACACTACACACCAAGTGCGTCATCACCCAAAGCCTTAAACAATAACAACAACAAACATTAAACTTCAAATTTTCCACTTCTGTAACACACTTACATGTGTTTTATATGTCATAAACTCAATCATTTCACTACAACCTAAAATAACACAATGAATGCTTTTCAACACTAGCAAAAACAAAGTAACCTTAAAAGTTAAAGTAATCCACATCCCATAAAACCTCTAGATACCATTCACCAAAATACTCATCCTTCTTTACAAACAAAGACCAGTCTTCATGTTCACTTCCTTCTTTTTTGCTGGAATATTTGAAATAACAAAATAGTTGATCATGACTTAAATCATCATAAGAAATCGAAGAACAAAATAAACTCACCATTCTTTGAAGTCATCTCACTCTTTTGCAAACTAGCTGCAATGTTTCTATGTTTCAGCAAAAGAAGAAAGAGTTGGTCAATTCCCAGTATAATCGATTTAATCAGTGAAGCAAAACTGAGTTGTTTGTGCATCATACAACAGTTTAATTAGCCAAACAAAGCGAGCCAAAACAACCCAAATCACTGCCAATGACCCTAAGGATAAAACAAGTGACAAGCACTGCACTAACATATAAATACCATTTGGATTAAAACTTTTTTGTAATCAAGGTAAACTGTTGTATATTAGTTGAACGCAGTTGTGATTTATTTCACTGAACCATACCTTTCCTTCAAGATGTGTTCTTGTTATATTCATCTTTGCACAAATTCCAAGTCCTACTCTTTTTCGTAGTTGGATTTCAAGTATGCAATCATATCTTCAGCTGATAAAAAATTCATCCTGAGCTCAACGAGCTACAAATTAACAAATTCAAAATATAAAATAACTGATCTCAATTCGAGATTTTGGGAACTTTCGAAACTCACCTTTAAAAAAGCTGAAGGAGATTTATCTCAAATTAAAGAAGCTGAAGTCACGATTTTTTCATCCCAAGATGAAGTCGTGATTTTTTCTTCTCGAATTAAAAAAACAGTCGCAATTTGTTGAAAAGGGAAAAACACTAATTTTCCATTGCTATTGAAAAGGAAGCGGCTGTATTTATTCTAAAGTGAAAAGTAGCATGAATTATGTTCAGCGGGAAAAAGAAGATTTGGGGTGAAGGAGGTGAGGCGATGAAAGAAAATCAGAATGACACGGATCAGTAACATGGACTGTTGGATCCTATTGATGCGGATTGATAATTTTATTCACGTGGCTACTGCAACACATGATTGATATCTATGCTAACACATTGAAGCATGTGTTGCAAAAGACAAAAATCATCATAGATGTGGCAACATTTTAGATAGCAACACCTTGGATTTTCATTGCAGTAGGTCATCTATGGTGCAGTGATTAAAGGAGGAAAATTTTGATATGTTGTCATTTTTCTTCTTTTAATGTTTCTTCCTCCTTTTCAAAATGCTCAGTAGAAGAAAAATGAGAAAATCCTCCTAAAATTCAAACCTCTACTTCAATCTCATATCAAAAGATAAAAAAGAGTTATAAAACCAATCACAAACAGGTATTCTCTTTAAGACCTTAAATTTGTTCCATTTTTGTTTTAGCTCATGAAATTGTATTGTTGTATGTTGAAAATCCAATTGCATGTTGCTGTAAACAATGTTTCAGGTTGCGCTAAGAGATAAATTCAAGAAAAAATATTTTTTGCAAACTCTCCACTATAAATTGCTAAAAATCACTAAATAGGTGAGTGTAACTCACACCTTCTAATTTATCTAGTATTTTATGATCATATTAAGTTGTTTTAGAGAGAATATATATAAACATACAAACAAGGTTTTATGTTTACAGTAGAAAATCGTCTGTCTATCTAACTTTATGATGTTATATCTTATCCATTTCATGCTGAAATCATGCCAAACCTTTTCTGAATGATAGTATTATTGTTGGTGTATATGCATGTCAATATTTACTTCATTATAACTTTGTATCATATTAAAATCCAGTTTCAAACTTTGAATCGGACAAGAAAATGTGCTTGGGTAAATTCACGTCACACAGGTCGACCAGAGCATTCTCAGGGTCGACCTATGGGTCAACCCAAAGACTTTTAGAGTCGACTTGGGTGTTGATGCATATAATATAGGGGTCGACCCATGTGTTGTTGTTGAGTAGTAAACTTTGCCTATAGGTACTTATGCATGAGGCTGCTTCCAAAATGATTTCTAAATGTTTTTGCTAGTCGATTTTTATGGATTCTGAGATGATCATATGAGATGTTTTCTTAGGATAGCCTAAAATAGGTAATCCAACATTGTCACTAATTTGTATAGTGAATTCATGAAGATTTATATGATTTTTTTGTTGATTTCATGAGCTGTTTCATGAGACTTCTGAGATCGTGCATGCTTTACAGAATGGTTTCAATATGGAATTATATATATATATCTTTGAGACAAACAATTTTCAACATTTTGTTTTGTAGAAATAAAATCGTCTCTTGGCTTTACTATGTACAATATTTTCCTATATATAGTGAATTTTAAAGAAATAATTCAAATGATTTCAAAATCATTTATAAAAACTTTTTTCGGAAACCAAGTATTTTCAATATATAAACTACACGTTTTGCACACTTTGAGAAAACGAGAATGTGATTTAAATTATATAATAAATCACTTGGTATGGGACACATAGATTAAATATATCAGTTAATTCCCAACTTGTTGATTAAAGCTATTTATGTTTCTGAGTGTGGTGTAAGCTGATTAGTAGTAAATCATTTATTGAAATGTGTGGTATAGGATGCATTATTTTCACTTTTCGAGTTACTATTTGGAAATCTGTCGCACGTGACTTTTGTTTGTTGTTTCCACTTGTTGTTACTTGCTTCGGAGAGAGCTAGTCTTGTGGGGAGTCTTTTATGTACACATTCACTTGGATGGGGGGGGTCAAGTTACACTCAGTAGAGGGGGTCGTAGTGATAGGCTCCTAAATATGTATATTGTACTTGACAAAGCACAAAGGGAGTTATATATTCGATGTGTGTGCTATTTGTTGTTTGGATACACCTTTTGTTGCTATTTGTTGTTCAAATCCATTTTGATGCCATTTTGTTGTTTTGGATCGATCTTTGATGCTATGTTGATTTGTTGCAATTAATAGTTTTGGATCCACTATCTCATTGTACTATTATTGTTGATATTAATTCATTTACGTAGCTTTAGAGCTACCATGATATTCTTATAGATCAGATGTTTCACTATGTTGTTTGGAACATTCTTATAGATCTGATGTTTCACTACGTTGTTTGGAACACATAAGTGTTATATATATTGAACTTTTGTTGACGATGAGGTTAAGGACACCATTTATGAGATCATTACATGATGTTTAGTTGTACCCTATCTCATGAACCTTATGTTGTATAAATGCAAACGTACTCTTTCTCTACTCAATAAGAGTTGTCCTTTATCATGCTATATTCCTCTATTATGATCTATTGATAATATTTAAACTTGACTGACCATGTACTTTATACACTCAGGTCACATCGAGTCATTTTAGGTTAGCTTCTGTGTAAAAACCTGATTGTTCTAGCTTTTTCGTTTGAACTATTTATCACCTTTAGCATGCTTAGGCATCGTTTTAGACCATACATCTATTTATTTTGTAGCACACTATGATATTTTTACATATTCTTTCATGCGAGTTGAAGTGGTACATATTGTGGATTGTATATCTGATTATGTATACTACTTTGTATTATACTAGATGTATGTATATATATGACTATTTCTATCGGTTATTAATATGTGTTGTTTATTATAGTTATATTTTTCTGGAATGGTCCACTATCCATCGTGGTATTCGTAATAGTTAGCAATTTACGTATTGAAAGATCATAAAATATTTTTATTTTATTCCTTGAGGGTTGGATCATTCTCATCTTTTAATATGTTGCTTATGGGGATATGAGACAAGACCATAATTTTTACCAATTTTATTTGTGAACATTTTACCCTGTCAGTCTTGTACAGACCATAACTTTTGACTCAGGTCGAATCAGAGGGTGAGACTTGTGTCATTTCAAAGGAATTGATGTTTGTCTTTCCGTAGAGTGCTTACATTAAAGATTTGGCTCAGCAGTTTGGAAGAAATCGATGTTTAAAGGTTTTTTTAGTTGGTTGTCCAGGTTTTTGGAGCCTAATGGGCTGATTTGGGAGAGGCCCGTTAGTGGGCTGGTGGAAAACTATAAATAAAGGGTGAGAGGTAAGGGAAATAGCCTACTGCCCCATTCTCTCACATGGTGCCTTGTGCTCCTCTTTCCTCTAACACCTTTCCACCATTAAAAATCAAAATCCAAGGAGGGAAATCATAGGCCTACACCATTGGAGGCTAGATCTACATCAATTGAAGAAAGAGTTCAACAGATCAAGGGGATTGGTGCGAAGTGCTTGCTGTTCGAAATCTTATTTTATTGATTTTAGCTTGTTTTGGAGAATCGATGAGTGATATGCATCTCTCACATAGATTCACTAAGGTATATGGGTGTTTGCCATGTTTTTCATCAAATTCAAGTCGATTTCTTAGCTCTACACATAGATAAGTCCAATTTTCATATGAATCACCACAGGATCCAATTTAGTAAGTCTTAAACTGGTAATTTCTATGCTATCTCATATGATTATGCAAGTTTGATCTGTAGTTTTGTTCATATTTGCATTTATGGTGATTTTGGTCAATTTCATATAATTATTAGTGAAATTACCAAACTGGTGATGTTAGTGGCTTCATAACATGTTTATAATTGTGTTGAATGGATAGGTTGAGTTGGTTTCGTCGATTGGTGAAGTTTTGGTCGAAATTGGAGTTGCACTGGTGAAGTGCAGGTTTTGGGTCGCACGTGGTGGGTCGGTCGCATATGGGATGGTTTTCTTGGGAAACAAGACAAAATAGGGTCGATCGAGCGAGCGAACCTGGGGATGAACAGGGTCGATCGTTCGAGCAAGCCTGGGTGAAAGAGGTTCAAGCGAGCCTGGGATGGTCTTATTTTTGAGTCAAGAGGGAAAGGGTCATTCGCGCAACTATCACCGGGTTGTTCGAACCAAGGAGAGAACTAGGTCGGTCGCTTTCTCAGAATAGTTCAGATGGTTGTGTTGATAAAATCTGGTTGGTCTTGTTGGATCGAGCAGGTCAAGGGTCGGTCGAGCGAGCCTTTAGGTTGAATGAAAGGGTCGGCAAAGCAAGCCTATGGGTTGAAGGATGGTTCGGTCAGTCGGGCTCCCAGGGGTCGATCGTGCTCCCAGTGGTCAGTCGGTCGAGGAGAAATGACGAGTTTGGCAGCGCCTCTAAATGCCGTGGTGAATGGCATAAGTGTTGTGGTTTTATTTCTATGGAAAGTTGATGATGCTATAGATTGTTTTGAACCTTATGATTGATGTTTTTCTTTGGTTCGAAAGTGGTGATAACTTTGAAGTGAATTCCCTGGGGAAATGACGAAGTGAGGTGATTTGTTCATCGGATGTGATGAATGTGGGGATGACTCAAGGACGTATTGAGTTCGTGTAAAGTGATAAGCTCTAAGGTGTTCTGAGCTGGTTAAAAGTCGTGATTGATAATGACTAAAGATGCGAATGCCGAGGAATGTCCATTGTCGTAGGTTCTAGCGGACTCAAAGTAGCGATACAATTGAAGACCAATTGTAGGTCAAGTACCCTGGGCATTGTGTATGGCCTAGACACGTGTTATGTATAGCATGTGAGGTTTTGCTAGAACCGGGGCATCGTGTACGGTCCTTGACAATTAATGGAAAGTTGTTATCCAGTCATACGATAACAAATCTTTCAAGGCATGGTTGGCGGGGATAGCCAGAGTCAGTAATGGACGTTTGATTTCTTGTCGTAATGATGATTGTGTTGCTATTGCTATGTATGAATGGTTGTTCTGGTTGCCATTGCTGGATGGTTATTCCTTTAGATGTATGGGCCGTAAAGGTTATCACTGTTAAGTATGGGGAAGGCAGTTGAGAGTTCTTCTTTGGAGCTAGGTAGATTAGTTCATTTATTTACCCATTCTCATATACCTTATTGATGAAGTTTGTTAGCTGTTTTATCGCTCACTAAGACTGCTTTCTCACTCAAGGTTATATGTTTCCCTCTTATTACCTTGGGTTGTTCATCCGATTGTTGGATGGGCAGACTAAGTGGTAGGTGACAGGTGATGCCTTATTGGGAACAGTGATGCTGATCGACAACAAGCAGGAGGCTTACGTATCAGTTTTACTACTATCGAATAATTGGATTTCCGCTGTTTGATATTTCTCTGAGTGTTGTAGTGAGGCAAATTGTATAAACACTATTGTTGTTATCCACGTTTATGGGAAATACTTTCTAGTTATCATGAAAGTTTAGTGTTTTCTGCTTCTCAATCACTACCTGTTGTATATGCTCTATTATATGTTCTCTTTACGCTATGAGTTTAGGACTGGTTTCGATTGTGTTATCATATCTTGATTATCGTCCACGGCTGCCATGCACACCTTTCGGCACACTATTTTTCTCTTGTATAGTGCGGGGGTTATGGGCGGTCGTCACATTTGGTATAAGAGCTTTGGTTATAGATTTTAGCCAAAGGTCAAAGACGTAATCACGTATGAGAAACGTACTTGTAGATTTCAATTGGATGAATACTATATGATACTATATAGTATAGAAGTGTTTGTACTTCTTTAGCAGCTTATCTTGTAAAGTGGCTAACCATTCTAATTTGCAGATTTAGAATGAGTCGACGTTATACGAGACATACTGTTAGGGTAGATGTTGTACCTGGAGGGGGTAATGGCGGGGCACCTGACTACCCGGCTATGTTTGAAGCTATGATGGAAACATGCCTTCGAAGGAACCCTCTAGTGACAGCTACGGTTGATGTTGGAGTCCAGGTGCCTAGAGCTGTAGAATTTGCAAAGCTGTGCAAAGACTTTACATCATTGGGAGGGAAACATTTCAAGGGCACTGAACCAGTTGAACTGGTTCAAAGGTGGTTGGATACTTGTGTTAGGATCTTTAAGAACTTGGGCATAGATGATGCAACCAAGAGGAAGCTTGCATCAATGCAGTTAGAGGGTAGAGCAATGGACGGGAGGAACTCTGTCACACTTGAGACCTCTGGAGAGGATATTCCTTGGGAGTAATTCCAAACTAAGTTTGAAGCAAAGTTGATCTCCATCGTTCAAAAGTCAATTCTGTTTAAGAGATTCGTGGAGCTTAAACAGAATGGTCGCCCAGTTCTGGACTATATTTCTGACTTCGAGGCTTTTTCGAAGTATTCTTGTTCATATGTGGATACTCCTTATCAAAAGAATGAGAAGTTTGTCTTGGGGTTGAATTAATATCTTGGGAATCATCTTGTGGATCACCTCGATGATAGCTTTGAGAAGATCGTCGAGAAGGCTTTGAGGCATGAAAGTCTGTTTCCAAAGAAGGTTTTTGTTGTTGCAGCTAAGGAAGAACATAAGCCATGGTAGGGTGGTAATAATAAGAAAAGGAAGCAGCAACAACAGAAGGGAAAAGATGGCCAGAAGAAGCAGAAGAATGAAGTGACTTGCTTCAATTGTTGGCAGAAGGGCCATTTAGCTAGTGAATGCAAGAATCCTAAAGATTAGAAGAAGTGCTTCAAGTGTGGGAAGCCGGGACAAGAGAAGAAAGATTGTCCAGAATCAGCTAAAGCGAAGCAAGTGGTTAAGGCTTATGATTTGGGGGTTGTGCCATCTTCTTCGAAAGCTCATATTTCTTAGGAGAAGGGAAAGGGTGTCGTGTGAAAGTGTATATGCAGCAGTATAGGATCGTGTAGTATGGAGAATAGGATATAATATCAAAATAGTAGAGTAGTAAGCAGTAAATCACACAGTCGATTTATACTGGTTCGGACCACTGTCCTACGTCCAGTCCCAGACTCACTTCTGGTATTTCACTAACACTAAAAACCCTCACTTCACCCGGAGGAATAGGTTCACAATTACCCGAACCACTGAACGGGATTTCTTGCCTCAACCACTGAAGAGGTCTTCACTAATACAGAATAATTGTTGACTCTTTTGTGTTCTTGATAACATGGATTGTCGAATATTAAGTACACCCTTCCTATAGTCTTTCCTTGATGATAATCGTGAAGTGCTTGAAGGAATATGGAAGTTTAAAAGTATCAAGTACGAAAGTAGATAGCTTTTTAGAACTTAGAGAGCTTTGAATAAGATAGAGAGAATTAGAATAAAATTCGGTGATTAGATCATCTAAGCAATTCTCTATTTATAATATATAAAAAGATACAACTGATCGTGAAGAGTTTTGATGAAGAGATATGGATTAAATAGTTGTGTCTCTTCATAAAGGATGCAACTCTTCGGAATTCAGATGTCAGATTATTTTAAAAATCAAGTCAGCAAGGAAATAGTGTATTTCGGGGGCATTTCAGATGTCTGAAATATATTAACCAGAAGTCTGAATATTGTATTTAAAAATATTCTATTTCAGCAAACAGACGTCTGAAATTTTCAGACCAGACGTCTGTTTTCTGTTATCAGCCTATTCCTTGCCTATTTTTCAGTGAAAAACTATATATATAAAATATGTGTGTGTGTAATCATCAAGGAAGACTTTAACATATGAATCTAGGACTAATTGACTCTTACAAAATATAAATGATCTTCGTTTTGTGTCCTTGAGTCAGATTGTCGAAAGTATCTTCCTGCAACATAGAATTAGTCGAATATATATGCTTATAGTTGTCATAGTCAAAATACTCATATAGCGGGATCCAATATTCTCCCCTTTTTTGACTAATTACAACTATATATGCTCCCCCTGTCAATATGCATATAATTTCACTTGTTTTTTATATGCTCCCCCTGTCAATATTCATATAATATCACGTTTTCTCCCCTTTTGTCATTTGAAAAAAGGAATACTTAAAAAATTGAAGCATGAATGCAATACACACGAGTATACATAGAACATAAAACATCACACATACATGCAGATAGTAGAGTTTTGTGCAGAAATAAGAGAAGTAGCAAAATATGACACACCATAAACTTAATAAAGGTTCTTAGGCAAAATATTTAACCATACCACCTTCAATACTTATATATCCGCGGAAGTAGATCCTACAAGAGATGTTCCATCGTTCGATGGTGAGCTTTGTTCGGAATCCATAACTTCTTCGGGAGAACTAGATGACCTTTGAAATGGTGCTGGAGCTGGTGCTTGAGTTGAAGAAGTGCCGGTGCAAGAAACTACATCCCAAATTTTATTTAAAAAGCCTTTGATTGAGTTAAACTTTTTGTTTGTTTGCTTTTCAAAACGTTTTAGGTCTTTGTGAATTTTTGATTGATTGCGAGAAAGCGTAACCAAAGCTTGTTTGGAGGAAGTGTCAGGAGAGATAATTTCAATGGCTTCCTCTTCTTCTTCCCGTAGGCGTTGACGATGAGAAGGCTTAGCAACTAGAGTTTCCGGTTGAGTAGCAACATGTTGAGTCCAATCCTCAAAAGACATGTATTCTAAGGTTGGAGGATTTGGATCAATATCCATCAGTTTTAATGTTTTAGACCCAATTTCTTTAATACTCTTAGAAGGAGTATCTAGTATAATAACTTCACAAGCAGTAAGTATACGAGTGATATAAGCACCGTAATGGATAGTCTTGTATTTGCGCTTAAGAGTAATATTTTTCCATTCGTCTATGATAATCTTAGCCCAATTGATTTGCTTTCTTGAGTATAGTGCATATAAAGCCTGAAAGTCACGTTTGTATACTTTTTCATAACTTCCTGTGCATGGTTGGATTGTTCGGACTAAGATACGGTTTAATAGATGAGCTTGTGGTCAAAATTGGGTGGAAGTAAGTTGATGCATATCAATGAGATTATCAGAGAGAAATTTATGAGATGTCTCATCTCTTGTACTCATATCCACTTCTATTGTACCTATGTCAACCCCTTGCCAAGCACAAGTTAAAATTTGCCCCAAAGGTTGAATTGGGAGAAAAATTCTTTTTCCACAAACCATTGTCCAAACACAATCTTTTTGTTCTGAGGGTTTGTATGGTCAAGATTCATATTGGCTAAAAATAATTTGCATAGAAGAGGGTATATAGGGACATCATTCGTCTTGAAATCAACCAAAGATTCAAAATTGTAATACCGTGCATATTGTAGTAGACGATAGTTGGAGAAAGCATCGAATTTAAAAAAGGCTCCTTCAAAAAATTTGGATTTGGACATTACTTTGTACCTTGCTTTTGTCGTGTCATCCCAAAGCCATTTTTGAATCAAATCTTCAGATGGTGATGCAGTTGTTGTCTCTCTTAGGCGTTTTCCATGATTTGTCATTGTTTTTGTGATGAAAAGTTGATAATTTTGTTTGATTTTGAAAATTGGGGGCTAGGGTTTTTATTGAGAGTGAAAGGGTAAAAGTAAAAGTGAAGAGATTAATGGTAAAAAGGTGGGTAGATGAGGAGTTACAATAAGTAATCGACATGACTTTTTTATATAAAAAAAAACATTTCTGCGATGATTCAGACGTCTGAACAGGAGGGGTCAGACGTCTGAATTTGGGAAAAATTTGACCCGCAAAGAATTAGTTCATTTTAAGCACTTTTCAGACGTCTGTTTTAAATTACTCAAACTTCTGTTTTTGAAGTGAAAATTGTTTTATTCCCAAATTTCAGACGTCTGATTTATTAAATTCAGACGTCTGTTTATATAGACAGATGTAATATTTGCCTTATATGCAAACGAAATTTATTAATACAAGTAAAAATTATATAAGTTGTTTATTTGTTGGATGGAGAAGTCTTTGTAGGGGTTGTATAGCTTATCCCTTCATTTGCTTTATAATTCTTTTCCCAAGAATTCGGATTATAAGATGGACGCTTTAGAGAGTAGCTATAGAATTTCTTAGTAAGATTAACCGGATCTTCTTCAGTGCGATAAGACGCAGATGGATCGATAGGATCTGAAGGAATCGGTAGCGGCGAAGATACATCTTTTAGTTTTGGTCCACAAAATTCATAAATCATCTTTTCAAGAAGATTCAAGCGGGATGCTGTCACTTTTTGTTCAAAATACAATTATTTTTGAAGCGCTATTTGTTCACTTTGATAGTGATGAATATCGTCTATTTTCCTCTTCGTGTTTGGAGATGAAAACGAAGCTCTTTTTGCCTTCTTAGAATTAGGAGTATATCTTGTATGATAATTTCCCCAGCGATAATGTGGTTCATTCGTTGGAGTTGGTGTAGGTAGTTCAGGAGAATCAGATGATTTTTTGGTTGTGAAGGTGATGTTGTTAAAAGAATTTGAACTTGAAGACATTTATTGGATTTTTAAAGTTATGAAGACTATTATTTAAGAGATGTAGAAATATATAGAAGTGATTATGTAAAGAATGTGAGGTCGTTAAATTTACAACTAGAGAATTTTGTTTTGAAGAGAGCATTTTTAGGAAGCTATCTAAACTTAGGTATTAGATTAATTATAGAACAACAAGTTTGTTGTGATGAAAAATTATAAGTCTTTAACAGATATTATTCCTAGCTCACGTCTTAGATTTATAAAAGTATTTTCCAAAAGGGGTTTGGTGAAAATATCAGCAATCTGGTTCTCAGTTGATACGTATTCTAAATTGATTATGTCCTTTTCTATATTATCTCTTAAGAAATGATGTTGTATGTCTATATGTTTAGTTCTAGAGTGATTTACTGGATTTTTAGACAAATTTATTGAACTTGTATTGTCATAATATATTGTAGATTTAGTTAAGTTTACTCCAAAATCTCTGAGTGTTTGTTGCATGTATATTACTTGTGCACATGCTAAAGCAGCAGATATGTATTTTGCTTTACATGTAGAAAGAGATACACAATTTTGCTTCTTACTGAACCAAGATACAAGTGATTTTCCAATGAAATGGCATGTACCACTTGTACTTTTTCTGTGATGATCCCAAAATCCGAAGGGCGGTATTAAGGATAATCATTGGAATATAACACATTAATCATCATAGCAGAGTACAGATAATAGCAAAAACAATAAATAGAATAGTTTTACATGGATATGACAGCGGAATCACAACATGTAACAACATCAGAATAGCACAGCGTAGGATATAACTTAGTAAATAAAAAGGGAAGTGATCAGTCATCATTGC
Organism: Allium sativum; assembly: GCA_030737875.1. Taxonomy (NCBI): domain Eukaryota; kingdom Viridiplantae; phylum Streptophyta; class Magnoliopsida; order Asparagales; family Amaryllidaceae; genus Allium; species Allium sativum. The sequence goes on from CM060920.1 coordinate 224,081,187, forward strand.
CAGAGGCGGAATACATACATGCAGTGAGACATAATAAGGGTATCAGTCTACATCGCCGAAGGCGGTACATATACATACGAGAATAAATACTGAAAGTAAATCAGTCTGCATCGCTAGTGGCGGAATCATAATATAAGTACAATAATGGCGGAAAATGTCAAAGTCGTCTCTGTGAAGTCAGCCTCGCCATGAGCCAAAATGCACTCTATGCAACAGTGCAGAGCCAAAAACAACCTGTCACCTATGAACTAGGCTGCCCGTGTGGAAATAAGAGCACCCGCGTTTGCAAAGTGAAACAAACAACGAGTCATTCATGGGGACTGGTATGAGGAATCTATTTAACAGTTAAACAACAGTAATAAGCAAATCATAGGACCACGCCACTTTCGCGGAATGGGTTTACTCCAGTGATTGCTAGTGCATTTAAAACAAAGTAAATTCTTTTTAAAACAACGCAATGCTTTTAAAAAGAATGAAGCCATTATAAGACTCAGGTCCCATCATACAATGCAACGCAAGCCGGAGGATAGAGTTTTACCTTATAATGGCCAAATATGCTTGATACGTATAAAGCAAAATCAATTGATATTATTACTAGTGCATATATGTTTCAAAAACGAATAGCATCATAAATATCAATCATAGGCGACATGAGCGTCCCATGCCACTATGTCGCCATATATAAGTTACAATCGAATCCGTTATCTCGTATTGGAAATTGGATTTCCGTCATGAGTCGAGGCAAGGGGCAAGCTCCTCTCCGCTTCGAGACATTCTAGCAAATGCCTCAGGACTACACACTCTGGGTAACCCTGGATCCTCCAAGGCCGGTCCTCTCTTACGTTTGAGGATTAGTTATTCCTGAACACACGTTTCCCGGTCCTTACAGACCTATAATCGAGGCGCCTCGCATTCCAACCACCACATAGGTGAAAAATAGATATAAATGTCAGGGCTGGTAAGTCACTGACACCACCATAGCTAGAAAGAAACGTCATGCTCTCCTTGGGTCCTTATCCCGTTTTTGACTCATACCGAGGTGTGAGGCTCGCGAATCCACGATATACACAAAGCCAGGCCACGTAGACCGTGCTTTGATCATCATCCACAAGACTTTGCTTTGCAACAGAAGCCTTGATCACAGCATCTTGGCATGCCACATAGGCAATCCACTCCATACGATTGATTTCTATCGATATGTAACCTCTGAGCTCGTACGTCTCAGAGAAGGGCGTTAAGCAAAAGAATAAATTCTCCGCCACCAAACAGATATATATTTAACAGAGATCAATCAGTATAGAACAAAATCCAATGTCAGACACACAATCCATTTACAAGACCGTTCTGGGTCTGGACGAAACCGGAGGCGTCAAATTCCTCGTATATCCGTCCAATCAACACATACGTTCAGACGGCTACTACTTCCGTTCCTTCACGGTAGCTACTCCGGTCAGGAACCTCAACAGCGCCCATCCAACCGATACGAAGATCGTCGGTCTTGAATCGTCTTTGCATTTTCCAATTCGAATCGCTTGATAAATTATTTGAAATGAGGGTTAGCTCGACCTTTTCAAATAATTCACGTCATTAGAATTTAAATCGATTCTTTCCATGGTTATATTATTCGACATCCATCTTTCAGTTCTTTAGTGTTATTTTCGTGTCAAGCACATACAACCATCAATTATCAAACAATTCAAGCCCAATTGGTTTATTTGCAATCTATGTTGCTTATAATATTTTATAACGATTTTTCGCCATTTTTATTTATTTAAAAATGGCCATATTTAATTAAACGTCGTTTCAGGTCGTGCCGTGGCACTGGCGCTGTTTTTCCCCTAATTTGTTTTACACATATCGGAAAATCTAACCGTTGGATTTCTACAAAGTCTATATCAGTGGGAAGGTATTCCCAAAGCGAACCCAACGGTTCCAGTTTCGTGAAAATCCGACGGTCGGATCTCCCACACTAGTCGTTTGAAGTTACGATTTCAAAATTCGAACTGCAGCGTCGTTATTCGATTTAATTTAATTATATTTATATATAAATATAAACGATTCTGGCGCTGTTTTTCTTCTGATTTGAATTAAACATTCCGGACAATCCAACCGTTGGATTTCTACAAGGTTGGTGCCGTTGGGAAGATATTTCCAAGGCGAACCCAGCGGTTGTGGTTTCGGGAAAATCCGATGGTCGGATTTCTCATACTAATCGTTTCAAATCACGATTCCGAAACACGAACTGCACGGCTTCTATTCCTTTTAATTATATTTATATTTATATATATATATAGTTCATTCTATAATTCCAACTATAGTTCATTCTATATTTTCAACTTCGTTTTCACTTCAAATATTTCACTAACGCCTTAATATTTCGAAAAATTTCGCCATAACCTCCTTTGTTCGGGGAGGGGTTTGGAAATTTATTGGGCCGTGTTAGGTACCCAATAAATCCTAAAAAGCATCCACATATTTATAGTGATATATTCTGGTGTTTACGGGGGAGCATGTATAGATAATCACTCCAGAGAATAAATTCTCGTCACCCCGTTTCCGTGTGGAAATAAATAGTCCATGTGCCGTATCTAATAACTAGAGAGACGTGATTATTGTCAACTCGAGACCCGTGTGGGGTTTTTATTAATCCGGCAGTTTATCGTTATATTTTATATAGTCCGTATCAGTCATCAGTTCAACCTGTAGTATATAATCATCGCCATACAAGCCTCTCGCTCGTATGGTAAATCTTCCACCTCGTCACACAAGCTCCAATTGCTTATGTGGAATATGATGAAGTATGCCTATCGTCAAGAAGTATGCCATGTAGTGTAGTTCAAAATTAATTGTTACTATCCTATGGCGATATTTATTATTTCACACAGAATAACCAGCACTCCGCATCCAATGGCATTCACAGGAGTTGATATAAAAATAAAATTGCGCAGCCAACTCATCAAGGTTTACCTATTTGTCGGGCACGCAAATAATTTCTTTACTCTACAGCTAATCCATTTTTCCTGTTCAACACATGTATATATATGCAGAACAAAGCTAATAATAATATTTCTAGCAAACTATTATTTATTTCAACACGTGTGTATTTTTATCAAAGCGTATACATGATAAAAGAAATATTTTATTATCAAAAATATTTATTCAACACGTGAATGTTTTTAACACTTCATATTCACAATAAAAATGTAGTTTTTATTGTCTATTCATTTTATTTTAAAATACGATAACATTCAACACATGAATTTCAACTCGACGGACGAATTTCAATTCAACACATGAATATTCTCTATATTTTGTGTATATATAAAAATGTGATTTTTATCGCTAAACTATTTGTTTAAATTCAAAATAATATTCAACACATGAATTTCAACTCAACGAATGAATTTCAACTCAACACATGAATATTCTCTATAGTTTGTATATATATAAAAATGTGATTTTTATCGCTAAAGCCATTTGTTTAAATTCAAAATAATATTCAACACATGAATTTCAACTCAACGAATGAATTGCCACTCAACACATGAATATTCGCTATGGTTTGTATATATATAAAAATGTGATTTTTATCGCTAAAACAATTTGTTTAAATTCAAAATAATATTCAACACATGAATTTCAACTCAACGAATGAATTTCAACTCAACACATGAATATTCGTTTCAATATATGTAATTTATTTCAACGAATGAAAATTATTCTAACACATGTATATTTCAGAAAATTTCGGCAGCATAACGACATTGTAGTTAAAACCGGGACTGTCCCTAGTACGACTCCTCGCTCTACCTTAAAACCTCGCGGTTTTTGACAATGGGGATCATGCATCTAGTTCGCACGCAGGCGGCATGTTTTGTTTTCAATTCCACCATCCTATTCTAATTTGTTTCAACCACAAGAGGGTATTTTTCAACCACAAAGGTATTTTTCAACCACAAAGGTATTTTTCAACCACAAAATCAACCACAAACACTTATTTCCAACCATTCGTCATACCATATAATATCACGTCAATCACAAGCAATAAATATCGTCCATGGTCTGTGGACGAGGGGAGTATATATATATATATTATATTATAATTCACTTGCATTTCATCACAATTAAAAGCATATATGTTTCATTCAACGCTTGTATAATTTATACATCGCTAATATAACTTATACAACACATGTACATGAGGTATACAATGCTTATATAATTTATACAACGCGATTCCATTCACACAATTCAGTTTAGATTCCTCATATTGGTTATTGCAGTGCTAAAAATCGTAGGAAGATCAGAAAAATCCGCGGCTTCTTCTAGATGGTAGAGAGCCTCCTTGCGGTCACGGTGTCTCCTGTTTCATCAAATTTCGTTAAATAACGAAAAAGAGATTATTTTTCAAAGTTTTGCAACATTTTATAGTGTTATTTTCATTTCAGAATAATAAAGGTCGTACCTTTATTTTTGATTCAAAACTAGGTTAGCAAAATTCGTGAAATCCGTCGATCGTTGCTTCGATCAGGTAGTGCCATGCTCTCGGGCTTGGAGAGACGCGCCAGCGCCTAGGAGCAGGGTCAGCTCGGTGGTCGGAGGGAGGCGGTGCGGCGTCGGAAAGGCGGTGACTTCCTCGGCGTGGTTCAGGGGATACAGGCGATGGTGGAGGGCGGCGTTTGGTCGGATGTGAAGAGGGGAGGAAGGGCTGTCGAACGGCGGTGGTGGCGCGGCCTATAGGTGGCGGTGGCGGCGGAAAAGTCGAAGGAAAACTTCGAGCTTCCTGGATCGTCGATTTCGTCTGAGGCGGCTAGGGTTTTTGAGATTTTTATTTTTTTTTAAAGAAAAAATCCTATTGGTCGAGACTTTATAGGAGATTTTAAATAGTGTTTTTGCAAACGAACTCGAAATCAAACCCAACGACTGTCGCCTTAGCTAAATACCCCCATTCCGGACACAATGGGATATGTTTCGTTGGCCGATTCGACTGTTACAGTCAGTTATTTTTCAAATTAAAATATAAAACATTCAATATTTAATTTGAACGTACATTTCAATTTGCCAGGGCCACAAACTAAATCGAAAAATTCCAGAAAAATAAATCTAGCTTTGTTTTGACGATACGGTCCTAACAAAACCAGTTTCGTCGAATTCTGAGCTCGTTTGAAAAACGGCCATTTTTAGGTCGACCCATTTTAACAGAAATTGACCAATCACATTTTCTTTTGCCCCGCTCACATACTAGCTTCAAAAATTATGAAATTTGAAACTTAGCAATTATTTGACATCCGGGACCCAACAAAAGTGGTTTCGTCGAATTCCGAGGTCGTATGCAAAATATCAATTTTCAGGGGCTATAAATACTATATAGCGACCTTTCTAAAAATTCATTTGGCCATAACTTTTGATTCCCGCTATGAAACTTCGATTTTTCAGATTTGTTAGAAAGGTATTCATAAACAGATTTAAATATTTTCAGTTTCGCCAAAATCCGTTATATTTTCCACCCGGTACAGTCAGACAAAGCTTGTATTCAAAATTTTAAACTGCAATACTATACCCAATTCTTTATTTTATTGAAATATGCTATTTCAATTATTCAAATTCTTTGGTAATAACCAAATTTAAAAATTTTAAATTGGTTCACATTTTCCGGGTTATTACAATCTCCCCCACTTAAAACTTTCCGTCCTCGAAAAGGAAATAACAGCTAAGTAGGAAACAAAATGTAAAGGCAAAGTATTGTAAAGGTACCTTGCACCGGAGTTAGTCAGAGATGTCCAGTCTGCATTTGGGGTAGGCTTGTTTAATGCTTTCCTCAGTCTTCCAAGTACAGTCTCTAGGATCACTACTCCACTGCACTTTGATTAAATGAATCTTTTTGCTCCTTAGCTCTCTAGTTTCTTTGCCAACTATCTTTAATGGCTCTCTTCTGAGCGCTAATTCTGGAGTTATGTCTATATCCTGTTGTGCTGCTTCTTCTACAACAAGATCTGGATCATGAACATGTTTTCTGAGTTGAGACACGTGGAACACATCATGTACACCAGGCAACCAATCAAGTAATGAAACCCTATATGCCAGAGTTCCAATCCGTTCAAGTATAGGAAAGGGACCAATAAATCTCGGTGCCAACTTCCCAGTTTTGCCAAATCTGATTACTCCCCGCATTGGAGAAACTCTTAAATAAACATAATCGCCAACGGCAAACGATAAATCTCTTCTTCTCGCATCAGCATAACTTTTCCGTCGGCTTTGTGCGGTTTTGAATCGCTTCTTAATGAAATCGACTTTATCCGATGCTTCTTGAATCATATCGGGCCCTAACACAAGTCTGTTGCCAGGTTCTACCCAACATGCGGGAGATCTACACGGTCTACCGTATAATGCTTCAAATGGAGACATTCCCAGACTTGCTTGATAGCTATTGTTGTAAGAGAATTAGGCTAGATGTAAGTGATCTTCCCATGAGCCTCCAAAATCAATAATGCAAGCCCGCAGTAAATCTTCTAAAATTCTATTCACCCGCTCAGTTTGGCCGTCTGTCTGTGGGTGATAAGCGGTGCTTAAATTTAATTTGGTTCCCAATTCTATCTGGAATGCTTCCCAGAATTTGCTAGTAAACAGGGGATCTCTATCACTGACTATATTGAGCGGAACTCCATGTAGTTTAACTATTTCTTTGAAGTAAATCTGTGCTAAACTTTGAGCCGTTCTGTTGGATCGGACATGTATGAAATGGGCAGTCTTCGTGAAGCGATCTACGATTACCCATATACTGTCGTTTCCTTTCTTAGTTCGAGGCAAGCCATCAATGAAGTCCATCGAAATTTGTTCCCACTTCCATCCTGGAATTTCTAATGGTTGTAATAGTCCAGCTAATTTCTGCTGATCGCTCTTAACTAGCTGACAAGTGGGGCATCTACTAACATATAATGAAATATCTCTTTTCATCGCCTTCCACCAGAAGGTGCATTTGATATCGTTATACATTTTGCTCACACCGGGATGGATACTTAATTTGGACTTGTGGCACTCATCAAGTACTTCCCTTCTGAGCTCAGGAATTCTTGGCACACAAATTCGCCCTCGTAATCTTAGGACCCCTTGGCTATCAAGGCTAAAATCTGAGGGTTTTCCTTCTTGGATCCGCTGGCCAATCCTTTTAATAAATTCATCGTCTTTCTGTAGAATAGTAATCTTATCTTCTAAGGAAGAAGTAATGATAAAGCTGGCGATGATTTCATTCTTTCTACTGAGCGCATCTGCGACAACATTGGCTTTCCCCGGAGTGTATAGGATCTCAAAATCGTATGCTGCAAGGAATTCTAACCAACGCTGTTGTCTCAAATTTAGATCTTTCTGAGTGAATAGATATTTCAAGGATTGATGATCCGTGAATAGTTCGAACTTCTCGCCCAATAAATAATGCCTCTAGATTCTTAAAGCGAACACGATAGCTAATAACTCAAGATCATGAGTTTCTTTCATGCGGCTTCAGCTGACGGCTGGCATAAGCGACCACTTGGCCCTTTTGCATTAATACTGCTCCTAGCCCTCTAATAAAAGCATCTGTCCATACAGTCAAGTCTTGGTTGCCTTCTATAATTGTCAATACTGGAGCGGTTGTCAACTTCAGTTTCAGCTCTTGGAAAGCTTCTTCACATTCGGGAGTCCATTTGAATTTCTCATGCTTCTTTGTAAGCTTTGTCAAAACTCCAGATATCTTTGAAAAATCCTGAATGAATTTCCGATAGTAACTAGCCAATCCAAGGAAACTTCGAACTTCTGTGGGGGTAGTAGGTTGTTTCCAGTTCTGAATCGCTGTAATTTTGCTTGGATCTACAGCAATCCCTTCTTTTGATACAACATGGCCTAGGAACTTAACTTCATCTTGCCAGAAGACACATTTAGAAAATTTAGCTTTCAAGACATTTCTCCTTAGGATTTTCAACACTTGCTCTAAGTGTTTTGCATGTTCGCCTTCCGACTTGGAGTAGATTAAAATGTCATCGATGAAGACTAGAACAAATTTATTCAATACACCACGGAACACTCTGTTCATAAGATCGACGAAGTATGCCGGAGCGTTACACAAGCCGAACGGCATTACTAACCATTCGTAGAATAAATCGGGACCCCTAAAGGCTGTCAAAGGAACACAGTCTTCTGTTATACGTAATTGGTGGAAACCTGTATCTAGGTCCATTCTGGAGAATACTTTTGCTCCATTTAATTGATCTAACAGATCATCTATACGTGGCAAGGGATATTTGTTCTTCAGTGTCTTCTTATTGAGATCTCGGTAATCAACACAAAGTCTTAGAGTACCGTCTGATTTCGGGACAAATACTACTGCTGCTCCCCAAGCTGAAAAGCTCGGCCTGATCAAACCTTTCCAAAGCAATTCTCGGGTTTGACTACCTAACTCTTCTTTTTCTTTCGGGGTCATTCTTCTAATTGGATGTACTACTGGTCGGGCGTTAGGAATTAGATCTATTCTAAATTCAATTTCTCTTTGCGGCGGTAAGTTTTCTACTTCCTCAAACACATCCGCATAGTTTTTAACGACCGGTATCTTTTCTAGTGAAGGGGGAGTAACTTCTGAAGAAGACCAAAATTCTGTTCTATTAATTTCTGAGCCATGGCATGGTATACATATAGGTCCAAGCTTCGTTTTGACTTTAACAATTCTTTCGGCACATCTAACTTTAGCCTTATATTTGGTTAACCATTCCAAACCGAGAATAACATCGAATTCTAATAAATTCATGACGATTAACCTATGGGGAAACTTGTAGAAAGAATAGGAGATAGGCACTCTGCAGTACGAACTGAGACTAACAGAACCTCCTATCGGGTTTTGAACTTTAATTGGTACTTTAAACCTTCTTTGTTTCAATTTCAACTTGTGAACAATGTTACCAGAAATGAAGCTACGTGATGCACCAGTATCAAAAAGTACAGAAACAGGAATATTTTTAATGGTAAGGGTACCTCCCAAGACGTCGGGTTTACCTAATCCATCGGTGGTAGCTGGCGGGGTCTTCCCGTCATACACATGAGCCACTTGTGCATTCTGCTTTAGAGGACAGTTCCTGCTATAGTGTCCTTTCTTATGGCAGTTGTAGCATTCGGCTGAGTCTGGATTTGCCTTTGGCTTCCTCGGGGCTTTGCACACATTAGAAAAATGACCTGGCTTCCCGCAGTTGTAGCAATTTCCTTTGGGGATCTTTCCAGGTTTCTGAGTAGCGGCCGCTGTAATGCTAGACTCGGGCTGATCTGCTGAAGCCTTGCGCTTATTTCCAGCTTGGCTTTTGGCGCGGTCTTGGCTAGCGTGCCTTTCATCCATATCTTCATAATTGCAAGCCATTTCTACCAATTCTGAGAAGGAGAGTTTGATGTTGCTCATAGCTCTGTCATGGTACTTGCGCTTTAGCCCAAATATAAATCTCTTGTTCTTTGCTTTGTTGGTCATAATAAGCTCTGGAGCATAGCGCGACAACTGGGTGAATTTATTGAGGTAATCCTGGATAGAAAGATCTCCTTGCTGGAGATTAGCAAACTGCTCTCGCATCCTCTCTAAAGCCTGTTCAGGTACAAACTTCTCGTTGAACATGGTTTTGAATTGCTCCCAGGTTCTGACAGTACCTGCTGCATCTTCTGAGGTGATGGCATCCCACCACAACTCTGCTTCCTCCTGTAGGAGCCAAATACCTAGTCGTGCTTTGTTGTTGGTTCCCAAACCCATGCCTTCAAAGATCTTTTCACAGGTCTTCAACCAAGCTATAGCCTCTTTCACTGTACCCGTGCCAGAAAAGGGTTTTCCCCCAAGGTTCCTATACCTCTTCGCTACTCTGTCTAGCTCGAAGTCCTCGGGTGCTAGTGGCTGAACAATAGGGCCTTCCACAACTACGGGGATATTTCCCCGTCCTCCTGCTACTCCTGCTCGGCCTCCACGGCCTCCTCTAGCTGCTGCTGCTCGTGTAGCCATCAGAGAGAATACTGTATAAGCAAGAAAAGAGTCAAGCTCACAGATTTGATAATTTTCATATATGATAAAGCAGGGGAACATAAGGAAAGGTAATGATGTACTGATCAAATTGTTTTGCTAATCTTCTTAGCTCATTCTAGGACATTGCTAATCCTATCTCTAATGAGCTACTCGCCTTAGAACACTACTGATTCTATTCTGACGAGGTGTTTAATGTGTTAGATCCCGGAACTAAGGTTAACCAAAGCTCTGATACCAACTGTGACGATCCCAAAATCCGAGGGGCGGTATTAAGGATAATCATTGGAATATAACACATTAATCATCATAGCAGAGTACAGATAATAGCAAAAACAATAAATAGAATAGTTTTACATGGATATGACAGCGGAATCACAACATGTAACAACATCAGAATAGCACAGCGTAGGATATAACTTAGTAAATAAAAAGGGAAGTGATCAATCATCATCGCCAGAGGCGGAATACATACATGCAGTGAGACATAATAAGGGTATCAGTCTACATCGCCGAAGGCGGTACATATACATACGAGAATAAATACTGAAAGTAAATCAGTCTGCATCGCCAGTGGCGGAATCATAATATAAGTACAATAATGGCGGAAAATGTCAAAGTCGTCTCTGTGAAGTCAGCCTCGCCATGAGCCAAAATGCACTCTATGCAACAGTGCAGAGCCAAAAACAACCTGTCACCTATGAACTAGGCTGCCCGTGTGGAAATAAGGGCACCCGCGTTTGCAAAGTGAAACAAACAACGAGTCAGTCATGGGGACTGGTATGAGGAATCTATTTAACAGTTAAACAACAGTAATAAGCAAATCATAGGACCACGCCACTTTCGCGGAACGGGTTTACTCCAGTGATTGCTAGTGCATTTAAAACAAAGTAAATTCTTTTTAAAACAACGCAATGCTTTTAAAAAGAATGAAGCCATTATAAGACTCAGGTCCCATCATACAATGCAACGCAAGCCGGAGGATAGAGTTTTACCTTATAATGGCCAAATATGCTTGATACGTATAAAGCAAAATCAATTGATATTATTACTAGTGCATATATGTTTCAAAAACGAATAGCATCATAAATATCAATCATAGGCGACATGAGCGTCCCATGCCACTATGTCGCCATATATAAGTTACAATCGAATCCGTTATCTCGTATTGGAAATTGGATTTCCGTCATGAGTCGAGGCAAGGGGCAAGCTCCTCTCCGCTTCGAGACATTCTAGCAAATGCCTCAGGACTACACACTCTGGGTAACCCTGGATCCTCCAAGGCCGGTCCTCTCTTACGTTTGAGGATTAGTTATTCCTGAACACACGTTTCCCGGTCCTTACAGACCTATAATCGAGGCGCCTCGCATTCCAACCACCACATAGGTGAAAAATAGATATAAATGTCAGGGCTGGTAAGTCACTGACACCACCATAGCTAGAAAGAAACGTCATGCTCTCCTTGGGTCCTTATCCCGTTTTTGACTCATACCGAGGTGTGAGGCTCGCGAATCCACGATATACACAAAGCCAGGCCACGTAGACCGTGCTTTGATCATCATCCACAAGACTTTGCTTTGCAACAGAAGCCTTGATCACAGCATCTTGGCATGCCACATAGGCAATCCACTCCATACGATTGATTTCTATCGATATGTAACCTCTGAGCTCGTACGTCTCAGAGAAGGGCGTTAAGCAAAAGAATAAATTCTCCACCGCCAAACAGATATATATTTAACAGAGATCAATCAGTATAGAACAAAATCCAATGTCAGACACACAATCCATTTACAAGTCCGTTCTGGGTTTGAACGAAACCGGAGGCGTCAAATTCCTCGTATATCCGTCCAATCAACACATACGTTCAGACGGCTACTACTTCCGTTCCTTCACGGTAGCTACTCCGGTCAGGTACCTCAGCAGCGCCCATCCAACCGATACGAAGATCGTCGGTCTTGAATCGTCTTTGCATTTTCCAATTCGAATCGCTCGATAAATTATTTGAAATGAGGGTTAGCTCGACCTTTTCAAATAATTCACGTCATTAGAATTTAAATCGATTCTTTCCATGGTTATATTATTCGACATCCATCTTTCAGTTCTTTAGTGTTATTTTCGTGTCAAGCACATACAACCATCAATTATCAAACAATTCAAGCCCAATTGGTTTATTTGCAATCTATGTTGCTTATAATATTTTATAACGATTTTTCGCCATTTTTATTTATTTAAAAATGGCCATATTTAATTAAACGTCGTTTCAGGTCGTGCCGTGGCACTGGCGCTGTTTTTCCCCTAATTTGTTTTACACATATCGGAAAATCTAACCGTTGGATTTCTACAAAGTCTAAATCAGTGGGAAGGTATTCCCAAAGCGAACCCAACGGTTCCAGTTTCGTGAAAATCCGACGGTCGGATCTCCCACACTAGTCGTTTGAAGTTACGATTTCAAAATTCGAACTGCAGAGTCGTTATTCGATTTAATTTAATTATATTTATATATAAATATAAACGATTCTGGCGCTGTTTTTCTTTTGATTTGAATTAAACATTCCGGACAATCCAACTGTTGGATTTCTACAAGGTTGGTGCCGTTGGGAAGATATTTCCAAGGCGAACCCAGCGGTTGTGGTTTCGGGAAAATCCGATGGTCGAATTTCTCATACTAATCGTTTCAAATCACGATTCCGAAACACGAACTGCACGGCTTCTATTCCTTTTAATTATATTTATAATTCCAACTACAGTTCATTCTATATTTTCAACTTCGTTTTCACTTCAAATATTTCACTAACGCCTTAATATTTCGAAAAATTTCGCCATAACCTCCTTTGTACGGGGAGGGGTTTGGAAATTTATTGTGCCGTGTTAGGTACCCAATAAATCCTAAAAAGCATCCACATATTTATAGTGATATATTCTGGTGTTTACGGGGGAGCATGTATAGATAATCACTCCAGAGAATAAATTCTCGTCACCCCGTTTCCGTGTGGAAATAAATAGTCCGTGTGCCGTATCTAATAACTAGAGAGATGTGATTATTGTCAACTCCAGACCCGTGTGGGGTTTTTATTAATCCGGCAGTTTATCGTTATATTTTATATAGTCCATATCAGTCTTCAGTTCAACCTGTAGTATATAATCATCGCCATACAAGCCTCTCGCTCGTATGGTAAATCTTCCACCTCGTCACACAAGCTCCAATTGCTTATGTGGAATATGATGAAGTATGCCTATCGTCAAGAAGTATGCCATGTAGTGTAGTTCAAAATTAATTGTTACTATCCTATGGCGATATTTATTATTTCACACAGAATAACCAGCACTCCGCATCCAATGGCATTCACAGGAGTTGATATAAAAATAAAATTGCGCAGCCAACTCATCAAGGTTTACCTATTTCTCGGGCATGCAAATAATTTCTTTACTCTACAGCTAATCCATTTTTCCTGTTCAACACATGTATATATATGCAGATCAAAGCTAATAATAATATTTCTAGCAAACTATTATTTATTTCAACACGTGTGTATTTTTATCAAAGCGTATACATGATAAAAGAAATATTTTTATTATCAAAAATATTTATTCAACACGTGAATGTTTTTAACACTTCATATTCACAATAAAAATGTAGTTTTTATTGTCTATTCATTTTATTTTAAAATACGATAACATTCAACACATGAATTTCAACTCGACGGACGAATTTCAATTCAACACATGAATATTCTCTATATTTTGTGTATATATAAAAATGTGATTTTTATCGCTAAACTATTTGTTTAAATTCAAAATAATATTCAACACATGAATTTCAACTCAACGAATGAATTTCAACTCAACACATGAATATTCTCTATAGTTTGTATATATATAAAAATATGATTTTTATCGCTAAAGCCATTTGTTTAAATTCAAAATAATATTCAACACATGAATTTCAACTCAACGAATGAATTGCCACTCAACACATGAATATTCGCTATGGTTTGTATATATATAAAAATGTGATTTTTATCGCTAAAACTATTTGTTTAAAGTCAAAATAATATTCAACACATGAATTTCAACTCAACACATGAATATTTGTTTCAATATATGTAATTTATTTCAACGAATGAAAATTATTCTAACACATGTATATTTCAGAATATTTCGGCAGCATAACGGCAGGGTAGTTAAAACCGGGACCGTCCCTAGTACGGCTCCTCGCTCTACCTTAAAACCTCGCAGTTTTTGACAATGGGGATCATGCATCTAGTTCGCACGCAGGCGGCATGTTTTGTTTTCAATTCCACCATCCTATTCTAATTTGTTTCAACCACAAGAGGGTATTTTTCAACCACAAAGGTATTTTTCAACCACAAAATCAACCACAAACAATTATTTCCAACCATTCGTCATACCATATAATATCACGTCAATCACAAGCAATAAATATCGTCCATGGTCTGTGGACGAGGGGAGTATATATATATATATATAATATTATAATTCACTTGCATTTCATCACAATTAAAAGCATATATGTTTCATTCAACGCTTGTATAATTTATACATCGCTAATATAACTTATACAACACATGTACATGAGGTATACAATGCGTATATAATTTACACTTCGCTTATATAATTTATACAACGCGATTCCATTCACACAATTCAGTTTAGATTCCTCACATTGGTTATTGCAGTGCTAAAAATCGTAGGAAGATCAGAAAAATCCGCGGCTTCTTCTAGATGGTAGAGAGCCTCCTTGCGGTCACGGTGTCTCCTGTTTCATCAAATTTCGTTAAAGAACGAAAAAGATATTATTTTTCAAAGTTTTGCAATGCTTTATAGTGTTATTTTCATTTCAGAATAATAAAGGTCGTACCTTTATTTTTGATTCAAAACTAGGTTAGCAAAATTCGTGAATTCCGTCGATCGTTGCTTCGATCAGGTAGTGCCACGCTCTCGGGCTTGGAGAGACGCGCCTGCGCCTAGGAGCAGGGTCAGCTCGGTGGTCGGAGGGAGGCGGTGCGGCGTCGGAAAGGCGGCGACTTCCTCGGCGTGGTTCAGGCGATACAGGCGATGGTGGAGGGCGGCGTTTGGTCGGATGTGAAGAGGGGAGGAAGGGCTGTTGAACGGCGGTGGTGGCGCGGCCTGTAAGTGGCGGTGGTGGCGGAAAAGTCGAAGGGAAATTTCGAGCTTCCTGGATCGTCGATTTCGTCTGAGGCGGCTAGGGTTTTTGAGAATTTTATTTTTTTTAAAGAAAAAATCCTATTGGTCGAGACTTTGTAGGAGATTTTAAATAGTGTTTTTGCAAACGAACTCGAAATCAAACCCAACGACTGTCGCCCCTAGCTAAATACCCGCATTCCGGACACAATGGGATATGTTTCGTTGGCCAATTTGACTGTTACAGTCAGTTATTTTTCAAATTAAAATATAAAACATTCAATATTTAATTTGAACGTACATTTCAATTTGCCAGGGCCACAAACTGAATCAAAAAATTCCAGAAAAATAAATCTAGCTTTGTTTTGACGATACGGTCCTAACAAAACCAATTTCGTCGAATTCTGAGCTCGTTTGAAAAACGGCCATTTTTAGGTCGACCCATTTTAACAGAAATTGACCAATCACATTTTCTTTTGCCCCGCTCACATACTAGCTTCAAAAATTATGAAATTTGAAACTTAGCAATTATTTGACATCCCGGACCCAACAAAAGTGGTTTCGTCGAATTCCGAGGTAGTATGCAAAATATCAATTTTCAGGGGCTATAAATACTATATAGCGACCTTTCTGAAAATTCATTTGGCCATAACTTTTGATTCCCGCTATGAAACTTCGATTTTTCAGATTTGTTAGAAAGGTATTCATAAACAGATTTAAATATTTTCAGTTTCGCCAAAATCCGTTATATTTTCCACCCGGTACAGTCAGACAAAGCTTGTATTCAAAATTTTAAACTGCAATACTATACCCAATTCTTTATTTTATTGAAATATGCTATTTCAATTATTCAAATTCATTGGTAATAACCAAATTTAAAATTTTTAAATTGGTTCACATTTTCTGGGTTATTACATTTTCTATCCGTCCGGGATCCACCAAAATCAGCATCGCTATAAGATACTAATTCGAATGGACATCCTTTTGGATAAAATAGACCGAAATCTTTTGTATTATTGAGATATCTTAAAATTCTTTTTACTGCTCTATAATGTGATTCTTTAGGACCCGATTGAAATCGTGCATATAAACATACACTCATCATAATATCAGGACGACTTGCAGTTAAATACAATAAAGAACCAATTTTACTTCTATATAATTTTTGATCAACACTTTTTCAATTTTCATCTTTTTCAAGATGAACTGAAGTACTCATTGGTGTTGGCTTACTTGAAGTACTGTCTAAGCCAAATTGTTTAATTAAATTATTACAATATTTTTCTTGGTAAATAAAAATACCATTTGAGATTTGTTTAATTTGTAGTCCAAGAAAGTATGATAGTTCTCCCATATGAGACATTTCAAATTCTTTTGTCATTATAGTAGAAAATTCTTTGCATAAGTTTTCATTAGTTGATCCAAAAATGATATCATCTACATAAATTTGTATAATTAAAATATCTTTATTTGTATTTTTAATGAATAAAATTTGATCTGCTTTTCCTATTTGAAAACCTGAATTTATCAAATAGCTTTTAAGTCGTTCATACCAAGCACGAGGTGCTTGTTTTAAACCATATAACGCCTTTTTAAGTTTATAGACATGATCAGGATATTTTTCATGTTTAAATTGTGGAGGTTGTTCTACATAAACATTTTCTTTAATAAATCCATTTAAGAAAGCACTTTTTACGTCCATTTGATAAAGTATGAAATTATAAAAACTTGCATATGCTAATAAAATACGTATAGCTTCTAGTCTTGCTACGGGTGCGAAAGTTTCTTCATAATCAATACCTTCTTCTTGATTGTACCCTTGAGCAACTAATCTGGCTTTATTTCTTGTTATATTTCCAAGTTCATCTGCCTTGTTTTTATATACCCATTTCGTACCAATAACTGATTGATCGTTTGGTCAAGGCACTAACTCCCAGACATCATTACGTTCAAATTGATTTAATTCCTCTTGCATTGAGATAATCCAGTAGTCATCTGTAGCAGCTTCCTTTGGATTCTTTGGTTCAATAGCTGAAAGAAATGCTACATGACCCATTTGATTTAATTGACTTCTTGTTCGAACATGTGAATCAATTTATCCAATAATGTTTTGAGTAGGATGATCTCTTAGTATTTTGGGAGGTGATCTGATGATTTCTATGGGATTATTCTCCATATTTTCAAGACTAGTGTTTTCAACAATTTCATCATCGTCTTTATTCTTTATATTTTTATCAAAATTTTCATCAAAAGATACATGTAAGGATTCTTCTATAGTATTAGTTCGTTTGTTGAAGATACGATATGCTTTACTACATTTTGAATATCCAACAAAAATTCTGTGATCGGCTTTTGCATCAAATTTTCCAAGATGATCTTTAGTGTTAAGAATAAAACATTTAGAACCAAAAATTCTAAAGTATGAAATGTTTGGTTTTATACCGTTAAAAAGTTCGTAAGGAGTATTTTTAGTTAAAGGACGAATAGATATTCGATTTAATACGTAACAAGCAGTTGCTACTGCTTCTACCCAAAATTGTTTAGGTAAAGTACTTGCATTAAGTAAAGTTCTAGCACATTCTTGTAACGTTCTATTCTTTCTCTCTACAACTCCGTTTTGTTGTGGAGTTCTAGGAAAAGAGAAATTATGATTTATTCCTTTCTTTTTACAAAAATGTTCAAAATATTCATTCTCGAATTCGCCACCATGATCACTACGAATATTTTTGACTTTTAGATCTTTAGACTTTTGAATTCTTTTGATGAAAATTTTAAAGTGTTCAAAAGTATTACTTTTATTTTTCATAAATATAGTCCATGTATATCTTGAAAAATCATCAATTATTACAAAAACATAACGGTTGTGATTTATGGATTGAATTTGAGTGGGACCAAACAAGTCCATATGTAGTAATTCTAATGGTTGTAAGGTTGAAATAACCTTTTTTGATTTAAAAGATGATTTGGTTAGTTTACCAATTTGACAATCTTCACATATATTGTTTATTTTAAAATTTACTTTTGGTAAACCTTTTACTAATTCATGTTTTGAAAGTTTTTGTATAGTTCTAAAATTTATGTGACAAAAACGTTTGTGCCATAACCAAGAATCATTGTTATTGGCAATTAAGCACATTTCTTTATTGTTATTTACTTTCGTATTTAAAACATAAATATTTCTATCTTTTTTCCTTCAAAAATCATATTTTTTTTGTTGTCAAAAATACTACAATTATTTTCCGAAAAAGTTATTTTAAAACCTTTGTCACATAATTGACTAATACTAAGTAAATTATGTTTTAAATTTTTAACTAAGGAAACATTAGTAATAAGAGGTAGATTTGATATACCATAATTATACACATCTCCTTTGCCAATGATATAGCCTTTTGAGTTGTCTCCGAAGGTAACTGAGCCACCATCAAAGTGTGAAATATTTATAAGCATATCTTTGTATCCTGTCATGTGTTTTGAGCATCCGCTGTCCAAGATCCATTTTCTCTTTTTGAGTGGGACCTGCAAAAAGTATTAATAAGAACATTGGTACCCACTTTTTGATAGGGTCCTAAGAGTTAGGTCTTAGGAAGCCAAACCCAAATGGGTTTAGTATCCCTTTTATATAAATAATTCTCATTATTATGTACAGTTTTCAAAGAAGATTTAATGTGCTTGTTTCTAAACAAACCATTGTTGGTTTTTAGAACCCATATTTAAAATTTATTAACCAATTTTGGTTTATCATTAATTTTTGACTCAATTCTCTTCTTTGGAGAAAATTTTGATTCCTTTTTAAATCCTAAACCATTTTTATTTGAAGGAGGTCGAGAGCTCTCTATGATTTTTGACAAATTCTCTCTTCCCTTATTAAAATTTGAAACATTTTTAGAAATGTTTTCTAACTTAGTTTGAATACTTTTATTTTCTAATTCTAATTCTTTTACTTTAGATATCAACATGTGATTTTCAGAATTTATTTCATCATTCTTTCTCTTTTGAGTTTCGATTTCTTGACTCAAAAGAGAAAGTTGATTATCTGAATTTGTAAGAGTGTTTTGAACTTTTTCAAGTTCTTCTTCCAGAATAATTTTTTCATCTTTCAACATATCCCTTTCAAATTCCGCTTTATTCTGATTTTCACGAGTTTCTTTAAGCTTCTTCTTATGAGTATTTATAATATTTAAAAATTCAACATTAACATCTATTAATTCTTCATAAGATAATTCACTTACTTCAGATTCTTGTGTCATGAAGCATACATTTTCTTGCTCATTTTCGCTTCCACTCTCACTGTCACTGCTTGATGAATCTGAGTCTGAGTCGTCCCATGTAACAGAAAAAGCTTTCTTTTTGAAATTTTCTTTCTTGTTTTTGTTGAAACTTTTCTGATTTTCTTTCATTTCTGGACAGTCTTTTACCACATGACCCTTCTTATGACAATTGAAACATTCCAGTTTTGAGGATGAGGGTTTGTTTGATGTATTCTTTTTTAATTTTCCTTTCCTATATTTCAGAAATTTCTTAAAAAATTTAGCAATAAAAGCTAGATCTTCGTCTTCTGATTCAGACTCTTCTTCATCAGCATGAAAGGCCACATTTTTCTTTTCTTGAGCTAATTCCCTTTTTGCTTGAAGATTTACTTTATAAGACATAAGATTACCTAT
The DNA here is from genome assembly GCA_030737875.1 of Allium sativum. Taxonomy (NCBI): domain Eukaryota; kingdom Viridiplantae; phylum Streptophyta; class Magnoliopsida; order Asparagales; family Amaryllidaceae; genus Allium; species Allium sativum. Next base: position 224,101,023 of record CM060920.1, read on the forward strand.
TAGCTCTTCTGGTTTCATAGTCGATAAGTCATTTGCTTCTTCAATGGCTAGTACTTTTCTTTCCCAGTCGTCAGTTAGAGAATTCAATACTTTTGAAATGATGTCAAAGTCACTATATTTTTCTCCAAGTCCTATAAATGCATGTAAAATATCTTGAAATCTTGAGTACATTTCATTGATAGTTTCATTTTGTTTCATCTTGAAGTTTTGAAACTGATTTTTAAGCATTGAAATTTTAGTTTGCTTGACTTTGTTTGTTCCTTCATGGATAGTCTTGGGTTTTTCCCATATTTGATATGCTGATGTACAAATGCTAACACAATTGAATTCATTTCTGTCGAGAGCACAATATAGCATGTTCATAGCTTTTGCATTTGCATTTGCCTCCTCTTTTTGAACTGTTGTCCAAGTTGAATACTCAGTTGAAGGTACCGTAAATTCCTTTTGAGTAGCATTCCAAGCACTAAAACCACTTGCTTGCATATAAATTCTCATTCTTGTAGCCCAATAATTATAGTGTAGTCCATTGAAAAGAGGTGGTCTTTGAGTAGATTGTCCTTCGGCAAAAGTAGTTGAGCTAGTACTTGGGTTATTCTCCATTTTACCAAAATATCAAATAACGGTGTTACGGTTATAGGATGGCCTTGCTCTGATACCAATTGAAAGTGTATATGCAGCAATATAGGATCGTGTAGTATGGAGAATAGGATATAATATCTAAATAGTAGAGTAGTAAGCAGTAAATCACACAGTCGATTTATACTGGTTCGGACCACTGTCCTACGTCCAGTCCCAGACTCACTTCTGGTATTTCACTAACACTAAAAACCCTCATTTCACCCAGAGAAATAGGTTCACAATTACCCGACCACTGAACGGGAATTCTTGCCTCAACCACTGGAGAGGTCTTCACTAATACAAAATAATTATTGACTCTTTTGTGTTCTTGATAATACAGATTGTCGAATATTAAGTACACCCTTCCTATAGCCTTTCCTTGATGATAATCGTGAAGTGCGTGAAGGAATATGGAAGTTTAAAAGTCTCAAGTATGAAATTAGATAGCTTTTTAGAACTTAGAGAGATTTGAATAAGATAGAGAGAATTATAATAAAATTCGGTGATTTGATTATCTAAGCAATTCTCTATTTATAATATATAAAAAGATACAATTGATCGTGAAGAGTTTTGATGAAGAGATATGGATTAAATAGTTGTGTCTCTTCATAAAGGATGCAACTCTTCAGAATTCAGATGTCTGAAAATAAAATTCAGATGTCTGTTTATTTTAAAAATCAAGTCAGCAAGGAAATAGTGTATTTCGGGGGCATTTCAGACGTCTGAAATATATTAACCAGACGTCTGAATATTGTATTTAAAAATATTATGTTTCAGCAAACAGACGTCTGAAATTTTCAGACCAGACGTTTGTTTTCTGTTATCAGCCTATTCCTTGCCTATTTTTCAATGAAAAACTATATATATAAAATATGTGTGTGTAATCATCAAGGAAGACTTTAACATATGAATCTAGGACTAATAGACTCTTACAACATATAAATGATCTTCGTTTTGTGTCCTTGAGTCAGATTGTCGAAAGTATCTTCCTGCAACATAGAATTAGTCGAATATATATGCTTATAGTTGTCATATTCAAAATACTCATATAGCGGGATCCAACACCGTGGTGCAAGGTACTCTTTCTATTCACGGTGTTTCAGTTCGAGTTTTGTTTAATACTAGAGCGTCGCATTCATTCATTTGCAACGAGCTTGTGTATCGCTTGGGTTTCGAACCTGAGATTTGTGATTGACCATTGATTGTGACCAATCCAGTTGGGGGTTCGTCCAATTTGTGCATGATTTGTCGTGGTCTAGTGTTGTCAAGTCATGGTTGTTCTTTTGTGTGTTATTGCTTTGTTCTGAATTGCGCTGGGTTTGGGATCATCTGGGGCATGGATTGGCTCAAGAAGTATGCGGCAACAGTGAATTGCGAGAAGCTAGAGGTGAGAGTCAGGGATGTAGAAGGGCGAAAGGTCTTGATAAAGTGTAAGCGCGAAGCGGGTGTCTTCATTAGCTATCTATATTCGCTTGTGATTCCACAAGAAGACTTGTCATCTGTGATGATCGCTATTGAGTATGAGGATGTCTTTAACGAGGTAAAAGGGTTGTCGCCGCATCATGAGATCAAATTTAGAATCGATTTGGTCGAGGGTGCTAGACCAATCGCTATGCCTCTTAGGTGGATGGTGCCTAAGGAACAGCGAGAGTTGGAGGTGCAAGTTTGAGACCTTTTGGGAAAGAATTCATTCGAAGGAGTGTATACCTATGCAGTTAAAGCCCCGCTAAAGCCCCGCAATATCCCCGCTATAGCCCGTAGCGCCCTTCAACCGCTACGCTATTTCAATTTAGCGCTGATGAACAGTAGATCCGCTTGTAGCCCCGCTATTTCCCGGTACATCCGCTAAATCAACGCTTTTTACCATCCGCTTTAGCAATATTAATATATAAAGGTTGATTTGACTATTCTATATTAAAAAAAATCAATAAAGTTAGTGTAAAGAGATAATTTTAAGGAATTAGTGTCTAATATATTCTAGAATATATTATAATTATCAAATCTAATGTGTGTATCCATGATATTCTTTAATCCTACTATATACGATTAATTAATGTTAGTTTCTTCTACACATATAATGTGAAAATGATAATTAATTAATTTTAAATATTTGGTTTCACATTTTATGAACTTTTTTGCGCCTCCGCTATATCCCCGCTATCTCCCCGCTTTATCCCCGCTACACCATTTTGCACCTCCACTGCTATGGAACCGCTGAGCGCTTTAACTGCCCAGGTGTATACGAATGGGGTGCACCAGTCGTGTTTGCAACCAAGGTAGATGGCTTGTTAAGATTGTGTGTGGACTATTGTGAGTTGAACAGCGTGACTAAGAAGAACAAGTATCTATTCACAAGGATTGATGAATTGTTCGATCAGCTTCACGAAGCCAAAGTGTTTTCTCAATTGGATTTGGCAATGGGATTTTAGCAGTTGAGGGAGGCTAAGGATAGTGTGTCAAAGACTGCATTTAGAACACTGTAACACCCCACGTCCATTAATGTCACTCACAAAGGGAATGCATTAACTTCCATGGAGCGTTATTAGTGTATAGAACAGAATATTACAAGACAGATACAAATATTGGTACTTGAAAATTTTAAAACAACTTTAATTGCAGCGGAGAAAAGGTTTGATTACAAAAACTTCATAAACCAAGTACACTTAATATCCATCTTGACAAATTGTTTTCGGAGTACATAAAGTAAAAAAACATAACCCCAAACACAAGTAGCCATAAAAGAGATGAGCTGAACTTTACTTCCAGCAATCCAAGCACTTCCAAAAGAGAGAGAAAGAGATCCGAATCAAGCTCTGCTAGTACGAGTCCCACCCTGAGAACCTGGGGGGGAAAAGGAAGAAAAGAGGCGAAAACAAAGGGGGTCAGACATGAAGTCTGGCGAGTACCATAACTTTAAAAATACAATTATTAAAGTAGTTAGGATAAGGCATAAACTGGTAAAACAAGGAATGACTGTGAAGCAAGTGGGCAAGACAAAGAAAACAAAGGAATATTTTGGTGTTAATTGCGCTCCTAATCACTATAGGATAATTACTATATTGCACTAATGCTAATTACACCGCACCATTACTAGTCACCCTAAAAGTTGATCCCGTCCACTGAAGAAGAAAAAATGGTAGTTTCGTGTACCCCTAGCTGTCTTCATAGGTGTCGCCTGCCCCTATCTCCACTAGTTGTACCCACTACCCTCCCCATTCTAATTACAATGTTTATTCATAATATGGTAGTTATACTCCTAGCTGTCTTCATAGGTGCCTTCTGCTCCTATCTCCACTAGTCGTACCCACTACCTTCCCCATTCGATCGGCTCCCTAACTCGTAGATACCCGTGCTGGTCCCACAGTGGGGTGTATCACTCCCTAAAGTAGCAACCCGATACCACTAAAGATGCACGACTTATATCTACATGATGCAACAATGTCTTACCTACCAGCCCGGGCCCACGCACGCACATGACCCCATTGGACTTGCGTTGCCACCGCTAACCCGTTTTGACCTCTTACAATCAAACTCAGTAAGCGTGCCCCGTCCTCGACTTGGGTCGAGCTCACAAAGATACTTAATGGGTTACTGGTTTGAAAAGGGTCCCCACACAAGCTTTTCACCTATGCTTGGTCCCCACTAGAATTTCCCACTTAACCCCTTCTTATTCATGTCTTCTTACATGTTTTCAACTTGGTTAAGTGTTTATAATTATATCCCACATGTCACCCATGTTATTCACTAAACAAATTAACATGTGTTATTGGTTAAGCTTGTCTTAGCCCTATTCGCTTATTAGATCAATATATTATTGGTTAAGCTGGTCTTAACCCCATCCACTTATATCATATTGGTTAAGCTTGTCTTAACCCTATCCGCTTATCAAGTCAATATACATTATTGGTTAAGTTTGTCTTAACCCTATCAGATTAATACATATTATATATGTTAAGTTTGTCTTAACCCTATCCGCTTATTAGATCAACATATTATTGGTTAAGCTGGTCTTAACCCGATCCGCTTATCAGATTAATATATATATATATATATATATATGTTATAGGTTAAGCTGGTCTTAACCCTACCCACTTACCATGTTTTTTATGATTAAGTACATCTTAGTTCACAGATACATTGGTTAAGTGAATAACTCCTTAAGTACCAACCCCGAAGACCGAAATCAACATCAGATTGTTACGCAGAGTCTCACTCACTCAACCAAACTTCTGTTTGTCATTCATATTCGTCTTTTCTCAGCAATAATCAATTATTAATGCACAGACCTCTCGCATTAAGTCGATTGATTGTGGCCGCTGGATATGTCGGGCGGTTCCAGGCAGACTTTCACCACAAGCAATACTTAACCTCGTGTCTAAGCATCTTTTAATTTATGTCTTTGACCTCTCACATTAGCCTACTGTTTGTGGTTGCTGGATTTGTCGGACGGGTCCGGGCAGTCTTACACCACAAACGAGTCTAACCTCGTGTCTTAGGCCTTTATTACTTATTTAATTTGTGCCTTTGACCTCTCACATTAGACTACCGTTTGTGGTTGCTGGATTTGCCGGGCGGGTCCGGGCAGTCTTACACCAAAAACGAGTCTAACCTCGTGTCTTAGGCATTTATTATTACACATTATTATTCAACCCTAATTTGAATTAATATCCCTATTTCAAATTGCCAATAACTTCCAATTTTAATCCATGTCCATAATTGTCACTTAAATTATGTCCATAATTACTATGCATATAAATTAGGCCAATTAATGTCTCAAATTGATTATATGCCTTTATGCCATTTTATGCCAATTCACAATTATGCATATTTAATATTTTCCCATTATCCCCACGTCGTTCGTACGTTGAACGTGAAATATGTTAGACTCGCAAATAGTCTAACTCGTAAAAAGGAAAGAAACATCACAACTTGTATAACACACAAAATAGATCTAACTAGCATAACATGGATCAAAACTGGCATGATTATGATTCATATTAACATAAATTTGCATAATCAACACTTGCATAGGCAATAGTCATAAAACATAAATTTGTATAAACTATGTACTGTCATGGATATAAATGTATAGATCTAAACATGTAATTATGAACTTGCATATATGGATGGTTTTCCTATGACTTGCTTATGAATTTCATACAAACTTACATTCAAACTAGCATATTATTCACATACAAAACTAGCATAGGAAACATAAATTTGCACAAGTATGTTGCTGCCTTGGATCTAAATATAGATCTAATATCAAAATGTGAACTTGCATATGCATCTAAACATAGATCTAAACATAAAAATGTGAACTTGCATACGGATCTAAACACATAAATTAATGTCATACTTTTCGCTTATAAACTAGCATATGTATATACTTGATTCACATATGTTTTACATCCCAACTTGCATAAGATTCACATATGTTTCAACTTCCTAAACTTGCATACATATGTTTTAACATCGCAAACTTGCATAAGATTCGCATATGATTTAACACATAAATTTTCATAAGATTCACATAACATAAACTTGCATATGATTCACAAATTAACATATGTAAACTTGCATAAAATGAATCAAGTTAAACATGTATAATTGTACATATAAATAGATCTACCAATCATACAACAACTAAACTGTCATATGTTCACAAACAGACAATAACATCACATGTTTCAACAGACATGTTCTCATAATCCAATTACAACCCATCATAATTAATTTATTAATTATATTGTGAAAGAATAGCACTCACAATCAAAAGAATGGTCTTATTTTTCTGGGATCTGTATTCTGAAACTGAATTGCTTGCCTTTGATGTAGACTAATTGTTATTCTAATTTGGATTTAGATTTGATTTTAATTCTTGCTTCTATCTTGCTTTTAAGTTGAAGAAGGAATGGTGGCTAAACTAGAACGATCATGGACGGCATGGTGGCTCCTTAGAATGAAGTTGTGTGATTTAGGGTTTCAGAATTATGGTTCCTTTTATAGAAGTTAAATCTTATGTGAGCCGTTAGATCGTTTTAGGAGCAATCAGAGCCATCCAACTAAAGCAAGTGTCACTCAGCCAATCATAGCATGACACATAAGCCATAACACCTCAGAATTTGTCACAAAGCCAATCAGAGAAGGCCACGTAAAAAAGACAATCCTTGACCAACAAAAAATGCGCCACGTGCGCCACATGATGCGTACACGTCTTATATATATATACATATTCTTATATATATATATATGTATATATGTATATATGTATATATATATATGTTTTCTATATTTTTTTTCTTTTTATCTATCTTCCCAGTTAACCATTTTCACACTAAAGCACTTTTTGAACTGCGTTCACACTAAGTCACTTTTTAGTCATCCCCTAAAACAAAAATATGGCGCTGGCGGGGATCGAACTTTGTACCTCTTGTATGTAGATCACATGTTCTAACCAAATGAGCTACTAAGTCTTTTGCTTACAAAACTTAGAACAATGCTAAACATTTTTCTTTTCTCATTCTTCTTTTTCATGTTTTGCTGCAATATTTAATTTAAAGATATCTTCTTCATATGGAGTCCGATTTACGCAAACTTGGACTCTATCTCAAGCAAAATTCCGAGGTGAACGCAATGGCGCAACCTGTTTCCCTTAATACCCACGTTTGAAATTAAGTATTCCTTAATTCGTTAATTTTAATATTTAAAATCACGGGGTGTTACATTCTCCCCTCCTTAAAGGATTTCGCCCCCGAAATCTCCAAGTTAAGGAGAATGCATATCCTAACATCCAATCATCCATCTACTCAACCATCAAACACAGGCATCCATTGTCCTTACAAGATTTCTAATGTTGTATGAACATATGCAAAAAGTACGTGTATATGTTCCTTATCTAATACAAAATCAGGCGGTCTACTGATTCAATTGACCTCCTTAATGCAAATCATGATAGTGCCATGCGTCCATTATGTATGCGAAAGAATCCTGTCGATACAAATTATTCCTACATGTGTGCACAACCATTCATCAAAATGCACCATCCATGTGATAACACAACCATTATACATCCATTAATTTAAATATGCACACACATTTATATACAACATGAAGGTGATTGAGACGATCTAGTGCCTTATGTGTGTGTACATGCATCCACGAGCAACCACTAGCAACCACTTGCATCCATTTGCATCCACCAAACATAACATGTCTCAAACACATGTTTACAACCATAGGGTTCTTTCTAACTAAAGATCGAAGATGTCATCGCAAAGATAATACTAAATGATAGGACAAGTATCAAAAAAGTGGTAGAAAAAGGAGAAGTTAAAACATACCCTCAAAAAGGAAAGGGTACAGCGTACGCATCTTGTCTTCCGTCTCCCAAGTCGTGTCTCTTTGATCATCTCCCCATTGAACTTTGACCAACTTGACCTCTTTGTTGCGTAGCTCATATACCTCCGACCCAAGGATGCATGAAGGAGCTCGTCTAATCGTGGCATCTCCCTCTACTTCCACTTCTCTAAGCATGTTCGGCTCCACAACTTCCGCGGTATCTTGTTACACTTCCGCAAATATGATACGTGAAAACATGTCATGAACATCACTAAGCTAGTTGCCTCTTCTCATGTCCTTCCAAAATCTAGGATACATAACCTCAAAAGATCTTCAAGGATTTTGTTCACCCCTTTCTGTCCGTTCACCCGTCTGTAGGTGATAAGCGATACTCGTACTTGCCGCCTTTTGCATATCACCTTTTCCTCTTGCACCAAAAACTGCTCCAAGCCCTGTCTCGCAAGCACCCGTATACACTGTGAATGGCTTACTTCCATCTGGCAAAACTAAAATTGGAGCAGTCATCAAAACCCTCTTCAAACGTTGGAAAGCATCGTCAAAGTCAACATACCAAGCAAAAATCAAGTTCTTCTTCGTTAACCGAGTAAGTGGGGCTGATATCTTCGCGCAGTCCTTAATGAGCCTCCTATAATAACCAGCCAGCCCTAAAAAGCTTCTAACTTCTGTTGCGTTCTTAGGAATCTTCCAATCTTGGGTTGCCACCACCTTTGCGGGATCCACAGCTATCCCTTCCTTAGAGACCACGTGTGCTAAGAACCTCATTTCTTTTCTCAAAAAATGGCACTTGGAGAACTTAGCTTTAAGTAGATGCGCTCGTAGGGTCTCTAAGACTTTCCTAAGATGTAGGGCATGCTCTTCTTCACTTTTAGAGAAAATTAGGATATCGTCCACAAAGACTATCACAAACTTGTTTAGAAACTCCCTAAACACCCTACTCATTAAGTCCACAAAATATGCGGGTGCATTCGTCAAACCGAAAGGCATGATGAGCCACTCGATGAAACCGTCACGAGTTCTAAATGCAGTCTTATCTATTCTATCTTCAGCCACCCATAGCTGATGAAACCCTGTAGCCAAATCCAGTTGCGAAAAAAACGAAGCAGCCCCAACTGATCGAATAAATCATCTATCCTCGGCAATGGGTGTATGTTCTTCTTTGTTAGCTTATTCAGCTCTCTATAGTCCACGCACAATCTAAGTGAACCATCAGCTTTCGTAGCAAAAACGACTGGAGCGCCCCACTCCGAAATACTCCTTCTTATGAACCCCTTCTCAAGCAATTCTTTCACTTGCTTACTGAGTTCTCTTCTCTCTCTCGGAGCCATGTGGCGCACTGGTAATGCAACTGGTTTTGCATTATCTACTAGGTATATTCGAAAGTCTATCTCGCGCCTCGAGGGTAAACCTCAAACTTCATCTAAGACGTCACTATATTCACGGACCACACGAACAGATTCCAAATCATTATTGGACGCATCAAAGGATTCTAGGTAGCTAAGCATTACCGGACCTCTAGGGTCACAAGAAATATCGAGGGTCTTTCCACAACGAGTCAACAATCTAACTACCCTTCTTTCACAATCTAGGATGGCACCGTATCTAGCTAGCCAATCCATACCTAGAATCAAGCCGTAGCCCATGAATCCAAGAACGAAGGCGTTGCATTCTGTAACAACCCGTATTTTTAATAACATGTTATAATGTAAATCAAGGAAGAATTAAATTGTAAAATATGAATCAAGGGAAACGGGCTGTGCCATTGCGTTCGTCTCGGAAAAATACGCGAAATAGAGTCCGAGTTTTCGAAAAACGGAGTCCGTATGACCAAGTTATGGCCCAATGAAGTTTTCAGAAAATTCCAAGCCCGAAAACAATTCAAATTTGAATTCAGATTCGAATTGCAGACAAGGCAGAATGGGCGGGAACTTTCCCGCCCCAGGCAGGGTCGACACAGGGGTCGACGCCCCTGTCGACCCCCCCTACGGGTCGACACCCATGTCGACCCATGGGTCGACACCCATGTCGACCCAGGGGTCGACCCCCCCGGTCGGACCAGTTTTTCTGGTGCACCATTTTGACAGGTTAGGTCTTGCTCTGGAAGTTTCTGACGGGAGTTGATGGCTCAGATTCGATTTAGGGTTAATCCTATGGTCTAAACTAACCTAATCACCTATAAAAAGACCCCTAGACCTAGCCTAAACCCTCATTAATCATTCCTACAACTAAATGCTGCCCAAATGTTTAATCATGGCCTCCACCCTCTTGTCATAGCCTCAATCTTTATTCATATGAGAGTTCCTAAGCTTGTTTGAGAGTTTCTAAGCTTGAATTAAGGCCAAAGTTCAATCTTTCTTCATCAAAGCAAGGATCTTTTGCTTGTTTCTCAAGGGTTTTCATTGGAGCATGTCATTTGGAAGTGTTTAGAGTTGCTAGTGGCTTCATCTCAATCTTATTTTATATTAATTATAGTCTTCATAGCATTGTAAGCCCTATACTACTCTTAGATTCTAACTATGAAGTTAATATGACATGTTGCAAGTTGAGTTTGGGCCTAAGTATGATATGTGCTTTGATCTTATCATGTTATGCATAAACATATTCTATGCATGTTTGTAAAGTTATCACCTTTGCCTTATGCATAGAAAGCTATGGCCTTTGATTTGAAATGTTGCATTATGCAACATGAGAACTCTCATAACCTTTATGATAACTTGCATATAATGTTATATGCGAACTTCTAGCCATCATCCTATGTCATTCAAGATCATGTTTCACCTACTTGCTTAAGTTGATATTATGCATGTTTTGAGGCCTATGATGTAATATGCAAGCTTATGAACATGTTTATGCCTCATATGCCACCATGTTTAACTTGTGGCCAACCTTATTACCTTATGCCCTTTTTGTCATGTTTTTCCAAGTTCCCTCTTTTGATCTATGATATGTTATGCGAAACGTACATGCGATGGGAATACGTTGGGTTTGGGTAATATTAATGACATGAAAAAACATGGTTTTAAAATATGACATGAACATTGACTTGTGATTATGTTTGTAAACATAATGATGGACATGACACTTAGAAAATATGAGTGTGGCCAACTCGAGGTTGGGTTGAGTTTGTAGCATAAATCTACCCGGAACCGACCGGCTTAACTAGTGGCTACAAACAATAGGACCCAATGTGAGTAGTTGGTCATGTTGTGCTTAAACCCGAGGTTAGACTAGGTTGTGGTGTAAAGCTACCCGGACCCGCCCGGCTTAACTAGTAACCACAACAAGGTCTAATGTGAGAGGTTGGGTGCATTAAACTAATTAATGCCACATGGTAGGGTTAAGTCATGGACCACTTGAATACTTAACCAATTAGACATGATGGGTTGACGCGGTTAAGTCATGAACCTTGGATACACTTAACCAACTTGATACTTGATTGGATGGGGTTAACCACACTTAACCCACTAGAAAACCCTAGTTACGTGGTCCTTCTCAGCAGTAACCCACTAGGGAGTATCGGATACCCTAGGGACTAGGCTAGGGTGGGGCACGATTACTGGCCTGGAGTGTAAGCGACCAAAAAGACGGCAAAAGTAGGTGCGCCATAGTAGATTCCGACGGACCATGGTCGTGCACATTGTCCGGGGATGAAAGACAGACTTGGGCACCAGTAGGTTTTGACTGTGCGTGCTTGTTTCGTGTCAGTGGTTGACACCCTAGGGCCGGATACACCCTAGGGTGGACCTAGCACAGTCGACTACATTTCATGTTTGGACCGTATGACACCGATACACGACGAGTTAGGCTGATAGGGAGCCGATCGACTAGACCGAGTAGTTGGACCTTGATTTAGGTCATCTCATGGGTTTGGGCCAGCTTTGGGCCAAGGGATCATTTCTTGTTTATACTTGACATGGATTGGGATACTAGTACACACTTGGTGCAACTTAACCTTGTATATGCGATGCCACACTTGATCTATCTTGTTAACTTTTCACCATGCCAGTTATCACCCTACATCTCGTCTCTGTTTCACATGATCAGTTAACTTTATTAGTTTTTATACTAATAGTAGATAGGACTTACCAGTCTTTTTGACTGACCCGTTTTCTTTCGCCTCTTTTCTTCCGTTTCCCCCCCCCCAGGTTTACAGGGTGGGAACACTGGTATCTAGCTTGGATCTTTAGCTGCTTTTCTGGATAGCTCATGTACGGTTTGGACTTGAGCATGCTATGGCTTTATTCTGCTTTGGGGATAGTTTACTTTATGTTATTTCCAGTTTTCAGTTTATGTTTTTCTAGACTTTGTTTTGTGGAAAATAATGACTCAGTACTTTGATGTAACTTGACTATGGTTTTGAAATACTAGTTTTATCCGCTGCTTTATTTACTCTGTTTTTACTTATATGTTCTGTCTTGTGATATCTGCATGCATGTTTACCTCGTTTAACGCCCCTCCAAAGCTAGTGTCCTTGCAAGAGTGGCACTGGCGGAGGTGGGGTGTTACATTTGGTATCAGAGCATAAGGTTTACAAGATTTGAGCAAAAGGTTTTTAAAACTTACCTTTTGAAAAACTATTTCAAAACCAATTAAGTATTTTCCAAGAAAAGTCTAGTTATTTTAAAAGAGGCTATTCCCCAAAAGCCATTAGCACTATCCTTCGTTTCCTTGTTCTAAATCTTTCTTTTCCTTTTTCAGTATGGCCGATCTTAACCTTCCCGAGGGAGTGACCATTCCCGGATGGTTCCGGAGGTACTTGGAAGCTAGGGCCAACAATGTGGGCCCAGCAACCACCCCCACCGTAACTGAGGTCCCTCCTCCTCCTCAGAATCCACAAGCAGATTTCGCTAAGATTTGCAAAGACTTTAAGGCGATGGGTGGCAAGAATTTCATTGGGACGGAGACTTTTGTGGAGGCACGAAATTGGTGGAAAGAAACTGAGGATCTCTTCGCTATCTTTGATGTGGAAGACCATAGAAAGGTTTTATTGGCAGCATGGCTATTAAAAGAAGAGGCTGCTTATTGGTGGGAAGTCACCAATGCTACTAGACCTATAGAGACTTGGGCCGACTTTAGGACGAGGTTTGGGCTTAAGTTTCTATCATCAGCTGAGGCGAATCTGCAATTGGAGAATTTTATATCTTTGAAGCAAGGGGACATGACAGTGAGGGAGTATGTGAATAAGTTTAACCAGCTCGCACGATTCGGTTTGGACATGGTTAATACTCCCCAGAAGAAGGCTTTACGCTTTGCACGAGGGTTGAATGAGCCATTACAAGGTTTAGCCCTATCTCATATACCCATGGGGGCCACTTTCAAAGGCCTAGTGGACATGGCATTGCTTCAAGGAGACGATAAGAATGGCAAGAAGGAAGTCAAGGCTAATGAGACTCAAGCCAAGAAGACAGACTCCAAGTGGGGAGGAAATCAGAGCAATCAGAACAACAAGAACAACAAGGGCAACAAGGCCAAGGCAAAGGACCCAAGAAAATGCAACTTCTGTGGGATTGTTGGGCACATAGCCAAGGATTGCAGAAAGAAGAAGAGGAAGAGGGGCGAATGCTTTCATTTTGGAGAGACTGGACACTTTAGCAAGGATTGCCCCAAGAAGCAAGGACAAGGGCAAGGGCAAAATCAGCGTGCAGGACCTTCTGGAGGGCAAGTGCATGCTCTCAACGCTGCTCCAGTTCAGGACCGAGGTAGTATTTCTGTAGAAAGTCTTGTTTATATTTCTGACTTTCCTGTTCGCACTTTATTTGATTATGGCGCATCGCATAGTTTTATTTCTTCTGATCTTGTTGAAAGTTTGCACCTAAGTACTAGTCTAGTTGAGGATCCCGTTAGTGTTTCAAATCCAATTGGGGGTTCCGCCCATTTATCTATGATTTGTGTGGATTTGAAGATTTCTATCTTGACCGTAGAATTCACGTGTAATGCTTATGTTCTCGAGTTCATGGGATACGGGTTGATTTTGGGCATGGATTGGTTGTCCAGTTATGGAGCCATTCTCGATTGTGAGCATAGGGTGGTGAGGCTCATGACTCGCCTCGGTAATACCCTAGAAATTTCTTGTAACCCTAGAGGTCCCGTCATGTTATGTTATCTTGAATCTCTTGACTCATCCATCGATGATCTGCAATCTGTAAGGGTGGTCCGAGACTATCCAGATGTCTTTGAAGAAGTTAAGGGGTTACCCCCTAAACGAGAGATAGATTTCCGCATTTATCTAGTCGATAATGCCAAGCCAGTATCATTGCCCGTTAGGCACATGGCCCCACGAGAAAGAAGGGAGCTCAGTAAGCAAATCAAGGAGTTGCTTGAGAAGAATTTTATTAGGCGAAGCATTTCTGAATGGGGTGCTCCTGTGGTATTCGCTACTAAGGCGGATGGTTCGCTTCGTCTATGTGTTGATTACCAAGAGTTGAACAAACTGACAAAGAAGAATAGGCACCCGTTACCGAGGATTGATGATCTCTTTGACCAGCTTGTTGGTGCTTCTGTTTTCTCTCAGCTCGATCTAGCCACCGGATTCCATCAGCTTAGAGTAGCTGAGGATAGTATTGATAAGACTGCGTTTAGGACTCCAGATGGATTCTTTGAATGGCTTGTCATGCCATTCGGTTTGACTAATGCACTGTAAAGACCCGCAGCTTCCCCGTAAAGGAAAGCCTCGGATAGTTCGAGAACAAACCACAGCAGAACGCATATAGAAGAACATTTCATTGTATATTACAACAATGCATCAGATTACAAGAATATACAGAGTATAAATGAATATTACACAGAAATATCAGAGATTTAAATTACATTTAAATACATAGCAGCGGAAAATAATACAATACACAACTAGAAGTAGATATTCGGATACAAAGCTTTCCGGATATCGTTCCAGCTGTAAACCAGGATCCTGTGAATATAAATCTGCAAAACCAAAACTACTAGCTGCCCGTGTCAAAATAGGGGCACCCAGAGTTTAGGTTAAAACAATAAACTCCAGGTCAGTCATGTGACTGGTGTGAGAACTAAAACAGTTATTATTCTTTATTTTAAATCATTAGGTAGATCAAGGGACCACGCCGTATAACACGGAACGGGTTTCCTCCCAAGAATACCAGTGCATAAAACAAACAGCGCAATGCTAAATAAAGAAAAATGAAGCTGTTATAAGACCCAGGTCCCATCACACAATGCAACGCAGTCGAGGATAGGGTTTTCCCTTATAACAGCCAAAGAATGCTTGATACGTTTTAAAACAAATCATTTGATACTATTATAAGTGCATAGTGTATAAAACAACTTCAAATCATAAGTATCAATCATAGGCGGCATGGGTACCATATATCATGTCGCCATACTAGATTTACAATTAAAACCGCAAATGTCACGTATTTGGAAATTGGATTTCCATCTATGAACCGAGGCAAAAGATAGTCCTCATCCGATTCGAGACGCTCTAGTCCGTGTCTCAGGCAAGCGCGCAGGCAAGCCTTGGAGCGACAGGGCCGGTCCACCGATGTGGATTATTATGCCTGAACACTACGTTTCCCCACCCTATGGGGTGTCAGTCTGGTCCGTCAGCCGACCAGAAGCATCGGCCGAAACCGATATAACCGAGGCGCCTCGCAACAGCAACAACCACATAAGTCAAACTCGTCAGGGCGTGTAAAACCACTGACGCCACTTCTAACTAGAAAGAAACGCAAGTCCTCCCTGAGGTCCGTCTCCCGTTTTTGGTTCATACCTGGTGTGAAACACGCGAGGTAAACGTTACACAAAGCTACGCCACAAAGGCCGTGCTTTGATCATCACCACAAGACTTTGCTTTTCAACAGAAGCCTTGATCATTTGCATCTTAGCATGCCACACAGGCAAACCATCCTATGCAACCGATATCAGTCACACAGAATGAAATCCGATGTCAGACACACAGTCCATTTACAAGTCCGTTCTGGGTCTGAACGAAACCGGAGGCACCTAGTACCCCGCATATCCATCGATCTCCAAGTACGTCTGGACGATCACTAACTGTTTCCATCTTCTTGGGTGTACAGCCCAATCAAGATCATCAGTAATTACCCAAACTACGTGAAGACCTCCGGTCTTCGACCATCGTCTTCATCTTCGACTTATCGTCGTATCAGTTATTCAGAATGGGATAAACCCGGTCTTTCCGAATAACTCGCGTATATATTATAAAAGTGTTACACAAACACAACATACGCCTCATTCCAATTCATTAGTCACTAACCGTAAATTAATCAAGAGAATAATTCCCCAAATATTAACCCCGAAGGCCGAAACCAACATCAGATCAATATCCAGAAAACCATTCTGCTTAGCTAACCGACAGTTAGTTTCTAAATTTCACATTCATAGGGAAAGGTTCCCATTAATTTTATCCAAGATAAATTCCTGAATTTATTCTTTAATCTATCTTTGAATATCAATTCGAATTAGTCGGGATTAACGAACTTTACCGAAGTAATCATTTGTTTTAATTTCCCAATCCCAACCTATTCATCCCATGAAGTAAAACTGGTAATACTTCATATCTAACACCACAGTGTTATCGGTAAATTCAATTACCATTTCACGTTCAAATCTAATTAAAGATTTAACTATCGCCTGGAGCAAAACTGGTGATACTCCATTTTCGATCTTTTCAATCTAATTAAAGATTCATTAAAACTCCACTTAGTTTTAATCTTCGACTGGGTTAAAGAATCAGTGTCATTTAAAACACGGTTCACGATAAACCCAAAATCACATTCCATTAATTATCGGGTTAAAGAACAAGTGTTATTTAAAACACTGTCCACGATAAACCCAAAAATCAATATCGATTCAATTCCAATTAAATGTTATTTAATTGGTACTCTTCATTAAATCTAAATAAAAAGATTTAATCTTTTCTCAACTGGGTTCAAGAACAGTGTTAGTGAAGACACCATTCACGACAAACCCAAATCACATTTGATATTCAATATAAGGCTCTGAATAGAAAATATATCGGCTTATATTCAATATCAAATTCTACGATTAACAAATGTTATATTGGAAATAACGATATAAATATATATATCTTTCAAATTTCCATAACAACATCTGTATAATCACGAATTCCAACATCGAAATATTCCGAAGACAATTTCGATTCAAATCCACTCCAATGCAATCATTGGAAATTTTGGTTATTTTCAAAACCCTTTTCGAATTCAATTTATTTATTTAAAAATAAATAGAATTATAATTCTAGTTCAAAACTAGTTCATTTCGATAAAAATCTATTTTTATCTTTTCAAATATGGAGTCTTTCATCCCAAATCTTCACAAATCATTTCTTATGATTTTACATAAATTATTACTATTTTTAATAATTTTATCAAGGCCCGTACAGTCGATTTCCGTCAATGGCCATCGAACTGCACTTACAGCGACCTTTTTCAAATTTGATTTGGACATAATTCCAAATCCAACCGTTAGATTTCAAATTTCTAACATTCATTAGAAAGCTCTTTTCGATACGAACCCAACAGTTCCGGTTTTAGGAGAATCCGACGGTCGGATCTCCCGTAATGCCCGTTTGAAATAAATGGTCGAAATTCGCGAACTGCCGCGGCGCGGCGCGTTCTATTCAGGCCATTATATTATATATATAATATATATAATATATATATCGTCGATTACTATTTAAAACGAATTATATAAATAGTTTTGAATTCGTTTCAAAAACATTTTCAACTTCCATTTCAATTCAAATCAAAATTGAATTCTTCCTTATAAATTCGTTTTAGAATCCATTTCTATTCAATTCAAATTTCAATTCAATTTGAATTCATTTCACTTCGCTTTCAATTCAATTTGAATTCGTTTTCAATTTAATTCATTTCGAAATCGTTTTCAATTCAATTCATTTCGAAATCGTTTTCAATTCAATTCATTTCGAAATCGTTTTCAATTCAATTCATTTCGAAATCGTTTTCAATTCAATTCATTTCGAAATCGTTTCAATTCAATTCATTTCGAAATCGTTTTCAATTCAATCCATTTCGAAATCGTTTTCAATTCAATTCATTTCGAAATCGTTTTCAAAATCGATATAAATATCGATCACGTCAAAATGGCGTCAATCTAATCAACACGGCTTCATAAATTTCTAATTTCAAATATTCTATTTCAAATATTTCTATTTCAAATATTCTATTTTAAAACTGGAATGAGGCCCAATCCATTACCATATAAAGTTAATTATATGGATTTTCATACAACACATGTATATAATAGCATGGAAAAATAATCAACCATCAACCAAAGTGCACTACACTGTATAAGCATCAAATATAGATATCCAACGCTTAAAACAGCCTGTCAATCCACCGATCGACATATTCAATCAATCGGGATGAGTGAACTTCAAATTTCATCCCAACACCCGTGTGGGGTTTCAAACAATCAAACACATATTTTATTTGTGCCGTTGGGCGATGTGTAAAATTTATCGACCCAATCAATGTCCTTCAAATAGGTGTACATAAACAAACCATCTGGTTTGTAAATGAATATTTTATTCACTTTCACTATATTCATTCTCACGTTAAAAATTATATTTTTAACGATAAAACATTTTATTCCAACATATGAATTTCTATTATTCATTTACACAATAAAATGATATTTTTATTTTCTAACATATTTTAGAAAATTTCGGCGGCATAACGGCACGATACTAGAAACGGGACAAGGCCTCGCCTTATCCCCGGTCTAGTGAAGGCCCACGCCATTCACACATCAATCAAATCAATTTCATCTCACCCAACAATTCAATTCAAACAAATAATTCAACTAATCTATGCAACCAAACAAACAAGTCCATGGTCTGTGGACGATTGTGTCGGGTGCTACTAAGCACCGTCTGCATCCTAGTATATATATATATAACTAGAAAAATTAAATTGAAAGGTGAGAAATTCTCACATAAAGCTATCCTAGCTCCTTGGCACTTCATTGACAGAAATCTTCATCGCTATCGCATCTTCGTCATCTTCGTTGCCCGAATCCTCTACATATGTAAAAATCGAATTTTGACTTCGTTATTCAATATATAAAAATCGAATTTTTAGTTCGCTATTCAATATATAAAAATCGAATTTTTAGTTCAAAGTTCAATATATAAAAATCGAATTTTTAGTTCAAAGTTCAATATATAAAATCATATTTTTACTTCGAAGTCTAAACATTTCATATGTAAAAACCATGTTTTTATTTCACGCATTTTTATTTTTCAAAGCAAATACATTTTATTTTTCAAAGCAAATACATTTTATTTTTCAAAGCAAATACATTTTATTTTTCATAGCAAATACATTTTATTTTTCATAGCAAATACATTTTATTTTTCATAGCAAATACATTTTATTTTTCAAAGCAAATACATTTTATTTTTCATAGCAAATACATTTTATTTTTCAAAGCAAATACATTTTATTTTTCAAAGCAAATACATTTTATTTTTCAAAGCAAATACATTTTATTTTTCAAAGCAAATACATTTTATTTTTCAAAGCAAATACATTTTATTTTTCAAAGCAAATACATTTTATTTTTCATAGCAAATACATTTTATTTTTCATAGCAAATACATTTTATTTTTCAAAGCAAATACATTTTATTTTTCATAGCAAATACATTTTATTTTTCAAAGCAAATACATTTTATTTTTCAAAGCAAATACATTTTATTTTTCAAAGCAAATACATTTTATTTTTCAAAGCAAATACATTTTATTTTTCATAGCAAATACATTTTATTTTTCATAGCAAATACATTTTATTTTTCAAAGCAAATACATTTTATTTTTCATAGCAAATACATTTTATTTTTCCTAATACAAAAATCTAAACTTTTATAAATTAAAAATCCTAAAAATAAATAAACAAAGCTATATATATGTAAAAATTCTCTTTTTAAAACACTGATATATATTTTCCATTTTAAATACTGATTTATATTTTCTGTTTTAAATACTGATTTATATTTTCTGTTTTCAATTTCAGAGATTTTTTTTTTCTAAACAATAAGATTATATAAATAAACAATTAAAAATCTTACTGTTCATTGTCGGGCTGCCCAAACCCGCCATCCTTTGCTAGGGTTGGAAATCGCGACGCCTACATCTAGCTTGGCGTTGATCTGAAGCTTCCATCCCAACCTCCTACGAAGACCGCACCACCCCCCAGAGTTCTGATGAACTCGGCAGCTCCAGTGGCTCAGAATCGCCTTCGAAGGCGAGCCCTTTTTAGCCCTAAATCCCAGCGCCTCCGGCGATATTTTCCAATCATGACCGTTGGATTCCTCCCCCCCACCAAGCGCTTCCATTTCCTTTTGGTTGATTCGAAGCTGATAGAGCGGATTGGAAGATTTTTGAGGGGGAAGATCGAACGCTAATCGTCGTTCATGAGATGGAGGCGGGTTTTGACCCAGTTGACCGCGGAATTAAAATGATAGGGCTTCTGAAAATCCAAGGGTTTTTATATAAAATTATATTAATATTTAATTCAAAAATTATTCGTTTATCGTTCGAACTCCTAATCGACTCCAACGACTGACGCCCCTAGCGTTTTACCCCCATCCCGGACACAATGGAATATGCTTCATAAGCCAATTCGGCTGTTACCATCAGTTATTCTTCAAATTAAAGTATAAAACATTTAATTTCTGTTTTGAACGTACATTTCAATTTGCCGGGGTCACATACTAACTAGAAAAATTCCAGAAAAATATTTTCTAGCTTCGTATTGACGATACGGTCCTAACAAAACTAGTTTCGTCGAATTCTGAGACCGTTGGAAAAATGGCCAATTTCCAGTCGATTAAAATCAACTGAAATGGTCAAAACACGTTTTCCTTTGCCACGCTCACCTATTGATTCGAAAAATTATGAAATTTGGAATCTAGCAATAATTTAACATCCCGGACCCAACAAAACTGGTTTCGTCGAAATCCGAGGTCGTTTGCAAAACGGCTATTTTTAAGGGCCTTATAGATATAAAAATATATATAAATTCCACAGCGACTATTTCTAACTTTAAACTGGACATATCTTATCATTTCTAAGATGAAATCCCAGTTTGTTAACTTCGTTACAAAGATATAGTTATACAGATTCAAATATTTCTTGTTTCGTTCAATTCTGACTTATATTGAATTCTGTATATTCATTTGAAATTAAAAATCGAATTTTCGAACTACCGCGCCATTTTCAATTCCTTTTATAATTATATATAAATATTTATATTCTAACGACGACGCGTATAATATATACGTTCGAATTATATTCAAAATAGATTTCACGTCGATATTATTTAAAATAATCTATTTTAAATAATCAAAATTCGCTAAAATTGCCAAAATAAAAATTTCAAACTGGCTCGCATTTTACGGGTTGTTACATGCACCCGCCTACTTCGTAGACTTGATGAGTAGGGTGTTCAGGGAGTTCCTTAACAAGTTTGTTGTTGTCTTCGTGGATGACATTCTGATTTTCTCAAAAGATGAGGAAGAACATGCTAGACATCTCAAGGAAGTGATGGATACGCTTAGAGCGCATCAGTTGAAAGCCAAGTTCTCCAAATGTCATTTTTGGAGAAGGGAAGTTCGGTTTCTTGGACATATAGTTTCTAAGCAAGGCATAGAGGTGGATCCCGCGAAAGTGGTTGCAGTTCAAGACTGGAAGACTCCTAGGAATGCAACCGAAGTAAGAAGCTTTCTCGGTCTGGCGGGCTACTATAGGAAGTTCATCAGGGACTTCGCTAAGATTTCGGTCCCTCTTACTAAGTTGACGAAGAAGAACTTAGTTTTTGCATGGGACTTAGAGTGTGAGCTTGCTTTTCAAAAGCTCAAGAGGGCCCTTACTACAGCCCCAGTTTTGGCATTACCCAATGGCGGTAAGATGTTTACCGTGTACACCGATGCATGTGGCACGGGGTTAGGTGCTGTTCTGATGCAGGAAGGAAGAGTGATATGTTATGGGGGTAGGCAACTTAAAGTTCATGAGAAGAACTATCCCACTCATGATTTGGAATTGGCGGCGATCATCTTTGCTCTCAAATCCTGGCGCCACTATCTTCTAGGCGAAAGGTTTGAGTTGTATACTGATCACAAGTCACTCAAGTACCTCTTCTCGCAGAAGGATCTGAATCTAAGGCAGCAAAGGTGGATGGAATTCTTGGCATCTTATGACTTCGAGATAGCTTATACCCCTGGCAAGGGTAATGTTGTGGCAGATGCACTAAGCAGAAGTAGGTTGACTTTGAGTCCCTTGTTTATCGAGATGAAGAACTTAGAGTTCTTGGCAACCTTTGATTTCACGACGACTGTTGAGTCAATGACGGGTTCTTTAGCATCCCTTGAGCTTAGACCTATGCTTCTTGATCAAGTTGGGGCTTCGCAGAAGGAAGATCCACAGATAGTCGAGGTCATGGACAAGTTGATTCGTGGTGAGACGTCTAGTCACCTTGCTAGATATACTATTGATGATAAAGGTTGGCTAAGGCATGATGGAAGGCTATGCGTTCCACAAGTAGGAGACTTGGTGCATAAAGTTCTCGAAGAAGCACATCACTCGAAGATGACTATACATCCTGGTGGAGATAAGATGTATAGAGATATGAAGCGCATTTTCTTTTGGGCCAGAATGAAGAAAGATGTGGCAGAGTATGTTTCAAAGTGCATGGTGTGCCAACAAGTGAAAGCCGAGTCGAAGAAACCAGGTGGGCTATTACATCCATTGGAGGTCCCGCAATGGAAGTGGGAGAGTATTTCTATGGATTTTGTGGATGGATTGCCTAGGTCAAGGAAAGAGAATATGAGCATATGGGTCATAGTTGACAGACTTACGAAGAGTGCTCATTTCATTCCAGTGAAGAGCAAGAGGACCGCATCATGGCTAGCATCTATTTATCTTCGAGAGATAGTGCGGTTGCATGGAGTTCCTTCTAGCATAGTTAGCGATCATGACCCAATTTTCACTAGCCAGTTCTGGAATAGTTTGCAAGAAGCGATGGGTACGCGATTGAATCTGAGTACAGCCTATCACCCCCAGACGGATGGCCAAACCGAAAGGGTGAATAGAGTGCTAGAAGATCTTTTGAGGCTTTGTGTTCTTGACTTTGGTGGTACTTGGGAAGACCACCTTCCTCTTGTAGAGTTTGCTTATAATAATAGCTATCAAGCCAGCATAGAGATGGCACCATTTGAAGCTTTGTATGGGAGGCCGTGTAGGTCACCATCTTGTTGGTGGGAGACTACGGATAGGCTTATACTTGGGTCCGATATGATACGGGACACATCCGAGAAAGTTGAATTGGTGAGAAGACGGATGAAAGCGGCCCAAGATAGACAGAAATCCTATGCTGACAAGCGAAGGGCAGATTTGGAATTCGAAGTGGGAGACATAGTTTTCGTGAAGGTTTCCCCTTTGCGTAATGTGGTTCGTTTTGGAGCAGTTGGGAAACTGGCACCAAGGTTTGTAGGACCCTTCTCTATCATAGAGAGAATTGGAAAGATGGCCTATAAGGTGGAATTGCCCGAGAAGCTAGCCGGAGTGCATAATGTCTTTCATGTCTCGCATCTCCGAAAGTGCTTACATGAGTCCGCTAAGGTGGTTGAACCAAGCATCCTTGAAGACGTGGAGGTAGAGAAAGAGGCAACCTTGAGGAGAGCTCCGATTCGTATTTTGGGAACAAAGATCAAGAAGTTAAGGAATCGAGAAGTAAAATTGGTGAAAGTTCAGTGGAGTGAAGCCGATGAAGATGCAACTTGGGAAACCGAGGAGAAGATGCGCGGGCTTTATCCATTCCTTTTTGAGGGTACATTCTCAATCTCCTTTCCTAAGTAGCATATCTTCCTTTTTGATATCCATGTTTATCCTGCTTATCTTGTTATCTCGTTAACCTTGTCATGAGAACCTTAGGTAGAAACCCTTTGGATGAAACATGTATTTGAAACATGTTATGCTTGATGTTTGCAAGTGGTTGCAAGTGGATACTCGTGGATGCATGATACACATTAGGCACTAAGATCGGCTCACACACTTTCATGTTGCATATGCATGAGTGCTTATACTTATTCATGGATGAAACTTGTTATGCTATCACGTGGATGCTGCATATGAATGAAGGTTATGTGCACTCATGTAGAGATCATAAAATATGTTAGGAATTTGCATACATATGGACTCATTTCACTAACATACTTTGCATTAAGGAGGTTTACTGAATCAGTAACCGCCTGATTTTTGCATTAGATAAGTACATATACACACACCTTTTGCATATGATCATACATCATTTAGAATCCTTTAAGGACAATGACTGCACGTGGATGATGTTTTGAGTAGATGGATGATGGATGGTAGGATACGTTCTTCCTAACTTGAAGATTTCGGGGACGAAATCCTTTAAGGAGGGGAGAATGTAACAACCCGTATTTTTAATAACATGTTATAATGTAAATCAAGGCAGAATTAAATTGTAAAATCTGAATCAAGGTAAACGGGCTGTGCCATTGCGTTCGTCTCGGAAAAATACGCGAAATAGAGTCCGAGTTTTCGAAAAACGGAGTCCGTATGACCAAGTTATGGCCCAATGAAGTTTTTAGAAAATTCCAAGCCCGAAAATAGTTCAAATTTGAATTCAGATTCGAATTGCAGACAAGGCAGAATGGGCGGGAACTTTCCCGCCCCAGGCAGGGTCGACACAGGGTTCGACACCCCTGTCGACCCCCCCTATGGGTCGACACCCATGTCGACCCAGGGGTCGACCCCCCCGGTCGGACCAGTTTTTCTGGTGCATCATTTTGACAGGTTAGGTCTTGCTCTGGAAGTTTCTAACGGGAGTTGATGGCTCAGATCCGATTTAGGGTTAATCCTATGGTCTAAACTAACCTAATCACCTATAAAAAAACCCCTAGACCTAGCCTAAACCCTCATTAATCATTCCTACAACTAAATGCTGCCCAAATGTTTAATCATGGCCTCCACCCTCTTGTCATAGCCTCAATCTTCATTCATATGAGAGTTCCTAAGCTTGTTTGAGAGTTTCTAAGCTTGAATTAAGGCCAAAGTTCAATCTTTCTTCATCAAAGCAAGGATCTTTTGCTTGTTTCTCAAGGGTTTTCATTGGAGCTTGTCATTTGGAAGTGTTTAGAGTTGCTAGTGGCTTCGTCTCAATCTTATTTTATATTAATTATAGTCTTCATAGCATTGTAAGCCCTATACTACTCTTAGATTCTAACTATGAAGTTAATATGACATGTTGCAAGTTGAGTTTGGGCCTAAGTATGATATGTGCTTTGATCTTATCATGTTATGCATAAACATATTCTATGCATGTTTGTAAAGTTATCACCTTTGCCTTATGCATAGAAAGCTATGACCTTTGATTTGAAATGTTGCATTATGCAACATGAGAACTCTCATAACCTTTATGATAACTTGCATATAATGTTATATGCGAACTTCTAGCCATCATCCTATGTCATTCAAGATCATGTTTCACCTACTTGCTTAAGTTGATATTATGCATGTTTTGAGGCCTATGATGTAATATGCAAGCTTATGAACATGTTTATGCCTCATATGCCACCATGTTTAACTTGTGGCCAACCTTATTACCTTATGCCCTTTTTGTCATGTTTTTCCAAGTTCCCTCTTTTGATCTATGATATGTTATGCGAAACGTACATGCGATGGGAATACGTTGGGTTTGGGTAATATTAATGACATGAAAAAACATGGTTTTAAAATATGACATGAACATTGACTTGTGATTATGTTTGTAAACATAATGATGGACATGACACTTAGAAAATATGAGTGTGGCCAACTCGAGGTTGGGTTGAGTTTGTAGCATAAATCTACCCGGAACCGACCGGCTTAACTAGTGGCTACAAACAATAGGACCCAATGTGAGTAGTTGGTCATGTTGTGCTTAAACCCGAGGTTAGACTAGGTTGTGGTGTAAAGCTACCCGGACCCGCCCGGCTTAACTAGTAACCACAACAAGGTCTAATGTGAGAGGTTGGGTGCATTAAACTAATTAATGCCACATGGTAGGGTTAAGTCATGGACCACTTGAATACTTAACCAATTAGACATGATGGGTTGACGCGGTTAAGTCATGAACCTTGGATACACTTAACCAACTTGATACTTGATTGGATGGGGTTAACCACACTTAACCCACTAGAAAACCCTAGTTACGTGGTCCTTCTCAGCAGTAACCCACTAGGGAGTATCGGATACCCTAGGGACTAGGCTAGGGTGGGGCACGATTACTGGCCTGGAGTGTAAGCGACCAAAAAGACGGCAAAAGTAGGTGCGCCATAGTAGATTCCGACGGACCATGATCGTGCACATTGTCCGGGGATGAAAGACAGACTTGGGCACCAGTAGGTTTTGACTGTGCGTGCTTGTTTCGTGTCAGTGGTTGACACCCTAGGGTTGGATACACCCTAGGGTGGACCTAGCACAGTCGTCTACATTTCATGTTTGGACCGTATGACACCGATACACGACGAGTTAGGCTGATAGGGAGCCGATCGACTAGACCGAGTAGTTGGACCTTGATTTAGGTCATCTCATGGGTTTGGGCCAGCTTTGGGCGAAGGGATCATTTCTTGTTTATACTTGACATGGATTGGGATACTAGTACACACTTGGTGCAACTTAACCTTGTATATGCGATGCCACACTTGATCTATCTTGTTAACTTTTCACCATGCCAGATATCACCCTACATCTCGTCTCTGTTTCACATGATCAGTTAACTTTATTAGTTTTTATACTAATAGTAGATAGGACTTACCAGTCTTTTTGACTGACCCGTTTTCTTTTGCCTCTTTTCTTCCGTTTCCCCCCCCCAGGTTTACAGGGTGGGAACACTGGTATCTAGCTTGGATCTTTAGCTGCTTTTCTGGATAGCTCATGTACGGTTTGGACTTGAGCATGCTATGGCTTTATTCTGCTTTGGGGATAGTTTACTTTATGTTATTTCCAGTTTTCAGTTTATGTTTTTCTAGACTTTGTTTTGTGGAAAATAATGACTCAGTACTTTGATGTAACTTGACTATGGTTTTGAAATACTAGTTTTATCCGCTGCTTTATTTACTCTGTTTTTACTTATATGTTCTGTCTTGTGATATCTGCATGCATGTTTACCTCGTTTAACGCCCCTCCAAAGCTAGTGTCCTTGCAAGAGTGGCACTGGCGGAGGTGGGGTGTTACACATTCAAACCCAATGCCCAAGATAGACACTCTCAAATCCCGACAAATCATTGAAAGATGAGTCGAACCACCAATAGGATTTGAGACTACTATGGGATCCGTAATATTTAGGTGCAGTGTTTCAACTAACGAGCAGATACAAACGTGTGTGAAGTGCCAGAATTCAAACAAGGTTCGAACAGAATGATCAAAAAGAAAAACCAAATTTCCAACCAAGATATATTTCTACCTCTATCAGGTATGTCAGTCGTGAGGGAACGCGTCTGCCCTCCATAAGTTCCCGTACCTTGTCCTTACCTTTGCCTTTTGCTTCTTTGGACGAGCCTAATAAGATGTCTTGTAATGATAACAACTAGACTTCTTCTTCTTTCTAACGTCTTTATTTATGTAGTCAGGTATTTCACAAGTGTGGCCCTTCCTTTTCTCTTGGCCCCTTGTTATCCTTATCACCTTTCTTTGGATCTACTTTATCGTGTGTCCTTTCCATGTCTCTCCTGCACATTCTCTGTTCTTGGCCTCCTACCAAATGAGGCTTCGTTCTTCATTAACCAAGCAGCTAATTGAACCTTCCTCTCGTCGTCTATCCTAAAGGTACCAACAAGTCCTCCACTTCCTCCTAGTTTTGACAGACGTCCCAGTCCCATGAAGTGGTTTTCCACCCATCGTACGGAAGTTCTTACATATCTTAGAAAAAGCATCTATATGCGTGGAGGAAGAAATTCAAAAAGGAAAGAGGAAGAGATTCGAAACAGAGAATCGAAGGAAAGATATATGGCTCTTGGGGGTTATGTTTTTAAAACAAACAAACTTTTCTCTTAAAAATACTCTCCTTAAAACATATTTTTGAAAGTATTTCTTTATAAAATGCTTTTGAAAAATAGTTTTTTTCAAATTTCATATATGTTCTGGTAACCTTCAGCTCTGATACCACGTGTAACACCCCACGTCCATTAATGTCACTCACAAAGGGAATGCATTAACTTCCATAGAGCGTTATTAGTGTATAGAACAGAATATAACAAGACAGATACAAATATTTGTACTTGAAAATTTTAAAACAACTTTTATTGCAGTGGAGAAAAGGTTTGATTACAACAACTTCATAAACCAAGTACACTTAATATCCATCTTGACAAATTGTTTTCAGAGTACATAAAGTAAAATGCATAACCCCAAACACAAGTAGCCATAAAAGAGATGAGCTGAACTTTACTTTCAGCAATCCAAGCACTTCTAAAAGAGAGAGAAAGAGATCCAAATCAAGCTCTGCTAGTACTAGTCCCACCCTGAGAACCTGGGGGGAAAAAGGAAGAAAAGAGGCGAAAACAAAGGGGGTCAGACATGAAGTCTGGCAAGTTCCATAACTTTAACAATACAATTATTAAAGTAATTAGGATAAGGCATAAACTGGTAAAACAAGGAATGACTGTGAAGCAAGTGGGCAAGACAAAGAAAACAGAGGAATATTTTTGCGTTAATTGCGCTCCTAATCACTATAGGATAATTACTATATTGCACCAATGCTAATTACACCGCACCATTACTAGTCACCCTAAAAGTTGATCCCGTTCACTGAAGAAGAAAAAATGGTAGTTTCCTGTACCCCTAGCTGTCTTCATAGGTGCCGCCTGCCCCTATCTTCACTAGTTGTACCCACTACCCTCCCCATTCTAATTACAATGTTTATTCATAATATGGTAGTTATACTCCTAGTTGTCTTCATAGGTGCCGTCTGCTCCTATCTCCGCTAGTCGTACCCACTACCTTCCCCATTCGATCGGCTCCCTAACTCGTATATACCCGTGCTGGCCCGACATTGGGGTGTATCACTCCCTAAAGTGGCAACCCGATAACACCAAAGACGCATGGCTTATATCTACACGATGCAACAACGTCTTACCTACCAGCCCGGACCCACGCACGCACATGAACCCATTGGACTTGCGTTGCCACCGCTAATCCATTTTGACCTCTTACAATCAAACTCAGTAAGCGTGTCCCGTCCTCGACTTGGGTCGAGCTCACAAAGATACTTAATGGGTTACTGGTTTGAAAAGGGTCCCCACACAAGCTTTCCACCTATGCTTGGTCCCCACTAGAATTTCCCACTTAACCCCTTCTTATTCATATCTTCTTACATGTTTTCAACTTGGTTAAGTGTTTATAATTATATCCCACATATCACCCATGTTATTCACTAAACAAATCAACATGTGTTATTGGTTAAGCTTGTCTTAACCCTATCCGCTTATTAGATCAATATATTATTGGTTAAGCTGGTCTTAACCCCATCCACTTATATCTTATTGGTTAAGTTGGTCTTAACCCTATCCGCTTATCAAGTCAATATACATTATTGGTTAAGTTTGTCTTAACCCTGTCAGATCAATACATATTATTGGTTAAGTTTGTCTTAACCCTATCCGCTTATTAGATCAATATATTATTGGTTAAGCTGGTCTTAACCCCATCCACTTATCAGATTAATATATATTATTATTAGTTAAGCTGGTTTTAACCCTACCCACTTACCATGTTTTTTATGATTAAGTAAATCTTAGTTCACAAATACATTGGTTAAGATAATAACTCCCTAAGTACCAACCCCGAAGACTGAAATCAACATCAGATTGTTACTCAGAGAATCACTCACTCAACCAAACTTCTGCTTGTCATTCATATTCGTCTTTTCTCAGCATTAATTAATTATTAATGCACAGACCTCTCAAATTAAGTCGATTGCTTATGGCCGCTGGATATGCCGGGCGGTTCCAGGCAGACTTCCACCACAAGCAAGACTTAACCTCATGTCTAAGCATCTTTTAATTTATGCCTTTGACCTTTCACATTAGACTACCGTTTGTGGTTGCTGGATTTACCGGACGGGTACGGGAAGTCTTCCACCACAAACGAGTCTAACCTCGTGTCTTAGGCCTTTATTACTTATTTAATTTGTGCCTTTGACCTCAAACGTTAGACTACCGTTTGTGGTTGTTGGATTTGCCGGGCGGGTCCGGGCAGTCTTACACCATAAACGAGTCTAACCTCATGTCTTAGGCATTTATTATTACACATTATTATTCAACCCCAGTTTGAATTAATATCCCTATTTCAAATTGCCAATAACTTCCAATTTTAATCCATGTCCATAATTGTCACTTAAATTATGTCCATAATTACAATGCATATAAATTAGGCCAATTAATGTCTCAAATTAATTATATGCCTTTATGCCATTTTATGCCAATTCACAATTATGCATATTTAATATTTTCCCATTATCCCCACGTCGTTCGTACGTTGAACGTGAAATATGTTAGACTCACAAATAGTCTAACTCATAAAAAGGAAAGAAACATCACAACTTGCATAACACACAAAATAGATCTAACTAGCATAACATGGATCAAAACTGGCATGATTATGATTCATATTAACATAAATTTGCATAATCAACACTTGCATAGGCAATAGTCATAAAACATAAATTTGTATAAACTATGTACTGTCATGGATCTAAACGTATTGATCTAAACATGTAATTATGAACTTGCATATATGGATATGGTTTTCCTATGACTTGCATATGAATTTCATACAAACTTACATTCAAACTGGCATATGATTCACATACTTAACTAGCATAGGAAACATAAATTTGCATAAGTATATTACTGCCTGGATCTAAATATAGATCTAATATCAAAATGTGAACTTGCATATGCATCTAAACATAGATCTAAACATAAAAATGTGAACTTGCATACGGATCTAAACACATAAATTAATGTCACACTTTTCGCTTATAAACTAGCATATGTATATACTTGATTCACATATGTTTTACATCCCAACTTGCATAAGATTCATATATGTTTCAACTTCCTAAATTTGCATAAATATGTTTTAACATCGCAAACTTGCATAAGATTCGCATATGATTTAACACATAAATTTTCATAAGATTCACATAACATAAACTTGCATATGATTCACAAATTAACATATGTAAACTTGCATAAAATGAATCAAGTTAAACATGTATAATTGTACATATAAATAGATCTACCAATCATACAACAACAAAACTGTCATATGTTCACAAACAGATAATAACATCACATGTTCCAACAGACATGTTCTCATAATCCAATTATAACCCATCATAATTAATTTATTAATTATATTGTGAAAGAAATAGCACTCACAATCAAAAGAACAGTCTTGTTTTTCTGGGATTTGTATTCTGAAACTGAATTGCTCGCCTTTGATGTAGACTAATTGTTGTTCTAATTTGGATTTAGAATTGATTTTGATTCTTGCTTCTATCTTGCTTTTAAGTTGAAGAAGGAATGGTGGCTAAACTAGAACGATCATGGACGACATGGTGGCTCCTTGGAATGAATTTGTGTGATTTAGGGTTTCAGGATTATGGTTGCTTTTATAGAAGTTAAATCTTATGTGAGCCGTTAGATCGTTTTAGGAGCAATCAGAGCCATCCAACTAAAGCAAGTGTCACTCATCCAATCATAGCATGACACATAAGCCCTAACACCTCAGAATTTGTCACAAAGCCAATCAGAGAAGGCCACATAAAAAAGACAATCCTTGACCAACAAAAAATGCGCCACGTGCGCCACATGATGCGTACATGTCTTATATATATATGTATGTATATGTATATATATATATATATTTCTATATATATATATATATATATATATATTCTTTTTATCTATCTTCCCAATTAACCATTTTCACACTAAACCACTTTTTGAACTGCGTTCACACTAAGCCACTTTTTAGCCATTCCCCTAAAACAAAAATATGGCGCTGGCGGGAATCGAACTCTGTACCTCTTGTATGCAGATCACATGCTCTAACCAAATGAGCTACTAAGTCTTTTTCTTACAAAACTTATAACAATGCTAAACATTTTTATTTTCTCATTCTTCTTTTTCATGTTTTGCTGCAATATTTAATTTAAAGATCTCTTCTTCATACGGAGTCCGATTTACGCAAACTCGGACTCTATCTCAAGAAGAATTCCGAGGTGAACGCAATGGCACAACCCATTTCCCTTAATTCCCACATTTGAAATTAAGTATTCCTTAATTCGTTAATTTTAATATTTAAAATCATGGGGTGTTACAGACACCATCCGGTTTTTTCAAGTGGTTGGTGATGCCATTAGGGTTGACCGACGCGCCAGTGTACTTTGTGGATCTTATGAATAAAGTTTACAGAGATCAGTTGAACAAGTTTGTGCTTGTGTTCGTGGATGGTATTCTGGTTTACTCCAGGAATGAGGAAGGACACAAGACACACTTGAGATTTGTGTTCGAGATCTTGCGAAAGCATCAGCCGAACGCTAAGTTCTCAAAGTGTCACTTTTGGAAGAACGAAATGAGATTCTTAGATCATGTTGTTTCTGAAAATGGGATAGCAGTGGACCCTGCTAAAGTGGCAGCAATCCAGGACTGGGATAGACCTAAGAATGCGACGTATGTTTGGAGTTTCCTTGGTCTTGTAGATTATTACCGATGGTTTATCAAGGATTTCTCCAAGATAGTTGCACCATTGACAGGATTGACGAAGAAGAACCAAGTGTTCACATGGGATGCGAAGTGTGAACAAGCGTTCGGAATCCTGAAGGATAGATTAGCGAGTGCTCATGTGTTGACCATTCCAAGTGGGAATGAAGAGATGGTGGTATACATTGATGCATGTGGTACTGGACTCGAAGAAGTACTAATGCAGAAGGATAAGGTTGTGGCTTACGCGAGTCGACAACTAAAGCCGCATGAGAAAACTATCTAACTCATGATTTGGAGTTGGCGGCGATTGTGTTTTCTCTGAAGATGTGGAGACATTACCTGTTGGGAGTTCGGTTCGAGTTGTTTACAGATCACAAGCCATTGAAATATCTTTTCTCCCAAAAGGATTTGAATCTTCAGCAACAAAGATGGTGTAGTTTCTGGCGTCATATGATTTTGGTATAGCCTATACACCTGGCAAAGGCAACGCAGTGGCAGATGCATTGAGTCGAAGACATGTAAGTTTGGGAGTGATGTTTTCAGAATGGAAGAGTGTAATACCCCGAAATTTTAACGATGCTAAAGATGATGAATTAAAGAATAAATAGTGTGAAATACACTTTTAACAATGAATAAGGAAAATTTAATTAAATATTCAGAATTAAGTAAAACTGACCACGCCATTGCATCCGTCTTGAAATTTTGGTCAAGATAGACACTTGGTTTGCGTAAATCGGACACCATATGAAGAAGTTATTAAGGTTCGAAGTTTCTATGCATATAAGGAAGATATATATACATATAAATTCAAAAATATACAAAAATCAGAAAAACCAGAAATCTGATGCGCAAATCGAGGAAGGGACGACATTTTGAAGTCGACCCAAGACCCGCTGGGTCGACCCGAGGGTCGATCCAGGGTCGACACCCCTGAAGGGGGGTCGACCTAGAGGTTGACACCCCTTAAAGGTGGTCGAACTAGGGGTCAACCCACCCGTGATTCTGGAAGCTTCTCTGGCATGGACGATTCTGATGGCTTCTGGTCCAATCTGAAGGTCTTGGTTGCTCCGCTACTCCTATATAAAGGACCCTAGACATAGGTTTTATTCATCTAAAATAATGCTGATGACGAAGCTATGCTGCAACGAAAAATTAAGATGGCTTTTCTTCTTCTTCTTCTTCTAAATCAATTCAAAGAAAATTATACGTATTCGAAGGTTGCTATAATAAATTCAACGGTGGCTACAACAACTTATTCAACATGTTCTTCGCAGTAGTTTGGATCCGTTTCCTCAGATCTATTCACTGTGAGCTCATGTTATTTTTACATCTGAATAATTAAATAGTAATCTTGATATGTATATAAAAATTGGATCTTGAATTGGTGCCTAATCAGTTCTATTATGACATAACTATCAGATCTGCTTTTATATGTTCATACCGCCGCCATGTTAAATCTTGTCATAATATGCCTATTCAGTTTATACCTATTTCTATCAGTTAATTACTGATTCGTTATTATGCATGTTCTCGATTTTCTTCTCTCCCTCTTTTCCCTTTTTATTTTTATATAGCCAGTCTACCTTCGAGACTAGGCCTAACGCTGAAAAATGCGAACGTGAGAAATTGGGAATAATGGGGAAAGACATAATTTGAGGCATAATTGGTATTAGAAAATATGGATATAAATTTGGGCATAAATTTGGAAATATATGAATATGGGTTTGGGGGCATATGTATTGTTGGGTAATATGAATTTCGGCACACATTGGAATAAATGTAAATATGGAACTGGGTATAAAATGGGACATGTCTAAATACTGGTTTTGGACACAAATTGGGACGTATGTGAATATGAATTTTGGGCATACATTGGAAAATATGCGAATATAGGTTTGGGTATAACTTGTTTTGAAATGGGTGAATATGGACTAGGGACATAAATTGGAAAATATGTAGATTTGGGTTTATGCATAACATATATACATGTATATGCCTTGACTTATAACTGGGGAAAAAGAGCATATAGTGCATAATTAAAAGGTTAATTGAGAAGGGGTGTAAAAGTCTATGATTTGAATAGTGAATTGGGCATATAATTAAATACGGGGAAAAAGGGAAATAATAACCTATAATGACATAGGTAGATTTGGATAAAAATGGAATGCCTAGTAATTACAATTAGGAATTGTAATTGCACTTATGACACAAGGTTAGGTTGCATTAGTGGTGGAAGTCTGCCCGGACCCGACCGACATATCCAACAGCCACTAATGTTGAACCTAATGTGAGAGGTCTAAGTGTGTAAATATGAATTGGGCTAAGACACGAGATTAGACCCAACTGTGGAATAAGACTGCCCGGACCCGACCGGTATATCCAACATCCACACGTTGTAGGCCTAATGTGGGAGGTCCGGCCCATTATAACCATAATTGGACATGGTAATGAATTGGACTACTTAACCTAATTTAATCCATACGGATTGTATGATTATGAACTTGTGTTAGCGTTAAGTAAAACTGGATGGGTAGTGGGTGGGTTAAGTAAAATAGAGGGGGTGGGTAATATTTACATATAGGCCCACGAACTTAACCCAATAAGGTTACGTAATTAAAGACACCTAGTGGTATACATAACCGGTGGAAAATATAATAAAGTTATGTAATTAAATACACCCTTATAGGGTAAGCATAACTTGTAGAAATGATAGAATTAAATATGCGTAGTAATCTGCTAAGCAAACAACGATAAGTTGCAGTGACGGTGTAAATTGAGTTTATGATTAAATGAGAAAGAATGAGGAAAACTTATAAAATAAATAAGTTATATTTAATCATAAATGGAAGTGACATGTTAATTAGAAAACATGTGAATTGAGATATATTAACAACGTATTAAGGAGAACATGTTATTGTAATGAAATAACCAAGCAAGAATATAAGATAAATTGTGGATTACAGACCTTGGGCCATAATCTAGAAAATAACATGTTGTGGGCTTATTAATAAACTTAAATGGATTAAGTTATATGACTGATATTAATAAGCAAGAGAAACTTGGTAATTTGAATAAGAATTCAATATGAATGGAAATAACCAAGTTAAATGGAAACTCGGTGAGGTAAGACAAGTGCGTAAAAGAATGTTTAGACACAGCGTCTAACAACATATTAAAGAAAGGCACTTGGACTAGTACGTACGTTTGAGGGTGAATAACCCAACGGGGTAAATCATCGAGGTGTTATAAGACACGAGGGGAGTGCACATTCATCTGATTGCTATGATAGCTCCAAAGGACTGGAAGGGGAAGCACACGGCATCCTGAAGTATGTAAGGTGCTCCTAGTAGTCCTCTGTGCGGTGACAGATGTCATAGGCTGTACTCGCAGAGGTTGGGTCTGCGCATAACTACTAGGTGGGTGGGCCTTGACTGCAGATGTAGCTATGAAGTCAGAATGTTGTGACGAGGTGACACCAGGGTGATTAGATGGTTGCCTCACGAGGAGGTGGAGAGGGTCACGACCAACAAGGATAGTAGACTGTCGAATATCCGTCATTGACAGCCAGCGGGATGCGAAAAGACTAGAGCTAAACCCAAGATATCATTTCACCTTTCACTATCGGGGTACGGGGCTGAGGCTAGACGCCACATGGATGTTTAGATTGGTTGTTATTAAGGGCGGTCGCGTAGCTCTGTAGTCTTTACTAGTTGAGGGAGGGGCCGAGGTGGAACCATAGCCACCGTGAAAAACAAACCTGAGGAATTACTGTATTTGAAGGCACGTAAAGGTGACCTGTACAGATATGGAAAAGTTCCCGGCCAAGTTTCGTGTTTCTATTTTAGCCTTGCCATGGAACTCGGTGCACATTAGAGGACGTGCGATTGAGGCATCGACTTACAATTACAGTACATACGTGGGACAACCTAGATACATGCATATATGATCTGGGTGGTGTATTGTAGACTAGAGGGCATTATTCCGATATGGAATCTGATTCGATCGACGGTGGCAGTCCATACGCTTACGTAGCATAGTAATGGCACATATATGCGGAATGTAACATTTTATATAGAGATCCGTACGTCACTCCGGCGTAGTATGAGGGACTGCGTTCATTACGGTGGAGACCGTGCGAGTGGAGTACCATGGGGTTTATCTAAATATTGAGAGATTGCTACATATATTGTATTAGGTGGATCCATGGGAAAGTAAATGGGTACGATGCGCGTATAAGTCTTGAGTGCTATTAACCCAAGTAACTTAATAACCAAGAAAATGTAATCGAACGGTATTAGTAGGGATCATTCTATTTCTGATATACTAGTATCTGCGCGGTGTAGAGAAATGTATTTAAGAAGCGCAATATATCATGTTCATCTTATCTTGCTTAGTTCACACTTGTTATTGTTACTGTTATCTCGTTCTTCTAGTTTTATATACCTTCCATGATACTTTTATTTATTTATATTTATAAGTAACTGGACTCGCCAGACTTTATGTCTGACCTTTTTTGTTTCCGTTTCTCTCTCTTTCGTTTCCCCCCTAGGTTCTCAGGATGGAAGTGCTTAGAGTTAATTTGGATTCTTTCAGCTTAGCTTGGATTTTGGATATAGATGCATCGCTTAGACTGCTTGTCAACTCTCTTATGGATTTGCAAGGGAAATATGATTTATGCTTTTATACTCCGATATTTTTCGCAAGACAGATTATTAATGTAATTAGTCACTTATGATGTAAACTCGGTATCCAGGACCATGATGTTTTGATTTAAATAAAGTTTTAAATTCCACTGTTATTTTACATGTTTGTCTTGTGCTATTATGTTCTTATTTACCTATAACGCTTCATGAAACTTAATGCATTCCCTTAGTGAGTGACATTAACGTACGTGGGGTGTCACAAAGAGCCTTCAGTATTTGGCAAGGTTCGATTTAAGGCCAAGGTGTGAATTGCAACCTGAAATGTTGGCAAGCTTATCGATAAGACCGACTCTTATCGAAAGGATTGGCGAGAGCCAAAAGAGGGATGTAAAGCTTGTCAAGTTTATCCAGATACTGGAACCATAAGATAAAGAGCTCGAAGTCAATCGAGAAGGTTGGCTCCAGAAGCAAGGACGATTACTGGTTCCTGATATTGATGGATTAAGAGATGAGGTTCTGAGAGAACGTCATCACTCGAAGTTGATGATTCATCCCGGTGGAAATAAGATGTATCAGGACATGAAACGAGTGTACTACTGGGAAGGGATGAAACAAAATATTAGAAAGTTCATTTCCAAGTGTATGAACCATCAGTTGGTGAAAGCTGAACAGAAGAAGCCGAGTGTTTGCTTCAGCCATTGGAAGTTCCTACGTGGAAGTAGGAGCAAGTATCGATGGATTTTATCGATGAATACCTAGAACCAGGGCATGAAATGAAGGGATTTGGGTCATCGGGGATCGCTTGATCAAAAGTGCAAGGTTCATTCCTGTTAGGTCCACTAGGACGACATCAAAACGGGTTGAACTTTATGTGAAATAGATAGTTCGATTCCATGGTATCCCAAAGAGTATAGTAAGTGATCGAGATCCATTATTCACAAGTGGATTTTGGAAAAGTTTGCAAGAGGCTTTGGGAACCGAGTTGTATTTAAGTACGGCTTATCATCCCTAAACGGATGGTCAAACCGATAGGGTTAACTAAGTTTTGGAAGATCTCCTGAGAGCTTGTGTGTTGGATTTTAGGGGATCATGGGAAGACCATCTACGTCTAGTTGAGCTCGCATATAATAATAGCTATCAGTCTAGCATTGGGATGGCACCATACGAGGCGTTGTATGAGAGACTGTACAATTCTCCAGCCTGTTGGTTAGAAACTAGAGATAAGTTGGTGATTAGGCCTGAGATGGTTAGGGAGACCTCAGATTGCATCCAAATCATTCGACAATGAATGAAGGCAGCACAAGATCGTCAGAAGAGTTATGTTGATAAGTGTCAAAAAGATTTGGAATTCGACGTAGGCAATAGGGTTTTCGTGAAGATTTCGCCATTAAAGCATGTGCTTTGATTCAGAAATAAAGGGAAATTAGCTCCAAGGTTTTTTGGGCCATTTCCGATAGTTGGGCGAATCAGAAAGTGTGACACCCCACGTCCGTTAATGTAATCACAAAGGGAACACATTAAGTTTGTGAAACATTATAGGTAAATAGACACAGAATTTTACAAGAC
Organism: Allium sativum; assembly: GCA_030737875.1. Lineage (NCBI taxonomy): Eukaryota > Viridiplantae > Streptophyta > Magnoliopsida > Asparagales > Amaryllidaceae > Allium > Allium sativum. Next base: position 224,140,028 of record CM060920.1, read on the forward strand.
AGGCATAAATAAGATAGCAGCAGAAATTTAAATTTTATTTCAAACACAGATCATACAGTATGGTTCAAAATACCATGAATCTCAAAAACCATTAAAAAACATAACTTCTGTCTTTTAACATCAGAGTACATAAATACTTAAAAGAAAACATAATTCCCCAAATAAAAGAGACAAAGCCATAGTGGAGATAAAAACTTGAGCCATACTTTGAAAGCAGCTCTAGCAAGATGATATCTGATTCCTGACTAAGCCTGAGTGTTTCCTCCCTGGGAACATGGGGGAAGAAAGAAGGAGAAACAAAAGGGTCAGACATAAAATCTGGTGAGTCTAATGACTTTTAGCAAGTAAATAAATAAAAGTAGCATGACAAGCATATAAAGTGGATAAGAAAGATTAATACATAAATGACAGGTGCGACAAGGTAGACAGGATATGGTGTATTCTAATGGTTACTCTACACTATTACTAGTATAACCAAAATGACATGATCCCTTCCACTATAAGGTGGTATACTTAGGGCATATGTCCAAGTGTACCCTAGCCACTACCCTAATCGATCGGCTCCCTACTCTGTAGATACCCTGTGCCGGCCCCACAGTAGGATGTATCACATCCTAAAGTGGCAACCCCTCACTAATATGCATAGCCCCATATCTACTGGTGTTACGGTCGTCTTATCCACCTCTACCCGGCTCATGCACGCACATGGCCCGGTCGGTTTGCGCCGCCCACACCGTCCTCCATGTATTGATCTCATACAATCAGTCAGTAAACGTGTCCCCTCTCTGCCTAGTACGGAGTACTTTATTTGATACCTACTCCGGGTTACTAACACTACACCATAATGGTCATTTGGTAACCCTTTTTTTCACAATTCTCAACACTTATTTGTGTTGCAGGGTAATAACCACAATATGTGTTGCTATATTTAAAAAGTGTTGCCAAAAATACATAATTATAATTTTTTTATTGGCAACGCTTATTTGTGTTGTTAAGGCTACTTTCTGAGGGTAAAATGGTAAACTCACGTCCATAACCCTATTTTCATTTCCCATTTGTTTTGCCCAACGCTTTGTCATAGATAGGACGCTAAATCAGAAAATCCAAATCCAGCGATTCCCCAAAAAAAAACGGATCCCAGAATTCGTTCGAATTCGTTCCAGCATCAAAGAATCGTGAAGCTTATGGTGTTCAGATCCGTTCTGACGTCAAAGAATCGGATTTTGGGGGAGAATCGATTTGGCTTCAGGGCACATCGTATGAATTTTGATTTCAGGTATCTGATTTCATCGATTTCAGGTTAGAATAACATCATTTGAATCTGATTTCATCGTTTTTGGACATTGTTTGAAACCCTATTCCTCTAACAGCTTCAGTTCATTTCGATTTCAGGTACCTGATTTCATCGTTTGAAACCCTATTCCCCTAACATCTTCGGTTCACTTTACCTGCCCTTGTCATTTGAATGGTTTAAGCTTTTTAAGGTACTGTCGTTTGTTTTTCTTTTCACTTTACATTAACCCTTTTTTGATAATGAGTAACATAGAACAGCAAAAACTTAGCGTTCGTTCACATGAGGAATGGTTCATGCAGGTCATATTTTGCTTAAATGATTATAGTTAATTTACAAATTAACTTTGTTGTTACTGTTTATATATATAAATTTACGTATAAGACCTATATAGTTAAACATGTCATATTTTTTTTCAAGACCTCATCGTTGTATGACTTACTAGACATTCATAACAATGTTCCAATATTAATATTTTCTGTCCAGTAATATATTGTTCCCTGTCTTCCACTTAAAACTTTATACATTCAGCACGTTTGAATATCAATTTTGTGCGAGTAAATTTCATCTAATGCAGCGTATAGGCATTGAAGGAATACAAAATGATGCTTGGTTTAAAGTAAATTATATTGCAGCGAGACACTTTGCTGAACATGAGGTGGATTTGAATGATATCGATGCTGTCTTTAATGAAATCGAGGTTTGTAAATCTTGTTTATTTCACCAATTCTTTGGCAACATTAGTTATGTCTTTGCTCAAATGATTTTTATTTGATACAACATTCCTTCATACACATGATTCAAAATTCTGAGTAATAAATGGATGTTGTAATTATGTTGTGTTTCGATTTGTAAAAAATGTAATTATGCTGCCATGGACATGGTAGACAATTATTAAGCTATATTTTATCAAGATATATTCATGCTTGGAGAATTTCATTTCATAGGCGTGTTATAGCCTAGTATAAATACATGGATCAAGAAGTTTTTTTTCTTGTACACTAGTTTTTCACGTAATGTAATAAAGTAGTTGGATGCATGCATTGTGCACGTTTTCCATCTAACATATTGAAGTTATGCAGGTTTTTATTGTTTTCCGCCATTTTTGCAGGACCAATATGTAACCGAGTATGTAAGAGATAACTCAGATGGTCCTCTTGCAATGAATTCTTTTGAAATGATTACATTATCTCAGGGTTTGAATCTTTCGGCGTTATTTGATAAACGACAGGTATATTTGGCTTATCTTTGTAGAAATGTTAATAACTCGAATTGGCATTTACATAATTTGCTAGGAAAGTATATTAAATTGACTTTATCTGCAGTAAATGGAGTGGGTGTTTGATTGTATTTTTTTGAAAAATCATCTGATTGAACTTTATCAAAAACTTAATTGGTCCATGATTATTCTAATTTGTTTGCACAACTGCGCTAGATAAGCAAACTTTTTGTTCCATAGATCCAAGGTGAAACTTGATCTAAAACTGCAATATGTTTGTGTTTACGTGAGATGAATTTCTATAAGTCGACTTTTCGCTTTGAAGCAATAAACAGTGGAAAGCGATCAAAAACAGCAACATGTTACTTCTAATAGTAGGGTTTGCTTTATTATAAGACTCAATAAAAAAGACAAAACGAGATGCGGTCACAACTGGACCAAACAAATGATGCATTTGGGTTCTTGTGTGGTGTATATCATCATTCACAGTATACCAAAACAGGCCGCTCAATGTTATATTTGTCACTTTTTTATTCCATCATTTGGAAGTCTGATTGACATTTATTGAAAATATAAATATATAAGATATTTTTACTTTAAATATTGAAGCAAAACATTTGGCAATGTATTGCTAATGATATTTCAAGCGATAATCAGTTCAAGGGTGATATTTAGAAGTCATTAAACCCAACCTTAACCGATCCGGGTAAAGAACATAAAATTATTTTCATTTGAACTGAGCCTTACGGCTCAGCAATACTGAGAACTGAGCCTTACGGCTCAGTTTTTCTGAGCCACAGGCTCAGTTTTTCTGAGCCATGAGGCTCAGTTGCGCAAACTCAGTTTGCACGAATTGAGTCGTGCAAACTAAGTTTGCGCGAACTGAATTGCGTATTAAGATTACTGATAATGTCATCTAAGGTTTTAAAAGTGCAGCAGTCTTTAAATTTGAAGATTATCTAGGTTCTATGACTTTTTGCTAAAAAGGAATATGTTGATTTGCTACACTGTGAGTACTGTTAAAGGGCAATGCCAAAAATAGGAAGTTCTGTGCATTGCTCATTGTCTTTTTCATGAACTCTTACATCTTTAAGCATTATATTGTTTAGGATCGACACTGTTGTTTCTTTTACTCAATGGATGACTTGACCACTTTAACTTTCATCCAACATAAACATATATTTTGAATCAAAATCTTTTTTGTTTAAGGAGTTTATAATATTTTGTTTCCATTACGAATTTTTTTGCAGCAGGTAACTTATTTTAAAATGTAACACTGCTTTGTTAGAAATGCTTGAGTTGAAATGTTCAAAATTATATGTAGTAAATAAACAGAATAGATAGTCATGTTATGTTCTCTTCTGTTTTGGGTACCACAAGTTTAGACCAGTGTTGTTTGTTTCATTAAATTCTAAGTAGTTAAACTACACACAGTTTACATTAATGATTTTATTAACATTCAAGATTTATCATTGTAGGATAAAATATATTGTTGACGTGCTCTGAACTGATTATCATTATTTGTATGGATTCTCTCAAAGTCATGTTGCAATGTAATAAAAACAGAAGACTCAAATCAATTTCGTTGAAAAATGATGAATAAAAATGGATATAATATGAAGTTTTGGTTATTGGTAGTAGAATGTGTTGTCAAGATTTTAACATTTCCATTTTCTCTTGGTCACAGTTGTTCGAGTATATCGGTACTTTATAATTTTCTAAATATGAGATTATTTCAAGCATGTTGATATCTTTCAGACAGTTATGTTTGTTAGACAATATTGTACTCTGTAAATTTTATATAAATTAGATCCATCAAATTGGAGTATATAAATTAATAGTATTCATTCAATGTTGGATGAGAGATGTGGTATGATTTGAGCTCTAGTTTCTTATCATTTAAGAAAATGTATCATAGACTTGCGTGAACTCCTTGATTTGCCTGAACAGTGTATCATACATTCATTCAAATCTCAAAAATCTGTTTCATAATTTATTGTACAATTAATTTCTACTAAATGACTTCGCCAGTGAATGAATATGGCAGTTACTTTTTTCCATGAAAGTTCTTTGATAAATTTACAGTATTTATGAATCATAAATGAGTATTTCATTTGTAAATATCATAGTTTAACGTTAGCATACTGCATTCTCTTGTCTTATAAATGAGTATTTATGAAACAACCTGGCTTATAGATGAAAGATTTCTTTGCTTTTATGATGTTTGCATACTGCATTCTCTTGTCTATCTTGTTCCCATGTTTTTGTCAGTGCTCTTATGTTGGGCTGGTTGGATTTTTTGCTTAACTCTTGACCGTGTAGCCATGCTTGAGTTAATCTATTTTTTGTTTAAAGTTAACTAGTTTAATCTTATCATAGAAACTGTTTAAAATATTTACATTTGCTTGAAAACAGTATTAATGCTATGGATCCAAAGTCTCGGAAGATTCTGCAGCTCCTTCGTCTAAGACAGGTTAGCGTTTCAAGTCCATGTGGACGTCGTTGCACCATTTCTCGCGTCCCTGACATTAGTATTTATTGAATGCTATGCAAAATGATGTATTTCAGGAGTTGAAGTCTTGTATGTATTGTCAGTACATGATCGATATGCTTCTTTCATGACTTTTGTGTGTGGATCTGTTGTACCCTTCCCCTCTTCTCCTGGTATGTGTTTTATGTTAGCAAAACTTATGCTAGTAATATCAGTTCATAATAATTATTCTAACCAGGCGATAGACACATGTGTACATTCTGACCAAGCTGATATTTGATATTAGAAGCAAAATTTTGAGTCTTAGAAAATTACCTCTTAGAACCATTTTATATTTCAAATTGATTGTTCTATGACTATGGTGATGTATAAATTTTTTGGTTGACATACCATTTAGAAGTTAGTGTTATTAATGCGCACTTGCTCTGAAAATTAGTTTGGGTTTGAATGTCAACTTGTTAAATAATTTATATTTCTAGAATCAACAGATACGCATTAGTAAATGGATACATTTCACGTATTGGTAAATGGATACATTTCACGCATTAGTAAAATCAACTTATTAAATAATTTATGATCTTGTTTAATCCGACTATTGTATTTATTTGTTTTTCCACGTTGGATCTAAAATCCATTATATAGCTGCTTCCATTTGTAAATGGATACATTTGTAAATGGATACATTTCGGCCATCTCTTTTATGCGTCTAAACTTCAATTCAAGACAACTAGAACCATATCTTTTTTCATATCCAGGTTGCTCACACTACACAGGAAGGGTTGGTGATTGTTAAGGTATAAAAGCAGCTACTGGTTTTGCTAGAACCTGATAAATTAACACAACGTAGTTGGCAAGTGAGTTTTGCAAGAACTCAGTTGCCAACTGACTTTAGTTTTGAAACTGAGTTGCCACAACGTAGTTGGCAACTGAGTTTGCAACTCAATTTTTCAAACTGAGTTGCAAACTTACTCAGTCTTGCAACTGAGTTGCGCAATTCAGTCTTGCAACTGAGTCGCGCAGTTCGGTCTTGCGACTGAGTCGTGCAACTTAGTCGCCGACTGAGTCGTGCAACTTAGTCGCCGAACTGAATTTGCTGCAACTCAGTTTCCGAACTGAGTTTTCAAACTCAGTTTCATACTGAGTTTTCAAACTCAGTTTTCGAACCGAGTTTGCAAACTCAGTTTCTAACTGAGATAAACTCAGTTTTGATGTGGTCACAAAGAATTTAGTTAACTTACCCAACAAAAACACAAATAAATGCCAAGCCAAATAATTGGTATTAAAATTATCTTTTGTAAATTGTTTATAGAATGTTATATTAATTATTGTTGTCAACTTTGATCTTTCTTGTAGGTCATAGCAAATCCAAAAGCAAATATTTCACGAACGAAGATTTTGAAGGCTGGACATAAAAGAAATTCGAGAGAAGTACTACCATGTTTTGTATTCGGTATATATTTGTAGAATTTCATTTATATATTGAATTTTGCGACTTAATTATGTATCGAATTTAGCAACTTAGTTATGTATTGTACTTGTATATTGTTAACTGATATTAATTCTATGTTGTTACTTAATTATGAATGTTGTCTATTGGTATTCATTGAATTGTACTTTTTAAACTGAGAATAATATCTATTTTGGATTCATATTAAATATCGTCTATATTATAATCATGTTTGTTATTATGAATGAAAATCTTGCAACATGTATAAGCGTTGCAAACAAAAATATTGCAACATGTATAAGCGTTGCAAACAAAAAACTACCAACGCTTATAAGCGTTGCGAATGAAAATATGCCAACGCTTATAAGCGTTGGGAGAGAAAATCTACCAACGCTTATAAGCGTTGGTACTACATTGCCACGGCCCCGTAGCAACACTTATAAGCGTTGCTGAAATTGTTTGCAACGGTTATACTCGTTGGCAATCACCTGTTTTGGTGTAGTGTAACTTAAATGGGTCCCATACAATATGATACAAGCTATCCCCTTTGTCTTGTATCACCCACTAGGTTTTCACTGACTATGTATACCACTAGGTGTCTTTAATTAAATATCAGTACACCAGTTATGCTTACCCTAAAAGGTGTCTTTAATTACATAACTTTGTTATTTCCTCTGGTTATGTATACCACTAGGTGTCTTTAATTACATAACCTTATCGGGACCAGCCCCCTCCAGAATTTCCTAACCCATCCACTATCCAACAAATTTTACTTAACCCTAACTTTAGTTCATAATCATACAATCCCAATGGATTATATTTGGTTAAGTAGTCCAATTGATTATCATGTTCATTTATGGTTTATAATGGGCTAGACCTCCCACATTAGGACTACAACTTTTGGATGCTGGATATGCCGGTCGGGTTCGGGCAGCCTTATTCCACAGTTGGGCCTAACCTCGTGTCTTAGCCCGATTCGTATTTGCGCACTTAGACCTCTCACATTAGGTTCAACAATAGTGGATGTTGGATATGCCGGTCGGGTTCGGGAGACTTCAACCACTAATGCAACTTAACCTCGTGTCATAAGTGCAATTACAATTCCTAGTTGTAATTAGTAGACATTCCATTTTTATTCAATTCTTACCTATGTCTAAATAGGTGATTATGTCCCTACTTTTCCCCCTTTTGAATTATATGTCCAACTCATGTTTATATTCAAATTATGTCAATATTAACCATTTTCCCTCCCCGTTCCTTAAATAGCGTGTTCGCACCATTTACGACATGTATAGGCTAAATAGTAGCCTAATCATAAACGATAAAAATGGAAGGTAATGGAAATATGACAAAGGTGAATGTTCTAACATAACTAGTATAAGCATATACTAACATGGTGAACGCATAAGCAGATCTAATGAACTTGTAGCAGTTAACTTGTTGTAACATAGCAAAGGTGATAAGATGAACATGACAAGATCTAAATTTAATTTAGATATCCAATAAGTTCAAATCTAATATGGGTGGTACAAGGGGATCCAAATAATAACCTAGATCTGATTAATAATTTAGGTGTCCGCATAATACATATCTAATAGGTAAAAGTAGATCTAACTAAATTATAATATGGACATAAAACAGATCTAACATAATTAGGATGACATAATAGCATGTTTAGATCTAAATATGGATTCAAATGTCCAATTTACAACATATCTAAATTGACCACAATATGACAGGTAAAAGGTGGTTTACATAAAGAATTAGATCTACCCAATGTTGTAACTGTCCAAATTAACATTAACCACAATACAGTTACAAATCAAGATCCACAAGGGCGACATAATAGAATAACCACAATTGAATTAGATCTAGAGAAGTAGATCTATCATGACATAGTATAAGATTTAACACTAGCATATATTAATAGTTTACAACATATCCAAATCATAGTCTTTCACAGTTTACTTTTATTCATTTAAACCTAAAAGTAACCAACTCACCGTGTTTGGATTGTTAAGAAGATGTAAAAGGAGTTGGTGTTGAATCTATGCTTGAATATCAGAATTTGATTTGCAAAACTGTTAGTTGAAGAAGATAACGGGTTCAGTTCAGACACTGGCAGAGTTTGGCCACCATGAATTCCCAATGAAGAAAATATGAGGAATGGCCACGTATATATAGCTGCAAAACCCTCTAAAACCAACTGCCACCTTAGCCTTAGGGGTGTCGACACCCCTGTGGGTGGGTCGACCCGGGGTGTCAACACCCCTCTAGGCCGGTCGACCCCCTAGAGCAGGAAATTTGCTGCCACTTTTCATTTTTCGAATTCGAACAGTTCTGGATAAAATTCTGAATTGTCTCTGACTCATGTATATATATATATATTCTTTCTGTGCGTATACAAACTTAAAACTCTCATAACTTCTTCATATGTGTATGTTTTACGCAAACCAAATGTCTATCTTTACTAGAATTTCGATACGGACACAATTGTGCAGTCCATTTTCCTTAATTCTGAATACTAAATCAATTATTATTTAATCTATCCTCTTTTATGTTAACAAAATTACGGGGTGTTGCATTCCCCCCTACTCAAAGGATTTCGTCCCCGGAATCTCCAAGTTGAGAAGAATGCATATCCTACCATCCATCATCCATCAATCACTGGCATCCATTGTCCTTAAAGATTTCTAATGCTTATATGAATATATTCAAAGGTGTGTGTATATGTCCCAATACTAATGCAAAAATCAGGCGGTCTACCTATTCAGTTGACCTCCTTAATGCAATGTATGTTAGGGCCATGAATCCAATATGTATGCAAGTAATCCTATTATAACATGTAAGCTCTGTATGTGTGCACACTCATTCGTCCAAGTGCAATATCCATGTGCTAATTCATCCATTTCCATCCATAAAATAAAAGAAAATGCACATACATCGATATGCAGTATGAGAGTGATTGAGCCAATCTGGTGCCTAATGTGTGTGTATATGCGTCCACAGGTAACCACTGGAAAACACTTGCATCCATCAAATGTAACATGTTTCAAACACATGTTTACATCCATAGAATTCCTATCTAAAGGTCGAAAAATACTATGGATAAGATATACTCAAATGATAGAAACAAGCACTGATAAAAACTTTGAAAAAGGAGTTGAGAACATACCCTCAAAAATAAAAGGGTACGAAGCACGAATCTTGTCTTAGGTCTCCCAAGTCGCATCTTCTGGGTTATCCCCCCATTGAACCTTTAGCAACCTGATCTCTTTATTGCTTAGCTTCTTAACTTCTGATCCAAGAATACACGTACGGACTCGCCTGATTGTCGCCTCCCATTCCACTTCTACTTATTCCAACACACTTGACTCAACAATTACTGCGGTGTCATGCAGGCATTTCCGCAGATGAGAAACGTGGAAAACATCATGAACACCGGATAGATTTTCTGGGAGTTTTACTCTATAGGTCATTTGGCCAATCCTCTCGGTTATGGGAAATGGTCCCACAAACCTAGGTGCCAACTTCCCTACCGATCTGAAGCGAACCACATTCCTCAGAGGTGATACTTTGATAAAAACTAAGTCTCCCACTTCAAATTCGATGTCAGTCCTTCTCTTTTCTCCATAGGACTTCTTCTTATCTTGAGCTGTCTTCATCGGCCGTCGAATAAGGTCAATCTTTTCGGACGTTTCTCTAACCATATCCGGTCCAAGTAATAATCTTTTTGTAGATTCCCACCAACAAGTTGGCGATCTACAGGGTCGTCCGTATAATGCTTTAAAGAGTGCCATGCCGATAAAGAACTGATAGTTGTTGTTATAGGAAAACTCTACTAAAGGAAGGTGCTCTTCCCAAGTCCCTCCGAAGTCTAGGATACACAGCCTCAAAAGATCTTCAAGAATCATGTTCACCCTCTCCGTCTGTCCATCGGTCTGAGGATGATAAGCGGTGCTGAAACACAACTGTATACCTAATGCTTCTTGCAAGCTCCTCCAAAATTCACTGGTAAAGATAGGGTCGCGATCGCTTACGATGCTGGAAGGTACTCCATGAAGACGAACTATCTCCCGAACATAAATTGCCGCCAACCATGATGTCGTCCTCTTTCTCTTAACTGGAATAAAGTGAGTGCTCTTAGTGAGTCTATTTACCACAACCCAGATACTGGTGTTGCCTTTCTTCGATCTAGGCAAACTATCCACGAAATCCATAGAGACACTCTCCCATTTCCACTGAGGAACCTCCAAAGGATGAAGTAGACCACCGGGCTTCTTTTGCTCAGCTTTAACTTGCTGGCAAACTAAGCATTGGGGAACAAATTCGACCACATCTTTCTTCATCCTAGCCCAAAAGAAAACCCTCTTCATGTCTCTGTACATCTTATCACTGCCTAGATGGTCATCTTAGAATGGTGGGCTTCTTCTAGGACTTCCTTTATCAAGCTTCCGGTTTGAGGAACACAAAGCCTTCCATCTCGTCGTAACCACCCCTTTTCATCTATGGCATATCTACTGAGGTGAATAGAAGTCTCTCCTCTTATGATCTTTCCCATGATGTCTAAAATCTATGGGTCACCTTGTTGCGAAGCTCCTCTCTGGTCCATAAGAGTTGGTCGTATCTCCAAGGACGCAAACAAATCAGGCAAAATCTCGATGGAGGGTTTAAAATAAAAAGCTGATATGAACTCCAAGTTCTTTCTCTCCACAAATATAGGACTCAGGGCCATCCTCTGCCTACTTAGTGCGTCTGCCACCACATTACCCATACCAGGGGTATAAGCAATCTTAAAATCATAAGAAGCTGGAAACTCTATCCACCGTTGTTGCCTTAAATCGAGGTCTTTCTGCGAGAACAGATACTTGAGAGATTTATGATCGGTGTATAACTCGAACTTCTCTCCAAGTAAATAATGACGCCACTTCTTTAACGTGAATACTCTGGCAGCTAGCTCTAGATCATGGGTGGGGTAGTTCTTCTCATGAACTCTCAACTGTCTACCCCTATAACACACTACTTTCCCTTCTTGCATCAGAACTGCACCAAGCCTTGTACCACACGCATCAGTGTAAACGGTAAACACCTTACTCCCATCAGGCAAGGTCAAGACTGGGGCTGTTGTCAGAGCCTTCTTCAGTCGTTGGAAAGCAACGTCACAGTCTATATCCCACGAAAATGCCAATTTCTTCTTTGTCAACCTGGTGAGTGGGACTGATATCTTTGCGAAGTCCTTAATGAACTTCTTATAATAACCCGCCAACCCCAGAAAGCTCTTCACCTCGGTTGCATTTTTAGGAATCTGTCAATCTTGCACTGCAACCACCTTCGCGGGATCTGCATCTATCCCTTCTTTGGAGACCACATGCCCTAAGAATCTCACCTATTTTCTCCAAAAATTGCATTTGGAGAACTTTGCCTTAAGCTGATGGTCACGGAGAGTTTTCAAAACTTCTCTCAAATGTTGGTCATGCTCTTCTTCGTTTTTGGAGAAGATCAAAATATCATCAACAAAGACTACAACAAATTTATTTACGAACTCCCAAAACACTTTACTCATCAGATCGACAAAATAGGGGGTGCATTCGTCAGCCCAAAAGGCATCACCAACCATTCAAAGAAATCGTCCGGAGTTCTAAAAGCAGTTTTATCAATGCTATCTTCAGCCACCCTCAATTGATGGAACACCGTGGCCAAGTCTAACTGAGAAAATACCGAGGCACCAACAAGCTGATCAAATAAATCATCAATCCTCGGAAGCAAGTGCTTATTCTTCTCAGTGAGTTTATTCAGCTCTCTATAGTCAACACACAAACGAAGCGAACCATCCTCCTTAATCGTGAATACTACTGGAGCACCCCATTCAAATATGCTTCGTATGATAAACCCTTTCTCAAGCAGCTCCCCTACTTTCTTACTTAGATCCCTCCTTTCCCTCGGAGTCATGTGGCGCACTGACATTGCAACTGGCTTTACACTATCCACCAAATTATAAAAAAGTCAATCTCGCGCCTCAGAGGTAAGCCCCGAACCTCATCAAAAACATGAGAATAATCTCGGACTACTGGACAGATTGCAAGTCATCGATAGATGCATCAAGAGACTCTAGAAAACTAAGCATAACCGACCCTTGTGGGTCATATGAAATCTCGAGGGTCCTCTCATGACAAGTCAGAAGCCTAGCGACCCTCTTCTCACAATCCAGAATGACACCATACGTAGTAAGCTAATCCATTCCTAGAATCAACCCATAGCCCATAAACCTAAGCACATATGCGTCGCATTCAAACTCGACGCCTAACACAGATATTTTCAAACCCCAACAAATCATAGATAATTGAGCCAACCACCAATGGGGTTTGAAACAAATACGGGATCCACTACCATACTAGTAATTAAGTGTAGAGATTCAACTATAGAACTTGATATAAATGAGTGTGAAGCGCCAGAATCAAAAAGTGTTCTAATAGGATGCTTTGAAAGAGAAATTAAACCTTCCACAGAAATTTTTCTACCTCTATCAGGAGCACTGATCGCGAGAGCATGCACCTGCCCTCCAGAAGTCCCTGCCCTTTGACCATGTCCCTGTGATCCCTGTTTCTTCGGGCACTCTCTAGCAAAGTGTCCGACCTCTCCACAGTGGTAGAAAGAGTTCTTCCTTCGCTTGCAGTCTTTAATCAAGTGACCTTCCTTCCCACAATTGTGACATTTTCTCTTATCCTTGCCTTTATCATTCTTCCCTCCTTTCTTCTACTGTTGTTGCTGTTGCTGTTGCTGCTGCCTCTTCTTGGGCCACACCTTCCTATTTTGCGATGTCTCCTCAACCTTCTTTTCTCCCTTGTCTTCCTCATGCATTAGGGCCATATCGACAAGTTTTTCAAAGGTGGCCCCAATGGAATATGGGACATGGCTAACCCATGCAGAGGTTCATTCATCCCTTTAGCAAACCGCAAAGCCCTTTTGTGCGACGTATCCACCAACTCTAACCTGAACCTTGCTTGCTGGTTGAATTTATTCACATACTCTTTCACCTTCAAGTTTGCTTGTTTGAGTGCTAAGAATCTCTCCATCTGCATGCTTCTCTCAGCTTGGGAGAGAAATTTCAATTCGAACCTATGTCTAAAATCTTCCCAAGTTTCCATCGGACGTCCAGCTTGGGTGACTTCCCACCAAAATGAGGCTTCGTCTTTCAGTAGCCAGGCGGCTAACTGAACCTTCCTTCTATCCTCTACTTCAAAGATTACGAACAATTCCTCAGTCTCCTTGAGCCAATTCAGCGCTTCCACGAATGTCTCGTTCCCATGGAATGGCTTCCCTCCCATAGCACGGAAATATTTGCAGATCTTGGCGAAGTTATCTGCTCTTGAAGGGGGAGGAGGAGGAATGACTGGTGCAGCTGGGGGAGGAACATTTCGTTGGCCATCGGCAGGCGCCGTGGCCTCCAAATACTTGCGGAACAATCCGGGTATTGTAACGCCCTCTGGGATATTAGGAATGTTTTGTTCCCTAGACATGCTGAAAAAGGAAAACGGAAGAGATTTAGACAAAGGACCGAAGGATATCACATATGGCTTTTTGGGAATGTTTTTCAAAACAGACTTTTCTTTTTTGAAAATGCTTTCTTTTAAAATCTTTTTGAAAATATTTTTCAAAAACTTTATCCAATCTGGTAACCTTCAACTCTGATACAAAGCGTGACACCCCACATCCGTTAATGTCCCTCGCAAAGGGAATGCATTAAGTTTCATGAAGCGTTATAGGTAAACAGACACAGAATTTTACAAGACAGACATAAATAAGATAGCAGTGGAAATTTAATTTTTTTTTCAAACACAAATCATACAGTGTGGTTAAAAATACCATGAGTCTCAAAAACCATTACAACAACATAACATCTGTCTTTTAACATCAGAGTACATAAATACTTAAAAGAAAACATAATTCCCCAAATAAAAGAGACAAAGCCATAGTGGAGATAAAAACTTGAGCCATACTTCAAAAGCAGCTCTAGCAAGATGATATCTGAGTCCTGACCAAGCTTGAGTGTTTCCTCCCTGAAAACTTGAGGGGGAAGCGGAAGAAAGAAGGAAAAACAAGAGGGTCAGACATAAAGTCTAGCGAGTCTAGTGACTTTTAGCAAGTAAATAAATAAAAGTAGCATGACAGGCATATAAAGTGGATAAGAGAAATCACTACATAAATAGCAGATGCGACAAGGTAGACAGGATATGGTGTATATGCTTCTAATGGCTACTCTACACTATTACTAGTATAACCAAAATGAGATGATCCCTTTCACTATAAAGTGGTAGACTTAGGGCATATGTCCAAGTGTACCCTAACCACTACCCTAATCGATCGGCTCCCTACTCCGTAGATGCTCTGTGCCGGCCCCACAGTAGGATGTATCACGTCCTAAAGTGTCAACCCCTCACTGATATGCACAGCCCCATATCTACTGCTGTCACGGCCGTCTTATCCCCTTTGACCGGCTCATGCACGCACATGGCCCGGTCAGTTTGCGCTGCCCACACCGTCCTCCACGTTTGGATCTCTTACAATCAGTCAGTAAGTTTGTCCCCTCTCCACCTAGTACATAGTACTTTAATTGATACCTACTCCGGGTTACTGACTAAAATGGGTCCCACACAATATGATACAAGCTCTCCCTATTGTCTTGTATACCCCACTAGGTTTTCACTAACTATTTATACCACTAGATGTCATTAATTACATAGCCCTATACCAGTTATGCTTACCCTAAAAGTTGTCTTTAATTACATAACTTTATTATTTCCTCCGGTTATGTATACCACTAGGTGTCTTTAATTACATAACCTTATCGGGTTAAGTTTGTGGGCCTATATGTAAATATTACCCACCCCCTCAAGAATTGCTTAACCCATCCACTATCCAACAAATATTATTTAACCCAAACTTTAGTTCACAATCATAAAATCCATGTGGATTAGATTTGGTTAGGTAGTCCAATTGATTACCATGTCCACTTATGGTTTATAATGGGCTAGACCTCCCACATTAGGCGTACAACTTGTGGGTGCTAGATATATCGGTCGGGTCCGGGCAGTTTTATTCCAAAGTTGGGCCCAACCTCGTGTCTTAGCCTGATTCGTATTTGCGCACTTAGACCTCTCACAGTAGGTTCAACATTAGTGGCTGCTGGATATGCTGGTCGGCTCCGGGCAGACTTCCACCACTAATGCAACCTAACCTCGTGTCATAAGTGCAATTACGATTCCTAATTGTAATTACTAGACATTCCATTTTTATTCAATTCTTACCTATGTCTTAATAGATGATTATGTCCCAACTTTTCCCCCTTTTGAATTATATTTCCAATTCATGTTTATATTCAAATTATGTCAATATTAACCTTTTTCCCTCCTCGTTCCTTAACTAGCATGTTCGCACCATTTACGGCCTGTATAGGCCAAATAATAGCCTAATCATAAACAATAAAAAGGGAAGGTAATGGAAATATAAAAAAGGTGAATGTTCTAACATAACTAGCATAAGCATATACTAACATGGTGAAAATACAAGCATGGATCTAATGAACTTGTAGTAGTTAACTTGTTGTAACATAGCAAAGGTGATAAGATGAACATGACAAGATCTAAATTTAATTTAGATGTCCAACAAGTTCAGATCTAATATGGAAGGCACAAGGGGATCCAAATAATAACCTATATCTAATTAATAATTTAGGTGTCCGCATAATACAGATCTAATAGGTAAAAGTTAAATTATAATATGGACATAAAACAGATCTAACATAATTAGGATGACATAATAGCATGTTTAGATCTAAATATGGATTCACTTGTCCAATTTACAACATATCTAAATTGACCACAATATGATAGGTGAAAGGTGATTTACATAAAGAATTAGATCTAACCAATATTGTAAATGTCCAAATTAACATTAATCACAATACAGTTACAAATCAAGATCCACAAAGGCGACATAATAGAATAACCACAGTTGAATTGGATCAACAGAAGTTGATCTATCATGACATAGTATAAAGTTTAACACTAGCATAGATTCATAGTTTACAACATATCCAAATCACAGTCTTTCACAATTTACTTTCATTCATTTTAACCTAAAAGTAACCAACTCACAGTGTTTGGATTGTTAATAAGATAGAAGAGGAGTTGGTGTTGAATGTATGCTAAAATCTCATAATTTAATTTGCAAAACTGATAGTTGAAGAAGATAATGGGTTCAGTTCAGACACCGACAGAGTTTGGCCATCATGAATTCCCAATGAAGAAAATATGAGGAATGGTCACGTATATATAGCTGCAAAACCCTCTGAAACCGACTGCCACCTCATCCCTAGGGGTGTCGACACCTTTGTGGGTGGGTCGACACCCCTTAAGGGGTCGACGCCGGTGTCGACACCCCTCTAGGTGGGTCGACCCCTTAGAGCGGGAAATTTGCCGCCACTTTTCATTTTTCGAATTTGAACTGTTCTTGATAAAATTCGGACTCATCTCTGACTCATGTATATATACTAGTGTGAACCCGTGCTTCGCACACGGTTTTGACGTAATATATAGTGTTGTATTATTTTAACATATTTACTTATTTGGGTTAGACTATATTAAAAACCTAAGATAATGTTTGATTTAAAAATTATTTTGTGTTTTTAGTTTTCAATTAATATGTCAAAAATGAGAAGAGTGGAGTAATGATGAAGAGGATAAACGAAAGACAGAGGGGACCACGGAGGGGATGAATGAGTAATGTAAGAATGGACTATGTCTCACGCTTATCTTATTTCTTAAAATATGGAAAATGAAAGAAAATTGTTTTCTATTATGTATATTAACTATGTTTTCTAAATCAATCGTTTCCTACAATATGTACATCGTGCGTATTTTTGTATAGACGAAAACTCAAAACTTAAAATGGTAAACCAAACGCTACCTATTTCGTTTAAGAATAATATCTTTTTTTATACTATTGTTGTTGACAAATAATTGCCAATAAATCATAGTATAAAATGATACGGAAACAATGCTCCATATGAATTAATTCCAAAAACGCTACATAAAACCACATGATGTTAACAATAGAAAATATATTAAAGTATGCTACATCTAAAATATCAACTTAAAAAATATATAATTAACTAATGGTACCAAGGCGAATCTAAGATGTGCAGATAAATTACCTCATATTTCAATCAATGTCGCATGCATGATCCTTATTTGAAAGATTGATCATTTTATTATTGTTCATCTAAGTGCATTACTACATGATTATGTTAGCTTAACTTGTACATGTGGATCATTGAAAATTTGTACATAACTTTCTTTGCATGAAGTAGCCATTACGTCTTTTACAAATTTATGAAGTTCGATGAAAGTAGTCGCAATCTTATATACGAATTATTTCCAATAATCTACTTGCAAGGGCCGACTTAGAATTCTTATAGTCGTCTTTGCTTGAAGTGAAATTATATTCTTATAAATAAGACAGCTTCAAGAAAGTACCTTTACAACGTGAAAAAGGAAAATTGTTGTTAATTCCAACACTAAATCATTCAGGTTATACGGAACTTAAGACTCGTGAGTTTAGCATAAATTTTGGTATAGCGATCATAATTCAAGTTAAAATTTAAACCAACATCAGAACTAAACAACTAAAGCTAAACAATTCTTTTTGTGAAATCGTGTGTTTTGTACTATAGAGATTCAAGACAAAAGAAGTAAATATAGTTGTCGTTTAGTTAGAAAAAAAAAAGTAGTTGTCCTCTTTTACCAAAGCAAGTTCTTCATCAACTGGAAAGAAAGATGATTGCACTGATGTTGGGTATGTACAACTGAAGCAATAAAGTTTGGAATATTATAATATATATGTCTGTAAGATATATTAAACACATGGATTGTTGTGTCATAGATCACATAAAACTAAAAAAATAGAAATTAGCAGGAATCTTCAAAGTAAAATGCAATAAAAAGTAATGTTATCCAATAAATATCTACGTTTATTTTTCATTTTCAATAATTGAATTCTGTTGAAACTGTACACATATATTATGCTGGTTCACAAAAATTACATGTACAGCCAAAACATTGTAATAGGGAATTGTAAAATAAAGACGGTGGACTGATTTTCAAAAATATCAGGGAACATGAAAGTAAAATGCAAAGGCAGCTACCAGACTAATTTATAATATCATATTTAAAATCTCATAGTTGATATGTCTTCTGTTAACCGTTCTGCATTAATAATATACCATATTGAACGTAGCGAAGATGCACATTAACCGCGTAAACCAAATTTGCAGAAGGGTTATAAAAATGTGGCAATTGGAGGATACATCGATTACCACATGAATTGGCGATATATTATAAATAAAGATTTCTCCTTATGCAACCCTATAGTTCTTTTAATTTCAAACAAGCATTATTATAAGACCAAGGTTGAAATTAAGTTAGTGATTTCGAATGCTTGAAAATTGAATGGCTTTAAAAAAAAAGGTAATTTTGTGATATGCCCCTAAGATTTTAAAAAATTAGCATTACATTCTCTTTGAAATTTTTTTTTTTTTCAACCATAAAATCATGTATTCTTGACCTTTATTCCAACAACCGAAGAAAATAATAAATCAAGGTTGCAAAATAAATGCATTTATTAATATGATATAAAGTATTTCACTAAAAAAAACACTAAGATTTATAGAAAAAGGAATGCCATCATACCTGCTAGCCTAGCATATACAACTTGCTTATTTTCCAAGGTTGATATAAGATCAAGGTTCAGGTTAAGTGTGAACCCATGCCACGGTTGTGCATTAACTTTAAATTATAGATTTATTTGTATTTCACAAAGATGTATACAAATAAAAATTAGGAGTTCTATCAGTGACAACTTGATATTAAATATTTTAGCATATGTGTAAGCTGCATAAATGAATTTACTTACCAAACTTTGACTGTTTGGGAAACTTACATATTCTGTCATAAAAGAGGCATTTCATGGAGAAAAATCCAACCAATAAAATATGTGAAAACATAAAACTGATATGTGCGGGCCAGGGATAATTTCTAACATAAAAAACGTAGCTATTTACTTTGCCATTTATTTTGTTCATCTCATCTAAGTTCTACCGTTCAAAACTGATTTGTGATCAAAGCTACTATAATCGCAGGCACTAATAATATTCAAGTGGAAGAAATCTAGTCTAGTACTTAATTATCCACATTAGAAATAATGAATATGATCCATTGAGTTAGTAAGTGCAAGCCTGTTTATAAAGAAACAAACGTTGCTCCAAAATTAAAATTTAAGACATGCTAAGGTTCCAATTATAATAAGCTAATAGGTATGACAATTTAAATTTATGCACTACATACGAACTTGCACTGTGAACTAAAATTTAAAATTGCTTTATGAAATTTGAAGAAACATCTGTAACTAAACGGCAAAGCTAAAACATGAAATGGAACTGATTTTATTTCCTCTATAAGCTTCATGAGAAACAATATTAAAATAATATAACGTAAGAACAACACAATTATAAGTTCCATTAGATGACTACAATCGAAACATATTATTTTCATCACTGATCGAATTTATATGATGCCTACCATCACAATCATTTCTCTTTTCATACAAAAAAGCATATTTACATAATCGCATTGGGATCCGAGCAACAACTCTAAGGGAATAATACCCCAGACAAAATGATGCTAATTTACCTATTCAATTATTCTACAGAATAACATTCTTGAACATCATAATTTTTAATGTAACAAATTAAGTGTAGCTACCACTAATCTACGCATTCCACCACAAAATAAATATTAAAACATCACAACTTAATAATCAAGCAAAGCGCATAGAACGGTGTTGCATAAACTCAAACCCAAATACCGAAAGAAACAAATCAAGCATCTTATTTGATAATGTTTTCACAAAGTTTGTTCATTTTCGGCTTCATTTTGAATATTTTCAACAAAATCAAAGTTGATGCAGCTGCTTTTTTTTTTGAAGAAATAGATTGCAATCTTCACGTATGCATTGAACAGCAAGGCCTTGAATGAAGATCCAAAGTGTATGCCTGCAGTTACATAAAACCTTGCAAGGTAAAACAAAGACCACGGTAAACATCCAAAAAACTTAATGAAATTCGTATTTCGAGTTAAGTATCGTATCTAAAGAGAATTCAGTACCAGTTAATTGTCACAATTGGGAGATTGATAATGTTCAACATGGTCCTGTGGGAAGTAGTAAAGTTTAGAGTTAACTGAGAGTCTTGAGCGTTTCTCCATACACACCTCCAATATTGTTGTTTGTACCAACTTCTTATGGTAGTCATTTTGCCAAAGAGTAGAATTCGTGTTGGCAGTTTATTTATGCTACTTCTATGGTTGTATTTTTGTGCCGGTAATCCGATCTTAAATAAATACACATTATAAGACAGCAAATAATTGAATTAGAGTAAAATGTAGGAAATTGTTGAAGTATAATGTTACTTTAATAGACAAATGTACTGCCTTCTTCATAATCCATAAAAAGAAATCAAATACTGTTGTGGTGCAGTATTCACCACAACTAATTCAAGATGGGTTAAGCTATCAGTTATTCTTTGAAACACGACGGAGAAGTACTCAATCATGGTTAAGCTATCATTTATTCTTTGATAACAAAAAACAGTGATTAAGCTTTCATTTATTTATCTTAATTTTTTTCTATGCATTTTGATTCATTTCTTTAAATTAAACCATTTTCGTACATTAAGTTATTATCTTTATGAAATCGGTGACCTTGATTTTAGTGGTGAGGGCTGCATTGACAAAGAAAGAAAGAAAATACACATAATCAGAATGTTGAGGAGAAAAAAATCTTAAGGGAAATATGTTAGATATTAATTTTGGTTCCTTCTTGGTTTATATACTAAGCAAGTGCACACAGTAAATTTGTATTATAAAGCTCATGAGTTATACAATGCACTATGCCTCATAGTTATTCATAAATTCAATCTAAACATTAGTGGATTCAACCAACAAATTTCAGGAGTAAGAAAATACCTAGTTACGGACCTTATAATGTCTGAAGAAAATCACAGTAAATATGTCAATAAGATATTTTGAAATCATAAAACATATAGTAACATAAAATTTAAATAGAATTCTATATTTTCAATTAATTCTCTAAAGTTCATTTGCGTTAACTATTTTTACTTTACTGTCAACAATGTGCGTATAGTCAAGAAAAAATATTTATAAGCATTTTCCCAAAGTTTAAAGAAAAGTTGTAATGCTGAAGCATGCAGAAGAATATTGCAGTCCGAAAGCGCTCAATGAATAAATCAACCTCGAGAGTCTATCACAATGGTACTCACACAACAAACTGTTATGGATATCGTTGGTCCAATTACCTAACAACATCATGATTTTTCATATGCAAGTCAAGATTAATTTTATGCACTTCGAGATTGAATTTAGTAAATTGTATGTTTTTTGCCTTTGCCACTTTAGCATCAACAGTTGGTAACATTGAAGTCCCCATTATACACGTATCTAAACCTACCTTCTACTACAAAGTTATTCATATAGAGGCTGGAATTTGCTTACTGAATCTTTAGTGTTGAGAATTTTAGAACCTTCTACGTTTGATTACTGCCTTTAATCTATAAAGTGGGCAATATTAAGGGTTTTTAGACAAATCAAATGTAACCACATAGAATTGGTAAAGTGGTTCAGTTCTTTATAGTTTAGTGAAATTAAACATGCTTCTTATAAAGTTAAGCAAAAAAAGGGCACACCTTGTATTTCTACTGTTTGGACACACAATTGTCCCTAAAAATGTCTATATTGCAAAAATTACATACATGGGCAGGAAAAGATGCAGCGAAATAATGGTCATATTCAGTAATTTTATGTTATATTAAAGCGACCCCTCACTCCATCAGTTGAATTTTTTCTAAAATATATAGCGTGATACCAACAATTAAAAGAGGTTTAATTTTATCTTCATATCCAGTTATACACTAATCCTAAAAGTATGTGTAATAAGTTCAGTGCGAAGACTATGGAATCTCAAATTTGTGCAAAAGGAAAATTTCATAATTGTAATAGTCCAATAAGATTTACAGGTCACATTACTTTACCTTCGAAAGCGTATTTATTTAAGATAGTAGATACATTTGAGCAAGCTTTATAATTATCCTTCATTATGTGTCTAGCTAGTTGTAGTTATGTCGTGTATAATGAAGATTTGAAGTTATACATAATCCATATTTCAATTGGTTGATAACGATTTGTATTAAATCAGATGCAAATTTTCCTAAAATTAATAAAATAAGGCCATGCTTGTAATTCTATTAGCATTTTTAGTTCTACAATCTGTGTTGGTATGTATACTTTAGCATATTTTCATTTATTTTTGCTGTTAATTGTTCTAAATACAAATCCATAGATATATATGTACACATGTATACATGTGCATCTTTGTATGCTTATGCAGGTAGTGATTATCGTATGCATAAGTTGGTTTTTTTAAGAAATCACAACAAAAATCAAGTAAATGCTAAGATATTAGGAGTTTATTAAATTATAGGAATATACTGGTCATAGTTCATCGATAGTTGATAGCGAGATATTTATCTTCCATAAGCATGATACAATAAAGTAAATCCGGTGGTTAAGCATAACTTTTACCATCAGTGGCCAAACAATGGGAAGAATGAACAATGATGAAAAGAGAAAACCACGTAAGTATAAGAGAAATCAAATATTGATTATTTTACCTTTAGAAGCCTGTTTCTTCTTTATCAACTACGAAGCAAATTGACTAATATGCTTACATGGCATTTGTAATAACGATCCAAGCATGTTGGTGTGTATCAAAATCATCCAAGCTTGTGTGGTGTTATTCTGTACAAAGTGAAAGCAAATACAAAAGCTCAGTACCTAATGATCATCGAATATTTTGTATTAAAAAGTAAAAAACCACAAAGTACATTATTAATGTCATCAGTGGTTAAACGATTAAGTACGCAATCAATCTGTATAGTCATACATAAGCAAGCATAAATATATGGGAAAAAACTATAATATTAAGATCAATGTAATGGTTAATTTATGATTCTAATGTATAAAAAGAAATTTATGATAAATCTTGTTTTTGATACTGATAGTGTACTTATTTGTGTTATCTACTTGGCAAGTAATGTTGTAAACTTTGATTTATGGGTGGTTGCAAAATTTGATTGTAAAGTTGCTTGAATATAGACTTTTGTTAATCGTTTTATTAGTTAATAGAAGTCTATATTTCTAACCAAATATATTAGCAATTATTTCGATTTTGAACCAAGCACATTGGCATCAAATTTTATCACGTCTATTTTCATAGTTGAACCATATCTGTAACTACATATGCTGTATATTTGTTAAGTTTAACATATCAAGTTATGTTGAAAGGCTAAAATGTCAGAGAAAACGTAAAGAGGATGAACATGCAGATGAAACTAAAAATAGATTTTCACCTGTGAGGCTATTAAATGTCTGAGACGATAGTGCGATATCAGGTTGTTACACGTCTCTCCACTCTCACTTCAAACTCCTCCTCCTCTACATTTAGAAATTCATCATTTCGATCGCTCGCAAATCATCTTCCATCAATACACCACCTTCATTCCCAATCTCCTCAACCTTGTCCGGACTCAATCCTAAACTAAAATTAGTAAACTGATGGTAAACAAAACCACATCCTTAATTTTGCATTTTTCTTATTTCGTATGATATTACTGTGTAAACCTATACTTGACATTTCTCTTCAGTAATCAACATAAATATTATTATAAGATCACATGCCCAATAAATAATAGAACATAATTAGTCTAACATTTAATCTCATACAAAAAACTACTTTTTGAAATTTCCTAATAATAAATCATGCCCATTATTTAGTCTGTTTTTCAGTTTAGAAAACATCATCTGGGGGTAATGAAGCATATGACAATTAACATATGGTTTCATCGCTTACTTGAAGTTGACAACTATATTATTAAGCGATGTTCAGAATATACATATTTGATGATTTATAGACAACATGTTCTAAGCATGCTATTTAGATCCCATAAGTTTTTCTTTTCAAGGTAAAAACAACCCCATAAGTTTTACATTGACGAAATGATTGTTATTTTGTGCTCCTAACATTAAGTATTTAGCATAAATCGAAACAAAATTTAACGCATGTACATTATTTGTTACAGGAATAAAGAAGATAGCAAAAGAATGGATAACTCAAGTTCTTAACAATATATAAACGCAATAGGAAATAGAAAAATATCATAAATTGACATTTTGTTACATACGTGATCAGGCTTTGTTATATATGGGCTCAAACAAAAATACTTATATATTTATGTAATCAAAAAATAAATCATAAAATCTGATCAACTACGGTTACTGAAATTTCCAATCTAATTTTGATAATTAATATATGAACCCATTTTGTCATAATAGATCAGTCTAATATACCACCAAATGGAAAATTTTAAGATATGATTCCATCTAATTTATTCAACCACTTTTCCTTGTTTAACTACAGTTACTGAACCATTGGCCATTCATCGTCTCTACAGCATTTGCAAAGATTTATTGAACATGAAACTGCTGTTTTAGACCATCTACGCTCTTAGCTTGTAATCTGCATTGGCCCTATAATTTGAGTTAGATGTATCATTGTGAAAGCTCCCTATATCAGTCCAATCTAAGGACAGCTTTGTTATCCAAGTGCAGCACTTGAATATTAACCACATTCAATAGTTAACCTATTAGCTATAATTTAATAGTATAGTGCGATAAGGGTAGGGATTAGATTCAAGAAAATCACCTCATTCCAATTATTCCAAAGCTTCTCATTGCAATAAGGGGTATGGTTGTGGCATTGTTCCAACTGGCCACTCATTTTAGATAATTTTTTAATGTACACCCAAAGCTGTAAAAAATAAAAGTATAATTAAAATATGAAGCAACGAAGCGTTTACATAGCTCGGTAAAATGGAATCAAGTTTATAATGGCAATAAGATGTGCTTATCTGCGAGTTCAATTTTCTTACACTTTGCAGCTGCTCTTTATATTTGAATATAAAATTTTGAACAACATTTCACATAGTGTTCTCAATATTGAGACTTGTTAGAAAATACTGAGATAGGATAGACATAAACGACGAAAGCATGGATTTTGTGGACATTGTGCTCATTAGATATGAATTTGACAACCCCTTTCATGAACTCCAAATTGTCGACTAAATATGGTCATCTGGTTATAGATGTAAAGACCACGGACTAAGCTATGAATACCTGAAACTGAAATGCCGAATTGAATAATCCTAGATAAGTAGGCTTTGTTTGCCAGTTTACATCCGAGGATCTAATACATGTCAACTTATTACAGCATGGATTAATGGGGAAAAAATAGATCTAATACGTGTTCCCAAATTAGTCACTCTCAAACGTAGCAGTAGATTGTTGGACCATAATACATGCACCTATATTCAACATGCCAATTTAGATCAGTTCAAATATATTATCTTAAAACAAACCAAAATAAAAAAACATCAATAATATTTATCTCTCTACAATGTATTTTACTGTCGGTAACTTGAACATTCTATATGTTTCAAGAACTATCATGATCATTATGGATAAATGTGGAAAGAAGGTGAGCTTACCCTCTTTAATGGCATAATAATTGAGTTCTTACTTGAATATGGAAAGAGTAATAATTATTAATTGTCAAAGGGTAGCAAAAGGGTTTAAATGGTGTATTGAATATAAAGAAGGAAATCTTTTATCATCCAATAATTCGTGCATTTGCATTTATCAAACTTGGCAAGTAATTTAATTGTAATATTTAAGCAACATGCAAATCTAGCTTTTTAGCCTGTTTGATCACTGATATAAATATAATTAAAGGCATAAATGATGATAGACCATAATAAGATGAAAAATATTATTGAAATAAATAAATAAAATTATTTTCAGCACTGCAGTAAATTGTCATTGGCTGCTAATTCAAAACTACACACACACACACACACGTATCACTTTCTTTTTTAATGGCCTTGGAGATAAGACTTTGTTACCTACATATGCAAACATAACATAATGTTAAAAAAATTAACAAAAGATAGCATATAACAAAGATGCATATATGTAAATAATAGAAATGTGGAAGGATTTTTTTTACAAACGAAGTACAAAAAATAGAACCAATAAATCATGTATAATGCAAGGGCAAAACTAAATTTCACCATAAATGCTATTATAACATAGTAAGGTCTAACATTTGAAATCTCTGAGTAATGAATTGTGTACAATTTTACCTGTTGAAACAAAAGGTTGGCTGATAACCACTAAATATCAAAATAACTATAATGAAACCACAAATGCCATTTAATTCTCATAAGTATAACTGAATGTCTTATTATAACTTTTACAGGATGAGTTTAAAAAAGGTAGTTCTAAGAATGATCACATTATTTCATTGCACAAATTTTCCATGTAGCAAATAAACACCAATATACAAATTTTGAACTATAAATGTTGGTCATCTCAAACAACCGAAGCACATTCACTCGGTAATAACGGATTTAAAAAAAAAAAAAAAACCATAGTTATGAACTAAATATGTAAACTCCAGTTTAGGTTTATTGTCATATAAATGATAAAGTAGAGCTAGAAACTATTATTTCTCATAAAAATAAATGATAGGATGAATACAAAATATCGTGGTAAATATTTTGGACAATGATTAAGTTGTGTGGTTTGGAGACTGACTAATTAAAAAAAAATCTGTTAACTTAAGTTGTTATTATTTTTATAATACACACTATCTTCTTCTTTAAAAGTCGATGTTACTCTAGTCATCTTTTGCACAGAGAAAATTATTAAACAATTTAGATTGCAGAAGAATTTACTTTATGCTTAAGGCACCTAACATCGTACCCTTATCCAATAACTGATTATTTTGGGATGAAGATGAGGAAAAAAGAAAAAAAAAACTCTAATTACTAAGTAAATTTAAGCAACTATATCAATTATCGGAGAAACAACATGTAGGAAAAGGCAAAATCAAACTAATATATAAATTATCTAGCAAATGGCATATGTAATAGATAATTTAATTGTAATAAAATTAAAGTAATATGACCCAACTATTCAGACCATGCCTAAATCGTAAGATCAACTAAAGTAATAGCTAATTTTAATTAATATTTTTATAATCATAGTTAAATGCATATGTCTCAGATAATGGAAAGTACTCAAAATTAATCCTAAATATAACATGCAAATTATGAGTTTGTTAAAAAAGAAACTGAAATGGAATCTAATTGAAAACAACCCAGCCATCCATGTATTTTAAGAAAAATAAAAACGGAAATTATTTAAGACTACCTTTTATAGCATTTGCAAAAGCATCGAACATACTAACAGCAAGTACGGAAGGAAAGCATTATTCAGGTATAAAAAATATGATTGCACATTACTTTGACAGTTCATGACTGACTAATTACTGTAGTATTTCATAATAGATGTTCCCGGATTAATGATTCAAATAGGAATTACTAATTGGCAATAATAGGAAAGCAGAAAACTAAACGTTAGTATTTGAGAAAATGGAATGCTTCCATTATTTGGAAATTTTTGCTTTGAATTCTTCACTTAGTTAATCGATTTATTGTGGTTTACACCTTTGGAAAATGAAATATACTCCAAATTGTTTAAGTATACAGTATATGTATTTTTTTTATTCATCATCGCTAATCAGATTATATCCACTCAAAAGTCAGTCTATCGCAAACAAACGGATACAGAGGAACGGAAAAAAACTGCCTACCATTTAACCTATTCTAATAGTCATTACTCATTATCCAATCACTATTAGAATATTAAT